>OZ026530.1:31748334-33130834 GCA_964019695.1 Loripinus fragilis | reverse complement strand
AAAATAGTATCATTTTTTCTGTAGATCACAATGATATCTTTGACCACGACTACTGCATCGGTCTTGGCAATTTATTAAGCATTTAATGTACATGTTGAAGAATCAATACTGAAATTAAGTCTTTCTTAACTTTTTGGAGGCATTGTAATTCTGGGCCCAGATCAACACTGAACATTTAAACCTCGTCGTAAGAAAACAGGTCTGCTTCTGCTTATTTGTCATGCAAATGAGCTTCGAGGCTACTAGGCACTTGCTTTCGCTACACAGATCATGATTCCTCTAGTAACTCGTTTATGGCAGTGCAGTCCAATTTGTGCCATAACTGGTATGCGATAGAGACAGAAGAAAACTGATGTTACTCCACGTTCTTATCCTGTTTTTATAGTGTAGAGTAGCACCGGGACGCAACCGTGGCCCTACCGGCATGTAACCGTGGCACAACCGGCAGTTACCGGGACATCACCGTAAACAACCTGGGTAACACCGGGGTATACCGGCACGAACCGTGGCTCCACTGTGCTGCACCGTAAGTGCTCCGTGGTGAACCGGGGATCAACCGGCGTCTTGCTTTCTCGAGAACCAGGGCTATACCAGGGTAACGTCGGCAAGGTGAGAACGCAATTTATTTTTTATGAAATCAGTCCCGGTGCATCACGGCATACTGGCTGTCCTGCATCGGGATGAACCGTGGCTACATCGGCACAGTGAGAATGGGGCTTAAGGTTGAAGTTGGTGCCCCGTGAAACCGGTTTAAGCCCTCCAGTAAAATATTTTACTGACCGTTCCAATGCGGTGCTTTTGTGTATCATTTATGTTATTTCTGTCTTGTGTTTGTTATGCTTTCGTGCGCGTCTGTTTGCTGCCTTGTGATCACCTGCTGGGAAAGGGCTGACCTCCTGGCTCTCGTTTATTATGTATAATTGTGAAGTTGTCACTTTCCCATTGGTAACCTTGGTCAGGTGTGGTGCTTGGTTGTATCGATTCCTGGTCTTTGCCCTTTTTCTTACTTTGCTATGTTGAGTTTAAAGCTGTATTTCCAAGAGGTTTAAAATTTCCAGGAATCTTGCTTTATATGATATTTGATTGGTTATCAGTTTCTTTCAGATACGCTGTAAAATTGGATTAGTTGATGCTCAGTCTATGTGGTGTTTCGAACTCTGAACTGCTTTGTGATAGCCTAAGCAAGGAACTACATTTGGAAGGAAGGATGCTGACTGGCTGTTAATTTATTGTTATGAAAGTTTGTCTCAAGAATTAAGAGGATGCTCTCAGGTCTGTGCTTGCCATCACACACGTATATGTTGTTAAGTTTGATATCTTATGCTATAAGATATAGTACAGTCAACACTCTTTAAAGAAAACTGAAAACCTCAGATTTTTTTCAAATGTTACTGGTCAGAGACGACTCTGTAACAGGTAATAGACAGTGTCATATTTTCAGTGACAGGTTAGAGACGACAATTTTCTGTCTTAAGCAGATGTAAATACTGATCTTAAACCTTTTCAGGCTGGTCAAATACAAGGCCTGCGTCTTCAAAATACAGGACCGTGACATTAAGTGTACTCTTGATAATATAGCTCTTGATTCTGCAAATTTCAACCGGTTCTGGTTCAATCAGTAGTCCTATCCATAAAATGGCAAATGTACACAAAAGGTATGCATAAGAAACTATTCAGTGACATATCACTAACGGATGACAAATCAGTCAAAAATATATAATGGATTTAGAGCAACTTATCCCTCTTTCTGAATAAACTGGAATATCTGTAGATCCGACTGTAGTGACATGGATTTATCAGGTATCACTAACTGTAGATGATTGTTTGGACCAAGGTCAGGCCTGTATTTTGTCAGTGGCGAAAATGTTTGGAAAAGGCTTTCAGCATAGGACATACGCATTCAACAAAATCAGATTTTCGTGCGACTAGGTCAATTCATTTCACATTTATTGTTTAATAGCACATTGTCAATCCTGGCCAAAACTTCCCTATGTATAAAGTATCACTGGTATTCTTTTTAATAAGAAGTTTGATGTATTATGAACGAGAATAGGTTATAATTAGATAAACAGATCCCCGTGACAATACAGGAGATAATATCAAATGGGTGGGGCATGCATAATTAGACTACCCACAAATTTAGTAATCAATTTTATTCATTCGTAAGGGTATTATAACATCAATACCCAATTAAAATCACATTTGGAAGTCTTTTAAAGTCAAAATCGTCAATATTTTAACGTTTATTTTTGTTTTTGTTGTTGTTGTTGTTGTTGTTGTTAATATTGTTGTTGTTATTGTTGTTGTCGTGTTCAAATAAAGCCTATAAAGCCCTCCAGTAAAGTGTTTTAATGACCGTTCCAAGTGGATACTTCTTTTGTAGATATTTTAGGTTTTTGTTCTGTCTTGTGTTTGCTATGTCTTTGTGCACGTCTGTTTATATGTGCTTTGTGGTCACCTGCTGGGAAAGGGCTGACCTCTTGGCTCTCGTTTGTGGTGTCTAACTGTGAGTTTGTCACTTTCCCATTGGTATCCTGGGTCAGGTGTGGTACTTGATTGTATCGATTCCTGATCTTTGCACCCTTACCTACTATTCTACCTTCATGACAATATATGGGCCGCAACGTGAGAAAACCTGTCTTCGGGGGTTTGCGAACAACACAGGCGTAGACCAGCCTGCGCATCCGCGCAGACTGATCAGCGCCTTTGTTATTCGTTTTATGGAAAGTATCATATGTAAACTTAATACAGGTGAAATTTCAATTTTCTAGCTAGTATCAGTAGCTGAAAAGAAAGGTTTCAAACTCGCTTTGTCGGAAACCCCGAAGACAGGTTTTCTCGCGACGAGGCCCAATTATCTACCCTGGTATAATTCTATGCAGCAATGTACCATAACCATTCTATCCATGGATAAAGTACACCTATACATTGGCCATGTAGCTTAACTGGTAAGTGTATGTACAAAATAATCTAACAACAGAATTTAGTAACGTTGAAAGTCAGATTTTCATAATCTAAGACAAATATGCTAAAAGCTGATATAGTTCAGGACTAAGGAGCTAAGTAAAGGAATCTTACTTGTACTAATTATAACATTATATTTGAAAGAAAAAATTTCAAAAGAATACGCGCAAAACCCTATTTATTGGGTCGGGGAGATATGGTGCTAAAATATTTTTCTATTTTCCTATATATCTAATACAAAAAATGACCGTTTTAGCTAAAAAAATAAAGCCGTATATCCATTGAAATAGAGGCTAACAGCGAGACAATATAAGTAGATGACAACATTTGACCAACTTTGTTTTTAATTTCCAAACATATAATATGCAGTGTTGTACTGTGAATTAATTACCACTGTCAGAGGTCCTTTGGACCGGTATAGTTGGGGTTTTGCAAATGATCGAATCACTGTACACATTCTCTGTACGTTCAAAGACTTCCTCGGCAGGTCCCTCATCAGCGAAAATATTAAAGGGCATTTCACCTTCACCCAAAATAGAAGATATTTCGTATAACAGAAATCCAGAGAATCCATTAGACTGTCGTCTCTACCTGTAACGCTGTCGACTTTAACCTGTAACAAACTATTTGCAGTCGTTACACACCTGTAACATTGGAAAATGAATGAGTTAGCTGCAGTTCGGTTTTAAAAACTTGTTTGTCGAAAGTAAGCTGATTTATAAGAGAAAGCTTATTTCGCCTATGTGATGGTCAATGCAATACTCCATCATATCAAGTCATAAAAATTACAAAGAAAACGAAAGTGCATGTACAAAATAAGCATATGCGGGCATATGTAGTAGTAAAATACAGTTTCAAGAAGAATAATTGTATCAGATAAGAGTAAACTGGATAAATTCGCTTTGCTACAGGATTAATTAAGTTTTGATAAGTATCCTGAACAAATATACAACGATAAAATAAGATACTTGCTGTTTAGTAGGCTCCCAAACACATTACACATACATTACATAACTCTTTATTTCGTCAGGAACCTGTAACATATTGTCGTCCAGGACCAACACACTGTCGTCCAGAACCACTTTTTATGCCCCCAAAGGAACTTTGGGAGGCATATAGTAATCGCACTGTCCGTCCGTCCGTCAGTCCGTCAGTCCGTCCGTCCGTCCGTCCGTCAGTCCGTCCGTCCCGCTTTCGTGTCCGGTCCATATCTCCTATATTCTTTGAGGTAGGAATTCCAAATTTGGTGTGTGGATACATCTTGGGATGGCGGAGTGTCGCGTACCATTTTCGGGTCACTGTGACCTTGACCTTGACCTCTGACCTAGTTTTTAGAATAATCGTGTCCGGAGCATATCTCTCATATTATTTGAGGTAGGAATCTCAAATTTGGTGTGTGGATGCATCTTGGGATGACGAAGTGTCGCGTACCATAATTGGGTCACTGTGACCTTGAACTTGACCTCTGACCTAGTTTCTTGAAAACTGCATTGAGTCTGGTGTATATCTCCTATATTCTTTGAGATAGGAATTCCAAATTTGGTGTGTAAATGCATCTTTGGATGACGGGGTGTCACATGCCATTTTTGGGTCACTGTGACCTTGACCTCTGACCTAGTTTTAAGAATTATTGTGTCCAGAGCATATCTCTTATATTCTTTGAGTTAGGAATTCCAAATTTGGTGTGTGGATGCATCTTGGGATAGCGGAGTGTCATGTACCATTTTCGGGTCACTGTGACCTTGACCTTGACCTCTGACCTAGTTTTTAGAATAATCTTGTCCATAGCATATCTCTTATATTATTTGAGGTAGGAATCTCAAATTTAGTGTGTGGATGCATCTTGGGATGACGAAGTGTCGGGTACCATAATTGGGTCACTGTGACCTTGAACTTGACCTCTGACCTAGTTTCTAGAAACTACATTGAGTCTGGTGCATATCTCCTATATTCTTTGAGATAGGAACTCCAATTTTGGTGTGTAAATACATCTTGGGATGACAGGGTGTAACATACCATTTTTGGGTCACTGTGACCTTGACCTCTGACCTAGTTTTAAGAATTATTGTGTCCCGAGCATATCTCATATATTCCTTGAGTTAGGAATTCCAATTTTGGTGTATGGATGCATCTTGGAATAGGGGAGTGTCATGTACCATTTTCGGGTCACTGTGACCTTGACCTCTGACCTAGTTTTTAGAATAATCATGTCCAGAGCGTATCTCTTATATTATTTGAGGTAGGAATCTCAAATTTGGTGTGTGGATGCATCTTGGGATGACGAAGTGTCACTTACCATAATTTAGTCACTGTGACTTTGAACTTGACCTCTGACCTAGTTTCTAGAAACTGGTGCATATCTCCTATATTCTTTGAAATAGGAATTCCAAATTTGGTATGTAAATGCATCTTGGGATGCCTGAGTGTCACAAACCATTTTTGGGTCACTGTGACCTTGACCTCTGACCTAGTTTTCAAGAATTATTGTGTCCAGAGCATATCTCCTATATTATTTGATGTAGGAATCCCAAATTTGGGATGGTGATTCCTCTTGGGATGGCGGAGTGGTGCATACAATTTTGAGTCATTTTTATTTTGACATTGACTTCTGGCTTCATTTCTAGGTTTTTCTTGCTATATTATAGCTATCTTTCCTCAAATGTGTCTTGTGCTAGACCAATTCCTTTGGGGGCATTCGTCACGTGTTTGTGACATTTCTTGTTGTTGTGTGTAGTAACAGACATCCCTAAGCGTGATAAGGGAGTGACCAATTGTTTTTTATGGGGTGGGGGGAGGGGGAGATTACTTTGGTTCTGGAATTATTTTTTCTTCGCACACTGAAGCCTGTTTTTTTTGTGGTACAGTCCTTGATTTCTTTTTCAGCGAAGATCATGCGTATTTACAAAACAAAAACGTTTATTATATATAGGCCTAAGCGTTGATAGTAACCTGGAGATGGTTAAGAGACTAATTAAAAAATCTTGCTTTGCAACAATTGGATACATTCGTGTGAGGATGGGATCGAAAAATCCGTCCCTCGTGACCACCGTTTGTCATCACTCGGCTGATATCGTCGGCACGGTTTTATCCTTACAACCCTTCCACATTTCATCCACAGTTGCGCTTATAATACCACTATTACTATACAAGTAGCTTCCCTTACATTGGAGAAGTATAAAAAAATAAAAAGACCAACAGAATACAGCTGACACCAATACGTCATGCAAAAACTGATATTTATTTACTTGTGGTATTCACATATTTGTGTACAGTTTCTTTTATTAGATATATCGCATATATAAATAGATCGAAAATGCTCGATATCTACCCATCATATTTTTTTTTTTAGTAATATATATGTTAATTTTGAATCTTAACAATTTAACGAAATAACGAAATAATAGCGACGCATCCCGTGATGCGTGTGCTTTTTTGGCGGTCTCAAATGAGATCCAGCTAAAGGATGAGAAGCCTTGTAAACCAGGGGTCGCAGGTTCGATTCCCGGCTTCTCCATAAAACCATAAAACCACATAAAACCACTTTCGGTGAGCCTTCGGGTGCTCCCGTCATAAAATAAACACACAAATCATAAACCCTCCCGGCGGTACTGGTTTCTACCCAGGGAAAGCCACAAAAAGGATGAGAAGCCTTATAAACCAGGGGCGGCAGGTTCGATTCCCGGCTTCTCCATAAAACCACTTTGGGTGTTCACGTTTTAAAACCAACACAAATCTTAAACCAACCCGTCGGAACTGGTTTATGCCTAGGAAAGCCACAAAATGTTTGTTGTCATTTAAATCAGGGGTCGCAAACCATACCCACACCCCCACCCCATCGAGTACTTGCTATAGCCAAGGAACACAGCCACAAAACACTGCATCCCGAGATGCGTGTACTATTTTTGGCGATCTCACATGAGATCATCAACTCTATAGTCTCTTATCGACGTGTGGTACAATAACCATAACTCAAATTAAAATGAAAAAATTAATGAGCCAGTGCATGAGATTTCCAACAATGTGGCATTTTGACATGTGTAGACTCAGACGAGCCTGTACAGCCTCCCTTAAGGGATAAAAACTCCAAATGCTGTTCGGTCAGTAGCTTAACACTCATAGAATACTCAAGCGACTAGCAAAGGCTCTGATCAGACTGCGCGTATGCGCAGGCTGATCTGATGCTTTGCTGGTCACACATACCACATTGTTGAAAATCTCATGCACTGGCTCATTAATATCAAACTACAGAAACTGAAGAACATCTATATTTCGAAAAAAAGTGCCCATGTAGGTGTCTGTAGGGAGTCTTTGGTGTCTGTTGAGCCTTGGTATAAACATCACAATTAACACGAGGTTCGAGATGCTGCATGTATACCCAAAACCACAGAACGCATTTTTAATGAAAATCACTCAGCGTCTTAATCAGGCCATTCTGTCTATTTTTGGAAATTAGTTTGTCCAGAATTATTCAAGGCAAACCACTGAGTTAGTTTAAGCATATTGTATTGTCAAAATATTTACAGCAATGGGATTGGGTCACAAGTTCTCACAACATTAGTTTCGACCCTTCCCCTACATTCTAGATCAACACAATAGCTTATAAACATGGCTATATACAAACACATACGTATACTAAACAAGTTATGAACAAAGCAAACATAAAGTAATAATATAAACAAGACAATATCATTAATAAATAAATAAATAAATAAATAAATAAATTCGGTAAATAAATAAATGAAAAAATAGAAAGAAAAATATCTATATATCGAGTGAAAGAATGAACTTAGGTACTAAATGAATACCTAAACATATAAGTATAAAAATATGTATATAAATATATGTATTAAATACAGTAAAAAATAATATCAAAGTAGGTAACTAAGTAAGTTTTCAAATGAAACATATAATGAAATGAACAGAGTATAAGACTACTATTAGGACCCCTTCAGTTTAAGAATAGAATGTTTAATTTGGTCATCGAGAATTGGTATTTTCATATCAAGACATGTTATAAGATGAGCTTCAAACAAAGAGTAAAAAAAAAACTGTTACTAAAACGGTTATTAGCGTGTATATATCTGTGGACAACCCTGAACAGGACATTTTTGTTTTCAGTATTCCAGTTATCGTTGCCAAAATGAATTAAATTAATGCTCATGGGCTGAAAAACTCTTAACTGTATCACTGAAAACCTGCCTTTCAATGTGAGTGTTCTACAATGAAAGAAGTAGTGAATGACGTCCTCTACCATGCCACACAAATCACATAAAGGATTATCACGGATATAATTTGTTAAAGGTCATTATCAAGGTTACTGCACCTATTTCTAAGTCGTGCATACAATACAGATATATACCTATTTCCTATGGTTACGTAAGAAGGAACACATGATTTACTGAACTATGTTTTCAAAGAATTGTAATGTTTATAAGTGTTTTAAGTCATCTTCAAGGGAGTTCCATAGCCTAATGGAAGTTGGAATACATGATTTTGTGAGATACAAGTACTATTTAAGGGCACTGAGATATTTCTGTTATTTCTCATAGGGGAAGCTGAAATTTCACTAACTAGATGAGGAATCAAAGAAAGAAAGAGGGCAAAGATCAGGAATCGATACAATCAAGCACCACACCTGACCCAGGATACCAATAGGAAAGTGACACCGTCACAATAAGACATCACAAACGAGAGCCAAGAGGTCAGCCCTTTCCCAGCAGGTGACCACAAGGCATCAATAAACAGACGTGCATGAAAGTAAAACACAACAAGACAGAACTAACATAAATGATCCACAAAAGAAGAACCGCCTTGTACGAGGGCTGTTCAAATATGAATGCAAGTAGCTTCATAACTTTCTTCACATATATGCCACGACAAAATACCATACCTTTCTAGAAAGAACTATTTGTCGCCTTTAAAATGGTACCAAACATAAAGAAACACTCACTATATTTCTTGAGTTACAGACATTTATATAAAGGACATTCCTGTATACTGAAGTTTTTTTAAGCAAATTGCAATACACGTTTTGGTACACGTGTGGATATAGTGTCATATCTTTGTAAGTTTTAGACAAAATGGCACCAAATTTTAGATGCAAGTTAAACATACATTGACAAAGTTGCTCGCAGAAAAAAGTTTATGTAATTCTGTTTCAATCTCGAGTAAACAGGCACGTTTGTGACGTCATCAACTTTATGATAAACGTCATTTTGAGTTATCGACTGGTGATGCAATAATGGACATCACTGTGTCTTTTTCTTTGTGTTTTGCTTAAAGCATGCTTAATATGTCATAAGGAAGTTTTCAAAACGCTCCGTCCTCTATCTACAGAGTTATTGCATTTCATATCATTTTTCAAGCATTTTTCTGCTTCTGAATGTTGTGTATACATTAATCAAAATATTTTCAATCTGTCTAGTCCTCAAGACCAGGTGAGTAATTTTATTGTAAATAATGTATATTTTGGTAAAACTTAAAGTTAACGTTCAAATTTAGATTAAAACCGGAATGTTATGGCAACAAAATTAAGTATAAGTTCTATAACCCCTTCACTTAAGGCAGTTTTGACTTAATAAAAATGCTTTTCAGCGTTAAAAAATTACCCACTATCCTTCAATGATTTGTAGCAACAACTCAGTATGAGTGACCAACATATTGTCTTTGACTTAAAACTAGTTTAAATGTTGTTTCGTGCATTTTGTTAGAGAAAAGTTTGAATGAAAACTGAAAGGTTGTGTTTTGTTTACCATTTATTTGTAAACATAAGGAGACTTTAGTAAAACATTTCGATGTAATTAAACAAATTCATTTCAGATTTTCGCAACTTTCACAGAATCATTATATAAGTATATGGTGATACTTCCTTACTGATATATCGAAGAATTATACGCTCTTCTATACCACTGGTATGTTCGAAGAATTGAGTTTGTAAGTATACTAAAGAGACCCTCACTCAAAGAACTATAACTCGATTAGTATACTTTATTTGTCTTTAGGTCTGGTACCAATTTAAAGGTTACATATAATCCTTTATAGAAACGTATACCATTTTGTCGTGGCATATATGTGACGAAAGTTATGAAGCTACTTGCATTCATATTTGAACAGCCCTCGTATATATGAAGGTACCATTCCAGTATTAACATTATACATGCAAGAGAGTTTATGTTGCTGCCTTCTTTGTGATAGAGTTGTCCGTCCACATTCGTTGTACAGGTTTTCTAATGATGCAGATCTAGATATTCCTGTAGCAAGGCGGGCTGCTTCGTTTTGGATCTTTTGTAATGTTTGCGAGACCTGTTCGGAGCATACACCCCATACAACTGACGCATATTCTACAATTGGTAGCAGATAGGACATATACATTTGGTTGAGAGCATTTCTACTAATAGAGTATTTAAGTTTTCGTATTATTCCCAAACTTGTAGTTACTGAAATGACATTTTTTCAATATGTGAGTGCCACTGTCCAATACTACTTAAGGTTACACCCAGATGTTTATGGTTATCTACAAAACTAATTGCAATATTATCAAAAACAAGATGCGATAGGAAATCAAGCTTTTTAAGAGTAAATAAGACAGCCTCAGTTTTCAGTGGATTAAATGCAACAAGCCACTGTCTAGCCCAGTTTGTCAACAGCTGCAAGTCATGGTTAATTATACCAGCTATGTCAGCAATATGTGCTGCAGAATACAAAAGCGAGCTATCATCTGCAAACAGTCCTGTCTAACTAAGAAGGTCTTTAGCTATATCATTAATGCATACCAAAAACAAAAGAGGTCCAAGAAAGGTTCCGGTGGCACCCCAGCAAAGATAGATTTTAAGCCTGAGAAACAGGACATTAGACCAACTTTCTACTTACTTTGACTTAAATAACTGTTTAACCATTCTAAATGTTTCTCCTCAATGCGATTGTGCTTTAACTTAAAGAAAAGTCTCTTATATGCAAGACTCTATCAAATGCTTTTGAGATGTCACAGAATACAATGTAAGAGAACATATTCTTATCAAAAGCGTGGCATAGATTATAAAATATGTCAACTACCTGAAGCACTGTTGAGTGGTGAGGTTAGAAACCTGATTAATACTTGTATAAGGGATTATTGTTTAGTAGAAAATTATACATTGTTTTTAAAAACAATCCTTTCTTGAAGTTTGCGAATAACAGCTCACTACTGTGCGTACAGGAATTCAGTGAACACCGCTTTTTTACGTTTATTTCGTTATGTGCGAACTGATCGCACGATGACCATCAGAATCTAATATATCTATACACCGCCTAATTGGTGGTATTTTTTTCGTTACAAAATGTATTGTCAATTGGGCTGTGATATGATGGAATTTGTCCTCATTTGAGCATCTGCATTTTTAATGTACCCTAAATGCACCTTTGTACGGATCACTGCCTAAAGTTTATTATCGATGAATAATGATACGGTTTTATAAGACGAAGTAACGTGCTAGGAGAAGGCTTTCTTATTATATAAAAATAGTTCCATCAAATGCAAATGGCCATAGTTTTGGCTCACAGAATTTTGGCATACGAGAAAATATTGAGGCCTTCCCAGTGGGTAACCGTTCGCTTGTTCCTATGAAATGACTCTCAGTGTTTCCCTATTCCTCAATTTAAAATCTTGATTTTCTGTGTTCCCTGCTCCTTCTTTGAAAATCAGATTTTAAATAATTTTCCAGCTTGTTTTATTAAATGATTTGAACTTTCTATCTGTTTATTCCAAACACTGATTTTTCGACACCAGGCAATGCAAAATATGCATGGCAAAATGAAATTCCGGGCATCTATAATTGATAAGAGAAAATAATTACAGGGCTCATCTGTTAGGTGTGAATCAAGTGAAAAAAGACTCATCCAATAAAACTTATGCCAAGGTCGGAAAGAGAAACTAGTTATGGGGTGGGAATGTGCTTGGAAATAGGTTGAACAATATATCAGCGGCTGTCATATTTTGTGTTTTGGGTCAATATATTTTTTGGGGTGGCTGAGAACTAAATGTTCATGCGAAGTGCATCATAGGCAATAAATATGCACCAGTCATCTGTAACCACTGCTTCACCCCAACCCCTGAGCAGGACGGGGATATCCTTAACCCGGCTATGCACCAATCATTTGTATCTACTTCCCCCACCCCACCTACGGGGATAGGCGGGGGTAATGATTTTCACTTTTCAGAGCCCTGGTATAAGCCCTGCCCTGTGGCGACAAGCTGATGGTAACAACCCTGCTCTTTGCCCCACCCTACACAACAGAAAATCCCAGCAGGGTGAGCGTCCCAATGTCATAACCCCGACACTTCCCTGGCACTGCGAGGATATTCAAAACATAATTGCCCTGCGCCTTAGCCCGGCTATTCGACGGCTATCCCCGTAGGGGGGGGGGGGGTGGGGGGGGGTGAGGCGTGGATACAAATGACTGGTGCAATAATGTCCTGTGTTTTTACTTTTGTTTCCACAATGCGGAGGAAATGTAGGGGTTTGATAGACCTAGACAAACATGGCAGTGCAGTATAATAACAGACTGCTGGGAAGAACTGTCATGGTTTTGTCAGCTAGCTGTCCCACAGTGTGGTGGTTACTATGGGTCAAAGTCCTCGACAATTCCTCTGGGATGGGGCGTGGTCTTTCTTTCTTTCTCTATATACTGCCAGACCCTCTTTCGAGTATTATCGGTAGGTGTACTTTGTACACTCCGGGTTGCAGGATGAAAGCATACAAGTAACCATATCTAAATTACCGTAGGGTTCTTTAACCTGCACAGGGGGTGACTTCCCCTGCACAGGGGACATCCAGTTAATGTCCCGATCTGAAGGACGATCCACTTATCTAGCGTCATCCCTGCAAATGACACTAGAGAAAGCATGTTCGGACACCGAAATTTTTCTCGCTGCAAGCGGGAATCGAACCTGGAACCACTAACATCAGAGGCAAGTGCCTAACCACTGAGCTACCACGCTTTCCACAAATGAACAGTGCATAAAGACGAAAGAAAAAATGTGCACCAGTCATTTGTAGCCACGCCCCAGCCGGGCAAGTGCGCTGTTAGAACAGGGTAATACCAGGGACCTGTACCTTGAAAATCAAAGTCTCCGCCGGTCCCTGGCTCTGTGGGCCGTAGTTTGACTTGTGTATTAGACGATGTAGAGCGCAATCAAATAATGTGACTTCCATACATATATCTGATGAACAGCCTCTTCATTATATCTGTTTTAATATTATTATCTGTTGCACCTGTAATATTTGTCCTAGAGCTGTCGAGCCAGCAACACAGGTCACGAAGCGAGAAAACCTGTCTTCTGGGATCCGACAAAGCGAGTCTCAAACCAGTCTCTTCGGCTTAACAGGCTAGCTAGAAAATTGAAATTTTCCTCGCAGCAAGTCTAGATATGATTCTTCTCAAAAAGCAGAAAACAGAGTAGCTGAAGCGACTGCGCGGATGCGCAGGGGTCTGCGCCTTTATTGTTACAAATCACCGAAGAAGGTTTTCGCAGTCGCGGTCCAATTGCTATACGTGTCATTTTACCATTTACGCTAAGAAAATAAGATGCGAAATTTGATTATCGTGAAATATGATAACTCAGACAGAATTGTATTTTGCGCAGTTTCTTCAAAGCACTTGCAGTGTGTATGTAGACATACCAAGAGTTATCCTGCTGGTGACTGTTTTCTTTATCATACGAAAGTAAACTCGGTATTCATTGAACTGTATAAACCACGTGTTACCCATATGGAATACATTGAGGGAAAATAAGGAATTTTCTAAATCGAAAACGACTAAGTTATTTTACTTTAAAAGAGATTCCAGACTTATTTTCCTATCATAAAGTTTCAAATATTCAATTGTATATTAGGCTGTGTTTTATTATATGTATATGCAAAATTTTAGTCCAAAATTTTATCATTAAAGACATTTTAAAGAAGATAAACGATGTTCACTGAATTTCTGTACGGACTATAGTGCAACTGGTCTGTAATTAGATGGTCGATATTTATCTCCCTTTTTAAAGATGGCAATAACGTTTGCAAGCTTCCAAATATAGGGAAATATTGCCTCATTAAAGGATTTATTCATCAAAATACATAATGGTTTTGAAACAGATTTGGAGACACCCTTGAGCATTTTATGACAGTGTTTGAGCTACTAGTCAAATAATAAACGGGAAGCGTATCAAAGACTAACTCTTTAGCGTCCAAAAACTGTTGTATATGACTCCGTTAGACAATACCTAACTTGATACAACCCATAATGTATATATACTTAAGGAATAAAGAAACGCAACAGACAAAAAATTAATTTTTGCGTTTTTAAATGACGGTCTGGTAAAATCTCTTTTGAAAATTTCTTATTAAGTATTAATAGCATGTGATGAAATACCAAAACGTCATTTTAACGCTACATTTTACGCTACAAGATGAAAACATATGAAAACGTAAATTGTGATGTTAACGTCTGAATAAAGATCAAGAACCCCCGTCTTTTTCATGTTTGGTTATTTGGCGTCGACTTGACAATGTGCAAATTAAACAAACGTCCAATCATATTAGTAATACAGTCAAATATTGCGTCAAAACACGCTACTTGAATGGCAAGATACACAATGGTAGTGAATAAACGATAAACGTCACTTAGAGCCGTCGGGTTTGGGTCGCTGGTGAATATACGGGATAAGATAAACCACGAGACATCAGAACATGCTTTCTTTGGAAAAAACTGACTTTTCAGATACCGTAGAAATACGCTGGTAGGGTGTTTACATTGACGTTAGCCAAACAAAACACGGCATAATGCAAAACAAAACATCTGATAACATGCGGAGAGTGAACACCAAACCTGTTAACTGTAGCCTAAACTTTGTCACTGGACCATTTAGTCATTAGAAAAACACATAAACATCATGGAAACCATTAAAACGTAGGATATCGAATTTTGACGTCAGAATTGAGGTTTTTTGACGTCTGAAGATCTCAAGTCATAATTCTTGAGCAAAACGTCCTTAAAATGAATAAATCTCAAGCAGAAAAGAAAAATTACGCGTTTCACGCAGTATTCAGAGTTGACGTTAATGACGTTAAGCCGTTTCAGAATCTTACAGAAACGTCGCCATTTGATCATTTCCTAGATCCGCAATCTATGCCAAGACTTTTTAAAACAATAAACCAATGGTTGATTCAAACTTTGCTTTTATTGACCCTGTTTCAGCAGTTTACTACGGGGGTCAGGTTGGTTACGCGCATACCAAAAAGATTACGTAATCGATAATTACGTTGAACCTGCTGCAATTTGACGGACACATACTGCTCCTATGGATAAGTATCATTTGCACTAAAACTTGCATTATAGTGTATGCTTACAATGACTCGAAGTGTTTGTTGCGTTTCTTTATTCCTTAAGTATATTTATTAACCGATGCGATATTTATTTGGATTCTACAAGTATTGAAGAAAGATGGACTCTACATATATAGAAAGTATACTTGTTTTCTGTAATACCTTGTTTAACAGCTTAATATGGTAAGAACTCACTTGTTCGCCACGAGAAATTCGTTGAATTTCTGTTAACTTAGTGATTTAGGTGCAAATATTGTTCAGTAAGGGTATGAAATATCATTTACCATGTTGCAGGGTCATTCGAGGCTAGACAGACCAAATGAGAAATTCTGTTGGGTTTACACTAGCGTTTACCCACACACCCACCTAACCTCATTATTGTTCGAAAAATGGTCTTACAATCACAGTTGGCAGCTTTGCTTTCCTCTTTAATTGCACGCCGGTGGGTCGGACTCCAGACTCTATGACGGTTCCGACTTAAAGACTTATCTATTGATGAGATGGTAGGGGCCTGATGCTTTGGCTGTTGTCAGGCCCACTGGGGTTTACCTTTCGCATTTCTTTTGCTCCGGTTATATTTAGTTTTATTTATTAATGAGTTCTTATCCTTGCCTATGAGTATATATCTTGATTTATAGGTTCTATGAGATGATGCATTGATAAGTTAGGGGTCTTTAATTCAAACCAAACATCTATGTGTTTTGATCCACATCTAAACTAAATGTGAAGTTGGTGCACCGGTTTAAGCCCTCCAGCAAAATATGTTACTGACCGTTCCAAGGCGGTGCTTCTTTTGTGGATCATTTATGTTATTTCTGTTTTGTTTTTGTTATGCTTTCGTGCGGGTCTGTTTGATGCCTTGTGATCACCTGCTGGGAAAGGGCTGACCTCCTGGCTCTCGTTTATTATATATAATTGTGTATTTCACTATTATATTATAATAGTTGTCACTATCCATAGGTAACCTGGGTCACGTGTGGTGCTTGGTTGTATCGATTCCTGGTCTTTGCCCGTTTTCTTACTTTGTTCTGTAGAGTTTAAAGCTGTATTTCCAAGAGGTTTAAAAATTTCGAAGAATCTTGCTTTCTATGATATTTGATTGGTTATCAGTTTCTTTCAGATAGGCTGTACAATTGGATGAGTTGATGCTCTGTCTATGTTGTGTTTCGAACCCTGAACTGCTTTGTGATAGCCTAAGCAAGGAACTACATTTGGAAGGAAGGATACTGACTGGCTGTTAATTTATTGTTATGAAAGTTTGTCTCATGAATAAAGAGAATGCGCTCAGGTCTATGCTTGCCATCACACACGTATATGTTGTTAAGTTCGATATCTTATGCTTTAAGAAATAGATCAGCTCCAGCAGTGAATTGTTGAGTAATAATTCACTGTTTGGAGGTCAGTTGTAAAGAAGATCAAATCACGAGCGCGCAGCGCGAGTGATTTATCTTCGCACAACTGACCGACAAACAGTGAATTATTACTCAACAATTCACGCCCTGGAGCTGATCTATTTCGATTCTAACACACAATAAACGACGAAAACACATTTGAAGTCTTCAGCTTCTTCCAACTTTCCGCCATAGCACTGAAGAACTCCCGCCAACACTTAGACTACGTTGCATACGTTTACATGTAATTGTAACGTCTTTCAAGCTTTAAAACGACGTTACACCGTCTAACGCCATGTATGACGTCATTTTCCAGTGACGTCAGCTATCACACACTTTAGCAGTGAATTATTGTCCGATATATCACAGTTTGTTACCGTTGGCTCTATAGGCGAGGAGTGTTAGAATTTAAGATATAGTACAGTCAACACTCTTTACAACGACACTGCTTGTCCCCAAATACTTTGACGTTCAGCTTAATTTCCGATTAAATGAACTCTAATTCAAGCTAATTAGTACATTTGTGCAAATAGTAATGACGTTATAAAGAATGTTGCTGTTATAAAGAGTGTCAGTATAAAAAGTTTTCACAAAAAAGTATAGACGGTTATGATGTACAAAGAAGCATAGACGGTTATGATGTACATGTAAGACGCCAAATACAGATGTTATTTTGTGTGGCTTTTCCATGGGTAGTAACCAGTACTGGGCCGGGTTGTGTGTTTATTTTATGACGGGAACTCAAGAAGGCTCAACTGAAAGTGGTTTTATGGAGAAGCCGGGAATCGAACCTGCGACCCCTGGTTTACAACACATAGGTTTATCGTCTACACCACGGCGATGTTGAGGCATAGGCCTATAGGCATGTACATCATAACAGTTGATAATGTATATATGGTTTCCAAAAGTTAAGAAGTCAAGGTAATAAGGGAGTGACCAATTGTTTTTATTGGGTGGTGGGGGGATTACTTTGGTTCTGGAATTATTTTTTCTTCGCACATTGAAGCCTGACCTTTTTGTGGTACAGTCCTGGATTTCGTTTTTAGCCAAGATCATGCTAGACTGGCTCCCTGTCGTATGTTCATTGATTTAATAAGGATGTTCTGACCAAGAGAAATAATCCAAACATTGTTTTCCCATCAGAGTTGTCTTTTCTTTCAGCCCTTAGAACACAAACTCAGCCATCATTAGATTGAGAAATCAATGAAATCAAAGCACTGAGAGTACTGATGGAAACGATGTCTTGTGATTTTAGTTCTTGTAGGCTAAGCAGAGTGCATTTTTGTAGATTATATTTTAGGAATATTTGAATTTGTATATTGTATATTTTTCTGACCAATGATGAAGGAAAAGTTTGATATGATTTCTATTTTTAGTTTTTAGTTTTAGCATAACACAATTTTGAAGGGGCATGCGACAAAATATCAATCTTATTATTTCAAACATGGGTTGGTATGTCTTTAAACCCTATTTCACTTTTAAGCTCTGGTGGCCATTTTGTTATGTGGGATCAAAAATAGTAAGTGAGTATGATCAGGAAATACCACAATCACAAACCGCAGACAACCCCGTGGTACCGGGAGGAAGAGCTGCTCAACCATCACAAGACACCAGGAAGACAAATTAAGCAAAGCAACCAGCTCTCTCTCTCTCTTCCCCATCAAGATGATTATAATACTAGAATGGACATAAAGTAACGTACAACAAAACATAGAACAATTACAGATTCCCACAATGGGAGTAACAATAAACAAAAAGTCAACAACAACAGAACCACCGCCTTAGAACGGACAGCAGCCTAAGCCACCGGGGGGCTTAAATGCATTTTACTGGTACCAAACCTTTTGCCCATATTTAGCAGAGGGCATGATGCCGAATACATCACTGAAATTATTTTAAGAGTTTGGATTACTGGTTAAGAAGTTTAGATTTCTTTTTAGATTTTCCATTCGGTTCATTGTTGCCCTATTTTGAGGGTAATGTGATGAATTATTGCAAGCAGGAAACAATGGTTAAGGAAAGATGGTTTATAGCCATTTCCTTTTGCCTAGCTCTTGATAACATTTTGTTCAGTGGAGCAACCCGTTAACATTTTGCTAAAATAGACTTGCATTATAATTGCCTAAAAATTCCAACAAGGACAATAACTAAAGTTTTAAGGGTCGATTTTGACGTAACTTATAGGATATCAGAGTACTTGATACTTATTGTGTACCAAATATGTATCAAATCTGACCAGTAGTTCTGAGATGTGGATGGACAAAAATGCGACGGACGGACGACGCCAAAACTATATCCCTCCATCTTTGTCAGGGATTATTAGATATCAGCATAGCTACATACCTAAAAAGCTTTTAATATGTTATGTGTTCTGATAATTTTTATCACCTGGTAAAATATCTTGTTTGAGTTTACGTTAATTTCTCTGTCAAATGTCTCAAATTTGTTCCGAAATGTTCGCTTTTCCATTTTTTAGCCCATTTTGATGTCCGTTTTTGGTAACCATAGCAAAGATAAACGTCAATTTTAAAGTTTTACTTTATAAGAACAATAAGAACAAAATGGTGAAAAGCATTTTAGCCCATATGTGGGCCAAAATAGCACCCCCCCCCCTGATGCATGTAGCTCTGTGGCAATATTAACTGTGTATATCTGGCATATAGTATAGATATAAAAAGAAGATTTATAGATGGTAAACTTAGGTCTCATTAAGAACATTGACAATAAAAAGTAAAAAAAAACACTTAAAAATAAAAAAAAGAGCAAAAAAAGAGCCATGACATGTGATTTCCAAAAATGTGGCATTTTGACAAGTGTAAACTTAAGCGTTGCATCGATGATAAATTATAATCACCAATTATAATCGATGATCAATCAAAAACTTCGTTTGATTGTGTTTTTGGTAATAATCGATGATAATTGAAAAACATCACACTTGATCCAATTTTAAGCTCCTATTCTAAATATGCAAGTTTGCTACAAGGAATAGCAGTTAAATGGAGAGTTAAATGGAGTTTGCTGTCAGGACCAGTTGTGGTATTGGCTACTAGCACAAAGGCTCTGATCAGACTTAACCCAAACCTTTGCCGGTCACAGGAAATCTCATGTCACATAATTCCTTGAATTTATACCCAAATCAGCATTTGTAATTTGTAATATTCTTACAACCACCAGGTTGAGTTTTGTTAATAATGGCACAGAGTATGCTCAAATAGCAAAGGTACACGCAACAGCAAATTGTAAATTTGCAAGCAATTTGTTGACAAAATTTTTAAACAATATAATATCTGGTTTCAGCGACTATTTAGACTTCTTACAGATCAAACATAATATGGAGTTTGTCAAAAAGCAAATAAAGCATTTTCACATGCTTCTGCAAAATATACTGTTTGGTTTTTTGTTTGATTTGATTCTTAACGTCCCATCAACAATCTTTCAGTTATAAAGGGTTAGTAAGGGTTGAAACCAGTACTAAGCTAGGATAAATGTGTCTTGCGCAAGGACACAGTGCAGTGACGCTGTTGAGGCTCGAGTCTGGGCCCCTTCATCTCGAGTCAAGCACTCTACCACTGAGCCACTGCATATACATATCTTTAACAAACATGCACTTTGTTTGTAAAAAAAAATAACTCATTGTGCTACCAATGTTTATTTTAGGAAACAAGGCTGTGACTCTCGCTGGACTTCAAAATTATATGCAATGACACAATGACAATACATGCGTTACCTCAGACCTACATACAATGACTAGTAACATGTATACAATCTATACATAAACTCAACTATCGTATGGCAGTACTGTTATTCAGTAGATAACATCATGTTATACAAAGTAGATCTTTCACAAAAGATTATTGCATAGAGTTTAATATCAAGTTTGTGCAAATGTGAATAAAGCATTTTCACACATTTCCTTTACTTGGCATATGCAAAATACACTTATCTATAATGAACATACACTTTGCTGAGAAAAATTCTAATCCATGTGCTACCAATGGTTATCTTAGGACACAATGATGTGACGCTTTATGGGTGCAATTATCTACTTCAGAACTATATGCAAAGACACATTGACTATACATTATTTCAGACCTATATGAAATGACTAGAAACATTCATACAATCTATACATAAATTTAACTATCATATGGCATTACTGTTATTCAGTAGATAACATCATGTCATACATAGTGGCTCTTACAGAAGTGATCATTTCATGAGAAATTTAAAAAAAAAGTTATTGCTTTACTTCAAAGAGTGTTTAAGAGTGTTTAGAGTCAAAGAGACTCTATGATGGTTCCGACTTAAAGACTTATCTATTGATGAGATGATAGGGGCCTGATACTTTGGCTGTTTGTCGGGCCCACTGGGGTTTACCTGTTGGATTTCTTTTGCTCCAGTATTCAGATTTATTTACTGTTGAGTCCTTATCTTTGCTTTATCTCCTTGTAATATCTTGATTTATATGTTTAAGGAGATGATGCATTGATAAGTTAGGGGTCTTTCATTCAAACCAAATATCTATGTGTCTTGATCCACATCTGAATTAAGGGTGAGGTTGGCGCCGTTAAACCGGTTTAAGCCCTCCAGTAAAATATTTTACTGACCGTTCCAAGGCGGTACTTCTTTTGTGGATCTTTTGTTTTTTGTTCTGTCTTGTGTTCGCTATGTCTTTGTGTGCATCTGTTTATATGTGCTTTGCGGTCACCTGCTGGGAAAGGACTGACCTCTTGGCTCTCGTTTGTTGTGTCTTACTGTGAGTTTGTCACTCTCCCATTGGTATCCTGGGTCAGGTGTGGTACTTGATTGTATTGATTCCTGATCTTTGCACCCTTACTTACTTTTATTCCAATTGTGTTTCTTGTCACCAAAGAGTTATTTAAGTTCTGGCTATGACATTATTTTTTGACATGATTTGTTTGTTTGATTTGATTCTTTACGTCCCATCAACAATATTTCAGTTAAACAGGGACGGGTCTTCATTGGTTGAACCAGCACTAAGCTAGGATAAATGCGTCTTGCTCAAAGACCACGACGCAGTGACGCCGGTGAATCTTGAACCCTCAGTCTCGAGTCAAGCACTCTACCACTGAGCCTCTGCGCTCCCTTTTTGACATGATATATTCCACTGAATAACAGTAACATCAAATGAAAAAATAATGTTATGGCCACAGGTGCATAATTTTGATACAAAGAAGTTATGTTAATAACAAAGTAAATTTTCTTTGAAATAAACCAGCTTTGGAGGTGTTAATTTCGCAATAGTTCATATGATGAGAGAATCTTCCATTTGTGCCCATTTCAAATCATTTTTTTAAACTAACCTAAGGCTGTCTAAACTGATTGACTTAAGCTTTAAATATTTGGTCAACATTATTCGGTCTAGTCAGACTCCTCCCACAGAGAAACGCAAAGAAAAGAATATACTTTCTGGCCCCCATCCCTCAACAAAGTTTGACAAGTAAATTTAATCCTGCCAACAATAGAGGAACCATCTCTCAGAAACCTTCAGCAGAAAATAAAAGAGGCTTGTTTAGGGGTTTTAGGGATACAGGATATTTGCCATTTTACTTCCAGGGATATAGGATACAATCCATTTTACTTCCAGGGATATGGGATACTGTGTTCAATATTTCCATTACTTTCAGGGATATTGAATATTTAGGAAATTTAATTATGGGGATATTTGCCAATTTATAAGGGATACTTGCCCATTTACTTCCAGGGATATAGGATATTGGGTACCCCCCTATACAAGCCTCATAAAATGCCCCACTCTACCACCTTGTTATGAAATGATAACTTGTGTAAGACCCTCTATAAAATACACAGAACAAATCAGAACGAATGGAATAAGAGACCCTATTTCTGCTTGTTAAAGCTGCATAGTCTGTAACTTTTGATCTTTTAATTTTAGAACTAATGTTTCTATTTTTCAAGAACACAGTAAAAAAACTAAAATTCAGGTATTCATTTTACCAATTTCGTAAATCATAACAAATTATCAGTATCGAAACAACAGCATTTATATTAAAATTAACTGTCTATAATTATTGGAGGGACGCAAATAATTATCGACACGAGTAAAACACACCTGTTTTATAGGATAATTCACTTTTCCGTGCAGTTTTCCGCTCTAGTGAACAGATTTATTGCGAAAACATAACTTAATTCAGCTTTTACAAATGATTTAAAAAGAAAATAATTTTTTTCGAAAAATGTTCATAGTTACAGAGTATGCAGCTTTAAAGTACCATCAGCACATCAAAGAACAATCATAAGAGTCCCTGTCAAGGCTAGTCACCAAGTCATTTTCTATTTCATCCTTGCTTGGAATCTATCTTAATATATTATCCCAAGGAATCCTAGTTAGTTGGATTTTATAATACGGTAAATCTTGTATTAGTTCGTACACTCGAATAGTTCGTTAAATGTCATGTATTAGTTCGTACACTAGTCATTTTTATATGCAATTCTATTAGTTCGTACACAACGATTTTTTCCTTCACTGGTGCTTGTTTTTAATCAGCGTGGCTGTCAACGATATGTTCCTGTTAACTTTTGCGTGCTTACACCAAACAGACCTTTTCGTCTGTCAATCTAACGACTTCGGTCGCTAACGTAAATCCAGCATTTAACATTAAAATTTGTTTTCTGAAAATCGAGCGAATGCTAATTTACACGACCTATGTCGCTGATGCGTCGGAGCTATATTCTGTACGGTCATTTCAAAAAGTGTCCTTAGAATAATGGATAGTTACATTTTACTTCTGTGTCATTAATCTTTTATAATCGGACACCCAAGCCGCGTGCGACCCGGAAAGCATAGCTCGGGCCCGACACGAAATTAACTTGCGCGGTGCCTCATATAAACTGGTACCAGAATATTTCGTAAATAGCCTGCTGGTACTTATGACAAGGCCCAGGAGAGCATGTGCGTTTGCGCAATCTCATCAGGGTCCCGCTGCTCACTAACATAAAGTTTGAAGTGGATGAAGACTCAGCATGCTCAGACCAAATCAAATTCTAGATATTTACGTACGTTTTGTTTTATACAGTTGAATATCAATTTCGGTTATCTGAGCGTAAATAACTCAATAAATGTAGTAATAACGGCTTTTCCTAGGTTCAAACAAATGGAACATTTTAACAAATTGTTTAGCCGATCGTGGCGAGTCTTGCTGTCCTCATGAAACTACATACGGAAGGTCCTGAGAGTTCATGATTACCGAGATAGTGTACGCACAAACGCACAAACCGAGTATAATTTGATTGTACCATGATTCTAGGTCTTGATGAATGGCATTTCCATGAAATAAGCCAGTTCATGAGATTATGGTACCTATCGCATATGCGAGCAGCGAAGGCTCAGACGAGCCTGTGCATCTGCGGAAAATCGTCAGCGCCTTCAGGCTTAACTGCGAGCATAGAAGGGATGTAGATGAAGGTACGTTCATTAATTTAGGATAATAGCCCCACTAGGTGGCTGTGAATTTGAAAACAGGAAGAATTCGCTTTATTTTAACCACCACACATCTATTGATGTATGTATCCCGACTTTCAATACATTAATTTTCATGAACAGTCAGACCGTGTGTCTTTTTTGGAAGGAAAAGTCTTCCAATATGGATGGATTTTCCTTCCATTTAGTTTTTTTACAGAAAATTGGAAGGTCTTTATAACATCCATCTTAATGAAAACAGCAAAAGACTTTGAGATCATCCGCGGTGACATACATATCAGAATTTGCAAACATCCTTACCACACGTCTGTAGATGTTTTACCCCGACTTTGTTGTATGAGACCAACAAAGTCGCAGATCAGCCTGGGTACCGCACATTCTTATCAGCGCCTTTGTTATGAATACAAACATTAAACATTTTGTCGGGCCTGGTCTGGGTCAAACCTGTCTGCTAATGATATCAGCCGCAGACATGAAGATCAAATCCGCCGCTTTCATGCCACGTGCTGTTTTAAGAGTTGGGTAGCACGTGGTGCATTGGCACATAAAAGCGGACTTCGCACATAAAACATAATTGCTCAGCTGCATGCGCGGATCCAGAAAGGGGTCCAACTTTGACAACTTTTTTTTAATTGATGATGGGAGAGAGGATCCAAACACCACTATATGCGGGTCATCATTGGCCCGCCAGCGAAACACCATTTAAATGGCGTTTCGCTGGCGTGCCGCTGATGGCCCAACATCGAATGCTGGCTTGGTAGCTTTGTGAGTTTAAAGGGAACCGGACCAGTATGCTAAGAAACCCTATTTTTCAGGGGTGGGGTCTGTCCCCCTCTGGATCCGCCCATGAGCTATCTGGCATGAAAAGACAATTTCTGTAAACTCATCACTTTCGCTCATTGCGATCGCGTACACGTTCGCAAACATGTAATATAAATTGTTTTGGATCTCGGAAATTTACTTTACAAATTAAAACTATCAATGCCCCACAATTTTATCAAATGGCGGGCGACAGCCAGAACTCCTTTTTTTAAAATTTCCAGTGGGTGCATAAAAGGCCTCGATACACCGTCACAAAACCGAAAAATCGCATCGGAAATTCACTTTTTTTTTCTTAACGACGTGAAGAGCATTAGACGCTAGTAGGCAAAGATGAGCCTGTGCATCCAACACTGTTGACTTTACGGTAGTATCTTGCGCGGATCCAGGAATTTTTGTCATAGGGGGAGGGGGGGGCGGTAGGGGGCTCCAGGCTCAACTGACAGAGAAAAAACACTCTGATAACGTTTTCTTAGGCATCAGCCTTTTACAATTTTACAGAGGGGTCCAATAATTTATTTTAAGGAAAACTATATTTTTTTAAGGTTCCAGTGGGGGTCTATCATTTTTCAGGGGAGGGGTCCAAATTTTTCCAGGGGTGTGGGGTCCAAATGCTAATTTCAATTGAAACCTATAGAATTTGTGATTTTCCAGGTGGTCCGGGCCCCCCATACCTATCTGGATCCGCGCATGTGTATGATAGATCCACTTGCGATATCCAAATTTTCAAGTCAACAGTAAAGTCAATCCCGAAGGACAGGGTTTTTTTTCATGCAATTGTTCATTTTCCATTCCCGGAGCATCTAGTGACACCTCAAAACATGATGAGGTATATGCTTCTGCAATATGTTAGTGGAAAACAAATGTTGAGACCTCGGACCCTGGTCCGAGTTGAGACACAGTGATTATCGCGACTTTTAGTCAACTATTGATGGTTTCAGTCTTTCATTATGTATATAAGACTAGGCCTTGATTTCTGGCATCAGTTTTAGACAAGAAAAACTATAACATGAAATATCATGTTATACTGGGGCGTTTTAAGTGGCTCATTAACGTTTCACCCAGTTTAGAGGGCATTAGATATCCACGTAGTGTATATGTATTGTCTTTTGTTTGTTTTTTGTTGTTGTTGTTGTTGTTGTTTTTGTATTCACTTGAGAAGCAATTTGGATGGTTTCTAACACATATAAGTAGGCTACATATTTAGATTTTTTTCTTGATTTAAAAATAGATTGATCCTTGAAGTTGCTGCAAAAGCACTCAGACAACATATAATTTGCGTACAGAGGGGTTGAGGGTTGGTGCTCAAAAGAACGGTCTCAATGATGCGTTACTACTATTTTCGGTTAAAATGACGGCGTTTTGCCAGGCATATACATGACTGGGGGTGCTTGATAGATGGATACCGACAGTTAATATATTACAACACTAATAGCACACTATAAGCAAGTGACTAAATTAGTCTTAATCGCTCCCCTTGTTTAAGAAAAGATTAGTCTTTTTCTTCTGTTTAAAAAAGCAAATGTCCCGAGATAGTGATCATTCGTTTAGAAAACACTAAACTTTGCTACATATTAAAAGTATTAGCTGTGGACAGAAGATTTAAAAAAAAATCTCCATTATGTCATATGGAAGCTCGGACCCAGTATCCGAGATGGAAGTGATCATCAGTATTTGGTAAATTTGACCCCAAGAGGCTGTGCTTGCAGTATTTATGTATGGGACTACAAGCTGTGGGTATCATGGTTTCAGAGGAGAAGATTTTTAAGTGTCTCCCCATTAATGTAAGCTAATGACTCCTGTGGCATGGCTAGTTTAGACACCAGTAGCATGGATGTAGGAATGACTGTGTTTTCCCATTATAATTCTATGGGAGGTGTATATGCCAGAGATCGAATCCAATTAACCCAAAAACCACATTGGACCTTTCCCCTTCATTACCAGTAACCTGACGATGCGTTATATTTAATTTGACTAAAATGGTCTTTTGAAAACATGAACGGAAGATGAGATAACGAAAGTTTGACCATTGGTATTCTTATTCCTCCCACTAATATTCGGCTTGGGTTAGCTAACAATATCGTTACTCAACTGCGTCCGCATTTAGAGTATTGCCCAGTTGATAGAAGGAGGCGAAGGTAGTGAGATCATTCCTAAATGCTCCCATCTACCAATTGTTTGATTGTTAGATCTACAAAATGGCGTAGAGTGAGGTTTTGCCAGTAACGACAACTGCACTTCTTTGAATAAGAAGGAATGAGAATGACTGTAGAAAATATTTCATGACCAATTTCAACTTTGGAATGGTGCTGGACTGGAAGAGCGAACCCCATGACAGCCTGGTTGCCAGTCAGCCTCACACACACACACGCACGCACGACTAGTATGCGAGACCCACATCGCTGATACGATAGTGTCAAAATCTTGTGTCAAATTAATTTTGTTTAAAAAAGTGGCTTATCGCGTCAAAATCTTGTGTCAAATTAATTTTGTTTAATAAAGTGGCTTATCGCTCTCAAAATGTTGCACAGGAAAGGCTTTCGATCACATGTGAAACTTTGATAACCCAAATTAGAATGCCGCGGGGCTGATCTGATTCCAAATTGTTTGAAAGGGTTATCAGCAGATGACAATGTCATGTAAAGGTTTAACGCAAAGTTAAAATACATCAGTTCAACTTCAACTTGTCATAACCTCTAAAGTGTCAAACAGTTTGGGCCCCTATCAGGTCCGGACAGAATGTCAGGCCTGATCTTGGTCAAAACTGTTTGCAAATGTTATCGGCAGATGACATGTCAGATATTTTAATGCAAAAGGTAAAATACAATGGATTTGATCCAGAGTTGTCAGAACCTAAAGAGTTACCTAAAGAGTTCTGACGTGAAAAACAATTTGGATCCTGGTCGGGCCACTATGGTTGTTGTATACATATAGGGATACCCAGGTAGGTTCGAAATTGACAACTTTTTCTCATATCTAACTTTTGTGACAGCATCCAGTCGATCCAAACATTGCATGTGCAGATCCAGAGGGGGGATGGGGCAAATGTTGGAGTCCCTCTGGAACCTTGAAAAAAATAATTTTCTTTGAAATAAACCATTGGCATTCTGTAAAATAAGTTCGGGACTAAAGAAACGTTGTCAGAGATTTTCTATGTCAGATGGACCTGGACACCCAGTAAATGCAATCTTAAGGACATATAATTAGCAGAATAAGGTGTGCTCGATTTAAAATGAACTCATATATGAATTACAATAAAAGAGATAGAAACTATCCCAATATTCTTATTTTCCGATGCATATCAATAGTAGGAGAATACTGCTAAAAATTAGCTTACATGGGATAAATGAAAAAAAAAATAACGAAGCCTTGTGGATTCGAACCTGCGACCATTTAAATGCAAAAGTATAGCTGTGCGACAGTTACCGTCGCAACCGATTCCGCCATGGTATGGTCATCTGTATGCCACTGTATTCGTAAAGGTATAATAATTTGTTATCGCTTATTCAGCATCTTTCTATTTATAGATCTATCCACGGTTACTAAATTTACCAAATATAACGCATATTCTATCAATCTGTCCGGTCACTGCATCACTATTTTTCACAAGTTATTTCTGTTATTTGATTACAATTAAGCTTCGAAACTTTAGTATACAGGAAATATATATATGACGAATTGACAGTGTCCGATATTAGCCACGTAAATCTCTCGCTTGGATTTAGCTGGTTTCCAGCATGCCTTGTATCTATATGGTAATAGGCACCAGCTAGGTCCAAGTTTTCTGAGTTGAGAAGAATTTTTTAACCACGCCCACCTTTGATTGACAGAATAATAGAAATATATGGAGACTATATGTACTAATTTGAGCATTGCGTAGTCTGTGAATACTGTCTTTGAATTCGCATTTATATCTTTGTATTTATCAATAAGTTCGCCCCAGAAAAACGGGCTGTCCAATGTTGTCAAATAACGCTCATGCTAGATAAACAGAAGAAAAAGACAAATCTTTTCTTAAACAAGGGGAGCGATTAAGACTAATTTAGTCACTTGCTTATAGTGTGCTATTAGTGTTGTAATATATTAACTGTCGGTATCCATCTATCAAGCACCCCCAGTCATGTATATGCCTGGCAAAACGCCGTCATTTTAACCGAAAATAGTAGTAACGCATCATTGAGACCGTTCTTTTGAGCACCAACCCTCAACCCCTCTGTACGCAAATTATATGTTGTCTGAGTGCTTTTGCAGCAACTTCAAGGATCAATCTATTTTTAAATCAAGAAAAAAATCTAAATATGTAGCCTACTTATATGTGTTAGAAACCATCCAAATTGCTTCTCAAGTGAATACAAAAACAACAACAACAACAACAACAAGAAAAAACAAACAAAAGACAATACATATACACTACGTGGATATCTAATGCCCTCTAAACTGGGTGAAACGTTAATGAGCCACTTAAAACGCCCCAGTATAACATGATATTTCATGTTATAGTTTTTCTTGTTAGAACTATTTTAGTGGCGGTCAGGTTCATAAAGGGCGGGAAAACATTAGCAATCCACAAGAAAACGTGTCTTCTTCACGTTTATGACAAAAGGACAGGGCTGCGTTTATTGTCCGTCTCGTAATGTTTAAAAGCAAAGAAAAGTATAATGATAAAAAAGGATTGCAAGATATTGTGCTTTTAACTGCAATATCTGGCTGCATCATAGATATTGCAAACGGTTCTTCGTCGTACAAGAGCAGGTTTTCTCATGCTAAGGCATTGTTTTTCTGACGCTCGGTTGAGGCATCCAATGGGGTTTACTGATTTGCGAATTTGTCCCAAATTTTTACCAATTAGCGTCTTCATAAAACTCATTTTTACCAGTAAGCACATTCAGCATTACAAAATATTTTTTTTTTTATCACTGATTTCTCTTAAATTAAACTGATTAAAGCGTAATTTTAACAAACGAAACACTGATTTTTAAGGTACCCCGTTGAGACCCCCTCCGTTTGATGTACAAATAAACTTATAATTCTGTTTCAATCATATGTAAGCTTTCAATAATCAAGTTTTCAAGCACAACAACGTTTTTCTGACCATTGGGTTTACATTTCAGAGCTGAAAACCGCAACAAACTAATAAAATACCAATATTGTTTTTGTCTAGCAGCAGGACAAGGGTTGTTTGCATTAAGGCCATTTGGTTCCCAGCGACTTACACAGGCTGTAACGGTATAGGTAACGGACTGGGTAGCAATGTTGAACGGGGGTTCGATGGTATGGGGATTTTGTGTGTACTTTGTGTATATGATACCATTGGAAACAGATGTTTTGAGAAAACATCGTTTCCAAAAAAATACTTTTGAGTATGCATAATTAAGTTTGATGACGGGAGCCAGTCTAAGATCATGCGTATGTACAAAACAAAAAAGTTCATGAAAGTAACCTGGAGATGGATACGAGACTAATTAAAAAATCTTGCTTTGCAAAAGTTGGATACATTCGTGTGAGGGTGGGATCGAAAAATCCGTCCCTCGTGAACACAGTTTGTCATCACTCGGCTGATCGTCGGGACGGTTTTATTCTTACAACCCTTCAACATATCATCCACAGTTGCGCTTATAATACCACTATTATTATACAAGTAGCTTCCCTTACATTGGAAAAGTTTAGGTAAAGAGACCAACAGAATACAGCTGAAACTAATAAATCATACGAAACTGATATTTACTTACTTCTGGTATCCACACATTTGTGTATAGTTCTTTTATTAGATATATCGCATATATAAATCGATGTAAAATGCTAGGTATCTACCCGTCGTATTTTAATTTTTAAGGTATATCTATAATACTAAATAAACGAATTACCGCATAAACTGAAAAATCGAGGTCATTTTCATGCTTGATTTCTTTACTGTTACTTTAAGATGAGAAGTCCCCGTGGTGTAGTGGATAAGCGCTATGCCTTGTAAACCAGGGGTCGCAGGTTCGATTCCCGGCTTCTCCATAAAACCATAAAAAACCCATATAAAACCACTTTCGGTGAGCCTTCGGGTGCTCCCGTCATATAATAAACACACAAATCATAAACCCTCCCGGCGGTACTGGTTTCTACCCAGGGAAAGCCACAAAAAGTTTTTTTTGTTTTTTTTTGTTACTTTAAGATATTGCTTTCATTGATAATCTCGGTTAGGATGAGTTTTCATTTAGCATAGATTTAGAGAATTTTGGAATTAAGTGTGTTTTCTAAAAGAACTGCGCCCTCTGGCGAATGTTTCTATATTTAGTGTATGTCACGTTCATGGTCACGCGTCACTATTTTTAGATCGATTGGGTTTCCAATACAAACTGAATGGAGATGACCGAAGCGTTCCGAATTTTTGTGTATATGTCATATGTATATGTGTATTATGCTGTGTCAAGTCGGCCATATTATAAACAACAATGGGGAAAACGCCGCCAAACTCGCCAAAGAAAAAAAGATATGGCTGTAATTTTAAATAATCCCTTATCAAAACTGATTATTAGTCGCGGTAATCATCACACCTTTCTTCGACACGCGCTTAATAATCCTAAGTGTCAAGGTCGCTGCGCATAATGTACTGTTTACATCGATTGGCTTGGTCGTACCACTTATATCACGGTAGGCAATGACGCTATCAAATATTATTAGTAAAAGGCGCCTCGCTGAAGTTTTTCTGTGATTTTCTTGACGAGAAGAAATAAACATAACCGCATTTACAAGTATCAGCTTTTGTAAAAAGAAAATAAAAAAAAAATCGTCGGTTCCGGGTCATTTCGGCCCATGGTCATTTCGGCCCAATAATCCCTTTTTGGTTCTTAGAAAAAAATAAATCTCACTCCTAAAAAATTTGGTAAAATTGGTCCGCGCGGTAAATGCGAGCAGAAAATAACCATTTTAAGGGCGTCGCGCGCAATCTCACTCTTTAAGATTTCAAAAAGTTGACAGGTATGCAAATAACGAAGTAAGAACTACACCAAAATCACCACCTTAGAACGGTCAGGTGCAAGCTACTGGTGAGGGCTTGAGGTTGAATTTGTTTTTAGCTCACCTTAGCAGCATATGTCAGCTTATAGGTAGGATGCCCATGGTCCGTTGTCGTCAACAATTTCAAACATCTTCTTCTCGGAAACTATTTGACCAATCAAAGACAAATTTTATGTGGAGCCTCTTTGGGTAGGGGGAACGAAAGTTTGTTTGTTGCATCTGGGTCACATGACCAAGATGGCCGCCACGCCCATATATGGTAAAAACCCTTCAAAAATCTTCTTCCCCGGAACCGGTGAACCAATTTCCACGAAACTTGGTATGTAGCAGTGGTGACTCTGCCCATCATACTTTGTTCAAATGATGACCTACGGTTGACCTTGACCAATTTTACAACAAGGTCAAATTTGTTAACTTAGGCTTTTCTACAGGAAAAAGTGAAAGCTGTTGATTTTTTCACAAATATTTCAGCCTCTGACCTGAAACCAACTGAAATAATGAAGAATTGTGAGTATTGAAGGCCGAGGTCATTTCTTGACCTTGGCTAAAGGTCATTTACGTATATGAAAATTAAAACTGGCTTTTCTCGGAAATTGATGGGCCAATCAAACCCAAATTTTATATGTTAGCTTTCAGGTACAAGCAGGGTTCCAGTTTGAGGGCAAATCGGCGAAATACTTCGCCCCAGACCGCTCCGTTTCGCCTATAATGGTCGTAAAAAGGGAAGTGTATTTCGGCATATGGAGGCGCGGTGGCTCAGTGGTAGAGCGTCAGACTCGGGACCTAGAGGCCCCGAGTTCGAACCCCACGACCGCTGTGTAGTGTCCTTGAGAAAGGCACTTTCACCTTCCCAAAGTACTAATAATACCCAGGAAGAAGTGGCTCCGTCTCAACATGACTGAAAAATTGTTTACCGGGACGTAAAACACCAATCAATCCAAACCATTTCGGCATCAGTGTTCCTTTTCAGGCCATTTTGGGGGGCGAAATTCGGCCCCACTCCCAAAGGCGAAACACCTCCTTTTTCCCAATTGGCACAGTAAAATTCCCAATCAGAAGTTGGAAGAAAAATAAGGAGAAAAAGTTTGTTTTTTAACCACGAAAAGTAACGACATTTCCAGGTTTGCCTTTGAAGAAGATAATTTGGTATACAAAAATTTCCTTAAATATTGTATTTCTTTGCATTTTGAGTGTGAAAACCACTCATTTATTGGTTTGGGCAGCTACCACTTAAAAAATTGCAGACTAATTTTTCCGACATTGTCCCTATTTTTGGACAGTACCAGTAACCAACACAACACTAAACTATAATAATCAGCAGACCTTAGTATAAACTTAAATTGACACTAGCTTTAAACAAGTACAGACTTTTGGGGGGGGGGACTCACAAAACAGTAACAAAACAAACAGAACTTCTATAAAATAGTTAATTACTACCATTGATGGCAACTAGAGTTATGAAAGTTCAAGACACCTTTCTCTGACTCACGCTCAATAATCCTAAGTTTCAAGGTCGCTAAACAGCTTACATTGATAGGCTTGGTCGTACCACTTGACGCAGTAGGCAATGACGCTATCAATAAAATCTGTTTAAAAAAGTGCATTGTTCAGAAATAAGAACCTGGATTTGAGCGATTTTTGGCATTGTTTGGAGGAAAACAAATATAGTAAAAGTCACCTCGCTGAAGATTTTTAGTGATTTTCAAGATGAGAAGATATAAGCATAATCATGTTTACAAGTATCAGCTTTTGTAAAAAAAATTAAAACTCGCCGGTTTCGGGTCATTTCGGCCCATACCTATTTGGGCCCATGGTCATTTTGGCGACTAGAATCGCCAATACAAGTTTCAGATTTCATAAAGCTGTGAAAAATTAACACACATGAAAGGGGGATACAAGTTTCAGCTTTTTTAAATGCAAAATAAAGGTAAATTGACAATCATGAAATATTTCCGCGCTTGCGTGGGCTCTTTTCTAGTAAGTAATAATTTTTAATCGTCGATCATTACTATTGAAACTTAATTAGCGCATCGCATCTCGTGATGCGTACTATTTCATGGCGGTAAGCCCCCGTGGTGTAGTGGATAAGCGCTATGCCTTATAAACCAGGGGTCGCAGGTCCGATTCCCGGCTTCTCCATAAAACCACTTTCGGTGAGCCTTCGGGTGCTCCCGTCACATAATAAACTCACTTGTTATATGACTGGAGAGAATCCTGTCTCCTGATTGGCCCAATTTGTCTTCATAAATCTCTATGTCTACCTGAAAACTGGTCTAAACTGGCCCAGAAGGTGATATAGGATGAAAACCAGCTCGAACCAGTTTCCAGAAGTTAATATTTTTGACACTTCTGCAATATCACCCTCTAGAGAGCTAAAAATAGCATGATGAGTATAAAACTAGCATGTGCTGCATGAAATTGACATGATTTGCTGTTTCACATCCCAACAGGTAAACTAAAGACTTTCATGAATTTTAACAACTGTTTTGTTTTGTTTTGTTTGTTCATTTATCTTTGTATGAATTAATAAAATGTAAAAAAAGTTTTATGATTAAATTTTACATTCCACATTCAGAGAATTAATATACATTTCAAAATGCAAAAAACTACATTAAAATATTTTGATAACAGTTGATAAAACTTGTTAGAAAGTCTTTAGGTTGAAGGAACAACTCGAGTGAAAGTAGAAAAGTTTCATTCTTAGTTGAAAAGTCATATAACAAAACAATTATTGACTTCAATTTCGGTAGACATGAGAATTTAACTACCCTTAAAAGTGATATTCACCTCGGCCTAGCGGCCTCGGTGAATTATCACTTTTTCGGGTAGATAAATCCTCATGTCTACCTCATTGAAGTCAATAATTGTATAATATCATAAACCCTCCCGGCCCAGTTCTGGTTACTACCCATGGAAAAGCCACAAAAAGTTTTTTTTTAGGTCTTACCACCCATGTGAATGATGCTAGGAAGCATACGTACCTGGTAGCCTCATCTTCGCAAGCCAAGGGTACTAACTCCACTTCGTTCCTTACGTAAGGAACGAAGTGGAGTTAGTACCTATGGCTTGCGAAGATGCTGGTAGCCTATACAATTACCTCAAAATATCGTCAGAAAATAATCAGGCCGCATACATATGAGCCGTGACATGTGATTTCCATCAATGTGGTATTTTGACATGAATAGACTCAGGTAGGCCTGTGCATCCTCCTTTTAAGCTTAGAAACTCCATTTTATGTTCGGTCCATAGAATATTCAAGCGGCTTGCAAAGGCTCTGATCAGACTGCGCGGACGCGCAGGCTGATCTGAGTCTTTGCTGGTTGCACATAGGCCTACCACATTGTTGGGATGTTATGTCTAATTTCTCTTAGGGGCTTGGTAGTGATTAGAATAGAATAGAATACTTTTATTAATCCAATCATGGGCCATTTCTGGCATATTTAACAATAATAAATTAATAATACAATACAACAACCAAAATACATTATACATAAGTAAACAATCAATCGTTTATAAGACAAATACAAATACATCGAGTCAAAATATTTTGCATACAGGTAGGCCTAGTTTCCTAGCAGGCACACGAGGTCGTAACAACGCCGCATCAATGTCGATGTTGAAAGCATCGACGTTGAAACTACGTTGCTTTAACGTTTTGTAGTGTTTTTAGAAACAGAATATGGCTTTGTCTTAAAGTGTTTCGCAGGTTATTACAAAGAAAGCGAGTGGGCTAAAGATGTTTTTCTGACCGATTGAATGTAAGTTTCCAACCTTCTGCCAGGTCCCGAGTTCTTATTTTTTCTTTCAAATGTAGAGTTTATGTGTTTCTTAACTCTTTCAGGCAAGTGGAATATACATACATGTACAATAGAATCAGGGTGTGTGGGTCTCCGCTGCTTAATATTGAGGGATTCTGGCCCCATAATATTCTTCGTATACAGTTGCGGTTTTACCGCTATAATTATTAAAGTAGCCTCCCTTACATAAGAAAAAATGAAGCTGGTGTATTTATCTTTGGTATAAAGATCAGTAGAATGTTACAAAAACTGTAATACATCTGATAAAAAACTAATATTTATTTACTTCTGGTATCCACAAATTTCTTTTTGACTCACTGTAACGTTTTGTATAGCATCAATGCTATAGCTTACCTATGACCTTGCATATTTACATACTGCGCGCTTCAGTAACGCGCTTCTCTTGTTGTTGCCAGTTCCTATTTAGGTACTCATTAAAGTAGATGTATGTATACAACACGCTGTGTTGAGTTCTTTATTGAGCTTTACTAATACATTATAAGACAGTACCCCAAGAAACGAAACATGGTGTTCAGAAGTGAAATTTGATAAACATTTTGAAAACAGTTCGATCTAGAAATTTGGAATTTATATGCACAAATTGTGACAATGGAATTAGCAGGAATAACACCACCCTCGATGCGATGGGACGATACGAACTTGCCAGAGCAGTGGGAGAAATTTATGAGACACACTGCGTTAATGTTTTCTGGACCTCTTAAAGCTAAAACAGAGGAAGAAAAAGTGTCATATTTGTTACTATGGGTTGGTGACAAAGGGAGAGATATTCGTCATACCTGGACTGACATATCAGCAGACGACGCCAAGAAAATGGAAACGTTTTATGAACGCTTTAAGATGCACGTCAGACTGACGTTGAACCCTATATTTGCACGTTACCAGTTTAATAACGAAATACAAGGAAGTGAAGCCATTGATTCTTTTGTCACGAGATTACGATTGAAGTCAAGAGATTGTGACTATCATGATCCTGAAGAAATGATACGGGACAGAATTGTGTTTTGGACTAACTCACCCAAAGTACGTGAGCATCTCATTAACGTTTGAAGAGACTTAACGTTACAAAAAGCTATTCAGATTGGGCAAAATTACGAATACGCCCAGGAGCAGATGAAGCAGATGACACCTAATGACGTTCACATGGTCAAACCGAAGACCAAGAGACGAGTCAAACGTTCGAACCGATCTGGTACTACGATGGGTCAGCGACAATCGTATGGGGCCAAGGGTTACACACCACAGGGCTACGAACCACAGACGGGGATGAACAAGACGAGACGTGAACAGGACGCCAAGTGTACAAACTGTGGATATGACGCTCATAAGTTAAATGAAGTGTGTCCAGCCAAAGGACAAATTTGCAGAAAGTGCAATAAACTAAATCATTTTCAACGCGCATGTGTAGATCAAAATCAGTGCATGAAGTGAAAAGTGATCAATTTCAGTCTGAGGATTCAGATTTGGATTCGGATTTTTATGTTGATACGGTAAATACATCTTTTTCTCATTACGATCAAGCTTTTGCCACAGTAAACATTGGTCCAAAGAAAACGCCCATTAAGTTTAAAATTGACACAGGTTTACAAGTAAACATCATTCCGTTGAGCTTATTTCGTGAATTAAATATCAAGCACCCGCTCTTACCGCCTGAAACTCAGCTTTCTTCATATACAGGTAACCCTTTAAGTGTCAGAGGCACAATTAATCTGAATTGTCGGTATAAGGCCAATCAAATTGAAACGTTGTTTTACGCTGTAGAAACAAGTAGAACTCCGTTGATGAGCCTTAAAACATCACTTGATTTAAGTCTGATACAACTCATTTACTCGGCTGACAATCCCGGTGGTCAAAATGAGATTTGTACCAAAGAGCAAATTATGCGCGAATATCCAGACCTATTCAAAGGCGTGGGTCTGATCCCTGGCGATGTAGAGTTGCATTTGAAGCCAGATGCAGTTCCAGTAATAAATGCACCCAGGCGAATCCCTGTTGCGTTACGTGAAAGATTTAGGACTGAACTTACGCGTATGGAAAACGCAGGCATCGTTGCTAAAGTTACATGTCCGACAGATTGGGTCAATTCTTTTGTAATTGTCGAAAAACCCAAGACAAAAAGTCTTAGAATATGCTTGGATCCAAAAGCATTGAATGACGTGATCCGCAGACCGCATTACCCTATGCGAACGTTCGATGAAGTATTATCAGAGCTGTCAGAAGCTACCTACTTCTCAGTTCTCGATGCCACAAGTGGTTATTGAAGCTTGAAGATAAGTCGTCATACCTTACCACATTTAACACACCATTTGGACGCTATCGCTATTTACGAGTCCCGTTTGGTCTCAACTGCTCTGATGAGGATGTTTTTCAGCGAAAAATAGACGAGACTTTTGAAGGCATTACTGGTGTCACAGCAATCGTGGACGATATTCTAGTATTCGGTAAAACAAGGGCTGAACATGACCAAAACTTGCGTAAAGTCTTGACACATGCTCATGAACGAGGCATCAAGCTGAACGCGGATATGGTGAAAATTGGAGTTACAGAAGTTCGCTATTTTGGTAATATTTTGACCCAAAATGGTTTGAAAATCGATGACAAAAAACTCTCTGCGATTAGACAAATGGATGCTCCAAAGGACAGATCAGAGCTAGAGACGATATTAGGTATGGTGACGTATCTTACACGTTTTGCACCAAACTTAGTTACCTTGACTTCCCCGCTTAGAAACTTGCTTAAGAAGGACGTTGAATTTGTTTGGAACGAATCTCATGGCGAGGCTTTCCAAAAAATCAAAGACATACTGACGGACAGTCCTGTACTAGCCTACTTTAACCCAAAGCTTGACGTTACGCTGCAGGTTGACGCGTCCAAATACGGACTTGGCGCGACGTTACTACAAGAAGGTAGACCAGTCTCATACGCATCTTAGACGTTGACACAAATCGAGATAGGTTATGCGCAGATATAGAAAGAAATGTTGGGAATTCTCTTCGGGGCAAAGAGATTTCATGAGTATATATACGGTAGACGCATGACAGTGGAATCTGATGCAAAGCCACTTTCATCCATTGCTAAGAAACCTCTCAGTAGTGCACCTTTAAGGTTACAACGCATACTGTTACAGCTGCAAAGATATGATCTCGACATTAAGCACGTTAGTGGTCGTGACATACCTTTAGCAGACGCCCTTAGCAGAAAATTTCTACCTGATACTTATCCTGAATTGTCAGAAGGCTTGGACTTACACGTTCATACAGTTTTCTCGACAATATCCGTTTCTGACCATAAGCTTGAACAGGTTAGACAAGCAACGCGAAACGATGTGCAATTCCAAACTTTAAAGCGTACAATTCTTGATGGATGGCCTGAGACAAGAAAAATGTGTCCACCATCAATCTTAGAGTATTGGAATCACAGGGACGAATTATGAGTAGCAGACGACATAATCATTAGAGCACAGAAGATAGTAATACCCACTTCGCTTCGACTCGACAAGACACAGGCTGTGCATGAATCACACATGGGTGTGGAAAAAAGTCTGAAGCGTGCTAAAGATAAAATGTTTTGGCCACGCATGACAAGTGACATAACAGACTTTGTGTTGAAATGCGACATTTGTTTTCAACACTTAACAACTTTTGCTATCACACCAAATTCCGGACAGACCTTGGCAGGTTGCAGGGACAGACGTGTTTACATTTGACAACAAAGACTACTTGGTTACGGTAGACTATTTTAGCAGATATTTTGAGGTAGATTTACTTCCTACTACGACAAGTATCTCAATCATACGGAAGCTGAAGACCACATTCGCTCGACATGGCATCGTCGAAAAACTTGTATGCGATAACGCTAGTTATTACACGTCTGAAGCTTTCAATTCCTTTGCACAGGAATGGAATTTTCGAGTTGAACATAGTTCTCCACGTTTCCCTCAAAGTAATGGCCTTTCGCAGAAGACAGTTAGCATCGTGAAACGCATATTTAAGAAGGCTAGAGATAGCAAAAAGGATCCTTATCTTGCAATATTAGCATACCGCACAACACCTCTGAAATCATGTGAATTGTCTCCATCTGAATTATGCATGTCGCGACGATTGAGATCAAAATTGCCATGCATGAACGAACGCTTAACACCGCAGCCACTTAAATTGAATGATGTGCGAAAAAAGTTGTCAGCTAATCGTGAAAGGCAGAAGAAATTTCACGACAGATCTGCAAAACACTTATCTTCTTTGCAAAAAGGTGATAAAGTGCGTGTTCAAATTTTTGACAAACTATGGAAGCCTGCAGTTATAACAGACCAGCATAGCAACCGCTCATACATTTTGCAAACACATGATGGCAATGTTTACCGCAGAAATCGAAATTTCATTCACAGGTCAAAAGACCAAACTCGTGAGGACAGCGACCTCATGCCGCTCCTAAAATCTCAGGAAAAAAGTTGTGAATTGTCAGGAATGCTGATGAGTCAAGCACACAGCGAAATAACAGAGCCTCCGCAATTAATTACTTCGCGAGAGATAAACCCCCTTCGAAACTTGACTCTGACAGCTATATCACTAGGTCTGGGAGGAAGGTCATTCCTAACAAATATTTAAGTGATCCAGTGTGGCATAAGTAATTTTTATGGTAATGAAAAAAGATAACAGAAGTGTAGAATTTGTTTCACACGTGTGTGGTGTAAACAGTTTTGACATTTCTCACTAGAAATTTATTGCTGTAATTGACACTAAGAACTGTTAAAGATAAAAGAACTGTGATGCTGTGTTATAGATAAAAACGATCAGATTTTGTTTTCTGGAACATTACCGTAGTTTATCAGATACATGGACATTGGTTTAGAAACCAATGAGACAACAATGCCGTAGTGGATTATATAAATGGACATTGGTTTAGAAATCAATGAGGACATCTTTTTTAAACAGGGGGAATGTAACGTTTTGTATAGCATCAATGCTATAGCTTACCTATGACCTTGCATATTTACATACTGCATGCTTCAGTAACGCGCTTCTCTTGTTGTTGCCAGTTCTTATTTAGGTACTCATTAAAGTAGATGTATGTATACAACACGCTGTGTTGAGTTCTTTATTGAGCTTTACTAATACATTCTAAGACAGTACCCCAAGAAACGAAACACTCACTTGAATAAACGCTTAGAGCTGCAAACCAGCTCAAATCTACCCATTGTATTTTATTGTGTAGTCAAGTGTCTAAATAACAGTTAACGACCCTACCATTGGGCCAGAACACCCGATGTGCAGAACTGTGCGTACAGTATGAAAAGCTTGAATAACTTTCAAAATGCTCTAGCCTCAGTTTTCGATTTTTTTTTCAATTAAAGTATTGTCATCTTGCATCTTAGCTGAAGTAAGCATAAGTTCCAGAACATAAGCAGAAATTTCTTTCATCCACTTTTTCAGAAAAAATAACTTTTTTGGCATGCTTTTTTGGCGCTGTAGCGATTATCACTCAACCCATTAAAAATTTTGTTAAGCAGATGCATAGCTTGATTTGTAAGTGACACTTTTTCGCTATGAATATTTTCAGAAATAAAATATTGAGCAAACTATTACCTGGTACACTATTTTGTGCACTCGTCGACTGCAACCACCACGCGATGATTGTCCCTTTCGAGTACAGAGGTTCTCTAGCGTGAAGGAACACGTCCACAAAAAGATGCATCGACGTTTTTTCTGGCGATCACACATGAGATCACCAACTCTGAGATCATCAACTCTACATAGTCTCTTGTCGACCTGTGGTGTACATATAATATACTAAATCAAAATTAGACTGTTTCTTAAAATTGTATTATATTATTCCATCCGTTGTAACGCAAATAAAGAAAACACTTAAGAAATGAATTCAATATTTGGAATGTTCATGGAATTATGAATAATTCGGGTCTCTAGCAAAGTAAGTGACGACCGAACATTAATTTTGCAAGAAACACGAAGTATTCATGATTCCATGAACAGACCAAAAATGAATTTATTGCTTATATATACATTTTATTTTAAATGTTTAAATTATGAAATGTATTTTTAATTTAGCAAACAAAACAGTTTTGTATAAAATATGTAATTGTATTAACGGTTTTGTCAGAGTGTAAAACGGAAAAGCGGAACAGCCAGCGTGAACATGAGCAGCCAATGGAGCACACAAGAGGCTTGTTTTGCACTTGCTACTCGGGTGTAGCTCGCTGTCAATCACAACACCAGTGTCACATCTGGCGAATGGGGAGGCTATGAACAGTCACAAAAATCTAAAGATTCATTGAAGGCTTGCTTCAGAAATGTAAATATTTCACTATTTACTTGGGTGAAGTATACTCCATCATTTCTATAACCTACATCATGAATCTCGAAGATAACGTTTGTAGCAGCGAATGTCGATATAACATACAGATTAGAAGCACACACGTATTGTTTCATTTAATAATAATTCCTCGCATGAAGACAAGTTCATAAACACTCAGTCACATGGTAAAATTGTGAATAAGAATACTTTAATCTTCAATGACATCATTTCAAATTATATTAATAGAAACAGACGTTACTCAGCTGCCACTCGCGATCACTGCAACTGCAAGAGAGATAAAGGTCTGTCATTTTGAGGCTTAGTAATGCAGTTTTAGACATACATTGTGTACAAAATTGCACTAGGGGAGGGTTCTAAACAGCAAATCTAAGGACCAATACTAATAAGTGAACACTTTACAAGTGTATGGTTATGTTGTTAGCATGTTTAAGCGCACGTGCTCTTTATTAAGGCTTCAGCTGAAGATCCTTTATTCCTGTTACTAAGAAAACGCCCTGTTACCTACCAGATGTTTCAAAATAAGCTAAAATCTTATATTTGTAAGATTGGTCTATAGCCGGTGGATTTTTCATCTCATTCATTTCGTATGGGGCGGGGCTTCTTTGGCGTTCAGGGCTGATATAGAAGCAGATAAAATTCAATTATTGGGGTATTGGCGTTCTGAAGCCTATAAAAATATCTAACCTGTTCCTTTGAAGATAAGATTCAAGTTTCTGAGGATATGAAGTTTCATTTACTTTCTGAACTGTCAGCTTCAAATTAGAAGTCTTCGTGGTGCTGAATTTTGTCAGTATCATTTTTTTCGTTTATTTTAATCGTAAATATTTTTAGTATGTTGGGTGACATGCGTTGCATTTGTGGATTGCTTTGGCCCATGGTGGCTGTGGGTCCTTTGTTGGTTGTCTTCTTTCTTTTGGTGGAGTGTCTTTATCCTCCGGGTTTCTGACAAGTCAGCCTTCAGAGGAGTTTCAGCGGCTATGAGCCTTTGTTATATTCATTCCTTTCCATGTAGAGCTTTAATAATTGGCTTTTTAGACATCGCATTGTGAACGCAAGATGCTTCAGTTAACAAGCATCTTGTTTAGTTTACTTTGTAATGGCTAGTTTAAGGGGATATATCTTTCAAAAGCTCTTACTTGCACGAAATTTTTCCTGTATAAACAAAAAATGCTTTTTTATCAAGGAGATGGATACCTTTGGCCACATTGTTGTATGAACAATTGATACATCTCACTTAGATCACTTTACGTCCCATTATACAGCTTTTGAGCAATCAGTAGCATGCTTATCAGTCTATTTTGAGTTACTTCCTGGTTTGACACCGTTAACAATTTTGTGACACGCTGGGTGAACTTTGAGAAACTCATTTGCATGAACATGAACTACACTTATCCGTCTACGATATTTAGAAGTATTTTGACCCAAAATATATGTATTTCTGGTATTATTCACAAATTTTCATTTTGGCCTTGAAAAGTTCATAAGCAAAAATTGTAAATATAAATTTTGCTACCAGAAATTTGTACATTTTGGGCGAAAATACTTCTAAATATTGTAGTCCGATAATTGTAGTTCATGTTCATGCAACTGTTTTTTTTTTCTAATGTTCACCCAGCGTGTCACAATATTGCAAACGGTATCAAACCAGGAAGTGACTCTAAAAAGACTGATAAGCATGCTGCGGATTGCTCAAAAACTGTATGTTGGGGCGTAAAGTGATCTATGTGAGATGTATAAATTGTTAATACAACAATGTGGCTAAAGGTATCCGTCTCTTTGGTAAAAAAGCATTTTTGTTTATTCAGTAAAAAATTCATGCAAGTTAGAGCTTCTGAAAGATATATTCCCTTAATGTGTATGTAATTTTTTTTATTAGTATTATTACATATATAATTTGATTACAGACTACAAGAAGATCATACTGTTGGGAGATTCAATTATCAAAGGAATTCCTCCGATCGAAGGGTAACATTATCTGCACATCCCAGTGCCACTATTGCTAATCTGTCAGTGTTTTTAAGCAATAAACACATTTCATTGGAAGGACATGATATATACATCGTGCATGTTGGTACTCATAACATTGGTAGACAGATTCATTTGCTCATATACAGTCAGACTTTGGAAATTTAATCGCTTCCATTAGAAAATACTAAACCTGACATTCGCATTATCATTTCTAGTATTTTACCAAGACCAGTGGACCATAATGGTACTGATCCTATGATAAAATACGTTAATCGTTTTCTTATATTAATTGGTAATGAGTAGGAATTAAGGTTTCAAATTTGCTTGCTCCTATAAAGCGGTCTCAAAGTATGGCACATACAGAGGGTATCTCTTTGCCAAATTAGACAAGGGATTGCATTTGAATTTAGAAGGAGCAAACAGATTAAGACATTTTTTTCTTAATGGTCATTTCTAACTTTCATTAGATAAGTGTACATATGTTTAACTATAGTTTCAACATTTTCAGAATCTAGTGGTTTATTAAATGTGTAGTGCCAAGCATTTTTTTTACTAGATTGGTAAAAGCATCTGAGGTATTGTCAAATTGACCGGTAAGAGAGTTCATTTTATGCTGTAAGCTACAGCCTTTGTTCAGTTTGAACATCATGTTATTCCTCAGTTGTCATTCTGGTTTATATTTATGGATCTTTTGTTTATCATTTGTTTTTGTTTTTAGTCTTCCTGGAAGATCCAATCATTAAGTATGCACCCAGGGGGGCACTGGGGTCTGTGCTCCCTTGATCCCTGAAAATAATGCATTGATCTCCCCAAATTCCTTAAAGAAAATACCTCAGCTCCCTGAAAGTATTTTTCCTTTGCTCGTCAAATCCTTAAAATTTATTCAGCTTCTCCCCAAATCCCCAAAAATGTAAGCAAATTCTCCCTAATATGTATTTTTCTCGACATAGCATTAAATTGTCATACTTAAAAAAACGAGCGGATAACTTAATATTCACTAAATATTTAATATTCACTTAAAATTTAACGTTATACATGTTAAGAAAGGGCTTAGCCACGGACAGGGCCTCTCTATAAATAGAGAATCCGTAACCGCAGAATAAACGATATATAATTATTTTAATGAAATGCATGAAAAATAGCTCAAAGTATGAGGCCATCCTTAAAATTCTGTTGCTGTACCTGGTAGAGTAGGTATGGAGGAATGCTCTCCAGATTTGATTTTTTATTAGGGGCAGCTAGAACATGTATTTTCCTGGTGGGGGAGGGACTGTTTTTTCCAATAGATGAAACTAGATTTTCGCATTTATTTTTGTAACCATAGAAAGAGTTGTTTTTTTATAATTGCTATAAGGCCCTATACGTAAGTTTAACTTCAGTTTCAAAATGCAAGAATATAAGTGATTAACATTCATCAAGATTGTAATAAAACATCTAATTACCTAGATAGAGAATTACTTTAGATACCAGATGCGTTGTCAGCCCTGTTATGATGATGATTCACACTTGTGCTAAGAGATGGGGGGGGGGGGGTCCGGGGGCATGCTTCCCCTGAAAAATGTTGGTAAAAATGGTGCGATCTGGTGCATTCTGAGTGTGCCAGAGTTAGTTATTATCGACCTAAAAACAACATTTTCGGGGATAATAAATCAACAACCCAAATTTTGTGCCATATTTTTCTCCAAGATCAACCCAGATTCGCGCTTTGGCACAAAATAAATACATTCACATTTTACAAGGGGGGTTTTGGGGAGCAATAGCCCCCAGAAGCCAACGAAATGTACAAAATGAAGGCATTACGTTTTCACACCAAATATTACATACCAGTTGCGTAGATAGCCCTTGAAAGATTTTGATTTAGATTCGTGCTAGGAGGTCTGGATTTTTCATATTAAAATGGGACATTCTGGCGCATATCTGAGTGTTCCAAAATACGCTATTATCAGCCTAAAAAGCAACAATTTAATTGATAGTCAAACTTATTTGCCATATCAGTCACCAATACCAATATAGACTAGCATGTTAGCACGAAAGTAAATACATTTAGATATCCAGTGGAAGCCCAAGATTTATTTTGAAAAAATCAACAAAATGAAGGCTTTTCCTTTAAGGTGAGATTTTTTTACCTTTTTGCAGGGCTCCCTGAATCCACCAAAATATAAGCTTGCTCCCAAAATCCCTGAAAATAATTACCAGTGCTCCCCAGCTCCCTGAAAATGAATAGCATTTCTCCCCAGATCCCCAAAACCCCTGGGGGCCCATGAAGTTTCCATGCAATTTTTTACATTTAGGTTTGCCATGGGCTTGAGGTTCATAATACTCCATTGCCTCTGTTTCTTTGGATCCCCCTATATTTTTTAGGTATTTCTGCAATAATGAAATTTGGGGGTTTAGATCTGTCTGGATGGCTCAGTCTTATGTTTAAATTTTTGTATGTAGCTTTCTTGTGCTCCAATCCCCCCCACCCCCCAAAAAAAACTTTTAAAAAGTATAGCTATTATTTATTTTTTATTTTTTTAATTTCATTTTTTTCGTTCATTTTTTTATTTTCCTTTTTCTCCTTTTTCGCCTCTTGTTTTATTTTTGTGGCCGTTGGTTTGCCGGTTTATTTGAATATTAAATTTGAGGGACTTTAATAGCACTATTTGTTTACTTCATAGCTGTAAGTTATAAGAGATTTGAGGTTTCTTTTCAATTCATATATTTGTATTCGTCGAAGAGTTAAGGTCAAATAAATATTTAAATATTTTTTGTTTTTATTTCTCATTGTCTTTGACTTTGGATAGTTGGAAAATAATAAACAAATTTTAATCCCATCAAAATGATTCATTATCGACGACTATTCAGGGGTACCTCTTCTCCTTATAGTCATATTCAGTTGCACCAAACCGTGAGTTACGTAAATTTTAATCTATGCAATTATTTGCTAGCCGCCTTTCTATTACACGATTCGGCGGGCTTTTTTAGGCACAGTTGTTTTTGCTTTCGACGGAACAAGTTCTCTTTAAGAAATTCTTCCCCTGCTTCCTCTAGCTTCTACTTTGATTTAGCAGTTTATTATACTCTTGGAGTTTTCCATGATACATATAAGTTATATACATATTTCCCCCCTTTGCCTTTTTTCTCTCTCTTATTTTTTTTGAGCGTGTATTTGTATATTTTGTATATAAATATTCTTGTGTTTGTATATTAAGAAATCAAATTTTTAAGTGTCCTGTTTGCTCTGTGTGTGTGTGAGTGTTTTTTTTTTTTTTTTTTTTTTTTTTTTTTTTGGGGGGGGGGGGGGCGGATATTACTGGCATATTGATGTCTTTAGTTTGCCTTTGCAGTCTGGAGACATTTTTGTGTCTGTATTGCTAGCACTAACATAGGTGTATTCCTGTTTCTCCCACTTTTTGATTTATAGGTAAATTTGGGTTGGGAAGAACAGGAATTGTGGATAAGGTGAAAAGGTGTTAATTCATAACCTGAGGACATATAGTTTATTTCAGTAAATGTAAACATAAAACAGGTATAAAGCAGGTGATAATATTTGAGCACATCAGATTAAAAGTATATACTTAGGTTTTGCTGAATTAATCAAATTTAGACAAACATATGAATGCCTAAAAGTGGGAGAAACAGGAATAAACCATCCACAATTCCTGTTCTTCCCAACCCAAATTTACCTATAAATCAAAAAGTGGGAGAAACAGGAATACACCCTAACAGGGACTTGTGGCTGATTTGCAGAAGTGAGTCATACGACATTAAGGAGCGTTATATATAGAGGACCTTACATGAGTGTTCATGTTTTATTGAATTAATTAAACTCGTTGGGAAAAAGAGATAAAATGCGAGGCTTGCCGAGCATTTTATCTCTTTTTCGCAACGAGTTTAATAAATTCAATAATACAAGAGCACGAATGTTAGATTCTATTTATCAAATGATAAAATCTCATTTCTGTCGTAAAAACGTTATAATTTTGTCATTATCTACGCAACGTTGTTATGGACGTCATAACGTTTCCCGAAAATCGATAAACCACTAGTGGTTTACAGATTTTATTGCAAGGCGTTATTTCACTCCCAGACGCGACGTCATATGATAAATGCTAGTTATTATGTATTCTTAAAGTCGTAATCTTAGATTAATTGTTTAAGAGGGTTCCTTGCGTGGATTATCAGTAAGGCCTATAAATGATACTAAGCTTTGAATGCAAGTAGTTGAGAGTTCATTTCCTTGACTCACAGAAAGGCTTTCAGGAGAAAAAATAATGGGTTCCTTACTTGGATTCCGGTGAGGTCTTTGATATAAATTGCTATCAATCGTGTATGGCTCCCTTATTGGAATTTCAGTAGGGCCAGTCCTGAATAATAACTTAATTGTTCCTTACCTGGACTCTCAGTAAGCCAGGTATTGATTCTCGTATTTTGGTGCCTACTTTGGTTTCCCGGTAGGGCTGGTTTATTTGAATATCAAAGTTGAGGGTCTTTAATAATTTTAATAATTACTATTTGTTTACAATCTGTCTATTTTTACGCCTAAAACGCATGTCACAATTCACATATTTTGAAGATATAACTGACAGTAGTGTAAAAAATGCCCTATGTTGGTATTTGTTTTGTCAAGCACACGTTATGCTCTTTGTATTAAAACCATAAGAAATTTTGTAAACTAGAACAAAGGGAAGATAACTCTTAAAATCAATGAGTTAAGCTATAAGTTGACGTTCATATCAATTGAAAACAGTAGGCAAACAAAAGAGTAAAATGCCTTGGGAGTAGAAATCAATTTTGTGATGATTAACCCGATGTCATGAGAAGTTCATATGCCATCGACAAAATATGCGGGTTTGAATTTACCCCCACTCACTTCTTGAAAAGTAGGGGTAGTATTATTAGGAATAATTTCTTGAATGCAGAACTAATCATGCCACACACTTTGTGCGACGAAATGATTTTTATGCATTGTTCGCAAAAAATAAAGCAAAACAAATATACAATAGGCTTTTTTCGTGCTCCTGTAGTGACACAATTTTATATTTTGCTTTAAATTTCCGCCAGTATATAAACCGCTACTCATTTTGAACATGCGCTGCACGTTCACACCGAGTCCTTTTTCGACCTAAATTAAACCATCAAGTAGCCGCTGAAAATGTATTATTTCATAGAATAATATCAACGAAATATGGAGTTATGATGCCATGCTAAGAACTTTACAAATGACCCTCGTAGACTGTGATTGATGAATATTTCATGTATAATTCCTTGTTAAATGAGTTAATTTAGTAGGATATTGCCTCTAGAAAAATGTGTGCACTGATGTTTGCATTTGTATTGCACTTTTGGATAATAGTGAAACCACATGATGCTGCACTGACGACATGATAAATATATACTTGACAGCAAAAGAAACGCATACTTTTCATTACTTATTTTATTAAATATGAAGTACCGGGCCGCGTAGCGCAGTCGGTAACGTGTCTGGCAACAGATGCGAGTCTGACTGCAGATCCAGGGGTCGCGAGTTCGATCCCGGCCCGGTCCCATACTTTCGTGGAGATTGATCATGAAATAATTTCTACGGTCATTCTCCTCCCTTCCGCTGAATCATTCAAGAAGGGTTGTTGTCAGTTACAAGCGAAAGTATGTGCATGAAGTACTGGTTAACTGCTTGTTCAAGCTTGCCCAGGAAAAAGTGTGGTTAGGTGAACTGACCCTCCCGCAATGACCGTAGCTGTTGACTTGGGACGTAAAGCAACAAAACAAACAAAACAAACAAATAAATATGAAGCCATCATAAAATTTACCCTTGATAACATCAATATGTTTGACAGGACTCATACGCTAGTTCCAGACCACTTTACTCCTCGTTACACAGTAAATTAAAAGTTAGATAATGTAAAATAAGCCAAAGAAGTGCTGCGCGATGAAAAAGTCATGTTTTGAATCCGAATTTACTTCATATTGCCACAAAACAATGTAACAAATTAGAAAACGGTATAAAACTTTTTAAATCATAGCTGTAGGAGATTTACTGCTGATCCAGAAATCTTGAGATGTTATATGTTTACATTGATCTTGAAAAACTCCCAAAAACTCTGGGATGCAAGGAAGTCTGGTACATAAGGCATGGTATCAGGTGAGGTATTACTTGACTTTTCGCTTATTGTAAAGGCGGCGCCTCATGAATGCGTAATTAGGACTGGTCGACCTTAGGCATAGGTAAAAGCTGAAAATGGGGCGTGGTTTTATTAAAAAAATACCTGTATCATCTTGCGCCATTACCTCAATATAGACGCAAAATACATTATTTAGTCCGTAAAACGCCAGCAAAATAACTGCATCTGAAAAAGTCTATGTTACATAGGCAAAGAGGCAAACATTGTGGACACAGATCAGACTGCTCCTACAGGAGCAGTCTGATCTAGATCCACACTGTTTGTCTATGAGGCTTCAAATATTTTAGTGGACGACAAAAACATACATTTTGTGATTATGCGCTTTAAGGGTTAATAAATGTGAGTACAGTGTGTATACGGTTAGGAGTTTCGTGAAATGCACGCACGTTTGTTCGCAACAAAAAAGCTTACTAACTCTTTACCAAATTATAAATAAAACCTGATTTCCCTTACTTTGCAGATGAAATAGCCGAACCACGCCCAGATATGAATATTAAAGTTGCCGCCTTTACAGTAAGTGAAAAATCAAGTAATACAGTGTAACAGAACCATTTAAAACAAAAGTTTTGACGCTAACGTGCCTGTCTTATAACCACTTCCGGTTTATTCCTTGACGATGTAACTCGTACACATTGGTTTCCCTTAAATACTTGTGGACAATTTAAACTTTAGAAGTAGCCAGTATGGCCTGATTGAGACGCAGAGTGATTTTGATCAAAATGCGCTCTGTGGTTTGGGGTATACAACATTCTCGAAGTTCGCGTTCATTATTAATTATTTCATAACGCACAGTGTTATCTCCCTTTACTAGCTTTGCTCTGAAAACCCGACCGTTTACGATGCAAATGGATTATACACATGTTCCAGGCATCATTGGTACCTTTCATATCAATAGATAATCTTTAAAGTCTATTTTATACAAAACATACAACAATCAGAATATTCGCTGATAAGCTGAAAAAATAACCAGACAGTTCGAAATGTGTATTAAGTTTGCTCCCTTAAAGTGTCACTGCTGCTGAGCAGTCGCTCGGGAACCATAAAGACACGTTTTCTCGCGGCATGGCTCATTTTAAACCAGTACTGATGATATTATATTTACGTATATGCTAAATATGTAACGTGATTTTAGATCGGGTATATTAAATATGATAACATTATTAAAGTTCGAATACATGTTATTATCAAGCGAGCTAATTATGGACAATTTTACTTATAACTGGATGTGTCATATGATAGATAAAGGTGAGAAAGGGAAAGTTTTAATTTTTGGAAATTGATACATGTGATTTCCAACAATGTGGCATTTTGACAAAGGTAGACTCAGACGAGCCTGTGCAGTCTCCTTTTAATCATTGAAACTCCAAATGCTGTTCGGTCAGTAGCTTAACAGTCATAGAATATTCAAGCGACTAGCGAAGGCTCTGATCAGCCTGCGCATACACGCAGGCTGATCTGAGCTTTTGTTGGTTGCACGTACCACACTGTTAGAAATCTCATGTCATGGCTCATATATATTTTAGACCCTTTGTATGCTAGTTAATCGTAATCTGGTATTTTACAAACAGTAAAGACCCAGATGAGACGCGACAGAATGTGACATTTCATCATGGTCAGGGCTATTTGCTGATCAGGACATGTACTGCTTGTTAAGATAAAAAACAATTCCCATGTATAAAGTAAATGCATCATAGTTTCGGTTATATAAATCTTTCAGACCATTTGTATGCTAGAAATTCGTAATCTTGTATTTTGGCAAACAGTACAGACCATGGTGAAATGCGACAGAATGTAACATTCATTATGGTCTGCACTGTTAAGCAATCAAAGAATGTACTGTTTGCTGCGATCAAAAACAATTTTCATGGCAAGCAAATGTATCATAATACTTTTACTGAAAATTTCAAGTTGTGACCCCTACAGTAAAACCTGTAAACGCTCACTCAAAAATAGACAAAACAAAAATCTAAATGACAAATGGTATTGTCCTGCCAGCCAAGAGTGACAGTGACGTAATGTTTGGTTTATAAAGTTATCAGGGACTTAGAATCGATATATCACTTGTGTATTAATCCTATCCGCAGAATAGAATTAATACACAAGTGATCTATCGATTCGTGTTAGCTCAAGTGGAGTGTACAAGTTAATGTATAAAACAATTGTAAACAAAATATTACGCCCTGTCATTCTTGGTTGGCACGACAATAGATTATTGAAGGTCGAAAGTTTGGAGGATTCTGCAATACTTTTGACCTGCAGTAAACGATAATTGGTCTTGAAAATCAATTTGTGATCTCTTTGAGAGTGGCCGTTTTACGCAGGCTTTACTGTACAGTGTACATGTAATGGTAACATGATGAGAACCACATGTACTACAAGCCCCATGCGCGCATGCGCGGATCCAGGAACATTCGTCAGTGAGAGAACAGTTTCTGATTTTTTAGTTCTCAACTTACTTTACAGAGGGGGGTCAAATATTAATTTTCCAAGGATCCGAGTGGGGTCAAACCTTTCCCAGCCGAGAGAACCAACTTTTGCCATGGGGATCCAATTGCTTATTCCTATGAAACCTACAGAACTTGTCATTTTCCAGGCGGGGTCAGGACTTTGGTAAACATACTGTCTACACATATAGTGTAAGTGATACTGGTATAGTTTTACTGTTTATTTCTTTAATCACGAAAGTATCATGACGAATTATATAAAGAGGAAGTGAATCCTTATACATATAAGTCATATCCAGAGAAAACCAAATAATTTACGTCAAGACAAACGAAAAAAAATGATAGTAAAATTGTGCGCATTTTGCATCAATTTTTAACATTCTTTTGAAATCTGCAAAACAGCACGGGCTTGCTGTACATCTGCTGTGCCCAGGGTCCAAGGTTATAAAGCGTTTTTCTTGCTCAACTAAGAAAAGCATGAAATTTATCCTACTCATAAGTGTTAAAATGCCAACAATTGTTGGCATTTTAACATTTATTAGCATGTTAAATACACCATCTGAGAGACTTAAAGCAAGAAGCTTCTATATCTGTCGGTATTTTAGTTTTTATGAGCAGTTGAAATTTCATGCTCCGTTGAATTGAGCATTAAAAACGTTTCGTAACCTCGGGGCCGATTAAAAAACAAACACACTAGCTTGTCTCAGCAGGACAGCAGATAAGTTTGATGATTGAACCTACGCAACGTAATTATTCGTGCAGTAAGATAAAATAGGGCCTCGGCAGTTATTATAATTAGCCCCAAAACTCTTGGAACCCGTTTTTATATGAATACCGACTCAGTGATGGTTAATGAGCAAACTCTGTAGACACGGGTAAGATGCGCCAAAACGCATAGTTTGCTTTGAGCAGCGAAACTAATTTGGCATTTGCAACCCGCAGCTCCACTTTAGAGCAAAATAAACACTTCAGGCTGTAATATCGAAACGAAAATGAAAAAAAGAATACTCTTAGACAGGACTTTAGTTAAGAGTGCGTAACGAAAATTTAATTTTCTTATTTCTCAACCAAAACATATGTTGTGGGTGCTCAAAAAACCGTCTCAATGAGACGGTTCTTTTAAACATTCAAAACATATGTTAGAATAATTGATGGGTAAGAAAATATTCACAATTTTACGCTGAAAATTCTTGTTTGTCTAAACCTGTGACTCTATATGTATTGGAAAACGTCTTGGCTGCATTGGCACCGATCACGGCGATCTATGAGGATATCGGGTTGGTGGATTTAATTCACGTTATCATGGTTACATGCCCGCATATGCCATTTTCACTAGGCGTGTATTTCAAGGAATATACTTAAATCAAGGTATTGAAATACTGTTCTATATACCTCCAGGGTTGAATTGAGCAATTTTGTTATATTTAGATGTTTTATACGAAAGCCTAGAAGGTCCACTTTTAAAAAAAGAAAAAAAATATCTCGTTATAACGAGATAACTAACTCGTAATAACGAGATAACTAACTCGTAATAACGAGATGATTAACTCGTTATAACGAGAAAGTTAAGTCGTAATAACGAGAAAAAAAATATATATCTCGTAATAACGAGATAATTATCACGTAATAACGAGAAAACTAACTCGTAATAACGAGATAATTAACTCGTAATAACGAGATAACTAACTCGTTATAACGAGATAATTGTCTGGCACCAGAGATTCCTGGAAGTCTGCCAGGGCGCCAGAGGCAGTCGCAGACTGGTGCATTGAGCTTAGGGGGTCCATAGAGGTCGACCCTGGTCTAAACTTGTTTGGCACCAGGGATTCCTTGAAGTCTGCAATGACATCAAGGGCAGTCGAATACAAGTGCTTGTGACTCGGGGGAGTTCAGAGAGGTCGAAACTGGTCTTAAGTGTTTGGCATCGGAGATCCTGGAAGTCTGTGATGGTGTCAGAGACAGTCGCAGACCAGTGCATGAACTAGTGTAATTCCCTAGAGGTTTTAAATAGAGATCTTAAACTGGTCTTAGCCCGATTGGCACCAGGGAATCCTGGAAATCTGCGAGTATATAGGGGTCCCTAGAAGTCTAAACTAGTCCTACCCGATTGGCACTAGGGTTTCCTGGAAGTCTGAGAGAAGATGACACAGAAAGTCGGACATCGGTGCATTTAACACGGGAGCAGTCATAGAGGTCGAAACTGGTTTTAGCTTGTTTGGCACTGGAGATTCCTAGGAGTTTGCAACTGTGTCAGAAACAGTCGCAGACCAGTCCATTGAATTCCGGGGGGGGGGGGGGGTCCATTGTGTCAAAACTAGTCTTAACTTATAAAGTGAGAACTAACTAGTTATGACGTGATAACTAGCTCCTAATAACGCGATAACTAACTCGTAATAACGAGATAACTAACTCGTTATAACGCGATAATTATCTCGTAATAACGAGATAACTAACTCGTAATAACGAGATAATTATCTCGTTATAACGAGATAACTAACTCGTAATAACGAGATAACTAACTCGTTATAACGAGATAACTAACTCGTAATAACGTGTTAACTTTTTTGGCACCAGGGATCCTGGAAGTCTGCGACAATGTTCGAGACAGTCGCAGACCAGTGCAATTAACTCGAGAAGGTCCCTAAGAGTCTAAACTGGTCTTAACCCGATTGGCAGAGGGGATTATAACCCACTTATCGCTCAAGACAAGATTTTCTATAGGCAAAACTGTTCAATTTGATTCTTTAGGCTACGTCCCATCAACAATCTTTCAGGGACGTATCTTCCTGGGTTGAACCAGTACTAAGCTAGGATAAATGTGTCTTGCTCAAGGATCACAACGCCCAGTGACGCCTATGAGGCTCGAACCAGCGGCCCCTCGGTCTCGAGTCAAGCACACTACCACTGATCCACTGCGCTCCCTATAACAATTTTAAGCTGCGCCTAAATATTATGTATAAATACGTCATTCTCACATTGTTGAATGACGTCATAATATTTCTGACGTCACTTAAATGCAATTACAATGTGACGCAAGTTATTTACACAATTTTCTTTCAGTTTCAGTTTCAAATTCCAATAATCAGGCACAAGTCATTTGTATCCCCCGCCCCTAGGGGCCGGGGAATATAGCGGGGCTTTTAACTTTTCATTTTTTAAAGCCGCACTGCAGGGCCAAATTATTTGTGGTAAAATTCCCGCTAAATGCCCCGCCCCCGGGGGTTGACAATAATGACATTTGTATCCACCATGATGTATTGTTACAAGGAAATCTCGCCCTCGGACCCGAATAATTTGGTCAGAAACTCGATAGAGCCTTCCTACTGACGAATTATTCTGGTCCTCGGGTGGGATGTCCTTGTCTCACAACAATACATATGAAGGATACTTTTAATCCAGGAAGTTTGTGACAGTCCTAGAGAGAATCTCAGCCCGGTGCATTTCTCTTGGGAGGGTCCATACTGGTCAAAACTCATTTAAACTTTCCTGTAATCAAGTGACTGTGTCAAAAGTTAAGGCCAGTTTAGACTTCTAGGGACCATCTCGAATTCATTGCACTGGTCTGCGACTGTGTCTGGCACCGTCTTAGACTTCCTGGATCCCTGGTGCCAAATAACTAAAGACTGGTTTCGACCACTATGGACCCTCCGAAATCAATAAGAATATCCCTGACACAGTCACATACTTATAGCAATTCCTCGTGTCAAACAAGCTTAAACGAGTTGTGACCTGTATGGACCCTCACAAGAGCAATGCAGACTCTTGGACTGTCACAAACTTCCATGATTTCCATGTGTCAATCAGGTTAAAACCAGTTTTGGCTTCTACGGACCTTCTCGAGTTCAGTGCACTGGTCTGCTACTGTCTCTGACACTGTCGCAGACTTCCAGGACACCTGGTGCCAAAGAAGTATTTTCATAATTACGAGCTAGTTATCTCGTAATAACGAGTTAGTTATCTCGTTATTACGAGTTAGTTATCTCGTTATAACGAGTTAGTTATCTCGTTATAACGAGTTAGTTATCTCGTTATAACGAGTTAGTTATCTCGTTATTACGAGTTAGTTTTCTCGTTATTACGAGTTAGTTATCTCGTTATTATGAGTTAGTTATCTCGTTATAACGAGTTAGTTATCTCGTTATTACGAGTAAGTTATCTCGTTATTACGAGATAGTTATCTCGTTATTATGAGTTAGGTATCTCGTTATTACGAGATGTATATTTTTTCTCGTTATTACGACATAACTTTCTCGTTATAACGAGTTAGTTATCTCGTTATTACGTGTTAGTTTTCTCGTAATAACGAGATAAAAAATATTTTCTTTTTTTAAAAGTGGACCTTCTAGGCTTTCGTAGTTTTACGCTGGAGTGAAGGACATTATTTATTATGGTAAGAGCATTTTTGTTTATTTTGATTTTAAGCTTACACACAAAGTAATAAGGTTGCAAAGATCAGGAATCGATACAATCAAGTACCACACCTGACCCAGGATACCAATGGGAAAGTGACAAACTCACAGAAGACACCACAAACGAGAGCCAAGAGGTCAGCCCTTTCCCAGCAGGTGACCACAGAGCACATATAAACAGACGCGCACAAAACATAGCAAACACAAGACAGAACAAAAACATAAAAAATCCACAAAAGAAGTACCGCCTTGGAACGGTCAGTAAAATATTTTACTGGAGGGCTTAAACCGGTTTAACGGCGCCAACCTCACCCTTAATTCAGATGTGGATCAAGACACATAAATATTTGGTTTGCATGAAAGACCAAGTCTGCATATAATATAATTCGTTTCTTGTTTACTGTCGTGAGTTGGCTCCCGGTACCGTTAGTTTAACAGGTGACAGGGCCCAGGGCGACGACAGTAAACATGATTCGCACTATATCTTAGTGTCGTTCTCCATGACAGTTTGTAAGTCCTGGGCCCGGAATCACAATGTCTCCTTAAAGTTAAGGAAGACTAATGTTAAGTATTGATTTTTCAGGCTGCGAAAAATAACGTTTCAAACTGATTTAAATATAAAAGTTTCATTTTTTCCTGAAGACCACGATGATATCTTTGACCACAAGTACCCCATCGATCCAGGCAATTTATTTAGTATAATATAGCATGTTGAAATATCAATACTTAAGTCTTCCTTAACTTCAAGGAGGCATTGTAATTCCGGGCCCTGGTAGATGTGTGACTGCCACTTTAGTGCCATCATTCCGTACATAAATAACCTCCAACTCTATGTTAAATGTGAAGTAACCAGCGAAAAGAGGTGACAGCTGAGTTGCCACCTCTTTTGGCATAAACTTACACATACTTTCCAAATAAAACAAGTTGATGTCCGTATTTGTCCAGTGATTCATGTTAGACATTTTACCCGATCTTTACAGGTACTAAGCTAAGATAGTTGTGGTCCTTGAGAAAGACGCTTTTATCCTAGCTTAGTACTGGTTAAACCCAGGAAAACCCGTCCCTGTTTAACTGAAATATTGTTGATGGGACGTAAATAATCAAATCAAACAAAAACTACCCAATCTTATTGTAGTTATTCTCCAGGGCCCAAAATTACAATGCCTCCTTAAAGTTAAGGAAGAACTTATAGTTAAGTATTGAAATTTCAACATGGTATTTTTAATGTTTAATTAATTGCCTTGATTGGCGCAGTACATAATGGTCACATATGTCATTGTGATCTACAGAATACATGAAAATATTTTGATTTTATTAAGTTTGAATGTTGTTTTTCGTATCCTGAAGTCGTCCTTAACTTTAAGGAGGCATTGTAATTTTGAGCCCTGATCAAGACATTAAAACATAACATATTTCTAAAGCAGTTGTAAGGTTACACCAAGAAAATGACAGCTCAGCTGCCACCGAATTTACACTTATTTCTAACAGGATAGACGAATCAAGCCTGACCAGTCTTTCGTTTGAACCATTAGTGTGTGGATGGTTGCATCTAGTACATTGACTTTCATATATATTTTTTTATCATTGCATTTCACAGACTAATCATCTTACTGGGACAGTTACAATATGCATGCATGTGTCGTTGCACAGATTATGTTATACCTAAGCTGTTATCGCACACCAGATCGACATTTCCGTTGTTATCTCACATACCGGTACATGTACCAGCCCTAAGGAAAGAAGCCGCACGTTTGCCGCACATCGATCCGTAGCGTCATTGTAATGATAAAATGACTTCACCATGTCGCATCTCAGCGTATTCAGAATTTTCTGGAAGTCTTTTTCATGTTTTTCCAATATAAAATTAGGTATTTAGTGGTGAGCAAGAAAAATAATCTCTTATTCGTGTCAGGGTGGGACAGATGCCAATCGGTGATGCTAACCTAACACTCATGATGGATTCTTATATTCTCACACCAAATCAAGGTGGCAATTTCTTGCACTACCTCTCTTAACCTGGGATAAAGGTGGTTAAAAAGATTTTACCTAGATAGAGAGAATACTAGGTGAGTGAGTATCTTTTGATATCAAGTTTACCAGGCAAGGATTTGAGAACCTTTGTTGACATGCGGCCTCAAGGCCGAGCCTGGTAAACTTGACATCAATAGACGCGAACCGGGTATTTCATTTATCAGTTTACCCATTGTTTCACTCTTCAAACTCGCGCGTTTCACTCTTTAAACTCGCGCGAGTATGACGTTATTTTTGATTAATTGGCCAATGCCAACTTTCAATGATCTAGCTAGTTTCTGTAGCTTACTTCGTCGGAAGCTCTAAAGACAGGTTTTCTCATAACAGCGCACAGATAAGCCCACGCAAGGTTACCATGACAATGGCCAAAGTTTTGATACAATCGAAAATTTGAGAATCCCTTACGGAACGCGTTTGCATTTAATTAGACTGTCCTCCAGATTCTACATTGGGATAAAATCTATAAAATCTAAGATATATTACACCATATGGCTAGTCTTCGCCTCTGTCTTAAATCTAAATTAAATCTAAGCCTAGATACACAGAAAGGTAGACTTGCTAGTACAAATGGCCATACATTTTCTAACATTTACATAAAAACAGACTTATTTATTTGACTAGTGACTAGTCTAGCATTCAATAGGTAAGAAACATAATAGAAATTAGTCAGCTGGTTGATGTTCACAGTTTGGTTTCGTTTTCGTTTTACCCACAGCGCACAGATAGCTCGCACAGAGAAAAAATGTGTTGGTATTTTAATCGCAAATATGGTAAATGAAAATCCCTAACAGAACGCGTTTACATTTACAAAGTTATGAAGTTTGGTTTCGGTTTCGGTTTCAATTATAACCGGTTAACATGTTCGTCTGTTGGGTTTTTAGATGTTTGATTAGGCTGAGCCTGGGGCCAAGTTTCGTTTCGTTTTCGTTTTACCCATTTTTTAAGCTGATAGCTATTTTAATGAAGGGCTTCTCAGGAACAATAAAACAGCTCATGAGCGGTTCAAGGAAAACTTTAATTTCTTATGGTCCATAGGTGGTCCATTTACATTTTCCAGGTGGGGGGTCCAAATGATAATTTCTACTTGTAATTTTCCAAGGGAGGGGGATTCGGGCCCCATATCACCCTCTAGATCCGCGCATGCCAGACTTAGTTTGATTTCGTTTTCGTTTTATCACTTTTCCTAAATGTAATTTGCACCTTGGGGATTTGCAAGAGATTTTATGAGGGGTGGGAGGATCCAAATACCACTATAGGCGGGCAATAATCGGCCTGTCAGCGAAACGCCATTCAAATGGCGTTTCGCTGGCGTGCCGATGATGGCCCTTCATTAAATGCTGGCTTGGTAACTTTGTGATTTTTAGGGGACTGGACCAAAAATGCTAGGAACCCTATATTTTTGGGAATTTTTAGGGGGGGGGGGCCTCGACCCCCTCCCCACCCCCTCTAGATCATGCATTACCTTGTAATTATTAAGTCTTGGTATGATTTTAGCCTCCCATCCCTTGGCCTCGTCGCCAAAAAAACCTAATATTGTTGCATGTCAAATATAGGCGCAGACCAGCCTGCGCATCCGCGCAGTCTGGCCAGTGCTAATGTTTATCGATATCATGGATTAATTGTCCCGGACTTGCTATATGAGCCGCGAGATGAGATTTCCAAAAATGTGGTATGTGCGAAATGAAAGGCTCAGACCAGCCTGTGCTTAAGCGCAGTCTGATCAAAGCCTTTGCTAGTCGAATTTGTATTATATGACTGTTAAACAACTGAGCGAACATCATTTAGAGTTTCTAAGCTTAAAAGAAGGATGCACAGGCTCGTTTGAGTATCACATATAATGTATCACGGCTCATATGTAAAATTCCAATACTCTAGAGCTAGTGTCTGTTTATGAGCCTTCCTGGTTGGAATCCCATTCAAAACAGGTTTTCTCGTATCTAGGCTCATATACGTTCGGTCCGCTAAGGAAGATTCTGTGGAGTTTTGAAGTAGACTGAAGGTGGGAATCCATTGTCGCAGACAGGAAGCACTCAAACACGTACTAACCTGTCGCCTTTCGCTCGGTGCACAATGGGATTGAACCGCCATTCACCCGCCATCTTTATAAAAATATTTTATGCGATCACTGCTTGCATGACTCAGGGCTTTACATGTACATCCAGAAAATATTGACATAATTTCAAAATTGGACTTTATGCGATTTTTAACAACAAATTCTGTCACTACAGGAGCGCGAGGATTGAACGGGACTAGCGTGATATCGCTAGCTACCCATAATTCAAAGCGCGAAATGCGAGAGATCTAGATGAGGTATCGTCAGGTCTCACGAGAATGGGCGGAAATCTAGATTGGTGCCCCTCGTTCATAAAGCTCTACTTTCGTTACGCATATGCTGACAAGCTATTAAAGGGAGACCAGTCTAGGGGTGACGGTACCAATTGGTTTTCCATAGGCCGTTATACAAACCTTTTAAAAGAAATCATATATTTAAAGTGCATTCCTACAACTTTCTTTCATAGAGTCCTTCAGTACAGAACAGCACCAACAAAATAAGACAAAAAAGCATTTTGTGCACACAGGGATTTCCCAAATATGCCACTTTCTGCGGACCGCTTATTTCATTCTATTCTCACGAAAAATAACATTTTTAAAAAACAGCGGAAATTAACCTGGTGGCAATAAAATATTTTTTTTTGCACACAGAAACTGATGATGTAATAGGTACCGTCACCCCTCTAGGTGGGAATCAGGACATTCGCTGCAAAGACAACTCGCCCGAATACGAGTCCACGCTCATTTATCTCGCTCATTAATCTCGAGACAACTCAATACTCTTTGAATCCAACTCGTCCCACCGAAATTCACAAGTCGTTCCACATTGATATCAACAACATGTTCCGTACCTTGAAACTACACAGTCAAATGCTGAGCCAGTTAAATAAACAACTAATCTCAGAGTGTTGATAACACAATTACAGGCGAAATTTATGAACTCGGATCCGAGTTCCTCAAAAGCGCTTGTCCCTAGAGTGTACATGTAAGCCACGACATGTGATTTCCAACAATGTGATATTTTGACAAGTGTAGACTCAGACAAGCCTGTGCAGCTTCCTTTACATCTTAGAAACTCCACATGTTGTTCAGTCATAGAATATTCAAGCTAGTAGCAAAGGCTCTGATCAGACTACGCGTATGCGCAGGCTGGTCTCAGGTTTTGCTGGTCGCACTTACCACATTGTTGGAAAATTTCATGTTACGGCGCATGTATAATTGAGCAGCGACATGTGATTTCCAACAATGTGGCAGTTTGACCAGTGTAGACTCTGACATGTATGCGCAGGCTGGTCTGAACTTTTGCTGGTTGCACATACCACATTGTTGGAAATCTCATGTCATCGCTCAAATATTATCACACCCTTCATTTGCGACAACGCATTTTTGATAAAAAAATAGCCCAATTTGAAGACAAAAACTCATATTATTTACTGACCGTCCAACCGGGAGGGAGCGCAGTGGCTTAGTGGTAGAGTGCTTGACTCGAGACCGAGGGGTCGCGAGTTAGAGCCTCACCGGCGTCACTACGTTGTGTTCTTGAGCAAGACACATTAATCCTAGCTTAGTACTGGTTCAACCGAGGAAGACATGTCCCTTTATAACTGAAAGATTGCTGATGAGACGTAAATAATCAAATCAAACGAAGCTTCTACTCGGGCTCACTTCCAGATTAGGAGCAGCAAAGACGCTGATGAGTTAGCTCGAATGCGCTGACAGATCTGCGACTTTGTTATTCACTGTAAATTCATTTTCAGTGTCGTGTTGTAGTTCATCCTGATAACGTTGCGGAAAAGCATATAGTCGATTGTTCAGTTCGATGTACTTTATGATGTAACCAGATAACATACATTTGATTATCTATAATTTCAATAAAATGTCACAGTGTGTGACTGTCAAGTGCATTCTCGACATAAGGGGCGATTTACGGGTAGCATAAATCGAAAACGTGAGGCAACTAAGCGAAAGATTAACGCATGATGCAAAAGTCCTGTGGGTGGGATTGAGGGTGACTAAAAGTCGCGACTGGGTACTACGGTTGGACTACTGTCAAAGAGCTCAGTAAAACAACCCATTTAACTGTGTATCATCTAGGGAAGTACATGTGTATACCCCGAATATAACTGACTATAAAGTATGCACAGCTGTTTTACATTAAAACTACTACTACTGCTACTACACTTGCCCAAAGTTCTAAGCGGTCACCTTAAAATCACCATGTATTTGTCCTATTGACACGGGCATTTTTTTCTTCATTAATTTCACGCGAAACATCATGGAATGATTTTTTGTATGACATCTCTCAATACAACATGTAAAACATGAAATTAAAACTAGTTAAAAGTGATTGAAAATTTTGTCAAAATTTTGGAATTGCTAGGTGACCGCTTAGAAGTTTGTGTGAGTGTACTACTACTACTACTACTACTACTACTACTACTACTACTACTACTACTACTAATAATAATAATAATAATAATAATAATAATAATAATAATAATAATAATAATTATTACAAAAATTTCTTTAAAAAAAGATAGTAGGCTCATATTAAATGGTAGAGTACTTGGTAACACAGTGATATTTATGTTAATTGAGACGTCACGAAAATGCGTTAGTTCTTATTATGCAAATTGAAATCACGTAATGCGGACGGGAATTCGTGAGACCATTTTTTTTCGATAGTAAAATACCACATTGACGCTGAGATTTGGGAACGAGGGCTGGCTGAGAAGTCAGTGAAAATAGTTTTAAGTTTAAGAAAAAAAATTCGACGGGAGACAGTCCATTTGAGAGCTTTCCAGTAGAGCTATCGATGTCCATTAACCCATATGGGCCTCGCCGCGAGAAAACCTGTCTTCGGTGAGTTTCAAACCAGTCTCGTCAGCTACAGAGACTAGCTAGAAAATTGAAATTTCACCTCAAGCAAGTTTACATATGTTACTTCCAAAAAAGCGAATAACAAAGGCGCTTATCGGACTGCGCGGATGCGCAGGCTGGTCTGCGCCTGTGTTGTTCGCAACCCCCCCCCCCCTCCCCCCCCCCCCCCCCGAAGACAGGATTTCTTGCATTGAGGCCCAATTATAAGACCAACATCCTTTTTGTAGAGCATATATGTAGGCTAACTTGGCATACCCACATCAAACGCAACAGAACACGGCGTCGGATCAGGGTCTCCACTTTTTTCTTATAGCATGTTCTATTTAATTTGAATAAAATGAAAAAATACTACCTAGCAACTCATAAAACAGAAATGGACTTGTCCAATTGTTAAGAATGGGAAATTTCAATTAGCTTAAATGGGTTTTAAAATAATTGCTGAAGCAATATAAAGAGTAGCAAAACTGCACAATTAAAAATAAACAGAATTATGACTATACGTACATGTATCAAAAGTGTAAAAGGCCAGCAATAAAAATAATTGGTGTTTTTTGAATTTCATGTGCCGTGAAACCGGTTTAAGCCCTCCAGTAAAATATTTTACTGACCGTTCCAAGGCGGAACTTCTTTTGTGGATCTTTTATGTTTTGTTTTGTCTTGTGTTTGCTCTATGCCTTTGTGTGCGTCTGTTTATATGCGCCTTGTGGTCACCTGCTGGGAAAGGGCTGACCTCTTGGCTCTCGTTTGTGGTGTCTTACTGTGAGTGTGTCACTTTCCCATTGGTATCCTGCGTCAGGTGTGGTACTTGATTGTATCGATTCCTGATCTTTGCGCCCTTACTTACTCTTATAAATAACTGTATATTTCATCACAATAAGCAAATTATTTGTCCATTCAAATAGAATATTTTACATTGAACATAGAAATAGGCCAATACTTGGTATAGATGGCTATCGCCAAAACAAAGACACAAAAACGGAAAAACAGCGTAAATCGCTGGGTGGGCCCATCGCAAACAACCTCGTTTACAACACCCGCATAGTATTATTTGAGCCAGTGCATGAGATTTCCAACAATAAGTTAAGTGCGACCAGCAAAGCCTCAGATCAGCCTGCGCATACGCGCAGTCTGATCAGAGCCTTTCCTAGTCGCTTGAGTATTCTATGATTATTAAGCTACTGACTGGACATCATTTAGAGTTTCTAGGCTTAAAAGTAGGCTACAAAGGCTCGTCCGAGTCTACACATCTCAAAATGCCAAATTGTTGGAAATCTCATGCACTGGCTCATTTACGAGTTTGATCCTGTGTCTCCAAATTCATACTGGTCAGCAACTCAAAACAGTTGTGCCATCTACACACCATAGGCAATCGGTGTCCCTTATAATTGGGCCACGTCGCGAGAAAACCTGTCTTCGGGGTTTCCGACAAAGCGGGACTCAAACCCGGTCTCCTCAGCGACAGAGACTAGCTAGAAACATGAAAATTCGCTTGTAACAAGTTTAGATATGACACTTTCCAAAAAGCGAATATCAAATGCGCTGATCAGACTGCGCGGATGCGCAGGCTGGTCTGCGCCTGTGTTGTTCGCACACCCCCGAAGACAGGTTTTCTCGCGACGAGGCCCATTATTATGATACATTTACATCGAAAAGTGTTGGCGTTAACTTTCATGCCAGAAAGTATTTTAACCTTGACCTTTGCATTTAAGGCCATACCACAAGTTCGAAAGTATTGTGGACATCAACTCATCCTAAACAATAAGTGTGCAAAAATGAACCACAATACAAAAACTTCTCGACGTCATCTACATCCCTCTGGCAAATATTGTCTCATTTACTGCGTCAACAATACAAGAAAAGTTGGCATAAGAATTCATACACCCATACAGACATATTTTAAATATATTTGACCTTGGCCTTTGACTCTAAGGTTATATCAGCAGCCTAGTCCTGTGTTGTCACCATCTATTACAAAGAAGTAAGAACTCACTCGGTGAATACTGATGAATGAAGTTCGCATTAAGAGCTATACGAAATATTTTAAGTACATTTGACCTTGGGATTGACCTTCGACCCCAAGTTCAAATTGGCGAACACACTTTTCTTCCACATCTACACACCAAAGTTTATATCGTTACCAAATGTGAACATCCCATCAAAAAATTAAGAAATGTTTTCGTTACACGCCCCGCCCCCAAAAAGCAACAAAAAGGCAACACATATCTAGTATTTGACCTTTACTTTGATTCGAATGTCAGATTTGAAATCCAAAATCATTTTTAGGGTAAAGTCGGGTAAATTCGGACATCAGGTAAATTCGGACACACATTTGCAAACAGTATAAATCCAGATAAGATGAGCCGTCTCATCAGAATTTTCACTGTTTGCTTAGTTAATTTATTTTTTATTCCAATATTTGAAATATGAAACAAACAAGGTCGCTGTCCGAATTTAGCTGTCTGTCCGAATATACCCGACTTTACCGTATCATCTTTATATTATAAGCAAACATTGTCTGAAATATGAACATCCTCCATTAAAAATGTATGAGGGGCTCGCGCTACGACCCATGAGAAAGATATTTAGCGTGTTTGACCTTATACTTTGACTATAAGGTCATTTGGCGATCCAAAAGTGTGTTGTCATCTATGCACGATAACTGAGGTTTAAAGCAATTACAATAACGATAGACATTTTGTTTAAAGACCTATATTTGTGATAAAAGGTGGTTTAAGGATTGAACTGATAAGAACCTACATGCAGGCCCATTTAGTAAATCAGAACGGTACATCAGACTTTCAGGGGCCCCTTACTGGGATTTTAGCTGTCACTTGAATGTCTAATACACAGGTAAAGGTGTAGGTAATCTCAAAACCATAAACCTCTTTCAAGGGTTCTTTTATGACCCCATGTAGAAAACTCGCAGTCCTCTTATAGGTATTAGTTTTTGATATGCATAGTAAAGAATCAATAGTGGTACCACTTTTTGGCTGAAAATAAAATTCCTAAAAGAGATTAATTTGAGTACAAATAGAGCGTTAAAATAGAGTTCAAGGCACTGCCCAATAACCTATTTGTAGTGTGTTATCTGATAAAACGGAGTTTTCCCAACTAGGAAGTTGTTTTGGAAACATGCTGATTATCTGATGACTTCACTACATGAAAAGATTGATTGTTTGTACATAACGCAACCTCAAACAAAGATCACATGAGCCCGCACATAATAAGCAAAACAATGAACGCAATATTGTAATTATGTGAGGGTCCCGAATACTTTTGAGAAAAGCATGTATGCAAACATCACAGACGCCGTTTTACATGTATTCTATTACCAGACTGCCTTCGTTGCTTTTAATGCTCCCGTCCACAACTAAACAGGCAAATAGCCGCCGTTTTGCATTTTGTCCGGAGTGTAACACAAAAACTATAAGAGGTATCATCTTGAAACTTCATAATAAGATAGATCTCGTTGAGGAGAGGTTCAGTGTACAAGAACAATAACTCTCCTTTGCATAATATAGGAGTTATTGCCCTTTGTTATACTTATTTTTTTGTCCAGCGCATAACATTAACATTATTAGAGATATCAACTTGCAGTCATTTTTGAACAAGCATTTATTTGGGGAGCATCCATCGGTGTGACCGATTCTCTTGTTTATGCCATAAGTGCACCAAGGGGTGGGGTTGGGAGTGGTACTCTCATATTTCCTTGCTACATATGCTGGTCTCCAGGATCTACTGTTTACCCTGAACGCATATCAGACATGTCAAGCGTACCCCATAAACTATTTGAAATTACTAAACAAAAAATAGCATATCCCAAAAACAGTCCATTCTGTACTTTGACATTAAAATAGTCCCTAGAAGGAAACAAAAAAAATATCCCCAAAATAGTCCAGTTTATAGGTGATCCTCCCCCCCCCCCCCCCACCCCAATAAAAAAAATAAATAAATAAATAAAATATTGAAATTCAAAAATCTTGAACCAATCGACCAAGCCTACATATATACAAAGCTATCAGTGTATCCCCCGATCCCTGGGTAAACGCCCAGCTTTGTCAGCGTCCGTTATAAACGAGTATCACCCATACGCGCATACACGTACGCTTATTGTGTTACAGCGCCCCCAACAGTACACTGTTACTTTGGTAAATGACTCAGATGAAATGTCACAGGGACTGTGCTGCTTGCTAAGACAAAAAATCAGTCTTCATGGACCATATATCGTCATGCGTCGCATGGGCGGATCCAGAAAAGAGGGGGGGCACTGAAAGTTACAAAAATATAAGATTTCCTAGCAATATTGATCCGGATCCCCTAAAATCACTAAGCTACCAAGCCAGCATTCCATGGTAAGCCATTATCGGCACGACAGCGAAACGCCATTTCAATGGCGTATCGCTGATGGGCCGATTATGGCCCACTTTTAGTGGCTTTTCGATCTTATCTCCATCCCATCAACTAAAAAATGTTGTTAGTGTTAAACCCCCTCTGACAAAACTTTCTGGACCCGCGCATGGGCGCCGATCTAGAAAATTCCGTCGAGGTAAGGGGGGGGGTCCTGGCAATTTTATTAGATCAACAATGTATTTCATAGGGTCACAGAGGGCCGTAAAAGAAAAAACAACAACAATTGGACCCAAATTGAAGAGGCTGTCGGATCAGGGTCTTCATTGTTTTAAAAATGAGGAGCATTTTCTGAATTCCAGCCCTGAAACCAACATCTTTTTGAGAACAGAAACGAAAAGGTGTTATAAATTTTAGAACATTTAACCGTAACGAATTTAGAAATGATACAAAAAAGGACTGTACATGTTAAAACAAAAACAAAAACATTTTTTTTTGTGTGTTCGTGCCTATTACTTATACGTCATGAAAATGCGTAACAAATACCACCGTAGATAACATAGTTACATGCAGAATATCAACTTGGGACAAGGCTTACAGGTATCAGTGAGGCGCCCTTATATTATAATTGTATCGTTTAATATATGTGTACATGTAATCCGTTGTATGCCCACCAGTTGGGACCCACTGAGGAAATAATAAACATTCTATTCTATTCTTCTATCAGACTTCTAGTTCCACTAGACAGCTGCGCATGTACGTTGATTGAGGGTCTTCATGCGCGAGTACAGAGGGATGGGTCAGGGAGTCCGGATCCTGCCTGGAAATCACTAAGCTATAGGGATTCTTAGCAGTACTTGTCCGGATCCCCTGGAAAATCACTAAGCTACCAAACCCGCATTCAATGTTGGGCCATCATCGGCCCGCCAGCGAAACGCTAGATGGTGGCCCTGCTTTTTGTGGTATTTCGATCCTCTCTTTCCTTTTCAACTCTACAAAAATGTTGTAAGAGATTGGCCCCCTCTGACAAAACTTTCTGGATCCGCGCATGGTCTATCTCATGTGCTGGACGGCATTAAGGTCCTTTTTTCGATGGTGCACATAATATAAAATGCATGTTTGATTTTGGATTGTCGCAAATATTGTAACGTTGGAGTATGAGGATACGCCTATCAATTTAGGAATTTATTGATCGTTTTTAAAATATTTTTTACTGTCTTGATATCCGGATTATCATGTTCGACTTTAATCATACTGAACCGGTATGTGCATTCATTTTTTTTCCTTCGTTCAATTCGTTACTTGGCTCTATCCCCTCATAAGCGTCGGTATACCCAAAAGTTGAGGCAATAGTGCGTGATGAATATTAATTTTATTTCTCAACCAAAACAATATGTTGTTGGTGCTATGTTGTCGGTGCTCAAAAGAACCGTCTGAATAACCCAAAGCAAATGTTAAAGTTGATGGACTCTGAAAATCTCGTTTTGGCTCTAAGCAGTTTTCAGACAGCTCAAGCAATACAAAGTACAGAAATATGTGAAGACATTTGAATTTTCGAATTTGAATTGATTATGTATGCATTCATTAAGTTATCCTCTACTGTTTGGGGACTAGGGGACAGGCTTCTGAAATACTCAATAACATGCAGTCGTCCATAACTTTTTAACTAAGATATAGTGGTTTTATGTTATTACGAGATTCGGCCATCGGTAGCGGTACGGCCGGTCCGGGCATGTCTGGACCACTTTTTGGGGCAAAAAGGTTTTAGCCAGAGCTCTTTTTTGGCCGAAGCCGGGTAATTTTTTGCGGTGTGTGTTCAATGAAAGAAAATAGTGTGTGTGTGTGTGTGTGTGTGTGTGGGGGGGGGGGGGGGGGGGGTAATGTCAATATTATTCCTGTTTTATACGTGTTGCATTTTTTTTACACTTTATACATTTTCAAGCATTATAGTTTACGCCGCCCCTTCCTGTGCTTCACAACCGATCAGTTTGCATAGAAATTTAAATTTTTGGCAAACTTATTAATCACATACTTTGTCAATGTGTAAAATATCTATTAAGTAAATCATTAAGTAAATTCGTGAAGTGGTCAATCCGACCATTTTCAAAGGAGCAAATATACTCAAACAAAAAAGAAACGTCCGATTTTCATGGTACTGTATCTTTCGATCCAGTTAAGATATTGCAACAAAAATAAAACCAAAATGTTTATCAAACGTCCGACACACAAAAAATGGTAATCACTTGATTTTATCTTCTGATCTTGAAGAGTCATTACACCCGATGTGCACACAGCTTTTTCCATTTTCATCAGGGAGTTAATCATCAAAACGTGACAAATTTTACGTTAAATGGCAACCAGAAGCGTCCGACGATGAAAAAACATCTAAAAATCCCAAATCTGCTTATGGAACGAGTGGCATTGCAGTTCCAAATCTTTCATTTACGAAATTAACTAAAATTACCTCCCTTTGAATTAAACAAATAGCAATTTTAGAACTTTCAAATCTCCTTAACCTAACATCATTTTGAGACCGTTTTTGTTTTAATTTGTTGTGTTTGTTTATGACAACAATTACACAATAGAGAAAAACAAAAACTATGGCTGATGTCCGGCGCCAAAGATTCACTTAATCTGTGTTTTATACCCCACCCCTAAGTGCAAAATCATCAGAGAATTTCCATTATCAATTGTTTTGGTGCTGATTAGTCTTAATTAATGTTAAAATGCTTGTGATGACGAAAAAAACATCAAATTGGTTCGATTTTGTTGATTATCAAAATGTTGGATCCATAATGAATTTCCTGAGTGTTTTCACGCAAGCTCGTGATCGTTGTTTTGTGACGTCAGAGTATGTTTCAGACTAATGGCTGTGGCCGTAAAAGCAATGCATAAAACTAGCCAGCTTATCTTACTAGAGAGTTTGTGCAGTGATGTTTAAATGTGCTTAAATGGTTCGGGATTATGACGGACACATAAGCTATTGATGATGTGACTTTTGATTTTAAGAGTACTCGTGTTCGCTGCTTCGTCAGCGGCTACACTGATTACATGTATCAATTGGATTACTCTTAGGTGCAAATCATTTCTAAATAATCAAAGTTTGTAAGGTGAAAATTTGAATGAAATGGGTTCATACATTTGGATCTGGCAGGCATAAACGTCAAGCGGACATAACTTTATTGTTTCAGTATAGATCATAGATCATATATTACAATAATTATTATAAAGGAATTGAGTGTTTCACTCGCTGCGCTCGTTCCTTTTTACTTCCTATATAGTTGTAATCTATGATCTATAACCTAATACTTCTTAAAAAATCTAACTATCACACGGAAAACAATTTGATACTTTGTAAACGCGCACGAACCTACGCTGATTTTATTGCTAAATGTCAAGATACGGATTCTAGAATTGAATGTAAATGGTGAATATATTTACTAAGTAGCGGTCATCCTTTACAGCTACTATGTTATGTTGGTTTTGATCTGATGCGGAGAATAACTGCAACGATATCTGGTAGAAATGTATAACATATTTCTCACTGGAAAATTTTTGTCCTCATGTTGTTTTGTAGGTTTATACCAAATACTGTCGTGCCAACAAAGAGTGACAGTGACGTCGTATTTTGTTTACAAGTGTTAAGTAAAACATTAACTCGTACACTCCACTTGAGCTAACGTGAATCGATAGATCACTTGTGTATTAATCCTATCCTGCGGATAGGATTAATAAACAAGTGATCTATCGATTCATAGTCCCTAATGGCTTTGTAAACAAAACATGACGTCACTGTCACTCTTGGATGGTAGGACAGTACACGTTTTATAATGTAGATAAACATTGCAGAACGTGGCCTTTGATTTTTATACTTATCCATCAGTATTGACATAATTTTAGTGCGTATTTCATTGAGAAGGTTCTTTTGAGTATCCACAACACATGTTTTGGTTGAGAACTAAGAAAATAATGTAAGTTTTAAATACCGTCTCTTATGTTGAACAGATAGTTTAAATAGAAGACATCACTATGGACTGTAATTTTTAAGAGACAACTTCCTAAATGGGGATTAACTCTTGGTTATAAGATATTGTTATATGACTGCAGAGAATCCTGTTTCCTGATTGGCTGTGTCTGAAACTGTGAGTGTGTCACTTTCCCATTGGTATCCTGGGTCAGGTGTGGTGCTTGATTGTGTCGATTCCTGACCTTTGCACCCTTACTTACTTTATAAATCTCTATGTCTACCTGAAAACCGGTAGAAAGTGGCCTACAAGTTACATGAGTCAATATTGCATGAAAAACAGCTCAAACTAGTTTCCAGAAGTTAATAGTTTTGACACTTTTCTTATATCACTCAATAGAGCTAAAATAGCATGATGAGTATAAAACTAGCATGTGCTGCATGAAATTGACATGATTTGCTGTTTCACATCCCAACAGGTAAACTAAAGACTTTCATGAATTTTACAACTGTTTTGTTTTGTTTGTTCAATTTATCTTTGTTTCAATAAACAAAATGTAAAAAAAAGTTTTATGATTAAATTTTGCATTCCACATTCAGATAATTAATACACATTCCAAAATGCAAAATGCTACAGTTGATAAAACTTGTTAGAAAGTACTTAGGCTGAAGGTTGAACATGGCTTCAAAAACAAAAGTGAAAGTAGAAAACTTTCATTCTTAGTTGAAAAGTCTTATAATAAAACAGTTATTGACTTCAATTTTGGAAAACATAAGGATTTATCTACCCTTAAAGTGATATTCACCTCGGCCTATCCGCCTCGTGGAATTATCACTTTTTCAGGTAGATAAGTTCTTATGTCTACTTCATTGAAATCAGTAATTGTATATTGTTATATGATTGGAGAGAATCCTGTTTCCTGATTGGCCCAATTTGTCTGTCTACCTGAAAACCGGTCTAAACTGGTCTACAAGTTAATAGTGCATGAATGAAAACTAGCTCGAACTAGTTTCCAGAAGTTAATATTTTTCGACACTTTTCTTATATCACCCTCAATAGAGCAAATAAAAGCATGATGAGTATAAAATAGCATGTGTTGCATGAAATTAACATGATTTGGTGTTCCACATCCCAACAGGTAAACTAATTATAAAAACTTTCGTGAATTTTAACAACTGATTTGTTTTGTTTTGTTTGTTCATTTATCTTTGTTCGAATAAACAAAATGTTAAAAATACGTTTTGTGATTGAATTTTACATTCTTCATTCAGAGATTTAATATACATGTCAAAATGAAAAATACTACATTAAAACATTTAGTAACAGATGATAAAACTTGTGAAAAAGTCCTTAGGCTGAAGGTTGAACATGGTGTGGTGCTTCTTTGTACCGATTTCTGATTTTTGCCCTCTTTCTTACTTCAACAACAAAAGTGAAAATAGAAATTTTTCATTCTTAGTTAAAAAGTCAAAACAGAACTGACTTCAATTTCGGTAGACATAAGGATTTATCTACTCTAAAAGTGATATTCACCTCGGTCTAGCTATCTACCTGCCTGTCAGCCTGCCTATCTGTCTGTCTGTCCGTCCGTCCGTCCATCCGCCCGCCCGTCCGTCCGTCCGTCTATCTGTAATCAACATCAGTATTCATCACCATCATTATTATCATCTCCACTATCATGATGATCATCAATAGCAGCATCGTTATCGATGTCACGATCATAATCATATTACCATTAGAATTTTGAATAAGTCAGTGCAATTTCATTAAGCAATCAGCGAAGACTCAGCCGAGTAGGCTCACCTGAGCCTTTCCTGCTCATATGCACTAAAGTATGCATATAGATCAAGACTCAGATCAACAGTAGACATCTAGCCTTGTTGGATACGTCCATGTTGGCATTTATAAGTGGCAATACAGTAAAACCTGTGTAAAACGGCCATTCAAAAATAGACAAAATAAAGATATTAATGACAAATGGTAGCTTAATGAAGGCCGAAAGTAAGGGGAGCATTCTGCAATACTTTTGACCTGCATTAAGCAATGATTGGTATTGAAAACAAATTTATGGTTGATTTGAGAGTGGCCGTTTCAGACAGGTTTAACTGCTTTTGCATATGCGATAAGTAACGAAAGCTCGTGAACTGGTCTAAAATATTATTATTTTTACTTTCAGAAGCGAAATAACGGTAGCAAGGATGGTGGTGCGATCCCGAAAGTGAGGCATCAATCAAGGACAAGAAGCATGGAATCTGATTTTAGTACTACTACAGGTAAAGAATTTCTTAATTGAGCCGCGGCATGAGATTTCCAACAATTTAACATTTTGACAAGTGTAGACTCAGACGAAGCTGTGTAGCCTCTTTTTAAGCTTAGAAACTCCAAATGATATTCAGTCAGTAGCCTAACCATCATAGACTACTCAAGCGACTAGCAAAGGCTCTGATCAGACTGTGCGTATGTGCAGGCTGATCTGAGGTTTTGCTGGTCGCACATACCACATTGTTTGAAATCTCATACACTGGCTCTTATTATAATAACTGAATAAAATATCCATGTTAATACGGACTTTTGGAAAAAATCATGTTTCCAGGTATACACAATTGGGTGGGGGTAGCAATCTACAACGCTGACGAGATTGGCCTACTTCGAATCGAACTAAAGTTGCTATAGTCCTTTGCAAGTGTTAGCTTTTGACATTTTTCCTTCTGTAATTCAACATCTCTTTCAGTTATATTCATATTACTTCGTAGATATGTACACCCAGATGAATAGGTGCAGTGCACACAAGGTAGATAACTGCAGCTGACTTTTTAACTTATCTCCCATTGTAATTTTAGACTGTGCTTATATTTTAAAATTAGCATCTGTAAATTCAAAACCCTTTATGGTATTTTGATAATACTTAGTAGTATTTCCAGTTATCTCCCTTTGCACATTTAATATTGAACTCCACAGCTATACCCTGAGGTATGTACATCTTGGTGAGTGGGCATGTCCCGTGCGCGAGGGTGCATGTCCCGTGCAAGAAAAGCAACTCCTTCCATGTTTATTGACTTTACTTGTTTGTATTCCATGAAATTCTAATATCTTCATAGATATATAAAATGATGAATTATAATAAATATATGAATTTTGATATTACACTTAACATTCGACAAGCTATAGAATGGTGTGCACAAGTTAAAAGATTAAAATACTTGAATCAAAACATGTTCTTCCATATTCCTCATAATAATCCTTATCAGATATGTATTAAAACAGGACTATAATGCCTTTTGGCATTTTTTCTTGGCTAATAATCAATTAAGAATAAGTTGGACCAAAATTATGCTCAGCTATGTTTATTTTAAAACAAACACATCATTTTGAGGCTACTGGCTGATCTTGAACCCATCTTGCTAGATACGTCAAGAGTAGGGAACCAGCCTATCTACTAGAGTAACGGTGCTCCGACCCGCCGTTTATCTCTAGTAGGTTCGTGACGTCGAATCAAACTTTAGATACTATAGCAGGAACTATAGTTCGATTCGAAGTGCGTCATTGTGTACTATTTGATTTCGTCGCTATACTGAAGGACTTTAAAAACGCACCACCTGCTTAAATGCTATTTATGTCGAAAATTGGATAATTTCATTATGTGAAAAACAAAATTGACAAGTTTCGTCATTTAGCTTGCATTCAATAAGAAAATCGAAACGCTGTGGCTTATGATTGCAGTGACGTCGCGATAATTCTGAGACAACTCAAAATCAAAAAGTCACAGAGTACCCATACCTTCCATTATGAACGAAAAAAAGTTTTTGAACCAAAGTTTGTTCTTGAAAGCAAAAGGAAAGACATAATCAAATCATGAAGTTTTAGGCCTCTTGCAACGTTCATTACGTCTACATGACGTCATTGATTTTTGACGTAATTGGCCGTTTATTTCCTAAGGATCATAAATAATCATAATCTTCTTGTTGCCAACAGATACTCCTCAATCAGTTGCATAAAAGACAAAAGTATCGCGACATGCGCGGACGTCACCCGTCTGTTATTGATGTGTGAAAAGTTAAGACTGACGTTAGCAAAGAAACGCTGAGAGTGGGAGTGTAATAAAACGAATATTTCTGAAAACTTTTGTGTTTTTCCATTTGTTAAGACATCTGGCGACCACATAAAAGTGTTTGTTTTCAAATTCAATCAAATTCACATTTGTCAGACGACAATTGTTGAAAAACACTTACGTCGATATTACGTCAGAGTGAACAGCATGAGCAAATCGAAATAATGGCAAATCATGGTCCATTTTGCAAGAAGATAAAACTGATAAAGAAGACATTCTCAAATCAATAATGTGGAAGAGACAGAGAATGTTAAATGGTGCGTTTTTAAAGTCCCTAAGTATAAATGTACAGTAGTGCGACCAGATAACATAGAACGGGCGTGTCGAACAGTGTGCTGTCATTAACAGTCAAATCAGACCAGTCTACAGTAAACTAGGTATAACTAGAGCGCGCAGTCGATGGGGCGCCATCGCAAATCCCCACGCTAAAGCTCTTGACTCCCCCAGCACCCTGTAGTCCCATCCCGGGGCATGACCTTGGCAACAGAATGAAAATTCTGTTCAATACGTTTTCTATCTTTTATTTGTGAGAACACACACAAAATTTGGTATAAAAATCTTTGAAATTGACATGGTAACCGAAATTGAATGATATTTGACCTTTGACCTCACCCCAAGGTCACCAGTTTGACCCTAGGATGAAAATTTTACTTGCATTCTGTTCTGCTCATCATCCCCGTCGATTTGATATACCACATGACCATGTTTGAAAAAAAAATTTTTTTTGACCCCCTGGTCACCCCCAGCGCCCCAAAGTCCCACCCCTGGGGCATGACCCAGGGAACAGAATGAAAATCCCGTCTGATATGTTTTGTATCTTTCATTTGTGAGAACACACACAAAGTTTGGTATAAAAATCTTTGAAATTGACTTTGTAATTGAAATTAAATGATATTTGACCTTTTGACCCTTCCCCAGGGCCCCAGGGGGCGGGGCCAAAAAAAAGTTTGACGTTGCACGCCCCATACATGTCAGTAACTCACACACCAAATTTGGTAGAATTTCGTCCAATGGTTTAGGAGGAGATAGCATAACGGACGGACGGACGGACAGACGGACGGACGGACAGACAGACGGAGGCGATTACAATATCCCCTTCGCTTTTTTAAAAAAGCGTGGGGATAATAACATAGGAACGCTTTTATCGTGCAGAACAACCGAAGCACAGACGACAAAGGTGGCGATTATACCTGGTAAACGTTCTTAACCCAATCTAAGCATTCAAAGCAAGGCAAACGCGTGTATAGACACATTTGTACATATTATTGCATACTGGTCATGGTCTAGAAAGAATGTTTTTATAGTTATAGTCAGTACAAGAATTTCATGCGCTGCCGCTGTAAAGATACAAAGAAGAACAACAACAAGTGCTGAGCATGATTACACAGCATGATTCTATAATATCTGATTGCACGGGGTGATTTTTCCTGAGCATTCCTTTTGTATTGCCATATCACGAGAAACGCTTGCAAGAATTTCGAAATCTATAATAGCAACTTTAGTTAACGTTGCATTCGTTTTTATACGTATAATACATGGTTATACGAGTAAATGGCGTAATATACGTTTAGTAATTACACATTGTATAAATGTAGAACTAATTCAAAAGCAAGCTGACTAATGATAGAAAATATATCAGTAAATTAGTATAATAACATAGGAACGCTTTTATCGTGTTAAACAACCGAAGCGCAGATGACAAAGGTGGTGATTACGCCTGGTAAACGTTCCTAACCGAATCCAAGCAGTCAAACGTGTGTATAGACACACTTGTACATACTACTGCATACTGAGCATGCTCTCAATCGAATGTGGTTTATAGTTATAGTCAGTACAAGAATTTCATGCGCTGCCGCTGTAAAGATACAAAGAAGAACAACAACAAGAGCTGAGTATGATTACACAGCATGATTCTATAATATCTGATTTTTCCTGAGCATTCCTTTTGTATTGCCATATCACGAGAAACCCCAAAAAGCAAACGCTTGCAAGAATCTTGAAATATAATTGCAACTGTAGTTAACGTGGCATTGGTTTTGATACATACAAAACACGTTTATACGAGTAAATAATTCCAACTCAATGTTTTTATCGTTTTTTTCTGCGATTTTGATTGGTCCGTTAGTAAAATTAAATGGTTTTTACACTTCAATAAAAACCTGTGCGTATGAATATTTGATATAAGCCTTGATTGCACAGTGCTCATAACGAACTGTACATAAAACTTCGAACACAAGTAACAAGTAGGGTACCCTATTGTTGTGTCCGAGATAAAACATTTACCAGTTTAAATATAGTTAAACATGTTGAAAGCTCATTTGAAAACCCTTACACCTTATGAGGGTGCATCTTCAAAGCAACAGGAGGAACTCTAAGAAATGAGCCCGATGACGTGGTTATGTGACGTCACTTTTAACACTTTCGCTGCCAAGCACCTCAAAAAAACAATACCTCAGTGTCAAGCATGTTTCAAGTACTCCTGAATATTGAGGGTATATGGGTTCAACACAAAGTATCTCCAGAACTATTCAACCTATCACTGTGAAACTTTCACAGAATGTTGATATTATATAAGACTTTTATTTGAACCATAATAAAAAAGATAGTCACGTGACCATTGGCAACCATTTTGGAAGCCATATTGAAAATATGAAAAATGCCTATAAACAACTATTTTATGAAAAAATAGATAAACATCCATCTACATCAAGTATCAAACATCAGGATCTATTCTGATATATTGTTTCATCAGAAATAAATAAAAGTATAGCAGTTGAGAGGCTTAATGCGTTCTATATGTCATCCCCATGGACATGTTTTCGATATTTTTAATTTTCGCGAAATCTAATGACATTACAAACATGTTTGTAAAATCCATTCTTGTACAGAAAATTGCGTTTACCTCCATATACGATATTATTATGTCCCCTGAACATTTTGATATACTGAACAAAGAGTTACGTCCCTTATAACCGTTTAAAATAGACAGCTATCAACTGTGCCTTTAAATTTCGACTGTAGTCGCGTTTGGCAGTGAACGGTAAATTCGACTACAGTCGCATTTGGCAGTGAAAGTGTTAAAACACAGATAGATTCTTTATTTCCACTTATAAGGAGAGCACATAGTAATAAATATAGAACAATGACCACTATTATACAGAGTAATACAAGCGACACCAAAACAATGGCAACATCAACAACGAAAGGTTAAATACAGTTCAATACAGTTCAATACAAACGAACTTTTTATGTTAACGCTTAGGGCCTACTAATGTGGGGATTTTAGGCAGGGACTTGTGAAGGTAAACTTGTGCTTTTGAAACCTGTCATTCCGTTGAAGGGCCTTAATATAAATGCTCTTCATTGAGCCCAGCAAGCTAAAGAAAACAATTCCAAACTAAATGGATTTGTTTTTGAGCTCACACTCATATATTCGATCAAAATAGAGTGCAATTTTAATCATTATTTAGCATAACAAAGTTTTGAACTGACATACTTTTCAAGATGGCTGTCCCATCTTTCATAGACAGCGGTTACGAACTTTATTCCTTCAGTTGGTTTTTGAATTTGAAATGTTGTCAATAACCCTTTACAAAAGTGCTGTTTTGTTCCAAAGTTTGAATTAAAAGGAATCAAATTTATTTTTTGTTTTTTATCGATGTGTAAGCTCCGGCGAATCACTCACAAGTGTAACATAAAGCCCTTTGGTTTTTATTCAATTTGTGAGTGATTCGCCGGAGTTCTCACATCGATGAAAACCAAAAAAAGCTGCGAGATCAGATTGTGCGCCGCCCAAATTAACTGTATATATTGGACACACAACCCGAGTACCGGCCATATTCGTATTCGCATACACGGTATAAACTTAATAATTTTGTATATTGTTTGATTTCGCCAGATCTATTAATGAGACAACCATTTATTAAAACGGGTCAATAGATATTTCCGACACATTTTAATTACTTTATTTTGTCCAGAAAATGCGGAAATATCCAGCTGACGTAAGCGTATCTGAAACCTGTATTGATGCGAATTTGAAAATGGTCAAAAGACGGGACCTAGACAACTTTCACCATTTCCCCCCGTAGGAATGATGCGCATGGACAATACCCGAAACTGCCCTTAAATAGGCAGAAAACGGTCCAACATACCTAAAGAATGTTGGCTGCTCCCAAAAGCATCATAAAACAAAAAAAAAAAAATAAACTGAGGAGACAACCATTACTGTCTACTTTGCTTTGCCTCGGACCCAATAAATACCGGGTCCGAGGCTTTGCTGAATGAGTGTGCGTCTACCGGTACGCTTTGCTTGCGACAAATTCGAGTTAGATTTGTTGTGAATGAAAATCATATCCCAAATTCGGTTTATCTAGCAAGAAAATACTTTGGCTTTTAAACCGCATTTGGTAAAATAAATAAATAATAAAAAGAGAATACAAATAACAAACAAACAAAATAAACCCCTTAAAATAATAATAGGGATCACACATGTTTTTTCTGTATCTGTATCTGTATATGTTGAACGGTAGAACCACTTCTGGTACATTAACCGCGGGTGTGTGCGCTACTTATTGGCTGGTTACATAAGTATGGACAGTTTTAAAGCTGTTTACTGTCTCTGCACGAATATGGGTGTCTGATAAACAGTTCCAATCACTTGTAGATTTCACAAAATAAGAGTTTTTATGTTGATCTGTGTTTGACGCTGGTACTTTATAGCACTCCGAATTATTTAAAGCATATTTACTGATAATGTTTGATGAGTAATAGTCTTGATGAGATTTCGGTTTTATTTGTCTTTTTGCTCCTATTAGGAATAAATACCTGGTCAGCACTGATTGCTGGTACCATACCCCTCACAATTTTATACATCATGACTTATCTGGATTTTAATCGACGTTGTTGTAGCGGTTGTAACTTAAGCTCCCGAAGCATTTCACGTACGCAACTCTCAAATCTAGAGCAATAGTCCCTTTTTATGTATCTGGCTGCTTGTCTTTGGATTTTTTCGATTGACTGAATGTCTTGTAATTTGTACGGATCCCAGACTATTGCACTATACTCCAGTGTAGAGTGCAAAAGGGCTATTTATGATAATCTTTTACATTCCTCTGGGCAATATTTTAGGTTTCGACGAAGGAATCCAAGTGTAGAATTTGCCCTTTTCACAATGTTAGTTATATGGGTTTTCCACTGCAAGTCATTTGAAATAGTAATTCCTAAATATGGACTTGAATTTACTTCTTGCAATATTTCGCCGTCTAGTTGATAAAAACGTGATGACTATTGACGAATAGATAGGATATAACACTTTTTAGCATTGAAACGCATGCCCAATTTTGCTGCCCATTTCTCCAATTCAATTAAGTCATTCTGCAATATTTAGTGATCAGTTTGAATTTTTATCTGTCTGTTGAGTAAACTATCATTTGCAAATACATGTAGTCAAACTTGAGATTTTACAGTATCAGGTAGGTCATTAATATGTCAGAGGAACATCAAAGAACCCAACACAGTGCCTTGCGGTACACCTGATTATACAGGTGCTGATTCTGAGTGTTCACCTTCCACTACAACATTCATATGTCTCTCTTGGAGAAAGGAACTGAGCCACTTATGTAAGCTTCCCTTGATTCCATATGCGTCTAACTTGTTTAGTAGCTTATTATGGAGAATGCTGTTGAGTGTTTTAGAAGATGTCGACCTGTACTCTTGCATCATTGGCCTGCAGAAGATCATGCATAGTTACTAGTAGTTGAGTCTCTGTTGAATACCCTGAGCGGAATCCGTAATTCAACGTAGTAAGTGTACTGTACTTCTCAAAATGTTTCAACATATGGCTACATATAATATGCTGGAGTAATTTACAAGATACTGACGTGAGAGAGACTGGTCAGTAGTTTTTGGCTGAATGTCTGTCTCTTTTTTTTTTGAATACTGGTGTTATATTTGCATTACGCCAATCTGAGGGTAATGTTCCGGTACTTAGAGATTGTTGAAATTTGGTACTAAGTCCTTGTGAGATTTCATTAGCACAGTTTTTTAAAACAATATCAGGATGCCATCTGGGCCCATTGCCTTATGTACATCCAGGCGCTTCAGTAATTTTAATACACCATTGTTATCAATAATAATCTGTGAAATTGGCGGTGTGTTATTGAATTTACCGACTTCCCGGTTAATATTGTCCATTGACTTGGTAAATACCGAGATGAACTGTTTCAAAAGTATATTTGCTTTAGACGTGGCATCTGTGAGTAAGTTTCCTTTACTTATCAATGGTGCTATAACAGTATTGTCTTGTCTTTTGCTTTTTGTGTAACTCCAGAAGGGTTTTGTATTATTGTGGTGTAGTCATTTTTTGATGACGTGATTGACATGGTCCCCTTCAGCTTTCCGAAGATTTTGTTTCACCTCCCTAGAAAAATCTATCTCTATATTTCTCCCATTATCCGCTAGCCTTTGCTTTTTTTTTATAGTAAATGATTTTTCTTCAATTGTTTCCTAATGTTTCTATTTAAACATGGTAAACTCTTTTTTGACCTTGACATTTTTGAAGGAACTTGTGAGTCAATTGCAGCTAACAAATTTTCTTTAAAGTATATCCATAAGGTTTCAACATTTTCCCCTGATTTTGTCTGTTGCATCACACTTAGTGAAATTTGGTTACAATTTTTCTTTATTTCATCCCAGTTGACCTTTGCAAATTCATAAATCTTCCTTGGTTTACTTAATGAATAATTTGGTTTAATGTTCCAGTCTGTGATTACCATTATGGAACTTAAAAACCGACAATAGTCTTTGCATACATCTTTGTTTTTGTATGTTGACAATTTCATTTTATTTTGTAAATTGTGTCATTATATCATGTGAATTGTATTATGATAACAGCTTTGGATGCATACTGACGAATTACAAATAATACAAAGTAATTTAGAAATAGAGAATAGCACTAACAGCATTATAAAATGACACTCCATTCAGTCAAAACAGAAAGTTGACGCATTGAATATTGGCGGTAATTCCCCGCTTCTTTCAATGCTAGATATTTTGACACCAGAGGGAGCGCTTTAATTTATAATTTACAGAGTATCCCACGTCGATCACAATATTCGGAAATTGTCGATTAATTTCGTAAAACGATGATGATAGTTATTTGACTACAATGGTTTATCCAAAAGGTGGATAAGAGTAATAACCCAACAAAAAATCATTTTTTCGTCTTTTTAGAAAAACGTTTGTTATCTCTAAAGCCAGTCTGACACGGAACACACGGCTTATACAGTTGGCCATCCATGTAAACCATACATACAACCAAACCAACCGTGGCCTTATCTGAGTTACACTCGGGCCATTCGAGTATATCCTTGAAAGCTGTGTATGCTTTTTAAAACTTTAAAAAAAACTAACACGGGTGCCATGTCCGTGTATAATCGTATTAGCGATCGTACAAGACCGTGAGAGACAGTGTGAGACCGTATGAGACCATATATACAACCGCACATGAAGTCCACTCCGCGAGTGAGCTGAACCGTGTCCATATCGTATATAAATCGTATTGAATCGAACTCGAACAAAAGTCGGTGGGAACCTATGTAAACCCTGTAAATGTCCAGTTAATCGAGTGAAAGTCGTGTTTAATTGTACAAGGCCGTAAAGCCTGTCTCACACAGAACACGGTTGGTCACACGGTTCCAATACGGTACACTCGGTTATACACAGGTTGACTGGTACGAGTATTGAGCTCCAACTGTGCCTGGTAATGAGTTGGTACGATTTATACTTGAATGTAGCACGAGTATGTAGGAGCAAAGCACGGATATACACGATCAAGCTAGGTTTGTCACGGTTTGACCCTACTTGGAACCGTACAACAATCGTATGAAAATCGTTTTGCAAATCGTGTTCAAACCGTGACAAACCTTGCTTGATCCAGTATATCCGTGCTTTGTTCGTACTGATACTCGTGCTACATTCGAGTCTAAATCGTATCAACTCATCCCCAGGCAAGGTTGGCGCTAAATACTTGTACCAGTCAACGAGTATAGCCAATTTCATGCGAGTTTTCCCGACACGTTCTGATTAGCTCCAAGTCCTCCCAAATTGAAAACAATCTGGCCAATCATCGAACATCCCAACAATGTGACCTATATTTTAATAAGCATTGTAGATACCCAATGTTGGCAAGTGAAAACGTGTGAGTTTATGTAACTTTCGGTTATATTAGGAATTTCTATCACTAGATTGGCTTGAAATTCATTAATGATAGCTCGATATTGTCGTATTTTTTTGACCCTGAAGTTCAAAGGGCGTGGCATATGCTAATTTTATCTCCGATCTGTTATCGGTAGTTTTCGCTAGTTTTCGCCGAATATACGAACTAATTAGATTATTTGAAATGGAATGTTCGATGTGAGTAGCAATTGGACAATATCGTCCGCTGTAGTGTAGCGGTTTAGGTGTAGGAGCGATAGCAGATACAATGTAAGTTCGAATCTCACGAGGCGGATTCTTTTTATTTTTATTTTCCTGTAAGAAAGGTTGTATGCGCTAAAAACAAGAAAGCGTGAAAAAGATGTGTTTGTTTGTTTTTTTGCGCGCGTGCGAGTAAATGTAAACATTCACATGATAACACTGCAGTTGCTCGTAAACCAAGAATGTCGGACAACCAATATTCGCTCTAAGGCGAAACAGTCTCGATTTAATATAGTAGCGACTACACGTGTGATCACGTGTACATGTGTACATATACGCAACTGCAAAAAAGCATCTTCACGTTTTTCTAGAGTTTTCAGTCATGTCAGTACATAGAAACTTTTTTACTGGGGGAAAAAATAAAACTCCTTGCGGGATTCGAACTTGCCTCCTCTGTATTAGGAATCCTGGGCTTAGCCCACTACACCAGAGCGGACGATATAGTCATAATTCTACAGTTATGATACATTGAATTTCAGAAAACCTAATTTATTCCCGTATATTTGGCGAAAACTATCGATGAGTGGTCTGAGATAAAATTAGCATAGGTCACAACCTTTGAACTTCAGGGTCAAAAAAATACGACAATACCGCACTGCCAATGATGTTTTTGGAGAGATTTTGAGCCATTCTTCAAACGGTGAAATGTTTAAATGAGCACCGACTCAGTCACGTGTCACCGGTCGTGTGATGTTCTCTATACATGTACTGACCTCGGAGCGCTGTTTGAAAATTCATTAAAATCGGTTTTCCAGGTAAAAAAATAAAAATAAAAAACGGCGCTAAGTGCCCCTTACAACTAAACTTCACTTCGCATACAATTTATAAAGCTTGTTTGCTCACAAAACAGAATTTACTTTTGTATTTTGATGCACGCCTTGAGCACATGGCTACTCGGCCTCGTGGTAACGGGAGCTATGTTGATTGGCGGATGAAGTCATGTGAGACTTGAGTCCGGAAAGAATTCCGGAAAAGTACGGAAGGCCTGTGAAATCAGCTATACCGTATTGCAACCGTGTACCCAACCGTGCTCTGTGTCAGACAGGCTTAACTAAAAAATCCAAGTAGAATCTCATAATTATAAGCGCATTAAAATTTTAACGAAATAAATAGAATGAACATTAAAAACCTTTTAAAAGGTGCAAATGTATGCATGTCTTCCGTTTGAAGGGAAACAATTCAGGAATACATGTACAAGCTTGGTTTTTAAAAAAGATTAGAGCATTATAGTTGCTGGACAACAGTTTTTGCATTATCTAAAGCTGAGATATAAATCCCCTCTTTCTCCATTTTTATCATGCATTTCAAGTTCAGTTGTTGTAAACTAAGTTCTGAGTAGGTGATCCACTGGAAGCAAAAAAGCTTCGGGAAGGAGGTGGGGGTAACCTGGAAGTCATATTGGTGTGGATGAGCGGCCCAGAATTTCAAAACCAGCCCTATACATATATGAGCGGCGGCATGATTTTCTAACAATGAGTTATGTGCGACCAGCAAAGTCTCAGATCAGCCTGCGCATACGCGCAGTCTGATCAGAGCCTTGGCTAGACACTTGAAGATTCTATAAGCGTTAAGCTACGGACTGAACATCATTTGGAGGTTCTAAGCTTAAAAGGAGGCTGCACAAGCACGTCTTAGTCTATACTTGTCAAAATGCCACATTGTTGGAAATCACATGACGCGGCTCATATATAGATGTCGAAAAATATTATATGTATGCTACATATAATTTCACTACGTGCGCAAATTCACACAATGTGAAATATTGGTATGAAATATATGACGTACTGGTACCAATTGTTCACGCGCTGTGAAGAATTGGTACCAATTTTGCACAGTGTGAAATTTGCAAAATGTGAAATTTGCAGTTCAACAGGGCTTCATTGCCATTTAAGCCCGCTCAAGGATATCGTCTGCAAGTTAAAGCTGCATAGTCTGTAACTATTGGTCTTTTAATTTTAGATCTAATGTTTCTATTTTTCAAGAACACAGTAAAATAACCAAAATTCAGATAAACATTTTACCAATTTCGTATATGGTCATTTTTCCATAAAACATTAGCGACGATATCTTAAAGAGACTAAGTCTGCAACTATGAACTATATATTTCAATTACCATAAAATACGCTCCTTTATCACACCGGATAGGCGGCAATCGAAAACGCTCTGAGCAATTGATGAACGCGGATCACAAATCGCTAGAAACGGTGTTTTCGATTGCCATTTGTCGCAAGTCGGGCGATAAACGGCAATCAAAAATTATGTTTCTAACGATCTTTGATCTACGTTCGTCGATAGTATAAACGATTGCGATTTCCGCCTATCCGGTATGTTTATTGATGGAGTTACATTTGTATGTACATTTTTCATGTTTCTGTTAAAAAGATAATTTTGTTTCACACCGGATAGGCGGCAATCGAAAACGCTCTTACCAATCGACGAGCGCGGATCAAAAATCGCTAGAAGCAGTGTTTTCGATTGCTATTTGTCGCCAGTCGGGTGAGTAATGCCAAACAAAAACTCTGTTTCTAACTATTTTCGGTCTACGTTCGTCGATAGTATTGACGTTTTCAATTGCCGCCTATCCGGTGTGGGTTTGTTGTATGGGTTGATATTTTATTTGGAACTGAAAGGAAGGTATATAACAATGACGATATAACATTCCTTTCCGTACATTAACGTTCGCCAAGCCCTAGTGTGATAATGTGTTGCAGCCCTCACCGCTTCGCGGTACGGGCTGCAACACATTATCACACTCGGGCTTGGCCAACGTTTATACACAAAAAGAATGTTTTATCCTCTTATTGCATACTTTAATACGCATTTTCACGGAAAATTACCCGTTTTAGCTCTTTAAATCATTAAAAGGGGGTGAGTGATTTTTATGGCCGTGTTATGTTTATGCTTGAAATAGCCATTTTGTCTATTTGGCCATAACAGGGATACATTTAAATGCAACCGTAAAAAAGTGAAATTCAAATCTGTTCAAACAAACATGAAACAAGTCTCGTATTCCTTGGTTGAACCGGTACTAAGCAGAAGATAAAGTATCCTGCTCAAGGAAACAACGCAGTGCCTCTCGTGAGGTTCGAAACAGCGATCCCTCGATCCCGAGTAAAGCATTCAACCAACTGAGCCACCACTATGCGAATCCAGAAATATTCGTCAGGGTAGGTCCAGTTCCAACTGATAAAGTTCAACTTATTTTACAGAGGGGCCGCCTAAATGTTTCTCGAGGCGGGGTCGCACTCATTTTTTCCCAGGGGTGGGGAGGCCTGGTCATTAATTTATTTTTCAGGCGGGGGGATCCAATTGTATGGATAGTCGTTTAACTTTTTCTTTTCTTGTTATGGATATACAATGTATATAAATCATACTCAGGATAACCATAAATCAGGCTGATTTTTTAATATCCTTAAGTCGATATTTTTATCTCCATAAATGGGTCTCGACGCGACAAAACCTGTCTTTGAGGTTTCCGACATAGCGAGATGCAAACCAGTCTCCACAGCTACAGAGACCAGCTAGAAAATTGAAATTTCGCTAGTAGCAAATTTAGATATGATCAAGGGCGTACCTACGTGTATGCAAATACGCAACTGTGTATAACTTGACGCTGCCAGTATTATAGGCCACTCAAAAATAGACAAAAACCCGATCTTAATGACGAATGGTAGCTTAATGAAGCTCGAAAGTATTGTAGAATACTCCCTTCTGAGCGTTCTGTAATACTTTTGACCTGCATTCAAGTGATAATCGGTCTTGGAAACCAAGTTTTGGTCTTTTTGAGTGTTTTAAATATATTTAATTTGATTTTTGAAACAAAAATGCAGCTAATAGTGAGGCCCTGTAAGGGGTTTTAGGGATACAGGGATATGGGCCAAATGCAGTAAGGGATACGGGATATTTTTGTAAATATTTAAAGGGATACGGGATATTTGGATCAATTCAAGTGATATGTGGATACAATGCTTTCTGGATTTGGGGATATTTGCCATTTTTCTTTTAGGGATATGGATATTTTTTCAAAATACTTAAAGGGATGTGGGATACTGGGACCCCCTTCCAGGGCCTCAATAGTGTTTAGCTGCGTGGCTTAGCATGCTTAAGGCTGAAGGGCTTATTTTAGCCCTTTGGATTGCACAAAAAACCTTTTCTGCCTCATGGCTTCACCAATGGACCCATATAGGGAAGAGCGAGCCCCCTGACCCCTCAAGAGTGCGTACGTTATAAAATGCCTCAGTTAAGCGACTGATGATACAATAACACAGGCGCTAACCAGTCTGCGCGGATGCACAGGCTGGTCTGCGCCTTTGTTGTTTTCAAACTCCGACGACAGAGTTTCTCGAGTCGAGGCCCAAGTGTTATATTGCTATCCTTAAATATATACTATTGCCATAAAGTTAAGCATATTTTTCATAAGATCCCTTTTTTCGAAGTAATAAAAAACAATTTGAGTTTGGGGTTTTATTCTACATGTACACTTGTATTTTGGCTACCAAATATGGATAAGTTCGATTAGTTTCATTCGCTACTGTCAATGAACGGGAAGCTTACGACACAGTGCTGTCCAAGAGTTGATATGCAAGAATGATTTCTTTTTATGCCCCAAAGGAACTTTGGGAGGCATAAAATAATCGCACTGTCAGTCCGTCCGTCACGCTTCGTGTCCGGTGCATATCTCCTATATTCTTTGAGGTAGGAATTGCAAATTTGGTGTATGGATGCATCTTGGGATGGCAGAGTGTCACGTACCATTTTCAGGTCACTGTGACCTTGACCTTGACCTCTGACTTAGTTTCTTTAGTAATCACAATGTCCGTCCGTCCGTCTGTCCGTCCGTCCGTTCCGCTTTGTGTCCGGTGCATATCTCCTATATTCTTTGAGGTAGGAATTCCAAATTTGTTGTGTGGATGCATATTAGGATGGCAGAGTGTAACATACCATTTTCGGGTCACTGTGACTCTGACCTTGACCTCTGACCTAGTTTTTAGAATAATCATGTCCGGAGCTTATCTCTTATATTATTTGAGGTAGGAATTTCAAATTTGGTGTGTGGATGCATCCTGAGATGAGGAAGTGTAGCGTACCATCATTGGGTCACTGTGACCTTGAACTTGACCTCTAACCTAGTTTCTAGAATCTGCATTAAGTCTGGTGCATATCTCCTATATTCTTTGAGATAGGAATTCCAAATTTGGTGTGTAAATGCATATTGGGATGACAGAGTGTCATATATCATTTTCGGGTCACTGTGACCTTGACCTTGACCTAGTTTAAAGAATTATAGTGTTCGGAGCATATCTCTTATATTCTTTGAGGTAAGAATTCCAAATTTGGTGTGTAAATGCATTATGGGATGGCGGAGTGTAACATACCATTTTCAGGTCACTGTGACCTTGACCTCTGACCTAGTTTTTAGAATAATCATGTCTGGAGTATATATCTTATATTATTTGAGGTAGGAATCTCAAATTTGGTGTGTGGGTGCATCTTGGGATGACAAAGTGTCCCGTACCATAATTGGGTCACTGTGACCTTGACCTTGACCTCTGACCTAGTTTCTATATGCTGCATTGAGTCTGGTGCATATCTCCTATATTTTTTGATATAGGAATTCCAAATTTCGTGTGTAAATGCATCTTGGAATAGCGGAGTGTCACAAACCATTTTCTGGTCACTGTGACCTTGACATCTGACCGAGTTTTTAGAATAAGCATGTCCGGAGCATATCTCTGATATTATTTGAGCTAGGAGTCTCAAATTTGGTGTGATGATGCATCTTGGGATGAGAAAGTGTAATAAACCATAATATGGTCACTGTGACCTTTAACTTGACCTATGGCCTAGTTTTTAGAATAATCGTGACCGGAGCACATCTCTTATTTTATTTGAGGTAGGAATCTCAAATTTTGTGTGTGAATGCATCTTGGGATGACAAAGTATCGCATACCACAATTGGGTGTCTATAACCTTGAACTTGACCTCTATGTCCTAGTTTCTAGAAACTGCATTGAGTCTGGTGCATATCTCCTATTTTCTTTGAGAAAGGAATTCCAAGTTTGGTATTTAAATGTATCTTGAATTGACGGAGTCTCATATACCATTTTGGGTCACTGTGACCTTGACCTCTGACCTAGTTTTAAGAATTATAGTGTTCGGAGCATATCTCTTATATTCTATGAGGTAGGAATTCCAAATTTGGTGTTTATATGCATTTTGGGATGGGGGAGTGTCACTTACCACTTTCGGGTTACTGTGACCTTGACCTCTGACCTAGTTTTTATAATAATTGTGTCAGGAGCATATCTCTTATATTATTTGAGATGGAAATCCCAATTTTGGTGTGTGAATGCATCTTGGGATGGTGGAGGTCTTGTACCATTTATGGGTCACTGTGACCTGACCTCTGACCTAGTTTTTAGAAAAATAGTGTCCAGAGCATATCTCTTATATTATTAAAGGTTGTAATCCCAAATTTGGTGTGTGGATGCAACTTTTGATGGCGGAGTGTCACATACCATTTTTGGGTCACTTTGACCTTGACCTCTGACCAAGTTTGTAGAATAGTGTCCAGAACATATCTCTTATATTATTTGAGATGGGAATCCCAAATTTGCTGTATGTTACATCTTTGGATGCTGATGTGTCGCATACCATTTTAGGTCACTGAGATCTTGACCTATGACATAGTTTCTAGAATAATCGTGTCTGGAGCATATCTCCTATATTATTTGATGTAGGAGTCCCAAATTTGGTGTGTTGAGTTCTCTTGGGATGGGGGAGTGGTGCATACCAATTTTGGGTCACTTTTACCTTGACCCTGACTTCTGGCCTCATTTCTAGGTTTTTGGTGTCTGGGGCATATCTCCTATATTACAGCTAGCTTTCCTCGAATGCGTCTTATGCTAGACTAATTCCTTTGGGGGCATTCGTCACGTGACTGTGACGTTTATTGTTGCTTTTGAGTCACGAAATAGCCTTAAAACGCGTATGTTGGATAAATCTACAAAGAAGAAAGATGATAGCATATGTAAAATTGCCATTAAGAACTCTGGTATGAAACAAGATGACATTGCAAGGGTATTAAACATGTCTCAGAGTGTTGTAAGCAGTCCTTTGAAAGAACATACAGAGAGAGGCAGTATTACAAAAAGGAAACGGTCTCATTGATTCTTGAGTGCTATGAATTGTTACTGAAGCATTATGGTACATGGTGCATTATCTGACGACCACCTGATACAGTTAAAGGCGGTTATTGGGACATTGAACGCTAAAAAGTACCAGAACGAAGTCCTGAATTCTGGTGTTAGGTCATCCTTGGACTCGCTAGATGGCCAGAACATGGTGCTCCGAGATGACATTGCAAGACCTCACTGTACTCGCATCATCGAGGAATACAAAAATCAACAGAACATCGCTAGTCTTCCGCAGCCCAGCTTGTTGCCGGACTTGAACCCTATCGAACATGGGTGGGACAAGCTTGGCTGACGTGTTTGAAACCGGAAACCAGCCATATCAAAACCATTGTGAATTTTCTAGACTCTACTGCATGAGTGCGACAGGATTTCATGTCTTGTACGCATGTAACCAGTGAGTGTAATGATGAAAATGTGCCAAGTTGTTATTCGACAGTGTGAAGGCTATACACAACATAAACCGGAAATAGTGGATTAGTATGAGCCATTTCGTGACTTTATGCACCAGATCCTGAAAGTGTGCTCCAAAAAGAAAGTTTTGAAGACATTACAACTATTGCGGCCTTATTGTAAAAGTTTTGCTGATTCTTGGCCTCCATGCTGTTTTCATTGAATTTTGTAAAATTTATGGGTATTTTTTGTAAGGTGATTGCAACCTATAAACAAGTCAGAGATTCCACGGCTTTTCTTAATCAAATCGCTGCTGTTCTGCTTTTGTTGTCTACCACAATAAATTTTTGGTATCTCTCAAAAGTTTCCATTCTAACCGTTTCTAAAACCTAAGTGGTGTTATCAAATGGAATATGCTTAACTTTATGGCAATAGTATAGTTGACGCGTTATGACCAATGTCGCAGACAGGAAGCATTTAAAAATTTTACAATGGGTGTAAACAGCTATACGAATAGACATTTATGCAAGAATATTGTTTTGCATTTCCAGCAACACCTGAGCGTAGACGAACGATCGATGCGACGCTGATTCGAGACTCACTGGACTTTTGTGAGTTTATGGGGCTGTTAAGTATATCGTCCAGACATAGTTGAAATTGTTGGCGTGGATTTCAAGCATCAACACAGACAGACAGACAGACAGACAGACAGACAGACAGACAGACAGACGGACGAGCAAACTAATCAGATTTATTGTTGTCCACATAAGCTAAACTAAGTAAGGTTTTTTCCATGATGAGGTGACGATGAAATTACAGGTGTATTGTATACAGTCAGACATAAGTTAAGCATCACCCGAACATTATATCAGAGACGTTTTTCGTGTACAAATCTTCAGAAGAACAACTAGTTTGTAATATTTTGTTACCGGCTTGTTTTCCTTTGGTCTGCTGAACATATCAGAATGCCATTTTGTCATTTTGCTGAATTTCTACGGTGTCCTGTATACACCAACCCCTACTTTGGCGGTGTACCCTTAAAAAGTGTAACAGCTTAACCCAAAGTGCTAATACTTTAAATTCAAATACACGCAGAAATAATTTAGACTTATTTTTCTAAATAGTGCCAAACTGATTTTAAAGAACACAAGGTTTTATGTCAGTTATAGAGAATCATAGAGATAGTTAATCGCGTGTTTATAATTTTTGCATTATCACTATATAACATGCCATTCTTTACACATCCAAAACTTTTATTCTTTTATAGATATGAATCTGGAATTTTCAGACAGACCTTGTCTTTGATATTGTGACAATATCACTAACACTTTACATGTCTAAGCGTTTTGAAAATACCATAATGGGCTAGAGAATAGGGATATTTTTACGGTTAAGCGTGCATTTACCATGCCTGGTTGTTTACCTTTGTGATAATCGAATCGAAATTTGCTGTTAATTGTCACCACTTTATTTATTTTCATAAATAAAACAAGAAAATAATCATGACTGGAAAGCATCTTTCGTTTTCTATGAAACTATTGAGGCGATGCTTAACTTATGTCTGACTGTGTATATGTGGAGTATTTTACAGTGGAATAAGCAAATAATATCACCTGAATTGCCAAAGGGGTACGTGCATTAAGGGGCTATTTTGGCCCCCTCTAGAGCCGAAAACTGAAAGTTGCCTTTCACCAATTTCATCTTATTGGTCTTTCAGAAGAATAGCGCAAATGTAAAATTCTGGCATCTATTTTACTTTTACCGGTTGCTATGGTAACCAAAATGGCCGACAAAATAGGCTTAAAATAGAGAAATTGCCATTTTAGGCCGAATTTGAGGCTTTTGGCGACCGTTTTATTAAGAATAAGATATGAGCACAAGCAAATACCAAAAAAAAAAAAAAATTAATATATTGTGTGCCATGATAATTCTCATCATCTGTTAAAATAGTTTTTTCGTTTTTGCTTGCGCTCTATATTAATTCCTCTGTTACATGTCTCAAATTTGCTCCAAAATGGTCATTTTCTTATTTTAACCTATTTTGGCGGCCATTTTTGTTACCATAGCAACCGTAAAAGTTGAATCAATACCAGACTTTTACACTTTGGCTATTGTCCTAATAAACTAATGAGAAGAAAATTGTGAAGAGCAGCTTTTATTTTTTGACCTCAAAGGGGGGCCAAAATAGCCTCTTAATGCACGTACCCCTTTTCAATGGATTTGTCCAGGGCCAGTACTCAGTTAAGAACCGCCCAGTCTCTCTTACCTGGACGGATTATAAAACCTGTGTAAAACGACCACTCTCAAACTGAGACAGAAAATTGGTTTTCAATACCAATTATCGCTTAATGCAGGTCGAAAGTATTGCAGAATGTCCCAAGGGGAGCAATCTGCAAAACTTTCGACCATTTGTCACTAAAATGTTTGTTTTGTCTAATTTTGAGTGGCCGTTTTAAACAGGATTTACTGTACACTCAATCGAATGCTATAGGGTGTCCCTGGTGTATGCCATGCACTTTTAAACATGTCCTTATTATTACGAGGGAATGATTTTTTTATGATATTGACAAAAAAAATAACTATAAGTAAGACAATTATGACAAATATTAAATTCACGAGAGTCGTATGTTTACTGGGAGCATTATCAATTGCCTTGCTTTGGTTATGGACACTTTTGTTGACCTCAGGTGATGTACACCCTAATCCTGGACCCTCTTCAATGTCGTCCAACAGCAGCTCATCTAATTTCTCAAATTCTTCGAATGACTCTTTCTCCTTCTTAAACACACTAAACTTATCAAAACACTTATCTTTCATCCACTACAACGTTCAGAGTATTGCAAACAAACTCGATATCCTCACAGCAGAACTTTCTGATTTTGACATCCTTGCTTTCTCAGAAACCTGGCTTCACACAGCAATACAAACAACAGACCTTCTCATGCCAAACTTTAAACCACCAGAACGCAAAGACAGGGCAAGGGACCACCACGGAGGTGTAATGATTTACGTTAAGGACTCAGTGCACCATACAAGAAGAAATGACTTGGAACCTCTAAATATTGAGTGCATATGGATTGAAATCCAACTTAAACAAACTCGATTATTGTTTGGACTTTTTTATAGACCTCCTAATTCTGATGCTCTATATCTTTCTGCAATTGAAGACTCTATATCTCTAGCTCTTGACACTCAAATCAGTAATATCATTGTAACTGGTGACTTCAATCTTAATGTACTAAATCCACACACATCCAATAAAATATCTGACATATGCACACAGTTCTCTCTGTATCAAACTATCACTGAGCCAACTCACTTTACCGAACATTCTTCTTCTCTTATAGACGTAGTTTTCACTAGTGATAATTCCAACATTCTTTACAGTGGAGTAGCAGAGCCCTTTCTTCATCAGGACATTCGCTATCACTGCCCTATATATGGTATCTGTAAATTCTCAAAGAATGTCAGAAAATCTTTTACCCGTTGTATTTGGAAATATGACGAAGGCAATTATGATCTTTTAAGGACTAAATTTTCAGAAACTAACTGGGATGCTATCTCCGACACTGATGTCAATATTTTTGCTGAAAACCTAACAAATCATATAACTACACTATCAACTGAGTGCATCCCAAACAAAACTATTCGTATTCGACCGTCTGATCCCCCTTGGATTACCACTGCTATTAGGAGGCAAATAAGGAAACGTAAAAGAGCATACAGAAAAGCCAAATCTTCGAACACACCACATACATGGAATAAATTTAAAAAAGTCAGGAATAAAGTAATTGAATGTCTGAGGAAGTCAAAACAACAATATTTCAATCAGTTGTCTGAAAAACTAAAATCAGAAAACCTTTCATCCAAAGACTGGTGGCCAATCTTAAAATTTTTTATATCTCCTTCTTCAAATTCTTCTATACCTACACTAGAAAAAGATGGACTTATCTTCACTGATGAAACTGATAAAGCAAATGTACTGAATGACTTCTTTCGTGACCAAACAATTTTGGATGATCAACATGCACCAATCCCTAATATTGAACCGTACACTGATAACACTATGTCTTCACTAGTTATAACACCTCTTGAAGTTGAATCTATAATGAAGTGTCTTCCTCTTGGAAAAGCTGTTGGTCCTGATGGTATAAACAATCGAATCCTTCGGGAGTGTTCACGTGAGCTCTCACATCCACTGTGCTTTCTATTAAATCATTCTTTAAGTCTTGGAATCTTCCCTGAGACATGGAAAGATGCTATGGTGTGTGCTATATACAAAAAAGGAGATATGTCATCTGTTTCTAATTATCGTCCAATTTCCCTCTTGTCCTGTTTAGAAAAGGTAGCAGAGCGTGCTGTATTTAAACACCTTTATAATCACTTACATGAAAACAGTATTCTCACTCCCCTACAGTCTGGTTTTATTCCAGGAGATTCCCCAACAAACCAACTGACCTATCTATATGATACTTTCTCTCATGCTTTAGACTCTGGTAAGGAAATACGAGTGGTATTTTGTGATATTAGCAAAGCGTTCGATCGTGTTTGGCATCAAGGTATCCTTCTTAAACTTCAAGCAGCAGGTGTAACTGGGAACCTTCTATCTTGGTTCAGGAGTTATCTTTCAAACAGAAGACAAAAAGTTGTCCTCCCAGGTGCATCTTCTACTTGGAATTTCATATTTGCTGGTGTACCACAAGGGTCAATCTTAGGACCTTTGCTTTTTCTGTTATATATAAACGATATTGTGAAAAATATGGGGTCTAACATAAGACTTTTTGCGGATGATACAAGTATTTTTATAATTGTTGAAAATCCTATTTCAGCTGCACAACTTCTAAACTCTGATCTTGAAAAAATCGCAAAATGGGCCTTAGATTGGTTAGTTACATTTAATCCTATCAAAACAGAGGCACTTCTCATCTCCAGAAAGCTTCAAACCTTTAATCACCCACCATTGTTCATGTTAAACCAACAAATTATGGAAGTTGATACCCACAAACACCTTGGAATTTATCTTAGTAATGATGGCTCTTGGCATAAACAGATTAGTTATATAAAAGAAAAGGCTTGGGCAAGAATAAACATCATGAGAAGATTAAAATTTGTCTTAGACCGCAAATCCCTTGAAACTATATACATCTCTTTTATTAGACCCATTTTGGAATATGGTAATGAAATCTGGGACAACTGTCAGCAATATGAAAAAGATGATCTGGAAAAGATCCAAATAGAGGCAGCCAGAATAGCCACTGGAACAACAAAACTTGTATCTATTGCCTCTTTATATAGTGAAATTGGCTGGAATTCTTTGGACACTCGTCGGAAAAAGCAAAAATTGGTTCTTTTCTACAAAATGGTAAATCATCTTACACCTCTTTATCTATCTTCTCTTATACCACCCACTGTCAATGAAACATCTCGATATAATCTAAGAAATGCAAATAATATCTCTACAATTAATGCACGAACAAACCAGTATTTCAATTCCTTTCTCCCTTCTACAATAAGAGATTGGAATAGTCTCAGCGAAGAGCATAGAAATTCCACGTCTGTCGCATCTTTCAAACACACCTTAAACCAAACAAATATATCTGTGCCTAAGTACTTTTATGTCGGTGACAGACGTCCGCAAGTATTGCATACACGCCTTCGTACCAAATGTAGTGCCCTAAATTATGAAATATATCTAAAGAACTTAACTGACACACCTTTATGTCGCTGTGGTAACATTGAAAATTCAGAACACTTTTTTTTACAATGTAGATATTATCACAGACAAAGACTAGAAATGACACAAACTATTTCTCCACTTTGCCACATCACCTTAGATGTACTTCTGTTTGGGGACAGCTCACTTTCTATGAATACAAACACATCTATTTTCACCGCTGTGCAGAAATTTATTGTTGAAACTAAACGATTCTAGTAAGTGCTTTAACGAACTTTATCCTGTTCCTTGAACGCGAAACAAAATATAGTTTATAGATTGGGAAGTAAAAGCCACTAGACCTTGATTCGTTCCCTCCACTCCAAGGCTTTCATAAACCTAAGCCTTTCTCCCTATTTCTGTGCTCTCCATGGGTTATCCCCATTTTGTTATAAAATTACTTCTGTTCTCATATATGCATATTTTCTTTATTTTTTTTTGTATTTGGTAAATCGTAGTGGACAAATATGCAACGCTCATCAAACACAAAACTTCGAAAACGAGGCCTGCGTGACTGCTGAGCACCAACACAAACCAAATCTATCCACTAACATTATATGCCTTCTTATTGGAAGCAAATGTAATCTTCCGTTAGTGGAATAGTTACTTGCGAAATGCATATTTGTTCAACTTTACCACATTTTGCCATTATCGTTTACAACATGTTATTGGTAATCAGGAAAGGAATTCTATAAGCATGTTGCTTCCATTCCAATCCTTATAACTTAAATACTGTTAACATCTGTTTGATAATGTCAACTGTTTTTGCTAATAAAATATGTTTAAACCAAATAAAGTTGATATATTTATGGGCTAATTTTTATAGTTTTAAATTAACCTTAGAAAATGTCACACTTTCACTTTTGAAACAAGATTTGTATTGTTGAAAGCATGCTGCTCACAAGTTTTTGCAACTGTTTAAAACCATTTTAATGTAGTATTTTGCATTTTGAAATGTATGTAAATTCTCTGGACGTAAATCGATAAACACTTTGTATCTTTTGTTTATTCAAACAAAAAAAGAATGAACGAACAAAACAGAGCTGTCGTGAAAATTCAATAAAAAATATATAACCCAAACTTTTGTGAGACTCATTCCCAAAACTTGATGAGAGGGAATTTCAGTCAAAATTGTTTATTTCACCAAATTTAATTTTATTTTTAGAACCCAAATAAAACTGTGATGACAATATTGACACAAAATGATGTAAATTTCAAATGTTAGCTGTTTCACGGAAAAGTGGCGACTGCATAAAACACCGACCAGGCTGCACATGTACACCGAAGCCTGGTCAAAAATTACACTGCGTGTCCCGAAATGCTTTTTGAAAAAGACAGCATGACCAAACGGCACATGAATATACACGCTGATCTAAGTGTCTCCACTGTTTGAGAATCAGGGTAGAATGCACAAACAGTGGGGACTGATCAGCCTATACATCTGTAACGTGTGATCAATGAAATGCCTCCCAGATAATTTTGAAAAAAAATCTAACAAAAATGCTGCTAATTAAATCCATTTATCCCATGTGAACCCATCCATGCCTAAAAAGGAAATGAGACCCCTAAACGCAATGCAGCAAAATGCTACATGATGTGTACATTTCAGGATGTGAAATCAACACAGGAAACAGCTGAGTCAGGGCTAAATAGGTTATACAATGTTTTGTGTTTGTTATGAAATATATACTCGGGAGCTCCGCTCCCTGGTATATATTCCATAACCAACACAAAACATTGAATAACCTATACTAACTCACACTTTTTGAGACTCATTCCCATAACTTGATGAGAGGAAGTTGCAGTCCGAAATGTTAGTTTCACCAAATATATTTTTACTTTTAGAACCCTTGATAAAACTGTGATAACAATATCGAAACAAAATGATGTAAAATTTTAATTTTAGCAGTTTCACGGAAAAGTGGTGAAAACAGAAAACGCTGACCAGGATGTATATGTACATTGCAGCCTGGTCAGAAATTACACTGCTTGTTCCATGAAATTAATGCTCTTTGATCAAACGGCACATGGATATATACGCTTATTTGAGTCAGTGTATCTCCACTTTTTGTCTATCAGGCAGTGGGAACTGATCAGCATGTATCTGGCGAAGCCAGAAATGGCAAACTCCTAAACGAACTGCAGCAAAATTCTACATAATGGGTAAATTTCGCGATGTGAAAACTGCTTGTCAGCAACACAGGAAACAGCTGGACCAGGGCTAAATATATGGAACGCCATAACTGTCTTATGTTAAGATACGACATTATGTGCTGTTGACAAGTATTATGTAATGTTCATTTTTCATTTCATATTCTTAACTTGGTGTTCTGTTGGCTCCATTTAATCTGTTGACATGTTGACTCGACATTCTGCTATGCCAAATCACAATTTCGTTGGGTTTATCCATTTTGTTGTAATTTCAATTCATTATTTTGTTGCCTTGGTTTGTCGTGTGGTCTCGTTACTTTATAATTCTATTGGCTTCATATGTTATCTTGTTTGGTTAATTTATCACTAGAGTGTTTTCACACGGCATAGTGCTCTGTTTACAAGTATTGCATGACGTTCTTTCGTAAGATATCTTGTTCATTATCATGTCGTTTTGTCCAATATTTACTTATTGTGTCAGTTCGTCATTACGTTATGTCCATTCATCGTGTTGAGGTCCCATCGTGTTGAGATCTAAAAACCAGTACCGCCCTCAGCAACATCCGGACCGACGGAGAATAACGATTTTCGGTATCGGCTTTTAATGCCAAGCTCCCCAACAGAGGAATTTGTTTTTTTTGAAGGTCTCTGGTCCCCAAAATGATTAATAATTTTTCATGACTTTTGTACAATGAAGTCTACTTTAAATATATTTAATCATATAGTAAAAGAAAAGTATAATTTTATATCAAAGATTAGGTTTTATAGACAGATTTCATCAAAAAAGTTTAATACTCGAAATCATCTTGTATCTCTGATAAGCTACACCCTGTTGGACGCATTATTTCACCCACAGCTTCAAGATGTATTCGATCCTTCGGCTTAAGCGGGAATTGAACATGATAACTTCTCAATAAGTTATCTCTGCGAGACTCATAAGGCTGTGCCATCATGAATAAATGTCTACGTTAAAGTAAGAAATAAGTCTGGTACAGATATAACCAGCAAAGTTGAAACATACTGCTGAAAATATTAAAACCGCATTTTCTACTATCCAGGCTACAAACATTGTACTCAATTGTCGTGCCATTTATTTATTCATTCTTTACAACTGACATCTATTATGGTGAGCTAAGCATGTACTCTAAAATGGTCCTAAGCTAAATGTAAATATATGCCAACCTAATACTTTTTCAACTTAAACGGCTTCCACAGCAAAAATAATCATATAGCCAGGACACAAGCCATTTGTGTGCGTGCGTGCGCGCGCGCGCGTGTGTGTGTGTTTTGATGGATTTGGTTAGCCCCGCTCCCTATCTAACGTACATGCCATTTTATTTTAAATATCGAACGCAAAAATGAATTCCAATTTGAGACAACTCCGTGGGTTCGTGCCTCGTGCGCACGGGCTTTCAGCCGCTTTGAATTAAAAAATGTTCGATGTTTATTAGATAATGCAGCCCCGCCCCTTAGGTCCATGGATACCGGTGACATAGCGGGGGGCTTAAGTAATGGGATTAAACCACAACATGTCCCTGCAGTGCCGTGGGTGTGCTGGGGTTTTAATTTCGAATTTAAATGAGGCTTGTCTAAAAGGTCCTCGCATCTAAATGTATTCCAATATTATTATTGATCTCTATAGTGACAATGAATGGGACTCTGAACACTTGTATTGATTTCTAGTGTCAATGACAGTGATTCTGGATCATTCTACTGATCTATAGTGGCAATGAAAGGGACTCTGGATACTTTTACTAACCTCTAGTGGCAATAACAGGGTTTCTGGCTACTTGTACTGACCTTTAATTGCAATGATAGGAACTCTAGATACTACATGTATTACTGACCACTAGTGGCAATGATAGGGACTCTAGATATTAGTACTGGTATCAAATGGCAAGAACAGGAACTCTGGATACTTTTATAGCCAACAATTGGCAATGACTGGGGCTCTGGATAATTGTGTTGACCTATAGTGGCAACTACAGGAACTCTGGATACTAGTACTGTTTTCTTGTGGCGATGAGAAGGACTTTTGTCTAGTGACAATGGCTGGGACTTTAGATACGAGTACTGGCCTCCAGTGGGGATTGCGTTGACTCTAGATACTTTAATTGATCTCTAGTGGCAAGGACAGGGCCTCTGGATACTTTGACTGATATTAAGTGGCAATGACGGGGACTTTGGATACTTTTACTGAACTCTAGTTGGAATGTGTAGGACTCTGGATATTAGGACTGACCTCTAGATGCAGAAAATGGACTCTCGATACTTTTACTGATCTCTAGTGGCAATGACTGGGACCCTTGATACTGACCTTTGATTGACACGTCAGTACCCACACTTAAATATTGAGTGCTATCATCCCTCCCCCGCTATATAATAGTTCAGAGATACTCTGCTCGCAGATAATCAATCAATGATCTACAAATGATATGGTCCAACCATTGAAGCAGGAATGTGTAGTAAATTCAGAATATATTAAGTACACCTCAAAGAATCCCTCTGCCCTCATCCCCCTACCACTCCTACACAACGCACACCGGTCCGTCGTATTTTAGTCATTTTTGCCCTATTGTATAATTTTTGTTTCAATGCTATATTGCCTCTTCCATCTTTTAGGCCCTACATGGAAGGGGGGGTCCCTGGTATCACATATCCCGTATCCCTGAAAAGAAATTAAATATCACCAAAATTCACCCAAATTCAGAAAGCTTTGTATCATGGTGACACCATAACCCATATGCATAGGAACAGGCTGCCCCCCCCCCCCAATATTTTTTTTGAGGGGAGGGAGGGGGGGAGAGTAGCCTTTGGCCCCTCCAATAATCTGTCTTAATTGACTCAACACATTATTGTTAATTAAAATTTGCCAAAAATGCCAAAAATTGTCCTAGCTCACTTCGCTCGCTCGTGCTCAAATGATATTATTAGGTTTCTTATAAACGGACGCCCATTCATGATTGCCTTGATTTTACTGATGCATCCACATGTGTATATATGTGGACATATGTTTGCATGCATGTATGCGTGTATGTATGTTTTGCAATACACACGCCCCCCCCCCCCCCCAAGCATTGAAGTTGACCTCGCTGGACTTGCCACCCCTCCCCCTCCCAAATATTGAAAAACTTCCTCGGTCTTTGTACCCCTAAAATACAAATTTCACAAAAGTATCCTATATCCCTTTAATCATTTGGTCAATATTCCTATATCCCTAAAAACCCTTCAAGGGCCTCATCTTTTTCCGACGACATGTCGGTCCCTGTCGTTGTACTTAGATCGGTAGTCTCTGTATGCTTCGGTCAGGACGGTTAATGCGGAACACCTCTGCTTCCACAGTCGGCCTGATTACAAACTCCCCGAGACCTTCAGAAAACATGTCAATTTCGACTGAAATGAAGGTTGCAACTGTTGGGGAGTTTGGTCTGATTACCGCAGGATTTCACAGCTCTAGATTCTGATCAAGGCGGGGACACTAGTTACTGGGGGATCAGCCAATGTAGCAGAGAAAGTTGGGAGTAGCCGTTCACCCCTCTGCACCCCATCCTTCCCTTTGAACATATATCCCAAATCCAGGAGCTTTAAAAGAACTTGTGCTGAAAAGACCCTAGAGTGAAACGACCATGTTGTAGGTCGTTTTTGTAGTGTGACGTATCAATGTTTTAGCCTATTGAACAGTTGACCAGAGTACCGTTTTTTTTCCAACTGTACGGGAGTTCTACTGATAGGGCCTAAAGTCTTTTTAAAATTGGTGTGGTTACTACGCATCAAAATACATTTCAAAGCTTACTCATCATTCACAAACGGTAGTGAAAACTTGCACATTGTGCTCCCATCCCTCATTTTTCGTCTTTAAACTGGGCACAATTTCCGCCTATGAGTGAATGTATTGCTATTTTCCAAAGAGTAAAAATGCTGAAATATTAAGGATAGACGTGATCTATAATTCAAAAAGTTTGATTCTTCTTTCTGTGCAGAAATGCGTACAAAAATGTTAAAAACGCTTGTCATTGGAAAGTTGAAATTCGTGTCTTTCAGTTTATATTTACATGCTTCCTCCTCCACTCCCTTGACTCAAGATACCCTTTGGACAATGAAATGACGCTACATACGTACACAACATAAGTAAAGGGAACCCTGGGTCAAGGGGAAACAGGGCTGTATAGGTTATTGAAGGCATCAAACATCTGATAAACGCAAACCGATTTTCAAAATTGTCGGTTTATTAAAATATATAAAACTGATTACGATAGGCCTTGATCTCATGACAGTTACTAAAATAGCATGCACAGATGATGATCGAAATAAATTCTCGTTCAAAACTAAGCAACGCATTATTATAATGGAAAATTGGAAACTCATTTTGGTTTTAAATATATGGACTAGAATGCAAGGATGGCTGGCTCTATATTCCTGTTTGCTAGTTTCCTCCCATCAAAATAAAAATGATGTGTTCAGGGCCCACCATATTGGCGACTGTGTCTTGCTTATTTATATATCTCTGTTTGTATAGCTCCGATCATTATTGCATACATAAATCAGGCTATTTTATACAAAAATGTAGTTGTACATGTAGCCTTAATATATCTTAATAATAATATATTTTGCTAAAATTACTGCATCACGCCCATATACATACAAAAGCAGGAATGTTGTTTTGTAACCTAGATACGGTTGTGATGTGAAAACGTTATTAAACTTAGATGATGCATTGATAAGTTAGGGGTCTTTCATGCAAACCAAATATCTATGTGTCTTGATCCATATCTGAATTAAGGGTGAGGTTGGCGCGACGTAAAATCTGGTTAAGCCCTCCAGTAAAATATTTTACTGACCGTTCCAAGGCGGTGCTTCTTTTGTGGAGCTTTTTTTTTCTGTCTTGCGTTTGCTATGCCTTTGTGCGCGTCTGTTAATATGTGCCTTGTGATCACCTGCTGGGAACGGGCTGACCTATTGGCTCTCGTTTGTGGTGTCTTACTGTGAGTTTGTCACTTTCCCATTGGTATCCTGGGTCAGGTGTGGTACTTGATTGCATTGATTCCTGATCTTTGCACCCTTATTTACTTAGATATATTAATTGCAACAGGAAATGTTATTTTAGGTGACAAATTGATTAATTGAAACCTTTGTTGTAATCAACACACAACAAGCAATTATTGTGTTAAATATGAACACCCTCTATCAAAAAAAATGAAAGAGGAATACGAGTTTGGAGCAATAAGACATATTTAAAAATATTTGATATTGATTTTTAACCCAAAGGTCAATCCATATTTCGAGACCTTTGCAAATAGTGTGCCAATATGAACTCCTCATTCATGTAAGACGAATTTGCATTATGAAATGTAGATAAGTTTGAAGTATGTGTGACCTTGACTCCAGTGTCATATTAGCTTTGTTTTATTACACACACCATAAGCAATCATTTTACTGAACATGAACTCCCTTCATCGAAAATGAAAGAGGAACTCGCGTTACGGAATGTAAAATTTCGACAGATTTTACGTGTTTTAAGTCCCTTGACCTTTGATTCTAATGTCATATCAATAATCTGAATAGCCTCTCGTCATCTCCATCCCATAGGCAGATATGAACACCCTCGGTCAAATAATGAACACGGAGTTCGCATTTCGAGCCGTAAGACAGTTTTTGACAGATGTTAAGTATATGTGACCTTGACCTTTGACTACAGGGTCACATTGGCGACCTGAACAGCCTTATGTTATCCACGCTGAATGATTACAATACATGTTAATCCAAATTTGTTTGGCCTTGAATCGTTGGGCCTAAAAGGGACTACAACTATGAGGCAGACATACGGACAAACAGTTAGGTCTTCGGTCAAGTTGGTGGCTATATTTGTGTCTATCTATGTCTGTCCGTCTGTCTGTCTATTCATCCCATCCGTCCAAATGCCTGTCTGATGTGTGTCTGTGTGTGTGTGTGTTTGCGTGTGTGCCTGCCGGCGCGCGTGCGTGCGTGCCTGCCTGCGTGCGTGTGTGTGTGTTTGTGTGTGTTACAGAAGAAAGGTGTTCCGCGTTTTTAATATTTTCAGCAGTCTTTTTTCAACTTTGCTGAGAAGGATAGGGGATTATATCTGTACCAGACTTAAATTTTGCTATAACGTAGACATTTTACGATGGTGGCCCTGCCTTATGAGTCTCGCAGAGGGGTTGACTAAGCTGATAAAGATCTTCTTGCAATTGAGTCTAACGTTTATTCTTTTTCGTTTATAACTGGTAAAACTTCGTGACCAGAAAAGACTGAAGTCTGGACCCAAACGAGTAAAAAGTACAATAAAATCACACACAGAAGCGCTGGTGAATACTACATTTATTTTCTGGGGGGTGGGGGAAGGGGAGGACTTGGACCCCTCATGCCTTCTCCCTTTCTCGTTACTACACTCCCCCAAACCACTTTCAACTTCACGGTGATGGCCCTGAGCTGAGGGACACTTCTGCGGTGATAAAAGCCGGTATCGAAAATCGTTATTCTCCGGAGACGAACTTCGGCAGCAATCGGATGGTTCGGTAAGGGCTTTTACCGATAACCGCGCGGTGCTGGTTTTTAGATGTCAACAACACGATGATTTGACATAACATAATGACAAACTAACACAATACAATGAACATTTGACAGAACGAAAGCCTGGACTGTTCAACATCATATGATGGTCTGTCTACATTACATTATAATCTGTTAACATCACATAATGGTCTGTCAACACCACATGATGATATGTTAACATCACATACTGTTCTGTCAACATCACATAGGCTAATGGTCTTACAACATCAACTAATGGTCTTTCAACATCACATAATGGTCCTACAACAGCACATAATGGTCTGTTAACATTACATAATGGTCGGTCAACATCACATAGTGGTCTGTCAGCATCACACCATGGTCTTACAACAGCACATAATGGTCCGTTAACATTACATAATGGTCTGTCAACTTCACGTTATGTCTGTTAATATCACATACTTGCATGTTAACATCACATAATGGTCTTACAACATCAACTAATGGTCTTTCAACATCACATAATGGTCTGTCAACATCGCAACATGGTCTTACAACAGCACAAAATGGTCTGTTAACATCACATAATGGTCGGTCAACATCACATAGTGGTCTGTCAACATCACAACATGGTCTTACAACAGCACATAATGGTCTGTTAACATTACATAATGGTCGGTCAACATCACATAGTGGTCTGTCAACATCACAACATGGTCTTACAACAGCACATAATGGTCTGTTAACATTACATAATGGTCTGTCAACATCACATAGTGGTCTGTCAGCATCACACCATGGTCTTACAACAGCACAAAATGGTCTGTTAACATTACATAATGGTCGGTCAACATCACATAGTGGTCTGTCAACATCACAACATGGTCTTACAACAGCACATAATGGTCTGTTAACATTACATAATGGTCTGTCAACATCACATAGTGGTCTGTCAACATCACAACATGGTCTTACAACAGCACATAATGGTCTGTTAACATTACATAATGGTCTGTCAACATCACATAGTGGTCTGTCAACATCACAACATGGTCTTACAACAGCACATAATGGTCTGTTAACATTACATAATGGTCTGTCAACATCACATAGTGGTCTGTCAACATCGCAACATGGTCTTACAACAGCACATAATGGTCCGTTAACATTACATAATACCTGCCGACAGCACATAATGTCATGTCTTAACATAAGACAGTTATGGCGTTCCATATAAATAGGTTATACTATGTTTTGTGCTGGTTATGAGATATACACTTAGGAGCTTAGTTAACTGTTTCACAGAAAAGTGGCGACTGCAGAAAACACCAACCAGGCTGCACATGTACATTGAAGTTGAAGCCTGGTCAGAAATTACACTGTTTGTCCCAAAATGCTTTTTGAAAAAGTCAGCACGACCAAAAGGCACATGAATATATACGCTGATCAGAGTGTCTCCACTGTTTGGGAATCAGGGTAGAATGCACAAACAGCGGAGACTGATCAGCCTATACATATGTAACGTGTGATCAATGAAATGATTCCCAGATAATTTTGAAAAAAAATCTAACAAAAATGCTTTTAATAAAATCCATTTGTCCCTTTTGAACGTATATCGCCCTGACCCAGCTGTTTTCTGTGTTGATTTCACATCCTGAAATGTACACATTATGTAGCATTTTGCTGCATTTTGTTTAGGAGTATTTCATTTCATTTTAGCCATGGATGCGTCCACATGGGACACATGAATTTTACTAGCAGCATTTTTGTTATATATTTTTTTCAAAATTATCTGGGAAGCATTTCATTGATCACACGTTACAGATATGCAGGCTGTTGAGTCACCACTGTTTGTGCACTCTACCCTGATTCCAAAACAGTGGAGACACTCAGATCAGCGTGTATATTCATGTGCCGTTCGGTCATGCTGTCTTAAAAAAAGCATTTTGGGACAAGCAGTGTAATTTCTGACCAGGCTTCAATGTAAATGTGCAGCCTGGTCAGTGTTTTCTGCAGTCACCACTTTTCTGTGCAGCAGCTAACATTTAGAATTTACATCATTTTGTGTCAATATTCTTATCACAGTTTTATTTAGGGTTCTAAATATAAAACTAAGTTTGGTGAAATTAATATTTTGGACTGCAATTTCCTCTCATCAAGTTATGGGAATGAGTCTCACAAAAGTGTTGGTTAATTAGGTTATTCAATGTTTTGTGTTTGTTATGAAATATACACTCGGGAGCTCCGCTCTCTCGTTCCATAACCAACACAAAACATTGAATAACCTATACATAAGCCTGTTGAGAGGTGAAACAGCAAATAATGTCAAGGACCTCTGACAATTTGAAAGGGAATCTGCCTATTTATCAGATGCTTCCAAAAACTATGCATAAGCTATCACTGGTATCCTTTTGAATAGGACGCTTGATGTATTAGGAACGAATTAAGGTTATAGTTAGACAGGCAGATTCCTACCACAAAACAGGAGACGCTATCAAAGGGCATAGGGGTTGCAAAATTTGCCTTAACCAAAACATTTAGAAGTCAATTATTTTCACGTGTAAGGGTATTATATTATCAATACTTGATTACAAATCACATTGAAAGTATTTTAAAGTCCAAAATCATGAGCATTTTAATGATAATTTTAGTAGTTGTTTTTTTCTATCTGATTTGTGCGTTATATTGCGTGCAACTGTAGTTCAATTTCAACCTTGATGATAATGTATTTACCTGGTGCAATATTATGCAGCAATGTACTATAACCATTCATCCATGCGTAAAGTACACCAAGGATAGATACAGTATACGTGCAAAATAAACTACCAACTGAATTTAGTAAAATGACAATTTTCATAATCTAAAGAAAAATTTGCTAAAACGTTGTAATATTTCACGACTAATGGGTTATGAAAAGGAAGCTTACTTGTACTGATTATTTCATTATACTGAAAAAAAAAAGATTTTCAAGAGAGCACACCAAAAATCCAAATGCTAATGAGTCCATACTAGCTTTTCACATGTATTATTAAATATGAGAACAAAATAACGTGCAAAAGGATTAGTTAGGACTCGGGGGAGGGGGGGGGGGTGGGAGTTATGTTTAAAAAAGTTCTGCTATTTCCTATATGTATAATACAAAAAGTGACCATTGTAGGCCCAAAATATTGTACGTAAGGGTGCAAGATCAGGAATCGATACAATCGTTCATTCATGGGAATAGCCGTTCATTCATGGAAATATGAAATCAAATGCAAAATCATAAAATAGAGACCAACATCGAGCTTATATATCAACATTGAAGCAGTTGATGGACCTTATTTTTTATCAAAGTTATAGGCAGCGATACACTGTGATTCCCATTACCACCCGTCAGAGGTCCTTTCATGCAGCACATGCTAATTTCGTGCTCATGTTATTCTTTTCTCTAGAGGGTTACATAAGAAAATGTGTCGAAAATATGAACCTCTGGAATCTAGTTTGAGTTGGTTTTCATCTGATATCAACCTGTAGGCCAGCTTTCAGGTAGACATTGGGATTATTAAAGACAAATTGGGCCAATCAGGAGACAGGATTCTCTCCAGTCATATAACAATATTCATTATCACTTCAAGTTGTCAGAATATCCAAGTTATGATATTTTTCTATTCATAAACTTAAAGTTTGTTTTTTATACCTTAACATCTACACCTTTGAAGTTTTACCGGAACCATATGTATTTTATGTTTCATCTTACGAAAATCTACGAAAAATACGAAATAACAAAAAGAACAACAAAGCAAACAAGCAAAAAAAAAAAACACACCAGAAACATTTGATGCAATGCCTGGAAAAAACAACAATATGTGCGCCCATAAAAACCACAAAAAAGCCTGGACACACGCACGATCTGTACAGAGACTTCCGTGTCTGTACGAGTTAAACGTCAGTCCTGAGCTACACCATAAGCTCACAGTAAAGGCTACAAAAATGTACAATGTCGACAGATTTGGCGGATGTCTCAAGCTAATTTGAGTCTTCATTAAACCCACACATCATGCTTTTTGTTTTGCTATTATCTGGTTCTTTTCATCTTGTGTATTGCACATGCAATGATAATCAATAAAAGCCGCGACATGTCTGTGATTTCCAACAATGTGGCATTTTGACAAGTGTAGCCTTAGACGAGCCTGTAGCCTCCTTTTACGCTGATGTTCAGTCAGTAGCTTAACACTCATAGAATATTCAAGCGACTAGCATAGGCTCTGATCAGCCTGCGCATATGCACAGGCTGATCTGAGGCTTTGCTGGTCGTACATATCACAGTGTTGCAAACCTCCTGTCGCGGCTCTATTATCCACTTGTGCTCTACACTCGAAAGAATTTGAACATAGATGAAACCTCTTTACCGTTCATCTGAATGTTTTTGTTTTCTTTGAGGTGATGATTTGCGTCCCAGTCAACACATTTAGCAAATTCAGGACGCCAGTTCTTTTTACAGAGGATAAAGTGTCTCGCTCAAGGACACAACACATTGCCTCCGGTGATGCCCAAACTATACTGAACAAAAGTGAAAACGCTACACTAAATTTATCTATATTTTGTGAGAAAGTCTTGGACAAAAAGTATATACTAAAGCTTAATAATGTTTCCCAGACATCCAGCAAACGATTCGTTGAAACTCCACCAATTTGTCTCGTTTGATGTCTGAGTTATGCTCCTGTATGTGTTTAAAGCTTTATTCACTGAATTTTGCTTTTGCGCATGCGCAAATTAAAATTGTTATGCTAATCAAAATAAGTCATAATTGTGTTACTAAAAACACGAGAAAACTGCTAAATCACTTGATACAAGCTCAGAAAACAAATTCGAATTAATCAAATTTGTAAAAAAAATGAAAATTGTCTCCCTTTGACAAAATCAAATAGGGAATATTAAATGTTTGGTAATCTTCGATTTATCACGATTTTCGATAATGTTCTTATGCCAAATCAGGTTGATCTCTAAGCGCATTGTTTCTACCATTTCTCGACTAGTAATGTCCTTATACTAAGATGCAACAACAGATTGATTTACTTACCTATGGAGATTTCAGTGTTAAAATTTCAAAATTGGCAATTTGATGGAAACCCCGCTTTTTAGATTGCTTTTCTAAACGATCAAAACAAACTTGAGATAAGTCCTTCACATTTCTGGTTATCACATATCTAGACTACCGTTTCGTGCAGTCGTATCTCGTAGGTTGTAGATTTCTGAAGGCCTAAACTGTGTAAGATTTCTGTTCAAATTTGCAACCTGAAAAATTGGATCCCGGTCACATTTAAATGGCTTTCGTGTGTTTCTTCGTGGCAGCATCCGTAAAACTTTTACTGTTATGCATTACACATTATTGAAAATTTAGATACACTTTCATTTACATTCTTGGTTTGCATAACTTTGTATATAGATGGCAAACAATTCAGGTGTAGCCTTTTCACTTTAATTTTGTTTAGTATAGTTATCCCGCGGTCTCAAGTTTAACACTCTACCGCTGAACCATTGCGCTGGCATCTATAGAATGTATGTTTCAAGTACAATATGTCATAGGCCGCCAATCAAAAATAGACGAAAAATTATCTTAATAACAAATGATAGCTTAAAGATCCCTTTGGAGCATTCTGCAATACTTTTGACCTGCAATAAGCTATAATTGGACTTGCAACTCCATTTTTGGTCTTTTTAGAGTGGATATTCTAGACAGGTTTTCCTATATTTGTTTTCCTTCCAGCGTACTACACGAGTAACTCCAGCCACCAACAGAGCAGCGTCAGCGGACTCACCAGTAGCGACAACCGTCCGAAGAAACTAACAATAGAGTGCCAAACCAAAATAGACGCTGAGCTCTCCAAAAAACGTTTCCTTCGACATCGACCATCAAAGAGGGTTGTTGCAATAAAATGGATATCGACATTTGTGTTAGCGTCGTTGTTACTGGCTTTTGTGACTCAAAGCAAGATATCTGCAATTGCAATATCGGAAAATATGCAGAGATTGACATCAGAACCGGGTCCGGAGACTGTGCAAGCGGCATGCCGCATGTTTGTCATATTATTTCTTATAGTCTTGATTCCAAATGGTGTAAATTTTCTCAGGGGCGTTTGGGGAGGATTGTTTAGGAAGGATATTCCATGGCCTTGTAAGCGATCTTTCGTTGTAGTAAGTACTTTTTAGTATGCTCTTACATGCATAATGTATTTGTTTTTTATTTCACCATGTAGCCTGTTATGCACAGACGTTAGCATGTTATGTACAGGCGTTAACATGTTATGCAGAGACGTTAATATGTTATGAAAATATGTTGTTAAAATGATAGGCACAGACGTTGCTGAATGCTAAAAAGAATAATTGTGAAGATAAAAACCCTCAAAGGTGTATGTCATTGCGTGTCGATGTATAAGATATGAAATCTGTGCAATTTTGCAAAGGTTGAATATTTTGCACATTTTCCTACGGCAATAGCTAAAAAGAATTGTAAAATTCATTTCCAGGCGATTATTTTTAATATTGCTGGCTCAATCTTTAAAGTATTGGATCAGAATCTCGACTGCACAATTGCAAAGAATAATTTCAAATCAACCTTATAAGGATACTAGCGAAATGGTACATTGTAGCTTTGTGCATAATATCTGCCCAGTATGAACATTAAAACTAAATTGTCTTCCCCGAAACGTTTTTTTACAGTGACTATCCGCCATTTTGATTCTCCGCCACCGTGTGGCAAACATTTCCAACACTGATAAGTGCGCCCAGCGACGACTCAGATCAGCCTGTTGATTGGCGAAGTCTGATCAGAGTTTTCACTAGACGCTTTGTGGATATGTGAAAGTCTCAATAGTTCTTCATGCGCAAATGAAGGCTCTGACACAGGTTTAGATAAACAAAAATTTTCAGCGTAAAATTGTAAATATTTTCTTACCGATCAATTTTAGCATTATGTTTTGGGTGCTTAAAAGAACCGTCGCATTGAGAAAGTTCTTTTGAGTACCCACAAAATATGTTTTGGTTGAGAAATAAGATAATTAAATTTTCGTTACGCACTCTTAACTAAAGTCCTGCTCTGATCAGACTTCGTTGGTGCATGGCTGAACTGGGTCAACGTCGATTTAACCTTTATTTGTGCTTTGGCTCTACCTCACAATGCGTATTTTTATTTCAGGGATTTTTTATTTGTGCAATAGAAACTTTTGGTACCTGCATCTTTGTGATGAAAATACCTTCCATGACACACCCATATATGGTCATACTCCTAGCGAATTGTGTCTTCATTGTGCCAGTGGGTGTGGCTTTATATAAGGCTATGTTTGGAACAGCTACTCAATCTAGGAAAAAGTCTATGTTCTTTGGAATTGCCCTTGTTCTTGAACTGACTGGGATAGGACTTACAGTGACACTCTGGATAGTTAGTAAACATTCTACAGACTTAGAAAACATTTGGTACCCTGTTGTGGGAGTCCTCTGTCTTTCAATCGCCTGGGTACCAGAGATCCAGTCATTCTTGCTGCAACCTAGTATTACTAGTGCCAATAAGACAGATCAAAACGATGGTGTCCCTGAAAATTCCTATATCAGAACTGAAAGTTTACACAGAGGGGTGTCTGCAGATGGAACTCGTGAGCTTGACGACTTTAGCGTCAATATGACTGACAGTGTCACTGATGAACCAAAGATTATCGCCCTTGAGAAACCAACATGGAAAATGGTTATATACATGTCTTTTCTAAAAATAGTATTTACTTTCGTGTTTTCATTCATACTACTCAGGTTTGCCATATTTGATTCATCCGTAGACGCTACAGCGGTTAGTGAACATTTCAAATCAGGATGGTACGGCTGGGAAGGCTTTGAGATTTATTATTTTATTGCTAATGGTTGTAGTAGTCTCCTTGGTTACGTCATAGGATTTATAGCGTGCACCACGTGCATGCAAAAGGGGGCGTATGCCATGCCGTTGTTTCTAGCGACGCCGCTGGCAGCGGTCTTATACTCTGCGTATGAATCATGTGTTGGGATTCTACATCCTGGGGACTCTGGTGATATGTGTGTGCTGGATGGAACGACGAACATCTTGTTGTTAGTTGGAGCTTGTTTGTGCCTGGTGTTTGCCCAGTTCTTCTCATTTGGATATCTCATTATTAAGAGTCGACCGCTGATCAAACAGGATGAAGCGCAGGTAAAGATTTAAAAAAAAAATAGAAAAGAAAAAATGTGCGTATATTACTGACACACAGTGTACATCTGGTAGCAAAACGGTCGGATACGGGATTATGTTTTTTTTTCATTTGATACCTTGAATTTGAATGCCAGTTTATAGCGGTGAGTTATACTTTGATCGTCTCCTTTGGGTTCCCCACCTATTGTATTTTCTTCGATTCTGCTTTAGTTTTTGTTTAACTGTTCAGCCCCGTATAATAAATATGTCTGTTTATCGCCGTATAAGCCGACTGCCAAGACACGTATTCGTGAAATATTCACATGGTTTAAACAATGGCTACAATTTTGAACTGCCGTTCAGCAATGTATTTTTAATAGACGTTCGCACAAGAAACTGGGCTACGCGCAGTCAAAAACCATAATCTGAAATTATACTTGCAACATTGTTAAGAATATTCACATATGCAACAGATCCTTAAAAAAGTTGTATTTTTGAACATTCCGATCTCATTTTTCGACAATCAAGAAAGGAACGAAGTCAATTTCAACGCATACCTATACAGTTGAATGGATCTACAAGACCTGCTGTGTTTCCCTCGCGAAAATGCTATATAAAAGTGAGAAAATTAGTCAAAAATTCTCACCAGCGAAAAAGGTGCGTGCTCTGGTATACAACTGTTTATCCCGTATCCGTCTGTTTTCGCCAAATCGTATGTTCGGTGTGTGACAGTCCTGTAGTTAAATAGAGGATATTACATGAGTGCTCTTGTTTTATTGAACTTTTTAAACAAGTTGGGGAAAAGAGATAAAATGCGACGCTTGTCGAGCGTTTTATCTCTTTTTCGCAACTCTTTTAATAAATTCAATAACCCAGGAACGCGAATGTTAGATTATACTTATCATTTGACCCTTAAATTCGTATAAACTAATCTTTCCAGAGAAAAAAATAAAGATACCTATTTTATTTGACTTTACACATTGACCCCCATCTACTTTATAAAAGTAAGTAAGGGTGCAAAGATCAGGAATCGATACAATCAAGTACCACACCCTTCCCAGGATACCCATGGGAAAGTTACAAACTCACAGTTGGACACCACAAACGAGAGCCAAGAGGTCAGCCCTTTCCCAGCAGGCGACCACAAGGCACATCGAAACAGACGCTCACAAAGGCATAGCAAACACAAGACAGAAAAAATAGAAGATCCACAAAAGAAGTACCGCCTTGGAACGGTCAGTATTTTTCTTTACTGGAGGGCTTAAACCAGTTTCACAGCGCCAACCTCGCCCTTAATCCTGATGTGGACCAGAACATATTTGGGAAAGTGAGAAAACACAACAAACACGACAGCCAAGAGGTCAGCCCTTTCCCAGCAGGTGACCACAAGGCTACAAGTAACAGTTTCCGTAAACTCAGTTTTGATCCATATTTGTAAAAGTTGTGCAATGCAATAGTCATTAAAATACATTTGAACCGAGGTTCATGTAATTGTCTTACCACTTGCGATCTTTCTTAAATTTGATTAAGTTATACTGCTGTGTTTCCTTTCTCCTGGGTTTATATTAACAAACCCAAGCAAAGGAACACACATTGTTTTTTCTTCTGTTTAATGCAGCAAAAACAACAACAAAAACAAACAAAATTGCACTCTGCGTCGCGCGTTAATGTGAATGGACCTTAAGGCTCATAGGTGAGTTAAAGTATACCAATAAAAAGGCTAGCTACTGTCGTGTCAACCGAAATTGACAGTGACGTAATATTTTATTAAAATTTGTTAAGTAAAACATTAATTTGTACACTCCACTTGAGCTAACGGGAATGGACAGATCACTGAGTATATTACTCCTATCTTAAATCACAAGAGATCTATCGATAATAATTGAAGACAAAAAACTCTCGGCTGGCACGACAGAAGCGTCATGTAAACAAGGTGTTATCAGTGTCGATCAAATGCTGCTCTCCGTCGTAGTCGCTATCTTCACTTTGCAGTTCTCTTGCGCTAAACAATAAGTTAAGTAATAATAAACTGACATCTCATGTTTAATGTTTATGAGTAACATCCCAAAGAGAACATTTTAGCCATGTTGAACCATCTCGTAAATTAAAATAAAATGCCAAAGTAGGGGTGAAAATAGATATATCAGATCATTGGAATCAAGCAGAGCATACCTCACTCCCTTCTAGAATACCGTGATTATCTTAGTTGCATCATGGATGTCAGCTGCGTTCCTGTACATCACGTGATATATCCCTTTAACCAATCAACATCGTATTATTCAGCTGTTCTGGTTCCCAACGTATAACCCGGTGCTCCTTGAACAATGGCTGTTGCTGTCGAAGAGGAATGAGCACAACGATGAAACCCAAGAAGACCCGATTGAACGGGCGAAGAGGTCACGTGTCATTATTTGCACAACCATGTATCGGGAGGTAACTCTTTTCCTGTCATTAAATATCTTTATGGTCAGCTCTCTTGTCTGCGTATGTAGTTTTGTAGCCTGTACCGCAAACAACATGATCTCAGATCAGACTAATCCCCCATGGAACAGTCTGATCATTGTTCATAGAGTTTGCTTCCATGATAAAATTAGTCTTGATAGCACATGAATACATCCAACAGACAAAATAAGCAGACGAAATTGTCTAATCAACGATATTGGCATGGTAAGGTTTACACGCCTAAACGCCACCTGCTATTTTGTACTCGTAATTTGCAACAGACGTGATCGTCAAACGTATCTTTGCTTTATGAAAACAGACACATCTTGAATCGTCACATACAACATCAAGCCATATTCCATGAAAATCAAGTTTAATTGTACAAAGAAGGTTGACAGTTGAAATTTAATAAACTTAGGTATAAACACAAACGCTGAGTGAAAAAACAGTTGTTGTTTTTTTTCAATTGATAGGCTAAAATCAGAAGTAGAGAACTAGGCTCAAATTGATTTACTCATAAAAGACACCAAATCCCTTAAATATACCCCTGAAGTAGTTCATGTTCTGATTCAAATTTTCAATTTGGTATATTATAATTTCGCTGATTTGGTTGTTTACTGTTGTAGGCAGATTATGAAATGCGCCAACTTCTGGAATCAATTAATCTCATAAATCTGGCACAGGGTGAGAGTGAAAGTAGACGGCATTTTGAGTCTCACGTATTCTTTGATGGGGCGGTAAAAGACAGGAATCCTACAGACTTTGTCCTGCAACTAGTGGCATTGGTTCAAGAAACGTTTGGTAAGAAAGACCTGGCCCCGAGGTTATAAAACTTTTTCTCATGCTCAACTTAGCAGAGCACAAAATTTACCCTGCTCATAAATGTTAAAATACCAACAATTTTTGGCATTTTAACTTTTATTAGCATGATAGATACCACACATGAGAGACTTATAGTAAAAAAATTTCTTTACTTTTCGGTATTTTAGTTTTTATGAGCAGTTGAAATTTTGTGCTCAATCTAGTTGAGCATAAAGAAAGTTTTATAACCCCAAGGCCAGCAACTCCTTATTTTACGTAACTTAGATTTTTATAAACGTAACAATGCAGGTTGACTTTTGAAACGTTGCAATGCGTTAACATTTATTTAGTCGAAACGGCAGGCTGCCGGGTGTTCCTATTTTCTCATAACTTCCTATATACATGTATTTCTATATTTGGAACCCATCTCCTATATATTCCTATTTTTACAAACGCTACAACTGCTCACACAAAAGAAGAAACAGAACAGTTAGAGAAAGTGGGAGATGAGTCAGTTGGTTTAAACAAATGTATTTCAAATCAGTTTATACAATGCAATACAATTTTCAATCATACAAACACTAGGATTAGAACGGAAGCAAGAGCTTATCAAGTTCTTCTCCTTTACAATATATTGACAAAGTGTAGAAGGCAATGACTTCAATTTCACATAATACAAATTCATTGGCTAAAATGACATTTCCATCGGTTTTGACTGTATTTAACAGAGGCTAAGGTTTCTTATAATAATTACACCTGACTGGTTTATGCTGAGCTATATCATAGCATTGCACTTACAAGGCACACGTTAATTGGTTTGTAACAGTCAAGACATTGTTGCTACTAGCAATTTTAAGCTGAGAATAAAATCCTATATATTTACGTTTTATTCCCATTCACAAAAAACATGACTGTCAGCCATATTAACCACATGATCACCAAAGGTCAGTTGAAAGTAGAAAAAGAAAGACACTAGAGAAAATTGTTCATGTTGATATGAAGAAAGCTAAATAATAAGTTCCAATTAGTTTTCGGTCAGACTAAGAAGTTCAATAGACAGTCTTTCTGTGACACTGTGCCAAGGGCTGGTCTGCAATGTGTGATTGTGGTACTAAATATACTGACCCACACTTCCAACGCAAAAAGTTTCAGGAATGTAACTTTAATTAATATACGAGGTCTTGCCGACATCATGTACCGTTCAGGGGTTATGCCAGAAATTCACCCAATCTGGTTATGATTAAAAGAGAATGATTGACTGATGAAGTTCTACTTTCATTTTCATAAATAAGTGTTTCAATTTTTGATAAAATTGCGTTACAATGGATGAAACAATATATGTTACATTAAAGGTTCAGTTTGTTTTTGCGTTAGAGGTGTGGTTACAATGTCATGTTCAAAATTGTTTGTTTATATTCAATTTTGTCACTGGCTGCTGACTCTCTACACAGGTCTGCGACCAGAAGAATGTTGTAAATTGATAACACCCTATGGGATGTCGATGTCATGGAAACTCAAGGGAGATAATGGAATGGTATTCAGAATCCATCTAAAAGACAACTTCAAGGTATGGCGGTCCCCCAGGGGAGGGAGGGGGTACTCTTGTATTTTAACCCATAAAGCGCCACATACAATTTGCAGCAGACAACAATTTCAAATGTTGCTGCTTTTTCAAAAATAACAAATAAGGTATGCTATTTCATGAGAATTGTCTGCTGGCAGACAATTTTCATGAATTATCATACCTTATTTTGGAAAGAAGTTGCAAAATTTGTCGTCTGCTGCAGTCGTGATTGCGCCAATTTAAGGGTGAATGTATACCTAGGCTTGGTTGAATTTTGGGGTTCAACATTTTGATGTGCATCTTTGCTTTATCTCCTTTTATTTCCAGTCTAGAGACAAGCGCTTTTGAAGAACTCGGATCCGAGTTCATAAATTTCGCCAGTAATTGTGTTATCAACACTCTGAGATTAATTGTTTATTTAACTGGGCTCAGCATCTGAATTAAGAAATTACTCTGTTATAAGATAGCCCCATGCATACAGCAAAATATAATATATTCATCATTGCCTTGTTTTTGTTCAATCTATTTTATCTATCAAAACCCAGACTAGACTGTTCCAGAAATTAACTTAATTTTTATAAGTTCCTACTGTATAAAAACAGCAAAGTATGCGACAAACTGCCACATACATAAAAAGAGGTATGTCTATTGACCCTTCATGTTCTAATTGAATCTTCCATCTACAGGGATGTTAACTTGTACTAAATATACAGCCAACAACTTTAGCAGACAACATTTTCAGATGTGTTTTGCTGGCCCTTCAATGGGTAACAGTGCAGACGCTGATCAAATGTCACCAGATGTAGCATTACATCTGGGTCTTCACTGTTAAATGAAGTTTACTTGTATCCAAAGCTAATCAATCACTGGCCTCACCTTTTACATACATGGAGATACGACAACCTTACAGATTGTATCTAGGCTGTTTATTTTGAAAGCAAATCTGACAGAGTGTTGATATATGTAATTTTACCGCAGTGATTGTTTTAAAGTACAGGGGCATCTTGTCCCTAGACTGTTTCTATATCTTGATTTATGTGTTTTAGGAGATGCTGCTTGGATAAGTTAGGGGTATTTTTGCAAACAAAACATCTATGAGTCTTGATCGACATCTGAACTAAGAGTGAGGTTGGCGCCATGAAACCGGTTTAAGCCCTCTAGTATTTTCTTTTACTGACCGTTTCAAGGCGGTACGTCTATTGTGGACATTTTGTGTTATTTATGTCTTGTGTTTGTTATGAATTCGGGTCTGTTCATTGCTGCCTTGTGGTCACCTTCCAGGAAGGGGCTGGCCTCTTGGCTCTCGTTTGTGATGTTTAATTGTGCTTTTGTCACTTTCCAATGTGGTATCCGGTCTCAGGTGTGGTGCTTGATTGTCTCGATTCCTGATCTTTGTCACCTTTCTTATTTAGAATTACTCTTTGTTTGTCATATGACGTCGCGCCTGGGAGTGACATAACGCCATGTAATAAAATTGATAAACCACTAGTGTTTTATAGATTTACCGGAAACTTTATGATGTCCATAACAACGTTGCGTATATAAATGCAAAATTATAACATTTTCACTGCAGAAATGAGATTTCAAAGTAATCTTAATGTCATATGATAAATATAATCTGACATTCATATTCCTGTATTATTGAATTTATTAAACTCGTTGCGAAAAAGAGATAAAATACTCGGCAAGCCTCGCATTTTATCTCTTTTTCCCAAATCGTTTTTTAAATTCAATAAAACATGGGCACTCATGTAAGATCCTATATATATTTTTTCAGGTAAAAAACAAAAAGCGATGGAGCCAGATAATGTATATGTCTTATGTTCTGGATTATTTGATGCTGCAGCACGATAATGGTGAGTAAATAAAGGCTTGTATGTACTATAACTTAACAAGGAGATTTCAACAGTGAGGTTATAATATGTTTTGGTAGATCTCAAACGCTTATTGAAAGTAATAACGGTTTTTGAGATGTACCTTAGGCCCTGGACCTTACACCACTGCCATAAACAGTTTGTGGAATGGCATTTTACATGCAGACAGAAATAAAACACTATTGATAACCTTTCAACTACGGAGCACAATTTGCAGACGCTGTTTTGTTGGTGGCTTTTTGCGATTCTATAATTCGAAACATTATTTTTCTCAAGCAGACACGTAATTACGAGGGGCATTTGGCATCATAACTCCACAATGCTTTGATAAAATGCTATCTTATAATACATTAAAAACTAGAATTCAACGGCTACTGGATGGCTTAACTTTTGTCGAAAAATAACTAGGCGTGTACGTGCAACGCATGCTCAAAATGAGTAGGGGTTATACACTGGCTGAAATTTTAAGCATAATATTTGTAAAAAACAAAGGTAAATTGGGGACCTTTTTTACGATCATGGCTTGACAAATTAACGATTTACACGGGTGGGCATCAGCGGAACTACCGCGAAATCGCGTAAACGCAATTTTGTTCCTTCGTCACATCTGGGACCTTTCGCGTTAGTGGCATCGTCACGGAAAAGCCAAACAAATGTACTATCGCTTGTTTTGATTTTTTGTAAAAGAATGAGCTAACTATATAAAAATCAGGCAATGCTATTCCATGTAGAAATGATTTACCTTGCTAAACAGGCCAAACGCGATGTTGAAAAAAGCTTTGCTTTGAGATGAGAACCGTAACCAAATTGAACCCAGAACGGGATTTCTTCAGTTTTATGTAAAAAACCATAAAAGTATGCAGAAAGTATGCAGACGTTTTGCCAGTTTTAGCTCAGAATAAGAGCATTTTACACATGGCATGTACATGGCAGCCCTTATTCGTCCTTCCGACGTAAAAAATCAAACCGATCATGTTCTATGAAGGAATAAATGCCAAAGTTTTTAGGCGCAGTTACCGCCTTCGCCATCGCGGTAGTTGTAACGTCACGCTCTAGTTACTTCGAGTATACCATATCACTACATGCAGTGCATGCAGGCGCGGAAAGAAATGTGTGTAATATTGTAGTATCTACTAACGTCTTTCAAGCGTAAAAACGACGTTACAGCGTCTAACGTAATGACTGACGACAAATTGCAGTAACAAATGACGTCAGCTAGTGCGCGCCTTCCCCGCGCTTTCAAATCTGTGAATTATTAATTGATGTTTATTTTTATTTATTTATTTTTTTTATATTCCAGCAAACGATGATGACACATACATTCTTACCACTGACGCTGACGTCAGATTTACACCTGACGCTGTTGAGGCTCTACTTGATCTGATGACACGTGATCCTTCAGTGGGAGCTGTTTGTGCTAGGACACACCCTCTAGGAAGTGGACCAATGGTGTGGTATCAAGTCTTTGAATATGCTATTGGCCACTGGTTTCAAAAGGTAATCCACTTGACCATTTGACCAGTGCCAAGACCGAATTATTTTAACCCTTAATGCGCAAATCGCAAAAAAAATCGTCTGCTTTTCTCGTCTGCTGAAATGTTAAAGAAGCCTATATCGCAAACAGTGTTGACCCAGATCAGACTGCTCCTATAGGAGCAGTCTGTTCTAGGTCCACGCTGTTTGCTTCTATGCTTAATTCGTCAGTAATGCTAGGCAATTATTTGCAGCAGACGACTTCAGCAGATGCATTTTCAGATGCATTTTTTTCTTGGCTCTTTAAGGGTTAACAGGAAAAGCATGAATACGCATTAACGTCCCATCTCAACAGAGTAGTCCTATTGGAGACGTTTTCTTTCGTTTGTTATGCAAATTATTGATTTATATCCAAGATATATTCAGAAACAATGGGATGAAATAGAAATTAAATGTGATATCATGAACTGCGGGTGTCCAAAAGTTTTGAGATTTTAAAGGAAAAAAGTGGTTTAAGGGAGGATTGAGCAAGGGGACCCTCACCCACATTTTTTTTGAAAAGTAGTTCACGGATGCATCGATAGAATTCGTTACATTTTGTACTTCCGCTTTTGTTCAGGAACAAATCACTGCTGATTGATGTAAATACAAAACTATTACACCATTGAGAAGAACTCAACACTCTTTATTCCGGATTCTAATGTACTTGCTTTAGTTAAGCGACGTCTGATAGGATAACGTCAAGCATTTGCGACAGTATTTCCTGCGATATACTGTCGGAAATAGTTTGACGTCATTAATTACGTCACGTTTTTTTGGATGGTGTACGCCTTTGTGCGGCTTTTTGCGACCTGCAACGATCAAATTTGAGACAAGACTGTAAAAGCGCATTAGAATGGGGATAACAATATTCAAAATTTTCAATTGTGGAGGTATATCGTCGGATATACGTTCGGAAATCACGTTTTACGACGCGCGAAACTATATTTCCGACCGTATATCCGACAATATACTACCCCAAATGAAAATTTTTAATACGGTTATCCAATTGGCATAGCTCCCATTACGCAGTTACGCACGCGCATAATAAAAATAGTATCATTCAAGGGAGGTCACCCAATGTAGTAAAAGTGATTTCACATACCACATGGAACTGCTCATAATGGAAACAACTCGCTCCCTCTGGGAGCAATTTCTTTCCTTTAGGAGAAGTTCCTATTTCGAAAAGGGACGCATTTAAAGAGATCCGCTGCTTGATCCAGTAGTCTCCCTGTGGCGTGTGTAACTTTTTTAGCGTTATGGCTACGCAATTATATCCTCAAATTGATTACATTGTAGGCAGCTGAACACGTGATTGGCTCTGTCCTTTGCTCGCCTGGATGCTTTAGTGTGTACAGATGTAAAGCTTTAAGAGACGTCGTGCCAAAGTATGCCACCAATGTTGAGCACGCCTTTGATTTTCTGACCAAGGACATGGGTGAAGACAGGTGGCTGTGTACATTAATGGTAAGTGTATGATAAAAACATTGCGAGACGCTGTGCCAAAGTATACCACCAATGTTGAGCACGCCTTTGATTTCCTCACCAAGGATATGGGTGAAGACAGGTGGCTGTGTACATTAATGGTAAGTGTATGCTGTGAAGCACTACTAGACGCCGTGTCTAAGTATGCCACCAGTGTTGAGCACGCCTTTGATTTCCTCACCAAGGATATGGGTGAAGACAGGTGGCTGTGTACATTAATGGTAAGTGTATGCTGTAAAGCATTACTAGACGTCGTGTCTAAGTATGCCACCAATGTTGAGTACGCCTTTGATTTCCTCACCAAGGACATGGGTGAAGACAGGTGGCTGTGTACATTAATGGTAAGTGTATGCTGTAAAGCACTACTAGACGTCGTGTCTAAGTATGCCACCAGTGTTGAGCACGCCTTTGATTTCCTCACCAAGGATATGGGTGAAGACAGGTGGCTGTGTACATTAATGGTAAGTGTATGCTGTAAAGCATTACTAGACGTCGTGTCTAAGTATGCTACCAATGTTGAGCACGCCTTTGATTTACTCACCAAGGACATGGATGAAGACAGGTGGCTGTGTACATTAATGGTAAGTGTATGCTGTAAAGCACTACTAGACGTCGTGTCTAAGTATGCCACCAGTGTTGAGCACGCCTTTGATTTCCTCACCAAGGATATGGGTGAAGACAGGTGGCTGTGTACATTAATGGTAAGTGTATGCTGTAAAGCATTACTAGATGTCGTGTCTAAGTAAGCCACCAATGTTGAGCGCGCCTTTGATTTCCTCACCAAGGACATTGGTGAAGATAGGTGGCTGTGTACATTAATGGTAAGTGTATAATGTAAAGCATTTCTAGATGTCGTGCCAAAGTATGCCACCAATATTGAGCACGCCTTTTATTTCCTCACTATGGACACGGATGAAGACAGATGGCTGTGTACATAATTGGTAAGTGTATAATGTAAATCATTACTAGACGTCATGCCAAAGTATGCCACCAATGTTGAGCACGCCTTTGATTTCCTCACCTAGGACATGGATTAAGACAGGTGGCTGTGTACATTAATGGTAAGTGTATGCTGTAAAGCACTACTAGACGTCGTGTCTAAGTATGCCACCAGTGTTGAGCACGCCTTTGATTTCCTCACCAAGGATATGGGTGAAGACAGTCGGCTGTGTACATTAATGGTAAGTGTATGCTGTAAAGCATTACTAGACGTCGTGTCTAAGTATGCCACCAATGTTGAGCGCGCCTTTGATTTCCTCACCAAGGACATTGGTGAAGATAGGTGGCTGTGTACATTAATGGTAAGTGTATAATGTAAAGCATTTCTAGATGTCGTGCCAAAGTATGCCACCAATATTGAGCACGCCTTTTATTTCCTCACTATGGACACGGATGAAGACGATGTGTACATTAATGGTAAGTGTATGGTTTAAAGCTATAAAAGACGTCGTGGCAAAGTATGCCACCAATCAATGTTAAGTACACCTTTTATTACCTAAGAAGACAGGTGGCTGTGTACATTAATGGTAAGTGTATGATGTAAAGCGTTAAGAGATGTAGTGCTAAAGTATGCCACCAATGTTGACCAAGCCTGTGATTTCCTCACCAAGGACATGGGTCAAGACAGGTGGCTGTGTACATAAATGTTACGTGTATGATGTAAACCATTGCTAGACGTCGTGCCAAAGAATACCACCAGTGTTGAGCACGCCTTTGATTTCCTCACCAAGGACATGGGTGAAGACAGGTGGCTGTGTACATTAATGGTTAGTGTATGATGTAAAGCATTGCTAGACGTCGTGCCAAAGTACGCCACCAATAAGGAGCATGCTTTTGATTTCCTCACCAAGGTCATGAGTGAAGACAAGTAGCTGTGTACATTAATGGTAAGTGTATGTATACAGAAACATGTACCCAAATTAGATGTCTCATATCAATTTTGCATAGGCATACTTTTGAATTTTCTCTTTATAATATTCAATTATTAACCCTTGTCATACTGTATCTTTTATAAACTCCACTCCTTTCTATTATTTTTTCCTTTTAACTGCAGCATTCCAACTGTAAGCATGTATTTTCGTATTTTCAATCAGAGTCTCAACAGTGTTGATTCTGATCAGATCGCTTCTTGATAAGCCACCTGATCTGAATCTATAGTGTTTTCAAAAAGGCAAAACTGCGAGGCCTTGGAAGGGGGGGATGTCTTAGTATTCCATATCATTTTAACTACTTTGAAAAAAATCCCATATTCCTAAAATAAATATGGCAAATATCCAAAAAAATTAGAAAGCAATGTATCCTCCAATCCCTAGAATTGATCCTAGTATCCCTTTAAATATTTACAGAAATATATCCCATATCCCTTTAAGTTTTTGGCCAATATCCCTGTATCACTAAAGTAAGTAAGAGTGCAAAGATCAGGAATCGATACAATCAAGTACCACACCTGACCCAGAATACCAATGGGAAAGTGACAAACTCACAGTTAGACACCACAAACGAGAGCCAAGCGGTCAGCCCTTTCCCAGTAGGTGACCACAAAACACATATAAACAGACGCGCACAAAGACATAGCAAACATAAGACAGAACAAAAACATAATAAGATTCACAAAAGAAGTACCGCCTTGGAACGGCCAGTAAAATATTTTACTGGAGGGCTTAAACCAGTTTAACAGTGAAAAACCTTCATGGGCCTCCACTCTGGTTTCAGCATCATAATCATTAACATTTTTACAGGTGGAGACAGGTTGGCGTATAGAATATTGTGCAGCATCAGAGAACAGTACTCACTGCCCAGAGGAGTTTGAAGAGTTCTACAAACAGCGAAGACGTTGGGTTGCGTCTACCCTGGCCAATATGATGTTACTAATGAAGGAGTGGAACATAGTTGCAAAGTTCAACCACCGAGTTTCTGTATTCTTCCTACTGTATCAGGCTGTTCTGCTGTTTGCTACACTGATTGGCCCAAGTTCTGTTATACTGGTTGTATCAGGTATTATATGACTTTTCGCTTACTGTAAGGGCGGCAACTTTAATATTCATATCTGGGGTGGTTCGGCTATTTCATCTGCTTAGGAAGGGAAATCAGGTTTTATTTACAATTTGGTAAAGAGTTAATAAGCTTTTTGGGCACAAACGTGCCTGCATTTCATGAAAGTTCTGACCGTTTATACACTAACCTCACATGTATTAACTCTTGAAGAGCATATCACAAAAGTCGTATGTTTTTGTTGTCTGCTAAAACATTTTGAAGCTTCTTTAGCAAACAGTGTAGATCTAGATCAGACTGCTCCTGTGGGAGCAGTCTGATCTTGGTCCACACTGTTTGCGTCTATACTTATGTTAAACAATAAACAGTCACTTTCTAATGTAGTAATTTTGCTGGCGTTTTAAAGTTTAAATAATCACTGTCTTACTGACTAAGGTGTTATGGTACACTGATACAGTTACCTTCGAACAAAACCAAACTTCATTTTCAGCCTTTAACCATGTCTTAAGTAGACCAGTCCTATTTATGTATTCATGAGGTGCCGGCTATACAGTAACCAAAAAGTTCATAATATGTTCATAGTTGCATTTAGTTGCGTTTATGCTGGATCTCTTCTGGGAACTATTATTAGTGCATCAAAATGGGTACGTGCATTAAGGGGCTATTTTGGCCCCCACTAGAGCCCAAAACTGAAAACTGCCTTTCATCAATTTCATCTTATTGGTTCATTAGAAGAATAGCCCAAGTGTAAAATTCTGGCATTTATTTTACTTTTACCGGTTGCTATAGTAACCAAAATGGCCGACAAAATAGGCTTAAAATAGAGAAATTGCCATTTAAAGGCTTTTGGAGACCGATTTTTTAAGAATTAGATATCAGCACAAGCAAATACCAAAAAACCTTTTAATATATTGTGTGCCGTTATAATTCTCATCATCTGTTAAAATGTTTTTTTGGCATTTGCTTGGGCTCTATATTAATTCCTCTGTTACATGTCTCAAATTTGCTCCAAAATGGTCATTTTCCTATTTTCAGCCTATTGTGGCAGCCTTTTTTGTTACCATAGCAACCGTTAAAGTCGAATCAATGCCAGACCTTTACACTTTGGTTATTGTTCTAATAAACTAATAAGAAGAAACTTGTGAAGGGCAACTTTTATTTTTTGACCTCACAGGGGGCCAAAATAGCCTCTTAATGCACGTACCTCTTTGCTACTATTAGGTTATATAAAAAAGACCCTCAGATTTTCTATCGAGTGTTATGTATATGCACAAGAATTACATTTTGTAACACTAAACCACAAAGAGCTATGTGCGCTAAGAAGCTATTTTGGCGCCTCTACGAGGCTAAAAAATAGAAATTGTTTTTTTTTACTATTTTTTCGCATTACTTGTTCAGAGAAATAACCCAAGTGTAATTATCTGTTTTTTAATTTGACTTTTACCGTTGCTATGGTAACAAAAATGGCCGCAAAAATAGGCTGAAAACAGGAAATTGGCTATTTTGGAGCAAATTTGAGACATTTGACATAGAAATTAACATAAAGCATGAGCAAATACCCAAAAAATATTTTATCAGATGATGAGAATTATAACGGCACACAACATATTAAAAGATTTTTGTTATTTGGCTGTGCCGATATCTAATTTTTAAATAGCCTGTCTCCAAAGGCCTTAAATTTGTTACCATAGCAACCATTAAATTTTAAAAAATGCCAGAATTTTACACTTGAGTTATTCTTCTAATAAACCAATCACAATAAATTGGTGAAAAGTAACTTTCCGATTATAGCTCCAGAGGGAGCCAACTTAGCCCCTTAATGCACGTACCTCAAATTTATTGTACATATTTTTTACTTATATGCAAGGATGAGTAGAGTCCCTGCTGTCAATCAGCATACACTCGCTACTCTGATCACAACAATACAAACAAACTCGTGCTGCCATGGTATGGTCCGCAACATGCCAATTTCATAAGTACTATCATACAAACAGTTTATGACAGTGACGTAAAGGGATATCCCAAAATAAATAGTCAGCATACAGTGTCGGACCATCATCAGCTCGCCAGCGAAACGCCATTTAAATGGCGTTTCGCTGGCGGGCTGATGAAGGCCAGCTTTTAGATATTTACTGGGTTCCTCAATGATTCTAAGATCTACTGATAATTCATTTTATTTGATGTCGCAGTCAGAATCTCCGTGTTTAATAGTACCAACACCTTATGTGTTGGCTAATGCAGAAAAAGAACTAAACAAGACACACATTCTTACAACCTTGCAACTAGCAATTTAGCAATATACTCCCATGAAACATTTCAAGATAAGCAGTCGGCAGTCTATTATTGTCATTCAGGTGCATGACCAACTACACGAAAAGTTGCTCATTTCTTTGAATAAATGAAAGTGGTTGATAATTTGTTTAGAAAAGCTTATGGTGAAAAACTCATTTATTGAAAGTACATATGTTGTAGGTACACATTGGAGTTTTCTCAAAGAGGCAATTCTAATGTGTACCTAAAACATATGTTACTGAAAATAAGAAAGAAAACTATTTGGAAATTTACGTTTTTCCAAGCATCATGTCCATTGTCTTTACCTCTTTTTAACATCCCAAACTAATCAGTATTAAAATTCCTGTCACTCTACTGCAAATTGTTTATATTTGCATGACAGCTATATCTCCAAATGCGAGTTCATGAGCTACCCCTTTGCTAACCTGCTAGTTGCGTGGTTGTATTTAAATTTAAAACTATGAGATAAGTATGCACAGTTATCACGTGACCCAGCTCAATTGCTATCTTTTAGGTGGACTGGTGTATGGCTGGGAAATATCATCAACAACCTCCTTGGTACTACAGATCTTAACATGTCTGCTTTATGTAATGGTTTGCCTCTTTGCTTCACCTAAAGCACAACTAAATGTAAGTATTTATGTCAATTCTGAAATATGCATTGGCTGGGGTTCATCCAAATAAGGACTTTTTCAAGCAATTTTGGGAAAAGACACCTGGTCAAAGTTGGGATAAACTGATCTTTTTAACATCAAAAATGGGAGAAGTTAACGACATAGAACATAACAAGGGTAGCAAATATATCCTCAAAATCAAGTTATTTTAGATTGTTTTATGTCAAGCATACCACTCAAGCACACGTGTTTAAGTATCATTCTGATATGGAACATTGTTTCTCGTAAGAAGTAGTCTCTAAAATAGGTAAAAAAGCTTTTTGTGTGCTTTTTTTAACTTTTCTTAATTTGGGAAACAGACATGGTATTGGAAAAAGGTGGCTAATATCGATTGGGAATTCGGCCGATATTCGGCCCCTAGAGAAGGACAGAAAATCCCCTGCGAATGATCAGTATTTTAGTATTTTAGTATAAAATTTGCTAAAAGAGAGTATAGGTGGGTTAACTTATCCTGAATTTAGCTTGATGAAACATATGTGTAAATGATTCTATAGCTAATTGGACCCTTAAGACAAACTCAGATTGCTTCTGATGGATCTGTCGTGTTAGCTTATACACTATTCGTTATTCTGTTACTACTTTTAAACAAGGTAAAGAGGCAAATAAGGACCAGGTATCTGTACAATTAAGACCCGGACCATCATATGGGAAAGTGACAAACACACGTACAAACATCACAAACAAGAGGGCTAAGAGGTCAGCCCTTCCCCAAAAGATGATCACAATGCTGCAAGGAATACAAATAACAAAAACAAAAAATGATCTACAAAAAAGTGCCATCTTGGAACGATCAGTAAAAAAAATTATTGAAGGGCTTAAATATGTTTGAAGATACCAACTTCACCCTTCTTTCTGATGTAGATCAAAACAGCTAGATGTTTGACTCGCATGAAAGATCCCTTACTTATCGATGTATCATCTCCTAGTTCATACAAATTAAGATTTAAAAAGATATAACAAGTATAAGGACTCAACTGTACAAGCAACTACATTACAGTGGATCTGACTCAATAGGGGTTTTAGAACAGGTGCAGTGGGTCGATCTGCAGTGTGTGATTGTGGTATTTCCTGATCATGCTCACATACATTTTGTCTGTGTTCAGCAGAACAAGGGTTAAGAATTAGAAACATAATAAAGGAATATAAAACTAACAACAAACAAACAAAAACACAATCTTTACCATAGAAAAGCTGAAAGTGCAAACTGTTAAATATGATTTTACTGGCAAAAAGTCAACTCGTGGCCATCCATCAATCTATTTTTAAGATAATAAAATCTGAATGAACTTGACACTGTTCTTCATCCTTAAGATCTGAACATCCTTACATTATTTTAAATGTAGTGTTAATATTTTGCAACCTGATATACTATATGCTTTTCAGCTTTATAAAATCTTAAATCAATAAATGCAACTTATCAAGTGACGTCGCGTCTGGGAGTGATATAACGCCATGCAATAAAATCGATAAACCACAAGTGGTTAACCAATTTACGGAATTGTTATGCCATGACACTTTTAACGTCACCCATATGGCAAAACCCTAACGTTTTCACTTCAAAATTACGATTTCAAAATAAGTTTTATGTCTTATGATATTCGTGCTCTTGTATTATTGAATTAATTAAACTCGTCGCGAAAAAGAGATAATATGATCGGCAAGCCTCGTTTTTTATCTCTTTTCCTCAACTCTTTAAATAAATTTAATAAAACATGAGCACTCATGTAAGATCTTCTATTTAAATAGCTTTCATATTTTGTTTTGAACATAGTTTGCAAAGTTTCTGACATTTGTGTATGCGGTGGTGATGACGTCAGTAGTTGTTGGTGTAGCAGTACAGGTTGCTTCAGATTTTTCATCCGGGGATAGTCCAGTGCCAGTTGAAGCAAATACAACAACGACAACAACAGAAAACCCAAATTGTAAGTTACTGAATAAAACTATCAGATAATTGCTTACAATTCAAATTGAGCCATGACACGTGGTTTCCAGCAATGTGTCATTTTGACAAGTGTAAACTCAGACGAGCCTGTGAATCCCCCTTTTAGGCTTAGAAACTTTAAAGGATGTTCAACCAGTAGCTATTCAGTTATAAAACATTCAAACGACTAGCAAAGGCTCTGATCAGACTGCGCATACCCGCAGGCTGATCTGAGGCTTTGCTGGTCTTACATACCACATTGTTGGAAATTTCATGTCACGCTCATATCTAAATTAGTTATAAGTCATGCAAGAAGTGAAGGCTGGATCAAGCTTGAGTATCCATTAAGTTTTGCATGAGCCATCACACACTATATATTTGGATGTAGATGTAGGCTGAAGGCTATTTTTATTCCTCTAGATTAGTCCATAGACACGATTGTTGGAAGAATGTGTTGTGTATTGACAGCTTATTACAGTAAAGACTGTACGAAACTCTTGATAGCCTAAAACAAAAGCACAGCCTGCTTATCATAATTGCCTTGTATGATATTCTGCTGTTTGTAGAAATAAAATAGTTCAGAGCTAGAACCCACTTTGTTAAGTTGTTTATCGAGTACATAACAAGTTGTTTGGCGACGAGATTTTTTGTGCCTGAACTCAAATTTTGGATTTAAAATTCTTGGATTAACATCACTCAAATGGCTAATTTTGCAATAGGAAATACTGGTGAATTCAGTGAATTAACAGAAACATGGAAATCATATACGGAACGCGTGAAACAGTACTTTATGGCAAACGAAATATCTGATGACAGGAAAGTTCCAGCTTTGCTAGCTTTGATGGGAGAAAAAACATACAGTCTCCTATGGAATGTGACATCGCCATATGATCCAGCGACCAAAGGATTCGATGCCATAGTGAAACTGTTGGATAATCACATTTCACCTAAGCCTCTAGTGATTGCAGAACGTTTTCGCCTCCACAAACGTGACCAGAAAGACGGTGAATCGATTCTCGTGTATGTGGCCGAATTGAGAAAGCTTTGGGAACACTGTGATTTCAAAACTAACTTAAATGACGCTCTGTGGGACGGATTAGTTGCGGAATTAAACATGGAAACATTCAGAAAAAGCTTCTCTCAGAGTCAGACTTGACATTGCAAAAAGCAATAGACATTGCAACAGCCATGGAAACAGCGGCCAAGGACATTGTGGAGCTGCAGCAATAGCACATACCAGATTCTGTACACCAGCTTAGCAAAAAGCCTACTTCAAACACTAAGCCAAAGGAGAGAAATAAGGCATGTTTTCCCTGTGACCGGTTCAATCACACGCCTGATGGGTGCCGTTTCAAGGAAAGCACATGTCGTTTTTGCTCCAAGAAAGGACACATCGAGAGAGCTTGTTTGAGCAAGAAAGCTCAGCAGAAAAATCATTCCAAGAAAAAGAAATTCAAACCTGTGAAAACTGTTGACAAGGAAGAAATATTAACTGTTATCATAAATACGGTAAAGAGATCTGACATTATTAGTGTTACACCCAAGATAGAAGGGAAGTACTTGAAAATGGAACTAGATACTGGCTCTGCTATCTCTGTTATCCCAATTAGGATTTACAAGGAACTGTTTCATCACAAACCGCTATCAGTGACAAATACCATACTTAGGACATATTCAGGGCAAACAATTAATCCAGCAGGAATAATTAATGTAAATGTGAACTATGAAGGTCAAAAACATAATCTGGATTTATTTGTTGTGAAAAATGAAAGCCCTTCTTTATTTGGCAGAGCATGGTTAAAGTACATTAAACTTGACTGGAACTCCATTTAGTTTTTGCAAATGGGCAAAACTACAGATGAAAACCTTCAGGATATTTTGATAAAGTACAAGTCAGTTTTCACAGAACAATCAGGAAAGGTTAAAGATGTGCAAGCTACCTTAACTTTGAAAGAAAATGCATAACCCAAATTCTGCAAAGCAAGGCCAGTACCTTATGCTTTAAAGGAAAAGGTTGAAAAGGAATTAGAACGTCTTGAAAATGAAGGGATTATACAGAAAGTAGATCACAGCAAGTGGGCTACCCCGATTGTAGCTGTTCCAAAGGGAGATAACCAAGTCAGAATATGCGGTGACTACAAGACAACTGTAAACCCTCAACTTCAAGTGGATCAATATCCATTGCCAAGAATTCAAGACATATTCGCATCCCTAGCAGGCGGACAGCGATTCACGAAAGTAGATTTGCGCAAAGCTTATAATCAGCTAGAAATGAATGATAATTCCAAGAGTTATCTCACCATCAATAAAGGCCTTTATTCTTACAACCAGCTTGTATTCAGAATTTCAGCCTCGCCTAGTATTTGGCAACGTACAATGGATCAGGTATTGAAAGGAATACCCAACACCAGTTGTATTCTGGATGACATCATTATCACTGAAAAAACGGACGATGAACATTTGAAAACTCTCGAAGCAGTACTTCAGAGACTTATGGACTATAACTTGCGCATAAATGAAGTAAAATTAAATTTTTCCAGGAAGAAATGACATACTGCAGACACAAAATAGACGCAAATGGATTGCATAAAACGCAAGATAAGATTGAAGCGGTGATCAACGCGTCAAAGACTGAAAATGAGACACAATTACGTGCTTTTTTGGGACTAGTTAACTACTATTCTCACTTTCTACCGAATTTGGCAAGTGTGTTACATCACCTGTATAAACTCTTAAAGCAAAATGTAAAGTTTATCTGGACAGAATCGGCTCAGAAAGCATTTCAGAATGTAAAAGAAATGATAACATCTGACATTGTTTTGACACATTACGATTCAGATTTACCAGTTAAGCTAGCTTGTGATTCTTCATCATATGGATTGGGAGCCCTGATTTCCCACGTCATGGGAAATGGTGAAGAAAGACCAATTGCATTTGCTTCATGAAGGCTAAACTCTGCAGAGAAAAACTATTCAGAAAGAGGCATTAGCTATCGTGTGGGGAGTAATGCAATTCTTCTGCTATCTTTTTGGGCGGAAATTCACACTTTTGACGGATCATCAGCCACTTATATCTATCTTCGGTCCAAAGAAAGGGATTTCTGCAACAGCAACACCACGTATGCAACGTTACGCATTATTCCTACAGGGAAACGATTACGATACTGAGTATAAAAGCTCTAAATTGCATGCCAATTGTGATGGACTTTTGCGACTTCCGTATTCACTTGGCGAGGAACTACCAGATAGTGACTCAGCGGAGATATATAACTTGTCACAATTAGACAGCCTGCTTGTATGTGCCAATGACGTTAAACGTGAAACGCGTCGCGACCCTACCCTGTCAAAAGTCCTTGACTTTACAAACCTCAAGATGAGATACTGAAACCATTCTACATGCGTAGACATGAACTCTCAGTTCAAATGGATGCCTTATGTGGGGAATACACGCCATAAATTCTGTCAAGTTAGGGAATAAAATGCTTGATGAACTACATGTTGGACACATAGGTATCGTGAAAATGAAAGAACTTAGCAGAAATTTCTTCTGGTGGCCAAAACTAGATAGTGACATTGAACAGTTAGCTAGAAAATGTTCAGGATGCCAGATTCATCAAAAGGCGCCACCAAAAGCTTCACTACATCCTTGGGAATGGCCCTCTGCACCCTGGGAACGGATACACATTGATTTCACTGGCCCATTCTTGGGACATATGTTTCTCATCGCAGTAGACGCACATTCGAAATGGCCAGAAGTACATGTAATGAATACCATAACTGCTTCAAAACAATTGATGTTTTACGACTAATATTTGCACAGTTTGGAGTAGTAAAGCAGATCATTTAAGATAATGGTAGGACATTTACAAGTGCAGAATTCCAGAACTTTAAGAAAAACAATGGAATTACTCACAAAACGTCAGCACCTTGGCACCCTGCTACTCAAGGACTAGTTGAACGTTTCGTACAAACATTCAAGCAAGCTATGAAATCAGCATTGACTGATGGTGGTTCATTGAATCAGAAAATTACATGTTTCTTACTGCAATATCGCAATGCAGTGCACGCGACCACAAATGAAAGTCCTGCAAAACTTTTACATGGTAGACAGTTGCGCTCTAGCTTAGATTTAATCAAACCAAATACCAGGGACAATGTTGAGAAAAAGCAGTTTGAATCATTCACAGAACCGAAACGCTCTCAGTTTTCTGAAGGGGAAAAGGTTATGGTGTAAGACTACAGAGAAAATACGAATAAATGGACAGACGCTAAAAATTACTGAGAAATCTGGACTGCTTTCATACAAGGTTACCACTGGAGATCAGGGAATATGGCGTCAACATGCAGATCAGATGGTTTGAACAGTGGTTGAACCTACACGACCATCGGAGAACACATCAGACGTTAATTTGGATATAAGTGCTCCAAATATTTCATGTGAATCCTCGGATTATAGCAACCAGCAACCGGCGGAAACACAACCTGTTAGGCGATACACACAACGCAACAGGAAGCCTCCGGACAGGCTTACTTATTAGTCTTGGATTATTAGTGAATAGACGTGTAGATATTGTGCTTAATGCTCATTGCAGTGAACAAGGGCATAATAATCCCTCACTGTAATGATATGATGAGTTAAGAAGTAATGATCACCTTCTTATCTCGGATGCATTTGTGTGAAGTCTGGTTTCTTTCAGGCAAGTGACTTTCATGAATGGGGCTTATCAACTTGGGGAATGTATTGTTTTCATTTATGGCTTTTTATCAGAAATTCATAAATGAATATTATGTTAAGCTTGAGTGAAATAGTTTTCAAGTGATAATTGCTTGTCTCATTGTGTCAAGGCTAAAGAAAGTGAATGTATTGCTTATCGTACATGCTTTTACGTATATGCAATGTAATCTTCTGTTCCACAATGGAAATACTATTCCAAAGACACTTTGATTTAATAACATGCTTCTAACACAAGTAGACATTATGACTTGGATTAAATAACATACGTGACACTCAGAGACGTATACTACAAGCAAAGTCAATAACATTATGGACTAGCAAAGTCAATAACAGTGAGGACTTCCAATCTAGAGGAGGGGAAATGTTGTGTACTGACAGCTTATTACAGTAAAGGCTGTACGAAACTCTTGATAGCCTAAATTAAAAGCACAGCCTGCTTATCATAATTGCCTCATATAATATTCTGCTGTTTGTAGAAATAAATTAGTTCAGAGCTAGAACCCACTTTGTTAAGTTGTGTATCGAGTACATAACAGAATGCTTTAAAAACATTGATAAGTACCATATTGTCATGCTATGTCCTATACATCTTCAAATAATGCTGATTGTTGTGGTAGTGACAAAAGAATCTTGACTTATTGACTTACACCCTGTCATTGACCCCTTCTGGTCTGGTACCTTAAATGGTCGAAAAGTCTAAAAATATGCAATGGATTGAAAAGTTTATCAGTATCTAATTGATCCTCTACTTAGCACTGGTTCAACACAAGAATGCAGAAAGCTCCCCAACTTGACTAAAAAATGTTGAATTGGGCGTACAGCATCCATAAACAATCAATCATTGTAACTATGCAAAAACAAGATTGATCTCTAGAGATAAAATACAATATATTTTAGAAATAATAACATGTAAGCCATCATAATATATACTTATCCAAAGTTCTAACTGGCCACCTGCATTTTATTAATTTTCTTCAAAATGTAAACTGACATGACTAGTCTTATTGCATCTTGAAATAGCCAGACATGTCATGTTTCTTAGACAGTAATGATATTGACAAAATATTCAACAGTAATTGCAAGATGTCAATTTGAAAAGTGGTACTTCCATTTTTAAAATTCGCATTTTGGCACAAATTGTGAGTAACGACTTTTCGAAAGAAACCCCTTTCACACCCAAACCGTTTCATTTCAAAAGCTAAAAAATAATGAACACTCAAGTGCTGAAATGAAGACTCCATCTGCATGAGACTCATTGCTATTGGCCAAAGTGTCAAATATTACCCCACCATCCAATACAAAGTCTTGTGAATTTTGGAAATTGAGGGTACATAATTTAATGAAATTTGCTTAGCCTTTTTCTGGTATCGTTAACCAATAGCTGGTCTTTTCGGTAATGCAAATGAAATTGATCTATTGCTTACATCTTTTCAGGAAATTGGTAAAAACACACTTGGTCAGTTAGAACTTTTGACAAGTATATTTGCCAAACCATATTGAATTAACTATGAGGGACTTTGTGACAAATTCCATTGGTCTAAAAAGGATATCTAATTATTTTTCTTGCAGTGATATCAGCAGATATACGTGTCTCCACGACAACCATCTATCTTGGCGTTATGGCAGGTCTCTTCCTTATGACTGGAATATTACATCTAAAGGAAGGACTATATCTCATCCATGGAATCTGGTATCTTCTCTGCCTGCCTTCTGGCTACCTGATTCTCATGTTGTATAGCATATGTAACATCACTGATCGATCATGGGGTAAGCTTTTGTTTGTTTTGATTCTTTACGTCCTATCAACAATCTTTCAGTTAAACAGGGACGGGTCTTCCTGGGTTGAACCAGTACTTAGCTCGAATAAATGTGTCTTGCTCAAGGACCTCGACGCAGTGACGCCGGTGAGGCTCGAACCCGTGGCCCCTCGGTCTTGAGTCAAGTACTTTACCACTGAGCCACTGCACTCCTTGGGGTAAGTTTACCCTAATTATAACCGTAATATTGAATGTTGGTTATGAATGTGTGCGCTTGCATCTCTTATCCTGCGAATGTGTAAATTATCATGAGGGTTTAATTTTCGCGAAACTTTGCATATGCGAACTTTCTTGAAAATAAAAACCTCGCAAAATGGCGAAATAACTATGGCCTATACTGACTTAGGTTATGGCGTATCCTGACATAGGTTAAACATGTCATTGTCGTGATTTTTTAACGTGGGAAATATATCTTTTAACGTGGAAATAATAATTCTTTCAAAATGTACCTGGATTTACAGTATTTTAGACTGGGATATGCTTTCTCATATTATATTGGCTCTGAATAGTGGTATGAGCTCAAAATGTAAAGTCCAATGTTTAAAATTAATATTCAATGATAACGTGCCATTTATGCATAACATTTCAAGTTGTGATATTTTTGAATAACAAACATTGGATTAAAATGTTTGTTGATTGCGTGTTTAATTAGGAGTCAAACAAGAAAAAGAAACTAATCTTAAATGATCGTATTTGAAATCATGGCTGTTAAGTCATGTCAACAAATTATCCTTTTGAAAGCCTAACCTACACCAGCAGGGTTAGCTAGAATTGTGTGATATTTCATGGGCGGATTCAAATGGGAGGCAGAGGGCATCCAGACACCTCTAATCCCTTAGAAGTGGCTATACTTTTCCTTAGACATAAAGGTACAGACTCCCCATTGAGAAGGTCATCTATGCCCCCAGGGAGTTTTCTTGATCCTCACATGCATATATGATATATATCCTCGCGACATGTATATTCGTGGTATAATCGTGGTATTTGTATGACGATCGTCTACTGTACCAAAGCTGTGAAATTAATCCTTAATGAGTCAATCGCAACAAAAGTCGTCCACTTTTCTCGTCAGCTGAAATGTTTTAGTAGCCTCTAGCAAACAGTGTGGACCCAGAGAAGACTGCTCCTATAGGAGCAGTCTGTTCTGGGTCACGCTGTTTGCTTCTATACATAATAAGTTAGTAATGTTAGGCAATTATTTACAGCAGACGACTTCAGCAGACGACATTTTCAGATGCATTTTTTTCTTAGCGCTTTAAGGGTCAATTCGCACTGTTTTATTTGAAGATTATTCACTGATTTCACATTTTTTTCGAGTTCAAAGCTCTATTTCTGCTGTGTTTTAATTAGGCGTCTCCTAAGAACATTTTTGATGATGTCATAAGTCTCTGTGGCATTCAGAATTTGCCATCTCAGAAAGATATATTGGGCAGCTTTCCCCTACCAATGTCAATACCGTCCTGTTTCTATAAAAAAACTATAGCAGAAGTCGGACACAGCTTTTTAGTTTGGGGTTCAACTTAATAAAATCAGGGGTAGGCAATTGCATGTTCAAATATGCATTCATGAAAGTAATTGAACAATTGTTGAATTATGTAGCTTTGATCAAAATTCTTACACATCCTATTGCAAACTCATTTTTATCAGTTACCTCTCATATTAACTGCATTAATGCACGTTGCTTGATAAACGCTGTCTATCTCATGGCAAGTGCCTTTATCAGATCATGATGACGTTGCACTTTTGAATGACGTCGTCAATGACATTGGACAGACACTTAAATCAATAATTACGTCATACTCGTCAGTCTGAAGAGTCAAATCAACTTGTAAACTGATAAATACCAGGTTCGCGTCTTTTGATATCAAGCTTACCAGTCTGGGCTTTGATAACACATGTTAAATTGCTGGGCAAGCCTCGCAATGTCAACAAGCTTTCCCAAAGCCTTGCCTAGTAAATTTGGTATCAAAAGACACTCACCTAGTATTCTCCTTATCTCAGCAAGCCTCCCGATGTCAACACGCGTTCTCAAAGCCTTGCTTGGTAAACTCGATATCAAAAGACACTCACCTAGTATTCTCTATATCTCGGGAAGCCTGGTGATGTCAACAAGCGATCTAAAAGCCTTGCCTGGTAAACTTGATATCAAAAGACACTCACCTAGTATTCTCTATATCTCGGCAAGCCTCTATTTTCTATTTTTAAAGTAGCATAGAAGAGAATGAAATATATCTTTTATCAAAATAAAATGTCTGACGTCACATGGGTTATGAGCTTAACCAGAAACCATAAATTTCAAAATACCATGGAATTGTAAGTAACACAAATACATATGTTGGACCAGTAATTATTTTTTAAGATAAAAATTTATTAGGTTACAATAGATATAACAGTAGGCATAAAACAAGGGTAATGCTTTATCATCTAGTACAAAGTGATTATTCTCAACAAAAATACTATATCTACCTCCTATTCCCTTTTTCAATTTAAGATGTGACCTTGCGTCTCAGGTATGCAGCCTTTGTCAGGAATAGAAACAAAAGCAAAAACATATATATTGTGTTATTGTTTTATTCATCTGCCTCTTATCTATTATTTTTAATAATATTGTAGGCTAGAAGAGGGCTTGGACAACTTGTTGTTAGCAATTATAATATAATTACAGCTGTCATATCATTTATTGAGATCCATTAATCTGATTGGTCAAGAACGATCATCTGGTCGTATTGAACTGCATTTCATTTTTCAATTTTCAAATTCCGTTCGCATTCATGAGGGGTGGGGATATTCACAGCAGAACATCTTTTGTGATACTGTGCAGTGCTTATATGAAGAGGAATGGACAGCAAGCAACTAAACTGAAGCCAAATTCTAATGGGTCACTCTTCAAACCAAGCGTTAACATAATTGAAGTGTTCATTGGCCTAAATATATGCATTCTAATGGGTAAAAGTTTTGGGGAACAGTTTGTTCTTTACTACAACGTGTTTGTGTTTAAAATGAAAAAAAAAAACATTTTTAAAAAGAAAAATAGGTTTTTGGTGTAAATTTTATCAAACTGAAGTGTATGTCTTTACAGACTAGTCTACAACCCGCTTTAAAATACAAAACAATTGCAATTCTGCTTGGAATAGATTTTTACGCATTTTTAAAAATGTTGCATTTTTAGGTTTTTTAAAATGTTTGAAATTCATCATTTACTCATTCAAAATGGTTAAATGCACTTCATGTTATCGAAACTGTAAGCAAAATGCAACTGAACTAGATTAGTTCATTTTATGATAAAAGTTTTATGACTGCTGCACACTGCTGGGTTCAATATGAAAGTTTAAAAATCAATTTGAGCACATTATGTTTTTTTCCTTTCAATTCTCAAAGCAAAACGGTTACGTCTAGTAATAATAAATAATTGCTGAAAATTTCAATACTATGCGGCTGATAAAAAGCGCCAAAGTATTGCGAATAGCATTTGTAACATGCCAGCTTAAAGCTGAATTTCTACAATTAAACTGCCAAAAGTGTTTGTCTTATATAATTGTTAACAAAAATGAAGAATCCTTTCAAAAATACTTTTGAGTTTAATTCTTCTCAAATCACATTAGTCAGTAACATCTATAAACACACAAAAACGTAAATTGATTATATCTCTGTGTTATGTTTTATATCGTAGAAAAGGTGTGACATTTTGAAATGAGGGTACCTTTTCTCTAACTTCGTTTGTATAAGAAGTACTCTTCCTTTTTGACTGAAATAAATTGCAGAGTCTTGACATAGTCTTGTTGCAATGATAATAGCATATACTTTGTTTGTCCTATATTTTACTTTCTGATCTAGCATCAAAATGTAAGGCGACAGATTAGAACTTGGTCTCAGTATACATTATACATTACAATTACACAGCCATTTTCAGGTGGAAAAGCATACGACGCTTACATTAACAGTGTTCATGCCAATCAGGTGGCTAATGGGATCTCTCCTCCTTTTTGTTTGTTTTAACGCCGTGACGTCACGACTCACGTTATAGTCTAAATGCGCGAAACGTTTTTAACTGTAAACGTAATTTTAAGAAATTCATAATTAAAAATACTTTAGAGAAAGAATAAAAATAGAAGTTGGAATTATTTGCTACAGGGCATTAAGGCCTGAGGGCTAATATATTGTGCTGAGTCGATGTGCCTGGTAACTCGGCGGTCACGTTTTAAATTAATTATTACATGTTAACGCGTGGTTCTTTATGTCGCGGTGTCGTAAATGACGTCATTGATGATGCTGAGGGTGCACACAAGGGCGGATATGGGTTCAAACAAGGTCAGATATAGGTTCACATGAGGGCTATTATTGGTTCACATATGTTAGCCGTTATGGATTTGCCATCAAGAGCAGTTTCATCCCAATAATGAAGCATAGTGTCACTATATTGTAAAACATGTAATATATTTCATTCTTATCTTATAGGGACAAGGGAAGCGCAGACCAAATCTGTTTTGTCTACAAATTTGACTTGGCAAGATACAATGAAAAGCTTTTATAAGAGTTTCTGCTTGTAAGTACTATTTAGATTTTATTTCACTTCATCATATGACGCTGATCGTTTTAGTTTGATAAAGTCGTGCATTAGAAATGATACGCTTTTTATATTACTCACAATTAAACGTTTATGGTGTTATGTTAGAAGCAAGAAAAATCTTTCATTATTCACGCACACCTGATCCAGATGTTTGTGTTTTATGCCCCCAAAGGAACTTTGGGAGGCATATAGTAATCGCACTGTCCGTACGTCCTTCCGTCCGTCCGTCCGTCCGTGTGTCCGTCCCGCTTTCGTGTCCGGTCCATATCTCCTATATTCTTTAAGATAGGAATTCCAAATTTGGTGTGTGGATACATCTTGGGATGGGGGAGTGTCGCGTACCATTTTCGGGTCGCTGTGACCTTGACCTTGACCTCTGACCTAGTTTTTAGAATAATCGTGTCCGGAGCATATTATATTATTTGGGGTAGGAATCTCAAATTTAATGTGTGGATGCATCTTGGGATGACAAAGTGCCACGTACCATAATTGGGTCACTGTGACCTTGAACTTGACCTCTGACCTAGTTTCTAGAAAACTGCATTGAGTCTGGTGCTTATCTCCTATAATCTTTGAGATAGGAATTCCAAATTTGTTGTGTAAATGCATCTTGGGATGACGGGGTATCACATGCCATTTTTGGGTCACTGTGACCTTGACCTCTGACCTTGTTTTAAGAATTATTGTGTCCAGAGCACAACTCTTATATTCTTTGAGTTAGGAATTCCAAATTTGGTGTGTAGATGCATCTTGGGATAGCGGAGTGTCATGTACCATTTTCGGGTCACTATGACCTTGACCTAGACCTATGACCTAGTTTTTAGAATAATCGTGTCCAGAGCATATCTCTTATATTATTTGAGGTAGGAATCTCAAATTTATTGTGTGGATGCATCTTGGGATGACAAAGTGTCGCGTACCATTATTAGGTCACTGTGACCTTAAACTTGTCCTCTGACCTAATTTCTCGAAACTGCATTGAGTCTGGTTCATACTCCTTTATTCTTTGAGATAGGAATACCAAATTTGGTGTGTAAATGCATCTTGGGATGACGGGGTGTCACATACCATTTTTGGGCCACTGTGACCTTGACCTCTGACCTAGTTTTAAGAATTATTGTGTCCGGAGCACAACTCTTATATTCTTTGTGTTAGGAATTCCATATTTGGTGTGTGGACGCATCTTGGAACAGCGGAGTGTCATGTACCATGTTCGGGTCACTGTGACCTTGACCTCTGACCTAGTTTTTAGAATAATCATGTCCAAAGCATATCTCTTATATTATTTGAGGTAGGAATCTCAAATTTGGTGTGCTGATGCATCTTGGGATGAGGAAGTGTCGCATACCATAATTAAGTCACTGTGACCTTGAACTTGACCTCTGACCTAGTTTCTTGAAACTGGTGCATATCTCAAATAATCTTTGAAATAGGAATTCCAAATTTGGTTTGTAAATGCATCTTGGGATGCCTGAGTGTCACAAACCATTTTTGGGTCACTGTGAATATGACCTCTTACCAAGTTTTCAAGAATTATTGTGTCCAGAGCATATCTCCTATATTATTTGATGTAGGAATCCCAAATTTGGGGTGGTGATTTCTCTTGGAATGGCGGAGTGGTGCATACCATTTTGAGTCACTTTGACCTTGACATTGACTTCTAGCCTCATTTCTAGGTTTTTCGTGCTATATTACAGCTTACTTTCTTCAAATGTGTCTTATGCTAGACCAATTCCTTTGGGGGCATTCGTCATGTGTTTGTGACATTTCTTGTTACCCATGTGAGATCATTATATTTCACATACCAGTACCAGCCTTTTATCATCACTTGCTAAGCCTTACGATTCCAATCAGTGATCATCAAAACTGATTTTTCTACCCCACCCTAACACTCATGATAAATTCTTATATATTTTTAGAGGATGGGATAGAAAAATATTGCTCCTCAAGCTCCTGATTGTCAGCGCTCAGCATGACATACTTTACCAAATGAAGGATCAGGACATTATAGGAATCCAAAATAGGTGTGATGGTGGAATAGAAAAATCTGTCCTTGCCCCGAGATTATAAACTTTTTTCATGCTAAACTCAGCTGAGCACCAACTTTATCCTGCTAATAAATGTTAAAATAGCAACAGTTGTTGGCATTTTAACATTTATAAGTGCGATAAATACAGCGTCTGAGAGACTTTAAACAAGAAACTTTTTTATTTGTCGGTATTTAAGTGTTTATGAGCAGTTGAAATTTCGTGCTCAGATGAGTTCAGCATGAAAAAAGTTTTAAAACCTCGAGGCCTGATGATCAACAATTGGCATCAAGAGGCTTGGCTAGTAATGGCAATTGTGATCACGAGGGGCGGATTTTTCCATCCCACCCTCGCACGAATAATGGATTATTTTTCACCACTAAATACCTCATTTAATATGAAAAACAAAACATGTAAAAGACTTCCAAAAAATCCTAAATACGCTAAGATGCAATATGGGACCCAATTTTAACACAACAATAACATCACAGATAAACAGGCGCCCGACGTGGGGCTGTTTGTTTTTGATCTTTCCCACGGGCTGGTATGGATATGTGACATATCTCACATGGGAAAAAACAACGGAAATCCGGATCTGGTGTGTGAGAAATATGTTCTATCCCACACAAACACTAACTCTTCATAGATGGGACATTGACAAACAGTGTAGACAACCGACAATGGCATATCATCGCGGTCAGAATTGTTTGCTAGCATCAAAGCTATATTCTGCCTATGATATATTTTTGAAGTTTCTCAATAATGATAATAATCTTGAACACCAAAGCATGATAAATGCAAATGTGTGAGAGGCTACGTGGTCTTTAATTGGTCAAAATGAAGTTTAAATTCTCTTGGAGCAATTCTTTTCCAAAAAAGGCAGTGGTATGTAAATGGTACACATTTAAAGGGATCACATCTAAATTAATAAAGGAATCCGCTGATACACAGCTGATCAAGCTGCGGAGGGGCTGGGGAGAGTGGACCCTTCCCTGAAAATCACAAGTGCTGTAGGTTTTCACTTAAGTTAAGCAGTTTGAACTCAGTTAATATCCTTGGACAATTTAATTTTTATGTTCCATTTAATCAGTGTTGGACTTGGATTTTGTGTTTGAAATTATATGATATTTGACCTTTTGACCTCACCCCAAGGTCACAGGTTTGACCCTTTGGTAAATATTTACCTGCACTCTAATCTACTCATCATTCCAATCCACGACCATGTTAAAGAACATGAGCCCCTGTGCACCCCTGCCAATCCAAGTCCCACCCCAGAACATGACCCAGGCGTCAGAAAAAAAACTCAGTATGTCTTATATCTTTTATTTGTAAGAACACACGCAAGGTTTGGTATAAAAATCTTTGAAATTGATTTTGTTATTGAAATTTTATGGATATTTGACCGTTTTACCCCTCATAAGTGCCCTAGGGGACAGGGCCAATTTTTCCGCTGCTGTACATCCCTTTTATTTGAGTAACTCACACACCAAATTTAGTTAAATTTTGTCCAATGGATTTGGAAGAGTTAGCATAATGGACATACTGGCGGGCGATACCAATATCCCTTTACTCCTTTTTAAAATGCATGGGGATAATAATGGAAGTATATATTCTACTGTTCTGCCAGCCAAGAGTGACAGTGACGTCATGTTTTTATTACAAAGTTATCAGGGACTTATAATCGATAGCTCACTTGTATTAATCCTATCCACAGGATAGGATTAATACACAAGTGATCTATCGATTCGTGTAAGCTCATGTGGAATGTACACGTTAATGTTTATTACTTAATTGTAAACAAAATATCACGTCACTGTAACTCTTGGTTGGCACGATAGTAGTATATACTGCTGTGTCGAGGAACATACGTTACTCACCCCTTTACAACAAACAGAAGAATGAAGGAAAGTATGCCTTTAGTTGAACTTGAACATGCCCATTTTATAAGAGTGAATCTTGTGAAACCTGCATTGCCTACTGATTATGCGCTACTTATAAGTTGACTTATAAGAGTATGATACAAAAAGCAATATATCAAAGATTATAGGAGAAATTATGGGAGAAAATATGGGATCAAGATCTCAGAACATTTTGTGGACGGTATGCATAAAATGACCCTGCGAAATATAGATAACACTTTCACTGTTCATATAACATATTTCAGCTGCTGCTTCTCAACAACTGCTTCGAGCTCAACTCAAACTGAAAGGCAAGCAGAATGGGCAGCAGAGCGTGAAGTGGAAGGTAGAGTCAGACTAGACAGCCTTAAAGATCACGAACTGTTCACCAAAAGTGGAGACTTTACTGGCAGTGTTGAACCAAGGTACCTTATACTTATACCAGGCCTCCAGACAAGAGTGGTTATTGGAAAACTATTTTCTTTATTTGCCATTAATAGCATATGTTGTGTGTATTCAAAAGATGGTTCTTTTGAGCGCCCAAAACACATAGTGTTTAAATTGATGGATAAGAAAATAATAACATTCTTCTCATAAATATTCCTTATCTGGATTTATGTTAACATGGTACTTCTTACATGGGCGCCCAAAATTGACATATTTTACACACTAGATATGCGGCAATCAAAAACGTTAAGACTATCAGAGAATGTAGGTCTAAAATAGTAAGAAACATGAGTGGCGACAAATGGCAATCAAAAATGCTGTTTCTAGCGATTTTTGATCCGCGTTCGTGGAATGTTAAGAGCGTTTTTAATTGCCAAATATCTGGTGTGTTTAATATGATGTCTTGTCAGTGTCTTCACTGTTTGCACATACAAAAGTATGGAACGAGATAAAGGCTCAGAAAAATTTCGAAATTTGTGCATGCTTATTTGAAAGATAATTACATATTTTTTTGTTATAAGTAATGTCATTGCGCGTGCAGGTTCAAACGGCATATTAGCTATCCATAGCAACTCTGACTGAAGCCATAAATGACATAACTTATGCTACTGTCCTGCCAGCCAAAAATGATGTTTTGTTTACAAAGTTATCAGAGATAGGTTTAATACATGTCAAGTGATCTATCGATTCGAGTCAGCTCAAGGATTTCAAGTGGCGTGTACAGGTTAATGTTTTATTGAACGATTGTAAACAAAATATTACGTCACTGTCACTCTTGGCGGCAGGAAAGTATCTCTGTAATTTTAACATCAACAAAAACAAAACAAAACGAATTTAGACTTTAAACTTGCATGCGATGTACTCTAGTATACCTCGAGGTATAAAAGTGTGGCTGAGAAAATATTAATGTCCTACTCTACTGAGTCTTGTTAACTTGCTACTGCCGTGCCAACCAAGAGTGACACTGATGTAATATTTTGTTTACAATCGTTAAGTAAAATTTTAATTTGTATACTTCACTTGAGCTACCACGAATCGATAGATTACTTGTGTATTAATCCTATCCTGGATTAATACACAAGAGATCTATCGAATATAAGTCCCAGATAACTTTGTAAACAAAACATGACGTAACTGCCACTCTTGGCTGGCAGGACAGTAATGCAATTATAACCAAAACCTGATAGACTGTGTAACAAAACATCTTAAACATAAGTTTATACTGCTCTTATCAAGTTAATGTTAAGTATCTGAAAATGTGATAGCTATACACTGTCTCTTCCATAACATTGATTCAAGGATGTTTTCTTTATTATGTTTTATCCTCTTGCAAAATGGACCATGATTTGTCATTATTTCGATTGGCTCATGCTGTTCATTCTGGTGTAATATGGACGTAGGTGTTTTTCAACAGTTGTCGTCTGACAAATGTGAATTTGATTCAATTTGAAAACAAAAACTTCTATGTGGTAGCCAGATGTCTTAACAAATGGAAAAACACAAAATTTTTCAGACATAATCGTTTTATTACGCTCCTGCTCAAAGCGTTTCTTTGCTAACGTCAGTCTTAAATTTTAAAACATCAATAACAGACGGGTGACGTCAGCGCATGTCGCGATACTTTTGTCTTTTATGCAACTGATTGAAGAGTATCTGTTGGTAACAAAAAGATTTTGATTCCTGATCCTTAGGATATAAACGGCCAATTACGTTTAAAATCAATGACGTTATGTAGACGCAATGAACGTTGCCAACGGCCTAACATTTCATGATTTGATTTTTCTTTCCTTTTGCTTTCAAGAACAAACATCGGTTCGAAAACTTTTTTTCTTTCATAATGGAAGGTTTGGGTACTCTGTGACTTTTTAAATTTAGATTGTCTCAGAATTATCTTGACGTCACGGCAATCATAAGCCACAGCGTTTCGATTTTCTTATTGAATGCAAGCTAAATGACGGAACTTGTCAATTTTATATTTCACATGGTGAAATTATCCAATTTTCGACATAAATTAGCATTATAGCTCATGGTGCGTTTTTAAAGTCCTTCAGTATAGTAAGTTTAATTTTTTATATGTTTATGAATGATACAAGTCGTACTTTAAATGTTTATTACAAACTAAAGGATCTGAAACGGAGCCTTAAAGCTTGTAGAGTTCATTTCCTTAAAATAGTTATACAATGGTTTGGCCACCTACATGGGAGATAATCCACTTGCTTTAGCTCGAGGATAATCTTCACACACAGGGGAGATACCGTGGTATAATGTTTACATATGGGCCTCAACGTGAGAAAACCTGTCTTTGGGGGTTTGTGAACAACAAAGGTGCAGACCAGCCTGTGCATACACGCAGTCTGATCAGGGCCTTTGTTTTTCGCTTTTTGGAAATTATCGCATCAAGACTTGCTACAAGCAAAATTTCAATTTTCTAGCTAGTCTCTGTAGCTGAGCAGGCTGGTTTGAATCTCACTTTGTCAAAAACCCTGAAGACAGGCTTTCTCGGGCCAAGCCCATATACTATGTTTAGAGAAAAAATATAACAGAATCATTAATAGCACTGAGCTATATTTTTTCTCTATCAATCATAAGACACTAACCAATGGATGCATGCTTTTCATTAGGATTGTCATTGAATCTGAGGCACGACCCAATTTTGTGCAATTATAGGGGATAGTGTATCAAACACTAACTCATTAATAGCATGGTATTAAAAATAAGAAATATACTTCCTGCAAACTAATGTTGCTCCATGCCATAATTCCACAAACATTTCTTAACGAGCTGTACAATAACCCTATAATAACAGCATCATACCTATGTTTTTTTTCTGTTTAAGGACATTAGTTAAGAGTGTGTAACGAAAATTTAATTTTCTTATTTCTCAATCAAAACACATGTTGTGGGTAGTCAAAAGAACCGTCTCAATGAGACTGTTGTTCTGAGCACCAGAAACATATGTTAAAACTGATGGGTAAGAAAATATTTACAATTTTACGCTGAAAAATAAATTGTTTATCTAAACCTGTGATTTTGTTTAAACAGGACTGTAAATACAAGCACAAGTATAAGTATAGACTCTAGACTATATCCAGTATCTGAACATCTTCCGGAATACATCATACGAGGTAAAGATCAGGCACCCAGATAAGAGTGCGTACTGGAAACTTATTTGTATGCTTTCTCAACCAAAACATATGTTGTGGGTACTCAAAAGAACCGTCTCAATGAGACGGTTCATTAGAGCACCTAAAGTAGATGTTTAAATGGATGGATAAGGAAATAAATGCAATATTAGGTGCACACTCTATCCTTAGCGGACCTATAAATAATGTTTGTGTGTCATCGGCGCTTGTTGGTATAATCAACACTGAACGTTGTCCAGGCTGAATATTGTTGGGTGCAATTTCATTTTATGACAATAACTAGTATTAACAAATTCTATCACTTATTTAGACACTACTTTTGTTTGTGTTTATGTTTTACATCCTATTTACAGTATTCCACCATGTTGGGATGATTCTTTTTCTTCCTGTTATGCTAGTATTTAGCAGGAGACAATGTGTCTTGCCCACGGAAACAACACAGTGATTCTACCAGTGGTGAATCTCGAACCTACCATTCCTTAAAGCTCTTCCAAATGAACCTCTGTTCTTTGTCATAATTCAATCAAAAGTGTTGTACTTTAAGCGAAGAAGATCTGAGAATATTAAATACAAATAATTAATTAAATATGATTTTATTTAAAGAATGTATTGTTTAAAACGTTTTAGTCAAAATAAGATGATACATTGTATTAGTTAAAAGGCTTCCATGAAAGCTGAACATTTCTTATACTTCAACAACAGCAGAATCTAGGGCGAAGATTTGGTACCAGTAAAATGCATTTAAGCCCCCCTCCCCCCCATGACTTAGGCTGCTGTCTGTTCTAAGGTGATGATTCTGTTGTTGCTAACTTTTTGTTTATTGTTACTTTCATTGTGGGAGTCTGTAATTATACCCCCCGCAAACTTTGTTTGTAGGGGGTATACTGTTTTAACGTTGTCCGTGCGTCCGTCCGTCCGTGCGTCCGTCCGTCCGTAACGCTTTGTTTCCTTAATAACTCGAAGAGTCATTGCTGAATTTTCATCAAACCTTGCAAACATGTTCATATATGCAAGACAAATACTTTAGACAAAAAAGTAAGGGCTAGGGGCCAATTCTATTAGAGTTATTTCCCTTTGTAGTTCTAAATTGCTTTTAATATAGTGCTTTATGCTTATGCTATTATAGGCCATACACGGGCCAATCAACTCCTACCACAGCTTTTGATGGAACAATTTGATACTTTTACTATACAATGTAGACACATTGAACATATGCATGAAGGAGTTTAGTTCAGAAAAAATAATTTTTGAGAAAATGACAGCTGTGAGAACTTAGACAATTTTTCCCTAATAAGGTGTTTGTATATGCATAGACAGTGCCTTTATGAGCCGATCAACTCCTACCACAGCTTTTTATGGAGCAATTTGATACTTTGCCTATACAATGTAGACACATTAAACATATGCATGAAGGAGTTTATAATTTTTGTTTGCACAGATTCTACTGAAATATTCTTATCAAAACTAAGGTCTCCTTGTTCAAACTATAAATTGCCAAGTTTTTTCACTGACCCTTACTGTGCGGGGGGTATCTAATAAGCATTGCTTATTGACTTTTTTCATTGTTCTATGTTTTGTTGTAGGTTAATTTATGTCCATTCTAGTTTTGCAATCATCTTGGTGGGGAAGAGAGAGCTGGTTACTTTGCTTAGTTTGTCTTCCTGGTTTCTCTTGATGGTTGTGAGGCTCTTCCTTGTGGTTCGATGGGATTGTCTGTTATTTGTGATTGTAGTATTTCCTGATCATACTCACTTACTTTTTTCTTGTTAAAAGATTGTTTCAGATGCAGAGCAAACTGTATACTGCAATATACTGTTGTCATGAGTTTTTTTCTGTTTGGTTTTGATTCCTTATGTCCCAGTCAACTATTTTTACTTTTATGTCGGAATGGCCTTTTGGGGAAAAATAATTACTAAGCAGTTGATAAAGTGTCTTGCTCAAGGACGCAATATATAGTCTGAATATAAACGTATGCATTAACTTGGTGGGAAAATATGTGCAGAAACAGGGATAATCCAGCCCAAAATGATACTGGACCCTTAAAATGGGCCAGTGGCCCATATCCCATTCAAATACATGCAAAATTCCAAACTTTAAAGGGCAATTTAAAGGGCAAAATTTGATGGGCCCAAGAATCTTTAATATCCACATTAGAGCATAATTGACATGAGATTTGAATAGCTTGTATTTGGGGCCCAACCAGAAATAAAGTCCATTTTAGCCAAAAAATAATAGTTTTCTCAGAAAAAGGATAGGGCGTATCCTAGGATTATCCCTGAGAAATAAGCCTGCACATCCCCTATGGTATTTCTCATGTCTTCAGATTAATTTGGCTATTTTTTCAGCTGAATCATAGGCTGTTTATTTGGGGAGGTCTGGCACAATTTGAGAATCAAATCAAGACTCAGGTGTACGTAAGGCACGTTATGCCTAGTACTATGTACCAAAAAACTCCATTTTGTTAGCTAGAAAAGGCGTAAGGAAAATTAGTCTTTTAACATGTGAGTTCAGCCCTATTAAAATCCATTTTTCTGATTACCCGAAAAGTTTGATCAGCACAATAAATGAAGTTATTGTAATTTTCAATATTTTTTGCTATGAACATAAACTTTATTTATAACCATTTGTTTTGCTGCAATCACACTTCCTATTGCGTTGCATGGTTTCTGTGGCGTTTGCGTCGGGTTATGTAACGTCAGCGCCACGGTGACACCCGCGTTATCAAATTAGATCCTTGTTACACATCCTAAGTATGATTCCATGGAATTTTGCAGTAGTGGACGAAGCAGTTCCACTTGAGGCTGGCTGTATGTATGCATATGTTTTACCCAACCCAAAACAGTTTTAAAACTGGTATATAAGAAAATACTCAATACTCCTTGCCTAAATAACTTTTTTATCAGAAACATGAGTATTATACTACACTCAGAAAAACAATTGAAGGATATCAAAATTTTTTTGAATATAACATTTGAGAAAATAATTTCCAAACAAAGTATTTTCATATCTGATAGAACTACCAATATGTAATTCAGCAAAATGCAAAATGAAATTTACGGGTCATTGGTTACAATTCAGTACTACGCCAAATGTACCAACCCTCTTTATAAATAGTTCACAAGTAAAAAAAATGTTGTGTCTATTTTTGCTGCAACCTTTACCTGGTCATTGCTTATGTTCTAGTTCTGACCACAGACAAGTGTTCACACCCATTTGTCGGTAATTGTACCTAATAGCGAGCCAACTTCTTCAACAAAAATGCACAGCCAATATGACAACAAATTGGAAGTTTAACATTGACAACAACTACAAAGTTAGGTGGCATACTTTTGACTGAGAGCCAGCAATGATTTTGGAGCCAGTCATTGTGAAATACAAACGATAAAAAAGGGTTACCATCATTTTTGAATCTTTGTGACTTTTCAGTATAGAGGGTTGCACCATTTGGACCTTTACTGCACTTTTATTATTGAAGTGTGGCTTAAATCAAACATTCATTTTGATTGCAGATATTTGGAACTATGAAATGCATACACAATTAGTTCAATTTTTATGGTATTGAATGTTAGAGATTGAACTGAATCTAAATATCCTTCAATTGTTTTTCTGAGTATATTATTAAAATTATATTTCAAATATTAAAGATTATGAAGATGAAGAGGAGGAGTTGGATAGCAATACAGTTGTAGATGTCAGAGACTGGCTACCTCCAGACCTGGTATGTAATGTTCTGAACGCTATAATGGTATCTAAATAATTTTATATTTGGTTAAATAACTTCTTACTACAAGAGGTAGCATTTGGTAGTAATATAATGCCATGTGTCAAATAAACAAATAATGGTGTTGTTCATTTAGGGATAACTGTATTCAAAATTTTCATTTGGGAAGGAATATTGTTGGATATATGGTCGGAAATTAGGTTTTACAGGGACGCACGAGCAGAGCCATAAAACGTTAATTCAGACCATATATCCAACGATATACCGCCCCAGCTGAAAATTTTGAACATGGTTATCCCCAATTTAAATACATTTCTGCAAGTTTGTCTCAAATTGGAGCGTTGCAACCCGCATTAAGCTGCACGTCACCAACGATATGTGACGTAATAAATGACGTCAAACTATTTCCAATTTTCGCTGTTATCCAATCAGACGCCGGGTTACAAAATCAAGTACATTTGAATTATCTTTAGTAACGTTATTTAATTAAGCTCATATCCACGTTGCTTAAAATAATGACAAATTCTTAATTATTTCATACCAAAAAAGTGATTTCAAAGTATTTCTAATGGAAGTTAATAGATAAAACTTAAATCTTATACTCCAGTATGATTGCATTTATTAAACATGCTATGAAAGTCTCGCATTTTAGTTTTATTCCAACTTGTTTGACTAGTTTAATAAAATATGGGCACTCTTATCAAATCCTCTATGTCAAACATATCAATATTTTGTTACAGAAAGACAGATACACAAAAGTGTTCAAAGACAACGGCTATGATAATACAATGCTGATTTCTGGTATGACAGAAAAAGAACTTAAAGATATAGGAATCAAAACCAAGGGAACTAAACAAAAGCTACTTCAAGACATTCAATTACTGCCTAACTATGAAATCATAGCTGAGGTCCCGGTAAGTACATTTCAAATTTGCTTAACTATATGTATGTTATTGCTTGGAATCTTTATTCTTGCACACTGGATAATGATATCTGAGATTTTACTCTGGGATAGAAAATCTTATCTAACCAATGCTATCTTACCCAGGCTATCACGTGAGGGCTACATAAATTGGTTGTATTGAAACTCGTGCATATTGTCGTCAAGTGACGTCATCGCTATGTCAAAAGTACGTCATCATGTGAAATTGTATCTTAGCGTATTCAGGAATTTCTAGAAGCTTACTTTTAAACAAAAAAACAGTGGTGAGCAAGAAAAAAGAATCCATTATTCTTGTGACGGTAGGATAGAGAAATCAGTCCTTTGGTATCACTGTTTGTCATCATTCGGCAAACCAAAGGGCAATCCTTGGGATGGATTTTTCTATCCTACCCTCACACTAATGATAGATTCTTATATTCTTGCACACCACATACCGGAACTTTTACCTTGAGACATTAATTCTTATCCTACCCCTCTTATCTCACTCAGGCAGTTACAATAAAGTGACATTATTATGTGGGCCTCGTCGCAAGAAAACCTGTCTTGGGGGTTTCCCTTGAGTTTCAAACCGGTTTCTTCAGTTACAGAGACTATCTAGAAAATTGAAATTTCACCTGTACCAAATTTACATGTGCAACTTTGCAAAAACGAATAACATAGGCACTGGTCAGACTGCACGGATGCGCAGGCTGGTCTGCGCCTGTATTGTTTGCAAACCCATGAAAACAGGTTTTCTCACGACAACTTCCATTCAATGTCCCATCTCGTTGTAATCTGGAATGCCTGGAAGTTTTTTTAATGCAAATCTTGCATATAATGATGCGCCAGGCCAATAATATATTAAAAAGTATTTCCTTGGTATCATCTTTATCACCACGCGGCAAACATAGTAACACCAAATGGTGATCTTTTGGATATATTTTCCATCCTAACCTCAAACTTATGATGAATGCTTAGATTATTTTTCACAAAGAGATCCATAGAATATATACATTTTAATGTTTGTCTTCGCAGATATTTTTTCACATTCAGGGTTTGTACATGCTCATAACGTTTCTTTTGTGGGTTTACTTCTGTAAATCATTTAAAGCTGCATAGTCTGTAACTTTTGATCTTTTAATTTTAGAAATAAAGTTTCTATTTTTCAAGAATACAGTAAAATACTAAAATTCAGGTAAACATTTTACCATTTTTGTAAATATTAACAAATTATCACTATCAAACAACAGCATTTATGTTAAAATTCAACTCTCTGGAATTATTGGAGGGATGAAAATAATTACCAATAAGAGTAAAACACCTTTTTTAATAAGATAATTCTCTTTTCCTTGCAGTTTATAGCTGTACTGAACATATTTATTGTGAAAACACAATTTAATTCTATTTTTACAAATGATTTAAAAAGTTTTTATTTTTCGAAAAAGGTTCATAGTTACAGACCTAGTCTCTTTAAATGTTATATCTCTTATATAGAATTTATCCTGCCTATTTTTTTCATTTTTGTGAAAACAGTAAGAATCATAAGTATTTGGCTTAACAGTACAAAGTATCAGGAGATTGAGAGTAAACTGAATGGTTACATAATTGGACCTTGTTGCAAGAAAACCTGTCTTTGGAGGTTTGCGAACAACACAAGCGCAGACCAGCCTGCGCATCCGTGCAGCCTGATCAGCGCCTTTGTTATTCGCTTTCACGAAGGTACCATATATAGACTTGCTACAGATGAAATTTCAATGTTCTAGCTAGTCTCTGTAGCTGCGGAGTATGTTTTGAAACTCACTTTGTTAGAAACCCCAAAGACAGGTTTTCTCGCGACAAGGCCCATATCTCGTTCTGCTTGTGGTTTGCTTGAAAACGTCAGTATTTTGCTTGAAAATATGGAGCTAAACTAAAGTACTGCCGCATTAATAAGAAACGCGAAAAATCGACTTTAAGTGCATCAATTCACGTTATTTTCTCTTGAACTTTTCGATATGCGGGTAGAAAAAGGTGCAGTATTTTTTGACAAAATTTTCAACCCGATGTTTTTGCTGTGTTTTTCTGTAATTAGATGAAATTTTGGCATATTTTTGGTTATTTTCAACGGCAGAGTATTACTGTTGGTAGAATGGACATAAACTGACCCAGTTTATTAATAATATGCAACAGTTGACTAAATCATTCGATGTCGTTTCAGGTCAGTGATCGCCGTTTATTATAAACTGAACAAAAGTGAAAACGCTACACCTGAATTGTTTGCCATTTATACACAAAATGATGCAAGCCAGTAATGCAAACGAAAGTGTATCTGAATGTTCAAAGACTGGGTTATGCATTTATAAAGTAAAAGGTTTATGGATGTTGTCACGAGGAAACACATGAAAGTCATTTAAAAGTGACAGGTGTCCAATTTTTCAGGTTACAAATTTGAACAGAAATCTCAAACATTTAGGCCTTCAGAAATCCACTGCCAACCAGATCCGACTGAACGAAATGGTAGTCTTAGACATGTGACAACCAGAAATGTGTTTTGATCGTTTAGAAAAGCAACCTTAGAAAGCAGGGTTTCATCAAATTGGCCAATATTGAAAATGTATCACTGAAATCACCATAGGAAAATCAATGTGCTGTTGCATCTTAGTCTGAGCTCATTACTGGTCATGAAATGGTAGGAACAATGTGCTGATAGGTCTAACTGATTTGGCAAAAGGAAGAAAGTTATCGAAAATCGTGATAAATCGAAGATTAACAAACATTTAGTATTCCCTATTTGTTTTGTCAAAGAGAGACATTTTACATCTTCATTACAAATTTGATAAATTCGAAAATGATTTCTGAGCTTGTTTCAAGCTCGGACCCAATAAACACGGACTGGTCACTTACATACAGGTAAATGTATATATTGGAAATACCTTGTCGTGGCTCAATGGCGGCTGGGCTTTCAAAACTGACGTATGTTGAAGATTAAATAATCATATCTCAGTTATTTCTCTGCATATCTTTTGTTTTCTTCAAAAAGCAATTGTTCAATATACTATCTTTAAGATTGTATTGTTATATTTATTGAGAGTTTATCCGTCTTTATGAACATCAGCAAGAAACCTAGGTACTATTTTTAGCTATTTTTGGCTCTTTTTGACAAGAATCGTCAGAAATCAACATAAAAAGATGAGAAAACTTCAATTATTTTTACTGTAACTTGTAATATTTCAGCTTCGCAAACCGAGAGTAACCTCTTATAATTTTGAGCCTTGACAACATAACTTTGTAATCCTGTCAGTGACCAGTCAGTTTCATTAACATGTCCCGAGGAAGCTGTTTAAACACGAAGGTGTTAGACCAAGTGTTCAAACATAGTCCGTGGGACTTGGCAAGTGTTAATGCAATGAAACAAACATGTGTGATCGTTATTCTTGCATTTTCTACCTGATTTCAGCATAAACTGCGCTGAAAACGTCGCTCAAACATTAAATATCCCTTTTCTTACACTTGATTTCCCCAAACAAAATAGCGTCAGCGTCAAACTTTCGAACGTCATTACGCCGCCACAACGTCATATATACGCGTGCAACGTTTTTACGAACGAAAGCATCGGCGAAATGATCAGTCACGGCCGCAACGCTTTCCAGTGTAACGTCATGCATGCAAATCAGGGCCCAGTATAGGCTTTTTCAAGTAAAAGCCATGTTCAAACAGCACGTAATCTCATGATTTGAACATGGATTTTGCGGCTTCAAACAGATTCGCGTAGCGAATTCCCATGCAAGAATAAAGTTTTAAACACAAAAAGGAACATAACTCAGACATCAAAAGAGACAAAGTGGTGCTGTTTCGACGAATCGCTTGCTGGATGTCTGGAAAACATTAAGCTTCGTCTAATACTTTCTCACAAAATATAAAATATTGTAGCGAAGCGTTTTCACTTTTGTTCAGTATAGCATAAAGTGTATCGTAATTATACAGTACTGCTGCATAAATAAGAATCGCGAATAAATTACTTTAGATGTTCGTTTTCAATTCAACAATCGTGAATCATTTCAGGCAGTATTTTGACAAAATATATTGCCTGGTATAACGGCTAATTTTTGCTCTAATAATTCTGATGGTAGAATTTGGGCATTTTATAATCCACTTATTTGACACTTGATAATCCTGGGATAGGTCTAATCCATTTTTTGAGAAAACTATAATTTTTCGGCTAAAATGGATTTTATTTTTAGCTGGGCTCAATGGATAAGCTATTCAAATCTCATGTCAATTATGCTCTAATATAGATATAAAGGATTCTTGGGCCCATCAAATTTTGCAAAGGGCCCATAGAAATTTCAAAAGGCTCATTAAAATTATGTAATTTGCATGTATTTAAATGGGATATGGGCCATTGGCGCATTTTAAGGGCCCATCATCATTTTTGTCCAAGATTATCCCTGACTTGAGAGTTACCATTGAAAGAATGTATGTAACCAGCTCAAATTAACTAATTACAGAAAATGAATGGTTGACTATAAAATTACATATGTAGTTGATAATGTTTAGGCCGTTTACCACTGTAAAAGTTGTTTTATAAAACTGTCCATATTAACCACATCACGCTGTTTTAGTAGAAAATGTCCTTACAAACATAGCGAACAGTATTTATCAGGATCAAACTGATCGTATTGGATCAGTTGGATCTGTGTCTACGCTGATTGAATCGATACTATCAACTAAATGACAGTGCTTAAAAAAGCAATTACGATTTTAAATTGTGTGATGCTTTTGAGGCTTACCTGTAGAAATTTAAGTACAGATATATTGGCTGTAACATGGCTGTTACACCGTTTAAATTCCCCCCGCTTTTCAGAACGCCTAAAAATGTCGAAATTCCCAAGAGATTAGGGGTCAGGGCAGTGGTAGTAGACTCTTCAAACAATTTTCTTCTGACACTGCAGGATATTCTAAATCCAGATTTGAGCTTAATGTTCGGAAAAATGCAAGTAATAAAATAATATTCCAGATTTTCGCGTTTCTTATTATTGCGGCAGGACTATAGATAATGTATTTGGCTTTGTCATGAGAAAACCTGTCATCCGAACTAAGGGTATGGTAGGAACAGTGAAACTAGTATAAGCCCTTCAGTAATTTTATTACTGACCATTCCAAGGCAGTGCTGCTTTTGTTGATCTTTTTTGTGTCTGTTTTTTCATTACTGCTACATGCGTGGATACAGAGGGGGGCAGGGGGGGCCGAATCCCCCTAAAATCACAAATATAGGGTTTCTTAACAATACTGGCCTGGATTCCCTAAAGACATCTAGCTACCAAGCCAGCATTCAATGTTGGGCCATCATAGGCACCCGAGCGAAATGCAATTTAAATGGCGTTTTGCTGGCGGGCCGATTATGGCCCGCTTTTAATGGTATTTGGATCCACTCAACAATTCAAAAATAAAAACGTTGTCAAAGTTGGACCCCTTCTGAAAAAACCTTCTCGATCCGTGCATGTGCTATCTTAGTTTCTTGTAGCCTTGTGGTAACTTGGTGGGAAAGGGCTGACCCTTTGGCTCTCTTGTGTATGATGTCCTTGTGCTTTTCCTACTTTCTCATATGTAGTCCTGTATAGGGGGCTACCAAATATGCCATATCCCTTGAAGTAAACAGGCAGGTATCCCTTTTCAACTAGTAAATATCCCCAAAATTAATTTTCTAAATATTCAATATCCCTGGAAGTACCCAAAATATTGAACACAGTATCCCATATCCCTGTAAGTAAAATGGATAATATCCTATATCCCTGGAAGTATAATGGTAAGGATCCTGTATCCCTAAAACCCTATACATGCCTCCATATGGTTCCTGGGTCAGGTGTGGTATTTGCGTGTTTCGATTCCTGATATATAAAAGTCAGAAAATGGGCAAAGATTAGGAATCGATACAATCAAGCACCACATCTGACCCAGGATACCAATGGGAAAGTGACAACGTCAAAATTAGACATCACAAAGGAGAGCCAAGATGTCAGCCCTTTCCTATCGCTTCTCTCATCGCAGCCCAAATAATTGCTTGTGATACAGCTGCATTTTTATGCTTTACAGGAAAATGTCAGCACGTGGCTTGAATTCATTAGACTAAGGCAGTATAAAGCTAACTTTGAGAGGATTGATATGGCTGAATTTTTATGCTTTACAGGAAAATGTCAGCACATGGCTAGAAAATATTGGACTAAAACAGTATAAAGCTAACGGCTGAATTTTTATGCCTTACAGGAAAATGTCGGCACATGGCTAGAAAATATTTGACTAAAACAGTATAAAGCTAACGGCTGAATTTTTATGCTTTACAGGAAAATGTCAGCACGTGGCTTGAATTCATTAGACTAAGGCAGTATAAAGCTAACTTTGAGAGGATTGATATGGCTGAATTTTTATGCTTTACAGGAAAATGTCAGCACATGGCTAGAAAATATTGGACTAAAACAGTATAAAGCTAACGGCTGAATTTTTATGCCTTACAGGAAAATGTCAGCACATGGCTAGAAAATATTGGACTCAAACAGTATAAAGCTAACTTTGAGAGAGAACAAATAAGAACATCTAAAGAGATGGAAGTGCTCAAATCATTCGGGAGGCAGGAAGTAGAGAAGGAATTGAAAATCACTAAAAAGGGTAAAATACGTAGTAGCAAGCATAGACTTAGAAAATGAGCCAGTGCATGAGATTTCCAACAATGTGGTATGTGCGACCAGCAATGCCCTCAGATCAGCCTGCACATACGCGCAGTCTGATCAGAGTCTTTGCATGTCGCTTGAATATTTTATGAGTGTTAAGCTACTGACTGATGATCATTTGGAGTATCTAAGCTTAAAAGGGGGTTGCACAGGCTCGCCTGGAGTCTACATTTGTCAAAATATCACATTGTTGGAAATCACATGACACGGCTTATATATATTCGTAGTAGGGGTTTGCTAACAGGGATTGTCAAAACAGGCGATTGAGACTGCATGCCACAATCAAAGACCACAGAATAGCATATAGCACAGCAGGAAGGAGACACATAAAATGCATTATGCAGGGCTCCAGATAAGAGTGCGTACCGGAATATTAACTTACTTATTTCTCAAACAAAACATAAGTTGTGGTTGCTCAAAAGAACCGTCACAATGAGACGGTTCTTTTGAGCATCCAAATCACATTTTTAAACTGATGGGTTAGGAAATTAACACAATTTTAAGCGTACAAACATTCATTATCTGGACCTATGGCATGATAGCAAGAACACAATAAACGTAAAGCAGCAATCTACCAGACCTTTACAGAGATGATTGCAAACCTAGAATGGAAAATTAGTATGCATTACAAAAACTGTCTCATCCTAAAGGCTGGAATCAATATTTACATGACTATTTTAGCCAAATAAATCTGCTAACTTAATCTGGCAAATAATCAGTACTTAGTTACTTTAATTAAGCTCAGTTTGTTATCTGTGCATTCTACATATACCATAATGTGTTCTTAATTTTATCTTCAAAAATATCTAAGTACAGAATTATCACCCCAATTCTATTTCATCACATGTTTCCTATGGTATATCACAATACAGCCGTGTAAATATGGATGCTGCTGTCCTTGCTTTGTCCCTATTGCTAGGATATATCATAATGATAAGAAGGGGATCGCAGTGGCTCAGTGGTAGAGTGCTTGACATGAGACCGAGGGGTCGCTGGTTCAAGCCTCACCAGCGTCACTAACTTGTGGTCCCTGAGAAAGACACATTTTTCCTAGCTTAGTACTGGTTCAACCCAGGAAGACCCATCCTTGTTTAACTTAAAGATTGTTTATGGGACGTAAAGAATCAAATCAAACAAACAAAAAATTGATAAGAACTTTATTAAATGTTTTGTGTGACTAACAAAAATATTTCACCAAGTGTGTTGAAAACATCAGAATTTTCACCAGTGTGCAGCACAAGTGAAAATTCTGATGTTTCAACTCATGAGATGAAATGTATTTGGTATTTACGGAAAAAAGTAAATTTATACTATTTGTGTCGCGTAATTGTTATCTTGGTATTTCGCTTTGTAATAATTTTGGTTTCTGATCAATAAGGGATGCATCAATTTCATTCAAATGTCACAGAAGGTCAAGCATCATTCAATACATGTCAAGTTCGTAATACGGGGTAATCCATAAAAAATGACTGAGTTATGGCCCTTTTACTTATATTTGGCTTAATTCAGATCAATAACTTTTAAATTATTTTTTGGAGATCTCCCTCCACACCCCCTCCACACCCACCTCCGACCATAGGGGACAATAGGTCAAGATTCAACTTTTTCAGAATATGGTCATGTTGCATAACGATTGAAAGCGAGTCACCAATGCAGCAACATGGTAGCCAATATTTTTGCCCGCAGACACCCCGGGCCCCACCAAATCTCCCTTGGGCAAAAAATCAACTTTTTTTTTGGTCATGGTGCTATCAAATTAATATGAATTCTGAATGCAGCAACATGGTACCTAATATTTTTCCTGCAGACCCCCCGTCCCCCTTTTGACCATGTGGTCAAAATCTAACTTTTTTTCAGAACATAGTCATGTTGCATTTCAAATTAAAGGGAATCACAAATGCAGCAACATGGTAGCAAATATTTCCCCCCAGACCCCCACCCAACCCCCACCCAACCCCAGACCCTGGGCGGTGGGGTCAAATAGTCAAAATTCAACTTTTTCAGAACATTGTCATGTTGCATATCAAATTAAAGAGAATTCTGCAGAGAACACCATGCAAACACATAATCTCTCCTTACACGCACCCTCAACCTGTAGGTTGGATTAAAAGGTAAAAAATATTAATGTGGTCATGTTGCATATCTAATTAAGCGGGAAGAAGTATAGACTAATATAGAAGCAAACACTTACAAACCTTATAAAGTGACAATATTTCGTCAGTTAATATGGTCTGTCAATTTACATTTAGCCTTTATTTTCATTGTTGTTATCGATGTTGTTACATGTACATAGTGGATAAGCTCTTGATTTTCTTTTCTTTTCTGCGTTCTTAGACCTGCAAAGAGTTACAGAGAATGAGTCCACATCCTCCAAGCAGCTCATCTTCGTTGATGCTTTTACAGATATTCACATTATTTCACGGAAAAAAAACACTTGAAAATGCAAAATCTGGCCAAAAAATTACGTTCTATGAAAGCATCAGAGCTTTTTGGAAAATATCCCCAAACTACGGATTTCAATAATCCAAACTACCAATTATTGGAAAGGATTCCTGCTGTCCCTGACACTTCGAATAATCGAGTTTGGGCTGTACTTTTATTTCCTTTGCTATGCACAAATTTCACTGCTAAGCATAAAATAAAGAAGACTTAATACCATTCTGTATATATCAAAAACAAGGTATATTTTGTTTAGATTTGGTTCTTAAATGTTTGACTTACCTATGGATATTTCAGGTCATGTTAAAAGACTTCTTTATGCAATCAGAAGGCTTAGAAATCCAACCGCAGGTAAGAACTTTTATCAAATATATACCATTTGATCTTTTGGAATGTAAGAATCTATCGTGAGTGTGAGGGTAGGATAGAAAAATCCATCCCAAGGATCATCCTTTGGCTTGCTGATTGATGACAAACGGTGATCCCGCAGGTCAGATTTTTCTATCCTATCACATGAATAATGGATTATTTTTCTTGCTCAACACTAAATACCATATTTGATACTGGAAAAACAGGAAAAAGACTTCCAGAGAATCTTGAATACGCTGAGATGCGACATGGTGACGTCATTTTAACATTACAATGACGTCACGGATCGACGTGTGGCCAGCGTTCGGCTGTTCGTTTTTTATCTTACTCTAGGGCTGATACAGGTATGTGAGATAGATATATCTGACATAATGCAAGGGGGTGGCTATGACTTGTCGATTTCATTGGTTGTTCAAAATATGGTGGCACAGGTGTGGCAACCAGGCCATGTATAATTTTAAACATCATACAAATTTTAGCATTAAATCTTCTCTGTTCTAGCGTTTTCAGATTTAGTTGTTGTTGGAATTCCGTAACACTTTGGTAAGGAGAGTAGGAGCTGAGAATCCAGCAAGTGACCCTTCTATGAACCATCTCTACCTTATGGATGTGTTTTTTAGTGTATGGACTCCAAACCGATGAAGCACATTCAACCTGCAGTCTTACTATATTTATATAGGCTGAATTGCATATACCCAGCTTTTTGTTTTAAAATTTATTTTAAAAAACCCTACGCTTTTGAAGCATTTACTGTGACGTGGTTGATGTGATGTTTGAAATTTAGGTAAGATAAGATGTCAACACTAAGGTACCGTGCATGGTCTATAGAGACAAATGTATTGAGCGGGGATGGGACTTGCCATCCCTTGTTTGCAGTCAGATACGCATATGTAGTCAGACACGTTACCAACTACGCTACGCAGCCCCTTTTGTTACCTTCAGACTAACTGTGCACACTCTGAGTAGGTTCTATTTATGTCTAGTTGGATTTAAATCCTAGTAGATTGTTTTTAGTAAGAAAAGTCGCTATAATGGCAGGAGAAGTCTAAACAAATTTTCAAGGCTAACCAGCTAATATCTGTAACTAGGTTTGCTGTTTAACCTGTAGAACGATTGAAAGCTCTCATAAGCTCATTGGTCGTGTTGCTGATTAGTTAGATCGCTCAATGGATTTATCTTAATTGATTAAAGCTAAATTTTGCCCATTTACTGCCTGTCAATGGGTCTACATATCCCAAATCAGACCTTTAGTTATAAAGACGTAACACCATTTTCTTTTTTTAATTCTTAAACAAAACAGATATTGTTGGTACTCAAAAGAACCAACTTAACAAGACGGTTCTTTTGTGCACCATCACGATACGCTCATAACTGTCTGTAAGAACCTATTCAAAATTTTAGGCTGAAATAGGTGTTTATCTAACTGATGAGAAATAATGTATTTAAGGATTAAATGAGCCATGACATGAGATTTCCAATAATGTGGTTTGTGCGACCAGCAAAGTCTCAGATCAGCCTGCGCATACGCGCAGTCTGATCAGAGCCTTTGCTAGTCGCTTGAGTGTTCTATGAGTGTTAGGCTACTGATTGAACACCACTTATAGTTTCTAAGCTTAAAATGAGGCTGCAAAGGCCCGTCTGAATATACAATTGTCAAAATGCCACATTGTTGGAAATCACTTGTCACGGCTAAAATATGATTCATTTCTAGATGAACGCAAGATAATAGACACCAGAAAGGCAATAGATATGGCCGCCACTCATCATCTCAGAAGAGTCAACGTTGGAGAGCATGATTTCTGGGAACAACTAAAGAACAAATGTCTCCTTCCAAGCTCAACAGCATTTGGTTTAGAAGAAGATTTAAAACGTGAGTTTGGTCTATGTTCAACTATTTTACTGACCGTTCCAAGGCGGTACTTCTTTTGTGGATCTTTAATGTTTTTGCTCTGTCTTGTGTTTTCTATGTCATTGTGCGCGTCTGTTTATATGTGCTTTGTGGTCACCTGCTGGGAAAGGGCTGACCTCTTGGCTCTCGTTTTTGGTGTCTGACTGTGAGTTTGTCACTTTCCCATTGGTATCCTGGGTCAGGTGTGGTACTTGATTGTATCCATTCCTGATATTTGCACCCTTACTTACTTTTATATCAAAAATTTGGCTATCCTTATAAGTAAGAAAGAGGGCAAAGATCAGGAATTGATACAATAAACAATAAACCAATTTTGATACAAGGCCAAATTCGCCTTTTTGCTGAGCTTGAAACAACTATAGCAATCTCAGATTTTTTTCAATCTGCAGTAAATTATCAAATACAAATGTGAGAAAATTGAAGTAATCAACAATTTAAATATTTATGTTGCTAAAGGTGAGTCATCATGTATCGCCAAAACTGAAATGTGAAACTAATGTTTTGGTCATATGCTAAGTAGACTTTTGAATATTTTAATAATCAGCATATTATATATGCCTGAAAAATAAGCCATTTGCAGCAGCCATGGTGGATTTAAACCAATTCATAAATTGTATTAGCATGTATCAGTCACCCCTAATACTAACTGAATTGTTTCAACATAACCTTATAAACGTTTCCTATCTCACGGCATGTTACCTTTATCAGGTCATGATGACGTTGCACTTTTTGAATGACGTCGCTTATGACGCTGAATCAACACAAAAATCAAAAATTACATCATAATCGCTAGTTTGAAGAGTGTTTAACAATGGGTTAACTGATAAATAGAACACCAGGTTTGCGTCTTCTGATATCAAGTTTACCAGGCTCGCTTTGAGAACAAATGTTGAATTGCTCGCGATGTCAACAAGCGTTCTCAAAGCCTTGCCTGGTAAACTTTATATCAAAAGACACTCACCTAGTATTCTCTATTTAGCACGCATCAAACATTTCTTTTCAACTCTTGTAGAGCGATTGGGAGATCTAAGGAACCAATGGTTGATGATTTTTGCTGTTTCCAACACTCTCTGGCTAATTCTAATCTCAACATTGGCCAACAATGGAAACCTTCTCAATGTATTTGGTAGTAATATAGTTGGTGAGTACCTTTCTAAATATTTAACACCATTTTTTTACAATTGCAGTGCACTCTAACTGCTTCAGACCTTTTATAGCCTTTATTGCAAACAAAACTTACCCCTACCAGGCTGTTGTCCAAGGAAATTTCCTAATTACTCAAACATCTGAGAATTTTTTACAAAATCTCTTTAACATTTGCCTTCAGCATAAACATTGTTTTTGAATTTCCAGTGTCTGGCTTGACTTATCATAAGCCTGTATATTACTCGACAGAAGTTTGAAGTGATGTTAACTTTTGTGCCGACTGTACAGTATCGTGTGCTGGATGTACACTTTGTTGTAACAGTAACACACTATCTAGGAAGAGCACTATGAATATATTTGTTTATCCTCGACTTACATAGAAATTTATCTGAATTCCTGTGATAGTAAATAAGACCATGTTCTTAAATTTAGACATATTTTTAGTTATTGTAGGTTTAATCATCATGTGGATACATTTTTCTTCTTCGCAGGTTTATTGGTTGTGGTGTTGTTCACATTTGTGTTGATTGTACAGTTTCTTGCAATGGTTGTTCACCGTGTTGGTACAGTGACACACTATCTAGGAAGAGCACCATATCGTGTCAATGAAGCTTACCATTCTAGCTGGTCTTTTAATGATAGGTAGGTTCCAAAATTGAAAGTCAGAATATCACTTTTAGCAGAACAGAAAACTGATTTGTCATTAGTAAAGTGTCAAACTGATTTAATGTTTTTGTCAATATTAAGACATATTCTTGGTTATAAAGCTGCAAAAGAAAAAAAATCAAATAAATAAAAAAAACATTTAAACATTTAGCACCTTTTCCATTTAAATTACAGTTGATTGGTTTATTTGTCAGAGACAATAATAAGAAAAATATGATCAGCAGTTTTGTCTGTCACCTTGATAGCAATCTTATGGATCTTGCGCTGCTAAAACAATAAATTCTCTGTTTTTTTTGTCTAGGTGCTGTGTTGATATTGATCATTTGATTAGATTGTCACTTTCCTTACCCATAATTCTGACGCGGATCAAGACACATAGATGTGTGGTTTGCATGACAAATGAAAGAAACTTTTCCAAGAATCATCTCCTACTGATCCATTGTTATTATTTATAAACAGTGGCAGTATCTGCTACAACGCTTCAACATTAATCCTTAATGTTCCCAGTGGTCTGCAATTTTTTTTATTTTTTTACGCAACAAAGTATGTTACTAGTCTATGATTTCTTTGATTACTAATACAGCATTTCATCAAGGTCTAGACTTTTAGTTAAGGTAGAAAGATCTTCAGACAAAAAAACACAGTATTTTTTTTAAAAAAAATTATAATCTGGCATCCCTCAATATATATATAATGTATAATCCTAAAGTCAGTGTACATAACTGGAAAGAAGAATCCATAAATGTATAAAATGTTTGACCAGTACATATGTTCTTTGTATTACAGTGACCTAAAAGCCTCAGCAAGTATTGAACCAGATGAAAGAGAAGCTAGATGGGCTGTCAAAGAAGCTTTAAAGAAAGCTCAGAGACGCATTCGTAGACCAAAACAAAAATCTTCAGAAACAGAGCCTCTAATTAAATACAAACCAACAACAAATGGAATTGATATTAAAGTGTAACTCAGTGGTACATTCATTAACCCAAAAGGAATAAAGCTGAACTGAAAAATATATGATCATATCATGCTGCAACTAGAGGAGTAAACATTAAATCTCAGACAACATACATTGAGATATTAATTGAATGCAAAAATGTACACCAAAGTGTAGCTTGACTTTGTATCTGTTTACCATAAGAGAACATAATTGATACCAAACATCTGTTTAACAAATATACAAACACAAACGTTTGACACGTTATTTCACAGACGTGTCTCAAATATATTACATCCTTTCCATCTGTGGAAATTAAAAGTGGTATCAAAAGCTCAACTTTAATTCTCTGGTAGAGACTAGACAAGGCATATTCTGTATACAATATAACCATTGTCATGAAACTTGTTCATAAAGTAGTTAAATTGTGTATGGGCTTGAACAGCTAACATGTTTAAGATACAAATATTTTTGTTGGTCTTATATAGTTACAAAACAAACTACAAAAGGGGCCAGTGAAAACTGAATAGTAAAACCAACTGCGAAAGCAGAGAATTTAACCTTTATACTAAAACATATTGTATTTTTCAACAAAATTTGTAAACAATGCATAGAACTATATGTCATCTGCTGGGCAATTTATGTGCAATAAAGATTAAAAGAACTAGAGTATCATTGACACACTTTCAACCTTCATTATTGTCGTTTTATCCATGTATCAACAGAGTGGAATTTACAACAAACTAGCTACGCATAATTTGCACAATTTCAGAGTGATTCCCCATGTAAATCTCCAATTATTTTTTATAACAAAGATAGCTCCTAAATTTTTACTCAGGATTTAGGAATGGGGTGTGCAAGTAGAAAGGTCTGTAAAGGAATTTGCAAGCTTTGGTACCAAGATGATTTTCCAGTGACTTTACTCCTGGTAAACCTATACTATGGACCAAAGTCCTTTGGATCAGAGTTTAATCTTTGAATTATAGGCAGAAGGACTTGTTTCAGACAATGGAAACTTTTTTGTGTCATCTGCGAAGCAAGGATGACACAAAGGGATAATGATTCCGGCGGCAGCTTGGTTGTCGTCAGCGTCACACTTTTGGTTTCTGATTAGATTACTCTTGAAAGTATGCATTTATTTCATTTAAACTTTACAGAAGGGTCGAGCATCACTCAATACAGGTCAAGTTAAAAAAAGGGGTTTTCTCCCAAAATTTTGACTGATTTATGGCACATTTCTGCTTAGATTTTGGATAAAATTGTCAGTTTGTGTTTTAGGATCAATAACTTTTGAAGGGATGCAACAGTTTCTTTCACATTTTACAGAAGGGTAAAACAGCATAAAATACAGGTCATCTTCGAATTTGGAGGTCTTTTGCAAACTTTTGATTGAGCTATGGTCCTTTTTGACCTAGGTTTAGGCAAATGCAAAAGCTTAATTGGCCTTTTTGCTGAACAAACTTCACATTACTCCAAAACTATAATATCTGACAACTTCTCGCTATTGGCCATGATTACCAAGTGCCTGTAGTTAAGCATGGCAGCGATAAAAAAATTACCCCAGGCCCCTGACCCTTAGGTGGGGTCAAAGGTCAAATATCTAAATTTCCCAATAACTCAGTAAGTTGTCATTATTTTTTTTTCAGAACATGGTCATGTTGCATATCAAATTAAAGAGAATTACTCAATGCAATACGCCCCCAGGATCCTAGACACCCTCTCACTTCACCCCCTGACCCTGTGGTTGGGGTAAAATGGTCAAAATTCATTTTTTTGCAGAACATGGTTACGTTGCATATCAAATTAAAGAGATTCACGAATGCAGCAACATGGTTGCAATTATGTGCCCACAGACCCCCCCCCCCCCCCGAACCCTAGGGCCAGTAGGTTAAAATTCAATTTTTCTAGAACATGGTCATGTTAGATATCTATATAAAAGGCATCACGAATGCAGCAACATGGAAGCAGATATTTTGCCCGTAGACCCCCCCCCATGCCCATGACCCGGTCAATAGGTCTAAAGTCAACTTTTTGAGAACATTGTCATGCTGCATGTTAAATTACAGGGACTCATGAATTCAGCAACATGGTAGCAAAAAATTTGCACGCAGACCCCCTCCCCCAGGACCCTGGGGTATGGGTTCAAAAGATCAAAATTCATTATTAAATTAAAGGGAATCATGAATGCAGCAACACAGTAACAAATATTTTGCTCGCAGACACCCCCTACCCAAATTGAACTTAGGTGTTGGAGAAATGGTATTTATGTTTTGTGATTTATAAGTTTCCCTATAATAACCCTTTCCCCCAGTATATAAATTCAACAAATTTGCCTTGTTTAACTTCTGTTTGGCCAGGCGACAAATCTGATTCTCCGAATTCTAGTTTCTATCTTAACACTTTTGTAGCTTTAAAGACAACCATCTTATTGAGAACTTTCCTATAAGCAACCAGAACATGTTTTGATTGTACATTCTGAAAAGGATCATGTTTGGGCTATATCATATTCAATGAAAACCTAATTTTAATAAGGGCTACTGATAATAAATAAAAGCTATAGACTTTCTTCTGAATCCGTTTTGGTATAAATTAGTAACGACTTATTTAAGTGTTGTAATATGTTGTTATATGTATGTATTTATACAAACAAATTGAGTTTAAAGCAATAAGTAAAAGCTCTGTATCTATATTTGAAGTAACAATTTTACACTGTAGTTTAAATACACCTTTGCTTAACTAATTAATGCGGAATGATATTTCCAACCGTTATCAATGAGAACAGTCCATCTCTGTTTTTAGTGATTTTGGATGGCATTTTTCATTTGTATTCAAACTTTGATAGAATATTATGCATGCAAACAGCGGAGACACTGATCAGACGCCGCATTCTGCGGCATCTGATCTGTGTTGGCATTGGTTTCTTATGACCCACAAAGAGGACGCTAGGCTTATATGGGTTACAGATTGACTGGGCTTATTTTGACTATAGAAAAATGATCAAAACATTTATAGTAATATTTGTGCAAATAGCTAGTTTTATTATAATTTGATTGTTTTAAAAATAATTATGAGGCTTTGGCCGATGTATATATCAAATGGCATATATCAAACGTCTAAGCCAACATTGCAGACCCTGATAAAATGCTGCATGATGTCACATTTCTTCTTGGTCTACACTGGTTGCAATAATAGCCGTTTATGATTAAGGTATTAGACCAATGAAAACTTACAAGCAAAATTGTGACTAACATATACAAAAAGCTCTACAATAGTAGATGCAGAGGCATATTTGTAGATGCTACACAACAACTCCCCACACACGCATACAAAGTTAAACACTTGGAAAAGAAGTTTGACAGCATGAAATTCAACGCAAACATGAATGCTTGAGTCAGTATATAGAAAGAAACAGTGAGCAAATAAAGAACCTATAAAAGTGGCTGCAGGTAGCATTTTCAAATAGAGACGAAATAGGGCTAAATAAGTATTGTAAATAATCTGCTGGCAGACATTTCTTATGAAATTTTAAGCCCTATTATCTCAGACAATTGAAGAAAATCACCACAAAAGTTGATTTCGGCTATAGATTTAACTGGCAATAAACTGGTGTTTAAATCTGTATTTTATTATATGTCAGTTATATGAAAGCGTAATTGTTTGAATATTGTTTAACTCATTAGTTTTGTCATTATGTCATGGGTCATCATAAGTGTCGTCTCATTGAGACAGTTATTTGGAGTACTTACTATATGGTATCGGTTGAAAAATAATAAAATGATAAGTATTTCTTATTTAAACACTCAATCTAAATGCTTGATTTACAGTGGTGTAAATAATGCTCTTGAAACAATTGATTTGTTGTTAATTTACTTGCTAGCCTATCTCTAAATATAAAATTATTAAATTTATATATAAGCCCTTCCCCTGACCTCATCCTCAACGTAAAGTCATATAAGTGCTATTATAGCTTGTTTCATATGAGCATTATATATGCACACGTTTTCTTTTATTCCCTATTGCCATGAGATTATTTTGTATAACAAATTGGATGTCTTTCGTGTTATGTTGTCAATTCACAAAGGTTACAATGAAATATTTGTTAAGATTTTAAAAATAGTGTTATATGTTTACTGTTTTTCTTCAAGTTACTCATTAAATATGAACCATTTTATCAATTTGTATATTGATATTTAGCCATGCGGACCTCCCTCGAGAAGCAATTGGAACAGAGGGGTCCAATTGCTTCTCAAGGGGGTCCCATACCAGTATATGTATGGATAACTATACATATTTTTGATTTTCAATGAGGGTCCAGACCCCTGTACCCCCCTCTGGATAATGCATGTGATATCAATTAAAATTAGACAACATTTTACCCTACACAAGTAGTCAAGTATGCTAATGAAGATGATAATGAAATCGACAAACGATGAGTTGAAATGACTGATTTAATTGTGCCATGGGATAATGCCATTTTAAATTTTGACTGCTTGTGTTTTGTCAATATCCATTGATTAAAATGAACTATTTTTAAGAATTACATATTCATACTTAAATACAGTTTTGTTCTTCCTTATGTGTGTATGTGAACATTTTAACTATATGTGTTTTAGTATTTCTGAAAAAAGAGACAGAGAGAGATTGACCCAGTAGTACTGTCATTCTGAAGAGTTTCAACATAGCTTTTTGAATATTAGATATATTGCCTCGCTCTGTTCAGTGTATACAAAGATTTTTGAGGCTTGTATAGGGGGTTACCAGTATCCTATATCCCTGGAAGCAAACAGGAAAGTATTCCAAATCCCTTGAAGTAAATTGAAAACAATCCCCTTAATTAAATTTCCTAAATATCCTGTATCCCTGGAAGTAAACAAAATATACCTGAAAATACCAACACAAAATACTACACATTGATTCTTTTAGGTCATTATTAGGTTATGGTCTGGCCTCTTTGGTATGTATTGTCTTTGTTATCCATTTAAATTGTGAAGAACATTTCTAATGTCAGTCGGCCATTTGTGATCAAACTACATGTGTATAATGGGAAAGGTTACATACGTTTTATGCCCAATTGTATTGGACATATGGTTGCCATATCAGCATAAAGCTTCCATAGACTTATGATGGGAAATCTTTAAAATACATGCCATGATGGCAAACGGCTCACATAGTATTTAGCATGTAAGAAAATCTTGTGGTCTCCAATAAATTATGCTATCAAGTCACTTTCAATAGCTCCTACATACTTTTTTTTGAGACAACTTTAAAACATCTTTCAAGCCTTCATGCTTACAGCATATACATGTATTACCAGGCCCCGAAGGGTAATCAGTAGTGAGTCTGATTGTAGATCCAGAAGACATGAGTTTGATCCTGGCCTGGTCCCATACTTTCGTTGAGTTTAATGATGAAATATTTTCTACCATTATTCTTCTCCTTCCACTTACTTACTCAAGAAGGGTTGTGTCAGTTACAAGTAAAGGTATGTGCATGGAGTACAAAATATACTGGCTAACCCCTTATTCAAGCTTTACAAGGAAAGTGTGATTGGTTTAACTGATAATCTCGACATGATCATAGCTGGTGCGTGATAATCACTAATCAAATCTGAATAAAAATAACTAACATATTTACTTTGTAGTAATGTTTAGTGGTCCCCTTCATAAATCCTGCCAATCATGTCCCTGGAGTCCAAATTGGCCACGTCTATTCAATAATTAGAATGGAAATAACTTGCAAATTTGTCAGGCCCACAGTTTAAATAATTAATGGTTAGCAATATTGCGCCCTTCATAAGTCCTGCCACCCGTGCCCTGGAATCTATATTGGTCATGCCCCAAGGATCAATTTCTATTTCTGTTGTATTGCTTACACGTTAACGCTGACACTCTCAGAGGGCTAACATATTTTATTTAGTGGCTTATATAATGTAGTTTAAGGAAATCACAGTCACAAAATCCCATCTGGGGAAGGGGGTTTAAACACAGCTCAAGGCCTATTAGTGGTAGCCTTATACGATTCCTACCAACCATGTCCTGGCTGCGGATTAGTTATGCATGGGACATGCATTCTCAGTTTGAACACGGCTGTGACCTCGACTTAAGAGAGAATACCTTAGAGCTTGTATAGAGCATATTGTCTTATTATGGTGGACATTAATGCTAAGTGCTAAGATTTAATAATTGGTCGAAGGCTTTGCGAATTATAATCTGGCAACATATTTTCAACAGCAAAAACGACACTGTGACCTCAGCCTTCGACATATGCGACACATCGTCTTGTCTGGTGAACAACTTTTTTCAATAGGTCGATGGTTATAAATGTTTAAAGAAGTGTTATCGTGGCCTGTGATATTGACAATACAGACTAGGGTTTGTACACGCCAAATTATCTTGTTGTATTGGGCATGTGTGCCCTGTGATGTGATAATCAAGAGATTTTATACCCTTAAACAAAACTTCCCAATTAATTTTTCTTTTTGACATTTGCCTGCGACCTTTCCATTTGACTTATGTATATATTATCCGCTGGTTATGTTGCACACCTGCACAGTGATATTGAAATCGAAAGGAGTGTGTGACCATAACCTGGCCAGAATCAGAGACTGTTTATCATCCTCGGAAACGTGAGGAAAAGACACAAAACACAGACAACCATAGCAAATTAAACTTGAGCACCCAACTCAACAAGAAAGGACAATTACCACATCAAAATACAATTAATGACTCTACACAAAACACCACACAAGTCTGAGGAAAATCAAGCAATGGATAGGAAAGTTGATCCAAATAGAGTCCACTATATACAGTATGCGGTCACCTCAACCTTCTGCAACATCTTTGGTAAGGGAATATATAATAAGTGTATTCACGGTATACTTTGGCTGAAGTTCCCAGTCGAGATAAGCTTGCCATGTCGTGTACATACAGCTTTTCCACCTTAGTGGAAACCTTAAAAGGATTTTTATTGCTTTTATTGGTATTTCTACTCTGTATTTGTATATTTTGGAGGAAAAAATAGCAGCACCCCTGAAATTGAACATAGTATCCCATAACCCTGGAAGTATAATGGAAAGTATCCTATAACTCCAAAAGTAAAATGGCAAATATCCTGTATCCCTAGAACCCCCATACAAGCCCCAATTTTGTGATATGCGGAATACACGATATCATTATGGTTTAAAACATTTCAAATGTATCTATCTGTCCTTAAAGTCAATACTTGTTTTGACCCTTTATATTTTGATGGATTTTCCCGTACATATTGGTACAATAAGTATGGGACTACACATTGTGTACTTACAGCCCAGCAGAATTTGGGTAAATTTTTGGAGGACCTGGAACTTGATTTTAAACTATTTTTCTGTGTTGATTCTGGTAGTGCATACATTGTCCTTGAATCATCTCAGTGATGCTATTCTGGCATCATTGGGTATTTTGATATATCCAAGATGGCGTCCAAGATGGAGGCAAATTGTAAGTAAAAATATTGTGAGATATGGATTTTTTGTCTCAAACCCATTTTTTTTTCTTTAAATGGTTAGTTTCGAAGTTGGAATCTAATATACAATACAATTTATTTATTAGAAAATCCATAAAGGATATCCGAAATACAATAGAGTAAATGCAGTAATGAATCAAAGAACATGAACAAGAAGGAGAAAAATAAAATGAAAAACCAATATGCAAGACTAGATTAGTCTTGTAACCCATTGGAGACAACAGAATTCCTTTGTATTAATCTATGATTATTATGGTTATTGTGCTACGATGCATCATTACATAAGACTGAAAGGCAAATAAGAGATTGCAGTCAGCAAAGCAGTAAATGCAACATAATCTAATTTCTCAGGGAAAACATATTGTGACAAAACTAGCAATATCTTTACATATAGATTTGTCTTCATCACTCATAAGCCATTGGAGTTTAGATATATTAGACTGAGATGCAAAATTTGTATTGTTGTTTAAATGATAAGTGATCTTAATTCTATGATTAGCATACTTCAAACAGACCAAGAAAAATGACTCGTCTTCAACTGCACTCATTACACATTGTTTGCAAAGTCTCTCTGCAATAGGGGTAGTATATCTACAATACTCAATAAGTAATTTATGACAGCTGGTTCTAAAACGAGCCAAATTGCTGCAATCTGAATCATTGGAAATATGTGTTAGATACTTTTAAAAAATGAATATTGGTTTAAATTTCCTAGTGAACTAGTGACCCCTCGATCGCAAGTCTAACACTTTACCACTGAGTCACTGTGCTCCTCAGTAAAGAACAGTTGGAAGTTTTAACTATTTGTGTTGTTTCCTGTGTTGCTGCATCCACTCCCCTCGTTGCATAAGTGAGTTGTTTCCTGTGAAGTTGTATCCACTCCCCTCTTTGCGTAGGTGAGTTGTTTCCTGTGTTGTTGTTTCCACTCCCCTCGTTGCACAGGTGAGTTGTTTCCTGTGTGGTTGTATCCACTCCCCTCTTTGCGTAGGTGAGTTGTTTCCTGTGTTGTTGTATCCACTCTCCTTGTTGCATAAGTGAGTTGTTTCCTGTTTTGTTGTATCCATTCCCCTCGCTGCGTAGGTGAGTTGTTTGCTGTGTCGTATCAAGTCCCCTCACTGCATAGGTGATTTGTTTCCTGTATTGTTGTTTCCATTCCCGTCGTTGGAACTCTTGGCCCTGAAAGCTTTCACTATTTTGGTTGTTTCCTGTGTTGTTTGATCCATTCCCCTCGTAGCAAAAGTGAATCGTTTCCTGTGTAATTGTATCCACTCCCCTCTTTTCATAGATGAGTTGCTTTCCGTGTTGCAGTATCCACTCCCCTCATTGCGAAGGTGTTGTTTCCTGTGTTGTTGTATCCACTCCCCTCGTTGCAAAGGTGAGTTGTTTCCTGTGTTGCTGTATCCAATCCCTTCGTTGCAAAGGTGAGTTGTTTCCTGTGTTGCTGTATCTGTTCCTTTTGGTACCATGTATATGGGTCTTTTCGTGATAAATCCTGCGTTGGGCTCTCTGATCAAGTAAGTCCCAAAATCAGCATGCTTAGCTACACAAATAGTAAGTGAGTATGATCAGGAAATACCACAATCACAAACTGCAGAAAAACCCATGGCACCGCGAGGAAGAGCCAAACAACAATCACGAGACACCAGGAAGACAAACTAAACAAAGCAACCAGCTCTCTCTTCCCATCAAGATGATTGCAAAACTAGAAGGGAGAAAAAGTATCGTACACATATCACAAACATTACTTTACACCCCAACATACAGATTTTGAGTACTCAGTAGTGTGCTTATCAGTCATTTAGATTACTTTCTGGTTTGATTCCTTTTGCATCACTGTGACACGCTGGATGAAGCTTTGAGAAGAAAACAACCATTTACACAAACATGAAATACAGTGATAAGTATTTCTGCCCTACTTTATATATATATCTGGTACGACAACTATTTCCTCCATTTTTTGCATAAAGCATAAATGGTAAAAATAGACCTAAGGATGGCTGTAGACGTTGCTCCCCCCACCACCCCGGGTCAATTTGGATGACTTGTGATGATATTCATATAGGACAATATAAGATTACTGGATTGTCAAATTGTAAATCTGATGATATAAAACATACAACAATGATAATTTATAGATGAAAGCAGCTTATATTGTGTTTCAATGATTTTACGTTTTATTAATATTCATGACTACGCAAATCATGCAAAAAAAAAACAATTTGTATATAAGACCGTGTAATAAATTTGTCTGTGTCTGGTCTTCAATTTGGTACTACTTTTATAGTCCATTAAATGAGACACTGTTTTTGAAAATAACATTTTACAAAGCAATGAAATACAGGAAATTATTTATTAAATATAATGCATATTTTAAAAAAGCTGTATTTCACAGCCGTGAAAATATAAAAAGCTGTATTTCACTGCAGTGAAAATATAAGTTGTATTTAACTGGTAAAATTGGATGCCCTCTGCTTTCTCCATTGACATCCTTGAGCCCACTGCAGAAGTTCAAACGCCTGTAACTTTCTTATTAGTGGACAAAACGCAAAGTGTGGGTATTCATTTTCTTTGTTGGATCGCAAGGAAAATTTTGGTAATTAATTTGTCAGGACTTGCCGAAATTTTCACTTTCTCTACTCCTGCTCCTATGCTTTCAGTTTGGTCGACATTGCACGTTATGCAATGTCATCATTAATATTACGTAATCTGCGAACGTATATGACGTCATTTAGTGTAAAAAAAATCTGTCACGCTTAAAATTGTATATAATAAAAAGAAAATTCATTTTTTTTTGGAATGAATATGCCAATTATTTCATCTCGTGAAGCGAGAAAATGTAAATTTTATTCGTGGCTTCGCCACTCATGAAATATGCATGTTTTGCTTCACTTGATGAAATAAATGGCATATTCATTCCAAAATTTTGAATATCCTCTATCTATCATATATGTGGATTTGAAACTCAATAAGAAAACTATATTTAAACCAAAAAACCTTAATAGAAAATATTTTTTGAAGTTTGCATACATACATGCTGTGATAGGATGAAATTTCAGCTTGTTTTCTTATTGTTTTACGCTTCGTTATATTACCTTCTACTGTCAAGCCACCCAAAAGTGACGGTGACGTAATACTTTGTTTACAGTTGCTCAGTAAAACACTACTGGTATATTGCACCTCAAATGGAACACAGTTTTTCGTTTTTAAAATTTTACATGAAGGTTTCTTCACCCTTAAAATTTACAAAATGATATCTTGTAAAAATAAATAACTTAGTTTTTGTTGTAATGAAAATACCCGTTTAGTACCCATTTTTGTACTGTCAGTGCAATACACCTAGATATCATAGTATTTGCTCAGCTATAAAATCTCCATTAGAGATTACAGCTGACAATTATTTTGTAACATCAAATGGTGCGGTTTACGATGCAATCCAAGCTGCTTATATAGTTCTACGGATAATGGGTTATTAACGCGTTTCATGCCTACCAAGCACCATCATTAAGGCTGCTTCCGTCTGGCTACCTTATTGTATGATTGTTCATGTGTCTGTATGTGCGAGCGTACAACTAGATATGCACAGGCCTGAAAATACGAATAAGATCACAGATGTACGGGCACTTACATGTATTACATTTCATTTTATATTTAACTTTTACTGCTTCTTTATATGATGGAAAATATGCATGTTTTCACATGGGAGTGGTGAGATCAATAAGCAGACTCCTTCATTGAATAGCTAGGCAAATGTGCGCTTCCAAATAACAGGGCATTTTGGTTAGTAGGCATCTATAGAGGTAGCCTTTCGTTTGTGTCACCGTCTTTGTGACATGGTTAGATAACTGAAATATTGTTGACTATGCCGATAAACAGCAACGAACACCAATATACAGCTACATTTAAAACCCAGTGATGCATTGTAAAGTGTTTTATATTAGTATATACATGGTTTTATATTCAACTGATAGTCATTGATCCATATCGCTCAAGGTACAAGAATGGAATGTTATTTGGCACAAATATTAAGAATGTTAAAATTCCATCCTATCCTAGCATTTATGAAAACGTATACAAACTTCAAAAAATATTTTTGGTTAGGGTTTTTTGGTTAAAATATATTTTTCGAATTAGATTTAAAATTCCCATTTTAGATTTAATGTTATTGCCAAAAAAAAGTGTTCCATTTGAAGGGCTTTACTCCAGTAACGTTTACACTTCACTTAAATTAACGCGAATCGGTAGATCACTTGTGAATCAATCCTATCCTGCGGATAGGATCAATACACAGGTGATCTATCGATTCTAAGTCCCTGATAACTTTGTAAACAAAACATGACGTCACTGTCACTCTTGGCTGACAGGGCAGTAGTACCTAAAGCGAAACGCTTCACTGACTTTCATTGTATATTCTTACATAAAATAAATTACATCAGCGCTCAGATGGTTTTGAAGGTGGCTGTATATTGGCGTGTAGCCTAGTCATCGCTGTTTCTGTCATTTCCAATTGTATACTAACGGTTGTGAAAGAAAAGAAAATAAGGAATAAAAAGTTAACAAATGTGCATACTGCGAAATAAACCTCCTCACTTGGTAGTCATTGGCCCTTTCCATGATTGAGAGCGCTTATTGACCACACAACCACTCCTTTATGCCAGACTAAATAAACACAACGATATAATACAATGTGAAATTTAATGTTTCTGTTTGTGTTTTGAATACAGATGCCTTTCATGCCGTGTGTGTGTGGGGGTGTGAGGGGGGATTTTGATATCCCTATTTGTATAACTCGTTTATGTCAGTCTGCTTATCTAATATGGTACGCTAGTGCATACAGAGACACAGAAAATACAGATAGGTAGACAGACGGAACGGGACAAAATTACAGAGGTGGTAGGACGTTCAACAAAAAAAACCTTATATAAGCGGCTTGGATGTTCATTAAAACCGCGCTATTTAATAACATCAAAGAAAAAAATCTTTAGTGCACATTAATAGATGAGCAAATACGAGGATGGGATCAAAAGTAATGCCACCGGCTTATTTTCAACGCTACTGCAAGCGGTAAGACACAATCCATTTTTAGGCCGACCTTGTTTTGCATTTTGGGGTCTTATTGAACAGTTTGACACCGATGAAAAATTGTCCTGGGGGTGCACGGTGGGTTTAATTGACCCTGAACTATATATAACCTGATTGCCTTTGTATTGAAACCAATGTTTCAAGGGATTCATAAAACAGTAGATGTTGTGTTTAAACGCTATGATGATCAACCGCTTGTGAACTTGATATACAACTGTCCTAGGAAGAGAATCCAAAATCGGGGAATGTCATACAAAAACCTATGTATTTTAACCTTTGTTGTATTAGAAGCCAAAATGTTCTCTCGTTTCCTCAGATTTACTTTTCACCTATAAAAAGGTTCCAGTTCCCGACTCCGTTGGGAATTTATACGGAAAGTTAATAAGACATAACATGCATAATAAGAAAAGTTTCTGAGCTCGTATTTATGCTACAAAAGTAGGAACACATAGACTATTGTGTGACATTCTATTCCTAACGCAGCTGAATTTCATATTCGATCAGCGTGTGAGTTTCGACGCGTTTAGTAGGCTTGTATATTATCAAAGATAGAGGTTCACAGGTTATCATGTTTGATATATAACTAGCTTTTCCCAACTAGGAAGTTATTTTTGAAATTTGCTGATTTCTTGCTAATCTCACTACAGGTACATTGCGCAACCTCCGTATCATAGGGTCAAACAAAGATTACAAATTAACGCATAATATAGAAGTCTGCACATGAATAATTACCAGCTAAGCAAAACTTCACCGTAGAAAAGTGTTATTATTTTCTTACTCAGCAGTTTAAACATAAATTTTGGATGCTCAAATAAAGCGTCTAATTGAGACGGCTCTTTTGAGTATCGTTAACCCTTAAAGCGCCAAGAAAAAATGCATATGAAAATGTCGTCTGCTGAAGTCGTCTGCTGCAAATAATTGCCTAACATTACTAACAATTTAAGTATAGAAGCAAACAGCGTGTACCCAGAAGAGACTACTCCAATAGGAGCAGTCTGATCTGGGTCCACATTGTTTGCCATAGAGGCTTCTTAAACATTTCAGCAGACGAGAAAAGCAGACGACTTTTACTGCGATTGGCGCTTTAAGGGTTAACATCCCTTTTGGTACGCACTCTTTATCTGGAGGCTTGTAGTGAGTCATAATACTGTGAATATTTCGAGATAACAAGTACTGTCGTTGTCCCGCGTTGTGGTGGTAAAACGTCTTCCCCTACACTGCTATCACGTTGATCTGGTCCTTCAAGAGCAAACATGCTTAAGCCTGCTTTGTGCTAGAACCCGGTGCTAGGAGGCATGATAGTCGTTGCAATTAACATTTATTCTCTTGAACAGGTTCAAAAAAACGAGTCTACTGTTTTCAAAGCTTGTAGGTTCTCTTTTTCTGAATGATCCTTTTATCCAAATTATATATCGTAAAAGGACATGAGATGTTGATACTTATCACATGTATGCGCAAACGCCTCATTTAAATGAAAATGCGTCCACACACTGGTAAATGCATATGTCGATTTGCTGGTATTTACGCGTATTGCCGGTACTTCATAGACCGGAAGTGGTAGATATTGGTGTTTAATCATATATAGAAAACATGTCATATGCCTAAAGGACTATATAATCAGATCATTTTTTGAGTATTAGGCATGCACATGGCGATTTATGTAAGCATTTAGGTATAGATTCGAGTACCGATCATCCAGATCGGTACTCGAATCTATTCCTAAGTGCTTACATTAATCGCCATGCACATACTGAATACTTAAAAATGATCTAATTCTATAGTCCTTTAGGCATATGGCATGTTTTTTCTATATAGTATTATCACCAATATCTACCAATTCCGGTCTATGAAGTACCGGCAATACGCGTAAATACCAGCAAATTGACATATAAATTTACCAGTGTGGTCCATATCCAGAGAGGCTACTGAGCGGTCTAATGTTAGGTCTAAAGTTTTTCACTACTTTCACATTTTATGTATGCGAGAAATGAAGGCTCTGACGAGACTGTGCGAAAGCATATGCTCTCCCGAGGCTTTACGGCTTGCAGATGCGATAAGTACATTTACAAAATGTACACACTTCTCTTGTGCCGGTCCTTTATTACCAAGCTTGATCAGTCTAATTAAACATGAACAACTTACCTCTAAATGTGTTGGCATTACAAATCATATAGACAGATTTTAAGTATTTACATTGACATGGCAGCCATTCCACCAAAATTGACTCATGTTTGAAAGTACCGTGTCTCCACTATTTCTATTCTTATTCCTGCTTAAACATGCTTGAAGTCTCTAAAATCATACAAGTCCAAGAACCCCAAGCATTGGTTTGTAATTTAAAACAAATTTGAATAGCAGCAAAGTATTTTGCAAATAGCCAAATTTGCAATGTTGCCAATCTATTTTTGTAGAAATTTGGTATAATTTTATTCAGTGAATCTAAAAGTCGTCCCATTTTCTCCGCAAATAATTTTTGTTCCTTTCAAAAGAATTGTAGACAAAGGCTTATAATTGGGTCATAAGGTGTACATTAGTTATAATCATCAACGACGAGTGTGTCTCAAAGTATGCAGCCGTAACTATTATTGAATTGGATACTGAAAGTAAGAAAGGGGGTAAAGATCAGGAATCGATACAATCAAGTACCACACCTGACCCAGGATACCAATGGGAAAGTAACAAACTCACAGTAAGACACCACAAACATATATATTTCACTACAGGTACGTGATGTAGACTTATTAAGCCTGATGAGATACGATTTCATTCATATAGATGTTTCTTTTTTATTATTAACATTGATGTTTTTAACTAAATATATCCGTCCTCTCAAATACTTTGTAGCATGGCCGATGCTTTTTTCTTTGATCTTTGCTGATGCTTAAATCAGACACCCTAAAATAACGACGAAGGAGGAGCTTAAAACCGTACTCTAACTTCCAATTTTAGTTAAACAGCGAAATAAACCAAATATTCAAGCGACTAACAAAGGCTCTGATCAGACTGCGCGTATGCGCAGGCTGATCTGTGGCTTTGCTGGTCGCACATACTTCATTGTTGGAAATCTCATGCACTGGTTCAAATGATTAAAGATAAACAAAATATCAAACGGAGATAGCTTACTATTCACAGTTGCTCGAAAACATTGCAAACAGAGCCATAATAGAAATGTCACAATTAAAAATGTATGCTTCCGTAACGCTTATATTTATAAAACAAACATCTCTGAATGTATACTATGCACAATAAGTTTAGCAATTGTTTTGTATCAGTTAGCCCATCCACATCAGATCTCAAGTTTCATTTGCTGTCATGAAGATACAAGCGCCGAACATCTGACAATTTCCATTTAAAAGAATATGGAATTACCAAACGCAGCGGCCGTGCTAAAGTGACGTTAAGTTTTAAGGCTAACGGGTAACGTGGGTATTTTTGATCATTGGGGGAAGCCAAAAACATTTTCAAGGGATTGTTTGGTCACTGAAACCAAAAAAGCATAGCAAATGCTGCAATTTTCTGAACTGTCTAAGAGAAACAAAGGACAAAGTTTTCACAATTTGACGTTTTCATTAATGCATTTACGCTATCGCCTTTAAATGGTCTTTCTAGTCGGTTTTTCTTGAACCACAATGACAAGTGAAACTGTATTATGCCTTCCAACACATTCAGAAAAATAATGTTGAATGAAACATCTTCACCGCTATAGAGCACGAGCCGAAAGATGAAATCTAACGTCACCATTATCTCGCAAATGCGTCACACCATTTTCCGGCAACTAAAGTTTTAATCAACCATAAGATCAATTACATTGTAAGCCTATGCTATCTTTGTAAACTGAGTCTCTGTTGAATTGGCACGCCAATAACCATTAGAAGTGTAATCAAATAATGACTACGTTTTGACGTCATTGATGGCAGCTGATTTTTTTCAGCAAGTAATTTCTATCACATCTGTCACACAACCAATAGTTTTTATAGGCGTATGATGCATAAGGAAGATGTAAGACCACCAAACGAAAAACCACATGCTTATCATTTAGCATTACTTACAATGAATGTCATTTTTGTTTACTGACCCCTCCTGCAATTCTAGCTCTTCCCAAATGCATATTTAAAACATGGCGTCTGTAAATTCGTGGTTTCATTTGCCTAAGATCCTGTTCTCATCATTGCATTTAAAATTGCCCAACATTGCACAAAGATGAGCACATAAAGATGCGAAACATAAAAAATTGCTAAACTTTTTGTGCATAGTATAGATAGCAATCATATTTGATTGTATTGTGGTTTGTTTGAAACAAATAGATTAATGGATAACAATCAAAATCAATTGTGTATAGCATGTGGTAAGGAAAATTTTCTCATGTCGCTATGCCTCCTTAACATCTTTTTTCCATAACAAGACTTTAAATGCTTATTGAAAGGACACTTATATGTTCATATCATGATAATGATACTTTGATGCACCATGTTAATTTTGTCCTCTCGATTTACTCCAAAAAGGCAATGACATCAGATATAATTCTAGTTTATGGATGTTTCATCGCATTATATACACGATTTAATATACAATCAAACATAGGCTTGAATGTACAGTTTAAAGATAATCATAACAGTGTACATGCAAATCTAAATAACCATACCATATGCTCTGTACCTTTTACACAAATGTTCCGTTTTTGAACTTCTGTCACTAATCAACGATGCAAATGGTGTTGGTTATGTTCATATACGTTATTAAAGAGGTAATAGACACACACTGGTAAATGTATACGTCGATTTGGTGGTATTTACGCGTATTGCTGGTACTTCATAGACCGTAAGTGGTAGATATTGGTGTTAAAACTACATAGAAAATCATGCCATATGCCTAAAGGACTATAGAATGAGATCATTTTTAAGAATTCGGCATGCACATGGCGATTTATGTAAGCATTTCGGAATAGATTCGAGTACCGATCTGGATGATCGGTACTCGAATCTATTCCTAAATGCTTACATTCATCGCCATACACATACTTAATACTTAAAAATGATCTCATTCTATAGTCCTTTAGGCATATGGCATGTTTTTCTATATAGTATTTACACCAATATCTACCACTTCCGGTCTATGAAGTACCGGCAATACGCGTAAATACCACCAAATCGACGTATACATTTACCAGTGTGAGACAGTTCCCTGACATCAAAAGCATGCATATCCAGAAAAGTTAATTTTTCACCATTTTCCGTTTTGTATTTGTATCAGTTTTGGTGGAATGGCTGGTAAATTGACCTTTGGCTTAGACGCAATGCCTTGAATACATAGAGGATCTTACACGAGTGCTCATGTTTTATTGAATTTATTAAACGAGTTGGGGAAAAGAGATAAAATGCGAGGCTTGCCGAGCATTTTATTTCTTTTTCGCAACGAGTTTAATAAATTCAATAATACAAGAGCACGAATGTTAGATTCTATTTATCATATGGCATTAAAATCACTTTGAAGTCTCATTTCTGGTGTAAAAACGTCATAATTTTGTTATCATGTACACAACGTTGTTATGGACGTCATAATGGTTCCCGTAAATCTATAAACCACTAGTGGTTTATCGATTTTATTGCATGGTGTTATTTCACACTCAGACGCGACGGCATATGATAAAAATGCTAAATATGCTTTAAACTCATCTGCACATCTGTGCCAAACATGAATATTCTCCCTCGATAATGTATAACATTGGCATATCAATCTAAACAGCCTGATTTTACGTATATTGGACCTTACATTGATGTTTCATCCCAAGGCAAGTGTGGCAATTCGAAAAATGTGTTTTCATCTAAAATCCATTGACAATCATAGTGCAAAATATAAACATAAAAACATAAAAAGTTTAATGATCCATATATCAGATTTTATTTTGTTTGGCCTCGACAATTGCATTCAAGGTCATGACGGAAGTCGGAAACCTTTTTTGTAATTTTTACATCATTATTGTGGACACTCTCGGGGAGAAAATGGGAGGGAAATTTGCTTCTTTAACCTAACTTAGATCTTAAGTGCCTTTGATCTTGATCATTGATTTTGTAGTGAAGGGCGCAGTGTCGAAGTTTGGCTCCTGTGTGCATTTTTGGTATAAGTAATTCCTATCGATTTTCCCGTAGAGAAATATATTTTATTTAGGTAAAAAGATGTTGCAACTTTTACTTGCAGTATTTACGTCACAGTGACGTCTAAAATGATATACCGTCTAATCATATATTCAAAGATTGTATCTACTAATTTTGTATGCACCTAAAGTAATAACATTTTGTGTTGTTTATTGCGTTGAAGTGGATCAAAACGTCAATAGGAGAAATGAAAGGAAAACATGATTCAACTTGGCTTTCAATACGTCAAATTGACGTCGATTTGATGTCTATATACAAGGAAAAATATTTGGTACAGAAATATAAATCTGGAAATTTGCGCGTGCCTTGCTATTAAAATCAAATGTTAGCAACAATTTATGTTTCTAGCTTAGTTTTTTAAACATGTTAGCACTCTGTCAATTTGGGCGTTTGGCTGTTACGGCATGTTACCTACGTTACCCCTCATTTTATTTTCAGAAATTATGTGAATAAGACTGTTAAGGTAGAACTTGAATCATTCACATTGGCCATACATTCATGAAATATACAACTAGATTTCATTCCTTACAGATATTTATGTTTATAAAGGATATTCGGTCCATTGTACTGTTATTTACGTTACATCTTAAACTCCTCCCTATAAAATTATTGGAAACTTGTTAAATAGTTTCATTTGACAGGCTTACCTATTAGTAAGCATTTATGTGTTAAATATATGTCCAATAGATATTTCCCATTTTATAACTGCACACAGCTTGTTTTTATCACAAAATCTTTAAGAGTTATAAATTGTTAAATATGATAATCCTGAATAAACTATTAAATAAGGTAAGACTACTATATTCTTAAATTAAGCTTGTAGTGTTATATGAAAATATTTAAACACCATATATGAGCTTTATATTGATAAGGCAAACCGAAAGGTCAACTCAACATCATTGCTGGTTTAGACTATCATTTTGTTGTTTGTATGGCAAAATGCAACGTATATTACAATTGTCATATCTCTATATATATTGCTTAATATCTTATATTATACGCCATATGATATTTATATTATCTTAAAACTAATTGTTTTAAAATTTGTAAAATAGATGTCAAGGTACCAGTTTGTCTGGAAAAAGATCAATTGGTATTTAGGCTGCATTTATTATACATGCTTTTTACATTTGCAAAATGTGTATTTTTGATTTTTTTATAACTATAATAATGATTTGCCCAAAATGATAGATTGTAAATTCAAAAATAAAGAAATTGATACCTACCAAATAACAAAACTTAGAAAGGTTATGTTCCTATTTTCTGTCAAATTTGTTAACACAACGTATATTACTTTATAAAGATAATCATGAGGCCTTATTTTTTATCCAGAATTTTGTCAAAGACACTTTATAATTGAGCCTCAAAAGCTTAAACATTATGGTGAGAATAGAGATTTGTTATATTTATCTGAGAAATTCAAGTTAAATCGAAATAATTCTTATCAGTTATTTAAAATCAATTGTTTTGCATGAGTTTACAGTTGTTCAAATTATGGGTAAACATGGTCATTTAAATGGATCCATGTATATTAAGGTTCATATACCGTAAAATAATAACCCTGCTTATCACTAATGTATGAGGGAGTAAGTCAGATACTATGCATTATAAATGTATGTAATACGTTGTTGTTTAAAGAAATCGTCTCCGAATCAATTTGTATCCTGATATCTAGTTGCGTATGCAGATGGTGATACATAACTTTAGCTTTTCAATTATGTAAGTTTCTATTCAGCATAGTTTCGTTGGTCAATTAACAAAACTATCAATCACATCAAATGAGTACTTCTGACCACTTGTGCAACTTATAATACTGTATAGTAAAATATTTTATTGATGGGAAAGGGGGTAAAATTTTCTTAATTAGATATAATCATATCCAATGAAACAGATCGATACAAATCGTAATAGAGACTTTAGCAGCCATCATCATCTCTAGCTTAATTTTATCAGGATCAGGTGACATTCAAATTATTGAAAAATATATTTCAGATTATCTTTTAGAATGTTAGATTGAAAATGAAATATTTAGAAAATGTACAGTTATGAGATCTGACTTAATCAAGGTAATTCATGCTTATATACCTGAACAGAATGTAGTGATGACAAAATACGAGTATTATACATTAGAATAAATGTTAAATTGGCCAGGGTACAGATCCAAAAGAAGCACGATAACTGTTCTAGCAAATACCAGTATTTAGAGGGCACGCTGCTCAGTATCAACACTGTCGTCAATAATAGACTCATTTACAAAGCACCAAAATCAAATAGGCTTGCTTCTTTGATTGATACTTTCCGTTACTACATTTAATCTTATTTGTTTGATTTTAAATATGCAAATAGTTTTTAAAAAAGACATACTTTAAATTTGTATCAATGATGATATTCACATTTGATTGACTTATTATCATAATCTGAAACAAATTTCCACTATATGACTAAGTCTAATTGGTAGAATAACCCCTAACGAATTTACAATATTTTATTTGAGTAGTCCAAGCATTTAGCATTGGCTACAATAAACATATTATACTGATAATGCTAGGGAGGTTTTTCTAAGTGACAACCCAATATCTTTCAAATGACTATAATAAACCATATAACGGTTCTGTTTAAATGCTTCACAAAATGTTAAGAACCACACTGAAATGATGATAAGTGTAATATTCTCTTTAAAATTATATTGTTATGCATTTCACCATCATAAATGGTATTCCTGCTTCACAAAATTAGATCCCCTCCTTTTTATAGGGTAACAGAGTAAATTTGGCTATTGTATGGTAACGCTGTAACCGATAAAGAGTTAACATGTATTATTTTGTGGCTTAAAGAATAAGAGTACAGAAAATTATAATTTCCAACACCACCCATTAAATCGTAATGCATTTGAAGAAAGTAACATATATAACCGTAATAACATAGGAAATTATGAACGCATACTGCTTGTTTGCTGCTTTTAGATAAACGTTTTAAGGCAATGGGCATGTCGATAAACAAGAATAAGGTACATTTGGTATTTGCACAATCAGACTTGAAACTATAATATGGTAACGTAGTTAACGTGACTGTTATAGGTCAGAGGGCTAGCACGTGTTAGTTTGCATATCATATAATGTAGTTTCAAAAAGTCATATTGTACAATGTCACCTTGCAATGGGAATGAGGAGGGTATTTAAGCATCTACTTATCTAATATCATTTAAGCTTTCACTATAATAGACTTTTCATTTTTGTACTGACGTCATGTTCTTGTCTTGTACTGACATTATTTTGAAGAAGTATGTAACCTTTTAAGATTTCGGAATCAGAGTATATGCTCTAAGCACAACATTTTACCAGTAATATTATCACAACTGATCAAATAGTACATGTTTATGCCAGTTGGAATTCACATTATATAAGCAAAGTATCAGAGAACAACTCCAAAATTAAATATAAGTTATTAACACTACGTTTCAGCCTACATTGACCTTTATCTAGTGTAATATAAACAAATATACAGGAAGTAATATCGACGTTACCTGACGTCATTGACAACGACGCCAAAAAGAAACCCATCAGTTAGCGTAAAAATCAAATAAATGATCTTTACAAGGTACAAATTACTGACAGAGTTGCTAGTGCAACGCAAACGTCTTAGAGGTCAGTAAAATCTTAACGATAACTTACTTTATATAGAGTACGTCAATCTACAGCACATTTCTGCATTTGTTGTCATAATCAGGCGAAGTGCCCTAGAAATATCTAGATGAACCAGTGTAGCCCTAGATCAGACTGCTGCAGCTCGTATAGGAACAGCCAGATCTGGGTCCACACTGTATATCTCTATACCTAAGTAAGTCAATAATGTCAGCAAAGATATGCAACATATGACTAAAGCAGACGACAAATATAAAATTATTCTTTAACTCTTTATCTTTAAAGACAGTCTGCTGATAACAATCGCAACATTTTGGGCCCATATCTGGCCCAAAATAATAGGTCCAAACAGTTTGACACTCTGATCAAACCCCAGAAAACCCGTTTGAAAAGGGTTTATTCTGAAAAATACCAAAAGATGATGAAAAAGCGAGAACAAATATCCCAGGGTGCACAGAGTTGAGAATTTAATACAATATTTTTGAATTCAAACTGAAAGAACACACTGTTCCAAGACGATGCATCCAGGAAATCTCCTTCAAAAGTCGTTTTCTATTCCCAGTCACTGTTTCAATGGGCACAAATGAAAATTCTTAAATAGAGAGGTCTGCAGATTTGAAATGCTCGGAAAATGTAGTGAAAATGCCAGGAAAGTGTTTCATATCAAATTCAAGTTCGTTCATTCTCTGTTGTTCCACATATTATATGTGTCATTTCTTGCAAGTAATGAGGTGAGTTACATCGGAAGAAGCACATGCAAGCTCTGATACTGAAACTAGCAGATACAGTGGAGCTGATAATCAATACTCCAGCAATGTGAACAGCGAGGCATGTTAAATGTAGAGACAAAGTCAGAATTTACCGTTCTGTTCAGTTAAGAATAAAGCAAAATGTATTTTAAATGTGAAGGTCCTTTGGATGCAACTATTAGTTTCCAATTAAACAATTTTAATATGAAATAGGCACACCTAATGGGCAACCAACCACTATTTGATCTGAGAGGATAGCACAGTAAACGGTATTTCTTGTGAGTCGGTACTCGTGCTAGTATAAAAAGTGAGGAAGGAATCGATACAATTAGTATCACACCTGACCCAGAACACCTTATGGGAAAGTGACAAAAGAAGAAAACGTCACATACAGAAGCGCCTTGAGGGTCAGCCCAGACTCAGGGCCGTCGCCGTGTATTCCGACGGAGGAAACCATCGAGTGCCCAAGGCACGAAAGGGTGGAGAGCACTAGAGGTATATCATTCCACCCTATCGTAAGGGCCCCCCTCCGCCCCCCACCCCCCCCCCCCCCCCCCCCCCCGAGATTTTGTTTTAATTTATAGCGCTCCTATGTTCGTTTTTAATGGGTTTTAATATGTTTGGGCCTAGATTGCAGTCGCTTTGGATCATGCCTTTTTTTACTAGAGTGGAGTGAAAAACCGAATGCTGGACATAATCCTTCATCGTAATGGAGCCGGGGCCTTATGACGAATCACGACGGTTAAATACTTCTCTGTCCACATGGTCCAGGCTTCTTTAAGGCAAATGAACGTTAAAGGAACCGAACGCACTTGTGCTAAATTGGAACAGGCAGGACTTGTATATCCGTAACGGAATAGACATGGGCTCACGATGCTCATATATATATTTATATATAAATTCACAACGTTTTAAACATAAATTTACGCCCGATATGTTGTTTCATTTAGAATCATTAGAAAAAAGCAAATTGTCAATATGAGGGAAACAAAACTGGATCACAGAAACTATCATGACTTTGATAAATGAGTCTCAACATGAGAAAACCCGTCTTCGGGGTTTTCGACCATGCAAGACTCAAACCAACCTGCTCAGTTACAGAGATTAGCTAGAATGCTGAAATTTTGCTAGTGAGTTTATCAATTATACTTTCCAGAGATTGAACAACAAAGTCGCTGACCAGTTTGCGCGTCTGCGCAGGCTGGTCTGCGCCTTTGTTGTTGAAATGCAACTACCTTAGGTTTTCCCGCGACACGACCCATAACCCATATCTCTGTGACTGCTTGTTTTAACACCTTCACCTTGGCAATGTCTATCAATGACATGCGCAACGTTCGGAGTATTTCAATAAGTTGTCGAATGATTAAATAAAATCAGAGGTAAGCTCAAAGAAAAAAAACGAAACGAGATAAAGGAACACGGTGGATAGCATACTCGGCCAAAAAAGTGGGTCCAGCAAATGCTGCACCGGCCGGACCGGCGACGCCGGCCTTAGCCCCTTTCCCAACAGATGAACACAAGGCTGCAAGACACATACAAGGAAATATGTCAACGGCGAACACAAATAAAGAAGTTCCGCCTTGGAACGATCAGTAAGAAGTTTAAAAGCTTTGAGTATAAGGAAATAAAATAATCCTGCAAGCTATTTTAAAGGCGCTGGGACCCTTGAACGGAAGTTCCTATTGGATACCATGAGGATTTGTAATTTGAGCAGCGACATGTGCTTTCCAAACAATGAATGTGGCATTTTGACAAGTGTAGAGTCAGACGAGCCTGTGCAGTCTCCTTTTAAGCTTGGAAACTCAAAATGATGTTCAGTCAGTATCATAACACTCATAGAAAATTCAAGAGACTAGCAAAGGCTCTGATCAGACTGCGTGTATGCGCAGGCTGATCTGAGTCTTCGCTGGTCGCACATATCACATAGTTGGTAATCTCATCTGGCGGCTCATTTCAAAGGCGCGACGATGCACGTGGCAGTTTGCGTTTGGCTCAAGACGTTATCACGTCGTGACGTAACGTTATAAGATTGTGTCGTCACGTCATGGGGATCACGCAGCCGCTTGCCTGAAAGAGCTATCACTGCTGTTCAAGCTCCTGGTGATAGAAAAAATCCATCAGTCTTACGGCTAAAATATGACTTTAATATCAACAAAACTGGCATCTTCGCGATTCACTTTTACTTTTTGTATTTTTTCAATGTCAACGATGACCACGACATATTTTTCAACAGTAGAATTAGGTTCTTAGTTCGATCTAGATTGGATCCCCGTATCGACTCCGTATAGATACCGGAACTCGGCGATACCGAAAAAATTGTCTATTCGTATTTGAAGATGAATGGGCGTGAATTGAACAGAACAGACCCTCTCTAGTCGCGGGGCAACACTCGGTGGTTGGTTGCTATTACACTTTCTCTTTTGGCGTACTTAAAGGGACAAATATTTGAGCAATAATACTGGTACCACTCATTATGACTCTCTCCAGGGGTCATACTGGGCAGATCAAAAGGACAGCCATAATTAGGTGATTATGACTTCCTTACTGGGGCAATAAAGTGGTCCCATAAAGGGAATAGATATTTTATGATAAAATATTGATCTTTATCTTAGTGAATGAAATTGTGTTGCATACAGGTAAGTCCCCTCTTGAGGCCCCATTAATTTTGTGAGATACTGAAACTGTCCCTTATCAGTTAATCCTTTAATGATCTCTATTGGACAGTAATCTTTGTCTTTAAGGAGATTCCAGTATTGATTTATGATTGGGGACGGATGTTAGTCCGTTCCCCAATTTTAACAATAGCGTTTTGACCACACGTCGTAATTTGCTCTTGCACTGTTGAACACATCAATATGTTACCATTAATCCCAATTTTTCAGCATATGTGTTGCAAAGTATCAGGTTAAATGGTTGATTAAGAGGCAGAGTGGTAAACAGTTGATTCTGGATCAGTTACTTTCTGAGAAGCCGGCTGATATGGATCTACATTGTATTCAAAACAGGGCATTACCAAGCCGCATGATAAGGGATTAATACGATCCTAACAACACCTATTAAGAAGCTTCCGCGTAAAAATAGTTCAAACTTGTTTCGTGTTTTTTATTGTCGTTGTTGTTTTTGTCTTTTTAAAAATAGGTCTAGATCTACAGTATTTGAGATTTATCAGCTCGATTTCAAAAAACCAATCATAAATATATGTAAATTATTATCGCGCAATAATAAATTTATATAATTAGCGACCACGTGAGCAGGGAACCAGTTGATACATATACAAGAATTGGCTTTTTAAAAAAGTTAGCGGTCGTTTAGCGATATGATTTTAAGTCGTCTTACGCACTACATACTAATGTTTGAACCTCTCAGACTTGTCCAATTGCATTAATATTTGTTATAAGTTTTGATTATTAATATCCCAGCTGTGATTTTATATTTAATTTTAACAATACATTTTCCCATTTAATGCACCCTGGAAAATGCAAAAGCCAAAAGGTAAATAAAATCTAAACCTGTTGACTGTACAATGTGCAGACTTCACGCAGCCTTCGTTTCTAGCATAAATGTGAACCATATCACCATTTGAGTCAACACGACCTTTTGGTACTTAACGCATTGTCCAGTGACGAAGACTCGGGCGACTCCGCGCAAACATGTGCAGACTCGCCTTCGCAGTCGCATTGTTGAGTGTCTCAGGCAAATGTGCAGACTCGTCATGCATTCGCTGCTCGTATTAGCGACAACCCAATCACCATTTGATCAAACACGCGACATTTTAATACTGTTGCGAAGGCTCAGACGAAACTGTCAGCGCAAATATGCAGACTCGCCAAAGCCGTAGTCACTTCACAATGCGATAAGTGTCAAAATCTCGTGCTCTCTCAAATGGCGATTTCGGTGACATTTTTGCAAGCAGAAAATGCTCTAAAGAACAGGCTCACATAATGATTCATCACAGTTCCAAAATATCATGTGGTGGCTCAAATGGAAATCTGTGTTCCAGAAGCGAAGGTTCTGGTGAGTCTGCACATTTGCACAGGCTCGCTTGAGCCTTCGTAACAGTATCAGAATCCCATGTGCATACTCGATCGGCGGTGTGTGTGTCATTTATGCGAGCAGCGAGTTAAGGCTCTGGTGAATATTTACAAGGCTGCACAGGTTCACCTGAGCCTTTTGTCACTCGACAATCTAATAAGTACCAAACTCTCTTGCTGGCCCGAAATGCGCTTTCGCTGTCATATATGACTTCAGCGAATGCTCTGGTGAGTCTGCACATTCGCACAGGCTCAACTGAGCCTTCGTCACTGTACCAAAATTTTTTGCTTTGGCTCAAATGACGACTTGTGTCCTATTTATACGAGCAGCGAAGGCTCTGGCGAGTCTGCACCAATAAATACAACAACGGGGTGCAACCATCGTTGCCGCGGTTATTTCAATGCTCACTTCAAGGTTATGAAAATCCTCAATAAAACTTTTATCAAGAAAATGTCGTTTCATGGAGGTATAATGCTGCCTATGCTTTCATCAATATAGGCTGCTAACTGACTCAAGGGTCGTTGTCGACTTTTGAAAAGTGGTACGATCTTGAAATGTAGTATGCGTCTTTCGAGTGTCAAAGGCACGTGTGTGTGTGTGTGTGTGTGTGTGTGTGTGTGTGTGTGTGTGTGTGTGTGTGTGTGTGTGTGTGTGTGTGTGTGTGGGGAGGGGGGAGCACGAGAGAAACGACCCCTCTCGTTGGGGGATAGGGCCTCCCTAAAGAAATATTTCTAATTCAAAATGTCCGTAAAAGCGATTCTAATGCATTTTGAGGTCATATTTTTCTAGTGAAGCCAAGTTTATTTTTTACAAGCATTAGCTTTTTTTTTTTTAAATGCATATAGCAGCTTTTTGAACCCTCACCATCAATGCATTAACACATATTTCGGCCCATCGGCGGTGGCGGTGGACAGTTTCTATTTCTCAACCAAAACATAGTTGCGGGTACTCAAAGAATTGTCTCAATAAGACGGTTCTTTAAAGCATCCAAACATATGTTTAAATCTCTACCAAGGCATATGTTGTGGATAATCAAAATGGAACTGTCTCATCTTTTGAGTACCCAAAGCAAATATTAAAACTGATAGACAAGAAAACATTCTCACTATTACGCTGGAATTGTTTGCTAATCTAGACCTATGATTCTATATCGAGAGAAGACTCAACAAATCAGGTTGCGCATCTACAACATTACTACGGGTTAACACGAAATCATGTTTGATTCGAAACAGCATAATTTTATATTATTTTTTTTCTGTTTCTTCTCAGCTCACAGGGGTCGGCAATGATGATTTAAGACCACTTTGATGCACGCTCACTATTATACTTTAATTGTAATTGGTGCCACTTTCTTAATCTTATTTTTTGTAACGTCCGCTTTTCACACCCTGATGCCCCAAGAATGTGTGTGTGTGGGGGGGAGGGGGGGGGGGGCTGAGATTTTCATATATATACGTAGGCTGGGACCATTTATGGGGTTCAAAATCTTGAATTTCAATATTTTTTGGGGGTTTCAGAAATATCATTATTTTTGGGGGTATGAAGATTTTGTGGATATATCATAACAAAATTGGACTGGTTTTAGAGGTCATTTCTATACATTTCAGGGATTTCAGGGGTTTTCTTGTCAATGTGCAGGATGGGGATATTATTTTGGGTAGCCCAAAATTACAAATATTTTTTGGGGTCTGGCTGATATTCCCGATATATTTTGGGGGTAGACAGTAGATGCTGGGTCCAAGCCTACGTATGAAGAAAAACATGAGAGTACATAATAATGTCTAAGTTCAAAACTCCCAAATATACTATCAAATGTGCACAAAATATAGGCTGCACATGTTCAACGTGGGAACAACCATAATGCAAAGTTTGAATATAAAAGAATGAAAGCTGCTGGAGTTACAGATTACATAAACGAGACACCCAAACCATTTCGGATGGAAAAATGTCCAAGTTCAACAGAATATTATTTTTCAAATGTGCACAAAATAGGAGGTACAAATGTTCAATGCATGAATGATCAATCATTATGCAAAGTTTGAATAATAAAGATATGAAAACTGTGGGAGTTACAGATTACACAAACTAGACACCATCTAAGCATTTTGAACGTAAAAAATACCTAAGTTCAAGACCCCAAAACACGAAACAAAATATTTGGGGAATGTGCGCCAAATCAGAGATGCACATGTTCAATCGTATCATCATGCAAAGTTTTCATATAAAGGAACGAAAACTGTTGGAGTTACAGATTATACAAACTATACACCCAAAGCCATTTCGGAGTGAAAAAAATTCTAAGTTCAACACCCGTCAAAAATTGAGAAAATATTTTTCAAATGAACACAAAATAAGAGATGCACATCTTCAATGTGTGAACAATCATTATGCAAACTTTGAATATAAAGGAATGAAAAGTGTTTGAGTTACAGATTACACAGACCAGACACCATCTTAGCATTCTGGACAGAAAATATGTCTAAGAGCAACGCCCCTCAAAAATAAGAAACTTGATATTCATGAATTATGCACAAAATAGGAGGTGCACATCTTCTATATGTGAACAATCACTATGCAAAGTTTTAATAAAAATGAATGAAAACTTTTGGAGTTACAGATTAAAAAAACTAGGCACCCTAAAAGTATTGCGGATGGATGGACAGACGGAAAGACGGACTCTCTTACAAATGGATTCTTGTTGGTTGCCAATAAAGCGTAAGTACCCAACAAATCCCAGAAAAGTTTAACGGAATAAACTTCATTTTGAGTTTATAATGCCTAGGTTACATTTGCTACGGTCGTCGTACGATTTATTTGTCTACGATTTTCTCTACGATTTTTTCGGCATCGTAGGCGGCTAAAAGCTACGACGTATGTGTTTACATTGCTTACGATCACCTTACGATTTCTTTCGGCGACAAACTAGAACAAAAGTTTACAGAGACCTTGCGGATATCGTACGACAACCGCAAGGTTATCGTACAATCATCATGTTATCTTCACGACCTCCCTATATAAATCGCACGATGCCCGTACGATGACCTTGCGGAAGTCGCAAGGAGTCGGTACGCTGACTGTGCAATTGTCGTGTAATTATGTGCATGGATTCAAACGGCTATTCATGTTCATTTTTGCATTCCATTTGAACTATGTTTCAAAGTCATGTGATCACAAATCGTGATGTGAAGAGGCTAGTGTTTTAGTTGAACATGGTCCCAAGGTATGAAACAGCGTGATACCTTTGTGTATATTTTAATGTCGATTTCTAAGTTCTGCAGTTTTCATAAAGTTTAAATCACAGAATATTGCAACCACTTTTTTATAGTACACTTTTATAATTCGAAAAGTAGCACTTTAATTGAAAATATAAAGATGCTTTTATTGTATCAGCGTAGACTAACACGCTTATTATGGTTTTATTCAATTAAATCATTCAAAGGCACTCTACGGCCAGCAACACATAAAATCTGCAACACATAAAATGAAGTCGTTGCATGCGAACAGCAAAGGTACTGATCAGAATGCGCTTTCTTCCACTCGGCCTGGTCAGCACATTTGCCATTCGTTTTCAGTAAAATACATTTTGTAGAACATTCATTCATTCAAATTTCAATGTTCGAACTAGTCACATCGTCTCACTTCGAGATTTTATTCCTTGAAGTAATACTCAAATTCAAATCCCAGAGTTATAAATCACAAAAATATCTGGACTTTTTTTTTAATCTTATCTAATTAATTAAACCCCTTATCCAACCACCATTTTATATACTGAAAATGCATATGCATTTCACGTTAGGTGCATATTTTGAATTGCTCTTCAGATAATTTTATCATGGAAACATACTCTATGGGCCCTGATTAGCAAGCACGGATCCAGAAAGTTATGTCAGAGGGGGTCCAACTCAACTTTTTTTACTTGATAAGGGCGAGAGGATCCAAATACCACTAAAAGAGGGGGTCATTATTGGCCCGCTAGCGAAATGTCATTTTAAATGGCGTTTCGCTGGCAGACCGATGCTGGCCCGTCATGTAATGCTGGCTTGGTACATGTTTAGCTTTGAGATTTTCTACGGGATCTGGACCAGTATTGATAGAAAAAACTATATTTTTGTGATTTTCCAGGGGGGGGTGGGGGGGTCCGGACCCCCTGTCCCCCCCTCTGGATCCGCTCATGATTAGACTGCGTCCATCAGCAAACTGAACTGTGTCCATATTGAGTCACACTGAGTGGTTGTATAAGAAACATCACCTGAAGACAAATATTGAAATGAAACAAACAGCTAATGATAAGTCTCCGGGAAATTGTTGACACGTCGCAAGGCGAACGCACGATCATCGTGCCATCGCCTTAGGGTTACCGCAGGATGACCGTCCGATGTCCATACGATTTTATGGGCCCTGCAAAGGCATCGTACGGCGACCTTGCGGGCTCCTTACGACTATCGCAAGAGTGTACGATCATTTTTGGGCCAAGATGACAATCTAAAACCCTGCGTTGTCCTCACGATCATCGTGCGGTGCCCGTACGGGGATCGTACGATGTCACTGCGATGTGTCTACGGGCTACGGGCTTACGATTTTTTCAAATTTGTCATTGTGCGGAGTTAAACAAAATCGTAGAGGCCACGATGCCCGTAAATCTGTACGATGATCGCAAGGTCTCCCTGCGGAGGCGGTAGGGAAACGGTGATTTAGACATCGTACGGGCATCGTATACTCGTCATAAGGCAAATGTAACCGAGGCATTAGCTCCTTTATATGCAAATGAGGTTTATTCCGTAATTGATTTTGATAATTTAAAGTACCAAGAAATCTCGGAAATTTAAAGTACCCAACGAGAGTCCATTCGTGAGTACGAACGGACGGAGTGGACCTACTACTAGACCTGCTTTCGCTGAGGCCACGCAGGTAATAATAATTATGAAACAAGTATTAGCCTAAAAAAGCTGGCGGTCGTTTATCCTGATTATAATATGTATTCATGCCTACTGCATGCTTCAATTTTTAACTTCTCGAGCCTGTCCATTTACAATGGTTCAAAGCTCTGAGATATAAACGTCAGAGCTGTAATTGTTTACCATTTAAAACGTGTTTCCATCGCGTATAGGTCTACTCTTTTTATGTGGCTGGATTTTAAGTACCCGGCTTATGCATGGCCATTTATAGTCTATCGTGAACAAGATATGTTATGATAATGGATCTAGCATGCGACACAATTATGGAACGTTATTTGACAACATTGGACAGCCCATTTTTACGATATTTTTTTTTCTAAAACTGAGGCCAGAAAGCAAGGTAACAGTGACACTGAATGATATTCGACACTCCCTGACCCCCAGGATGTGTCCACAAACCAAATTCAGGATTCCTATATCATATAATATAGGATTTATGCTCGTGACACGATTTTTCTAGATCTGAGGGCATATGTAAAGGTAGGGTACGCGACGCTCCGTGACCCCAAGATACACGAATTCACGAATTTTGGCATTCCTACTTCAAATAATACAAGAGATATGATCCCGACATTATGTCAACACTGAAACACTGTCTCAGAGCTGACAGCAGCAGAAACCACTTGGTGCCTAAATTAATTTTACTGGACAGATCTTCACTCTAGATGGATTCTGCTAAAGTCAAAAGCTGAGAAAGAATAGTATCTTAATTTGACCATATGTACATACAAATGGACGGTGATACTAAAGTATGAGAGTAAGTCCTGTTCCTTCAGCAATTAAGTACCTATAGTCTTATATTGTAGATATGTATGCATAACCATTAATAGTCTATAATAAAACTGTTTACCGTGTCCGTTATATGGCAGTACATCAATTCATATCTAATTCCGTGTGATGTAGATACAAATAAGAAATGACAATTTATATAGGAACCAAGTGGTTTCAAATTTTGATGCTGCCAGTTCTAAGGAAGTGGTTTTGATGTTGATTAATTGTTTATTGTTTCTTCTATTTTTTTTTTCTTGGTCCTTGTTTGGCTTTTTTGTCGTAAGGTTTTAGTTAACCATTCTTGTTAGCTAAATCACAGGTTGTACAAAAGGTATCAAACTAAAAATCTCCCTATTTGAAGACTTGAACGCTTAAATACAGCCGTCCCCATCAGTACTCTCAGTGCTTTGATTTTTCATATGTTACGCAATCAATGATGGATTGTATGTACATACGAAAGAAATAATGACCTGACACTTTGTGTGGGAAGTAGGCTTCATGATCTTTGCTGTCGTTGTTACTTTAAGTGCACCGTCCATGCTTATTGAAAATACTTTTCCACCAGCCTCATCAATAACCTGTTTTGGGTAGTTTCGTGTCTGAAAAATATTCCTTCCGTCTGTTTAGATCTTTTTCAAAACATGTGTTATCCGACGTAATACGCCTGTAACGTTTAGCCGGGCTATAGGGAATGCCCTGTTTACATGAAAGAGGATGACATGATAAAATTTAATGTACTGAAGACAGTTTGTGACTTTTTCATTTACACTTATATCAAGCTCATCATTTTCTTTCATTTTGATTTTCACATCCAGAAAAAAAAGATTCTTTATTTTAATAATTGAATGTGAATTTTATGGTATCATGACAATTATTGATTTTAGAAACCAAATCATGCAAGTCTTGTTCACTATGATTCCATATCATAAATTGTCATCAAGGAACCATGACCGAATCAAGGATATTTTATTACAGGAACCAAGAAAATCCATCTCAAGATTACCCATAAATCAATCTGCGTAAGACAGGACGATTTTAGTACCCATTGCAGAATCCAAAACTTGAAGAGAATCTTAATTATTTAACACGATTGATAAGTTTTGAAATGACAGAGCTAGCCTCCTGTGATTTCCCACCTTCTTACATGAAATGATCACATGCTTAAATATCATAACATTAAGGAAATTTGCTATACAGTGATTTAACATCTAAGTTTACCAAATAAGCGTTCTGAAGAATACCTTTAAAGGTGTGAATTTTGGTTATAAACTCAGATGTATCTAAAACGTACGAAGGCAAATATTCCATGTTGGGCATAAGTATGCTATCAACAAATTTGGAATTTATAGAACTCAATGTTCAAACCTGAATAGGCCCAAATTGTGTATATCATTTTGTGACTTCACCACGACGTCAAACAGCAAGAAACAATTGATTTTTAAAATAAACTAAAACACATCGCAAATCCCCAAGCTGTCGACGAAATCTAATTATATTTGTACTTTTCACCCACCCCAAGGTCACCAGTTTGATCCTAGGGTAAAAGGGGTACGTGTATTAAGAGACTATTTTGCCCCCCCCCCCCCCTCTATGAGGACAGAAATGAAAGTTGCTTTTCACAAGTTTATTCTTATTAGTTTATAAGAACAATAGCCCAAGTGTAAAAGTCTGGGGTTGATTTTATTTTTACCGTTGCTATGGTAACAAAAATGGCTGCCAAAATAGGCAAAATATAGGAAAGTGACCATTTTGGAGCAAATTTAAGACATTTGACAGAGAAATTAACATAGAGCACAAGCAAATACCAAAACGATATTTAACAGAGGGTGAGAATTATCACGGCTCACAATATATTAAATGATCTTTTGGTATTCGCTTGTGCTGATATCTAATTCTTAAAAATCGGTCTGAAAAGCCTTAAATTTGGCTAAAAAAGACAATTTCTCTATTTGAAGCCTATTTTGTCGGCCATTTTTGTTACCATAGCAACGGAAAAAGTAAAATAAAAACCAGAATTTTACACTTTGACCATTCTTCTAATAAACCAATTGGGTGAAATTGGTAAAAAGCAACTTTCAGTTTTTGGCTCCAGAGGGGGCCAAAGCCCCTTAATGCACGTCCCCCTTTGTCAGTGTTTGCTGGTCTACTGATTAAATCCTTTATTTGATATGCCACATGACCATGATCAAAAATTTCGTCAAATGGTTTAGGAGGAGATAACCGTGATGTAGGGACTGACAAACAAACCTTTTGACCCCTTAACGGGCCCCAGGGATGGGGCAAATAATTTTTGCTGTAGCACACCACATCCATGTGAGCAACTCACACACCCAATTTGGTAGGATTTCGTCCACTGGTTAAGGAGGAAATAGCGTGACTGTCGGATGGATGGACTGACAGAAGCGATTGCAATATCCACATTGCTTTTTTTAAATTACACAGTGGTCTGCACTTACACTCAGCTTGATATTTTGCAGAAAAAATATGTTCCTACGCAGATATAGGTATGTGAATTACGTTGTTAACCAGTTGACACAATGTTCTATACACAAGAATACCATTAATTATTTCCAGTACCAAAAAAAATGTGTTTATTGACATTCATCATATTCCGTTACAAAACAAATAGTTTTTTTTTCTGGACAACTCTTCAAAAGTAATGGGTACAATTGAAACAGTCTTTGTACTTATAGAAGTAAAATTAAATTTCACTGTCTTACATAACAAGCATGCTTCGACCTTGCTGAAAGGCAAAAACAATTCTTAAAAAGAAGCTCATACATATTTTAGCCGTGTAAGAAATTTGGTATGTACAAGTATGTTTCCTCACAGTAATGTTGTTTATATTGAAATTCAGTGGCGCTCTTTGTGAGGCTGAATAAATGAAATTTTTGGATGTACACATTTTTAGACATTATAATCTACTTGACCAAAAATAGTAAGTGAGTATGATCAGGAAATACCACAATCACAAATTGCAGAGAACCCTGTGCCAATAAGTAGAAAACGGCATACAAATCAAAATCTAAAAAGATATGGGACAAAATTGGCCCAAATTGTTGAAGTTAACTAGTTTTAGCTGTTAATGACCCTCTCTACTAGATAAAACATCATTTGCATGTTTTATGAGTGCTGCATTATTTAATTTTGCGTTGAATTTTAGTTTGCATAACATTACGAGACTGTAATCTAACACTGGTTTAGGTCCCTTTCACTGAAAATTTATAAGTATCTCAAAAAGATTGTTATGGACCTGAATTCAATTTTTAAGTAATAGCACGTTGTAAGTAGGGGGAGAACACTTTTCCCAAGGATGAAAAGTCACCTTCGAAAAGTTATGTTTCTATACTATGTAGGATACGATTTGCATAAAGTTTCTATAAAAGGCAATTTTCTAAGTTTGGTCTATCTGACGCCTTGGACACGTTATCTTGTACCCCTGCCATTTGATTTGCATGCCTGTTTTATTTTTATTTAGTTGTCTGTTTTTTGTATTTTAAGAATAACGTTTCAATGAATGGGACCAGAACTAGTGTTCAGGGTTTAAGTAAAATCGAGAGGTGGGGCGAATGCCCCCTAAAATATTTTGTCCCCTTGGTGAGGATACAGAATAAGGCTTGAGTTGATGGATTCCCAAGGGTAAACTGTCCCTTAAGGTAAGGGGCAAATTACCTCAGTTTACATTGACTTATGCTGGCATTCATTCTGGGACGCCAATGTCCAAGACTAGAATACCCTTCTCTCTATGGTTATAATAACGCTGTATGTGCGCATGCCTGTGGCCAGCATGAGACATAACACAGGGATAGTCAAGCTTTGGGATACGGTCTCCCTGATAGCCATCATGAAAATATACCTAGCGCTCTAGCTAGGGGACAATTTTGAGCACCTCCCTATAGTCAGTATTTGTTTCCTAGAAAGAAAACCTGACCTACTTATTCTTGCTACGGAGATCGCAATTTTCCTAGCTAGTGGACCACTGGATAATGATTAATTTTCTATCTAGAAGCAGACAGACTAGGTATAGGGGACCAGGGTAGTGTGTCCCTCTGCAACCAACTTTTGACTTTAGCCTTGGGGACAGTTTAGCCAAAGGGAATCGATCCTCTTAAACATGGAATGTGTCCATACCTTGAAAAAATCCCCAAACTTAGTGGTATTGCTTAAATACCTAAACAATAGAATCTTGCCTCAATCAATGAAACTTTATATCAATATTATCCTAACAAATGTAAAATATACGTCAATTACATAACAAACACTTATAAAAGATATGCAAATCATATGTTGTAAGGGATGAAGTGTTGCAGGCCAGGCTGGGGACATTTTCTCTAATTTTAAGTGTCTTTAGAGACAAGAATGACTAGGGTTAAGAGTTTAAACAATACATTATAATCCCTTTATTAAAACTGCATGTACATTTTATCCTATTTATCAAAAGACTTAGAAGAAAATGTAAATAACATGCTGTAGGAGGGGGACATTTTTCTCTAGGGTAAAGTATTTTACCTAACCACAGAGTAAAGTTTCACCCTACATTCATTACATTATTACTTTATAATAAATAGGACACACCGCAAATGGCTTACAGACGCCCAAAAAGCCTCGGTGACCTCCTCGTATGTGCACGACTCAATCCAAACTCTGGTTATGCTAACCCAAATGGGGAGTGTCGACCTTGTGTCAGAAAGAGATGTCAATGCTGTAAAATGATAACTCATGCTGTGTCTGTTTAGTCCTCCGCTGGTGTCAGTGTACAATTCAGACAGACACAGAGTGCACAACTGAAAATGTTGTCTATCTTATCTCTTGTAACAGTTGTGGCAAACATTATGTAGGAGAAACGAGAAGACCATTGAACAAGGGAATGAATGGCTACTATGATGACTGGAGGCATTCTAGGTTTAAATGGACACCAAACAGTGGAACATTTTCGCTCTAATGGTCATGACATTCTGAGCCATGCCTCTGTTTGTTGCCTTGAACATAATGCTAAGTGGTCAGATCACTCCAAAACACTCCATGAAAGCTACTGGATTCGGCGTTTGAAAACTCTAGCTCCATTTGGTATCAATAAAGGTGACTGACACAGTTTAGTCACATGATTGTAAAATTTACATGCTTTATTTTGGTAGACATTTACACAGAAAACTGGCAAAGTGTTTCATTCATTTTGCTCTGAAAACATTTCTTGTAGGCTGTTTCTTGTAAATATAGTTTTGTTTATTTCGTGCGCTGTGTTTTTATGTATATGCAACCTGTGTTTGTTGCCAGATCATTGCGTTGAATACTGGGCCCTCTTTAGGGCTTAAACAAGTAAATAAATTGTGGAAACAGTTAAGTTTTATGAAATATACCAATATTTGCAATGTCTTGAAACTCTGATGAAGGCGAAAGCCAGAAGCGCTTGGTTTCAAAATTTATTAGCACTGTTTGGTAATATATACATGTCAATACAGAGAAGTCACAACAACATCATATCATTAAACCGACAATTTCTTTGAAAAAAAAAGTATCTACATCCATTTGCACTTACATCATAATCTTTTATCGAATTCCCCAACTGGCTTTTTATCTCCTACAATCTATATTTTATCTCTTGCAATGACATGTAACTACAGGTAATACTTTAAAGAGAGTGTTGCAGAGAAGGTAGGTAGATACAATCTAAAATCAGCCCAGATATGCCCAAACAACAAATACCTGGTCCCTTAAAACAACCAGCCTAGTGTGTACAATGAAGCTACACGTACATGTTTTAGGCTTTGTAGATTAGTTGAAGCATTTAGAAATACATTGCTCTACCTGCAGGTGTGCCTACCATCCGTCCGTTCATCCATAGGCAGTTCATGAAAGTGGCCATAACTTTTAACAACATAGTATGGTTTGATCAAATGTTGCATATGTATGCATGTCAACATTGTCTAATAATGCATAACATCTTTTTGCTTGACGGCGCTTTGCTGTACATCAATCCAGTTGGCTGTGTCAGTCTAAAGAACGCTCATAGCCTTTGAACCGCATGATTTATTTGGATCAAATTTTGCATACTTATTTATTTTAACATTATCCAGGCTTTCTTATGCAAAACGGTGATGTCTCTTCGATAGCATCATTTTGGCTGCTTGAGGTCATTTAGTGAAAATGCTCTTAACCCGTTAACCGCATGGTATATTTTGATGAAAGTCAGGAAGAAGGCAAAGAACAGGAACCGATACATAGAGAATACTAGGTGAGTGTCTTTTGATATCAAGTTTACCAGGCAAGGCTTTGAGAACGCTTGTTGACATCGCGAGGCTTGCCGAGATATAGAGAATACTAGGTGAGTGTCTTTTGATATCAAGTTTACCAGGCAAGGCTTTGAGAACGCTTGTTGACATCGCGAGGCTTGCTGTATTCTGTTTATCAGTTTACCCATTGTTTCACTCTTCAAACTAGCGATTATGACGTTATTTTCGATTTGTATGTTGATTCAGCGTCATTAGCGACGTCATTCAAAAAGTGCAACGTCATCATGACCTGATAAAGGCAACATGCCGTGAGATAGACAACGTTTATCAGGCAACGCGCAACAATGCAGTTGATATGAGAGGTAACTGATAAAATCAAAAACCACCCCTGACCCAAGCCACCGAATGTTAAAGTGACAGAAACACCAGAAAACATCACATACAAGAAAGCCAAGAGGTCAGCCCTTTCCAACAGGTAACCACAAGGCTGTAAGAAACACAGTATGGCATCACAAAAATATCGACATAAGAAACACCGCTTTGGAATGGTCAGTAAGAAAAGTACTGGAGGGCTTGAAATTGGTTTCATGGTACTAACCTTACGCTTAATTCTAATGTGGATCAAGACACACATATGTGCGCCTTTTGGGTCGAACGTGGTCATTTAAAATTTCTAGTCATATCGTTGTGGATTTAAAGTCATAATGTGGATCTACACTGTTTTTTCAACAGAAGTTCTGCAATTTTGATAATTTTATGCCCATAGTACGTCTTTATGGTCTGAAACAGTAATCTAAAATAATATGCTGGTACTTTAACATATTCAACTGCCAATAGTGATGTCGTATCGTTGTGGATGAAAAATCATCATGTGGAGGAAAAAGCAGCCTGGATCCTGATCGGCGGGCTTCATTAGAAGTCAGCTGATCTGGATCTACACTGTGATTGGGTGGCTTTATTAGAATATATTCTTAAAAAGGTTATTCCTTTGGAAGCAAATATTGCACTGAAGAAATGAAACTAAAGTGTACAAGTTTTTTGGGCCAGACTAGCTAGTTTCGGTCTTTTAGGCCTCATCAGTGACCCGTCTAATAATTTCAAAGTTCCCAAATGAAATAAACACTATAGTTAAGGGCAGACCATTATTAGACAATGTTGACATGCATACATATGCAACACTTGATCAAACCATACTATGTGGTTTAAAAGTTATGGCCACTTTCATGAACTGTCAATGGATGAACGGACGGATTGAAGGCACACCTGCAGAAGTCTGCTGATTGGGGTCTACTCTGTTTTAAGAGAAGTTGAGGCAGAATAGAAATGAAAATAAACAAACTGATTTAGTTGGTACTTTAGCATATCGTTCTTCTAATTATATAGCATATGCAGTTACACAGTGTGGACACTTATCATCCTGGTTTCAAATAGAACATGGCTGTCGACAAGGCGATCTTCTTTCATGTAATACATTTTTATAATTCATTCCAATTTTGTATCATCTAAACTACGAAAAATAAAAATATAAAGGGAATAAAAATAGAAACCAAAGAATTTGAAATATCACAGCTCAACACAACTGTTATTATAGATGGGTTAGAAGACTCCCTAAACTGTACCCCTGATGAACTAGAAAAAAAATCTCAAAATAATCAGGATGAATGAAACACAAATTGTGTGGATAGGCTCCAAGAAATATAGATCAGACAATATATAAACAAAATGGAAATTGTCATGGGGGAAAGACAAGTTTAAATTATTAGACATAACATTAAACACTGATCTACGAAATCTACACATACACTAGCAAACTTCTTGAAAACAAAGGCAACTCAGTGGCAGCGCAGCATGCTAACACCTCTGGGAAATGTGACGGTTACTGTATAAAACAATGCTTATTCCAATATTAAATCACACTCCCAAACCCTAGTGAATCAAACGTTAATGGAACAAACAAGAAACCTCAATATGTGTAAAACAGTTTTCAGAGGGGGGGACTAAAAATGAAAAACATAAGAGCCTTTATCGATGCATTTAAACTAACTTGACTTAGGCGGATCTTTATCTTTGACAGTAAATGGCAACATTTCATAAAATCATAATATTGATTTACATAAATAATGTGCTGTCATTAATTAAACAGAATGTTGCAAAATAGTATCAAAATCATTCTAGCTGGATGTCTTAACCACATTAATAAAAATTAACGCTAAAAGGGTTTTGAAGGAAGACCTGGTTTTAAAATACCCTTTATTTTATAATAATGATACTAAAGTAGTTAGAACACACGTATATTATTCAAACTGGTATTAAAGAGGTATCAAATACATTAATTGCAAAATCAAAGAAAACGAAATAGTTTACACTCTAGAAGAATTTATAAAAATGACAAGAGTATAAACAAATAATTTACAGTATTTTGGAACATTGTGAGCTATTAAGCTATATTTAATATGTATCATTGTAAAAATGACTAGTTATTATCATATCCCACTATGCTTAATTATATCCAGCCAATCGTTGTCTCCCTTTGAGATAACTAAACACACTGCTGTCCGTTGGTTCAAAATACGTATTAATCACAATATCTTAGTGACAAATAAAACTCTCCATAATATGAAAGCGAGTAATGATGCTTTGTGCTACTACTGCCATTCATGTGCTGGATCAATTATTCACGTTTTTTTTTGGAGCTGTGATCAAATCCAAACATTCATATAAAGACAACAGGTTGGCTGAATGCATATGACATTGAATGTCCATCGACAATTTCGATGTCATTTTGGTTCGTTGGTTCTGGACGACAGTATGTAACACTGAACTGACCGAATCGATTCCTAAGACGTTCTATTGTCATAAATTGACATCGAAATTGTTGGGTTATTACCGATGGCGTCACGTGAGCTTGTAATATCCCTATTGCCCTTAGAATTGAACAGGTGTCAATTTTGGCATCGTAAATTTGCAGTGTGTAGTGTTTGCTTCCAAAGTTTTTAAACGTTTTAAACAATTGGGATGTTTAACTTGAGATTCCAGTAGTTAATGCACGTATAAATCTGAAATGAATGATTGTGCACGTGAAAAACTGGAAAATAAATGATCGGTCAGTTCACTGGTTTCGTTTGACTGACCTCAATAAAATAATGTGGAGAATGTGCGGCAAGAAAAATAGCAAAGCATAGATAGCAAATGAAATGTCTTAACTCTTTCACGCAATGTTTTCTTTTTCATATGCGGCGTTTCTTTTTTGGCCTAGTATATGTACACATTGTAGGCATGTATAACCTCATATTACACATTAAACATGTTCTGAGTGCTTTACATAAACTTTATTGAGTATACAATGGGTTAAACTAAATCTTTGCAAAACAAATAGTAATAATAATAATAATAATAATAACAAACAATAATAATAACAAACAATAATGAAAATCAAGATACTATTTACCTCCTACATTCTCTAGAGTTTTGTAAATATACATAGACACACAGCACAGACTCAGCTCAGGCTGCTTCTTAAAAAGCTGTCAGAGCCAGGTCTTCCCTGTGTTTTATACTGACACTCAGTTCTGAAAACTTAGACTTTATCCAATAACAGAAAAGAAAACATGTTAAAAATTTATGAACAATTACCAAATATGAATTGAAATGATGCAAAATATGTAGTAAGCGTCTATTTTCATGCGCGGAACCAGAAAGTTTTATAAGAGGGGTCCAAATTTGACAACGTTTTTTTGCTTTGTTTTTAGTTTGATGAGGGGAGAAAGGATCCAAGTACCACTATAGCGGGACATCAACGGCCCGCCTGCAAAACGCCATTTAAATGGCGTTTCGCTGGCGTGCCGATGATGGCCCAACATTGAATGCTGGATTGGTACAGGTAGCTTTGTGATTTTAAGGGGATCCGGACCAATATTGCTAAGGAACCCTATATTTTTGTAATTTTCCAGGGGGGGGGGGGTCCGGACCCCCTGTCCCCTCCCCCCCTCTGGATCCGCATATGATTTTAACTTATGCGACATAAACTGCGTACCAAGCTCCACTAGATAGCTGCGCGTGTGTAGTAGATAATTACGCATACTTGTATGTCATGGCCTTTATCTCATGTGCTGGCCGTCAAAAGATCCCTTTACGAATGTAACTTATCATATAAGATGCAAGTTTGATTTTCGATTATCGCATATTGTGCTGGAGTATGATAACACGATATTCAATTTGTTAATTTATCAATCGTTTATTTTTTGAATATTCTTTTTTTTTTATTTTCCTGATAACAAAGCTAACATCTTGACAAACATCCATCTGGATTATCATGTCGGACGAGTCAAATACTCAACGGGTACGTGTATTAATTTTGTCCCGTCGTGACTTTATCCCCTAATATGCATTCGTTTAACTCTGAAGACAGCACAAAACCTGTACAAAAAGTGCACAATGAACATACATATGTATTTTTTATTTCTCAAACAAATCATATGATGTTGTACTCGAAAAAAAACGTCTTAACGAGATGCTTCTTTTGAACACCAAAGCAAAATGTTAAAAATGATTGGAAAAATCACATAATTACTCTCAGCATTTACTTTAATTTTGATCTATGCATAAGCGTGTTCGTTTCTCTTTTTTATTCTTGTGGTTTCTTTGTTCGACTTTGTCTTTATAACATACCTGTATGGTATATACTTGTCGGTCGGTTATTTGGACTGTCGGTATTGGTCTGTCCGACCAGTATGGCATATTGAACTTATGTCGCTTGCTACTTTCAAACGTTCCTTTTTTTATAAACAAACTCGATGGAGAATCCTGTACTATAACAGCGCAGTCATCGCGTGTTGGTTGTAGTCGGCGAGTGCACAGAAAAGTGTACCTAGCTGTTAAAAATGGTCATATTTAAATCAATATTTTATTCCTGAAAAAATGTCACTTATAAATCCGGCTGAGTATCTGCTTAACGATATTAAAGCTGCATACTCTGTAACTATGAACATTTTTCGAAAAACAAATATTTTTTTTTTTAAATCATTTGCAAAAGTAGAATAAAGTTATGTTGTCACAATAAATCTAATTTCTACAGTTGAAAACTGCATGAAAAAGTGAATTATCTAATAAAAACAGGTGTATTTTCTCTTGTTTGTAATTATTTGCGTCCCTCCAATAATTCTAGACAGTTAATTTTTAACATAAATGCTGTTGTTTTGGCACTAATAATTTGTTAACTATTACGAAAAAGGTAAAATGTATACCTGAATTTTAGTATTTTTACTGTGTTCTTGAAAAATAGAAACACTATGTTTAAAATGAAAATATCAAAAGTTACAGATTATGCAGCTTTAATGTGAGTTAAGCGATAGTCGATACAGCGCATGAGTTATGCAAAAATGGTGATAAATCTCCTGAAAAAGGATGGAAGGCATTTTTTGTTAATGTCCTGGGATGTATGCTTACTTTAGCTAAATTGCAAAATAACAGTACTTTAATGTGAAAAATGTTTGAAAGTTATTCAAGCTTTTCATACTGTACGCATAATTTTGTATATCGGGTGTTCTGGCTAAGTTATCGGGGCCCACTTCGAATCAAACTTTAGTTCCTACTATAGTAATTAAAGTTTGATTCGGACATTAATAGTTACTACTTTAGTGACGCCAAGAACCTACTAGATATCGACGGTGAGTCAGAGCACCGTTACTGTAGTAGATTGGCTGGTCCACTCCCCTACCCTATCTAAGATGGGTTCAAACTCTGCCAGTAGCCTCAAAATCATTTGTTTTTCAATATAAATCCTTTCTGTGCTCTTTTGGCGGTTCCACTTATTCGTAATTATTTATTAGAGTAGGCTGTGTAGTTTATAACACCATTTTTTTCTATAATGAAGAATTGAAGTAGGGCATACATGGCTATTCACTTTGCAATTCTAGCCGTTCGGGTAGAAACGTGCACGCGCACCTATTACGTAATAACTTTAGTAGTAACATAAGTAAGATTCGAAGTGGGCCCGGGTCGACGCCTGCAACATATTGATTTTATTTAGATCCTCGACTAGCCAGAGCAGCCGATATAAAGCACACTGGTCAATGTAAAAGCACCGGAGGTTGCTACAACGAGCTGGTGGTGGCAATTTTCCGCACTGGTGCTGGCATAAAACATCAAACAATCTATACCTGTTGACTTTATGATTTACTTATAAGCTTGCATTTATTTAATTTGTGATGACACCTGGCGCGCAGACCATCTGTAACATTGCAGTTTATGGCTCTGTCAAGCAATTAGTGATTTAATTCATGGTTTGGACTGCGTCTCCAGCACAGTTCTAGAGTTTTGCCATTGCAGGTGCTTTTTTCTAGTGTAGCTGACTAAATTAAGGGGAATATGCATGTCTAAGCACAGCTGTTATCATAATCACATGTAATAACATCCCAAAAACGATTACAATTTTGTATTTTATTTTCTTGGTAAACTAGCAAACGTTTTATTGAGGAATTTTATTACAACGCACTGGGAGCATTTTTGACGCAGTGATACAACTCACTGATGGTTGCCTAGATATGCCATGGTTGCTGATGCACCCTCACCACAGCATTCATTGTTCTTATAAACAGTAAATAATCGCCATTTGCGCCAGCACATGATATTTCAGTACTGTAACGAAGACTCAGGTGAGCCTGTGCAAAAGTACAGACTCGCCATAGCATTTTCTGCACAGAAAAAATAGGGAGTAGTAATCATTTTTGGATGTTATTTCATGGAACTATGATAACATAGCTGCTGCTGTGCTTAGACATGCAGAATTCCCTCAAGTTTGGCAGTCACTGTCAAACTCCACAACTGTGTTGGATTTGAATTAAATCGCCAATTGCGTGGCACAGATATAAACTTATATAGGCATAGTCTATGAATTTTATTCACTCTTTCTCAAATTTTCGGCCTTGGGCCTTCCTCAGGATATTAGAAACAATTTTCACAAACAAATTTCTAATATCCTGAAGAAGGCCCAATGCCGAAAATTTGAGAAAGAGTGAATACAATTCATTGATTTTATTGTTATTATTCCCTATGGAATTATTATATTGAATTATATATAGGCATATATATTTTGTGGATTTCGTACACTGATGAAGGCTCAAGTGTGACTCAACAAATGTGCAGACTCACCAGAGACGCTCCAGAGCTAGCCCTGTTCGCACTTTGATAGTGTTTCTGCCTATTTTTCAGATTGGTCCCAAAACTTTTCATTAAATGAGATTGTTAGTCCGTTATGATACATTACAATAGTTAAGAAGCCTCCATGTGAGCTTAACATTTTAGTTTGTGCTTCAACAACAGCAGAACCTAGGGCAAAAATTTGCTACCAGTAAAATGCATTTTAGCACCCCAGTGGCTAATGCTGCTGTCTGTTCTAAGGCGGTGGTTCTGTTGTTGTTGATTCGTTGATGATTGTGACTCCCATTATAGGATCCTGTAATTGTTCCATATTTTGTTACTTTATGTCCATTCTTGTTTTGCGACCATCTTGATGGGGAACAGAGAGAGCTGGTTGCTTTTCTTAGTTTGTCTTTCTGGTGTCTCGTGATTGTTGTGTGCCTATTTCTCTCGATGCCATGAGTTTGTCTGCAGTTTGTGATTTTGTGATTGTTATATTTTCCCGATCATACTCACTGTTTTTGGGTGCCATTCATGCGAACAGCGATGGCTTTGGGGAGTCTGCACATTTTCTTGGTCTAGTCTGAGCCTTCGTCACAGTTCAAAATTCTCATGTGGTGGCTCAAATGGCGATTGAATGCCATTTTGTGTGAGCAGCGAAGGCTTTGACGAGTCTGCACATTTGTATAGGTTTACCTTAGCCTTCGACACTGTAGAAAATCTCTTGTGCTGCCTAAAAGTGCTATTCACGCCAGCAGCGAATACTCTGATGAGTTTGCACATTTGGTGCAGACAAAGTCACTAGACAATGCGATAAGTATCAGGATCTCTTGTGCTGGCAGCGAAGGCTCTTGGGAGTCTGCACGTTAGCACAGGCTCTCCTGAGCCTTCACCACATTATCGAAATATCATGTGCTGGCTTAAATGGCAATTTTTGTAACTTTTATGTGAACAGTGAATGCTGTGGTGAGTCTGCACTAGCCACCACAGCCATTATGTGCAACCATCAGTGAGTTGTGTCAATGCTTTAAAAAATGAAAAGTGTCATCAAAATTAAAATAATTGCAAGCTTATAAATCAATCATAAAGTCAACAGGTATAGATTTTTTTTGAATTTACGCCAGCACCAGTGCGGAAAATTGCCACCACCAGCTCGTTGTAGCAACCACCCGTGCGTTTACATTGACCAGTGTGTATAAAACTAATAATAGACATATGTTGGCTACCTTGGATTTCCAAAAATTCTCTTTTCTGAAAAGCATCCTCAAAGCACAAGCCAACCTACCAAGCTATTTCGTTAAAGGATCATTGACACTTGCTATGGGTAAATGCCTAGTGTTTCAGTAAAAATAAAAGTTTGCCAATCGTCTCTTTCTTCACCTTTAAGCTACTCTAACCTGAGTACTTTATGGCAAGAAATCCATCTTCGATGTTAAATGCTTCAAAGAGGTAAAATTTTGGGTAGAACAATCAGTTTTACATTAAAATATATAGAAACAGAAAACATTTTTTTAAAATATCATTCCCCCCTCCCGTGTGCCAGCAACAGCTTTTGCCTGTATATATGTTACCATATTTTACACATTGTATGGAAGTGGCTTGCTGGCACAAGGGGGGGGGATGTTCAGCCGCACAAAAAGCCAGGGCCTAAGCCCATAAAATGCCTTTTCTACCAAATAAGAAATTAATGACAGTAATGAAGTTCTCCAGAACCAACCTCCTAAATTGCTTTATTGATACTCGTATTTCATTTTACTCTCGTAATACACATCGTTTGCCCCCTAAACCTAAATCATCTTTTCGTCATCTTAAACGAGGTATCCAGGGTATTCATATGAACTATGTTTTGGTTCGAGCAGATAAAGCTGCTAACAATGTTGTAGTTGTTTGACAATTGTATTATATTAATACTCTTAAGCGTGAGCTTGTTGACACTAATGCCTATAAACTGCAGCCTTCTTTAAGTGAAAGGGTGATTGTTGATTGGCATGGTTGTCATACAGCCCTACATTTTGGTGTCAAAGTTAAAGAAAATATAGACAAAGTTCCTACGTTGTACTGGTTACCTAAACTCCATAAAAAAACTATAAAGCTAGATTTATTGCAAATTCTAGTTCTTGTACGACAACAGAACTTTCTAAATTGTTAACCTCGTGTCTTACAGCTGTTAAAAAACATGTTATCAAATATTGTGAAAAGGTATATGAGAGATCTGGTAAAAACCTATTTTGGTCGATTAAAAATTCAGGTGAAATTTTAGATAAACTTAAAGCTAGAGATTTCAATGCGACCAGTTTGTCTACTTATGATTTTTCTACCCTTTACACTACTTTACCTCATAATTTAATTAAGGATAAACTTATTGATCTTATTGAAAGAACCTTCCAGAGAGAAGGCTCTCCTTACCTTGCAGGCAGTGACAGAAATGCATTTTTTACTTCAGAAAAACCTAAAAAATATCATGCATGGTCGTGTCAAAATATATGTGATGCGCTGACCTTTTTGTTGGACAACATTTTTATTCGATTTGGCACCAAGCTCTATAGACAAGTAGTTGGGATTCCTATGGGCACTAATTGTGCTCCCCTGGTTGCAGATTTATTCCTGTTTTGTTATGAAAGGGACTTTTTGATGTCTCTTTCTGATGATAAGCAAGCTGGTGTTATTGATGCGTTTAACACTACTTCCAGATATTTGGACGATATTTTAAATATTAATTATGTTTATTTTGACAATATGGTTAGTCAAATATACCCTTCAGAGCTCCAACTTAATGAAGTCAATGCTTCTGATACCGAAGCCGCATTTTTAGACTTGCATTTGTCAATTTCTAATGATATTGTTTCTACCAAAATTTATGATAAACGTGACGACTTTGATTTTGAAATTGTCAATTTCCCATTTTTAGATGGTGATGTTCCTCGTTCTACATCCTATGGAGTCTATATCTCTCAACTCATTCGTTTTGCTAGAGCATCTAGCTATGTTGCTGACTTCAACACTCGCAATAAATTGTTAACTCAGAAACTTCTTAAACAAAGCTATCGGTATCATAAACTTCAAAAAACATTTTCAAAATTTTATAGAAGATACTATGATTTGATTTCTAAATTCCAAGTTGGACTTAAATCTCTCTTGCGCCAAGGACTTTCGGAACCTGATTTCTATGGTGACTTGGTGTATAAGTTGAAGAAGATTGTTGGCTCTAATAATTTTTCAGCGCAGTTCATTAAAATAATTTCCCATTATAAAAAGATTGGCTATAACATTAATGTATTGCAACAGACTGCATGCTTAGTAGTCAACCCAATCACGGTTGGCAACTTTGCTTTCCTCTTAAATTGCACACCGGTGGGTCGGACTTTAGACTCTATGATGGTTCCGACTTATAGACTTATCTATTGATGAGATGGTATGGGCCTGATGCTTTGGCTGTTTGTCAGGCCCACCGGGGTTTACCTGTTGGATTTCTTTTGCTCCGGTATTCAGTTTAATTTACTGTTGAGTCCTTATCCTTGCTTTATCTCCTTGTTATATCTTGATTTATATGTTTTAGGAGATGATGCATTGATAAGTTAGGGGTCTTTCATGAAAACCAAATATCTATGTGTCTTGATCCACATCTGAATTAAGGGTGACGATGGCGCCGTTAAACCGGTTTAAGCCCTCCAGTAAAATATTTTACTGACCGTTCCAAGGCGGTACTTCTTTTGTGGATCTTTTATGTTTTTGTATTGTCTTGTGTTTGCTATGTTTTGTGCGCGTCTGTTTATATGTGCTATTTCTTTGTGGTCACCTGCTGGGAAAGGGCTGACCTCTTGGCTCTCGTTTGTGGTGTCTACTGTGAGTTTATCACTTTCCCATTGGTATCCTGGGTCAGGTGTGGTACTTGATTGTATCAATTCTTGATCTTTGCACCCTTACTTACTTTGTAATCTATGCTAGTTTAATATAAAGAACATAAAGATTAAAAGTAGAATTAGCAGGGTTTATGCATTTTTTTCATATGAAAAAATCTCACTGTTATTTAATGACACATTATTTTGCAAATGTCCTGTACTTATATATTCACATGCTAGGGACGTGTTCATGCTTTATTATTGTCTGCTGACTTTCTTCAAAATAAGATTTTACAAATAAACCACCCAGGACCACCATTGGAGTATCAAACAGTTTGGATCCAGATCAAGACCGACATTCTGTGGGTCTTCATCTGAGTTCAAACTGTTTGCAAAAGGCTATTGCGAGACAACAAAATTATCCGCTGGCATGCAAAAAGTTATAATAGGTAAATACTTTAGTGTTCAATATATTGCCTCTTATATACTGAACAGCAAAAGAAACGCATATTTTGCATATTTGGTATAGTGTATAAATTGGGGTTTAAATACTGATCTAATGATATGCAAGGTATCAATGATGCATGGAACATGTGTATTATCAATTGCAGCACAAATGGATAGCTTATTTGAATAATGATAATAAAGGGGGGTAACTCTGGGCGTAACGAAATAGCTAATAATAAAGGTGACTTCCGAGATGGTGTATGCCTAAACCCACTGGACGGATTTGCCTGAAAATCACACTGTGTGATAATCTGGACATACAGACTACTTATGAAGATTAAAATGTCCGGAATTCTTCAAGGTGGACCATTGTGACCCAGTTACATTATCGGACAATCAACCGGAAGTGTGCTTAAGACAGGCAAGAAAGTGTCCAAACAATTGTTTTGAACGGTTCTGTTGGACAGTTCCTTACTTGACATCAATCATACTGTGCCAGATTTTCTTACACCCCAAAGACTCCAGTGGTTTACAATACCGATTCAGAAAATGCAAAAATGAAGATTTTTGGATGGCAGTATAAATCCTACAGCAATGAATTTTAAAGTTTTATGCTGTTTTCTTATCTGTTACATTATGTTCTCGTGACATGAAATGAAATCGGATTCAAATCATGTTTTTTTTTTCAATGTACGGCACTTTTTTGCGTTTTTGCATTAATTAACAAAAAATAATAATTAACCGTGTTATGACAAAACAAATGGTCTGGAATGAACGCATGAGTCCGTTCAAACATGTTCATATCATTTAGAGTAAAATCTAATAAGATTTTCTGGTATTAAAAGGATATTGGATAATATGCGTTTCTTTTGCTGTCAAGTATAGGTATCGTAGATATATATATACCATAAATATTCGGACACTTTAAATACATTTGACATAATGCTATGCCCTTTAAACAAAATAAAAATATTATACAAAGGATCTAGTTAGAATCAGTTTAACTTTCCATTGCTAAATAGGACACTTTCACTCCTTCAAAAGTATTTTTTTTGTTAAGCTTTCAGTTTTGTATTATTTACGGTACATGTAGTCAAAAATGTACAGGTAACTTCTAGATTATCTTCTCAAAATCATTTTATTACAAACCTATTTTGTTTGTAAAACAATTTCATCCATTTTCGTGATTCGTTAATACTCTGCATATGATATGTTCAATAGATATCACCATGCCTACCAAATAAATCAAGAAAACCTGCAGAAATCACTTTTCAAGGACTTTTATTGGTCATGAAATTTCAGACCCCTCCCCTTTCTACCCGCCATAAATCTCAAGTGCGTAGGAATTTTGAAAATGTTTTGCTAGCTGGCTCTTGCCATAAGATTCACCTATTGCATTGATACTACATGCACCACACCAGAAGATCAAACGCAGGAATCAGAAAAATAGGCGTATAAGGCCCAAACCGTCAATGATCCTTTATAGTTTTTTTAAGTAATTTAAGGAATAACCCTAATTTGCATATTAAGGGAGCTAATAACTCGAAAATCAGGTCTATGCCGTGATGACTTGTTTGGGTATTTTTGGCTTGAGCTTGAAGCCTCAGTTTTGACTCGGATATCCACATCAGGTAAATTATTACGAACAAAACCAAGTATACCGCATGACAGGACCAAACACGGAAGGACGATACGGAATAAGGACATTATGCCATTTTATTATGAAGAGTAGCAAACGTCCCAAAGTCAAAGTGCCCCAGTCAATCCAACAGGCAAAGGTCCCCAAGTCTAAGTTCCCCACTCAACAGCAAACGTCCGCAAGTCAAAGTGCCCCAGTCAAAAAGGTGCATCTGATTACCATAGGACACCCCCAAGATACCACAGAATCGTTATATGGTAATGTTTATCAAGTACATTGTACCCGTATGTAGAGTTTGTCATTTATGTAACTTCAAATAGATATGTAAGTTAAATGCAGTAATTATGTCTCCCCCTATTGTTTTTCCCCTTGCGTCTGTGTGTCTGTCACAAAATCTTGTACGCTCTATAACTTGATAACTGTAAGAGATATTTCGACGAAACTTCATACATTTGTAAAGCACATTCAGACGGCGTGTAATGCACAACAAACATAACTCTGCTTTGGATATTTTTGGAGTGATTCTCCTTTGATCATTTGCAATGCTATTTCATGTCCGTTCTATAACTTGATAACCGTTAGAGTTATTTCAACGAAACTTCATACATTTGTAAAGCACATTCAGACAACGTGTCATGCGCAAGAACCATAACTCTGCTTTGGATATTTTGGAGTTTTTTCCCTTTGATCATTTACAATGCTATTCCGTGTCCACTCTATAACTTGGTAACAATTAGATGTATTAAAACGAAACTTCATACATTTGTAGAGCACATTAAGACGACATGTCATGAAACAGAACCATAATTCTTGCATGTTCATTTTTCAAATTATTCCCTTTGTAACATAACTAAATGCACTGTTAAACCTAGTTTGGCGAAACTTCATACACTTCTACAACACAATGAGACAATGTGTCGTGCAGAAGAACCATAACTCTGTTTACAAATGTATGGAGTTTCGTTGAAATACCTCTAATTGCTGTCAAGATATGGAGCAGACACGAAATAGCATTGCAAATGATCAAATGGAAATTTCTCCAAAAATGTTTTAAGCAGAGTTATGGTAAACCACATTCAGACTTCATACATTTGTAAGGCACATTCAAACAACGTGTCATGCATGAAAAACATACCTCTTGCATGCACATTTTTCAAATTATACCCCTTGTAACATAACTAAATGCAATTTTGTGACTCTTTCTGATTCTTAAAAGGGGGAGGCATCTGTTTTTTCGTTGAAAAACAATTCTAGTTACCTTTTGTTTCTTGTTGCTTTATTTCCTTTACTCAAATGAATTGTCTCTATATATCAACATGTCCCATGTGATAAAAAATAGTATTTCGCTCATGCTATAAAAACTAAACATTTATAGCAACTGTACAAATAATCGCTGATTTTCATGTTATAACTTAGACATTACAATTCATTTACTTCTTAAAGCCTACATTTCAAATAACTGACAATTTTTCATGTCTCAGCTCATATAATACTTGTCTATAGGTTGTAATGAAAGAAAACAGGTTTTGGATAGGTCAACAAAACATGACTGTACAAGGCCAGAAGATGATTAAAGTCTTGAAATTTTACATATTTATATTAAAGACCTATAATGTGTATGTTGCAATCGCAAGAGCGCACGTCTTTTCCGCCATCTGTATGTTGAAATCACAAAAACGCATCTCATTTCCGCCATCCTTTATCATTATACAGGTCAACATCAGGTAATTTTAAGGCAAACTCCATATTATATATCCATTGAACACTGCATTGTACTCTATACACAATATTTTCATGTCGTTGTTCATGTTTATTTTTTCTGTTAATTTTTTAAGTTGTTATATTAAAAGTAAAGGCTTTTAATTTGTTTTTTTTATTTGTTTTTTACCTCTCACTTGTGAAATAACCACTCAAACACAAGGAAAGCAAACACAATGGTTAAACAACAATGTGCTCTAAAGGTATAATCAAAAGCAAATAATTGTTCAGCTTGAAATCAGTTGCTGGATCTTATCATCAGGGCAATACCCTCATTTATGGCAGTAATGCTGGGTATAAATGAACAGCAAATGCAGCGTTGATTTTCTCATCATTGTTTGCAGTTTCCGAGTGGAGAACCCACGATGTTGATCAGATTTAAATGTATGGAGATTCACTTTCAAACACAAAGAAAGCAAACACAATTGCTAAACAACAACATGCTCTAAAGGCATAATCACAAGCAAATTATTGTTCAGCATGAAATCAGTTGTTAGGTCTTATCATCAGGGCAATACCCTCATTTTTGGCAACATTGCTGGGTATCAATATACAGCAATTGCTCTTGTAGTATTGATTTTCTCATCATTGTTTGCAGTTTCCAAATAAGGAACCCACGATGTTAATTAGATTTTATTGTATTGTGATTAGCTCAAGTAAACAGTTTTTATGACATCAGATCTCCCTCCATTTGCAAACTACATGGGGCTGTCATTACGCATGCAGTATCAATTCAGAATAAGGAACCCATGATGTTGATCAGATTTTATTGCATTGCAATTCGCTTTTCTCGAATGTGATACATGATATGTGTCAAGGAAATCATTTTTTATGGCATCAGATCTCCCTTGATTTGCAAACTACATGGGGCTGTTATTACGCATATGCAGTATCAATTTATAATCCAAAATGTGGAACATGCTCTGTATTTGATTCACATTCCATGGATGTTACAGGGAATCCAACACCAGAAGGAGCAGCTGTACTGCTTACCTTTGATTCAATTGAAGACTTAAGTCAATATTTGTTGAGGCTGTACCCAAATATATTGTTTAATTAAAACTTCAATTTACACATATCATGAGCTGATTTATGAGTAAACCTGTTTTTTACAACAAGCTAACAAATCATTACAGATTTAACTACAATACAAATCATTGTCATTGTTTTCACTATGAATACAAAACAAAAATGCCAGTAAATCAGTCTGAAATACAGAAAACAAGTTTCCTCGAAAGTCAGCTCATATGTTATTTTTCAACATTAAAACATTCTTAAATAAATACACGTCTTACTAAAATATTTTGTTTACATTTTTTACCTGTCACTTGTGAAATGTCCCCTCAAAATATTTATAAGTTTCTTTTGATATAAATTTTATAATATGAATGATGTCTAAGTTAGCTTTTGCACCCACTAAACCCCATTTCATAAACAACACAAACATTGGCCGTACCTCAACTGGCCATGGCAACGCAGTGGCATAGTAGTACAGCGCTTGACTCAAGACCAAGGGGCCGCATGTAAGAGCCTCACAGGCAAAACTGCATTGTGTCATTGAGCAAGCACATTAATCCTAGCTTAGTACTGGTTCCACCCAGGAAGACCCATCCCTATAACTGAAAGAGTGTTGATGGGACGTATAGAAACCTCAACTGGTCAAGCCTTTCCTTTTTAAAGGAAACTTTATATGCTTTGTTGGTCAAAGGCACGGTCACACTTCACCATAATGGGATTTACCTTCAATTTCGTGTACGCTCCATATCTCTTGAACCCTTTAAACGATTTTCATATAATCTTCCCTGGAATGTTCCTCTCTGTAAGACAGTTTGTACAACCCATGACTCAGCCGAGCAGACTCGAGGTCAAAATCACAATTCAAGTTCATGGGAAATAACCTTCAATTTCTTGTCCATATATCATGAACACTTTGAAAAATTATCATTAACACTTCATAATTTATTTAGACGACATGCAGAACCCATGATCAGCTACACGGATTCAATGTCAATGTCACACTTCAAGGTCAAGGGACTTACCCTTCACTTTCTTTTCAGCTCCATATCTTATGAACTCTTTAAAGATTTTAATAAAACGTTACTCAGATGTTCCTCTTAGCGAGTCGGTGTGCAGAACTTATAACTCAGCTACACATACTCCAGGTCAAAGTTATACGTCAAGGTAATGGGATTTACCTTACAATTCCGTGTTTGCTCCATATAATATGAACCCTTTAAAAGAGTTCATCAACCTTCACTCAAATCTTCCTCTTAGTGAAACGGTATGCAAAACACATGACTCAGCTACGCAGACTCAAGGTCAAAGTCACACTTCAAGGTCATGGACATTACCCTTCAATTTCATGTCCGCTCCATATATCAAAAATATGTTTATTAAAACTTCATAATTTAGCTAGATGGCATGCAGATCCCATGATTCAGCTTCTTTAACGCAAGGTCAAGGTCACACTTCAAGATCATGGGATTTACCCTTCCTTTTGATGTCTCCATATATCATGAACACTTTGAAAGAGTTTCATAAAATTTCACCCAATAGTCCCCCTCAGTCCGGTTTTAATTATCTTGAGCATTATCATCATCATCATCATATTCATCTACCACCATCATACTCATTATCAATATCTCAATCATTACAATCAGTATCATCATCTTCATCATGACAATCAGTTTTATCAATATCATCATGGTCAGTGTCATTATCTTTACCATCATGATCATTTTCGTTATCAGCATCATCTTCATCATTTCGAACATTATCATCATGGCCATTACCTTCATGGTCATTACTATCATCTTCATCATCATGATCATTATCAGTATCTTCATCATCATAATCAGTGTATCATCTTCATATTTATGATCATGATTCATCATCATAAACATCATCTTCATTATCACAATCAGGATTATCCTGTTCATCATCATCATTATCATCATCATCATTATTATCATCATCATTATCATCATCATCATCATCATACTCATCATCATCATCATCATCATCATCATCATCATTAACAGTAATATCATCTTCACCATGATGATCATTATCATCACTATCATTATCATCACCATACAAATTGGTTCGAGTTCACGCATTAACCATAGACATTATAGTTGCTCATCCAACTGTCAGCGTTCCTCTCCTGCCAATCAATCACAACCATCAATACAAAACATACAGGTTTCCAGCAATTCAAAGTTTGCATTGGAGGACAGGAACCAATCACAAATGGTCCTACCACAATTTTCGTCTGGTTTGTCTAGTGAAACCAGACATGCGCAATGCATCAAACCAGAGAGAGATTTTTGTTCTATGGTGAGACTATAGGTACTGGACTATAGTCTGGTAAACGCACGAACTTGACCATCTTCATCACGATGATCATTATAATCTTCTAAATCATCATGATCATTATCATCATCTACATTATCATAGTAATTATCACATATTTAAGACACCTTTTGCCGTGATAACCGAAAGTCTGCATATGCGATAAGCTCTTTCCCCCCCAACTGGTTATCAGCCTGTCGTGATGATAACAGGAAGTAATGTATTTTGTATTGAGAGAGGTTATCATGCCCGGCACGTAACGTCGCTCATTTGATGACGTCAGATGTAAACAAGTGGAGTGACGTTACGCAAAATTTACGCCATTCCTCTGTTTTACTTACTTTTTTGACTTCAAACGCGTTGAAATAGTGAAATGGAATATGTGATAAACAAAGATTTACATGAGGTTTTGGTTATCTCCCTCAGTATCAACCCTCGACCATTATCAGCACTGAAGCTAAAGCTTTAGGGCTGATAATGGGGTCTTGGGTTGATACTTCCGGCCATAACCAAAACGCCATGGGATAATCTCTAGTTAACATCATCTTAATCATCATGGTAATTATCATCATCATCATCATCATCATCATCATCATCATCATCATCATCATCAACAACATTATTATTAACGGTATAATCATCTTAAACATGATGATCATTATCATCATCTACATCATCATAATCATTATTATCATCTTCATTGAATGATCGTTATAGCCATCTTCATCATCACCATCATGATTATTAACAGTACTATCATCTTCGTTATCATAATCAGTTTTATATCAGTTTTGTATCAGTGATCATTGTCATCATCGACATGATAAATTATCATCATCATCATAATAATTATTAACAGTATCATCAGCTTAACCATGATGTTCATTATCATCTTCTACATCATCATAATCGATATCTTAATCTACATCATCATGATCATTATTATTAGCTTCATCGTCATGCTCATTATCGACATCTTTATCATCATCCACATTATCATGATCATTATCATCATCTTCAACGTAATAATCATTATCCGCTTCATCATGATCTTCATTAACAACATCAATAACAGGATTCTTATCTTCATCATCATAATCAGTTTCATCATTTTCATCATCATGATCATTAACATCATCTTTTTCATCATGACCATCATCATCACTTCATCACCATGATCACTGTCACAATCTTCTTCATCATGATCATTATAATCATCCTCATCATCATTATCATTAGCATCATCATAGTTATGAACAGTATTATCATCTTCATCATGATAATTATTTTTATCATCCTCATCATCAAAATCAGTATTTTCATCTACATCACTATGATCATTATCATGATCATTATCATTATCTTCATCATTATGATCATTATCAGATCATTTTCGTCATCTACATAATCTATTTCAGGACCTCATCTTATACAGTAGATATACATTATCTTCATCATCATGTACATTAACATTATTTTTAGCATAATGATCATTACCATCATCTTCATCGTCATGATCATTGTCATCATTTACATCATCTATTATTTCAGGACCTCTTATTCATCATTATGATCATTTTCGTCATCTTCATCATGAATATAATTTTCATCATCTTTATCATATTCATCATGATAATCACTATTACCATCTTTATCGTCTTGATCATTATCACCTTCCTTATCAAAATGATCATTATCATAATCATCATAAATGTTAACAGAATTAACATCATCATGATAATCGTTTTCATCATATTCATCATCACAATCAATATTATTATCATCATCATATTGTTCAGTTTCATCATCTTCATAATCATGATAATTAACATCATCTTCATAATCATGACCTTTATCATCATCCATGGCATCATGGTCATTATCATTATCTTTATCATCATCATAATTATTAAGTGTACTATCACCTTCATCATGGTAATCATTTTCATCATCTTCAGCATCACAACAGTATTATCATCTTCATCATTATTAGCATATCATTACCTACATCATAAGATCATTATTATCATCGTTATCATCATCATCATAATCACCATCATCATCATCATCATCATCATATTGATCATTATCACCACCACCACCATCATCATCATCATCATCATCATCATCATCATAATTATCAACAGTATTATCATCTTCATCATGATTATCATTTTCATCATCTTCATAACCATAATCAGTCTTATCATCTTCGTCATTATGATCATAATCGTCATCTTCATCGTCGTGATCATTATATTCATCTTCATCATCTATCTCAGTACCTCATCTTCATCATCAAGATCATTATCGTCATCTTCATCATGAAAATAATCTTCATCATATTTATAATCTTAATCATCATAATCAGTATTATCATCATCATCATCATCATCATCATCATCATCATCATCATCATCATCATCACCATCATCATCATCATCATCATCATCATCATCATCATCATCATCATCATCATCATTTTAGCGGTATTATCATCCTTATCATGATAATCATTTCCATCATCTTCATCATCAAACTGTTAATCAGTAATATCACCTTCATCATCATATTCAGAATTACAATCATCTTCATCATAATTAGTATTATTATCTTCATCATCATGAGCAGTATTTACATCATTTTTACCATAATCAGTATTATTATCTTCAACATCATCATTACAATCATCATAATCAGAATTATCATTTTCATTATCACAATTAATACTATCATCTTCATAATGCTCATTATCATCCTCGCCATGTTCACAATCAGTATTATCATTTTCATCATGATCATTATCATCATCTTCATCACCATGATCATTATCATCATCTCCATCAAGCTAATCATTAAGGCCATTTCACATACATACCGAAACCGAACCGAAACCGAACCGAAAAAATAAAATGCCTTGAACCCTATGAGCGCTTTCACATATGCGCCGAAGCCGAAACCGAACCGAAACCAAACGCCGAACCGAAAACATGCACGATTTTGATTTTTTTTCGGTTTCGGTGGCCAAATTTCAGCAAACGCGACAGGTTATTTTGATAAAATCTGCACATACACAACCACGTGTGTTGTATAAACTTAGTAATCATGAAAGCCATTGATGGATTGTCCAGCGAGACAATTGTGCGATTATTTTACAAGCACAATACCATTGACTACAGAATTTAGTGGGACAATACCCAGAGCGACTTTAAAGACCACGAACATAATGCATTGACATGGAACAATTTGCATTGCAAATGTATTTCTGCTATCTGAGAGGGAAATTAGTCCAAATTATACAGGCTTTTTCTTAGATTTCGTCCACGGATTCGGTTCATATGTGAAAGGTCTGCCGAAAACGAAATGATGCAATTCGTTGGCCGTTACGGTTTCGGTTCGGTTCGGAATCGGTGTATATGTGAAACAGCCCTTATCAGTAGTTTCTTCTTCGTCATCAAAATCAGTATTACCATTTACATTATCATGATCATTATCATAACAAAATGAACCATTAATTGCAAGAAGCAGAGTTTTTATTTGAACAGACCAGAAATACATCCTTGATTCATCAAATTCAGCTTGGGCTGGAATTGAAGGATATAGCTGTAAAATTAAATGCTTAAAAGGAACTGATAATTTTTGTGCTTATTTATTATCACGCCTACCAGTAAGTGCTGGTTTAACCCAAGAAAAAATGTACCTTTGCGCCAGATATCAGTGATATGGCTTATACAATAGGATAGGAGCGTTGAATACAAATAGGTTCATCCCAAGTTGTTTTGCAAGTTCCAAATTATTACCTGAGGACCAAGTTCACAAACCGATTTTACAGGATATTGTTGACTTAGTGACAGAACAATCAAGGGTCAAACCTTGATGGAAAACAAGTTTGGCCTAGAAAATAGAAAATTGCCACAATCATTGCAAAAGAAATATGTGCCTATTGACAATATATTGTATTTTATATCCAATGTTGATTCTGATCCAATTTTTAGGCTATACATCCCTGAATATCTGCGTGATGCAGTGTTCTGACAGTCTCATGATTCAAATGGTCATATGGGGTCTGAAAAAACCATATGATGCAATTAGAATTAAAAACTATTGGCCCAACTTGTAAACAGGGTTGCATGAGTATATAGGTCATTGTGTGACTTGCCAAAGCAGAAACATTCATAAAACAAAGCACCTATCCATGAAACTGACATTTCACCATACCCTTTTGCCAAAATAAGTTTGGACCTTACCTGACCTCTTTGTCTGGAAAGAAGTACATTACATTTGTAGATGGTATAGCAGTTTTATTGAGGCTTTTCCTGTACCAGATAAGTATGCTGAGACAATAGCTCACTTAGTTATTGAAGAAATATCCCCAAGTTATAGTGCTCCACTGGAAATAGTAACTGACAATGGTAGTTAAAATTGTCATTGTCTGTAAGGGAAACGTTGCAAGCACTCAACGTAAAGCATGTTTCAACAAGTATATATCATCCAATGTCCAATAGTCATGTTGAGAGATCACATCAAACGATAATGGCATCCTAGCCAAAAGACTTCACAATAATGTAAGCACATGTGATCTACATTAGCTGCTATCAGATTTAACGTCAATAAATCCAAAATAGCACTTAAGCAGCAGCATAAGTCTTTTGTTTTGGTTCACAAACATCTAAAGGAGCCAAGAAGCGCCAGGTAAAATATGCAAATAAAAATGCGCAAGACATACACTATGATATAGGGGATCCCTTTTACTATAAGGTACACAAGAGAAAGTAAGTAACATAATAAATGGTTACCTTTCTATCGCATTATTGAGCAAACATCACCTGTGAATTTTGTAATACGAAACCAGTTAGGTGAGTCAATCATTCATTATATGTCTAGCTAATAATATTTAAAAAAAAGCCTAAATAGATAATTGGCAGATTCCTTAAGTCAGTGAGGGTCGTTCAATAAGGAAAGTACACAATGCTGTCGCACTTGAATCTAATTCAATAGTGACAGTGAAAATTACATCCCTTTGGCTCGTCTTACAAAACTCTATAGACATGAAGGTCCTATTCCAAAAGTTCGTATGGGGTCTGTCAAAACCAATGATGTTTCATTTTCATACAAATTTTGATATAACATTTGCAAGCAAACAGCCTCCCAAGACCCAGGTCAGATGATGCGTTGTGTGGCATCTGATCTAGATCTGCACTGCATATATGCACCACAAATAGGACACATGCTTACATGGGTTAAGTGTGCTCAGGAAGTTTGCAGGCGTTCTCATAAATGCTGTGATAGGATGGCATTTTAACATTCTTAATGTTATAGACCATATAAAATTCCCCTCTAGTACCTTGAGCGAAACGGATCATTGACTATCAGTTGAACATAAGCCATGTATATACTAATATAAGACAATTTATAGCAATTTAGTGGTTTTAGATGTAGCTACATATTGCGTTGCCGTTCTTCAGCCTAGTCAATAATGTTTCAGTTATATCCAACTGTGTCACAAAAATTGTGACTACAATTAAAGACCTATAAAATCAGCTTGGATTGCATCGTTACCCGCACAATTTGATGTTTTCAACAAGATAATCGTCTGCTGTAACCTCTAATGGGCATTTTATACATGAGCAAATACTGGTATATCTATCCAAGGTGTATTGCACCTACAGTACAAAAAAGGGGACTGAAAGGGGGATTTTCACACTAAAAACTAAATTATTTATTTTTACAGGATATCAGAGCCGTAAAACTGATATCATTCTCCGCCAAAATTTAAATCTAGTTAGGGTTTTGCTATTTCTATGCGCATGCAAACTTTCAGTGTGAAGTAACTTATTTGTAAAAATTTAAAAATGAAAAACTGTGTTCCATTTGAGGTGCAATACTACAGTAGATATAATGGCCTATGTGAAATTAAAACTTGTCCACCTATTATAAACTAAATGCAAACGCTGCAGCAGTGAATTATACAGCCTCAGATGTGCGTAATAATGGCAATTATTGCCAATAAGAGGAACGTGTTCCAAGACGTGTACACATCCGGGAAAAACGTGAGATGTATGAATATTCATTAACCTTTCACTCAGCCTTCGGGAATCTTTGGAAAAAGTGGGATTTAGAATATTGTACATGTACTAATCTGAATGAAAGAAAATCACAATTCCACGATAGCCTAGTGGATAGTCAGGTGTCCTCAGCATTCACAAGCAATAGGAACTGCCTCTGCCAATTCGGCGAAGTGCCGTAGAATCAGACCGCTATCTTCTTTGATAACGCGGTTGCTAACGTAACGCTGACTTTATATAACGTGACGCTGACGTCACAGAATTATATTAACACAATAACAAGTGTGATAGCAGCAAAAGAAACGGCTTAAATGAAGTTATGTGCTTTCAATAAAATATCGCTAATTTAAGGTGATAAATATCGAAAAAACATTAACTTCGTTTATTCTGCTGATTTAACTTTTCGGGTAATGAGAATAATTGGTTTTGATAGAGCTGAACCCACATGCTACATAACTAACTTTCCTTACGCCAGTTCTGGCTAACAAAATGGAGCTTTTTGGTAAATAGTACTACTGAGAATGCTCCTTACATACACCCGAGCCATGATTCGATTCTCGAATTGAGGTGGACTTTCCAGAATGCATTCACAAGATGTGGGTTCGAGTCCAGTTTCATTTAAGGTTTTTTTTCTTAGTTTTTTTTTTCAATTTGGTAGTTTGTTCGTCTTTATTCTTGAGATGAGAATATAAGAACAGTATTTACTTTAAAAATGCCATTTGACAATTATATAGAAAAGGTTCCTTCCAAATCGATTCAGGTATGCTTGATTTGTTACTGTAGTATAGCCCTTCAGATGGAACACTGTTTTTTGGCAATAACATTAAATCTAAAATGGGAATTTTAAATTAAATTCGAAAAATATATTTAAACCAAAAAACCCTTTCCAAAAATATTTTTGAAGTTTGTATACGTTTTCATAAATGCTGTGATAGGATGGAATTTTATCATTCGTAATGTATTATGCCAAATAACATTCCCTTCTTGTACCTTGAGCGATATGGATCAATGATTATCAGTTGAACATTAAGCGATGTAAACACTAATATGAGACAATTTGCAACAATGCATCAGTGGGTTCTAAATGTAGCTGCATATTGGCTTGCGTTGCTGTTTATCAGCATAGTCAACAATATTTCAGTTATCGAACCATGTCACAAAGACGGTGACACAAACGAAAGACTACATCTATAGATGTCTACTGCCCAAAATGCCTTCTTAGCTGGAAGCGCTCATTTGCCAAGCTATTCCATGAATGGGTCTGCTTATTATCTCACCACTCCCATGTAAAAAAAGGCATATTTTCCATCATATATAGAAGAAGTAAAAGTCGAATATAAAATGAAATGAAATATATGAAAAGTGCCCGTACATCTGTGATCATATTTGTATTTTCAGGAATGTGTATTTCTAGTTGTACGCTTGCACATACAGACACCTGAACAATACATACATATAGGTAGACAGACGCAAGCTGGCAAAATAGTGGTACTTGGTAGGTTCTCCGCCAAAATTTAAACCTACTTAGGGTTTTGCTATATCTATGCACATGCGAGTTTTCAGGGTGAAGAAACCTTCATTTGATATTTTAAAAAAAGAAAAACTGTGTTCCATTCAAGGTGCAATACTACATTACTTGTCAACTAACTACTAGGCTATCAGACCATTTGCTTTAAAGAATCGATATTATCTTCATATTCCCTGTAAAAGCGTGGCCATGGTCGGAGTACTCCACAAAAACGCACGAATATCACGAAATTTTTGGCGAAAAAATAATCAGTCTAAGGTCAATCTTGGCAGACTATACATGTAAGTTCACCCCGATCACCTATTAAAACGACAACGAACGCGACTTCTTCGGGTCTGAAAATACTCTTTGGGTGAAAAATGCACCCTGCCAATTTTTTTAAATTATTAATGTTTAATGAATATTAATCAACTGGTTCTATGTTAAATTTCGTATATTTATTTTTGCAACATCGACATTAGACTAAACATGCTAAATGGGACCGAAATTACATTAATTTTTATATTGGTCACTGGTGGATGCAAGTCTTATTCAAGCAATTCTACAAGTATTGAAATAGATGAAAAATGTTAAAAATTGAAATTCAAATAAATCTTTGCTTAAGTAATAATATGAAGGCGCATTTATCGTACACAAAAGGAAGTTCACTGGACATGGCTTTGGTAATTAGTATTATGCGAGACTGCTTCGATGTATGTCAAAAGTTGATTTGACAAGTTATTCCATTACGCGTGCTGTTTCTGCGCCAAAATCTACAAATATTTGTAGTTTTAGCACAACTACATAAGCGAGAAATATTAGATACATGTGAGACATTAACTTATTATCGACGATGCTTGCGCCTTCATAAGTTCAAAGCACTTTTAATTTTCCTGCCAGAAAACATACATTTTACCACCTTAAAGTCTGCGTAAAAAGGAAAACCAATATCCATTTAAGCACTTTTAAGTCGCTCGTAAATGCTTAATGTTATAGCTTTAAACTATTGCTGAACAGAGCATAAAAGCATGATAAGGCACCTTTACGTATACGTGTAAAAACTTTATGGCATCTTTTTATAGTGCTTTAAGCAATGGCTTATAGGTGCTTAAAATCAACGCACATTAAGTTTATACGTAAATGAAATAAAAACGGATTACATAAAGTAGTTTTAAGCTAAAACTTGTTTGAGTTAAAGGTGTCCATTTTTGCTGTGTTATAAGAGCCATTAATTTTGTGCATAACGACTAAAGTACCGAAATCTCATGAACTCGCCCCAAAATATTATTATCACATATTTACATAATTTTCCAAAGCAAGCCTTTAATGAATCTTTAGATTTTTGCAACCGTTCATAGCCTCATGAACGACACAAAATTTGACTGACAGCTGCCAAGCTCACTTGCCCGTACCATTCGCTCCAAACATCGAATTCATTCCACAGATGTGACACTGGTGTCGTGATTGACGGCGAGCCACACCTGAGTTGCACGTACAAAACAAATTTTTCTGTTTGCTCCAATGGCTGTCCGTGTTCACACAGGCTGTTCCGCTTTTTCGTTTTACACTCCAACAAAAACGTTAATACGATGAAATATTAAATACAAAATTGTTTTATCTCCTAAATTATAAATATTTCTATAAATTAATTATTTATGATAAAATGTAAATATAAGCAATAAATTCAATTTTTGGAAGGTTCATAGAATCATGAATACTTTGGGCCATGGGGTCTCTTGCAAAGTTAACGTAAGGCCCTTCGGGCTTCAATACTTTGCAATAGACCCGAAGTATTTATTATTCCATGAACCTTCCAAAAATCGAATTCATTTCTTAAAATGATCATTATTATATTTAAGAAGCAACCTTATGGTAGCATGGATGATGACGCAATCCAAATTCAATCATGGACCAGAAGCTCCGAATCTAATTCCGGTGGCACAATAGGTAAAGAATATTTTATAAATACATGTATGAGTTGAATAAATATGTTCCTAAAAGGTTATCAGTTGGAAGCAAAGTATGCACCAAAGGACTGAAACTAGTGTGTGCATATTTCTGGGCCAGACTAAGCTAGTTTCGGCCATTTAGGCCTCATCAGTGACCCTCAAATAGTTTCAAAAGTCACAATGAAACCCATGATTCCAAAGGACAAGAAAAAATCTACACTATAGTGAAGGACAGGGAGACGTTCTACTGCCGCCGCATAGTCCCAGTCACCAGCTGTAACGAATTCAAATGTGTTCTTAAAAGGGTAAAAAATCAGGTTTCCTGATACACACAATGAAGTGGGTAGGGGTGCAATCGGCAAAATACCGTTCTTAATGCTGAATGGTCCATGTTCGTCGAAATTGCATAACTGTAAAAATAAGCGTAACTTTACACTTAATTTGATGGCTGCTTACATGTTACTGCCACTGATTTTTGTCTAGCCTGTATTAAAAGCTTAGTTCTGTTTAATTGTATTGATCCAATGATAAACTACACGAGTAACAGGTAGACATGGATAACCTGTGTCACTGAAAAAAATGTTGACCTCAAAAAGTAAATGAGTATGGTCAGAAAATACCAGAATCGCAAACTGCAGACCAACCACGGCACAGTGAGGAAGAACTACAGGAAATTTGGTGTAACAAAGGAAGAACTACAGGACATTTAGTGTAACAAAGGAAGAACTACAGGACATTTAGTGTAACAAAACGTCCAAAAGACAAAAAAAGTTTCTTGTAAGTGTAAGATGACACCATAAGGGGGCGGAAGCCCTGCTCAGCTGTCACCGATGTTATTGTAAACTTGCACATATTTCTAACAGTGTACTGTTTGATTCAGAATCGGTGTATGACTCCGCTTGTTTGGTATTACTTGACTTTTCGCTTACTGTTAAGGCGGCGCCTCATAAATGCGTAATTAGGACTAGTCAACCTTAGAGATAGGTCAGAGCTGAAAAGGTGGCGTGGTTTAATTCAAAAGTAACTGTATTATCTTGTGCCACGACCTCAGTCATTATTTAGTCCTTAAAACGCCAGCTAAATAACTGCATCTAATATAAGCAGGGGACCCAGATCAGACTGCTCCTACAGGAGCAGTCTGATCTGGGTCCACCCTGTTTATCTCTGAGGCTTCAAATAGTTTAGTGGACGACAAAAACATACATTTTGTGATTATACTCTTAAAGGGTTAATAAATGTGAGTTCAGTGTGTATATGGTTAGGAGTTTCATGAAATGCACGCACGTTTGCGCGGCTAAAAAAGCTTAAATTATAAATAAAACCTGATTTCCCTTCCTTAGCAGATGAAATAGCCGAACCACACCCAGATATGAATATCAAAGTTGCCGCCTTTACAGTAGGCGAAAAGTCAAGTAATACAGTATTAGCCAGTAGCTGGTTATACTAAGCTCAATGTTTACTGTCGTCGCCCTGGGCCCTGTCACCTGTTAAACTAACGGTACCGGGAGCCAACTCACGACAGTAAACATTGAAGGCATTATAACGGAACACAGAAGCATTACCTACTAATAAGGGTGAAATAAATATAACCCCACACTACAATTATACGAAACCGTATACCATACGAGTATTCCCGAAAAACTGTTATTCCTGACAAACGAACTCAACTGATGCATACACACGAGTATTAATTGACTTTTCGCTTACTGTTAAGGCGGCAACATTAATATTCATATCTGGGCGTGATTCGGCTATTTCATCTGCTAAGTAAGGGAAATCAGGTTTTATTTATAATTTGGTTAAGAGTTAATAAGCTTTTTTGGGCCGCGCAAACGTGCGTGCATTTCATAAAAATCCTAACCGTATACACAGTGAACTCACTTTATGAACCCTTAAAGCGCATAATCACAAAATTTGTTTTTGTCGTCCACTAAAATATTTGAAGCCTCATAGACAAACAGTGTGGACCCAGATCAGACTGCTCCTATAGGAGCAGTCTGATCTGGATCCACAATCTTTGCCTATATGCTTATGCTAAATAGACATTTTCAGATGCAATTATTTTGCTGGCGTTTAAAGGACTAAATAATGATTAAGGTAATGGCGCAAGATGATACAGTTACTTTTGATTAAAACCACGCCTCATTTTCAGCTTTTACCTATGTCTAAGATTGACCAGTCCTAATTACGCATTCATGAGGCGCCGCCTTTACAGTAAGCGAAAAGTGAAAGAATATCTTGACATTCTTCAGTTAATTTTTCCCTTGGTCTAGCTCAGTGAAACATTGTCCAGCCACACCTGTATTAAGCTTCATACAATGACCACGGCCATTTCGTTATTTTTGCTGAAAATGGTTCATTGTAAAGGGTTTCAGCTCACGTGAGCCATTGGCTCAATTTGAGCTGTTGTAGTCGTCCGTCGCCAAAATTTGCTTCAAAGGACACCTCCTCCTAAGGTACTGGCTGGTTGGATGTCATACTTGGCAGAAAAGCTGTTTATAAACTTGCATATTCAATAATTGTTCAAATGGTTCCAGTCTGTCGCTTCACCAGGCCTCGAGGTTATAAAGCTTGAGTACATTCTCAGACTCAAAATAAAGCGCAATGATTGGCTGCTTGCGGACACGTGTCAACAAGCAGCCAATCATTGAGCTTTATTTTGAGTCTGAGAATGAACTCAAGTTTTATAACCTCGAGGCCAGGTCAAATAGATAACCTAAAAGTCTATAGAAAATATTCCGAATCCGTTTTGTATAAATTAGTAGTCATTTATGTAAGTGTGTTATTTAATATAAGCACAGATACCTTAGATCTTAACAAATCTGTGCATAGCCTCCCCAAAAGGAACACTGACAAACAGTGCACATCAAGATCAGACCCAATAAAACATGGTGTTCGATCAGGGATTACACTGTTGGTTTAGGAAATTCAAGGATTTATCTTAATAAAATAAAACAATGATGAAAATGCAAAAAAAGAAAACACTTAACTGACAAATGGACTACATGCATTTTAAAGAGCGTAAAGAATCCACCTGGCGTTCAAATGGTTAAACAATCAGGCCCGTAGGAAGCAATTACAGATTGGGGGGCACACATTTCAGATTGGGGGGGGGGGGCACACATATTTTTTTTTTATTTTTTTTTTTTTGGGGGGGGGCATATTTGTGCAAATTATTGGGGGGGGGCACGCCCCCCCCCCCCCCCCCCCGTGCCCCCCTATTCCTACGGCCCTGACAATAGAAGCTTAAAAGAGGATCCTTTTATGACGAAAATGTATGAGCGGATACATTGTATGATTAAATAACTAGTATACCTCAAATATATGTCTCAAATATCTGATCACATTATCCAAAAAAGCTGGAAAAGATATAAAAATCTATGTTTGTCAAAGTATTTCTAGCTGTTTTCATAAAGGAGTGTTAAGACAGTATGCTTTTGACAGCCTGACTTTGCCAGAATTACAAATCATATCGCGTAAACACCGCTATTACAGTGTCGTGTATGATTTTAAAAGCCAGCCTGACCAGTCATGGGGAACGAGCATCTTCTATTCGCCATTACATAGTCATGACGACTTTGCTAATCATCTTGTAGGTAACTGAGGTAAATGATGGCTTTTCATGAATTTTCTTTGTCTACTGCTGGCTTTTATTTTCAAAATTATTTTTTTAGAGAAAATCATTTGGGAATGCTGTATCAGAATGGCAAACATTTTGTTTCACAATCAGGCCTAATGTTCTGACAGGCCTGATCTGGGTCTGCACTGTTTGAAAAGGTAAGCAGCAGACAACAAAATCCACTGCTGACAGGTCAAGAGTTAATATAGATAGATTTAACCCGAAATATGCAAATATTTTGTTCTGAAAATGTTGTCTGCTTATCACTGCTGCATATATTTAAGTGCACTTTAGACTAGAGCTTACAGTAGTGAACAATTTGAAGCCTGAACAGACTTCTCACTAGGAGCTGTCTGATCTGGATCCATGATATACAGTAACCAAACAGACTGTCTAAGAACATAAGCAGATGAGAGAGCAGATAACTAATGTCGTGACTGGCGGGGTTGAATTTTAAATAGAGGATCTTACATGAGTGCTCATGTTTTATTGAATTTATTATACGAGTTGGGAAAAAGAGATAAATGCGAGGCTTGCCGAGCATTTTATCTCTTTTTCGCAACGAGTTTAATAAATTCAATAATACAAGAGCACGAATGTTAGATTCTATTTATCATATGACATTAAGATTACTTTGACTTAAAAAAGTTATAATTTTGACATTATGTACGCAACGTTGTTATGGACGTCATAACGTTTCCCGAAAATCGATAAACCACTAGTGGTTTACAGATTTTATCGCATGGCGTTATTTCACTCCCAGACGCGACGTCATATTTTAAAATATTTTCTTATCTAGATAAAGAAACATGCAGAACTTGGAGCCACCGCTCAGCTGACAGCTCATGATGATGAGCCATTTCACTGTTGATAATTAATGCTGGAAAAAATCAAACAACACAATGTAATGCGATGTGAACAGAAAAATCATGCTTGACAAAATCATGCTGTCTAAACACCCATTTAGCATTGGGAGAATACATTTATCATATGACGTCGCGTCTGGGAGTGAAATAACGCCATGCAATAAAATCTGTAAACCACTAGTGGTTTATCGATTTTCGGGAAACGTTATGACGTCCATAACAACGTTGCGCACAAAATGACAAAATTATAACGTTTTAACGATAGAAATGAGATTTTATCATATGATAAATAGAATCTAACATTCGTGCTCTTGTATTATTGAATTTATTAAACTCGTTGCGAAAAAGTAATAAAATGCTCGGCAAGCCTCGCATTTTATCACTTTTCCCCAACTCGTTTAATAAATTCAATAAAACATGAGCACTCATGTAAGATCCTCTATGTATAACATTGGGAGAATGGTAATAAAACTGCAAACAGTAAGGCCAGTGTTTACTTTACAGATTAGAAACGCTGATAACAAAATGTGGAAATTCTGGTTTCTTACTTTCTCGTTTGTATCATCGGTCAGGTGTGGTGCTTGATTGTATCGATTCCTGATCTTTGCCATTTTCTTACTTTCATTAGATTCTCGAATTATGTCGGACATTCCTGATTGATTTTGTTATTCACCTAAAGGAAGTATCCTACTGTGTTTCCAGGTTTGAAGTGGTCCTCGTTTTTCTTTTTATTTAACAACTTTAACCCTTATTAATACGATCGACGTTTAGCATGTGGATGTAAATGTATACCACGTAACTTAAACTAATTTTTGTGAGCATCCCTTATTCAAATGCTTTGTAATTCAGAACAACTTTATGTTTTCCTTGAGATATATACCCATTTGCGCCTGTATATTAGTTATCATAAGCATACTGCACGAATTTTAAACTACTTAGCGGTAGTTTAATTATATATCGATAAGGTACACTTAGGGACTGACTCAAAGTGTAGGAACGAAAACATGTAGAAATTCCATCTAATCCCAGCCTATATAAAAGCTCATACTTAAGTGAGAAAAAATATTCTAATTACGCGATCTATATCTAAATTCATTTCTTTAGTTTATTTTTCAATTTAAAGAACCATTTAGGAATAAACGGCAAAAAACGGGGGGGTCACATTAAGCCTGGGAGCACAGTAGTAAGCATAAATAAGAAGGCCGCTATAGGCTCACAAATGAACCTCATGCAAATGGCGTTTCAATGATGGGCGATAGCAGCCCAAAAACGGAGATATATATTCTATATCTGTTTCCCTTCAGGTAATGGCGCGAGTGGCTCCAGCCATCAGCCAAGTGGCGTCAACAGATCCACCAGTGACGAAACGATACACTTAACTGTAGAAGATGAAACCTATAAGCAAACCGAACGTTTACAACCCCATCCCCCATCACAGAGGGTTGTTGCAATGAAATGGATATCAACATTTGTGTTAGCGTCGTTTTTACTAGCTTTTGTGACTCAAAGCAAGATATCTGCCATTGCAATATCAGAAAATATGCAGAGATTGACATCAGAAAAGGACAATGTGCAGGCGGCATGCCGCATGTTTGTGATATTATTTCTTATTGTTTTGATTCCAAATGGTGTAAACTTTCTCAGGGGGATTTGGGGAGGATTGTTTAGGAAAGATATCCCGTGGCCTGGCAAACGATCTTTCTTTGTGGTGAGTACTTTAAACAAACTCTCGAAAGTTTCAACATGTACTGTCGTTTCAAAGATAGATAAGAATTATTGCAAACAAAAAAAAAACTAAACTAACTCAGATCATGTCTTAATTATATATATATATATCAGTGGCTGAGTTGATTCACTATATCCTTCCGTATTTATCTACTTCTGAATCTGCATCAGTTTCTGATCCTTGTGTAGCTGGAAAACAATGATGTTTGTGAAATTATATTTCCGCACTTCTGATATTTATCTAGTTTCACTTGTATCCTTGGATCCATCAGGCTTTCACTTGCGAACGAAATAGATGCCATCCATTGAAAAAGAACCAATATACGGCGTGTACTGCATCAGTCGTCGTCAATATCAGCGCCTCCTGCTTCCTGAACATCCTTTTATGTCTCAGTGGCGCAGTTGATAGCGTCGGCGTCTGGTGTAGTGCTAGGCGGTGTTATATATATATATATATATATATATATATATATATTTGCGAACAACACAGGCGCAGGCTGGTTGCGCATCCGCGCAAATTGATCAGCGCCTCTGTTATTCGCTAACTGGAGTGTATTATATCTAAACTTTCTTCAAGAGAATTTCAATATTCCAGCCAGTCTCTGTAGCTGAGGAGACTGGTTTGAGTCTAGCTTTGTCGGAAACCTCGAAGTCAGGGGTTTGTTTTGCGACGAGGTCCATATCATATACTGTTTCTACCTGAGCGTTCTGATTTATTTACCGTTTAATATTTACCTGTTTTTATGAAAAATTGCATAGTCCTAGCCTATTATCATGCATCTTTGAACCGACAGTAACATGTATCCGGTGCCGGAAAGAATGTCATGAAAGCAAATTGGTAATTTTTGCAGAATGATGCATATTTGAATCAAACTATACAATATGGTTCATGATTAATTAGCATTTTCACTACCTGGCAACTGACTGATGTACAGACTCACACAGTGATTTAAGTGCACACCTGCGAGTCCTGCAATTAATATTGCAGATAAAACCATCAAAAGGATACAACAACAGCAACAGCTCGAGGAGCAAGTTCTTTCCTTTAAGAGAAGTTCCCATTATGAAAAGGGACGCAATTGAAGAGAAACACTGCTAACCTAGTAGTCTCCTTTTGGTGTGCGTTACCTTTTCAGCGTTCTGGCTACGCCATTGCCAAAAGATACAACAACAGAAATATAGAAATACCAAAAGCATTCTCAGACGTTTATTTTTTAAACCTGTTGACAGTTCAATCTTTAAAGTGTTGGAAAGGTACATATGGGTTTCGACTGCACAATTATAAAAAATGGAAAATCTACTTAAAGCTGATACCAGAGTATTGTCATTTTTGTGCATTTTTTATTTTCATAAAATCGCAAATATGCCGTCTTTTAAACCAGGGGTCGCAGATTGGATTCCCGGCTTCTCCAAGTCTGTCGGACTTTAAGCCCTTGTCCCGTCTTTTGAGACGCTTTAAAACCAGGACATAGAACCACAAAACGCATAAACCTACCCGGCCAATACTTGTACAGCCAAGGAACACGGCCACAGACAGTAAAATCGCAAAATATGGCGAGAACGTCGGTCAACGACTTGAATTTTGAAAGCATTATTTCAAGCTCTACTTGCACCAGCTCTGAAGCACTTCACCACTAATTATTTTCAAATTTGTTCGTTATTCTGTGAGAAGCAATCCGTTCAGGTTGTACAATTTTATTATTAATAGACTTTTCGCTTACTGTAAAGGCGGCAACTTTAATATTCATATCTGGGCGTGGTTCGGCTATTTCGTCTGCCCAGCAAGGGAAATCAGGTTTTATTTATAATTTGGTGAATAATGAATAAGTTGTTTGGGCCGCGCAAACGTGCGTGCATTTCATGAAAATCCTAACCGTATACACACTGAACTCACATTTATTAACCCTTAAAGCGCATGATTACTAAATTTATGTTTTTGTCGTCCATTAAAATAGACAAACAGTGTGAATCCAGATCAGACTGCTCAGGAGCAGTCTGATCTGGGTCCGCAAAGTTTGCCTCTATGCTTATGCTAAAAAGGCATTTTCAGATGCAGTTATTTTGCTGCCGTTTTAAGGACTAAATAATGTGTTTTGCGTCTATACTGAGATAATGGCACAAGATGATAATAAAACCACGCCTCATTTTCAGCTTTTACACATGTCTAAGGTTGACCAGTCCTAATTACGCATTCGTGAGGCGCCGCCTTTACAGTTAGCGAAAAGTCAAAGAATACCTTTATTACAGGTGTCCGAAAAAAATAAAAAAACGTTCTGTACTTTTCTTAAAATTGTGTGATCTAGTCTTCAACTACAAAAACAACAGATTTTGTATAATTTAATTTCTTTTACGTTACATCACTTGACATAATACTATAAGAAGTCTTCAAAATGAAATCAACCTAATGGACAAATCAAATTTAGATTGCCATGGTTACTCAGATTGTCTAAGAAATTTTCATCTCAATCAAATATCTTAAAGATAAAAATCTGCCGAAGCCTCTTAAGTGGCAGTGAAATATAATTGTAATGTAATTAATTACATTGGCCAAAGTAATTGAATGTAATTAATTACTTTTCTCAAAATATTATGTCATGTACATGTAATTGTACTCTTAATTGAACACATTTCAATGTAATTGTAAATAATTGATTCCTTTTCAAAGTAATTGACAACAAGTCTGAATATTTGCTTACCATGTGTAGGAAATTCCACAAACAGACCCGCTGGCTCTGTACATGGAGGCTGAAACTAATAAAACTATTTTTTAATATTGTGCAGGATTATGAGAGAGAAAAGGAGAATGTAGTGCTCTGTTTTGGGCTTTTAGTTCTTATCCAAGCTTATGAAAGCTGCATATTTTGTTAGGTTTTATCTGAATCGTTGTTATCGTGTGATACATGTTAAAACCTTTTTGTACCCCACGACAAAACAGATCCAGACAAAACCGTACACACTTTGCAGCTCGCATCAGCTTCGGTAAGAAGTTAAACGATCGGATTAGAGCACAACTTTCTTCATTTTCGCTATTTTACTCTCAAGAGCCCCGAATGGAAAACTTACGATTTTAGGCGATTTTTTCGCCCTCCATATACAGAACCTGAGAACTTCAATAGATTTTCTTTTCAGAACCACTGGCTCTGTATATGAAGTGTCCTACCCGTGAAGTTGCATTTTATAATATTTTACATTTTCAAAGCAAGCCTTTAAAGAATCTATTTGTTTTTTTAGCAACCGTTCATACCCTCATGAAAGAATTTGGTTGACAGCTACCAAGCTCGATCCAGCCGTGCAATACACTTCGACCTTCAAAACCATTCACCTATAGTGACACAGGTGTTGTGATTCACTGTCAGCCTTACCTGTTCACACGTGCTAAACGAGCCTCTTGTTTGCTCTAATGGCTGTCCGTGTGGCTGTCCGCATTTCTGTTTTTCAGTAGTTTGAAAGATGCATAGTAATGGGGCAATTCTATTTTTCATAAACAGGTACAGTAGGTAAAGCATGACTATTCACTACAATGCGCATATGCAGTAATCCGCTGTAGGTTCAATATAACTGTTAACAGAGACTACCTGCACGCCAAAAAATAAAGGTAAACTCGCCAGTGTTTGTTTAGAACGATTCTCATCTATCTTTGAAACTACTATACACTCGAACTAACCGTTAATACGATTACCTATTAAATGCAAAGCTGTTTTGTAGCCTAAATTATAAATAATTCTCATATTTTAGATATTTATATACAATAAAAAGGAAATATAAGCAATATATTCAATTATGGTCTGTTCATAGAATCACGAATGCTACTCCGGGTCTCCTGCAAAGTTAACGTGAAACGCTTAGGGCTTCATTTACCTGGCAAGAAACCAGAAATATTCATGATTCTTCAAACGTTCTACAAATCGAATTTATTTTTTAAATGTACTTCGGTATGGCATGTCAAGCGTTGCAATATTGTATGTGGAAATATATGTGTTGTATATCGAAATATCTATGGGCTAAAACATATATTTGTGGACTAAAAAAAATATTTATGTGCTAAAAAGAATATTTGTGGACATAAAAATATATTTGTGGACATAAAGATATATTTGTGTACTAAAAATATATTTGTGGACATAAAAATATATTTGTGTACTAAAAAATATATTTGTGGACATAAAAATATATTTGTGGACATAAAAATATATTTGTGTACTAAAAAATATATTTGTGGACATAAAAATATATTTGTGGACATAAAAATATATTTGTGGACAGAAAAATATATTTGTGGACATAAAATATAGTTGTGGACTTAAAAATATATTTGTGTATATAAAGATATATTTGTTGGCATAAAAATATATTTATGGACTGAAATATATATATTGTGTATAAAAAATATTTGTTGTCTATAAAAAATATGTGTTGTGTAGCAAAAATATTTATGTTCTAAAATATATTTGTTGTCTATAAAAAATATATGTTGGGTAAAATTAGCATTGTGGGATATTAGCTATTTCCTTAACGGTCGTGTATGAATGTGTCGTGTGTGCAGCAGTGCCCTATGGATACTTCAATTCATTGCAATTCTTTACAAACCAGAACATGAGTTTACGGTACTGTTGGGTTGTCGTGCAATGAAGGCTCAGATAAGCCTGGGAAAATGCGCATGCTCGTCAGAGTCCCACCAAAGGACCAGGATAAAGTAAGATTAACACTTGAGAAAAAGTACCGAATCACTACTGAAACTCACATTTTACATGCGACAGATACATTAAACTCAAATACCTGCTGGTGTAGTTCTAGGCGTTGTTGTCGAGGTCGTGGTTTGAATCTCGCTAGAGGCGAAATATTTACAGCATCTCAACCAAACCAACCCCATCCACCCCTACCCTACTGTAATATACTTGCCACATCCTAGTCTACACTACCTCAAGTCCGCATCTACATATTGAAACTACCCACACTCCGTACATTGCCCCGCCCTACCGTACATTATTGATCTGATATAGTAGTGACGTAGCCTTTTTGTTGTATAACGCAAATGTGCTTAATGGATATACCCTGTCTTGCACTCCACGCCATACAGCCATTTTTATAGGCCATCACTCTCACCTCAAGTAATTGTTTTGTTTTTGCATAACTCTAATCTCTGACACCTGCTTCTGAAAATCAACATTTTGGCTAGTTGGTAAGAGCATTGTAGTCAAGATTCAGTTCCCGATCATGGCACAGGATTTTTTTTAGCTGTGGTCTACATTTGTTGCGGCTGTTATATCTGTTATCCTAGATAATTTGCATATTTCATTACACCTAATGGCTGTTGTGGGTTAGTAAGGAGCACGTCACGTCGCATTGTAACTGCTTTATCACCAATATTTTCTACACCTTACCCATCCTTTTATATTATAAGAAACCATTTTGAGTGTGAGGGTAGGGTAGAAAATACTTTCACATCTTACCCAGGCTGTCACCTAAGGGTTCTCTACATAGGTTGTGTCGGGTATGTAGTAGAACATACGCACATGACAGTCAAGTCACGTCATTGTTATGTTAAAATGACGTCATCATCTTATGTCCCATCTCAGCTTATTCATGAACTTCTTGGATCCCCTTTTGTTTTACCGTCTAACTGTGAGTCTGTCGCTTTCCCATTGGTATTCTGGGCCAGGTGTGGTACTTGATTGTATCGATTCCTGATCTTTGCACCCTTATTTACTTTGATGGTGAGCAAAAAAAAGAATCCATTAATTGTGTGAGAATGGTATAGAAAACTGCTGTACCTCGGCATCACCATTCGCCATCACTTGGCAAGCCTCGTGATTCCAATTGGTGATCCTCGGAACAGATTTGTCTATCCCAACCTCACACTCATGACGGATTCTTATAATCCATCCTGAAGATCACCGTGTTGCATCACGAAGCTTGCCGAGTAATGATAAACAGTGATCCCACGCTAGGGTTTTTCTCACCTAACCTCACCACTGTTAATATTGTTATTATTATTTGATTTTAAAGTATGATTCCAGAAGTCCCTGACTACGCTAGAGATGCAATTTTACATAATGACGTGACGCTAACATAATAACAATGACGTTACTTGACGACCATGTGCAAAAGATCCAATACAATCAATGTACATGTATGTAGCCCTCACGTGGGTAAGAAAGCATGGGCCGCGGGGGAGGGGGGGGGGTGAACTCTCATTTAATCTTCATAAGTAGGACCGTGCCAGCATCTACCGTTCATCCTAAAAAATACCAGTAATTTCAAGCATCCAAAAAATATTTGAAATTTTACCAACCCCAAAAAATATCCCCCATTCTGTATCTTAGCCTTAGGAAAAGATTCTTAAATGCATAGAAATGACCCCTTAATGTAGTCCAATTTTTGATGACCCAAAAAATATCCACAAAATCGTCAGACCCCAATTTTTTTTTCGTTTTTCTGACCCCCCTCCCAAAAAAAAGAAAAAAAAGAAAAACGAGCCTACGTATGAATGAAAATATCAGAGTACCCCCCCCCCCCCCTGACGCATGGGTAAGATAAGATTTTCTATCCCTGGGTAAAATCTCTGATATCGTTATCCGATGTGCAAGAAAGCACCAAAAAGTGAATATGACTAGGAAATGACTCAACCACAGGGTCAGTCTGATCATGTACCACATAGAACAGGATACCACATTATACCGCATGATCCCCTCCTATGGACGGGTTTAACGAACTTTAGCATATTTTAACATAGTATAGTCATTTACATGCCCTTCTTTCTTGATGAAGGACACTTGACATCCTAATTACTGACTTTTTTTTTATGAATTATGTGTTTGAAAAAGCCCTTCTATCCCTACTGTTTTACATCCAAAATCATTACTTTTTCGCTCATGAAGTTTCAAAACTTTTATCCCTTCTCTTTCTCTACTTTTTTGTGAAAGGGCATTTGAAAGCCTTTTTACTGCAGCTTAGAACTGGCTCAACCCAGGAAGACCCATCTCGACATGACTGAAAGTTGTTGACAGAGTCGTAAAGAAACAAAACAAACAAAATATCATAATCTCATATTTAAAAGATTCCGAATGTTTGGTTTAAACATATTTTATTCAAATTAATTTGTACATGGTAAATACAAATTGAAACAATAAGATGAGGATAAGAACGGAAGCATGTAGCTTATATAGTTCTTCTCCAATGCGAAGTAAGATGTAAGTGGAAGGCAGATCATATCGAATACTGTACATTATAACATAGAAGTCAATCAATGCTAGCAAGTATAGGTGCTTATTGAGTATGTCCCTTTCAGCATGCAGTGGTGCAAGTCAACGGGTGGAATTTATGATTAAATGATTCAAGTCTTAAACAAGACACTTGAACTATCCAATGTATTTAGCAGGACTCAGATTTAAGCATATTTGTTAGCATTGACAATACATAAGCTTTGATAATAAATGAAAAATAGGATGTGCAAGTGTTGGTTGGAGAGGAAGGAGGGGAACACCGATACCAGGCCAGGCCTATATGCGATAGGCAAATTGCAATAGTGGATACCGTCACATACTACATCTTCACTCTTATTGTGTCCTGAGGCTTAGAGCAATTGAGATGGATATTAAGTAAAACGCTTAGTGTCTGATATGTACTTATGTACCATTTGAAAGATGACAACATTGGTTTCATATGGTAGTGAAGTACTTCCATATAGTATCAAACTGAGAGAAACTGGCTGGTGCTTGGAGACCTCGTTAAGGAGCAATGTTCTGTGTTCAATGTATCGAGGGCATCTTAAGAAGAAATGTTGAGTGTTTTCAACGCTACCACAACTGCATAATGGAGATTCAGATATGTTTTTAAGGAACAGATCATTAAATAATGAGCCACAGTTTGTTCGTAAACGTGTGTGTAAGATTTGTGATTTCCGATTGCCTGTAAATTAGTAGTTATGAACTGGAGTAAAATCTCTGTTGAGGTAGTTTTTTAAAGGAGCAAACACTATCTAGTTGTCTGACTACGACAGGTAGTTCATTACAGTCCCTAATTACAGATGGCAGAAAGGAGTTATAGTAAAGATTTGTTCTTGTAGCAATAGGCCGGAGATTGTGAGAATTACGTAAGTTGTAGCTGGATGCATGATCAACAGATTGAGGCACTAAGGAGGAAAGGTATGATGGAGAAACATTCCGAATGTTTTATAAAATGTATGCTTCAATTCTAAATCATGACAAGTTTTGACCACCATTTAAAATGGTGGTCAAAACTTGTCAGAAGCTCAGAGTACCATAGTTCTATATTAATCATAGCAAAAATGCTTCTTGAGTCATTGAAAGCGTAACTTTGAGATATGGTTTCAGATAAAGTTGAGTTCAGGGCCTGGAATTACAATGCCTCCTTAAAGTTAAGGAAGACTTAAGTTAAGTATTGATATTTCAACTTCCTATATTAAATGCTAAATAAATTGCCTGGATCAATGCGGTACTTGTGGTCAAAGATATCATTGTGATATTCAGAAAAATGAAACTCTCTTGATTTTAATCAGTTTGAAACTTTATTTTTCGCATCCTGATAAATCAATACTTAACTTAAGCCTTCCTTAACTTTAAGGAGGCATTGTAATTCCGGACCCTGGGCCCGGAATTACAATGCCTCCTTAAAGTTAAGCAAGACTTAAGTTAAGTATTGATATTCCGGCAGGACAATGTCTATTCGGCTGCCTGCTAAAGAATTCCTCATGAGGTCTTCTGTGAGAGTCACAAGCTGGGTCTCACATGAGCGGTTGGATCAAAATAGTGAGTATGATCAGGAAATACCACAATCACAAACTGCAAACAAACCCATGCTGTAGATCGTACGATAGGTTGTGTTGGTCCATGTGAGAAATCACATTAGTTATGACAATGTACTTTAGCACTATACAGACTCACACTCCACGTTTCAATGAGCGTCGTGGCCTAACATGCCGAAACTGATGGCTCAGTCTGCATTTATATGATCATGTACATACTACAAACATTAAATCCACAAAAATAAGCTAATTGACCATTTTTTGGGCCTGATTCGGTCAGGTTCAGTTACAAAAGACGCAAAGCTAGACGAGCGCTTCATGTTTCAATGAGTGCCGCGACCTAACCTAGCTCACTTTGTACATAGAATCTTGTGCGTTTCCAGAGGGGGATAGGGGGTCCGGACTCCCCTGAAAAACACAAAAATATAGGGTTTCCTATCAATACTGGTCCAGATCCCATAAATTTAACACAGCTACCAAGCCAACATTCACTGTTGGGTCATCATCGGCACGTCAGCGAAACGCTGGCGGGCCGATGATGGTCCGTTTTAGTGGTATTCTCCCCATCATCAACTAGAGAAGGCGATGGTCCCACATAAGAAAGGTATGCCGTGTAAAGAGAGATCGATGAGTAGGGGGAACCAAGATTTATTTAATTGTTTTGAGCACTTCGGATCGGTTCAAATTTAGATAGATGGGCATAAGTTGGGTTTTCTTTTGTTCCTGCTCATTGATTCTCTTTTTACAGGCATGTAGATGAGTGCGTTATCAAATATTTTCTTATTTTCCTACCAAACGTGTTATTGCTACTCAAATAAACCGTTATAAATTCTAGGCACCAAAAACAACATATGCTGTGAATACTCAAAGCATTCTTCAGGAGACGCCGCTTTTGAGTGCCCAAAACTCATGGGAAAGAAAGTACTTGAAAATTTATGACGAAACGCACGATGAACTCACAAACCTCATAAGACATCGTAACGTAGCCCTATGTTTCACAATTTCTGTGAAACTGCCTTGTGACAGTCTTGCAAGTTTGCGGGGCTACCTCACGACTGTCATGCGGCTGCCGTGCGAAGACTGCGGCTTTCATTTGCGAACATCGAGGAACTCGTGAGATAGCCGTATTAGCATCGTCAGTGAAACAGTCACACGACCGTTAAGGAAATAGCTAGTATCCCACAATGCTAATTTTACCCAACATATATTTTTTATAGACAACAAATATATATTTTAGAGCATAAATATTTTTTTAACACAACACATATTTTTACACAACACATATTTTTTTACACAACACATATTTTTTTACACAACACAAATTTTTTTTTACACAACAAATATTTCTTACACACAATATATATATATTTTAGTCCATAAAAATATTTTTTAGTTCACAAATATATTTTTATGTCCACAAATATATTTTTATATCAACAAATATATTTTTATGTCCATAAATATATTTTTATGTCCACAAATATATTTTTATGTCCACAAATATATTTTTTAGTCCACAAATACATTTTTATGTCCACAAATATATTTTTATGTCCACAAATATTCTTTTTAGCACATAAATATTTTTTTTAGTCCACAAATATATGTTTTAGCCCATAAATATTTCGATATACAACACATATATTTCTACATACAATATTGCAACGCCTGACATGCCATACTTCGGTTCAAACTCATATGCTAACTCAAATGAAATAAATATGACAATTGTTTTTGTTTTCTTTTTTCAGGGATTTTTCATTTGTGCAATAGAAACATTTGGTACCTGCATTTTTGTGATGAAAATACCATCCCTGACACAACCATATATGGTGATACTCCTGTCAAATTGTGTCTTTATTGTGCCGGTGGGCGTGGCTTTATATAAAGCTATGTTTAAAACATCTACTCAATCAACAAACGAGTCTGATAATACTACTCAATCAACAAACGAGTCTAATAATACTACTCAATCAACAAACGAGTCTAATAGTACTACTAAATCAACAAAAAAATCTTATATTACTCGACCTATATTCTTTGGAATATCATTTCTTCTTGAACTGACAGGGATAGGGCTCACAGTGACTCTTTGGATATGGAGTAAACATTCAACAGATTTAGAAAACATCTGGTATCCTATTGTTGGAACCCTTTGTCTTTCAATCGCCTGGGTACCCGAGATCCAGTCATTCTTGCTGCAACATGCGACTGAAGAAGAAGCTCGTTATACACCAACCTGGAAAATGGTTATATACATGTCTTTTATAAAAATAGTATTAACTTTCGTGTTTTCATTCACACTACTCAGGTTCGCCATATTTGATTCTTCCGTAGACGCTACAGCGGTAATTGAACATTTCAAATCAGGATGGTATGGCTGGGAAGGCTTTGAAACATATTATTTTATTGCTAATGGTTGTAGTAGTCTCCTTGGTTACGTGATAGGATTTATAGCGTGCACCACGTGCATGCAAAAAGGGGCGTATGCCATGCCGTTGTTTCTAGCGACGCCGCTGGCGGCGGTCTTATTCTCTGCATATGAATCGTGTGTCAGGATACTACATCCAGGTGATACCAGTAATATGTGTTTACTGGAAGGAAGGACGGACGTGTGGTTGCTAGTTGGAGCTTGTTCGTGTCTGGTGTTTGCCCAATTCTTCTCATTTGGATATCTCATTATTATCAGTCGACCGCTGATCAAACAGGATGAAGCGCAGGTAAGGTTAAAACAAGAAAAAACGTAGTTTGTTGACAGTCCTATAGATAAGGGTGAGTGATTCGAAGTAATTCTTCGTATTTCTCAACCAAATACATGGTGTGGGTACTTGAACGAACCGTCTCAATGAGACGGATCTTTTAAGAACGCCAAAGAAACATTTAATCAGACAGATAAGAAAATAATCACACATTTACAGTGCGATTCATGAAAGTTGTCAGTAATTAACCGTTATACAAGGCAAGTGCATTGATGTAAATAGGAGATACAGGTATTAAAAATCAATTTGATATCACAGTCATTATTGAAGAAGCACGAAATGTTTTATATTCAATATATAGCTGAGCGGACAGTTATAGTACACAGGTCCAAGGTTTGAATCCTAGCAAGACACCGTTTTTTCCAGAGGCTGTTTCCTTTTCATTTCATATCATATTTGTCCTTTTGTTCCAATTTCCTTTTGAAAGTAAACACCCCAAACATATAATATATAGCTAAACAAAGTTAAACTGGCACTCATTAATCTTCCACATCATTCGGTCACGTTCGGTGTGTATTAGCTATCTTAAAGGATTAATGTATGGAACACGTATCTTTCAGCCAGGTGATCTAACAATGCTGAGGCAGTGGCGTAGTGGTAAGACGATTAACTCATATTCTGGATCTCGAGGGTTCGATTCCCACTGGATTTAGTTATTTTATACCCCTATTCCACACAGGCCACGAATCGCCCGAATCGCCACAAATTGATTTTTTATTGATTCGGGGGATTCGTGAGGTTTCATTATTTTTGTTTGTCCAATCGTGATGTTGTACGAGTCAGTCCCGATTCAGATATGATTTCGTTACGAATACTCGGGGGATGCTGCACGAAAGGTAAGGAATCAATTACGAATCAGTTTAGAATATGCCGAATGCAGCACGAATTGGGCACGAATTAACAGAAATCCGCGACCAATCGACACAATTCATGTGATTTTCTCTCACAATAGTTATAAAAAAAGGTCTATCTATGCTTCGGGGGCATCAGTTCCAAAATGAATGTTCCTCGTAAAGCAGCAGTAGAATTGATCCTGCAACTTAAGTGTTAAAAACGGCTTCTTATATAGCTAGAAGAAAACAACTACGTTAAAGTCCAAGGGCCCTGGCCCAGACTCTTTGACTTGGAAAAATATGGTAGTTCGCCATTGGCAAAATCACCAGCCAGGAGCTACTGACTGATCCTGATTGTGCTCCAGAATCTGCCAAAAAATTTTCAACTTCTAGGACTGGCTCACATGCGCGTGGCGGGGTAATTAATCTTAGGGAAAATCCTTCTACTATCTCTTCCTTGGTTTTACTACTTGGCTTAATCTCACGATTCCCCACGAATAAGCTAAGAGTAGCTACTATTGCCCCAAAACGCCTCCGAATCGATTACGATTCAGTTACGATGTCCAAGAATGCCTTAGGAATTTGGTACGAATCACGCACGATTTTTCGAATCGGGGAATTTGTGGTCAAAGTTTTGAACAGTTCAAAACTTTTGAGCCGAATTCCCGATAGACCTTCGAATTACAAGAACTGACTTCGGACTGTGCGAATCAGTTAAGATCTTCACAAACTGAGTACGATTCAGACACGAATCCAAATATTTGTCAATTCGTAGCAATTCGTGGGATTCGGGGCCTGTGTGGAATAGGGGTATTAGGCGTCATTTTAACTTTATATATTATTTTGAGATATGATATTGTTTCTTGTTTATATTGCTGGCTTGAAATCAGTTTTCAAGACTGATAAGAGATTATTTATGGTCGGAAGCTGATGGCGGTGGATGTAAAACTCCTGCACATTGTATCTGATAACAACATTATCAAAGTCGTCCACTGGTTTGAAATGTCCCTGTTTCGAACGTTGCGGCGACGAAAGTGTAACGATTTCTCGTAGTTCTTTCCGTATTCGGAAAACGGTTCTTCTGCTGACCCCAGTTGCCTGAACAGTCTGTTGAATATATGATGAGCTGTCCCGACCTGAGTGTTTCTCGAAATAGTTTGAAACATTAGCCATGAGAACTTTGTCTTTAGATTTTAAATGCTTCAAAGATTTATCATTAGACATCACAGTTCCTAACTAATATAATGCATTACTTTTATACGCAAGTCTTGTAAAAATCGAGCAAGTCATGAGCATGATTTAATAAAAAATGAAAATATTTTTTTTAATATATTGTAAATCGTGAGACTCGAACCCACGATCTCAACCTTGACAGCTATACGCTCAATCCAAAGGGCTAAGCGGGACAGTAATGGATACAGGACTAGAAAATACATCACTCTGAAATCATTACTTTTCATAATGTTTGCAAATCTAAAATTAGTTTTACGGAGTTATATGAGTTTATACGGCATATTCATGAGTGGCAGTTTAACTTTGTTTAGCTATACAATATATACATTGAAGGTCATAATTTTGGTAACTTTTACATGTTTAACATATGCATCATGTGCATGTTGTAACATGTAGTTGGGGCGTAAGGTCGCTTTTATCAAATTGACAGTCATGCAGTTATTCTATCACAATGTTCCTTGGCAGGCTTCTTATGAAAGGATTCTTATACTTAGTGTATTTATCTCACAGTTGGCGGTAGCGAGATGCAATTTCAGCAACAGCATGTGGCCCGACCAGCTTGTGGCCCGACCAGCTTGTGGCCCGAATTCACTTTCCCATTTTAGAAGTCAACAAAAGTCGTATTACTAGACCCACTCGCTACTAACTCAATACAACATGAAGTTTGCGGTTCGAATGCTGAAATGTGTGGTTATTTCAGTTATCTTAATGAAATTGGACTTAGTTTAAAGAAAATTGTTAAAGCTGAAAGTATAGCGCATACTTTAATATTCATCTAACTATCTCCTGTTACTGACTCGCTTCGCTTGGAACATCATTATGCCAGGGAGTGATCATTTTGAAATTTACAACAACAAAAAAACCTTTGCTAATCCACCGCTTCCCGACCGCGCTATAGTGGATTGTATACCTTATATTAATAGACTTTTCGCTTACTGTAAAGGCGGCAACTTTAATATTCATATCTGGGCGTGGTTCGGCTATTTCATCTGCTAAGGAAGGGAAATCAGGTTCTATTTATAATTTGGTAAAGAGTTTATAAGCTTTTGGGTCCGCAAACGTGCGTGCATTTCATGAAATCCTAACCGTATACACACTGAACTCATATTTATTAACCCTTAAAGCGCATAATCACAAACTGTACGTTTTTTGTCGTCCACTAAAATATTTGAAGCCCCATAGACAAATAGTGTGGACCCAGATCAGACTGCTCCTGTAGGAGCAGTCTGGTCTGGGTCCACAATGTTTGCCTCTGTGCTTATGTTAAATAGACATTTTCCTCAGATGCAGTTATTTTGCTGGCGTTTTGAGGACTAAATAATGTGTTTTGCGTTCATACTGAGGTAATGGTGCAAGATGATACAGTTACTTTTGAATAAAACCACACCTCATTTTCAGTTTTTACCTATGTCTAAAGTTGACCAGTCCTAATTACGCATTCATGAGGCGCCACCTTTACAGTAAGCGAAAAGTCAAAGAATACCATTTTCAACGGTTCACTTTCAGTACCAAACAACCTGCAATTTACAGTTACTTTTCAGGTCCAGTACTGAATAATAAACTCGTCTTTGCTAACGGTAAAATACTGCTAATTTTCGCGAACCCGACGATGTAGTCGATTTGTTATTATTGAGACACATGTTTAAAACTCTATGGACTTCTGATTCCAGTCAACCCTTGCACATGTAAAATAATTGACAAAAGCGACGACGTACAGATGTAGCACGACCTCTGACCAATGACCTTTGGGTCTTTCTAGTTCAAAAGATTGATGCAGAATGCGTAAAATGAGCCAGTACGGCTGGAACATATGCGTATGTCAATGCTTTTAAAATCAATGCAAATAAAAGCAAGAAAACCTTGTTTCTAGAACAACATATCAATAGTGTAAATAGAGTCACGCTTCAAAGCTTTTGGTTTATCTTTACTATTCCACTATAATAGCCTTAAAAGCATCAGGGCGTGACTGCACTAACAATAATGAACTGCTCAATAAAATAGGGGTGTTACAATGTTATGTCATGCAATTATTCGTATTTACAAGAGAACTTTTACAAGCGATTCGATGGCGCAGTAAGTATAACGGTTGTACTCAAAGAATCTGAAAACAAAGTTGAGGATTCGAGCCCTAGGTTGAGGGTTCGAGCTCCAGTAAAACTTTTTTTTATTTTTTGCTTTCGCAAAGAAGCAGGAAATGTTTGCAGATTAACGATTTACATGTTTGCAGAAAAAAACATGTTTTGATATATTATGCACATGTAAAGCGACTTCACTTAGTAAATGGCGAGGCTTGTATTGAGATACAGCGACGATGCAGGAGCTATTATTGAAAACGTGTACAATTTCTGCATGGAGGAAAAGAAGTCTGGGATGAAACTGTCACTAAATCGTGTATTGGACAGGACTGCACCGTCATCTGCGTCGAAAGTGTCACTGGATGACTTTGACCAGGGTGATGTACGGAGGACCATCGTCAGCATGTACTCCTTGAAGGAGGTTCTGTCAACCCTTGATAACATCAGAACAGAGCTCAAACAGAGTATTGGTTACACTGGCAGCAAGGGTCTCCTTCGCAAAGATCTCCTTCATACGAAGCCTGCTTACACACGCTGTGGGGTGAATCAAAAAGTGCTGATGGAGAGACAAGATGTAGTCCTCAGCAGGATCAGATACCTTCGCATGGTCAGGGAGTTGAGAGAGGTGGGTTATACAGATGAAACTTACGTTCATAGCAGCTATATTTACGCTGTCCTGAAATGCTGGCAAGATAGTACTACCGGACTAAAGATACCCTTTTCTAAAGGTAATTTAAGAATAGTTGAATTGTACGGTCCTCAGGTCTGCACTATAATTACTTTTTGAGTTCGTCCGCTCGTCCGTCCGTTAGCAGTTCCAGAAAATGTTCATAGCTCTTGACCACACAGTATATTTTGATCACATTTTGCATGCATATGTCATTCCCAAACCACTGGCATGCTAAACCACTTTTTTATGGAAGAAGGTTTCATTCAAATTGGCAAAAATTCAACGTTGGCGGTGCAAATTACTGTCTGTTGATTTCACTTTACGTAAAACTAATTTATTATATGTACTAAATATGCTTAACTTTTATATGTTCAGGTGAAAGAATGATCAAACTCAATGCTGGGTACAATGAGGGATTCGTTGCCAACGCACGCAAAAATCATTTTACTTTCCTATATTAAAATAATTAAACATCAATACATGCAATAAAATTGCAAGAAAAAAAGAAGGTCCAAAATGAGGCTCGAACTCACGACTTCGCGTGTTTCGCGAGAGCGTTTTAACCACTGAACCAATGAGACAGATATAAATTGAATATAGCTTTTAAGGATATAAAGAATTTTTACAAACGGTAAATTAACGGTAAATTATCTGCTCAACCCAGGAACATTGACTCTACCAAAGGTCAATACTGAGAGGTCACAAATAAATAATAACAGTTCATGGCAGTGACGCAAGTTAACTCCCAAAACTGTGATAACTTTCAATATCTGTATGAGATCGATCGAAACCATATTGAAGTTTTTATATCGCTTCTGATATTATCCTGATATGCCTTACTGGTGATTGTTTCATTAAAAAGCTTAAGTTGAGAGACCCCTTTAAAAGTTGTGAGATAGTCCCCTCAATACGACTCCAGTGGATTTGTACCCATCCATCAATGTAAAGTGGATAAATTTGTTCGTGTTTCAGACGCCAGGTGGGAATAGGTTTGCAAAAGAAATAGGTTTAGAGTGTGGATTCATCTGGAAAGATGACATTTTCCCATTTTTATTACAATTTCGAACCCTCTTGGCCCATTTAACTGTTTGGCAGTACTGTACTGTTCTTTTGGCCTTTCTCCTAATTATTTGGCTCTCGCTATGTAGCATCAATTTTGAACACCCAAAACGCACTTAAAATATATTTTAAAAGTAATTATGTATAATTATTTAATTTGTGCAACCTACTAGTGCATATACACCATAGTCAATCAAGTGATTCATTGTTGATACACACGATAGCTTCAATTCTTAAAGTATTTTCACAATGCACCGTATATATGACTTATAGATTCCCACCACAGTTTTCTTTGCTTCTCTCCTTATTATCTCATAATTCTAAACAGAGTTTTGATAAGCAACTTTGATTTGCTAAAAAAATGATCAACTTTTTTAGAAGTTAAAACTTGATACAAAACATCTGCAAAAACAAGCCATATCTGTACTTACTATAGCTAGATATGCCGTGCATACAGGAGCAAAAATAAAACATATCTCAAACAAAGTACAAGATTATTACAAACACTCAAACAAGTAGAGGGTATGTAAATAATTATGACAAAAATCGCTATCTATAAAAAATTCGGAAAGCAGCTGTATATGATTAGATGGTATAATGTTATAGACGAACACATACAAAAAGAACAAAAGGTCCCCGCCTCATTGACCCAGATTATACAGGTTTCAACAGTTAGCAGATGCGTCCAAAAATAAATGTCACAGTGACTTTGATTGTTAATGAAGCCAATTGTGTAGTTTCTTTGGAGTATCCTTATGAGGTCAAGTTAGTTATGGCCGTAGAATACGAGGGCTGTTCAAATATGAATGCAAGTAGCTTCATAACTTTCTTCAAATAAATGCTACGGCAAAATGGTAAACGTTTCTATAAAGGACTATATGTCACCTTTAAACTGACACCAAATCAAAAGAAAAATACAATAAACTTATCGAGCTATAGCTCCTTGAAAGAGGGTCACGTTCGTATACTAACAAACTCAATGCTTCGAACATATACCAGTGATACAGACGAGCGCATTATTCTTCGATAAACAGGTGAAATTGTTTGAAATTTTTAAGGAAGTATCCCCATATTCATATATAATGATTAAGTGAAAGTTGCGAAAATCTGACATGCTTTTGTTAAATTACAACGAATCGTTTTCACAAAAGTCTCCTAATGTTTGCAAATAAATGGTAAACAAAACGCCACCTTTCAGTTTTCAGTTAAACTTATCTCTAACAAAATGCACGGAGCAACATTTCAACTAGTTTTAACTCAAAGACAATATGTTGTTCGCTCATACTGAGTTGTTGCTACCAAAAATTAATGGATAGTGGGTAATTTTTAAACGCTGAAACGCATTTTTATTAAGTCAAAAATGCCTTAAGCGAAGGGGCTATAGAATTTATACTTAATTTTTTTGTCATAACATTGCTGCTTTATTCTAAATTTGAACGTTAACTTTAAGTTCGACAGCTATAGGTATTATTTACAATAAAATTACTCACCTGGTCTTGAGTACTAGACAGATTGAACATATTTTAATTAATGTAAACAAGTCATAAGAAGCAGAAAAATGCTTGAAAAATGATACAAAATGTGATTACTCTGTAAATAGAGGACGGCGCGTTTTAAAAACTCCCTTATGACATATTGTGCATGTTTTCAGCAAAACGTAAAGAAAACCACACAGCGATGTTCATTATTACATCACCAGTAGATAACTCAAAATGACGTTTGTCATAAAACTAATGACGTCACAAACGTGCCTGTTTACTCGAGATTGAAGCAGGATTATATAAACTTTTTCCTGCAAGCAACTTTTGGATTGATACTTAAACTTGCATCTAAAATTTGGTTCCAATTTGTTTAAAACTTACAAAGATATGACACTATATCCGCACATGTACCAAAACGTGCATTGCAATTTGCTTCAGGAAAACTTCAGTATACAGGAATGGCCTTTATATAAGGGTCTGAAACTCGAGAAATATAGTGAGTGTTTCTTTATGTTTGGCGCCATTTGAAAGGCGACAAATAGTTCCTTCCAGAAAGGTATTACTTTTTGTCGTAGCATATATGTGAAGAAAGTTATGAAGCTACTTGCATTCAAATTTATAGCCCTCGTAAAAACTTTGGTTTGGGAAGAGAGGATTTGCAGCAAATAAGATTTATGAAGGTGAGATGTCCTTAGAGTTTGCTGTAATTAAAACTTTATATAATCTTTCGAAACATTTTAGCACATCTCAGAATTATTTCAATGGTACATCGAGTAATGTTTGTCAGTGTTTCTTGTGCGGTATAATGTACTTTGCGACGTTGTATCGACTCGTTTTAAGCACCTAGATCATTAATAATTGACAAGGGATTTAATTACAGAATTAACAAAATAAGTCAAAGATGAATAGAATAGGTTTATAGATAAGCATGGGTTACAAATAACTGCTGTTTTGAAATTTTATAATGTATATAAATATAAAGCAATGAGTATATTTCGAGCTAAAATACGTGCATCAAAAATTGAACCAGCTGATGATTTGCAAGAAGATCTTGACAGGATGAGACTAACAGTATTTAATCAAATGAATACTTTACGAAGCATGCATGCAGAGCTGCAATATATCTTTCAAGGAGTGGCTTTTGGCCATGATGCATTACTAAATACTATAGGCAATATAAATGACAAAAATTATCACAAAATAATTTTTTTTAAAGTAAAGACGCTCTCACATGGGGTGAGCGATTTTCCTTTGGGAGTGGCAGAAGTGAAGACACAGGGTAGTTACAATGTTTCCTGCTCGTATCGCCTCGACTAGAAGGGCTGGCGATGTTACTGTTGCTCTTGTAAATAATTTTGATGTAGAAGATTATAGTAGTTTCCTTACTAATGAAAGATTAAGAACACATAACAATTTTGGTATTCCATTTGAGGTAACAGCCGGGTCCATTATTAATATTGTAAGTAAAACAAATAGTTCAGATACGCTATGCACAGCTGTTTCTTTAAATGGAAATTATAAAATAAATTTACCAATATAAAAAAAGAAAAAAGCCTTCCCGACCATTTTATACAAAACAAACAACTGAAGATGGACATACTTATAGATAACCGAAAATTCCAGAAATAGAAAAAACAATTGATAAGGGAAAGGGACGCAAGAAAGGTATTCTATGAAAATTCAAAAGCTGGATTAATATTACATATAAGTAAGATGCAACCCTGATTTCTGATGGGGCTATTAAGTTCAGAGTGAGTATGACCATTCCTTTCATACTGGAAAGTACGGCTTTTTTTATTTAAGGTATTGGGCGAGTCAGTGAAGCTTATGAGACAAAAGCTTATACATTATGAGATTAAAACAATTGCAGACAGCAAGCTAAATTGCATTAAATATAGTTTTCAAAGTAAAAAAAGTGGTAAAGGTCAGGAATTAATACAATCAAGTACCACAACTGACCTTGATAACACATTGGAAAGTAAAAAGAAAACAATTTTACACAACAAACGAGAGCCAAGAGGTAAGCCCTTTCCCAGGATGTGACCACAAGGTAGCAATGAACAGACTCGATAGAGTAACAAACACAAGACAGGAATAACACAAATGATCCACAAAATAAGTACCGCTTTGGAATGGTCAGTAAAACTTATTTACGGGAGGCTTTGTAATGTTTTATCCGCGTCAACCTCACCCTTAGTTCAGATGTGGATCAAACCTTAAACTATTGACAAATATTGGAAAAGTAATTTAAATTAGTCTTGAGGAGCTGGACAAAAATAATGATTTGAAAGAGAAAACATATTCTTGGGAATCAAGTTTGGGTGAGTAAGAAAAATAGAGACCAATTGAAGAAGGATAACACAGCCATCAGGTGTTATTAGAAAAGTGATAGAATATCTATAATGCTGTTCAATTGGCTTGTGTTTGTTAATGATCCACCACCAGAATATTGAGAATCTCGGCCAGAGGGCCTAAGGAGTTCTTGGACATGGTTCTGGTGGAGGACCTTAACCCTGACAAAGGCATTGAGAATTCTGGACCACGCATTTGTTTCAGGGTAAGGAATCGCCGCCAGACAGACTGTGTATTATCTTTGATATTTATCTAATTTCACTTGGATCTATCAGGCTTTCATTTGCGACTTAAAATAGAAGGTATGCATTGAAACAGGGCCAATATGCGACGTGTACTATATAAGCCATCGTCAATATCAGTGCTACTTTAGCATGCTTTTTTTGGTGATGTCTCATGGAGCAGTTGGTAGTGTCGATGTCTGGTATATTGCTAGGTCTTACTGTCCAGGTCGTGGGTTCAAATCTCGCCAGGATCGAAATATTTACAGCATATGTATCCCTCTGTATTTATCTACTGTGTAAATCTGCATCCGTCTCTGATCCTGTATAGCGCAAAAGCAATGGTGTTTGTGATTTTATATTCCAGCACTTCTTATATGTTTCATATTTCACTTGTATCCTTGGATCAATAAGGCTTTCATTTGCAAACGCAATAGATCAGATGCATTGAAACAAGACCAATATACGACGTGTACTACATAAGCCATTGTCAATTTCAGTGCTACTGGGGGATGTCTCAGTGGCGAAGTTGGTAGAGTCGATGTCTGGTGTAGTGCTAGGTGGTGTTGTCCAGGTGTGGCTGATGAAGGGCTCTACACTGAACCGAAGTTATAAGTAGCCACCATACAATTTTTGCTCTTGTTCAGAAAGTAAAAATCATTCTGACAAAATCTAAATTCTATAAAAAGGTCCAAGGCTTTGTCAAGACTTTTCAAATCATGTCATTTCAAAATGACTGGTAGACCTTGCACAGACGACGTCCCAGTAAAGGAACCATCATTTCAAAAAGTCACACTTTTAAGTGTGATATAAAGTATTCATCAGATAATTTATTCATTTATATTTTAATTAGTTTGAATGTGTTTATAACAGCTGTGATATAAGATGAAAAGAATCAAAGTTTTTTGACAATTGAACACTCCATTTCTCTTCTACGTAAACACGAAGACAACCATGTTCAACAACTTAATCAAAGGATTTTTAGCTTAACCATGCAGTTTGCATACCTACTTTGCATTGCTCTGTTCGCTTTATTATCTGCGGCACAGCAATGCATTTTCAGGGGTTCGTTATTATGAATTGGCGCCACTGTTCTGCTTAAAAGTTAAAAGAAATCTTTAACAAATACCATTTAAATGACCTTTTTAGTTTAACGGTAAAATCGGTAGTGGATACCAAATTAGTAAAAAATATCGTTAGAAAATGGGCTCATCAAGTTGCATGGGGTTTTGTCAAACATATTAACATAAAATAAAACTCATTCAATGATTTTAGTATGTGCAGCTGCTGATTTCCGAAAATTTTGGAAAATTCGGAAAATTATCAATTTTCAAAAATTCATAAAAAATCTGCCATAAAAAAGATGTCAAGCGTTTGGTGTTTTTTCAAGTCGACTAGACAGGTTTGCAATCACCTGTACTTGAATTCGATAAGAACTGCACTTAAAACGCTTATTTTCTTAAAAAAAGTTGATTTTTGCATTTTGAACCCAAAAATCGTGAAGTGATAGAACTCTTCTTAAACACCGCTTAACTTTAGTCCATTACAATACACATAGTTGGGCAAAAAATCATTTCAATATCCCTAGGGCTTAGTCAGAAAAAAAGAAATTGAAAAGTGGCTACTTAGAACTTCGGTTCAGTGTATATCATTATGAGCAGAACTTAGCTGTTGCATAAGCAGTGAAAAAGATCTTTCTAGAGTGAATGTTTGTTTATAGAACCTTTCGTAAACTATCAGATTCTTTATTCTGGTTTGATACAAGAAACTTGGGATAGTCCAATGTTCATATCCAGGGGTGTCTGTTAAAATTTAAATAAATGTATTTTTTGTCTAAAGATCTTGACCCTGATGAAAATCTGCATTATGCATTATTTCATTTGGGTCTTCTCTGTTCTTAAAAGTATCTATTTAGAGGTCTCTCGACTTCAAAGCGTGTAGAAATAGATTCAATTTTGGTATGTTAAAGGAATCACAATCACATCGGGTCTCTTGCAAAGTCAGTGAAGCCCTACTGGCAAGGTACAAGATGTGTTCATGATTCTGTGAACAGACCAATAATAAAATGTATTACTTATATAGTGTCTATAGAGGGGCTATGACAAAATTTTCACAGTTTTATAAAACTTTACTCAGCGTCACTGAATAGTTACCAGCATTTTAGTTTGAATATTTGGATAATGTTACGTTTATATGTCTGGTCAACGACAGACTGGTATGGAGAGAAGAAACATTTCCTGATGCATTGGAACAATTGTGCATGTGATGCACGTGCTTTATATGTTTTTTGTTTTGTTTTTTAATTTGAAAACATCATTTTTAGAAGGCCAGTACATACCCAAGACGTTTTCATCGATAACGCCACCAAAATGTTTGATCTATCCAATTAAACACAATATATGAGGATTAAACTTTAAGGTAGCACCGAAACTTTGCATTTCCTATATAATGCAATGGAAACTACTGGGTACGTCAAGGAATGAGTTTAATGCATTCAAATGTGGTAGATACCGTTTTCAATAGTGGTGTTGCATGGAACTATATGCCATAAAAATGGACTACTGAAGTATCTGTAGTCTTTTGTTCAATATTAACTAAAATTATCCTATGTTAAGTGTATGGGACTTACTGGTAACTTTTCATTGACGCTGGGTAAAATATAATATGTTTTTTAGATAGACACTTTATTTGGTTTTGTAGCACTCAAAAATAAATATCAAAGCTGACTGTTTTGCATAAATCAATATTCTGATCAATGTTCCATGTCCCTCGGGAGATATAAAAAACACGGTGCAACAGATCTTGCGGGAAACTTGATCAGCAACTCGTAGATGGATGAAGTGTTGAGTAATGTTGTCCTGCTCTTCCTGTGTCAAAATCAGACCATGGATGACAACGCCAGAACACATCTCACCAGAATGAGATAATTTTTTTCATTTGAAGAATGTTGTGCGCATTGCTTGGCCATTAGACATGTCAACCATTGAACATATGACGGATTTTTGGGACAGAGGGTCCGACGCATAATACTAATGCCAAGTAATCTTAAAGCTCTCAATGCGGCATTAGAAATCTTACAGGAGAAATCGAGGCTGATCTCTAGGTACAAAATTACCAGAACTATTCAGACTATGGAAAACAAGTTCAAGTTCTTATTTGTGGCTGACAGGGGAAACACTCGTAACTGAGGCCATTTGTATCTTACAAACAAGACATTTAAGGATATCACGTTTATTTCATGTGACATTCAATGGAAAGAATTTGAAAACTTACAGCTTTTTCATGTGGTTTGCATAAAAAGGAGAATGCTCTGTAGACATTTGTCTCGCAAAAAGCGACCCACGGGGGTTTAGCTGTTGGATTTATTTTGCTCCGGTATTCAGTTTTATGTACTGTTGAGACCTTATCTTTACTTTTCCTCCTTTATCTTGATTTATATGTTTTGGAGATGGTGCATTGATAAGCTAGGGGTCTTTCATGCAAACCAAACATCTATGTGTCTTGATCTGAACTAAGGGCGAGGTTGGCGCCGTGAAACCGGTTCAAGCCATTAATAAAATAATTTTACTGACTTTTCTAAGGCTGTATTTCGTCTGTGGATCATTTGTGTTTATTGTGTCTTGTGTTTCTCATGCTTTCGCGTCTGTTCATTGCTGCCTTGCGGTCTCCTGCTGGGAAAGGGTTGACCTGTTGGCTCTTGTTGGTGATGTTTATTGTATTTTTGTTACTTTCCCATGTTGTATCCTTGGTCAGGTGTGGTACTTGATTGTATCATTTCCTAATCTTTGCCATCTTTCTTACTTTGATCCCTTGTCTACTCGACACAGTGCTACATAAAGAGCATTAGAGCTAGCAAACTGAAAGAATCATCTTTTTATCTGATGATATGTATCTAAACAAATGAATAAATTTTGAAAAATGGTTTCTTTGGTGTCTTTATTTTCCATATCTTTATGGGATTCCTTAAGTAAAACAAAACACACAAGAAAACAAAAAACTACACTTTAAACATCATACTTTACGAATCTGCATAGCATAGACTTATCCCCTTTGTTTGTATAATGTCACCTTTTTCCGGAGCGTACAAACCAATCAAAACAAAGTTGAGACATTTATCTTTAATTTGAGAACCGTTTTATCCTTAACGACGATGGGAAACATTTTTTCTCGAAAACTTGAATTTCAGCAACGCAGTTGAATTGCTTTTTTGTAAATAACCGAATAGAGGAAACATTTTAGCTATGACGTACTTCTTCATGCGTAAAATGGAGAGCAAAGGTATGCCTGTACGATGAAAAAGAAGATACTTTTGATCAATCGGTTCAAACAAAGCATTACGCATAACCCACCCAGTTCGTGACATATTGCGTTGAATTGATTTGCATAATGGATGTCAGCTGTGCTCCTGTACATCATGTGATATGTCCCTTTAACCAATCGACATCGTATGTTTCAGCTATTCTGGTTTCCAACGTATAACCCGGTGCTTCTAGAACAATGGCTGTTGTTGTCGAGGAGAAATGATGAATCCCAAAAAGATCCGGTTGAACTGGCGAAGAGATCACGTGTCTATATTTGTACAACTATGTATCGAGAGGTAAGGCATAACCCTTATACGACGTTATCGTCTGCCCTCTCGTCTGCTTATATAGTGTTGTCATCTATATTGAATGCAATATGAACCCTGATTAGACTACTTTTAAGGAAGCACTCTAATCAGTGTTCATAGTGTTTGCATCCGCGACATTTTCTTGAGAAAGATATTGGTAAGGTTAAGAACATTTGTATAATGTGTTACAGACTCGTATATTATGGTCTGTGCTCAATAAGAGTAGGGTGACGAAACAGATTTACAGTTAGAAGTATGAAAGAAAACCCAATATTTATCCAATCAGGCGAATATAGGACCATAACGTGACCAACTACGAAACTCTACTCTTAACTAGCACAGGCTCTACCTGTGTTTTTGCTTTGAAAACCTAAATGTTTATTCATTCATCGTGATATCATTTCCGATAGTCAAGGAGCTAATTTTTTGTAAATTGACGGCACAATTTTCCAGCCAGAAAAGGTTTGACTTCACTACCCTTCTACAACTTTTCTAGGCAAGTCGTTAAGTCAAATTGTGGCAGCAGATTTTGAGGAGAAGTCGTTTTGTACACCTACCCATTTTTAATTTATAAAACAAATTTGCGACATTTGAATAACAAGATCAAACTCTGCCTTTGACCTGTGTCGCTGGTGTACATCTTCAAAGTGTGAACAATCATAAAGCAAAGTTTGATTATAATGGAATAAAATCTGTTTGAATTGCAAATTACACACAAATAAACAATGTAAGCACTCCAAAGGTGGTGTAAACGTTAAAATGTCTGAGCTCAACAATCTCAAAAATATTATCAAATGTGCACAAAAAATAGGGTGCACACATGTTCAATATATGAGCAATCATAACGTATTATGTTTGAATTTGAAGAGTGAAAACTGCTGGAGTCACAGTTTATACTAACCAGACACCCCGTTAGCATTTCGGATGTATAAAATATCTTAAGTTCAACAGACCTGAAAACATAAAATATATATCAGATGTGCACAAAAAAGAAGGTGCACATGTTCAATGTATGAATACTCATTATGCCAAATATGAATATTAAGGAATGCAAACTTTTGGAGTTACAGATTACACAAACGAGACACCCTCTAAGCATTTTACAGAAAAAATGTCTAAGTTCATGACCCCTAAAAGTGATGAAAAATCATGAAATGTATACAAAATTAGAGGGGCACAACCTCAATTTATAAAGTCTCATTATGCAAATTTTGAATATAAAGGAAAGAAAACTGTTTGGGTTACAGATTACACAAACTAGGTACCCAAAAGTGTTGCGGACAGACAGACAGACGGACGAACAGACGCACAGACATATGGACGAACGGAGTAGACACACTACTAGACATGTTTTCGCTAAAGTGACGCAAGTAAAATGATATCCAGGTGTTATTTAGATGGTGCATAGTCGTACTCTACTGCCAAAACCTCGATAAGGACTTAAACAATTATGAAAATAAAAGTGTTTGGATCCCGCAACACAACTGTTATGCTATAAATGTCGTTTAAGTTATATTTTCACATACACCTTATAAAATTAATCATTTTGGCCAAAGTTAAATTTGAAAATCGTTATAATGGGTATTTAGGCTTTACATACCATGTTTGGAAACTGTTTCAAAACTGCAAACTTATTGTTTCTATTATAAATACTTTAAAAATTATAAGCTGTTGACTATGACTACCCAAAATAAAATGGTGAATATGGTTAAAATCATTTCACTTTGCAAGTAAATATTTAATACGTCGAGCTGCTGACCTATTAAACCATAATTGAGATTATATTGATACATATACTTAACTGCATTTCTAATGTTAAGTTCTATATTTTTATTTTTGTATGACAATATGTAACACACATTACAAACTTTAAGAGTTCCTATATATTTTACTAAATGCCTTATATTATATGTCATATGGTGTTTTTATTTGATTTCGAGCCTGCTTTGCTTTATTTGCTATAGAGCGAATATTTTAAGTTTTCATTTCTACAAAATATTATTTTGATTTGTCCATAGTTAAAGATTCTAAAAGACATAAACAAAGATATACATATCTCTTTAGTAGTTGTAGAAGAAAACATTCCATTTCTGTCAAATTTACCAAAGTAACATATAAAACCGTATCAAATATCATAAGGTCCTATGCTTATCCAAAATGTTATCAAAGACCATAGTTATGCATTATATGTGTTTGTAACGAGTGTTTGAAAGAGAATGTCTAAAAATCAAATTGTATACTGACATTTATATGCATATACAGATGATGACACATTACTAGTATTAGCTTTTAATTTGGTTTTAGTTAATTTTAAGCATGACTTTTATAGTTTATCTAATGAAACGCCTAGTGCCTTTGCTCATTTGTTTTAAACGTACCACTTTATAAGGAGAGATTTTATATAGAAAAAATAGTTCCCTGAAAATGGGTAAAATCATTTAAAATGGATGACAACGATATCATGAGACATGGTCAGATCCAAGGATTATAGGTTAATTGCTACTTAAGAAACTATTTTAAACACACGCGACATTATTAGTCCAGAGTTATGTCAGGCTGAATAAGACATTGTGACACTCATGTAAGTAATGTAAAATATTTTTTAAAATGTTCTTTAAGATATTGGATGGAAAAATAAAACATTTAAAGCATGCAGTCATTAGATCTGAACTCACTTTTAGCAACCAGTGCTTAAATAACTGATAATAATTTTCATAATACAGAATGTGGCATGGCCAAATTATTACATGAGTCTTGTAAATAACATTATTGATACACAATGGGTGTTATAGTGCTGTCATTGCATTAATTTTGTACTTAGCAGAAGGTAACATATAACTGTAATAACAGGTACCAAAATTAGTTTAAAGTAAGTAAGGGTGCAAAGATCAGGCCTCGATACAATCAAGTTCCATGCCTGACCCAGGATACCAATGGAAAAGTGAAAAAATGACAGGTAGACACCACAAACGAAAGCCAAGATGTCAGCCCTTACCCAGCAGGTGGCCACAAGGCACAATCAAACAGACTTGAAAAAAGGCATAACAAACACAAGACAGAAAAAACATAGATGATCCAAAAGAAAGTAACGCCTTGGAACGGTCAGTAAAAAATATTTAAGTGGAGGGGTTAAACCAGTTTCACCGCGCTAACCTTACCCTAAATTCAGATGTGGATCAAGACAAATAAATATTTGGTTTGCATAAATGACCCCTAAATTATCAATGCATCATTTCCTAGAACATATAAATCAAGATATAAAAAGGATATAAAGCAAAGATAATCATATTGCTAGTCATTTTCTTTCAATTAAAAGATCTTATTGATACGTACTAATTTGAAATAACTGTATATAAACACTATTAGAATTCCTATTATTTAAAGATAACGTATTGAATTTGGATATTACAGGGCAGCGCCTTATCCGCTGAAAAGCTAACGCACTTCATAATGTGATTAGTATAATTTGGTTTTCGAAATTTACAATCTACAAACCTCGATTCGTGGAGGTCATTTGGTAGCCGATAGTTTAACGATATTACTGCATTGAATAGTAATACATGTGAAATTAAGTAACGTATAACTGTAATATCGTGTATTATAATGGTTAAACACATACTGGCTGTTTGCTGCATTTCGTTTGATAATTTAAGGCTATTGTCATGTCCGTATATAAGAATTTAGTATAGGTTACAGATACAATGTATAGCAATCAGAGAATATCTACTGAAAATTGTGTAATAACCGCAATCCTGAATTGTCATTTCAGGTGGAATGTTCTCTCTTTGACTTGCAACATATATAAAATATGGCAAACATACTATAAGAATAATGTTAAGATATGATTATAAGTATGCTATTTTACTAGATAAATTCAGAAATGGGGAATATTTCATACTTTTTTGTATTTGGATACATTTTTATTCAGGGGTTCGGGTAAATAACCTATTCGGCTGGACATTTTCGAGTCTAATATACCATATTTACAACTGTTTTACATTGCTTTACTGTCGTATGAGATAACATACATTTAAAGAGAAATATGCTGAATAGGAAACAATGGGTGAACGTCAAACACGTTTTCCTCTCAATTTACCAAAGCCTCATTTAGCGTAGGGTACGTTCAAAGTTGACGCCCTACAGCAAAACTGCTACCACAATTTGACTGTACGACGTACCCAGGAGTGGTATGGTGCAGAAAACCTCAGGATTGCATTTCTAAAGTCAAACTTTTTTGGCAGGTAAGTTGTACCAAGTCAAAAACTAAGGCCTGCTGTACAGAAATCAGCACCTGGACTACGGGAGGCTATGCCAGGCAGAAAAACGGCCGATTTTCTTTTGAGGTGATGTAAAAAACGATTAAAGCGGTCCCATGAAGGGTAAAGGTATTTTTTGATAAAATATTGATATTTATCTTTGTTAATGAAATTCTATTTATACAGGTAAGTCCCCTTTTGAAATGAATCCTCGTTTACTGAAAAATAGGCCTTATAAAACAGAGTAAACCTGAAATTACATGTGAATTATATACTCGGAAGAAAAAGTTTAGTCAGTACAGATACTGTGTGCAATAATTTTGTTAGACAGTCTTAATATTGACAAAAAACATGAAACTCATTTAATTTCCTATAAATGTGAACATTTTTAACAAAAAAAAATCTGAAAATAAACCCATGTGCTTCATTAAAATCACACAAAGGGGTAAATTTCAAAATTCAAAGTTCAAAACTCAAAAATCAGTTTAGTGCGCTCTGACGATTTCTTGCAGTATGGACGGAAATTCTCGTACCTGTTGCATGTCTAAGGCGAGTTAGAAATTTCCGAGCGGCCATGAAACGATAACGTCATGTTGACGTCACTATGACCATAACTTCAAGTGGCGTCGTTATCCGTAGTCTCCCTGACAGAGGTTTGTCATTTTTACTGCCGGACTGTCGAAAACATGTTTGTAGACGTTAAATGATTCGGTCATTACATCTAAAAGTATGTGGCACGTCAGCATCACGTGTACCCACTTCAAGAAATCCAAACATGGTATTTCTGTAATTTGTCGATAGCCTGGACGGTGACTTAAGCTTACTAACACAAAATTTTCTCCGGATAATTGCAATAGGAACATCTCTCTTTCATTATCGATCAGCATATGAAAAAATAACCCCTTCGGTTTACCGCAGCACGTGCACATCGCGTTTTTTTAAATTTGGTTGATACAGTCTAATAGAGGCATTATTTATCACACAATAAACGGATGCATGTAAAGTTACGATAATACAACTCATGTGTACAATTTGACAATGATATATCCTGTATTGTTGATTTTATAAGGAAACATAAATACTGACTAAACTTTTTCTTCTGAGTATATATATGCTCATATGCTATTTCAGGCTTCATTTCTCTGAAAATCAAAACAAATTGTTATGACAAATTAAAAAAACACAACTATATAATAACCCATGCAAAAAATGGATAAATCTATACTATAACTCTATATGAGTTCTGCATAATGCATAATAAGTACCAAATTAGTATAGGAAATGACATGCAAATGAGCTAATTCTATACTCAGCGACGTTTTTTCTGCTTTCAAATCTACACTTACTCTATCAGAGTTGGGGTTGATTACATGCAAATGTAATCGATAAAAATTACAATTACTTTGAAATTTCATGATTACTGATTACAATTACAATTACTTTTTTTTAAAAATGTAATTGATTAAAATTACAGATTACATTGCAAAGTAATCGTGATTACTTTATGATTACTTATGCCTATTTTTGAGCAATAAAATAACTGTATTATATTTCAAGACTTAATAGAATGTTATCCTGAAGAAAAGAAAAAACTTAGCTATGGTTCAGAACTACAAGGTTTACTATATGAAATAAAAGACAACAGTATTCAAAAATCCCTTATTATTTTAAATATAAGCATTGATACACATTTGATCACCTCATTTACCTTACATGTATTTGCTAGATATCCCTGCTACAGTCAAAATAGCTATATTTGGCTGTGGGATACTAGCCTTTGTTGGTATTGCATTTGTTTTATTGATGGCTAGATAATAGTCAGTGAAGATCCTGATCAGACTGAATGACTGCACTTCCTGATCAAAGCTTTAAACTGTATATACGTCTCATAATATAACATTGAGTCATACAATTAAAGCATGCTGAATGAGGCATGAGCTCTTTAATTTGATGATATACTTTATAGAAAAATGGATTTTATCCCTATTCTATCATATTCAAAGAACATGTCCTCCTGAAGTAAATTAGTCCAGCTTCCATTACTATCTAATATTTTGGATATTCGTTTATTTCATTTAATTTAATCCTGATAATTGAAACATAAATATTATGTTTCATGTATGCCTATAAAAAAGACAAAATTATGTAGAATTGGATCTTTTGCAGATCAAACCAAAAACTAAAATAAGATCATATTCAGCCGGAAAATGGTCAAGATTAAACACTTACTAAAAGGTGTTAAATCTAAACTGTCATAAAAGGTGTTTAAAGATTGAATAGACACTAAAGAAAACGGTCCTTTTTTTCATTTGACAGCACAGCAAATAAAAAAATTGACCAATTACATTATTCAACGTTCACAATTCTTTCAGAAAGATAAAATTGGACAGGGAAAGCTTTGACTTTAAGTATGTATCTGATGAGATAATGTCAAATCTGAGCTTGGCTTAAGACTATCCAACTGTATTGACCATACATGGACCTTTTCCTGCCGGTTATATATTTTGCTAAACTTTTATCTTGCTAGGTATTAATTTTGCATGTTTTGTCATCTGTTCATATTTTTCAGAATTACCCTTCTTTTAAAGCAAATTCATTCAAGTATAGCATCAGTATCAAAAAGTATGAATTCAGATCCGGCCCAACATTTTGTTTGGCCTGATTGAGTCCAAACTGTTTGCATAAGATATCAGCAGACGACAAACGTTGTCACTAGCAGGTAACAGGTTAAACTACCAACCCTTTCATTGCTGCATACAGAACAGAAATCTCCTGGGTAAAATGCAACATAAGGTGCCATTTTGTCAGGGTCTGCACTATTTGTTGAGATTTGAACAATCTTTAAGGACTGAAATACATGAATTTACAAAAATACAAAATGAATAATTCGATACTTATAGTATTAATATGTATGGGATAATCCATCTAAATGGAAAGGGTTACTAACTGTTGGACACTCTGATAGCATTCATGAAAGAATTTTTAGAAAAAAAAATCAGAAAACAAAAAGTGTTAGGGGAGATGAAAAAAAATATTATAGTATTACTTATCTACTAAAGAAACCTGACACATACTGTGTGTCAATTTTTTGGTAGTAAATGAATACGATGTACACTTATCTTTCCATTGCGTAAAGTTGAACTAAGGTAGACTAAGATGCACTGAGATTATTTGAAAATATGAACTAATTTCAGACGTCAGCTATCGAAACGTCACAAGAACAAAAAAATCACGCAAAATTCACCAGAAACCGCTGTAGTGTGATTCTTTGTTACCTCATTGACATATTCTGGGCATTGAAATAAAACATGCGTGCATTGTTCAACCCAAAAGCCTATTTTCATTTTCTTAACGTCAATTTTACGTTATCAGCGTTTTATGAACTTTTAAAAAGCACTGCCACTTTATCAACTTATTTTCATTTTGTATGATGTTTGGAATGCATTTTGACAATGTTTCAGAGTTTTTGAACTCTGTAGTTGCTGCCTACGTCCATTTAGCGACGCCAAGCGTTAAAATTACATGATGATATGTGAATACTGCAAAGCTTGAAATTCATACGTAATTAAAGTAAAGTGTATCTAATCGACACTATAACAAGGTAGATGGCACACACTAAACAGCGACAAACGTTGACAAAGAAAAACGGTTACTATCCATAGTTTACGCGGTTTCTTAATTGACGTTAAATTCGGTTTATTCCGCTTTTACCCTTTAACGTGACGCGACACACAAGTTCTGATTTTTGGAAATGCATTCTCTTACAATGATTGGTTGACTCCAAGTCATTTTAGTTTCTAAAAATTGCTTAAACAAAGGAAAAAAACACTTCCGTTTAACTAATGTTGAAAGCACAAATTAAAACCTCCGTATCATACGTCACAGCATGAAATTGTAAATTTTCAAAATGCACTTTTGTCTGTACTGGTGTTGGCCTTGCATACATGAAAAAAGTTTTCAAAAAAATATCTAGACATACACTACCGAGGCAAAAGTGATAAAAACAGTATTTTTGACGTCGTTACTTTCTAATGTCTTGTTTTTAAAATAAGCATAAAGGCTTAGGTCTATAATTTGTTATTTACGAGTTTAAAGCAAGTAAAAAGTGTCAGGTTTCTTTAGTAGTTCAGTATATGTTCTAATACTGTTGGAATATCAGTCAATTCATGACAAATATGAGCCAGCTAATGAGATATTTATACTTATAGCATATACATAAAGTCATCTTTATACATGCATGCACAGCTTAGCAGTGGGGTTAGATAGAAGCAGATTTGTTGTTGGTAGCATATTTACATTCCTTATTTAAACCATCTATTATTCTCTTTGATCTATTGCTGGTACCTGTCACTGTACAACTAACAACAGTTTTTTAACCAGTTTCATATTTTTTTTATAAAAAAAAGCAAAAGTACTCATAAAGTAATCATAAAGTAATATTGATTACAGGCTATTTTGCAATGTAACCGGTTATATTATGATTACTTGTAATCATAAAAATTCATGATTACAGATTACTTTATGATAACTGAAAAAAAAAGTAATCGATTACAAGTAATCTTTATTACAGATTACGATTACCCCAACTCTGTACTCTATATGAAATCTGTATAATACATAATAAGTACGAAACTAGTATAGAAAATGCCATGCAAATGAACTATTTCTATACTCATGAATACATAATGTACTAGTTATATATATTAATACTATAATTCTATACTGTATTCAAGGTTAATTCTATACTCAACGATGTACTTTTTGCTTTCCATTCTGTACTAATTATATATCCTAACACTGTACTTATTCTATACTCTTAAAATGTACTTATTCTATACTACACCACATGCTCAAAAAGGGACTTAAATTCATACATTTGTGTTATTCTACGCATGTATGTATGTATGTATGTATGTATGTATGTATGTATGTATGTATGTATGTCTATTTTAACATCAGAAACGTCTTGAAATGCAAGTTAATTTATGAATGTACTCACGCTGAACTTGAATATATACTTGACAGCAAAAAAAACCCGCATAATTTTCATTACTTATTTAACATTTGAAACGATAATAACATTCACCCATAATAACATTAATATTTTTGACAGGACTCATACGCTAGTTCCAGGCCACTTTATTCATCGTTACACAGTAAATTAAAAGGTTTATTTAGATAATGTAACAAACGTCAAAAAAGTGCTGCGCGTTGTAAGAACCATGTTTTGAATCCAAATTTACTTCATATTGCCACAGAACAATGTAGCAAATTAGAAAAAGATATAAAACTTTTAAGATCATTGCTGTAGGAGGTTTACTGCAGATCCAAAAATCTTAAGGTTTTACATTTTAACATTGATCTTGATAAAAGTCCAAAAACTCTTAGATGAAGAAGCCTTGTACATTATGCATGCTATCAAGTGAGGTTCTGTCCAACAGGACCATTTAAAAAAACAGTTTTGACGCCAACTTGCCTGTCTAATACACACTTTCGGTTTATTGTTTGACAATGCAACTCATACAAGTTGGTTTATCTTGAATAATTCAGGACAATTTAATATTCAGATGTAGTCTGTATGGCCTGATAAACACACAGAGTGATTTCATTAAAATGCGCTATGTGATTTTGGGTATACAACATCTCGTAGTTCATTATTAATAATTTTTTTATCACGCCCAGAGTCATCTCCCTTTGCAAGCTTTGCTCTGTAAAGCCAACCGTTTGTGACGCATTGGTTTATTAACATGTAACTCGCATCATTGGTACCTTTCATATCATTAGAATTTTAAAAGTCCATTTATACAAAAGACACAATATTCAAAATATGCGTTTCTTTTGCTGTACAGTATAGATTTGCTTTTTGATAAATATACAGAGTTTTACTCTTTCATATCACAAGCACTACAGAACTTGAAATCCAAAATGGCCTCTTTAAAACTTCCTTTAACTTTAGTTGGTTCCTTAACATTGAGTCAGTTTCATAAAGCTTCCTATTAAACTGGAAACAGAAGACTTCAAATTCTATGCCAATGCTATACTTGACATATGTCTAACTTTCTTAAGTAAACTCTGTATTAACTACACTCAGTGGTCATAAGTGAGCTCCCAAATCAGATTACAACAAATTGACAAAATATATGCTCCGAAACAATGGTCCTTTCTAGCCAATTCAGACAATTAGCCGAAATTAAATTTGCTCTGGGTTAATATACAGGGTATATATTTACGTCATCACCAATTGTTTGATGTCATCATTTGTTGCTATAAAGATATTGTGCATCACAAACAATGGCTCCATTTTTTTCCAAAAATGATAGTAGGTATTGCAAAACTGCCATAAAAATGTCAGATTGTATTATTTTTTATTGAAAATTAATAGAATTATTTAAAATGTACTGGAAAACATTCTGTTTAAGTCCAAATTAGTATAGACACTGAAAATAAAATAATGCAGAGCAGAGAACTGGACAAATATAATGCCATTAAAATGATCTGACTTCAGTATACTTTGGCTGTTAAAACAAACTAAATAAACAAATGCAGGAACATGGGGTATGTATGTTTTGTAAGGTGTCATAACAGTGTTCTGTTTGAAAAAAAAAAAATCAATAAATGTTGATGGATATAAGATATGGATAGATCCCAAGAAAATCAGCTAATTTTCACTGAAAGCCCTGATATTTGTGCCACAAGCAGCATAACCAGTGATATAATATTTGTGTAATTATTATTTTCAGTTGAAAGTAACTTTTGGGGTTACATTTTTACAGAGCAATTATTTTTTTACGGAGAACTATAGTATAATTCTGTATAAAAGTTTGGATCCCCCCTCGTAAAGAAAAACTTGATTTAGGGGTTCGGTATCCTTGAGTGCTGTCTTTTCTATTTGAAAGAATGAACAAATTTAAAAACTGATTGCTTAACATACTCATAAAAAGACCATAGAAAGACTGATACTTGCTACTAAGTTTCCATGTGGTTTTATTCAATAATTTAAAATGTTTGGGTAAGGGGTACAAATACCCCACCTCCCCAATTATGATGGCGAATAAATTAGGAAGAAGTAAACACATCTTGTTCACATCTCATGATTATAACACATTAACACTATCATCACCAAAATATACAAAAAATAAGTAATATCTATAGTCATGCGAAAATGGAAAAAGTTTGGGACCCAAATCAAATTTTAAAACTATTTCAGAAATCAGGGCTGTTCGAAATAAATCACACCCACAACCTATAGATGGTATTATTTCTATTATAATCTAGCATCATTAAGTTGCAAAATAGCGAATAGTGATATGTTTAAAATTTCAGATAATCTGCATTTCTCGTTTTCAAATTATCCATATTTTAAATGTACTTAATGTTTTGAATAAACGCCGTTTGCCGTTTTGGCAACTCACTTATGGCCACTGAGTGTATATACTTTTGTTCTAACAAAGTCAAATCTATACTAATTCTGTATTGCTTATATAAACCAAGTAAAATGCTATAGGCATACTATATGAGCCCAAAAGTATAATATTAGTATAACATTAAATGGTATCTTAATTTTATACCGTAATTATATACTTAACATTATAGAATTAGTGCATATTTAGTACATATTTAAAATATTGTTAGAAATAATATTTGTTTGACAAACGTAAAATACAAGGAAAACGCTTAAAGCAAAACAGTTTTTCGATTAAAAGGCTAAAATTCGTATAGCTTACAACTCATTGGTTTAATGATTAAAGAAACTCAGATTCCTCAGTCACACACCCAAATTATTTAAGGTTCTGATCCGTATGTTCAATTTGGTAAAGCATAAAATCACCGATTTGCTTGACAGTGTGTGTTTTTTTTGTTGTAGACAGATAATGAAATGCGTCAACTTATGGAATCTATCAAGCTCATAACACAGAGTAAGACTGAACGCCATTTTGAGTCTCACATATTCTTTGACGGGGCAATAGAGGACGGGAAATCATCAGACTTCGTCCTGCAGCTAGTGGAATTGGTTCTAGAAATATTTGGTAAGAAAGACCTAAAAACCACTTTTTAAATGCGCTAGAGCTTTACCTAATTGTATCGTCACTATAGTTTTATCCTGAGAAGTATGTCTCATTTTAATAGCTGCTGCATACATTTATGAAAGTGCGTTTAGGTTATATTTTATGATGGGTGAAATCATTATATGTTCTGTTCAAGTTACTTCTTCGAGGACAGTTGGATCTGGGTCCATACGGTTTGCAATATAGGCTACCTACTGGATAGTAAAAGAAATACATTCGTTGCTGGCGGGTTTAGTGTAAAAGCGGTGTATAAGCTTGTCATACTAAGAAAGATGATGCACTCACTGTTCTCATATTAAACTATATGTCGATGATGACGAAGTACAAAATTGGACGGATTGCCCAGCTTTGATAGATATACATTCACTCGAATACCTTTTATGCACGACTCTGTGTGTGGGAGGGGGTGTGCGTGCATGCGTGCGTGTTAGCTTGTTGTCATAAATGCTATTTGTCATATGTAAGGAGGCTGTTTGGAATCCTTGTAAAATAAATAAAGCATCAAATTAAATTATGCACATCGATATGCAGAGTTTGCAGACAATTCTATTTTGTTCGGATGGTCTTTAGATAAGAGTAATTGAAAAATATATTTATATTTCTTTACCAAACATATGTTATTGACAGTTCAAAGTTATGCGTGCCAAACGGATGGGCTAGACTGGTCTCCCTTTAATAGCTTTTCAACATATTGAGACAGGTATAGAGCAGTAGCAATTGCGTCTAATGTTTTATAATAAATTATCAAAATATGTCAACTGAAAGAATGCTGCAGTTTGTGTTGAAAAGTCTTTCTGGAGCATGTTTCGTCGCATAAGAAGGATTCTCTACTTGAATTAAATGCACATTACAATACCTATTGTTATATGTGGCAGAGAAGTAGAGCTTAATGAACGAGTGGAATCAATCTACTGGTGGAAAAATAATTATCCAAACTATTACGCTAAATATTGATTATTTATTTTCACCTGTGTCAAGTGCTGACATTCAATACAACTCTTTACAGTTCTGCGTCTGAAAGATATTACCAAAGATGAAACGCCCTATGGGAGGACACTGACTTGCAAATTAAAGGGAAACAATGGAATGAACTTCCGAATTCACCTCAAAGACAACGCTAAGGTATTGGATATCCCCAAATTTGAGAAATGGTTCTGGCCACGCACACGTTCGTTCTTATGAAGATGATTAAGAAGTGTTTCAGATAAATTTTGACCTTAGACGGATCAACGGTTAGACAAGTCCATGATGTAGCACAATAAATGGTTGATAGAGCAGAAACAGAAGGTATTGGGTTTAGACATAAACGTAACACACCGACCACCACGTGCTACTAAGTAGACTCGTCAAATCTTTGATCTTTCAGAGGTAAAAAGATACATATTCTTCGTTCTGTTGAAGCCAAAAAAACGATAAAAACAGAAATAATGAAACAAACAGGCAAATAGCTGATGATCTAGCAAAGAGTGTATTTAATTATTTTATTCATCTCTCAAACAATCTAAAATGTTATACGGACGTTGTCCACATAGCATATCGTCAGCGTCTACACTGTTTGTTAAGATAAAAGCAGTATGCTGGGAAAGAAATACACTCTTACTTTAGAAATCAAATCTGTCATCAATAATAAGTTTGATGAAACATTTACTTTTAATTCTCAATATATCAGGTTTTTGGTGTATTATGTGTGGTGCTTTGCGTCCCATTCAGCAAAGTTTTAGTCATGCCAGGACCTACCCTGTCTTCCCAGGTTAAATTAGTACTAAGAAAAGGATAAAATCTCTTGCTCAGTGACACAGCATAGTGCTTCCAGTGTGTCTTAGACTAGGAATCCTTGAATTCCAATACTAACACCCTACCATTGAGACACTACGCTTATCTCTTGGAATATGGATGATTCTATCCAAGAGTTAAAGAAAGTATGCTCAAAATCATCTTTAACTTTTTCTGGTACAATTAATGATGGTTTACGGTACCTTGTACGATTACTTATGATCAATTCCATGCTCAACAATCAGCCCATATCTAAATCCAAACGGTTGGTCACTGATGATTTCTTAAGAAATGTTAACCTCTTTTTAAAAAAAATCACCAGTTTACATAATTGTATATGCGATTACAACGTGAAAAGTGTTACCTATATTTCTGTATATTTTTCAGGTAAAAAACAAAAAGCGATGGAGCCAGATAATGTATATGTCTTATGTCCTGGATTATTTGCTGAAGCATGATAATGGTGAGTAAATAATTTTATATAATCATGCTACAGAATTATTTTAAATTGACCCAGTTATACGTCCAAGGTCGCAAGATAATTATAGCAATACTTTCATCAATATTTATAGCTAGAATCTTGGCAGTATTTTAGCGAAAAGTACTCATAATTTATTGCAATACTTTTGACAATACTTTCAGCAAGATATTTGACCATAATTTTGCTAATTTGCATCCAAATCATTATTATTATAGCGGTAGTTTTGTTGTTGTTATGGCTGGAAAGAATCTTGCTGTTTTTACAGTCAAAGGATTGCTTAAGTATTCCTATACGTATTCGTAAAGGGATAGTTGCTACAATCATGACAAATTTCCAAACAAAAGCATTTTTATGCATTATACATTTTACAATTGTAGTGAAGCTGTCTGATATATGCCTCTTTCTTATAGGTACACTTCCTTTTTACACAAAAAAATTATAAAGTGTCAATTTTCGGTGACGTTAAAATAAATGTGAGTTATAACATTTTGATGTTTGCATTCATTCTAAACCTATTCTATTGGACAACCAGAGAGTAATTACTTTCGTATATTATTGCATATCGCTATTTTCTATTTGCACTCCGTTAACTATGTCACTGTATTTTTTTTTACAAAAAAACGCAGTAAATCCACAGATTTAAATGGCGACGTCACAAAGTGGCGAACAGTTATGTTCATTGGCTGCACTTACAGAATTGGCACTTAGGGAGGAACCCTTACAAAAACGAACATATTTATATCTGAATATTGTAATGTTAATGCTAAAGAGTGTATAGTATTTTCTGTATTGATGAAATTGTGGTTTCACAGGTGTAACTATAACAGAACTTCCAGCACCAACGCAAAAAGATCAGCTTTGAAATAACAGTCTGCCTCTTCCAAAGAAGCGTTTGTAGCAACATTAGACACGTTTATACAACTAAAGGAAAAGTGTCCTTTGCGATTTTTGCAAACTCTGACCCCTAGATCTATCTTCAAGACTAATATGATATCATTAAGATAGGTTTGTCACATGGGTATCCCTGACGAAGGGTTATTTTAGAAAAACATGCAAATCACAAAACATCAATCCCATTTCAAGTTCTATTTGGGTAGCATTCAGATCATAACAAAAGCATGTAAGAAGTTAACTAAACTATATTTATCTGCACAATTTCAACATCTGATTTTTAACCTATTATTTGATATTAAACAAGACCGTATAATATTCTGAAAAAATGGCAACATCCCCTACCCCAAAGTCATCCCAAGGAATCTGACCCAGGCCTTCAGACTAATTTCCATTTGAAATATCCAATATCGTTTACTCTTCTGCCTGCAGGCAAAATTTAGAAAAAAAAACTAGAAATGTGTCCATGAGACACGGATACCCCCGCTATTGCCAAATTCGCATAAATAGGGCATTGTCATTAACAAAGGGTCATAACTCTAATAATAATAGGTGGATTTTATCCATAATCGAACTTGACCAGTATTTTGTGATTACATACCTGTTTATGAAATATGAATCCAATACACCAATGTATTCAAAAGATATCGCCCGAAAACCATTTTTCATAAGGAGAGGAAGGGCCATAACTCTGATAATAATTAGTTGATTTTATCCGTAATCAAACTTGACATGTATTTTATGATTATATACCTGTGTATGAAATATGAATCCATTTCACCAATGTATTCAAAAGATATCGCCCGGAAACCATTTTTCGTACCGAGATCAAGGGCCATAACTCTGATGATAATTGGTGGATTTTACCCGTAATCGAACTTGACCTGTATTTTATGATTATTAACATCTGTATGAAATATGAATCCAATACATAACTGTATTCAAAAGATATTGCCTGGAAACCATTTTTCATTCGGAGATGAAGGGCCATAACTCTGATAATAATTGGTGGATTTTGTCCATAATCGAACTTGACCTGTATTTTATGACTTTATATCTGTGTATGAAATATGAATCCAATACACCAATGTTTTCAAAAGATATCGCCCGGAAACCATTTTTCGTACGTACGGGACGTACGTATGTACATATGTACATACGTACGTACGGACGTACAGACAAGGGTGATACTATATGCCCCCCCCCCCATTATAAATGGCGGGGCGTAAAAACTATTGACAACTGACTTGCACCGCAAGTGACAAATGTTAAAGGCTGATATGGGCATTCAAGTTGGACCTGTTGCTGAATCTTTTGTTGCTGAAAGAGCATACTGTCAGTTGTGGTGGCGCAAAAGAGTGGTAATGTCTGACATGAAATGAGAGCCTGTATTTTCTGCAGAATGATTTCTGGCAGTGCTAAAACTTGCTACTACCTGGATCCATATGTAAAAGAAGAGTCATTAAAAGTAAAAAGTATGTGCAAAGATTAAGCAATAAGGCAATCAAAACCCAAATCCAGTCATCAAAACCAAAGTGGAACAAAAAAAATACAAAGAGAATATATGGTCAACAGGGTGGGCAGCTTTTTCCCAAAGGTGGTCTTTCAGTAACCCAAACCAAACTAAATATGATTTGAACACACCTGAGGTGAAATATCACAGAAACTCTGACACCAAAAACATGCAACAGAGCACATCCACAGAACTATCCCCTTGGAAAGGTCAATAATGAATTACTGTTGGTGCTTAAACTATTTTTACGGCACCAACCCCACCCTCAGCTGTTGAAGTTGTACAAAACATGCAGTTGGTCGTTTTTTATGATAACCCTCAAACAGACCTAAATTTTAAGTCACAGACTCCCTCAGACTTGAGGGAATCTTTCTCGAGCATATACCATTATGACAATATTGTTTATGTAAAGTCAACTCCAAGAAACCCATTAAGCAGATCCTTATCAAATATTTTATTACAGCTTCTCCCAGAGAACCAATACCTTTATCAAGTTGAGCACATAAACAAGAATAAAAATTGAAAAAATGTCAGTTTTTAAAATTCACAAACTTTCTGAGCTAAACGGGCAATGTGCAAGTCCGTAATTGTGAGAGAAAAGGTAGCCCTCTTAATAGCAATCACTGCCAATAAGAGTTGAAATACTTTTGTTTGTACTTAAAAATATAACATCTCTTAGTTAGTTCAAAGCTTGCTCAACAGGTTTCTTTACTAGCAGTTGCATGTCGGCTGCTGACAGCCTTTATAACAGTTTGAACCCAAAACAGGCCCAACGAAACTGGTTGACACTCTTGTGGTATTTTTGAGGGCTTTTTTGTCCTCCCCTCCCACTTTACGAAGAAAAGTGGAGAGACTTAGTTTTTGCCTCTCATTCTTTCCATCCTTCCGTCTGTCCCCCTATAGAAATAGGTGCCTTGTGGGCGCAATTCATCCTACAGTTTTATACTGATTCTTTCAAAACTTCCCTGGTGTTTTGGTCAGAGTCTGAAGATATGCATGTGGTTTGGATATGATCCTCAGATTATTTTTGTCACTTTTTTGCAAGTTCAAATGAGCCAATTTTTCCGGCATTATCTTTAAAAAAAAAGTGTATGGACAGCGGATACCTTATGGGAGCAACTCCTCCTACAATTTTTACCTCTTCTTTCGGAACTTCACTGGTGTTTTGGTCATTGACTGATAATTTGCATGTAGTTTGGATATAATCCTCTTGTTTTGTTATGAACTTAGTCATATTTCAAAGATAATATATAACATAGTGAATTGACTGGGGATACCTTGTGGGCACAACTCCTCCTACAGTTTTATACCGATTCTTTTGAAACTTCACCGGTGTTTTGGTCATGGTCTGAAGATATGCAAGTGGTTTGGATATAATCCTCAGATTATTTTTATTATATAAAACCTCAGCTTAACGTTTATCACTTTTCCAGCATGTTTCGCCTTCCTTATCAATGTCTATAATATATATGTAGTACCTCTAAGTTTTATACAATTCTTTATGAAGCATCTGTATGTGCTTATGTCATGGCCTGAAGATATGGATATGCTTTGGATAAAAATCTTAAGTTTTGTTTCTGTTTTCTGTTCTGCGAACTTAAGTTGTTCCATGATAGCTCATATATTCAAAGACAAACATAAAGTGGCGGGGACATAAATTCTCTGAATTTGCTTGTTGAAACATGGTTTGTTCTGAATAAAAAGTCAATGGACCATGACAAAAACATGAAAAATATCAAGCATGCAAAGATTTAAGCATTGATAAACCTGAACAATGTATTATCTGACTAGTGGATGCGTGTCAGCTAACAGAAGTGATTCTGGTGTATTTAAGCAGGGATACAGACTAACACTTTCTCACCAGAAGCAGGCTGGGCTCCTTAAACAAAATGATTAGGGGCCCAGCCCAAAACTAAGGGGCCAAAGATTCGGTGAAAATTTAAGCTAATTTCGACACCATTACCAAGCATTTGTTGTACTCATAATTGAAGTCAGTGACCCTCAAAATCTGTATTCCAATAATTATATACCATATTAACAGTATTTGGAAATAGCTGAATGAAGATTTATAAACTTCCAACAGGTAGTGTCAGATTTGAAATACTTCATACCTTTACATACTACCCTTTTTTCAGGAGCAAGGTTGGCCCCTAAACATTCAGTTTTGCTCACTTTACTGCAGTTTTCTCATACAAAACATTGGTAAAATAATAAACAGGGGGCAGTAACTCCTACTGATATATGTAGATAGTTTAATGCATTATAATTGCGTCTGGCATATCAAGCCCAATTACCTCAGTAAGTTTCAAGTAAATACAGTATCAAATATTGAAGTTGTTCGGAAAAATGTGTTCAGTCATGAAAGAGTTACGGTTATTGGTGTCCTTAAATAGAGAATTGTCACATTCTTATAAAATGGTGTTATATCATCTTACATAGAGATACCATATTCTTACATACAGATATCACATTCTTACATAGACAACTGAAATGTTCTTTTGTGGTGAACATTAAGGTAGAGTGGGATGCAAAGTGGTGTTCACCTTGTATTTAAAGGAATACATCGATTGCTTTGTTATAAGATTTTGCTTTTTTCTCCTTTTTTATTTTAAAACGTATTTTATTACTGCCAGAAACATATATATTTCAACAACTGGCTTTAAAAATCTTTGAGTTTAGTAACAAACTGCATTAAACATCTTTTCTCATCGAAAAATCAAAATATAGAATCAAGAAATTAAAAAAAATATCATACTCATACATAGAAATACCACTTTATTACATACAGCTGTCTTTTTCCTACATATAGATGTCAAAGTCCTAAAAAGGGCTTTCACATCCTTACATACAGATGTGACATTGTCACATTCTTGCATAGAGATGCCACATTATTGCAATGTGATACCACACTCCTGCATACACATATTATATTCTAACTAAGAGATGTTATATTTTTAAGTACAAATGTCACATTCTTACATACAGATTATGTCACATTTGTATATACTTCTTACATCCTTTCAGAGTCATGTTATATTCTTACATAGAGATGTAACAATTTTATAGAGATGTTGCATTTTTATGACGGTTGTCTCTTTAAATCATGGGCTTATGCTTTAAAAAGAGGCTGTGTATCAGGAATTCAATGCAATTTGCATGACATGTTTATATAAATCTGGGACAAATTTTCCACAAATATAGATGAAATCACTATTTAGATAAGTGAACTTTAATTTGAGGGTGTCTCAGCATATGATGAGCACGCAACAAATTATTTTGCTGTATTTTCAGAGAGTGGTGGTCAAATGTTTTGACTCTTCTTTTTATATAAGCTGAAATGGTTACAAAGATTGTCATCTATTTGTTGAGTAAGTCTCCCTGGTTCAATTAATGACTAAGTAGGTAGCTTGGATATGGTAAGCAAACAAACAAGCATAATCATTTAGATTTAATACGAGACACCATATTTACCATTAAAAAACCTGACAGAAAAAAACGTGTGTGTTCCGTAAAATTAACGAAAAAGATCTTGTCTTTGTGGTATTACTAGAAAGTTTTACATGAAATCCATTTTACCATTGTAGTGGTTATTCTACCAATCATTTGACATTAAAAGAACATAATTTTATGTGTCTGATTAACCAAAAAGTTGTTGTTGTGTTGTGTTAGTGTTAAACGTCCCACCAACAGCTAAGGTCATATGGAGACGGGGCCACGGCTTAAAGTCTCATCCGACAGACTGGAGAAGCCGGGAATCAAACCTGCGACCCCTGGTTTACAAGGCAAGTGGCTTATTCACTCCACCACAGTGGCTCCTAACCAAAAAGTATTGAAAGTCTACTTTTTGCTCTGTATCGTTTTTGTAACGTTGGTATTTTCTGAAAATTAAACCGGTAGACTAGGTATGTAAAATATTTTATAAAAACCAATGAGAATGGAAAGACACATTTAATAATCAACACTTTACCTTGCATAGTTACGAGTTGATGTGATAATGCATCCTTTGAGATACGACAGCGAAATTTGATTAAATATACACTACCATTTGGACATGATGAGTTTCATTACAAAAAAATGACGTGCACCACTTACGCAGACATACCGTTACGAATAGGTTCATAAATTTGTTATCTGAACTGTAATTCCAATCTTATGTATACAAAATGTTTCACATATGTATATAAATAGTTCCGTAAAATATCATAGAATTACTGGTACACATTCTCGTATTATAGCAAAAGTCCACAGTTTACTGGGACAACCTTCGTTAATGTAGAAATAACACATCGTCAAAGAGGGATTCAATATGATCTAACATAAAGATGACAAAATCTTATAAAAAGATGATACACTCTTACATTCTTGCATAAAAATACCGGGCCGTGTAGCACAGTTGGTAACGTGTCTGGCTACAGATGGGAGTCTGACTGCAGATCCAGGGGTCCCGAGTTCGATCCCAGGCAAGGTCCCATACTTTCGTAGAGATTGATTATGAAATAATTTCTACTGTCATTCTTCTCCCTTCTGCTGATTCATTCAAGAAGGATTGTTGTCAGTTACAAGCGAAAGTATGTGCTCAAAGTACTGGTTAACTGCTTGCTCAAGTTTGCCCAGGAAAAAGTTTGGTTAGGTGAACTGACCGTCCCGCCATGACCATAGCTGTTGACTTAGACGTAACGCAACATGACAAAACAAACAAACAATTTTCAAAACGAGTAGACCCAGATCAGGCAGCTCTTGCAAGATCTATTCTGTTTGCTTATTGAATTATGATATACATGTATCTGATCCTACACTAGTGGACCTGACAAGCATAATGCGAATCATGTTTACTGTTGCCGCCCTGGGCCTGGTCACCTGTTTAACTAAAGGTACCGATAATGTTTGGGGGGTTTTATGTCCCAGTAAATATTCCTATCAGTCATGTCGATACAGCCTTCGTAGGTTGAACCAGTTCATTGTTTTGCTCAAGGACAAAATGCAGAGTCCCATGTGAGGTTCGAAACTGCAACCCCTCAATCTCTAATAAATCACTCTTCCACTGTGCCACCGCGCTCTTCAGGGGATATGAGTAGGGTATTTTTGGCCTCTTTTTTTCCAAGTGAAAGTTATGGAGACAACGTCTCTACTCTGTGTTACTACTGTGAATTTAATGACTGTAGTAAATCTCTCTTTCGAGAAGATTCATCTACAGGCAAATTCAAATACCAATCAAAACGGTATGGTTTCCTAAAGAAATCTATAACATTTATAATTTTCCGGGGTGGGGGAGGTGTTCAGATCTCCTGACCCCCACCTCTCTATGGATTCATAATTAAGAAATTGAGACTGGACAAAATTCAAGTATAACAAAGGGCAATGACCTCTAGATTATGCATAAGAGAGTTTTGGCTCTTGTACACTGCATCTCTCCTCGCATGAAAAGTCAGTTGCGGTAAATAAAATATTTCGTTCTTTTTAATTATTTGGTGTTAGTTAGCTCACATGATTGCCACAAGTTGTTTAATAGTCTACACCACATGTAATGGTTTTAAGGAAAATAACTGACTACAAACAAAACAAACCTGTAACAGTCATTCACATAAATGCTCGCTCGAGTTTTTGGTGCTGTGACGAAGGCTCAGGTGAACCTTTGTTAATGTGAAGACTCGCATACAATTAAAATGCCACCTAGATCATAGCACGGGAGATTTTTGTTACTTACCGCATTGTGGAGTGACGGCAGTTCAGGCTAGCTTGCGCAAGTCTGCAGACACAATAGAGCCTTCGCTGCTCGCATAAATGCCACAGTTCGCCATTTGAGCCAGTACATGAGATTTTGGGACTGTGATAAAGGCGCAGATTGTGCAGTTTCGCCAGAACACTAAAATCTCATTTTCTCGTTCAAATGGTGATTGGAGGTGCCGTTTATGAAAGCAGAAGTGCAATTTATGAGAGCATCGAAAATTTAAAATCGGTACCAAAAGCTTGTGTGCCATTTATGCGATCAGCGAAGGCTATGGTGAGTCTGCATATTTTTGCAGGCTCGCCTGAGCCATCGACACACGGCAATGCGATAAGTACTATACTCTCATGTGCTGGCTCAAATGGTGATTTGAGTGCCACTCATGCGGGCAGCGAAAGCACTGGCGAGTCACATTTGTACGACATAACCCTTGATAACAAAACCTTTTTTTCATGTGCTGGCTCAAATGACGAGTTGTGTATATGCGAGTTGCGAAAGCTCTGGCGTCGATAAGAATAAAGCGCGCATGCGTATGAATTTTGCGGGATTTATCATTTTAAAAAGATCTTTAAATGCCAAAAGTCGATTTTGTGATATAAAAAAATGTGATGATTTTATAATATTCTAAATTCGAATTTGTGATATCACAAAATAGAATTTGTGATATCAAAAAATGCTTACTTTTTTGTATGACAAAATAGATTTTTTGTTATCACTAAAGCTATCGCCATGATTTTGTGATATCCAAAAATCGAATATATGATATCAAAAATACACTCAGCGAAATTTCTAATTGGTCACCATACATTTTTACGCTAGTTTTGAAAGTAAAATTCGTTTAAACAAAATTCATGCTTCTATATATAAACCAAGGCTTTACCGAGACTCTGCAGGTCATTTCATTTAAAAAGAACTGGTACTTTTTGCACAGACGAGGCTAGAGTAAAGGTACACTCGATTAAAAAAAGTAACATTTTTTTTCTACAATATGAAATATTCCACAGAGGTGCTATCAATTTGTATTTTTGTTTGTTTAAAGATATTTCTGACTGCTGAGATTTAGGACGAACACGCTTCAAATGATTTGCTTCATTCGGACCTCTCGTTTCTATTACCTAATAGCATAGACAAACACTGCCAGCAGCTAAATCATAGAAATTCAGCTTTATGCATGCAGTTTACATAGGAAGTTCGCCCTGTTCTGTACACCTTATTATCTGTGACACGGCATTTAAATTTTCTGAGATTATTCATTACCACATGACATCACTGTTCTAGTTCGGAAACTGGGGAAAAATGCAAAGTGTTGTCAAAATGATTTTTTAAAGTTTTGTTTCCAAACCGGAAGTGCACAGCAGCAGTGGAATGTTTGTCTTCACAAAATGGACGAATCATGTTCTATTCTGTTTGGCCTATCTTGTTCAGATAAAATAAAATGCATACAACAATTTAAGCACGAGTTAGCACGAGTTACTGATGAAGTTCGAAAATCACGAAAAATGTGATATTTTAAAATATGCGTAAAATCCTCTTTAGTCAAAATTCCAAGTGTTTGGTGTTTTTTGAATTCGGCAAGCCCGGTTTATTACCAACTGCACTTGAATTTGATACAAACTTTCACACAAAACTTTTTTTTTTATCTAAAAAGCATATTTTGGCATTTTTAATAAAAAAGTGTGGATTTAAAGACAACTTTTCTCAAAGACTGCTAAATTTTTGCCCATTAAACAGCACATTATTCAGCAAAAATTCAAGTCAGTAATTTTAGCGCTTGGTCAGAAATAATGAGTTTAAAAAGCAACCAATTAGAAATTTTGTTGAGTGTATATTTTGTGATATCAATAAATTGGGATAATTTTTGATATCACAAAATATATTTTTGATATCACTGATATCGCTATGATTTTGTGATATCCAAAAATTGAATTGTGATATCAAAATATATTTTGTGATATCAATAAATGGTGGAAAAAATCATATCGCAAAATAGATTTTTTTATATCCCAAATTCTATTTTGTGATATAACAAACTCCTTGTGATATCACTGAATATTTTCCGATATCAATAATTATTTTGTGATATAACAAATTCTATTATATGATTTCATTATAATTTTTGTGAAATCACAAAATAGAATTTAAGATATCACAAAATAGGGTTTAATAGTAAGACGGCACCTCATAATATAGTTTTAATGTAATGTTGTGGACAAAATTTAATTATAACAAAGGGCAAAAAATTCTAAATAATGCAAAAGAGAGTAATGGTTCTTGTACACTGTATCTCTTCCAATCGCGATATATCTGCCATTGATCTTTCTAGTTGATACCTCGCATACATATAGTGCATTGTGTTATGCTTTGGACAAAATTCCAGTGCGAAAAATAACAAAGGGAAATAACTCCTAAATTATGCAAAAGAGAGGTACGGTTCTTGTACACTGCATTACTCATCGAGATTTATCTACCAGAGAAGTTTCAAGTTGATGCTATACAGTTATACAAAGCCAGCATCCCATCAAGGTGCACTATTGACCCGCTAGCGAAACGCCAGTTGCCTTATTTTTGATATAATATATGCTTACTGGATACAGACTCAAACAGTTAGGATCCAGATCAGGCTCCAAGTTTTGTCAAGCCTGGTCTCAAAGCTATCCCAGGAGCAATCTTATACCAGGAATGACTCTTCCCCGCTAGTGTCAAATAGTTTGGTTTCAGATAGGGTCTACATTACAAGTTTTCGTCCTACTATCCCTATATTCGCCAAGGCCGGGTATTGGCCCGTTTTTTTGGGGTTTTTTTTGTTATAACGCGGTAAGCATATGGCTAAATATGGTGCCCCTATACGAGAGGCCCTCTTAGGGGAACAAAGACAATATTGGGGAAACCAGGGAATATAAGAAAACAATTTTCGATGCCTGGGGAACAGGGTAACAAGCCATTTTTTTTTCAGGGGAACACAGGGAACAGGTATACCCCAGGAGGGTCTCATAAGTATTCCAATTTCCAACCATCCACCACTGTGTTTGTCTGACCCTCCGTCTGTCAGCACATTTTATTAAATTGTGCCTCTGAAAAACTGACAGCTGTAAACGTCAAAATTTGTGACCCCAGACCTTGATCGACATCACATTCATGTGAAATTTGCAGTAGAGTATGCAGCAGAGGTACATGTATATATTGTTACAATATTGTCCTGGATATACTCCACAAGCATGCACTATGCTATAGATAGCATGTTTCATTGACTTTTATGATTCTTTATGAAATCAGTAAAATTGTGACCTTGAGCTACAAATCACCCGCAAGTGACCCTGGTTATTTATGAACTAAAGTGCATGTCAGTCCACCAGTGATAAATTAAGTAACAACCCTTGCAATGGAAATTGTCATATGTGCAACATGGCACAATGACTTTGATCCCTATTGTATGTTACCTGGGTTATTGATGAAACAGTAGAATGCGTATCTAAATCAGTACAGCCAAAATATGTTTGTAAAGTTGAGCGTATATATAAGAGGGTGTAGCACAGCTTCTAGCTGGTTTTATGTATTGGCATTGCTTTGAATTTGTTGTTGAGACGGATTTGCAACCCTGGAGACAAATAAACAACAGTTCATTAGCTCTGGCTTAGTTAAAAGCGCTTGTGCTCCCATCGACTGCGTCCAGTCACAGCTTGACGAATGCGTACAGATTACATATGTGACACTTGACATATGGGACAGTCCAGCGTACAGCAGAAAAATGGCCAGGCACTTCGCAAACAATAAACAGAAACATTTCAAACTTTCTATTCCTTCATTTATAAGTATTCTTCATCATTTGATGGCATATCGTGATAACTAATGTAGCACTTTTATTGGTCATTGAACACATTTCAGGCACATACAATCCCATTGACTGGCCAGAAGCTGGCTTGTACTCTGCTGGTTTTAAAATCTAAATGCTCTTCTTGTGCCAAAATGGACTACAATACCTACGCAATAATTCCAAATGGAAAACCCATCGTGAAAATAAAAAGCTGTAAAGTACTGGCTCATAGAATGGATCACTGTAATCCAAAACCATATATTTTGTGCACTTGCCGACTGCAACCACCGCGCAATGACTGCGCCGTTCGAGTACAGAGGTTCTCTAGCGTGTTATCTATTGCTCATTAAAAAGTAATCTTATTCTACTATTTAAAAATCAGTAATATAGAACTCTACAAATCCTGATGACGTCATAGGAACGTGAGAACTGTACCTACCAAAACACTTCAAAAAATCAAAATGTTGATTTTCTGCAAAATTTGGGAATGATTTTGCTGACTGTCTGTCAAAGTTTGCAGATAATCAACCGTGCTTAAAAACATCGACATAGCTGTATGGCTCTGGCAATTTTCAAATGAGTTTAAATAATGACGAATGTGTGCCCTTTGAGACTAGGCTGCATTTAGGAAAATGGCTAGGATTCCTGTTTCCTTGTAAGTATCGTCTGTAAATGACACAACGTATCTTCTCACATCACCAAGCAATATTCTGCCGCTAATTGAGAGAGATTACACAGTCAAATAACAAAATTGTTTCATGAATTGCATTTGACTAACACATTTCATGACCAAAGTTTGTACATTTTTGCTTTCAAAATGCTCCTTACCAGATCGTTTAACATGTCAAACTTAGCTATAACAACTTAGAGGGAACATTGGTCTAAAAAGTCTGAAAAACTTAGCCCTTTCCTATCCGTTGTTTGCACAGCATCGAAGTTTGGCATTTTGCATGCTGTGAGTTGACCCAGAAAATCTGTGCTTTTGAGACAGTGAATATGTTTGAGAATACCAAAATTTCGGTTTTCGACTCAAAATAGACTAATGTAAAAAGCATTTTATGTAAGATCATCAGAATTTATTATGTTTGGTCATTCGAAGTACAATATGCCCAACTTAATGTCAATGGTATATTTACATTATTATTACATTAAGAGGTCACATTCTTATAAAGAGAATTAACATTCTTAAATAGAGATGTTACATTCTTACGCAGAGATTAACATTCTTACATAGAGATGTTATATGTTAAATAGTAAGGGTAAGAAAAAGGGCAAAGATCAGGAATCGATACGACCAAGCACTATTCCTGACATGTCATTTTCGTACATAAAGATGTTTATTCTTACTTAGAGTTGTCATATCTTAAGATGTGTTTCATTTTTACATGGAGGCATTACATTTTAAAAAAAGAGATGTTACATTCTTACACAAAGATGTCACGTTCGTACATAAAGATAGTGCATTCTTATAGAGGGAGAGCTGCACATTCTTCCAATAATATGTCACATTCTTACATATAAATGTTACATTCTTACATATAGAAAGTCATATTCTTCCATTGAATATCAAATATTTACATAGAGACATTCATAATTATGTATACAGATGACATATTCTTATTTACATATGTCACAATCTCACATAACTAATAAATAGCACCTTTTGCTGTAACCGAAATTATTACAACGATAAATTATTTGGGCACAAAAGTTCCCGTTTGGCAGATAACACATTTTTTCTTTAAAGATAGAATATAAGTTGGTTTTGACAAAAGGTGTCATTTGTCAAATAGCACATTTTCAATCAACACATGAATTAAATTTCATTGGTTACCAAAGGTGCTTTGTGATATATGACACTTTTACATCGCACAGAAAATAAAGAATTTGCCATACAGTTAAAGAGTTATCTCCAAAGAAGGGAAATAACTCTTTATGTCTAAACTGAATTGTCTTAAACTAGTTTCATTTGAAACTATAGACTCATACACTATGCTCAATATTATTACCAAACTTTTATAATGCATACCTGATTTTTCAGGAGGGTTCAAATCTTTAAACGTTTTTTTCTCAAAAGTATAGAAAGTGCACTTAGCACCTTCTGTCGCTAAGGGCGAATTATGTTCATTTCTCTTGCGCCATATTGCTTTCATCAATCGTGTGAAGCATCATTTGTATACCATAAATGTGCCTGAATTTGAAATTGTGACTCTATAAAAGTTCCTACTTAAATACTTTTTTATAGATGAGAGTGTTACGGCCTGACGTTATGGCTGGGGTCGTGCCCAAAGGGGGTTACTGTTGTAATTCTTTTACTCCCATATCCAATTGTATATACTGTGGGGTACTCTTCTTTGTTGTGTCTGCTTCTTATATCTCGATTAGTATTTACTAGGAGATGATACATCGATAAGTTAGGGATCTACATACAGGCAAAACATCTATTTGTCTTGATCTGCATCAGAAATAAGGACGAGGCTGGTACCATGACATTAAGCCCTCAAATGGAAAAAATACTGGCCGTCTCTTGTGTGTTTCCTTGTTTTTTCGTCACTTTCCCATGAAGTGTCCTGGGTCTTGTGTGGTGCTTGATTGTATCGATTCCTATTCTTTGCTTCTTCCCTACATTAACGTTAGTTTACTAACATGCTCGTTTGACTAATAGAAAAAAAACACAACATAGTTCGGTTTTCTATTTTATATATACGGTCTCAAATGTGCTGTTAAATAACCCTCCCCGAGTTTTAAGTAGACAAAAATGATGTCTAGTATTAAATAAGAAATGTTGATGAAAATATTTGCCGCTGGTGGATTTCTTACAATTTTGAAACGGTATAATTGCTTATATAATTAAGATTAATAGACTTGCAAGTTTGACACCAGGATCAGCGGACCTATCAAATGATCTAACACATGGTACATGGAATAATAAATTAGAAAGGAAATTGTCTTGATGTAAGTGATGCTATCATAGAAAAATCAATACTGGTCATATTTATTTTAATTTTATGAATTGCTAGCCTCTGGTGCCTTAATCTTAGGAAAAAATATATAGTTTAGCAAATTCAACATAGATTGTGGTACTCATCATTTTTGTGATCGGTGAATGCTTAAACGTTCTAGCTCTCAGGCACTGTGTTAACAAGAACTTTGGCTTCTCCATACAAATAAGGGACACAGGGGAATGATCGAGACGACGTATTTATTTCTTAATGTATGTTTAAATACTGGGCTACGTGTTTGTCGTAAGCCAGCCTATTTATCCTCTAAACATCCCCCCAAAGCGTTCTTTATTAAGCAATAAACCATATTAAATAGATAGCACGATCTGGTTTATTGAATTCGAATATAACTATTTTCTTTTCCAGCAAAGGATAACACATACATTCTAACCACTGACGGTGACGTCAAATTTACACATGATGCTGTTGAGGCACTGCTTGATCTTATGACACGTGACCCATCAGTGGGCGCAGTTTGTGCTAGGACACATCCTCTAGGAAGTGGACCAATGGTGTGGTATCAAGTCTTCGAATATGCAATAGGCCATTGGTTTCAAAAGGTAATAAAGTTGACATGATGGTTTTAAAGCTGCATAGTCTGTAACTTTTGATTTTTTAATTTTAGAAATAAAGTTTCTATTTTTCAAGAATACAGTAAAAATCCTCAAATTCAGGTAAAAATGTTACCATTTTCGTAACTGTTAACAAATGACCACTATCTAAACAACATCATTTATGTTAAAAATCAACTTTCTAGAATTATTGGAGGGACGTAAATAATTACCAATAAGAGAAAAAAAAACACATATTTTAATAAGATAATTCACTTTTCCATGCAGTTTTCAGCTGTATTGAACATAATTATTGTGAAAACATAACTTAATTCTACTTTTACAAATGATTTAAAAAGAAAATATTTTTCTTTTCGAAAAATGTTCATAGTTACAGACCTAGTCTTTTTAAATAGGTAAACCTTATTACTAAGACTGCAACACATGGGCAAATACAAACACACTGTATCAGAATAGCAGTAGAGGAGTTGGTTTGTTTGCTTTAATTAGAAAAGTATTGATTTTTAACTATGGGCGTTTCACGAACGATAGGATTTGTTATGAAAGTGATTGTTATAAGTGGAACTGGTGCATATTATTGTTGAGATATTGAAGACAAAAAGGATGATACTAAGTGATTCAACCCATTGACTCGCCAGCGAAAGATTTGTGCTACCACCAGAGTAAGTTTTCAGTTTGTCACAATTTACATTCCCTGTCTGCATACAGAGATCACTTAAAACATAGATTAAATTCAAAGCTACACTGATATCGCTAGAATGAAGTTAGACAAAATAGCACATGGTGCTACTTTGGTAACTAAAGAATAAATCGAAATCCTTAGCGCGTAAGTACCCTGAATGAGTTTATACCGTTACTAGCCAAGGGACACTGGGATACATTCAGACCTAAAACGCCTGGTGCCACTAGAAAAAAAAACATTAGACCTAAACCTAACACAAATAGTTGCTGAAATAGCTACAAATGTATGCTTTTATTTATTAATAAATTATAATTAATATTTTACAGAATATTGAAATGATAAAAACTATGAAATCTTTCCGTTTACGAATATCATCAAGTTTGGATCTCTTCAACATAAATTGTCACAGTTTAACTATCATAGAAAAATAAGATAAAGGTTACTTTTCCCATAATGCATTATTATGATTAAGTTAAATGGTGAAATATACTCAAACAAAAAAGTAACGTCCGATTTTCATGGTACTGTATCTATGAATCCAGTAAAGATGTCGCAACAAAAATAAAACCAAATAGTTTATCAAACGTAGGACACACAAAATTTGGCAATTATTTGATTTTATCTTCTTATCATGAAGGGTTATTGAACCTAATGTGCACACAGCTTTTTCCATTATCATCAAGAAGTTAATCTTCGAAACGTGACACATTTTACGTTAAATGGCAGCCAGAAACGTCCGGCGATGAAAAAACATCTAAAAATTCCAAGTCTGCTTATTGAACGAGCGACATTTCAGTTCAAAACCTTTAATTTACGAAATTAACTGAAATTACCTCCCTTTGAATTAAACAAATAGCAATTTAAGAACTTCCATATCTCCTTAACCTAACATTATTTGGAGACCTTTTTTGTTTTAATGTGCTGTGTTTGTTTATGACAACATTTACACAAAAGAGAACAAGAAAACCCATGGCTGATGTCAAGCATCAAAGGTAAATCTGTGTTTTTATACCCCACCACTTACTACAAAATCATCAAAAAATTTCCATTATCAATTGGCTCGATGCTGATTAGTCTTAATTAATGTTGAAATGCTTGTGATGACGAAAAAAAAATCAAATTTGTCCGATTCTGTTGATTATCAAAATACTGGACCAAAACTGAATTTTCTGGGTGTTTTCACGCACGCTCGTGATTGGTATTTTGTCACGTCAAAGTATGTTACAGATTAATGGCTGTGGTCGTAAAAGCAATGCATACAGCTAGCAAGCATAACGTCTAAAGAGTTTGCTCATTGATGTTTAAATGTGCTTAAAAATTCGAGATTATGACGGACACGCAAGCTTTTGATGTTGTGACTTTTGATTTTAAGGGTACTTGTGTTCGCTGCTTTGTCAGCGGCTCTACTGATTATCAAATGAATTCATCTTTGTTGCAAAACGTTTTTAAATGATCACAGTGGGTAATGTGAAATTTTGAATGAAATGCGTTCATATATGTGGAACTGGCAGACATAAACGTCAAGCAGACATAACTTTATTGTTTCAGTATATATGAGAAGCTATTTGAAGTTCTGTTTGAGTCAGAATAAGAAAGGTTTTTTTCTACAAATTACGCGCTTAAGCAACTAGAGGGACTTACAAACCCCTGTACAGAGACCAGGTTTATCAGAAGCCCTGCTGCAAGCATGCATGTAAATATGCATAGAAAAAATGTGTCTCACATTAATAGACTTTTCGCTTACTGTTAAGGCGGCAACTTTAATATTCATATCTGGGCGTGGTTCGGCTATTTCATCTGCTAAACAAGGGAAATCGGGTTCTATTTATAATTTGGTGAAGAATTAATAAGTTGTTTTGGCCGCGCAAACGTGTATGCATTTCATGAAAACCCTATCCGTATACAAACTGAACTCACATTAGAGCCATGACGTGTGATTTCCAACAATGTGGCATTTGATAAGTGTAGACTAAGACAAGCCTGTGTAGCCTCTTTTTAAGCTTAGAAACTCAAATGGTGTTCAGTCAGTAGCTTAACAGTCACAGAATAGTCAAGCGACAGGCAAGGGCTCTGATCAGTCTGCGCGTATGCGCAGGCTGATCTAAGGCTTTGCTGGTCGCACAAACCACATTGTTGGAAATCTCATGTCGCGGCTCATTTATTAACCCTTAAGGACACCGGGTTCAATTTTATTGTGAGAAACCTGCCCAAGAGCATTTGCTCATACTGCTACAACTTATCAAGTAAAGCATTCCAGATCAATTAAGGCGAAATAAACGGTACCTCACCGTGATTGGGGAAAAAGTTAGGGTCGTTTCAAAAGTACCCTTAGAAATACTAATTTTTGCATTGAGGTTAATGGAAAAGACTAAAATTTTGACATAAATGAGGAAATTAAAGATATATCTGCCCAAGAGAAATTGATGAATTTTAGATATAATATGACCTTAAACATAATCTGTTAAAATTTGAAATAAAAATTAAAGGTAACCGTCTTATATGAAAAGGGGGTCATCCTAAAAGTAGTATTTTTACATTAAAATTAGTACCTTGGATGGATTTTGTGTAATTTTGAATACAAAGAGTTAGATTTATTTAAGCAATAACTTTAATTATGCCTATACTGTATTGAAGAATTGGTCCAGGGCCAAACATCTAAAAAAAAGAAGGGTCGTTACAAAAAGATTTTTAATTATGAAAATGTCAATTTTGATTAATTTTCACATAAACGATGGAATTTAAGGTATTTCTGCCCAATAAAATAAATCACTTTCATAAATTTGATGAACCTTAACATAACCTGGAAAAATATGAAATAAAAATCAAAGGTCACCACAGTATATGAAAAGGGTCGTCCCATAAGTAATATTTTGGCATAAAATCAGTACCTCTAATTGATTCCCCGTAATTCTGAATGGAACAAGTTAGATTAGCTTAGGCAATAACCCTAATTATGCCTTTGCAGTGTTAGTCAATTAGTTAGAGGCCGAATTTCTACCAAAATCAAAAAGAAGGGTCGTCAAAAAAGGTTTTGAATTATTAAAATGTAAATTTTGACCAATTTAGACATAAATGAGGAAATTTAAGATATTTCTCCCAAAGAGAAATAAATAAATTTTAGATATAAAATGGCCCTTAACATAGTCTGTTAAAATTTGTCATAAAAACCAAAGGTCACCGTTGTATTTGAAAAAGGGGTCGTCCTTAATGTAGTATGTTTATATCAAAATCAGTACCTTTCATGGATTTAGTGTAATTTTGAATACAAAAGTGTTAGATTTCCTTAAGCAATAACTTTAATTATGACTATACTGTGTTGAAGCATTAGTAAGAGGCCAAAAATCTAAAAATAAAATAAAATAAGGGTCTTTACACAAAGAATTTTTGATAAATAAATTTTCAATATTGATTCATTTTGACATAAATGCCGGAATTTCAGGTATATCTGCCCAATACAAATAAATGATTTTCATATATTTGTTGGACCTTAACATTATCTTGAAAATATGAAATAAAAAACAAAGGTTTTCATAGTATATGAAAAGAGGTCGTCCCAAAAATAATAGTTTTGCATAAAATCAGTACCTCTGATTGATTCCGTGTAATTCTGAATGGAACAAGTTAGATTTACTTCAGCAATAACTTTAATTATGCCTATACTGTGTCGGTGAGTTAGTAAGAGGCCAAATATATAAAACAATAAAAGAAGGGTCGTCAGAAAAAATATTTTTTGATGATGAAAATGTCAATTTTGATGAATTTGTGAATAACTGCATTGTCAAGCAAATAAAGGACATTTTCTCATACTCAATCATCTGTTGATTTTTTTTTGAAAATGGAGTTTTGTTAAGAATCCAAGTCAGATTCATAAATTTGAGCTTAAATCAAAATCGTATGAAAGGGTCACTTTATAAGCAACTATTTCTGATAAGATTTAAATTGATAGATAACAAGTAAAATTCGAGACAAAAGATGAAATGGAAGATTCCCCACAATTGAAAAATCAATGTTTTTTGTATATTTTTTCAAGATGGCCATGCCCTTGTTAAATACAAAAAAAAGAAGGCAATCACAGTAATACAAAGTGGGGGTTGTTTCAAAAGTGGCAATTTAGTATAAAATCTGTTTTTATGGACACCGGTGAAAAACCTACCAAAAAGAATTCACTCATACTGCTACATCTTATCAAAAAGCAATGATAGTAGGAAATTTTCAAGAAAAAGTAGGAAAATGTAGGAACAAAAGGAAAAGTAGGGCCTATCTGAAAGCCTGATTAATCAATGTTCTATCAAAATTAGCATGATAAAAGTTGTAACAATAAAACCACCAAAACAGAATAACTTTTGAAAACTGAGAAATTAAATGGCCTGATAAAAGTTTAAATTATAAAAACCGAGCGAGCGAGGAAAATTTTAATGACTTCATAGGGACAATTAAAACATGACACATCTTCTGGGAAGCCAAAGTTAATGGCGACCCCCCGCCTAGCCACATGGAAATGCATATGACTCCCCTACGTTTAGCCCCCAGTCTTTCAAGTGCCCTTCAACAAAAAAGTGGAGAAAAAGTAGCGATAAAAATTTGGGAAAAGTAGTGAAAAAGTAGGGATTATTGGTGTAAAAAAGTGGGGATACCAGGGCTTTTCCAAGTACAAAATTTATCACAATGGGTAGTTAGAAATAAATTCCACACTAAATAAGCAGGAAAATAGCTGTGAAAATAGTACAAGCTAAACAGAGAGCCCTTTGGGCTTAAAACTAAAAAATGATGTTTTGCAGCGTGCTCCCTGAAAAAATTCATTAGTTAATTAAATCTGAACGAGCGGAGCGAGCGAGGAAAAAATTCTGGATTTTTACGAGTAAATGACATTTTAGAGTGCAAAAGGAGGGATAGTAGGGCATTTTTAAGAAAAAGGTACGAGCAAATAAAAAAGTAGGTCCCACTAGTAAGCCTGCCTCCCCCCAACCCAGCTGAACAAAAACAGACTGAGTACAGATAGATTAGACACATTTTTTGAGACAATTTATCAATGGATTATGAGGCAACTCACCAACACTTTATGAGACAATTCACTGATAAATTTTTAGTCAACTCACAGACACCTCATCATTTTATGAGACAATTTAATTCACAGACACTTTAATGATTTTTAATTCTAAATCTAAAAATTTTGTTGGGGAATTGTCTCAGAAAATGTTGTTGAATTGTTCCGAAATCTATGTTTTTGAGGTGTTTTCTCTATAAATTCTCTTGATTTCCCTGAGTCACACTGTAATGGTAACAGGTCATTTTGGCCCCGCCCGGGGCATTTTGACATGAATTATTTCAGCCCGAGTCGTGAAACGGCCCTTTTTACATTTCAGCCTGTTTTTTTCACAAAACTTAACACCTGCCCATCTGTCAATTCATACACATATAATAATGCATACATTATCACTTTCAGACTTTGGCCAAAACAACCAAAGACCGATTCGGAAATGACTCACTCTGAAAATTGGCCAAAATGACCCACCTACCAAGTCCGAAAAGACCCACCCCTAAATTTGGAACTACTTCTTTCTTTCACAATTTTGAGATCAGAATCATAGAATGTGAACATAACAGGAACCACGTGATTACTTCCTGTGTCTTTTTCTTTAGTTTTTGGGACTTTTCTGTTTCAATCTCTATTTCAGATGCCATTTTGTATGGATTTTCTATTTCAGGTGCCATTTTGTATGGATTTTCGCTAAATTATATCTCTTAAGTTTATAAATTGTAGAATTTCCTTATGATAATCAATCAATTACAAAGGGTGGGAGCAATTTTAAAGAACAAACTGAGTCAATATTTGATAAGTACATGTAAAGGCTTTAACAAATGCATTGATATTTTTTTTATATTTTTTTAGCATTATTCATTATTTATTAAAATCTGATTATTCACTATTCATTATTTTTTCCTTCTATTCATTAAAAATAATAGGATTATTCATTATTTTTAGGCCCTCATTATTCACTATTCATTATTTTTTTGGCTCAATATTCACTATTCATTATAAAAAAGGCCATTAATCACTAATCATTATACCCCATCCAGACCCTCTTCTATACTGACCAAAACCAGAAGAGATGGACACATGTGTTTTCATTCGGAATCAACTTTGTGACATGTTGAACTGCTTCACATAGCGTTTACAATTCAAAATTTGGTGAGTTTTGTTTATGATATTTATACCCGTAGATGCCCGAGTAGAGTAGTCCGAAAAATAATATACTTAGGATTAAAGCTGCATACTCTGTAACTATGAACATTTTTCGAAAAATTTTATTTTCTTTTTAAATCATTTGTAAAAGTAGAATTAAACTATGTTTTTACAATAAAAATGTCCAGTACAGCTGAAAACTGCATGGGAAAGTGAATTATCTTATCAAATAGGTGTGTTTTTCTCTTGTTGGTAATTATTTGCGTCCCTCCAATAATTCTAGACCGTTGAATTTTAACATAAATGCAGTTGTTTTGATAGTGATAACTTGTTAAGATTTACGAAAATGGTAAAATGTTTACCTGAATTTGAGTATTTAGACTGTGTTCTTGAAAAATGAAAACATTATTTTTAAAATTAGAAGATCAAAAGTTACAGACTATGCAGCTTTAAGGTAATTTGTGTGCATAACAGGTATTTACATCAACACATATACACCAAGGAGATTCCGCCTGTGACGTCAAACGTGTCGCGTGTTAAACATAACTTATCATTAGGTCCAAAAGTTATTTTGGGATAATTCAACGACACTATTGTTCGAGGTCAATTGACACGTAATCGATCATCAGCATGATCAGTTGGTAATCATGGGCAATTAGGGGTAATCATGGATCAGAATATTTCTGGAATCTTGAATTAGTTATTTTTGATCATAAAATATATTGTGCATCTGAATATGACTGCTGGGAGATTCTTTTTTTTTTTAAAAAAAATCATTATAGGTATTAGTGTAAATAATAAGTGTCCCTTATCAGCCTAGCTGTCCATCAGTCTCCAGCAGTTTGGACCTACTCGGCCAATATCAGGCCTGAATTTTTGTCGGGCCTGATCTTTGTCCAAACTGTTAAGTTGCAGAATTTATCCATGTTTGATCGACATATATACTAGTACCAACATGTTGGACATGAAACATCGTTTGCCTAACTGCAATGTAAAACACTCTAGCTGCAATGGGAACAATTAAAGAAAATAATTATTTTTATTGCAAGTTTCTGACAAGTATATTCAAAATCATTTATGGCGTTGAATTGTCTTATGCACCAGTCAGTTGACCATTATCATCACCCCCCAAACCCGGACCTGTGGGAGGGTGGTGGATAGTGAAGTAATTCCAAGGGGAAAATATTTTGGGTCCGCTAGGATTCGAACCCAGAACTCCTGCGTAACAGTCAAACACTCTAACCATGCCGCTAAAGAGTTAACCCAACAGCGAGGCTGTTAGGTATGGCACTGTCACTACACTCTTCCCCTTTTATTTCCTGAGAGCCGGGCATCAACCACAACTGTGTATAGCCCGCTACCGCTCCCAGAGGCCGACTCAGGCGCTACCGAATTACCGCTGCCACCAGTGAAGTAATTCCAAGGGGAAAATATTTTGGGTCCGCCAGGATTCGAACTCAGAACTCCTGCGTGACAGTCAACTACTCTAACCATGTCGTTAAAGAGGTAAACCAACAGCGAGGCTGTTAGGAATGGCAGTCACTACACTAGCGAGGCAATTGAGCAGTTTGTTTACTTTGACATTGTTGCCACAGTGCTGGGGAAATTCGAGGTAGATCTACCAAAACAATCATGGCTGCTGGGAAAACTGCCACTGTTTAACCAGTAGTTGTAGCCACAGTATGGAGCCATGGGGGTAGGGGCCATAGCAGTGAACTACAGACGAAAAGTCAAATCCGCTGTTCCGGGGGGGGGGGGAGGCTGTGGTTATGTTGTTGTTGTTATTGGCCTTTCTGCCAAAGTATCTCTCAGGTATGTTGTTTTCTCCGTAATACAATTACTAGTAGTCTCTCTGGCATCGAATAAAAGTCGCCATGGGTCTCAAAAAGTGTTGCCGAGTTGTCTCATCGTTCGCCGGTGAGGTTCGCCGACTGTGTTGCCAAGTTGTCATTTCGCTGAAGTTGTCTTGTTCCCCTTCTTTTGAACATCAAGGGGAATATGGATAATTGGAATATGATACTGAGCTGAGCCATCATAGCAGTATCCACTGAAAAACTCCATTTTTTGTATGCTCTTTTGCATTTTGATTTTATTTACTTTCACGCTTACGTCTTAAATAAAGGGCTACAATTACTGATTATCGGATTTACGGATAAACGCAACTGCTGTTTACAATCGCTGTCGCTTTCCCAGTGAAAACCATAACTCGAAAGAAATAAATTGCTTCGAGTTTCAGACACCTGAAACTAGTTGATATGTGTTCTGAATTTAAAAAATATATGACATGACTGATTTATTGACATTCATTTTCTCAAAGAAGGCGTTATTTTATCGTCCATTAACTGGAAGACGATACACAGAAACAGCGCGTATTAGTACGTACGTCTTTGACGTCGACGTCAACTTGTTTACGGAAGATGCGCGGGTAGCATGCGCAGCCGTATCGAAGTCAGTGTCCTTAAAGCGCATAATCTGATGCCCACTGAAATATTTGAAGCCTCATAGACAAACAGTGTGGACCCAGATCAGACTGGTCCTATTATAGCAGTCTGATCTGGGTCCACACGGTTTGTCTCTATGCTTATGTTAAATAGACATTTTTGGATGCAGTTATTTTGCTGGTGTTTTAAGGATTAAATAATGTGTTTTGCGTCTATACTGAGGTTATCGCGCAAGATGATAAGAGTTGCCTTTGAATAAAACCACGCCTCATTTTCAGCTTTTACCTATGTCTAAGGTAGACCAGTCCTAATTACGCATTCATGAGATGCCGCCTTTACAGTAAACAAAAAGTCATATGATATCACACATTATACACATGAGACAAGTATCTTTACTAGATTGTATTTATGTATGTTTAAAGGCCGATAAAAAGAGGATCATACATGAGTACTCATGTTTTATTGAATTTATTAAAGGCATAAGATGTGAGGCTTGCCGTGAATCTTATCTATATTTCGCAACGAGTTTAATAAATACAATAATACAAGAGCACGAATGTTAGATTCTTTTTTTTTTCATGTGACATTAAGATTACTCTGAAATCTCATTCTGTTATAAACGCAACGTTGTTACGGACATATAACGTTTCCCGACATTCTGTCGACCACTAGTGAACTATCGATTTTATTGAATGTTGAATGACGTTAACTCACTCCCAGATGCGACGTCATTATGACTAATCAGTTTATGATTGTTTCATGAGCAGAGTTTCTGATAGGAAACTGATTGTGTTGTCTAAGTGTATTTCAATATCTCACTGGACTAAATAGCTCCTAGGAGGGGGGGGGGGGGGTGGGTTACCTGTATACAATATATTCTGGTTCATCATGATACTATACAATTATTGACTTCAATGAGGTGGACATAAGGATTTATCTACCCGAAAAAGTGATAATTCACCGAGGCCGCTAGGCCGAGGTGAATATCACTTTTAAGGGTAGATAAATCCTTATGTCTACCGAAATTGAAGTCAATAACTGTTTTGTTATATGACTTTTCGTTTAAAAATGAAAATTTTGCTACTATCACTTATATTCAATCTAAGACATCTATGGACTTTCTCACAAGTTTTAGCAACTGTTATTAAAACGTTTTAATGAAGTATTTTGCATTTTCAAATGCTTATTAATTCTCTTAATGGGGAATATAAAATGTTATCATAAAACTGTGTTTACAGTTTGTTTATTCAAACAAAGATAAATAAGCAAACAAAACAAAACAAAACTGTTGTAAAAATTCATGAACCTGTTGGGAGGTGAAACAGCAAATCATGTCAATTTCATGCAGCACATGCTAGTTTCACACTCATCATGCTATTTTTAGCTCTCTAGAGGGTAATATTGCAGAAGTGTCAAAAATATTAACTTCTGCAAACTAGTTCGAGCTGGTTTTCATGCTATATTAACTTCTGGACCGGTTTAGACCAGTTTCCAGGTAGACATAGAGATTTATGAAGACAAATTGGGCCAATCAGGAGACAGGATTCTCTCCAGTCATATAACAAAATATAATATTTATCAAAATACCTAAAACCGTCATTTGACGTCTTGATCACCTCCTGCAAAATATTATCACCGTATTACCATTGGCCTTTGGTCAGCCTCGCTTATTGCTTAGGGTGAGGTCATTAGCGTGTCACTGCGCATTACAAAATAAGGTATATAATTCCATGGTGTAACTCATACAATTATAACCCTTTATGTCTTCTGAAATGTTTTCCCATATAGATAAATTCAATAAAATGGATTGTTTATTACATATTTTAAGGGTATAGAAGTTTTGATTTCCAAACTGACCCTGAAATGTGTATTGAGCTCAGCAAAATCTGAAAACCCTCGATAAATGCCACAGTTTTAAACATTGTATTGGGTATTCACTGTTTGACAAAGTAAAGAGACTTTTATAATTCAGAAGGTTAAGCTAGAAAGTGAAATGTACATAAACATTCATAAAATATACAGATAAAAATAAAAAGGAGGAGATACAATACAATTAAATATACTCTTAAATCGCTAAAATTATCTAACATTGCTCCCGCCGTTAATGAGCATTTAAAGTTAGCCTTCGCCTTACAGTTTAGATTGGAATTATAAGGTTTTTATCGTCTTAAGTCGCACAATTACATGGTTACATGTGGGGTGGGGATGTGTATATACAGATGATACAATTAAATAGGTCGCAAGCATAGCTACATTTATGTTTGTCTATTCGCGAGTGGCGTAAAACAGTATGTTGCAACAACCTTTTCTGTGTGTTGCAACTTTGATACATACATCATACAATGTACATGGGAAAATAGCATGCGCCTTGTATGTTGACAATTTGTACACTGACAAAACAACAATATATGTGATTAGATCAGAAAAATGCTTGCATGCACCAGCATGCCTTCTAATCGTAGCTTCTGGGCTCCATAGCGCAGTTGGTAAGGAGTTCAACTGTAGATCCAGGGATTACGAGTAATTCTGGCCCAGTCTCATACTTTCGTGGAGACTGATTTTGAAATAATATCTACGTTATTTCTTCCTTCCACTTATTTAAGAAGGATTGTCAGTTACAAGCTAAAGTATGTGCGCAAATTACCCGTTAACCATTAAGGTCAAGTTTGCCCAGGGATGGAATGGTAAGGCGTTTTAAGTGAACTGGCCGTCTAGACATGACCATAGCTTTTAAATGACTGGCACGTTAAATTTCTAATAAACAAACGAATAGATAGCTATTTATTAGTGATTCAGGCTTCTGAAAAGGCTGACTTAGTGTTCAAGCAAATGAAGTGGAATTAAAAACTCCAAGAGGTAAGCTGAGCCCATGGTAGCTCATCTATTGAGTCCGAACATCACGTATATGTATCACGTATATGTGGCCTTATTGATTGAAGTAAGTAAGGGTGCAAAGAGCAGGAATCGATACAATCAAGTAACACACTTGACCCTGGATACCAATGAGAAATGAGGGCCAAGAGGTCAGCCCTTCCCCAGCAAGTGATCACAAGGCACATATAAACAGACGCGGACAAAGGCATAGCAAACACAAGACAGAAAAAACATAACAGATCCACAAATGAAGTATACAAGGAGATTATTGCTATAAGCAGTGATGCTTGTTATCAGATCCTGTCATGTGCTCATGTATAATAATGTATTATTTACTCATGCTATGTAATTTTGAAATAAAATATTGTTTAAACAAAATGAAGTATCGCCTTGGAACGGTCAGAAAAATATTTTACTGGAGGGCTTAAACCGGTTTAACGATGCACCAACCTCACCCTTTGTTCAGATGTGGATCAAGACACATAGATGTTTGGTTTGCATGAAAGACCCCCAACTAATCAATGCATCATCTCCTAGAACAAATAAATCAAGATATAAAAAGGAGATAAAGCAAAGGTAAGGACTCAACAGTAAATAAAACTGAATACTGAGGCAAAAGAAATCTCCTTTTTATATCTTGATTTATATGTTCTAGGAGATGATAAATATTGCACCGCCATACAGCTAGAAATACTAGGAAGCGTACAAGAGTAGCTTAACCCGTCAGTTCCTTTTTCATACCAAACATGCATTGACTAATGTATGAGGGTTAAAGGGGTGCAATTAGATCAAAATCGAAAAAAAAACCACACACTATGTTAGTGATTTTACAAAAATTTGAAATGCTGACGAATTTATTGAACTTTAATTGTCCTATAGAAATAGTAAATTAGCAATAAAGTCTTCGTTTACCAAACTATTTCAGATTCCTTACATTTTGTACCTTTTCTGTTGTTACCCCTTTGAAGATCATAAAACGTAAAATTGGTGCTTTCACAAACATTGATGATCCACATGAAATGATGCTTTATGTGGTGAAATGACGCTAAATTTTCTGTAGCTCTGATTATCTGTGAGTCATGAGCCCTTTTCTTTGTTTCATCATGGTGTAGTAATTTGATTAGAGTTTTTTTCCATGATGATACATTGCATTAGTTAGATGGCCTCCATGCGAGCTGAACATTTTTGTACTTCAACAACAGCAGAATCTAGGGCGAAGATTTGGTACCAGTAAAATGCATTTAAGCCCCCCGGTGGCTTAGGCTGCTGTCCGTTCTAAGGCGGTGGTTCTGTTGTTGTTGATTTTCTGTTTATTGTTGCTCCCATTGTGGGAGTCTGTAATTGTTCTATGTTTTGTTGTACGTTACTATATGTTCATTTTAGTATTGCAATCATCTTGATGGGGAAGAGAGAGCTGATTGCTTTGCTTAATTTGTCTTCCTGGTGTCTCGTGATGGTTGAGCGGCTCTTCCTCACGGTGCCACTGGGTTGTCTGCAGTTTGTGATTGTGGTATTTCCTGATCATACTCATTTACTATTTTTGCATTGTTTGCTGAGACGTAAATTGGTCTTCAGAGAAGTAATGTACTTTTTCATTTACATTGGTATAACCCACGACCACTCATAGCACACAATGGATGATCCTAACTTAATTATATCAAACTTTATGGGTGGCTCTATTGGTTTATTAGAATGGTTAAGGTTCATTGCACTGCTAATTGATGTAAATATAAAGTCATAACGCTACGAAGATAGTTGATTGATATTAAGTCAAAATAATTACATTGTAGGCAACTGAGCACGTGATTGGCTCTGTTCTTTGTGCCCCCGGATGTTTCAGTGTTTACAGGTGTAAAGCATTGGAAGACGTGCTGGCAGAATACAGCACTGATGTTAAGAACGCTTTTGATTTCCTCATCAAGGACATGGGAGAAGACAGATGGCTGTGTACATTAATGGTAAGTGTAGACATACAACAATATTTACGAATTCATTGTCAGATCAGCTGCTTGAAATTCGGTTCTAAATGTATAGTTTAGTTATACAGAGACATAAACCATTGTCGTATAGCAGCAGGAACATAATTATATTCTGAAAAAAGGAGTGGTCTGTTAGTAACGAGAATTTCAAAACTATTGAAACTATACAACGAGCAGTGGATAATGCAATCATTTCATCCATAGAAGTTATACTGGTCATTAAGGTAAAACATTACCTACTAATTGTTAATTTTAGTCTTGTTATATTTGCGACACAATCTTGCATTATTTGAAATTCTATTGTTTACTTATGAAGCAGTTATATAAGTTGTTGTGTCAGTTGCTTCTTTTTTCTATTTTATCTGCAGTGTAAAATAAATACGCGTTATGCAGCATCAATCATATGTCTTATCTCCTTGTAATGCTAAATGATTTACGTACTACACTTCTCAATATTTCTCCTGCTAATATGCAGCATACTAGTTGTAAGCATGTATTTTTTTTTTGGAGTTAAAAACAGTCTGGGACCTGATTGATTGCATTTTCAAAAGTCGGTTGATCTTGACCTACAGCCTTTTCAAAAAGGAAAAATTAATATTTTCACAGGTAAAGAAAGGTTGGCGTATAGAATACTGTGCAGCATCAGAAAATAGTACCCAGTGCCCCGAGGAGTTTGAAGAATTATACATGCAGAGAAGACGCTGGGTTGCTTCAACCCTGGCTAACATGATGTTACTTATAAAGGAATGGGACATAGTGGCACAGTTCAATCATCGTGTTACTGTGTTTTTCTTACTCTATCACGCTGTTCTGCTGTTTGCCACTTTGACTGGTCCAAGCTCTGTTATACTGGTTGTATCAGGTATGTTTACAATTGCTTGTAGCTGCTTTATGCTTGATCTCTAATGGAAACCATATTCAGCGACGCAATAAACTGAAACAAAAATATATAAAAAAAAGTTGGCATCCGCTTTTAAATGCATGGACAAGTAAATTTGTAAGCATTTCAATTTGTGTTTAAACTTAGAATTCCTGAAGAGATTATATGTGTCGCATACTTTATACTTGGAGCCAGAAGTTTGATCAATCCTTCTGAAGGGGGTACAAATAAATTTTATAGCTTTTATCATCATGGCCATGTTATCGATTAAGTTACTGTTTTCAAAATATTAAGACCTAAGCAGCAGTATAGTCAGTTAGCCTAATCAAATGTTTCTGGTATCAGATAAAATATTATGACACTATGTTGTCACTATACATATTCCATCTGCAATACTCTCAATGCATGCTGTGTATTTTTCATGTTTTGATTGGTCCAATGATTTTATCAAATTACCATTACAAAAATAGGCAACTCTATCAGAATGCCAAATGTTTGGACTGAGAGAAGAACCAAAGTTCTGTTGGCCTTGTTCCTAGCCCAAACTGTTTGCAAATGTTATGGACAGACGTCAGAAGTCATCGCTAGCAAGCAGAGAGCTAAACATTATAATAATAAGTTATAATCCCTGGTAATTTAATTGATTGACAGTTTTAAATATGGTTTAATGTTATTATTTTTTCAACACAAAACTACAACCATTTTTGCTAGAAACCATTCTTTTTTACTAGGGGAAGGTACTGGAAAATGATAACAAATTACATTATGTATCGCAAACAGTAAAAAGGCTGTAAAGCAGCATGATAATGGCAAAAAATGGATATAGAAAGTGAGCCAACAGTGAATGTATTTTAAGAATGAAATTAGGATCTTTAGCATTCAATGGGTGATGTAAAGAAGCTTTTGATGCACCCAAAAAGCCCTTTGACATTCAGAATTTTGGCTTTCACTAGACGATACAAAACATTACCAGTCACCCTGATATTAACTAAATTGTTTCAACGTAACTTAATAAACGTTTTTTATCTCACGGCATGTTACCTTTAGCAGGTCATGATGACGTTGCACTTTTTAATTGACGTCGCTAATGACGCTGAATCAACACAAAAATAAAAAAATACGCCATAATCGCTTGTTTGAAGAGTGTTTACAATGGACAAACTGATAATAGAATACCAGGTTTGCATCTTTTGATATTAAGTTTACCAGGCTAGGCTTTGAGAACGCATGTTGAATTGCTCGGCAAGCCTTGTAATGTCAACAAGCGTTCTCAAAGCCTTGCCTGGTAAACTTGATATCAAAAGACACTCACCTAGTATTCTGTATTTACCCATCCAGCAACCTAACAGTAAGCCGCCACTGACTAGTTGTGGTTTACTATGAATAGCCATAAGCAGCAATCCAGCAAATGGGCAACTCAACAACTAACCAACCTGGCATTTTGCAGGAAATTATGACACTCTGTCTGCCAAATGTATATTTCCAATGTGTGCCATTATCATCTGCTTTAAAGCCTCTTTACCTTTTATGGTTCGACAACGCATGGACAGATGGATGGAACAATGAACAGAAATACCGAAAAAGCCAAATTTTTATAGACTTTCAGCTATAAACGACACTGCTCCCCTCACCCTAGGAAATATTGCAGACATATCCTATCTTAAAGTAAATTTCAAGCTGTGTCTTTTAAAAGATGTTTGCACTCTATACGCCGTGGCGTTAGCCTGTAACAGAATTTAGCAAATCTATACCAAACAGTAAAAGAAACGCATATTTTGCATATCTGGTATAGTGTATAAATTGGGGTTTGAATACTGATCTATTGATTTGCAAGGTATCAATAATGCATGGAACATGTGTATTATTAAATGCATAAAAAATGGATAGCTCATTTGAATAATGATAATAAAGGGGGGTAACTCTGGCGTAGCGAAATAGCTAATAATAAAGGCGACTTTCGCGATGTTGTATGCCTAAAACCACTGAACGGATTTTATTGAAAATCACTCTGCATAATAATCTGGACATACAGACTATTTATGAAGATTAAATTGTCCGAAATTCTTCAAGGTTGACCATTGTTACCTAGTTACATTATTGCATAATTGACCGGAAGTGTGCTTAATACAGGCAAGAAAGTGTCCAAACAATTGTTTTAAACGGTTCTGTTGGACAGTTCTTAATTTGACCTCAATCATACTGTGCCTGATTTTCTTACACCCCAAAGATTCCAGTGGTTTGGAATACTAATGAAATAAATACAAAAATGAAGATTTTTTGGATTAACAGTATAAATCCTACACCAATGAATTTTAAAGTTTTATGCTGTTTTCTTATCTGTTAAATTATGTTCTCGTGTCATGCAATGAAATCAGATTCAAATCACGTCTTTTCCAATGTACGGCACTGTTTTTGCATTTTTGCATTAATTAACAAAATAATATTAATTAACGGTGTAATGGCGAAAAATATGGTCTGGAACGAACGCATGAGACCGTTCAAACATGTTCATATCATTCAGGGTAAAATTTAATAAGAGTTTCTGGTATAAAATGGATATTGGATAATATGCGTTTCTTTTGCTGTCAAGTATATGTTACTGTTATAAACTAATGAGAAAAGTAAAATGAGAGTTTGAGCTATAGAAAGAAGACATTTATCTATCTAATCATTCAAATTACTTATGCAGTCTGCAAGCTGGACGACTAAGCTATATAAAATAAGCACTTTGACCAAACTTACAGCTTCCAATGATGCTGTGGGTGTCACATATATTACATTTATATTTGAAAATTGTAACTGTGACTAACATCATTTACTTTTACAGCATTTGTTTCATTTTTCGAATATTTTAATCTTAGTGTACTAATATACTCATTCGACTTAAAGAAAAAAGTTATTTGTTCTATTTTAAATCTATTGCATTAGATGAGCTGTTTAACAACACTGACCCAAAAAAATTTAAGTGGCTAATTGTGATATATATTACTGAAGGAAAATTGACACTGGTAGATATTTTAAATTTCGGTAATAATCTTGCTAATATAGTACAAAATAATATTTTTGCAAGTTTATCCCATTTAAGCTAAATGAAATGGCCCATTGCTATAAATTGGACCAGTCCATTTCGTTTGAAGGGATAGTGGGTGGTAAATTACAGATTTATTTAAATTTTGATAAAATATTCTGTAAGCAAACAGTTGAGAACCTGATCAGACGCTGTGTACAGTGATCTGGTTATGCACTGTTTGTCAATGTCACATAAAATGATGCCAGCTTAAAATGGGTCACCATCAGGATTAGAACACAAAGTAAAGGATGAAACATACATTACATGGCACAATAAATGAGCGATAAAATTGTCCTGATGTTAGAGATGATATTTCAGAAAACAATCATATTTTTACATGTTTCCTATACATCTCTAGCCTCTGGTGCCTAAGGTTTAGGACTTATATTTATTGCTGATAACACGCCCATCGACTTTGGTTACATATAAGATGTAATAAATACTCTTTTTATCATGTATTTCCTAATGCATATACTACTAAAATATATAGAGATACAAATAGAAAGTAAAAGGTTCACATTTAAATATGAAAATTTAATAAGTGTTTCCATTAAATTAACAAAAATAGCCAAACTTAGTTGAACTGAAGCAATCATGATCAGTTGGTTTCCTCGGAGAAACAAAGTAACCCACATAAGAACATTTAAATGAGTCCTCAAATTAGGTCAATATTGGGAGATTCACAACTGTACATCTGTATATCTAAGAAGGTTATGGTATCATAGTGTTTTTTATGGAATTTTCTTCTTAAAAGAAATACTTAAGGTGGTTTACTGTATTATTTGGATAATGACTTGTATCTGCAAAACTATAAATGACACTAATAACTGCACCACAAAACAGGAAACAAACCCACATAGATAAAAACTGATAAAAAACACAACAGAAAGGACAGGAGCCAAAGCCATCGAGAGTTTAAATTTATTTAACTAGCTGAATCTTCGTTCAAATCCTGCTGTGGTCAAAACTTAAACTTTTTCGTATATTGCGAAAGCTCCTAAATCTACAGGAACCATTCAAATCAGATAAAAACTGTGATGGTACAAAGAAAAGGGCTCTAAAATCACAGACAGTTAGGGGCAAGAAAAGCATCAATCAAGCAATGGTGTGCAAACACATGCGCTAAATAAATATTTAAACATGCATGCATTACTATTATTGTGGTCTTAGTCTCTATTTCCCCATACTACGTGTGTTCGGCAGCTGAGGTTTTCATAATGGTGCGCTGATGCGGTAGCTTAGTGGCATGCTAATTACCACAACCATTAGTGCAAGCTTTTACAAATATTGACATCAGGGTGGAATACAAATATCTCCTTCAATTCAAATGGTGTGTGTGTGTGTGTGTGTGTGTGTGTGTGTGTGTGTGTGTGTGTGTGTGTGTGTGTTTAAAGATATGTAAGCACCACCATAATTAAGTTGACAAGAAACTTTATCTTGTAGGTGGACTGGTGTATGGCTGGGGAATTGATACCATTTTCTCGCTTGTGACACAAGTCCTTGTATGTTTGCTCTTTGTATTGGTTTGTCTTTTAGGATCATCTAAAGCACAGCTAAATGTAAGTTCTTTTTTGAGATACAATTTTATATTGCAACTAGTCAATTTTGTAGAAGAAAATTACCTCATGACCCGACTCAAACGCATGCCTTTGCTAAATGTTCCAAACGAAGAATAATTAAATAAAGAAACATAAAAAAGCATGCAATCATTCGGTCAGTCTTGTGGTGCTATACTCTTATCCTTCTACACATATTTTATTCTATCCCACCCTCATGCCCACAATTAATTCAAAGAACAGCGTCGACCATTTAATTCAGATATACAGTGGTTTAAAACAGGATATATCCAGGTTTAGTAGGTCAATGGAGAAAAGTGCATAAACAATTTAAGGGAGGCAAAATGAAACAGCATTAAACTTAAAGCGGAAGCGTGACCACAGGAGCTCACAAAGATCCTGAAGATTTTACTGGCAAACATTCACTCAGTGGCTCTACATTAATTTATTTTCAAAATAGAAGCAACACCTGAATAAACTCGCCACTGCTTTCATTAATCTTTTATTATTTTGAATGATTTTATTTCGTATTTTATGGTGGTTACACAATAAGAGCACAGTGACGCTTCTAAAGTATACATGTAATCAGAGAGGGCTACTACAAATTAAAGGTTACACACATTTTAAAAAAGGCAAACACACGTTTGTACTGGTATTAATAGCCGTTACAAAATAAGAGTACATTGACCTCACTAGTTATAACCGTTATCAGAGAGGTATATTTTCAATAAAGCTAAACATTCATTTAAGACAGGTAACCACACGTGTCTATTTGTTCTTATATTTATATAATTACTGAGGCATCAAGTTTATCATTTGAAGCCACAGCCCAATGGATCTGTGATATCTCAATATAATCACTACTTTTTTATACTAAGGTTAAATCCAAGAGGTTTTTTACTTTTTTTCATATATTTTTACTCCTACAATCAGGGAGTGGCGTTATTAGCATTACCTTGCGAAGGTACAAAATATTCAGTTTCTTTGACGAATTAAGTAATATCGTGAGCAGGGATGGACAATCCTCTATAGTGGCGAAATACAATCCACACAGTTTCCAATACATGGCATTCAGACAAGAGCAGTAAGAATATACCATTCTACAGTGACTAGAGGTATATTGTCGTACATTTGGACACTTGTTCGTGGTTTATTCAAGGCACAAAGCTTATTTTAAAGGCTGAAACAGATTCAAGGAAATCAGCGTAGGTAACTTCTACAGGGGTAAGAAAGAGTTCATGACTGTTCTTCCTTCAAAATCTGTGGTTATCATCAACAAAGCTGCCTTAGCCCACATACAGACTGACGAATGCCCAAAAGCAGCAACTAGAAAAAGCCCAATAGATTTTATCAATTATCGCATATGCGTTAGGTAATATACCTTTGAACATCAATGTACAGCTGCGTATGCTACTATGATCATTTAACGCTAAATCAGTACATTTATTGGACCTGTACAGCCATTCCACCAAAATTGGCACAAAGTTGAAAAAACATGTCCCCTACTATTTTCATTCTTATTCCTGCTTAGATACGATTGTATTCGCGAAGCATACGAGTCCACGGTCCCCACGTGTTGGTTGATAATTTAAAACACATTTGAACTGCATCAAAGTATTTGTTTTAAATTATGTTTGATCAATGTTTGAAAATAGAAAAATAGACAACTTTCAATGTCGCCAAGCTATTTTATGTACAAATTTGCTTAATTTATTCAGTGTATCTAAATGGTGCCTCTTTTTCCCCAATTGAATTGAAGAAACAACCTTATAGCTGGTGCTTAAGATCTAAATTATTTATAATCATCAACGACGAATGTTTCTCTAAATAAACCTATGCAGATGTAACTTTTTTTTTAAAATCGGATACTGAGAACGTAAATATGTTTAATTCACAGGTGCGTGATGATGCCCTGTAAACTTGAAATGATTACAGACATTATAATAAACCAATATAGCTTGATTTTCACCATTGCTGAACACGTTATAAAAGGGTCATAATGAATATGTCACGTTTTAAATTATATTCTTCAGTAACGCCTAAATTTAAAAAACAAGCATCTCTAAATGTAGATTACAGTCATACTTGTGGCGATTTGTACAAAATAAAAATAAATGAATAACAATCATATTAATTGGGGCAAGCTTGTAGAAAGTATAATGGTCGCATGTCGCTATGTCTCTCTAACATCTGTTTCCATTATATGACTTTAAACGTTCGTTGAAAGGACATAAAGGAGAACATTTCGTAATAATAACAGTTTAATCACCGTGTAAACTGTGTCGTTGTATAAAACAGGTCTGCTAGCTGGACAGAAATCATGACTGGTTTGGAAATTTTGTCTTGAAAAAGGTACGTAAATACATTCATCTCATTAATTAACCCCAAAAGCGGTAATTGCAAGCTTCCTACGACATACTGGTTACCTATACTTCATAAACGGCCCTATAAGTCACGTTTTATTGCTAATTCTAGTTCACGTACATCTATCGAGTTGTCTATTCTTTTGACTCCTTACAATTGCCTCACTGCGATTAAAAACATGTCATAAAGGACATATGCTACTTAATACTTCCTATGTTGAAATATGTTCAATACTTTACATACAGTTTATTTTGTGCATGGACTATCCATTTATGAAATAAAAAGGATATGTCACCATGCTTCTTTGTTTATTATCTCATATGGCAGTTTTCAACATTTGACCAGTTGTCTAACAGATGAAAGAATCACACTAGTACTATGTCAAGGATGGATGAGCCCCAGGCAAGCGCAAACCACAACGGACGCTGACTAATCACAACACTTGGGGAATTAAGTACAAAACAATGTTTTACTAAAAGTAATAACATAATAAAAAAAAATGAAATAAAAAAATAGTATAATGTTATTTCAGTTGCATCTTCTGTCTTCTTGATGGTCTTGATTAACTGTCTGTATGGCTCCCAAAGAAAAATGAAATGATGTTGTTGGTTGACTGGTTTCTCTACTAAAAGAAATATTTAAACATTTAAAAATACCTTAATCACAATAACTTATCTTTTATCTTGCTACACTATCTTTTCCTTTTTACAATTTTATTATAACATCAAGATTGTGTCTTCTTTAATCAAGATAGCTGCTCCTTTAAACTTCAGAGCAACATGTTGATTCATAATGATATATAAGATAAGCATAGATATATTTCATCTTAGTTTGCTCAGTTAAAACCCTCAGGTGTATCATCAGGCGTAGCGTCAGCCATAACTTCTGGCCAAAACTTTAGGCATAATTTTCAGATGGAAACTGAAATTAAGTATCATGCTCTGAGTACTTCGATATTAATTATCAGAGGCTATAATTCTATCCTATTACCTGATATATATCACACACTGAATGCGCATGCTCCATGTCATTTGATACAAGTCAGTAAGAATCGACTATCATTAGACGAAATGAGACCCAAAACACACAAGGATGATATGATGGTAAATGCGAGTACGTAAGAACAACATACAGCACACAGTCAATACATGACCCTTAAAACATCAATTATGATGTACCGCAAATAAACAAATCAAAAGGGCATAAATCACAGCATTTTCTGGCTAGCTGTCGCAAATTTTGAAAGACATACACCAGAGCCGACAAACATACACCTCCAATCACTCTCTTAAAATTAGCAACAACTTCTTATTTTGAGAAGTTGAGTTATGAAAACGCACACTTTGAAACAGCGCTGTTTCCATGCATATCTTACAAGTACTTGAACCGTATTGACGGCGCCCAGGTGATGTTTTTACCCTTCTTGCTGCTGGGGCTTACTCTGGGGAGTTCGTCCTCTGAATCTGTTTCCTGTATTTTTTTTCTTATTTTTTTGTTCATCGTTAAATATTTATTCTACTGTCACATTGGTGTGGTAAATTAAAACTAGAAACATTAACGTGTGAACTAGACTTAATTAGCAACAACTTCTTATTTTGAGAAGTTGAGTTATGAAAACGCACACTTTGAAACAGCGCTGTTTCCATGCATATCTTATAAGTACTTGAACCGTATTGACGGCGCCCAGGTGATGTTTTTACCCTTCTTGCTACTGGGGCTTACTCTGGGGAGTTCGTCCTCTGATTCTGTTTCCTGTATTTTTTTCTTATTTTTTTTGTTCATCGTTAAATATTTATTCTACTGTCACATTGGTGTGGTAAATTAAAACTAGAAACATTAACGTGTGAACTAGACCCAACGCTCAAAATATATTTGGTCATACAGATGTGATGATAAACGATAAGTACAATGTATGTTTTTGTGAACGCCAATACTTGTACGTTTAAAGACAATAAATAAAGATAAGTCATAAAAACACTCGATTAACTTTTAGCATGGGTCCAGTACTACCCTAAATGTTAATATAGTTCATAGACAAGTTTCAACTGATGTTTTATTACCTCTATGTTTTAAAAATGCACTTTTTATATGGTGGTTTAAGAAATAAAATGTCTTGCAGCTATTTTCTGTAATGAATGTGAGACTGTATATATAAACAAATAACCCATAAAGGTTTTCAGTTTTGAACATCAGATGCTGTGTTTTAATGCCGTGTCTCACCATTAGCCAATATGATAGTCAGAATGTGATTTTGGAGAAACACTTGAAGAAAAAATAAATAAGTTATGCCATGGTCATAACAGTTTAATCAATCACAAACCAATGATGATTTACATGCTTAATTATTTACAACACCGCTGGTCCTTATAAAACGATATCTAGCTTGTAAGCACCTTGATTCCTTGTATTAAACAATCAAACATTAGTTTGAGGACATAATATCAATTTAATCACAGCAGTGCATTCGCAAATCTTCATTAGCATTTCATATACTCCGTAACGCTCACACGTAGGTTCCATTTTTGAACTTCTGTTACTAATAAACTGTTTGGTTGCAAATTGTGTAGGCAATATTAACACACCTTTTAATAGCGGTAAATAACTTTTTCGTTGCATAATGGCATACAGAGGCAGATTGTTTTACCTTTTTCATTTCGTAAGTGTATAAATTTTAGTGAAATGGCTGTGCATTGTATTTTTTTCTGAATCGAACTTGAATGAAGAAACAGTGGTATTGGTTTAACCTGCTCCACCTTTTCCTTTTGAACATTATCCCTGACAAACTGTATTCTTACTGGTTGACAAGTATTACAGCTTTCAAATTATTTCTAGCCAATAGAAATTGATAAACGCAATTTAGTTGTCTCTTTTTTTTGACATAGTTTGCGAAGTTCCTGACGTTTGTGTATGCAGTTGTGATGTCGTCAGTAGTTGTTGGTGTAGCAGTTGAAGTTGCCACAGATTTTTCATCCTGGGATAGTTTAGTGCCATTGAAAACAAATACAACGACGACAACAACTGAAAACCCCAAAAGTATGTTTATTCCTAAGTTTAAATTATAAAACAAAAACTCTTAGATCAAAAATATCAAAATGTACTCATGTCCAATGTAAATGCACCACTATTCAGATGTTCGCTGTCCTGGCCTATCAAAAGCTGTACACAATTGTGTTATTTATTATTATCATTTAGGACAAACGCAATACTTTTGTGCAAAAATCGATTTCAATTACTTTGTTAACACATGACTTCACTTTAGCCATCACATTTCGAGTCATCAGTAGTCATTCAATTTTAATGACATATCAGTAAAACTACAAGCAATTGTATAAACAAAGTGCATATTGCCATTTTTGTTGGTGGTGGAATTCAAATGGACATGACTATAAGCCATCTCATCAGTTTTTTTATTTTACCTTTTTGCAAATTCACGCCCTGCAAACTTTCAAATTGACCAACGGTGGTGGTCAATGTAAAAATATTGAAATACTTCCTGTGGTCAATTTGAGATTATTCTGTTACGTCCCAAGTCAATGCGGGACAGTCAGTTCACCTTACCGCACTGTTTCCTGGGCAAGCTCAAACATGCAGCTAATCAGTCCTTCGTGCACATACTTTCGTTTGTTACTGACAACAACCCTTCTTGAATGATTCAGCGGAAGGAAAGATAATGACCGTAGAAATTATTTCATGATCAATCTCTGCGAAAGTATGGGACAGGGTTGGGAGCGAACTCTCGACCCCTGGATCTGCAGACAGACTCGCATCTGTTGCCAGATACATTACTGACTGCGCTAAGCGGCCCGGTATATATATGGTATATAAACAGTAGCATGTCAGAAGAATACTATTACTTCCTTAATCTCGTGCACTGGTTCATATTTCTTTAGAAGTAAAGGTGACAGCTTTAGAGTGGCAAAAAAGCTTGTGGTTTGACTGCTTTCTTGTCATGAAACCCTTGTGTTCTTGAAATCCTTAAATGCTTGTTTTGACAAACAGAATTGATCAAGTTATAATGTCCTTCCGATGTAAACTTTTTTAATGCAAACCGTCAGTCAATAAAAAACCCAATGTTGCTTGGAAAGTATAATTAGTTTACCCCTAGTATACTCACTAGACAATTGTAACTTATTAGTGACTACCTAATGGAATTTTCATTGGTCTGCATCCCTTGTTACTAAAATTTTTAATTATTCTTTTTGCAGTAATATCAGCAGACATTCGTTTTTCTACGATAACCATCTATCTTGGCATTATGTCAAGTATCTTCCTTATAGCTGGTATATTACACTTGAAAGAAGGGATCTATCTCATCCATGGAATCTGGTATCTTCTCTGTCTGCCCTCTGGTTACCTTATTCTCATGTTATATAGCATATGTAACATCACTGATCGATCATGGGGTAAGTTTTACCGAACTTTAATCTGTTTATTATGTCTCTGAGTCATACGTAGGTTTATATAAACGCAATGATTGAGTGTAAAGTTGTAAATATTGTAACGTCCCAACTCCCTTGTCTAATGTAAACACTTTCAGGTAAACTAGTCAGGATTAATTATTAAAATCGAGTCAAAGAAGTCGTCACATTACAAGGGTTTGTTCTGATAGACTCTGATTCTGTAGAGTGGTTAAATTAACAAAGATGATTAGATGACATTTAATACATATTTATTCAAATCAGAAGGCTATCAATGACACATAAACTAGTAAACGTTTCATGCATGTTAACATACACATCAGGTCAGTCAACAGGTTAATGTGCAATGGGCCTTAAGCTAACTTAAAATAGATCAACCAAATCTCACTCATTTCTTGAACTAGACAGCTCTTAAAGATGTTTATGAAAGGTAAAAATTCTGAAGGAACTTTAATAATGAAAAGGTTTCTTAAGTTCTGTTGCTTGTTTTACCTAAACTTGCGAATTTTGATCTTTTAAACCAAACTGATTAAACTTAAAAATGGATAGATGCAACAGAGAAACAACCATAAGTTAAGCAAGGTCTGAAGCCTTAAAATTTGGAACACAATCTCAAATTTGAAACGAGGCTTAACTCAAATTCGAAACGAGGCTAAACTTAAATTCGAAACGAGGCTAAGGTTGCAAAATTCGAAATACTTGGAAAGCCCAAAGCTTGAGCTATCTAATAGACAAAATTCAAGTACAAACTTGAGAATTTATGAATCTCTAAAGCCTATATACTTAATTCGAGTCTATCGAATTTGTACCTCTCTCAAGGTCTTTCTTACACTCGCAAATTCGAGTTTTCGATGTGTCGCTTTCAAAGCCCAGACCCTACGACAGAAAACGCTTGCGTTTTCCATCCTTTTATAGAAGTTGGTTGTTGTTAGTAACCAACACGCGTGATCACGCGAACTTGATATATAATGAGCTATTTGAGTGGCTCAAATTCTGATGGCGTGCCTGGATACAAAAATCAGAGCTTGCTGCTCAGTTTTAATGGCAAAGGCTATGGACATCGATACAAGAAATGTGCTGCGTCTGAAATAAAGTGATTTATTCCATTAACGATTAACACCCCGAGATCATTATTTACCATATTAAGGCCTGTCAGTCATTTGCAACAGGCTGATGCACTCAAGATTAGCTTATTGAGCTAAATCCTGGTTTGACCATAACGGTTTTAAATTAATGAGAAATTCAAGAAAGTCTAGGGGCTGGTACTTTTCAATATTTTCTTACATATCAATTTTAACATATGTTTAGCTTGCTCCAAAGAACCATTACACAAATATTGTCCCGTTTGCTAGAAAAGCTTTCTCATTGGTTTGCAATATGTTAAGATGCCAGCCAGTCTGCTAAACTACAATGACAAACTTGAAATTTTAAAGTTTGCAGTATCAAGTGTTACTGGTTATAACCACACACTTTAGCTATCAGAGAAAAAAAAATCAAAGGCACTGATCAGACTAAATTGATACTCAGCCGTGTATGCCCCTTTGTAATTCGAATGTTACTAAGTCAGGGTTTATAACAACACAGCTTATAATTGAATACTTGAAGTGAACTATCAGGCTTGCTTTTCTTGTTTTGTATGTTTTGTTTGATGGCAAAGATCATAAATCAAGTCATTATTAAAATGTAAGAGAAATGGCCAGGAAATAGCACATTATTATATACCTATAAATGATAATATATAGAACTGTCAGTTTTCTGGCTATCTGATACAGAAAGCCAGATCAAGGAATAGAAGTTGTTGATTACGAATTCATATTCTTAAAAACGAGGCAAACGTCAGTTAACTGTTTTTGTTGCAAACTTAGGTAAAGTAAATTTCAAGCATGTAACATGAGACGGAAAACATGCTGCTGTAACGCAAAGAAACGTAACCTAAGGGCAAAGGTTCCCGCAATTTTATTAGATTAAAGACCAAAGCAGTTTATAAAATCAGAATATGTTAGAAAAAGGTATATAATAAACATATTATAATGAAAGTAACTTGATCTGGCGTAAAGTATCATTTCTCGTGGATGAGGCTATACCATTATTCGCGTCTCAGGTTATTGGATGATATAATCTCACCCACTTGACGTAATACAGTACGCCAGATCAAGTGAAATATGACTATCCAGTAAAATATAACTTTGACTCTAACATGAACTAAAATGGATATTTATGTTTTGTGAACTTATTTTCCTTTCAGTTTTAATGGTTTTATATACCACAAATGCTATATTTCTAAAATGTCCAACTTTGTCGCTTTTTTATCTTTTAGCATTTTACATGTAGAAACGAGGGAATGAAAGGTTAAAATTTTCAAAATTATTGATACTCATATTTATTTTACCCACAAAAACTTATTCTTCTTTCTTCACCTTACGCGAGTTATCCAGAATTTTCATATAAAGTAGGAATAGTTTTGGTTCCAGCAGATAAAGCCCCAATAATATTGTAGTTGTTTGACGATTGATGTATGTTGTTACTCTATAATGTAATCTTAATGGTACTTATGCCTACTAAATGCAGGCTTTGTTAGATGAGAGGTTTATTGTCAATCGAGATGATTGTCATTTGACCTTAAATGCTGGTGTCAAAGCTAAAGCAAAGAAAGAGACAAGGTTCCTTCGTTTTATTTGTTACATAAACTCCACAAACCCATACAAAGCAATATTTATTGAAAATTCTAGTTGTTGTACGACACCAGGAACTTTCTAAATTATTAACCTCATTTCCTTTTGCTACCATAAAGATGTATTATAATACCCGAAAAAAGAAGAAACCGGTAAGAACTTTTTGGTCTATTAGAAAATAATGTAAAGTATACTGAAACCAAGTTCTAATCGATCACCTTACATTTTTTACGCTCGATCAGAGAGAAAAAAAAATGAAACAATACTTTGCCCAGACTCTTCAACTTATTTCTTTTAAAAAATGACGTGTACTTCTTGCACGGACGAAGTTAGAGAAAAGGTACCCTCATTTCAAAAAGTCACACTTTTTCTATGACATAAATCATAACACAAAGCACTTATTGATTAACGTTTTTGTTTGTTTGAAGATGTTACTGGCTACCGTGATGTACAGTGATTTAACCTCAAAAGTTTTGTTTCCATCGGACCTGTCGTCTTTTTGCAACAGACTGCATGCTTGGTAGTCAACCCAATCACGGTTGGCAACTTTGCTTTCCTCTTTAATTGCACGCCGGTGGGTCGGACTTCAGACTCTATGAAGGTTCCAACTTAAAGACTTATCTATTGATGAGATGGTAGGGGCCTGATGCTTTGGCTGTTTGTCGGGCCCACCGGGGTTTACCTGTTGGATTTCTTTTGCTCCGGTATTCAGTTTAATTTACTGTTGAGTCCTTATCCTTGCTTTATCTCCTTGTTATATCTTGATTTATATGTTTTAGGAGATGATGCATTGATAAGTTAGGGGTCTTTCATGCAAACCAAATATCTATGTGTCTTGATCCACATCTGAATTAAGGGTGAGGTTGGCGCCGTTAAACCGGTTTAAGCCGTCCAGTAAAATATTTTACTGACCGTTCCAAGGCGGTACTTCTTTTGTGGATCTTTTATGTTTTTGTTCTGTCTTGTGTTTACTATGTTTTGTGCGCGTCTGTTTATATGTGCTTCGTGGTCACCTGCTGGGAAAGGGCTGACCTCTTGGCTCTCGTTTGTGGTGTCTTCTGTGAGTTTGTCACTTTCCTATTGGTATCCTGGGTCAGGTGTGGTACTTGATTGTATCGATTCCTGATCTTTGCAACCTTACTTACTTTCAATAACATAAGACAAACACTTTAAGCAGGTTAATCATTGAAATTCAGCTTTAAGCTTGCAATTAACATAGAGAATTTGCTCTGCTACGTACGCTTTATTATAAGCAACATGGTATTGAAATTTTCAGCGAATATTCATTATCACCAGACGTCACCTTTCTTCTTTGAAATTGGAAAAACGAAAACAAAACGCTACCAAATCTATATTTAAACTCTCACATTGAAACCGGAAGTGTACAGTAGTTGAACACTTTAATAGCCAAAAATGGACTAATCAAGTTCTACTGTGATTGGCCTACAGTGTTCAAATAAAATTAAGTGCATTTATTAGTTTTACCAGGAGTGTTTTGAAACATGCAACATTTTTAAAAATGCGTAAAAAGTCTACCATAAGCAAAATTTCATTTGTTTGGTGTTTTATAAGTCGGTCAGACCAGTTTGTAACCACCTAAAAGTCAGTTTTATAAAAGCTCCTCACAAAACCATTTTTGTTAAAAAAAAGTAGATTTTTGCATTTTTAACCCCAAAAAATTTGTAGTAAGAGAAAACTGTTCAAAAACACCGCTAAACGTTTGCCCATAAAAATGCAAAGATATCACACTGGTCAATGTAAACGCACCGGTGGTTGCTACAACGAACTGGTGGTTGCATTTTTCAGCACCGGTGGTGGCGTAAAAGGTAAAAAAAATCTATACCTGTTGACTTTATTATTTATTTATAAACTTGCATTTATTTTATTTGTGATGACACCTGGCGCACAGACCACCGGTAACATTGCAGTTAATGGCTCTGCCAAGCAATTGGTGATATAATTCATGGTTTGGACTGCAAATCCAACAAAGTTCTGGAGTTTTGTCGTGACAGGTGCTTTTTTCTAGTGTAACTGCCTAAATTGAGTGAATCTGCATGTCTAAGCGCAGCTGTTGTCATATTCCCATGAAATAACATAAAAAAAAGATTACTACTTTGGTTTTTTTTCTTGGTAAACTAGCAAATGTTTTATTGAGGAATTTTTATTACAACGCACTGGGAGCATTTTTTGACGCATTGATACAACGCACTGATGGTTGCACAGAATTCCTGTGGTTGCTGGTGCAGACTCACCACATCATTCGCTGTTCACATAAACGTTGCAAAAATCGCCATTTCAACCAGCACATGATATTTCGATACTGTATAGAAGGCTCAGGCGAGCCTGTGCAAACGTGCATACTCCCTAGACCCTTTGCTGCTAGCACAAGAGATCTTGATATTTATTACATTGTCCAGTGACTGCCTGCGCAAATGTGCAGACTCACCAGAGTATTCGCTGCTGGCGTGAATAGCACACAAATCGCCATTTAAGGCAGCACAAGAGATTTTGTACAGTGACGAAGGCTAAGGTAAGCCTTTGCAAATGTGCAGACTCGCCAGATCCTTCGCTGCTCGCACAAAATGGCATTCGATCGCCATTTGAGTCACCATATGAGAATTTTAAACTGTGACGAAGGTTCAGACTAGACCAAGCAAATATGGCCTAAGCCATCGCTGTTCCCATGAATGACACCTAAAAATAGTGAGTATCACAATCACAAACTGCAGACAAACCCATGGCACTGAGAGGAATAGCCACACAACAATCACGAGACACCAGGAAGATAAAATAAGCAAAGCAGCCAGCTCTCTCTCTTCCCCATCAAGATGATTGTAAAACAAGAATGGACATAAAGTAACAAAATATAGAACAATTACAGAATCCTGTAATGGGAGTAACAATCACCAACGAATCAACAACAACAGAATCACCGCCTTAGAACAGACAGCAGCCTATACCTCTGGGGTGCTAAAATTGCATTTCACTGGTACCAAATCTTCGCCCTAGAATCTGCTGTTGTTGAAGCACAAAAATTTTAAGCCCCCATGGAGGCTTCTTAACTATTGTAATGTATCATATCGGACAAACAATCTCATTAAATTAAAATGTTTGGGGCAATCTGAAAAATAGGTGGAAACATTCTCAAAGTGTGAACAGGGCTAGCTCTGGAGCATCTCTTGTGAGGCTACACATTTGCAGAGTCACGCTTGAGCCTTCATCAGTGTACAAAAACCACAAAATCTATGCCTATTGACTGTATGATTTCTTTATAAGCTTGCTTTTATTTTACTTTTGATGACCCAATGCGCACAAACCGTCAGTGACATTGCAGGTTATGGCTCTGCCATGCAATTTGCGTTTTAATTCATGGTTTGACCGATAAATCCGACACAGTTGTGGAGTTTGACAGTGACAGGTGCTTTTTCTATTGTGACTGCCTAACTTCAGGAAATTCTGCATGTCTAAGCACAGCTGCAGCTATGTTATCATAGTCCCACGAAATAACATCCAAAAACGATTACTACTCTCTATTTTTCTATGCAGAGAAGGCTCTGGCGAGTCTGTACATTCGCACAGGCTCACCTGAGTCTTCGTCCTTGTACTGAAATATCATGTGCTGGCTCAAATAACGATTTATGTTCCGTTTATAAGAACAGTGAATGCTGTGGTGAGTCTGCACCAGCAACCACAGGAATTCTGTGCAACCATCAGTGCGTTGTATCAATGCGTCAAAAAATGCTCCCAGTGCGTTGTAATAAAAAATCCTCAATAAAACATTTGCTAGTTCACCAAGAAAAAAAACAAAGTAGTGATCGTTTTTTGGATGTTATTTAATGGGAATATGACAACAGCTGCGCTAAGACGTGCAGATTTCACTCAATTTAGGCAGTTACACTAGAAAAAACACCTATCACGGCAAAACTCCAGAACTTTGTTGGATTTGCAGTCCAAACCGTGAATTAAATCACCAATTGCTTGGCAGAGCCATAAACTGCAATGTTACCGGTGGTCTGTGCGCCAGGTGTCATCACAAATAAAATAAATGCAAGTTTATAAATAAATAATAAAGTCAACAGGTATAGATTTGTTTACCTTTTACACTACCACCGGTGCTGAAAAATGCAACCACCAGCTCGTTGTAGCAACCACCGGTGCGTTTACATTGACCAGTGTGGATATAGGCAAAAATTAATTTCAATTTTATCAGCATTTTGTCAGAAATATTGAGTTTGAAAAGTGACAGATTAGAAATTGGTTTACATTTTTTTGATTAACTTAAAGCTAGGGATTGCCAGTTTGTCTACATATGATTTTTCTTCTCTGCTCCACTTTACCTCATAATGTATTTAAAGATAGCCTTATTGATCTTTTTGAAAGAAACGTCCAAAGAGAAGGCTCTCCTTACCTTGCAAAAAATGACAGAAACACGTTTTTTACTTTGAAACAGCCAATAAAATATCATGAAGGAACTTGTGAAAATATATGTGATGCACTAATATTTCTGTTGGATATTTTTATATTATTTAGCACTAAAACAAACTAGTTAGTGGGTATAATCATAAAATATCACAATCGCAAGCTGCAGACAAACCCATAGCACCGTGGGGAATAGCCACACAAAAATCATGAGACACCAGGAAGGCATAAAAAGCAAAGCAACCAGCTCCTTCTTCTCCATGAAGATGATTGCAAAGCTAGAAGGGACGCAAAGTAACGCACAACAACAAATACACTAATTACGGAATTCCACAATGAGAATATCAACCAACAACGAATCAACAACAACAGAACAGCGACTCAATGTACACAGCAGTCTTAACCAATAGAGGGGGGGGGGCTTAAATGCATTTCACAGGTACCAAATCTTCACCCTAGATTCTACTGGTTTAGAAGCACAAAAATGTTAAGCTCCCATGGAGGCTTCCTTACAATAGCAACGTGTATCATAGAGCAACAATCTAATCGATCTCACACACAATGATGAAACAAAGAAAAGGGCTCCTACTCAAATAGTCAAAACTTCAAGTTGAGCCACAGTGGGCTAAGTTACAGCCAAGCATCAGGCGCCAACCCACAGATTTAAGTTTTATGTCAGGGCTATCATTGAGTCTGAGGCTTGACCCACCGTCGTGCAATTAAAGAGGAAACCATAGCGGTAAACAGTGATTGGGTTTACAGCCAGGTATACATACTGTCGCATTATATCCAAGTTAGATCCAACCTTTTTATAACGTTTAATTATCTTTTTGAAATGTTGCATAGACAAGCTGAATAGATTCCAATGGACACTAAATTTGCTCCCTTGGTAATTGATTTATTCTTGTTTTGACATAAGAGAGACTTTATGTTGTCTCTTGCTGATGATGATAAGCAGGCTGAAAATAATTAGACATAAAATGATATTTATGTTGACTGTATTGTAAGGAAAATATACCCTGCAGAGTTTCAACATAATAACACTAATACTCTGATATCAGAGCTCGTTTGTTCTCTATACTGATATTTATGATAAACCTGACAATTTTGATTTGGAAATTTTCCATTTCCAATTTATAGATGGTGGTGATCTTCGCTATACATTCTATGGGATTTATAATTATTGTCAACTCATCAAAATATACTAGATTATCTAGCCACATTGCTGACGGCAATACTTGCAATAAACCGTTAACTCAGACTCTTTTAAAACGAGGGTATCAGTATCATAAATTTTATGAACGTTTTCTAAATTTTATCATGGATATTATGATTTGATATCTTAATTCAATGTCAGACTAAATTTTCTCTTGCGCCAGGAACTGTCTGAACCAGCGATTATGGTGACTTAGTTGATAAATTAAAGAAAACTGTTGGCTCGAATTATTTTACAGCGCAGTTTATGAAATTTCAGTCTAATTATAGAAATAGTGGAAAAAAAAAACATTAATGCATTGCAACAGACTGCATGCTTATTAGTGGTCTACACAATCACAGTGGGCAATTTGGCTTTCCTCTTTAATTGTACGTTTGAAGATCAGTTTATTGACTCTATGACAATTCCCATTAGAGACTTATCTATAGATGAATGGGTGAGGGCCTGATGTTGTGTCTAAGATAAGGCCAACTGGGTTTTAACTGATGGATTTTTTTACTCTGGTATACAATTGTATATACTGATTAGTCATTATCTTTGTTTTGATGATGAAACATTGATGACATGTAAGATAGGGATCGTTTATGCGAAACCAAACACCTATATCTCTTGATCCATATCAGAAATAAGGGCGAGGTTGATACCGTTCGACATGTTTAAGCCCGCCAGTTATTTTGTTACTGATCATTCCAATGTGGTGCTTCTTTCATGGATTCTTTTTGTGATTCGTGTTTTCTGTTTATCTGTCAAAATGTCTTGTCTGGTCCTTGTAGCCTTGTAGTCACCTGCTGACCTCTCAGCTCTCTTGTTTGTGATTTTTTTTGTGTTTTTGCCACTTTCTCATACGGTGACTTGTTTCATTTATGGTATATAATTATATCAATTCCTGATTTTTGCCACCTTCCTTCTTTTCAGACATAAAATGTTTTGAATTCATACATTGATTAAGAATGTTATAGTATCAACAGTATGTTGAATAGGTAGGAGTCAAAACAACGAAAAAAAAAGTCTACAGTTATATGAAAAAGAAATGAAAATGGAAATTCCAGATTATGGCTGCCAATAAACGTTTATGAAAGTTTGAATGTTTATTTCTATACCAGCATAAGCTGTATAGAGATCGTTTAACCTATGTAACGATTTTAAAGATACAGTTTTTTGACCTAGCAATATTTTTTTCAAATCTCTTATTGCCTGCACTAGATACATAAACAAAACTGCAGGAATTATGCTTTGATATATGATCTAGTACAAAGTATTATCGATTACATGTTCCTCTATATTTACCTCAGGCACATAATTGCACCTTGACCTGATAAATAGAGAATACTACTCGGTGAGATTTGTTATATAAAGTTAACCAGGCAAGGCTTGTTGAATTTTGAGGCTCAAACCTTGTAAAATATGTATTAGTTTAACAAATGGTACATCCCTCAATCTGGCGACTATGAACTGAATGCCAGTTTTCACTCTGATTAAACGCCATCAACGTTATTCAAAAGGTGTAATGCCACCTTGACCTGATCATGGTAAATGAAGAAATAGACATCAACTATCAGGTCAAGACAAGGCAGTGTAGTTAATATGAGATGTTACTGATAAAAAGTATTATACTATTATTAACTGGCCAATATGTCGTGTACAATGTCCACATGAGCATTGGGTAACGTAATGTTATCATTATGCATTCTCATCTTACAGGGACAAGAGAAGCACAGACCATATCTGTTCAATCTTCTGATTATTCCTGGAAAGATACAATGAAACGCTTCTATCAAAATGTTTGTTTGTAAGTACCATTGGGAATTGCTTTGATTTTATCAAACGTGCGTCTGAGAGTTATAATGCCATTTATTGTACATTGGATTTAGAACTATGTATTGGTTCCAGCAGATAAAGCTGCTAACAATGTTGTAGTTGTTTGCGATTGTATTATATTAATACTCTTAAGCGTGAGCTTGTTGGCACTAATGCCTATACAAATGCAGCCTTCTTTAAGTGAGAGGGTGATTGTAATGGGCATGGTTGTCATACATCCCTATATTTTGGTGTCAAAGCTAAAGAAAATCAAGACAAGGTTCCTACGTTGTACTGGTTACCTAAACTCCATAAAAACCCTATAAAGCAAGATTTATTGCTAATTCTAGTTCTTGTACGACAACAGAACTTTCTCAATTGTTAACCTCGTGTCTTACAGCTATTAAAACATGTTATCAAGTATTGTGAAAAGGCATATGAGAGATCCCGTAAAAACCTATTATGGTCTATTGAAAATTCAGGTGAAATTTTAAATAAACTTAAAGCTAGCGATTTCAATGCGACCAGTTTGTCTACTTATGATTTTTCTACTCTTTACACTACTGTACCTCAAAATTTAATTAAAGATAAGCTTATTGATCTTATTGAAAGAACCTTCCAGAGAGAAGGCTCTCCTTACCTTGCATGCAATGACAGGACTGTATCTTTTACTCAGAAAAAAACTAAAAAATATCATGCATGGTCGTATCATAATGTATGTGATGCGCTGACCTTTTTGTTGGACAACATTTTATCGATTTTACACCAAGATGTATAGACAAGTAGTTGGGATTCCTATGGGCACTAATTGTGCTCCCCTGGTTACAGATTTATTTCTGTTTTGTTATGAGAGGGACTTATGATGTCTCTTTCTGGTGATAAGCAGGCTGATGTTATTGATGCGCTTAACACTACATCCAGATATTTGGATGATATTTTAAATATTAATAATGTTTACTTTGACAATATGGTTAGTATAATATATCCTTCAGAGCTCCAACTGAATAAAGCCAATACCTCTGGTACTGAAGCCTCATTTTTAGACTTGCATTTCCTCGCTTCAGTGTTATAGTGTTCTAAGTGACATTTTGGTCAAAATTTAGTTATGCATACCGATGGGAAGGGGATCAAATGTTCTATCTACTTGTAAAGGTTTCATTTGCCTATCTCCTCCCAGTAAGCTTAAATTCGCTGTGCTTTTCTGTTCTATCTACACAAAGCCAATTTCGTTCAGTGCTTTAGTGTTCTAAGTGATTTGCATCCAATGACCGATGATGATTTATGTCACGTGACTGAGTGAGTTTAGTGTCATACTGTTCTATCTACCAAAAGTCACTTTCCTCAGAAAATTTGGTAACATTCTCAGTTACCTCCCTTAGATAAATTTAAATGTTCTAAATTGAAGTAGTTTGTTGGTGAAATGACAAACTAATGGCTATATCTGCTACTTTTAGTTCCAAATAATCCGCCTAGTCAAAAATATTATACAAATTGACTCCATTGACAGAATAAGAAGCTGTAGCAACAGATTGCCTCCCTTAGACATATTTATACTGCTGAAATTGAAGAAATCTGTTGGTGTAATGACGAATTTGTGGCTAATTCCGCTACTTTTAGTTCCAAATAATCAGTCAAAGTAAAAATATTATACAAATTGACCCCATGGACAGAAAAATAAACTGCGGAAACAGTTTACTTCCCTTACACAAATTTCAACGGCCTAATTTGAGTGGCTTGTTGCTGTAATGCCCACAACTTGACTAAATCTGCTCATTTTTGGTACAAATAATCATTTCAGCTTAGAATATTATATAAATTGACTCCATAAACGGAATAATAAGCTGTAGGAAAAGCTAGAACACTATAGCACTGAACAAAGAATGCGATTTTCAGGGAATCATGTTTTATCTGCAAACTAAAAAATGGCCATAGATTCCACATTATAGTGAATGTGTCTTTAAATCAAGGTCATTTACACTGTATGGATATTTTTAAATCCTCTGGTGTGACTCAAAGGTTTCTAATAAATGAGACATCAAAAATCAGGATACTAAAATTTTCAAACTCATTTTTCTCAAAACTTGAGCAATGGTCGATAGAACACTATAGCACTGAAGCGACGATTTGTCAATTTCTAATGATATTGTTTCTACCAAAATTTATGATAAACGTGACGACTTTGATTTTGAAATTTTCATTTTCCCATTTTTAGAGGGTGATGTTCCTCTTTCTACATCATATGGAGTCTATATCTCTCAACTCATTCGTTTTGATAGAGCATCTAGCTATGTTGCTGACTTCAACACTCGCAATAACTTATTAGCTCAGAAACTTCTAAAACAAGGCTATTGGTATCATAAACTTTGCAAAAACTTTTCAAAATTTTATAGACGATACTATGATTTGATTTCTAAATTCCAAGTTGGACCAAAATCTCTCTTGCGCCAAGGAATTTCGGAGTCTGATTTCTATGGTGACTTGGTGTATAAATTGAAGGAGATTGTTGGCTCTAATAATTCTTCAGCGCAGTTCATTAAAATAATTTCCCATTATAAAAAGATTGGCTATAACATTAATGTAATGCAACAGACTGGCTGCTTGGTGGTCAACCCAATCACGGTGGGCAAGTTTGCTTTCCTCTTTAATTGCATGGTGCTGGGTAGGACTTCAGACTATGATGGTTCCGACTTAAAGACTTATCTATTGTAAGATGGTGGGGGCCTGATGATTTGGCTGTTTGTTGGGCCCACTGGGTTTTACCTGTTAGATTTCTTTTGCTCCGGTATTCAGTTTTATTTACTGTTGAGTTCTTATCTTTGCTTTATCGCTTTGTTATATCTTGATTTATATGTTTTGGGAGATATTGTATTGATAAGTTAGGGGTCTTTCATGCAAACCGAATATCTATTTGTCCTGATCCACATCTGAATTATTTTACTGACCACTCCAAGGCGGTACTTCTTTTGTGGATCTTTTATGTTTTTTTCTGTCTTGTGTTTGCTATGTCTTTGCAAGCGTCTGTTTATATGTGCTTTGTGGTCACCTGCTGGGAAAGGGCTGACCTCTTGGCTCTCGTTTGTGGTGTCTAAATGTGAATTTGTCACTTTCCCATTGGTATCCTGGGTCAGGTATGGTACTTGATTGTATCGATTCCTGATCTTTGCACCCTTACTTACTTTAAACAGTGGTTAAAAGCGGCAGTGTAGTATAAAATGATTGGTTATAAAATTATAGTTTTGCAATATACTGTATGTTTGGTGGTCAACAAAAGCATGGTTTGCAGCTTTGCTTTCTCTTTTAATTGCACGCCAGCTGGCTGGACTTCAGCCCCTATGACAGTTCCAACTAAATGGCTTATCTATGGATGAAAGGTCAGGCCTGATGCTGTGTTTGGGGTTTAACTGTTAGAATTATTTTACTCTGGTTTTCAGTTCTATGTACTGCTGAGTCCTTATCTTTGTTTTGCTTCCTTTTTATATCTGGATTTGTTGACTTGAAGCATCTTTCATGTGAGCCAAACATCCATTTGTCTGAATGCACATCAGAAATGAGGGTGTGGTTGGTACCATCAAATATGTTTTAGCACTACAATAACTTTCTTACTGAACATTCCAAGGTGGTGCTTCTTTCATGGATGCTTTATGTTATTTGTGATTCTTGTTTGTTTATCATGCTGCCTTGTCATTATCTTTATTTCATCTCCTATTTATATCTCTGTTTGGACTAGGAGGTTGTGTAACAATGAGTTAATGGTATTTCATTTGACCCAAACATCTATATGTCTTAATCTACATTAGAAATGAAATTGAGGCTGATACCAGCAAACAGGTTTACGCCCTCAAATATATTTGTACTGAATGTTCCACTTTGTGGTGCTTCTTCCGTGAATTCTAATCGTCGTTTGTGTTACGTGTTTGTCATTTATTTTAGCCTCTTGTTCACCTGCTGGGAAAGGATATACCTCTAGGCTTTTTTGTGTGTGATGTTATTTTTTCGTAAATTTTTATATATGGTGCCCTTGGTCAGGTGTTTGCTTAATTGTATTGATTTCTGATATATCCCTTCTTCCATACTTTGATATAATAAATAGGTCTACTGCTAATTTGCTTGTTACTATCAATAAGTCTATATCGGAGGCGCTCTTATTCTCAAGAGAAGAAAAACTATACAGCACCTACCTATAGAAATATGCATAATGTACATATACAGGGAGTAAAGTCTACAAACACTTCTTGACATGAATATGTCAAGTGATTGCAGTTGGCATCACCACATAAGCACATAAGCTATATAAAAGATAAGTCATGGCTAAAAACTAACAAATTGAGGGAAACTAAATTTAAACTAGATAAAATATTAAAATCAATTGACATATCATTAATAAAACCATAGCTAAAATAGGGGGATAAAACTTGGGATTACTGCAGATAGGCAGATAAGAAATATAACTTGACCAAATTCAGAATGAAGCTGCCAGGATAACCATTGGAGCTACAAAACTGGACTCAATTAATTATCTGTATCAAGAAACTTAATGTGATTATTACTACAGGTCCGACACAATGACCATATTTTTACTTTATCCTTCAAAAAATTTACTAAGCTCCGGAATTGTTATCCTCCTTAATACACTAGCAAGTATATAATATATCTTGCTACTATCTACTCAATTTGGATAATATCTAGACCGTACGAGATAAAACAAATTCTACTCAACTTGGATAATATCCAGACCATACGTGATAAAACAAACCAATGTTACAATCTACTCAATTTGGATAATATCCAGACCATACGAGATAAAACAATGCAATACAATATTCTCTTTAATGAGATTGAATAACCTACCAGATGAAGCAAAACATACCAACACATTAGGTGCATTCAGATTTGTTTTAATGAATGGAAACAATCACAACTCAAGTAACTACTATTATGGAAAAAAGAAATACTTCACACTCATCTATGAACAGGTTGCAGCTCTTTGAATCTGTTTTGTTTTAAAAAAAATCTCACTGGCATGACCTTTGCAAATGTAACACTATTGAAGATGTGCAGCAGGATGTTTTCACTGCATATTTTCAACACTCTTTTCTTTTTAATGAAATACGACTATATCGAATGCCAACATTGGATAATTTAATATATGGTGATACATCTCTATCACAAGAAATAAACACTTTTCACCATGTCCAAAGGCAAATTTTTTTTTTCTTGATGGAGATGTTCCTCGCTCTCCTTCCTATGGTGTATATATTTCTCAGCTTATTCGTTTTGCTAGAGTATGTTCTAATGTTGATGACTTCAACAACAGAAACTTATTTTTAACTGCTAAATTATTAAAACAAGGTTATAGATATCATAAAATTCGAAAAGCATTTTCTAAATTCTACCACAGACACTCAGAGTTAATTGTTAAATACAACATTGGGTTAAAAACTCTTCTGCAACGAGGCATATCAGAACCTATATTTTATGGTGATTTAGTCTATAAATTCAAACGAATTGTTGGAAAACCTAATTTTAGTGATCAATTCAAAAAGATAGTTAAACGTTATATAAGGGTTGGATATAACTTGGATATCATGCGACAATCTGCATGCCTAGTTGTAAACCCAATCACGGTTTATAGCTATGGTTTCCTCTTTAATTGCACGACGGTGGGTCGGACCTCAGACTCTATGACGGCCCTGACATAAAGCTTTAATCGGTGGGTTGGTGCCTGATGCTTATCTGTAGCTGGACCCACCGTGGCTCAACTTGAGGTTTTCTTTAGCTCTGACTATCTGTGAGTCATGAGCCCTTTTCTTTGTTTCATCATGGTGTAGTAATTTGATTAGAGTGTTTTTCCATGATGATACATTGCATTAGTTAGATGGCCTCCATGCGAGCTGAACATTTTTTGTACTTCAACAACAGCAGAATCTAGGGCGAAGATTTGGTACCAGTAAAATGCATTTAAGCCCCCCGGTGTCTTAGGCTGCTGTCCGTTCTAAGGCGGTGGTTCTGTTGTTGTTGACTTTCTGTTTATTGTTACTCCCATTGTGGGAGTCTGTAATTGTTCTATGTTTTGTTGTACGTTACTTTATGTCCATTTTAGTATTGCAATCATCTTGATGGGGAAGAGAGAGCTGATTGCTTTGCTTAATTTGTCTTCCTGGTGTCTCGTGATGGTTGAGCGGCTCTTCCTCACGGTGCCACGGGGTTGTCTGCAGTTTGTGATTGTGGTATTTCCTGATCATACTCATTTACTATTTTTTTTTTAGTTACACAATGCTTTAAAGTATTTCAAATTTTGTCAGTTTATAAGACAATATAAGTAAACTAGGTTGTCTTTAGGTCTGCATCTCCTTACATCCCTACAAGATTCAGCAAAACAATACAATTTGAATTATGTTTCATTTTGAATTTTCTTAGTTTGCTTATTTGTAATGCATCATATCCAAGATATTTTTTTCTTATTTGGTTTGCGTAATTATTCTCTATTCATGTTCTGAACATCACATTGTATATTCAGATATATTATCGGGATATTCACACATTATCGATTACATCAGCAGGAGAAATATATAAGCATTAATCTTTTTCCTTCCAATCATTTGTGTTGTCATAACGTAAGAAATCTGTATATCTCTTGTATCTGTTGTATAAACTATATTAAAACCACCAACTTCTTCTAGCTGCTTTCTAAAGGACAGCACCAAGGACCATGGACAATCTTCTCAAAATGGAGGCGTTACAAACAACGATAGAGAAAGGTACTGAAAGTTTTTGTCTGGCTTCTGAAAACTTGATACTTCTTTTATTTGCGCCAAACACAGATATATACTGAAGGGCGTTAGAAACGCAACACTGCTAAAATGCTAATTTACTGTCAAAAAATAATATTTAAATTACGTAAAAGATAAAAAATTGAAAGTCCTTTCATTTAGCTTACATTCAATAAGAAAGGGGAAATGCTTGTTTTATGGTTGCCGTGTTATCACTGTTATTTTGAGACAACCCAAATGTACAAAAAAAGTCACAGAGTATCAATAACTTCCATAATGAGTAGAAAAAAGTTTTCAAACTGATGTTTGTTATCGAAGGCAATGACAAAATCAATCATGAACTTTTAGGCCTCTGTCAACATTCATTTCGTCTACGTGAAGTCATTAAATTTTGACGCAATTGGCCTTTTATATCCTAAGGAACAGGAAGAATTCTTACACGTTGGGTAGAAGCCAATATTATCGTTACATGCCTTAAGGTCACAGCCTATAATTGCTGTTTGGAAAAATTAAGACAGGAAGTTTTTTTTCGGGTTGTCTCTAGACCTATCAAAAAGAAAAAACTTAACAGGTATTTTTATTATTTTTTAAGTCTTAAGCTAATTGAAAGTGAAAGTAAACGATAATTTCAAAAATATTTCACCATAATTTCGATTTGCCCATACGGTTCGTTCTGAGGTCAAACCAACGTGATTTTTTTCAACAGATTTCGTCTGAGATTGTAAGATAAATTCAATTTGAAATCAAACACTTTGAGCTTAACCAACGGGAAAACAAGAAACGTTTAGGAAATTATTGTTAAATTATATTCCCAATTATCAATGTGTAAGCGGATAAAAAATGATAAAGGTAACATCCACAAATCGCCATATTGTGCAAAAAATCTGCCATGCTTTAAAATGTATATAATAGAAAAGAAAATGCATTTTTTAATGAATGTGCCGTTTATTTCATCTCGTGGGGCGAAACAGTATATTTCATTTTTGGCTTTGTCACTCATGAAATATGCATTTTTTTGCTTCACTCGATGAAATAAATAGCATATTTATAACAAAAAATTGAATATCCTCTATGAATTTTACAGTCATGAGAAAATCTTTGTTGTATTTCACAGGTAAAAATTGGATGCCCTCTGCTTTCTCCGTTGAATTGCATAGGCAGAACTTCAGATTTACTCGCCAATAGTTTTTTTAAAGTTTACACAATTACAAAGTGTTGGTATTCGTTTCTTATTTAGGACACAATAAAATTTTGGGAATAACCTTGTCGAGATTAGCTAAAAAATTTATTTCACTTAAATTCCCGTGGTATCAGTATCATTCTAGCCTAAAATACCCCGGAAAACAGGGTTTGCATTGCAATAGTTAGATGTCTCAAAGCAAGCTGAACATTTATTGTACTTCAACAACAGCAGAATTTAGGGAAAATATTTGGTACCAGTAAAATTCATTTAGGCCACCCGGTGGCTTAGGCTGCTGTCTGTTCTAAGGTTGTGGTTCTGTTGTTGTTGATTTGTTGTTAATTGTTAATCTCATTGTGGGAGTCTTTTATTGTTTTATGTTCTGTTGTACGTTATTTTATGCCCATTCCAGTTTTGCAATTATGTTGATGGGGAAGAGAGAGCTGGTTGCTTTGCTTAGATTGTCCTCTTAGTGTCCCGTGATTGTTGTGTGGCTACTCCTCGCGATGCCATTGGTTGTCTGCAGTTTGTGATTATGGTATTTCCTGATCATACTCATATATACTATTTTGATAACAATTTAAAAGGTAATCAGCCATGTTGAAATGCTGCGTTCATGAATCAAATCGAAAAAAAAAGTCTAGACTATATATTTGTCATCACCTTAATCATCCATATGAATGAAATGGATATTTGGCCTCGTCATGTGACATCCAATATAAATTCAGTCGAATAGAAAATAATATATAAGCGAGTGTAAACGTCAATTTTACTATGTGATTTCGACTTGAAAATACCAATATTAACCGAGGCAGAGCATTGGCAACAATGACACAGAACCTTGGCCATGGACTACATTTAGACAGTCTTGAATTTCTTTTTTTACCTGATTTATCTGATAACATTAAGTTAAATTTGAATTAATTCATAGGTCACAGACATTGAAGACCTAGATGAAATGCCTAAAAATGAGGCATTTAATCAGGGTCTACACTGTTTGATAGACAAAAAAGATCTTCAGAGAAAAAACTGCTATTTTATTCGGAAAGTGTACCAATGGACCATTCTACGATTATTTCATTAATCCAGAAGAACGACTGTGTGCATATAGGGCTATGCTTATCACTATATCACTATATCAACAACAGAGTCTTGAATTACATGTACAGCTGCTTTCCAAATTTTCTCAAGATAGCGATTTTTGTCATACATTGTAATTATTTACATACCATACCCTATGTACTTAAGATTTGATTTTGCAATGTATTAAAAGGTGCAAACCATTATGTGTTTTATGTTCTGTTAAAGCACATGTATAGCACTGTAACAACAAAGCATTTTATCTTGAAACTGATTTCATTCCAGCGAATATCTGGCAGGTCATATTACACTTAGTAACACCACCATTAGTTGTAATGACAGCTTGGATTTATTTTGGTATAGCCAATTCATGACTTCTCGGTCATCTGAATTCAAGGTACACCAAATTTAAAAGTTATAATTTCTAAAAATGCCTATATTTTATAATTGACATCCGACTAACGTGGCGCTGTACAATGCTACAATCAGTATCTATGGGAGTCTGACCTACACTGTAAGGTGGCAACTCAAAAATATCACCACTCTGGTCTCTGGTGAATGCGAGCTGATGCAAGGTGCAATATCTTGTTGAATACTTTAGGCATAGTGCTCTTTAATAGTTACAAGATAGTCCCATCAATACGACTTCGGTGGATTTTTACCCATCAATCAATGTAATATGGATAAATTTGTTCGTGTTTCAGACGTCAGATGGGAATAGGTTTGCAAAAGAAATTGGTTAAGAGTGTAGATTCATCTGAAAAGATGACATTTGCCCAATTTCAATACAATCCTCAACCCTCTTTGCCCATTTAACTGTTTGGCAGTACTGTACTTTCCTTTTGGTCTTTCTCCTTATAATTGGGCTCTAACTATGTAGCATCAAATTTGAACACCCAAAAATGCACTTAAAATATACTTTTAAAGTAATAATGTAAAATTATAAAATTTGTGCAACCTACTAGTGCACATACACCAAAGCCAATAAAAAGATTCATTGTTGATACAATCGATAGCTTCAATTCTTAAAGTACTTTCACAATGCTCTGTATACATGACTTTATAGATTACAACCACCGTTTTCTTTGCTGCTCTTCATATTATCCCATCAATCGAAATAGAGTTTTGATAAGCAGCTGTAATTTTCTAAAATTTAATCAACTTTTTAGAAGTTAAAACTTGATACAAAACATCTGCAAAAACAAGCCATATTTGACTCACAATAACTAAATGTGTCGTGCATACAGGAGCAGAAATAAATCATATCTCAAACAAAGAACAAGCTATTTACAAACACTCAAACAAGTAGGTGTAATATCCATTACCAGTCTAACGTTGGTTACCTAGTTACGTTTTTGTTCATTCCTGTTTATATATAGACGACATTTATTAAATGCTTAACTTAGCAATTGTCTAGTCATTTCATTGGAGACGAGAATACAAACGGAGACAGCAGCATAGACAGAGTAAAGTTTTGCAGAGCGATAGAGAGTGTAAGAAGACTACGACGCCTTAGCAAGGAAGTAGTGAATTTTGAATGATGAATTACGTAATCGACATGGCAGAAAGTGCAGCAGTCACTGTTATCACAACTGAAAGTAGAAACCTACGAGCGCTTCCATTCCGACCCACTGAAGTCCAGCTGACTACAGGCAAAGCGTGGGAGGAATGGTTGTTTGACATTGGGAGGGAGTTAAGATACTTCAGAATCGACAACCCTGCAGACAGAAAAGATGCGATGATCATCTATGGAGGTAAGGAGATTGCCAGACTCAAAAAAAGTTTGCCAGATCCTGTGGATGCTTTTAATGAATATAAGAAGCTGAGCAAAAAGCTAAATGATTTTTTTCTACCAAAGCAAAATAAACATTATGCAAGATATGTGTTTTTTGAAAATGAGACCGCTAGCAGGAGAAGCTACAATTTCCTACGCAGCTAGATTAAGAGAAAACGCTTGTGCTTGCGAGTTTAAAGACACATTTGATGATATAATTCTAGAGCACATGATACAAACTATTAAGAATCAGCATCTGATACAGAAATGCATAGCGAAAGGTTGGGATTTATCACAATTTCTGATAGAAGCAGCACAGACTGAGGATATATCCCTGCAGATGCATGCTATGAAAGAGACGTTAGACGACAGACGTATTGCAAGGGTACGAATTCCTAAAAAGCAGAGAGCTTACAGAAAACCTTGTAGAAGCGCCGATGAAGATGAGGCCAAGGTATGCAGATACTGCAGATATGATAGGAAACATAGAAAGATCGAGGACTGCCCAGCGTATGGCCAGAGATGTAACTAGTGTCAGAAACTAAATCATTTTGCCTCAGTCTGCAAATCAAAGAGATACACTGATGACAATTCAAAACAGGAGAAGAAAATTGGCTGCATTTATAAAAACGATTAAATAAAGACAACATGCGAGTCAGATACTTCAGATAGCTCAGATGACGACTTTTTTTCCAAATCTGCGGCACATATGCTGAGAAGAAAGACACTAAAATTGGCGCCATACGTAGAAAAAAGTGCAACAGATGCACGTTTTCTCAAGAAAGAGGAAGTAAATTTCCCGCACCAGCAGAAACTAGACATGGAGGCAATGATAAAGATGTGAGACGAATAACATAGGCATACACAAGAAATAGAAATGAGGCTTGAACAAAAACTGAGCGAGTTTATTGATTGATAAACACGGAGGCTCTTGTTTTTCCTTGCGATAAGATGTCCAACATGCAGATGAAGGACGAAACTGATAACGATAGGTACAGGCAGAGCAATAGGAATAAAATGGGTGTGCAATCCAATAACAGTCAAACCAAAATCGAAAATGACAGGTGCATAAGTACAAATCAGACAACCAATCATACAGCTAATTTGCAAAGCCGTATTGAAAGTTATGATGAGTCAAGGAAATGAGACAGCAACTGGGAGGACAGCTCGTTTATAGATGGAGGCGGATGGGCCACGAATATTCTAACAACCAGAGACAAGCCTACTCGAAGAGGAAGGAAGAAAGGAAAGGGAAAGTTACATACTTAATTGATACACACATTGACGTATTTAAGTTAACATGTAGTGTAAATCATTACGATTATGAACTTATCAATTCGCTTATTGAAAATGCAATTATGAACTCTTACCACTATAACCGACCGCCTATAGTATATACATCGCATTTCGAAGGGGTACGTGCATGCTATTTTGGTCCCCCTATGAGGCCAAAAAATGAAAATTGCTTTTCACAAGTTTCTTCTTACTAGTTTATTAGAACAATAGCCCAAATATAAAAGTCTGGGAATGGTTCGATTTTTACCGTTGCTATGGTAATAGGAATTGCTGCCAAAATAGGCTGAAATTAGGAAAGTGACCATTTTGGAGCAAATTTTAGATATTTGACAGAGAAATTAACATAGAGCACAAGCAAATACCACAAAGATATTTTAACAGAGAGTGCAAATTATCACGGCACACAATATATTAAAAGGTTTTTTGGTATTCGCTTGTGCTGATATCGAATTCTTAAAAAAACGGTCTGAAAAGGCCTTAAATTTGGCTCAAATGACAATTTCTCTATTTTAAGCTTATCTCGTTGGCCATTTTTGTTGCCATAGCAACTGAAAAAGTAAAATAAATGCCAGAATTTTACACTTGGACCATTCTTCTAATAAACCGATTGGGTGAAATTGGTGAAAGGCAATTTTCAGGTTTTGGCTCATGAGGGGGCCAAATTCGCCCCTTAATGCACGTCACCCTTTAAACAACATGAAAGTTCAGAATAGAAACTTTGCAATTGGAAAAACTATTTGAAAACAAGGGAGATATGTAATATCCATTACAAGTCTAACGTTATGACGTTACGACGTTGCATATAGACGTTGGTTGCCTAGTTATCCCCACGCATTTTGAAAAAAGCGAAGGGGATATTGTTATCGCCTCTGTCTCTCTGTCCGTCCGTCCGTCCATCTGTCTGTCCGTTATGCTATCTCCTCCTAAATGGTTAGACGAAATTCAACCAAATTTGGTCTGTAAGTTACTCACATGAATAAGGCGTGCAACAGCAAATTTTTTGGCCCCGCCCCCTGAGGCCCTGGGGATGGGTCAAAAGGTCAAATATCATTTAATTTTAATTACAAAGTCAATTTCAAAGAATTTTATACCAAACATTGTGTGTGTTCTCACAAATAAAAGACACAAAACATATCAGATGGGATTTTAATTCTGGTGCCTGGATCATGCCCCAGGGGTGGGACTTTGGGGCGCTGGGGTGCCGAAGGGGTCAAAAAAATTTTTTTCAAACATTGTCATGTGGCATATCAAATCGACGGGGATGACGAGCAGAACAGAATGCAAGTAGATTTTTTATCCTAGAGTCAAACTGGTGACCTTGGGGTGAGGTCAAAAGGTCAAATATCATTAAATTTCAGTTAACATGTCAATTTCAAAGATTTTTATACCAAACTATGTGTGTGTTGTACAAATGAAAGATACAAAACATATCAGACGGGATTGTCATTCTGTCACCTTGGTCATGCCCCAGGGGTGGGACTTTGGGGTCTGGGGGTGCCCAGGGGGGGGGGTCAAATTTTTTTTTACAAAAATGGTCATATGGCATATCAAATCGACGGGTATTACGAGCAGAACAAACTGCAAGTAAAATTTTCATCCTAGGGTCAAACTGGTGACCTTGGGGTGAGGTCAAAAGGTCAAATATTATTAAATTTTGGTTACCATGTCAATTTCATTATATACCAAACTTTGCGTGTGTTGTCACAAATAAAAGATAGAAACATATTGAACAGAATTTTCATTCTGTTGTCGGAATCATGCGCCAGGGGTGGGACTTTGGGGGCTGGGGGTCAAAAACTTTAGCGTGGGGATTTGCGATGGCGCCCCATTGACTGCGCGTTCTAGTTACGTTTTTGTTCATTCCTGTTAATATATAGACGACATTTATTAAATGCTTAACTTAGCAATTGTCTAGTCATTTCAGTAGGGTTTATGTAAATAATTATGACAAAAATCGCGTTCTATAAATATTTTAGAAAGCAGCTATATGTGATGACACAGCCTATCAAGTAATTTTTATGATGGTGCCACTCGTTATTAAATTTACCAAAAATCAGGCAAGTTTCATGCAGATATCACATGTTATTGATGATTCCTTTGCAGAAAACCCAAAGCCATGCGACATTATACAATTATTGACTATTGAGGCATTGGACATGATGTGATATCGACCTGAGAGTACCAATATTGACCGAGGCGGAGCCGATGTCAATATTGGTATTCTCAGGTCGATATCACACCATGTCCAATGCCTCAATAGTCAACAATTGTTTTATTATATAATTTCTCTATTAAAACAAAAAAGCAACAACAACAACAAAATCATGGCTATGAACTATGTCTTGGACAGTCTTGAATTTCCTTTTTTTTACAGGATGACTTACTGATTTCATTCAGTTAAAAGAGGAATGAATGCATACTTTAATTGTAATAACAACTGCAGACAGAGAAGATCCGGATTAAATGCTGCATAATGTGGCATTTCATCAGGGTCTACACTGTTTGCTAAGACAAAAATGATCTTCAGGGAAAACTGCAATTTTGTTTAGAAATTAAAACCTGTGACCCCTTGAATTATACAAGGACCCATTCCAAGTTTATTGCATCAATCCAGAAGGAAGAATTCATTAGTTCATTTAAGAGTTCTGCTAATTACTATATTCAACAGCAACGTCTGAATGTCATGTATATGATGAAACACCAAATCTTTGTGAATTTCATACTGCTGTCACTCACTGAATTTTATTTACAGCAAATCATGCAAGTTTCATATTGAAAGCACACCTGTTATGAAATGTTTCTATGAAGTCTATTTTTAGTAACTGATATTGAATGGGAAAAACCAGCAGCCCATGTGATATGTAGTTTTATGGACCTGAGTGGATAGACATCTGGGCCAATCAAAAGATGTCTATTTATAGGTTATATAATAAAGCCTTTTATCACATGACGTCGCGTCTGGGAGTGAAATAACGGCATGCAATAATCATAAACCACTAGTGATTTACAGATGTTTGGGAAACAATATGACGTCCATAACAACGTTGCGTATATAATGACAAAGTTATAACGTGTTACGTCAGAAATGAGATTTCAAAGTTATCTTAATTGCATATGATAAATTGAATCTAACATTAGTGCTCCTGTATTATTAAATTTATTAATCTCGTAAGAAAAAGAGATAAAATGCTTGGCAAGCCTCGCATTTTTATCTCTTTTCGCCAACTCGTTTAATAAATTCAATAAAACATGAACACTCATGTAAGATCTTCTATATATCAGCTCAAGCGGATATGTGTCTATATCAATCAGAAGATGCTTATTTAAAGATTACATAATGCTTTTTTGATATCACACTAGTGATGATATGATTCTTCCAGAACTTTTATTTTCAATATACACATGTATAAAAAATGGTAGAAAATAATACTCACAATTGCATTAGCGCTTGACATGAAACAAAGTCACGAGATTTTCTTCATTTGCATGTAAATGTCAATGTATTACAATCGTGAATTGTGAAATAATGTGATTTTTTTCTTTATATTTTTAAATAGAATTATTACTTGAATGTATATTATATAAATACTAGTAAGATATGAAAAGTATGTCAATCAGGAATGATTTTTGTTTTGGTAGATAACTCACCATGTGCGCTGGTTGTTTTCCAAGCTCATTTTATTCGATATCCTAATTCCACATACTATTCAAAAATATTTGTACAATAACCCCATAATTGAACCTACTGAATTATGTTTATATCTGCTTTATTTTCACAGTTATAGAAGTATAAGCACAAGTATAGACTCTAGTGTGTTTTCAATATTGAACAACAATGATCATCAGCAAAATACCGAAGGTAACTGTTGTATGTTATACTTACTTTTTCATGCACCTTATACCTAAATCACTTGTCCAAGCTGATTTATTATTGAAGGAAATTTCAAATTGCCTTTTCACTTTATAAGTCATATCATCAAATTGTATCACTTACTATTGAGACGTTGCAATACATTAAAAAAACTAGGAGTGAGCATATAATATACAACGCATATAACATTTGAAATATAAATTAAAGAGGCACTAAATATGTTCGTGCGTCCAGCATAGTTAAATCAGGTTTACGTTTTGGGTGATTAATAGATCAAATTTGTTTTAGCTATATTTGTAGAAAGTCATTCTATGCCCTTCTCTGACAAACTGTTTTGAATTCTGCTGAGTGGTTTCAGAGGAGACGATGTTTACAATTTTCCTGACCATGATAAGAAAAGCCCCCTGGCAGTAATGATTTTTGACATATCTAATTCATTTAAACTATTTTTGTAGAGGGTCACCTAGCAATTTTTAATGCCAAATTGTTTTGATTCTGATGGTTCCAGATAAAAAGATGGTTTAAGGTCCGTTAAAAATACAGGAAACTGGCCATGCACCCTAGCGACCACGTTTTTTTGACGGAGAAATTATGTCAGACTGTAATCATTACCACCATTTAAGTTAAGGTCCTTATATAAATGAAGGAACATAAGGGAAACTGACCCAATCCCCTGACTGCCAGGTTTTTGATGGATTAAAATCATTTTAGCTATTTGCAGGATATCGCCAAGTGAACGCTCCTGCCAAATTGTTTTCAACTCTGATAAGTGGTTTGAAAAATGTTACACAAGTTAGTGGTTAGATGACGTAGACATGCATTTCGATGCATAATGTATTCAAAATATGCCAATTGGTTCACGAATTATGAGCATTTTACTAACGGACAGACAGGCAGACTCACATAAATATTATAAAAAGTTTAATGCCAATTTTCCAGGGAAACTTTAAGCTCGTGAGTCATTCAGCCACCCTTAAACACAACTCCCCCTGATCATTGGGCTACCTTGTGAAACCTACAGGCAAGTCTCCCTAGGGAAACTATTTTTTCTCCCATTTTCAAGGAGCGTACATTGAGATACCGCGCTTATGGAATAGCAGGCTTGAACAAACACGTACTGTCCTATCAGGGTACCCATTTATACACTTGGGTGAAGAGGAGCAAACATGGGACGAATTTTCTGCTAAAAAATTCCGAAAGTCCGGGCAGGATTCGAACCCGGACCCCTCAATCCAGAGTCCTGAGTCTTACCACTAGAACATCGTCCCCACTATTATAATGCAGACCCTAGGGCTGCGCAATACTGGCAGTCATAAACCAGCAGAAAAAAAAACTATTCCTGATTGTCCTTAGTAGGTCAAGTAAACATTTAAAAGCATTAAGTTTATATCATGAAGGCATGTAGCTGTTCAATTAAATGACAATTACTTATTCAAAGCTAACTTTACGTAAGCAAATTAGTAACGGTATGTCTGAAATCACAACAAACGTTATTGGAATCACCTGCTGCCTGGAAACAAAATGTGATTTTTCTGCTGCAAAACATGCAAAGATCCAAGAATTTTCGTTGTGGGGGGGGGGGGGGGGTTGGAGGTGATTTAAGTGCTAAAATTATTTGACAAAGGGGTCCAATGATTTATTTCAGGGAAAACTAGTTCAAGGGTGGGGGCGGTCCAACATTTACGAGGCGATCAAAATGCTTATTCCTAGGCAGACCTACAGACCTTATATTTGTGTTTCATGGAAAGCATGGTCGACATATAGGGATGATGACTATCGGTATGGTCGCCAGCATCGTTGTCAAGGTCGTCGTCGATGTAGTCGTTGGCGTCTGTGCACGTGGCGTCACATTTTTGGTTTTCGATCAATAAATTCTGAAGAAATTCAATTTCATTTAAAACTTGCTGAAGAGAAGAACATCTTTACATACTGGTCCTGTTTGAATTTGGAGGTCATTTGCAAAATTTTGATGAGGTTATACTTATATGTTGACTTTTGATGGTATGCAACAATTGCATTCAAAGTTTATAGAAGGGTAAAGCATCATAAAATGCATGTCAAATTCAAATTTGCAGGTCATGCGAAGCATGATCGACACATAGGGATCATGTTTCAATTGTCGCCCTTCGTCGTCATACTGTTGGTTTCTGATCCATAACTTTTAAAGGGATGCATCCATTTCATTCAAACTTTAAATAAGGGTCAGGCATTATTAAATACAGGTTAATTTGAAAATATGGGTAATCCGCAAAATTTTGATTGAGTTATGACCCTTTAAATACTAAGATTTATGGCTAAATTGTGGTTTCCAATCAATAGCTTTTGAAGAGATACAACACTTTCATTCGAAGTTTGGAGAAGGGTAATATGCGTCATAAAATACTAGTCAGGTTCGAATTTGGAGGTTAATTGCAAACTTTTAACTGAGTCATGGCATTTATTGGCTTAGTTTTATGCTAATACAAAAGCTATTTTTGGCTTTATTTGTGTAATAAACTTAACGTTAAACCCCGGAGCTATATATCTGACAACTTCTCACTGTAAGCCATGATTTACCATGGCCTGTAGATAAGTATGACAGTAATTAAAACTGAAACCCACCCCATGACCCCTAAGCGGGGTCAATGGTCGATAGGAAATGATGAATGCAGCAATATGCAAGCACATATTCTGTCCCTATGCAGACCCTCGACCCTGGAAATGTGCTAAAAAGGTTAAAACCTATTTTTACTGAAAGTAGTCATGCTGCATACCCAATTAATGGCAGCACCAAGCAAGAACATATTCTGTCCTTACATACATACCCTTTACCCCCAGATGGGTTCAAAATGTCAAATATTTTCTTTCCTGAAGTAGTCATGACGAATTACAAATTAAAGGAATGGAAGTTAGAGCATCATGCGAGCACATATTCTGCTCTTACACACACCCTCGGGTTAAGGGTGAGGTCAAAAGTTAAAAACATTTTTCTGCACGTAGTCATGCTGCATATCAAATTAAAGGGAATTGAGGTTAGAGCATCATACAAGCACATATTCTGTCCTTACACATATCCTTAACCTTTGGGTCTGGTTAAAAGGTAAAAAAATAAACTCTGAACGTAGTCATGTTGCATATCAAATTATAATAAAAGAAGTATATACTAACATAGAACTATAAGCTTTGACTTTACACACAACCCTAGCCTCTGGGTCAGGTCAAAAGGTCAGATTTTGAAATTATACAGATAAGTTTACTTTATTGAACTAAGCACTGAAAGATAGTAAATAGTCTGCTAACTATGATCTCCATGATACTTAAGGTGAACTTAGTGGTCGGAGAAATGTTTTTTTTCTAGTTCACCCTTGTTGAAGGCTCAAGGTGAGCTATTGTGATCGGTCTTTTTTCATCGTCCGTCCTTCGTCAATCCGTCCGTTCGTCCATAAACTTTTTCTTTAAACGACAACTCCTTCTGAACCACTGGTCCATATTTCATATATTCCCCATGATGCCCTCTTTCAAAATTGCATAAATGGTTCCACTCCACCTAACAGGAGGGCCGTCAGATCTCCAGATAAAAAATCTTTTAAACAACATCTTCTCTTGAACCACTGACCCAAATGTAAAATAATTTCACAGCATTGTTCCTCATAATACCATCCAACAAAATTGCACATATGGTTATGCTCTGCTGAACAAAAGGGCTGCCAGAGCTCCAGGTAAGAAAAACATTTAAACAGCATTTCCTTATGAACCATTGGTCCAAATTAAAAATAATTTCACAGGATTGTTCCTCATGCTGCCTTCTTAAAAATTGCACAAATGATTCCAGTCCACTGAACAAAGGGGCTGCAAAAGCTGTTGATACGAAATGCCTTTAAACATAATCTTCTCCTGCCCACTGGTCCAAATTTCATATAACTTCACATGAATGTTTTCTATGATGCTCTCTTTCAAGATTACATAAATGGTTTCGCTCCTCCCCATAGGAGGGGTGCCAGAGCTCCAGATAAGAAATATTTTAACAACATCTCCTCCTTAACCTCTGACCCAAATTCAAAATAATTTCACATAGATGTTCCTCATAATATCTTCTACATTAATTACACAAATGGTTACACTTCGCCAACAAAAGGGCTGCCAGAGCTCCAGATAATAAATACCTTTAAACGCATTTCCTCCTGAATCACTGGTCCAGATTCAAAATAATTTCACAAAATCGTTCACATGACACCTTCTACCACAATTGCACAAATGATTCCCATCCGCTGAACAAAGGGGCTGCCAGAGCTCTAGATAAGAAATGTCCTGAAACAACATTTCCTACTGCACCACTTCATATGAATGTTTTAGTACTGGTCTCTTTCAATACTGCAGAAATGGTTCTGCTCCCCAAACACCAAACAGGAGGACTTCCAGAGCTCCAGATAAGAAACCTTTTAAATGACATCTTCTGAACCACTGAGCTAAATTCAATATAATTTCACAGAATTGTTCCTCATGATGCACTCTACCAAAATTTCACAAATGGTTCCACTCCACTGATCAGTCATTCTCAGGTGAGCGAACCAGGGCTCAAAGGCCCTCTTGTTATGATTAGTAGGTTTTTCTAAAATAACTCATCACTGGAGGATATAAATTCGACTTGCTTGACTTTTGTTTTGGCAGGCGGCACATCTGATTCTCGTAATTCTAGTTATCTAGGTGGGGTCCAACCTCTGGATTTGCATATGCCAAATATTATGCATGACAGAGGACTGAGGTAACAATTAGGGCAAATAAAATTGTGCATAGCAGGTTAAAAAATGTAAAGTGGGGACAGTAGGTATGAATTTATTTTATTTTACCTTAAAACTTTATTGCATGGTGAAGTTTTTTTAGTGTTGGTTTGGGGGGATGGGGTAAAAAAAATAGGTGCAGTGGGTTTACCTGAAACACACAATTATTGTTAGGCATTTATTCAGTTATTCCATCCATCCATATCTATCTATCTATCTATCTATCTATCTATCTATCTGTCTATCTATCTATCTATCTATCTATCTATCTATCTATCTATCTATCTATCTATCTATCTATCTATCTATCTATCTATCTATCTATCTATCTATCTATCTATCTATATCTATCTCTATCTATCTATCTATCTATCTATCTATCTATCTATCTATCTATCTATCTATCTATCTAAAGAAAACAACAGTTTAATTTCTGGTCTACCATACCTAATTTATTTCAGACTGAAACACCATTTTCTTTTTTTTCACAGATTCATCGACTTGGGACACTGACGTCCTGAAAATGGGACTCCTAAACTTAAGATGTAACTCCTTTTTTTTTGACTAAAGAGGAGTTTCAGACTCCTGATCACAAAATCTAAGTGAGAACCCTTGAGTGTTATACAATTAAGTCAGGACGGTTCATCGTTAATGTTGGGTTGTAATATGTAAAAGTATGATAGACTAGCGTTGTGTTTCCACTTAATGTACATTCTAAAATGTTTTCAAAGAATTATAGATGTGATGCCGGCTCAAATAATTCACGTTGTGTCATAACGTAGCATCGACGTTGGTGCCTTGTTTTTAAATGTCAAAAACTGCCGCCATGTTGAATCAGAGTCAAGAAAAACATCATACTATTAAACTGATGCATTTCCTTTCCTTGAAACTTGTAAAACACCATGACTTTTTCCTTAAAATAGTTTTACCCCTGCTCCACCCCGGGAGTCTACCATAAGTGTAAAGTATGAAAAGGAGCAAGGACCAGGAATCTATACAGTCAAGTACCACAGCTGACCAAGGATACCAAATAGGAAAGTGACAATAATATAATAAAACATCACAAACGAGAGCCAAGAGGTCAGCCCTTTCCAAGCAGGTGACCACAAGGCAGCAATGAACAGACACGAAGTCATGAAAAACACAAGACATATATAACACAAATGATCAACAAAAGAAGCACTGCCTTGGAAGAGCCTGTAACAATATTTTACCTAAGGACTTAAATGGGTTTCACAGCCCATACCCCTCCCTTAGTTTAGATGTGGATCAAGACACATAAAATTTGGTTTGCATGAAAGACCCATAACTTATCCATGCATCATCTCATAGAACATATAAATCAAGATATAAAAAGTAGATAAAGCAAAGATAAGGATTCAACAGTACATAAAATTTAATATCAGAACAAAGGAAATCCAACAAGTAAACCCCTTGGGCTTGACAACAGCCTCCTATTTGCTTACATGTTAATCTTCTTTCTATCCCTTCAATTTGAACATAGTGACTTCTTTCTGTAAAAGATAAACTTTAGTCTAGGCTCCATTGAATGAAATAGTAGATTTTGTAAGGGTTTTTGTGTGCTTCAGTTATTTCAATTTTTTATGCAACATGACCACATTCTGTGATGTCTGCAAATTTATCAGTAAGCAGTCATGTTGCATATTAAACTAAATTGAATATAGAGTATTTTCTATCGAAGGAAAGTACAATTAAATCCCTTACACACCAGACTTGGGGTAATCGTAATCTGTAAGAGTAATTACTTGTAATTGATTTTTTTCAGTAATCGTAAAGTAATCTGTAATTTTGTATTTTTATGATTATATTTTATCACAATGTAAGAATGGGTGCAAAGATCAGGAATCGATACAATCAAGTACCACACCTGACCAAAGATACCTATGGGAAAGTGACAAACTGACAGTTAGACACACAAACGAGAGCCAAGAGGTCAGCCCTTTCCCAGCAGGTGACCACAAGGCAGCAATGAACAGACACGAAATCATGACAAACACAAGACATATATAACACAAATGATCAACAAAAGAAGCACTGCCTTGGAAGAGTCAGTAACAATATTTTACCGGAGGGCTTAAATGGGTTTCACAGCCCATACCCCTCCCTTAGTTTAGATGTGGATCAAGACATATAAAATTTGGTTTGCATGAAAGACCCATAACTTATCCATGCATCATCTCATAGAACATATAAATCAAGATATAAAAAGTAGATAAAGCAAAGATAAGGATTCAACAGTACATAAAATTTAATATCAGAACAAAGGAAATCCAACAAGTAAACCCCTTGGGCTTGACAACAGCCTCCTATTTGCTTACATGTTAATCTTCTTTCTATCCCTTCAATTTGAACATAGTGACTTCTTTCTGTAAAAGATAAACTTTAGTCTAGGCTCCATTGAATGAAATAATAGATCTTGTAAGGGTTTTTGTGTGCTTCAGTTATTTCAATTTTATATGCAACATGACCACATTCTGTGATGTCTGCAAATTTATCAGTAAGCAGTCATGTTGCATATTAAACTGAATGGAATATAGAGTATTTTCTATCAAAGGAAAGTACAATTAAATCCCTTACACGCCAGACTTGGGGTAATCGTAATCTGTAAGAGTGATTACTTGTAATTGATTTTTTTCAGTAATCGTAAAGTAATCTGTAATTGTGTATTTTATGACTATATTTTATCACAATGTAAGAATGGGTGCAAAGATCAGGAATCGATACAATCAAGTACCACACCTGACCAAAGATACCTATGGGAAAGTGACAAACTAACAGTTAGACACACAAACGAGAGCCAAGAGGTCAGCCCTTTCCCAGCAGGTGACCACAAGGCAGCAATGAACAGACACGAAGTTATGACAAACACAAGACATATATAACACAAATGATCAACAAAAGAAGCACTGCCTTGGAAGAGTCAGTAACAATATTTTACCGGAGGGCTTAAATGGGTTTCACAGCCCATACCCCTCCCTTAGTTTAGATGTGGATCAAGACACATAAAATTTGGTTTGCATGAAAGACCCATAACTTATCCATGCATCATCTCATAGAACATATAAATCAAGATATAAAAAGTAGATAAAGCAAAGATAAGGATTCAACAGTACATAAAATTTAATATCAGAACAAAGGAAATCCAACAAGTAAACCCCTTGGGCTTGACAACAGCCTCCTATTTGCTTACATGTTAATCTTCTTTCTATCCCTTCAATTTGAACATAGTGACTTCTTTCTGTAAAAGATAAACTTTAGTCTAGGCTCCATTGAATGAAATAATAGATCTTGTAAGGGTTTTTGTGTGCTTCAGTTATTTCAATTTTATATGCAACATGACCACATTCTGTGATGTCTGCAAATTTATCAGTAAGCAGTCATGTTGCATATTAAACTGAATGGAATATAGAGTATTTTCTATCAAAGGAAAGTACAATTAAATCCCTTACACGCCAGACTTGGGGTAATCGTAATCTGTAAGAGTGATTACTTGTAATTGATTTTTTTCAGTAATCTTAAAGTAATCTGTAATTGTGTATTTTTATGATTATATTTTATCACAATGTAAGAATGGGTGCAAAGATCAGGGATCGATACAATCAAGTACCACACCTGACCAAAGATACCTATGGGAAAGTGACAAACTCACAGTTAGACACACAAACGAGAGCCAAGAGGTCAGCCCTTTCCAAGCAGGTGACCACAAGACACATACAAACAGACGCGCACAAAGGCATAGCATCCACAAGACAGAAAAAAAACCATAAAAGATCAATAAAGAAGTACTGCCTTGGAACGGTCAGTAAACTTATTTACTGTAGGGCTTAAACTGGTTTCACGGCGTGCCTACCTCACCCTTAATTCAGATGTGGATCAAGACACATAGATATTTGGTTTGCATGAAAGACCCCTAACTTACTAATACATCATCTCCTAGAGCATATAATCAAGATATAAAAAGGAGATAAAGCAAAGATATGGAATCAACAGTAAATAAAACTGAATACTGGAGCAAAAGAAATCCAACAGGTAAACCCCTGTGGGCCCGACAAACAGCCAAAGCATCAGGCACCTACCATCTCATTAATAGATAAGTCTTTAAGTTGGTAACCTTAATTAATTAAGTAGAGATTGCGTGATCACAGGAATCAATCAATATTGATTTTCCAAGGAAAATCAGCCTCAAAAGTTTTAGTATTTCAAAATATAAAAGCCCCTGTGTCAGTTCTGGTTATCTAATGATAACTGATTTTTGAAATTAGGGTTTCATGCCAAGGATCTGGTTCCCTGTAGACTGACAATTTACCTGTTCATGTAGACGTGTACACTTTTTTCAGCCTATCAGTTTAGAGGAAATGGCTAATATTACAAGGAGATTGATTATCGTGAGACGACTTCTGTCTGAGATTTAGAGACAGAATGGCTGACATACATGTGTGACCTTTTTATACTCCAGTCTTGTTTTTGAACTTGAAAGTTTTAATAATTGTAGGTATTTGTCTTAGCTTTAGGACTTGAATTTCTAATGTGCATGTTGTTCAAAATTGTTAACTATCAAACTCATAGCAGCTCCTTCAGTTGAACGCTGTAATTTGGGTTGCTTTCTAAATTAAGCAGTAAAATAATGAACAGCTCTTATCGACACATTGACTATGCCGCTTATCAGCTTTATCCAGTCAGTGGTTTATTTTATCTGACAGTAGCGTTTTCCGCCCAATTACAGCGTAAAACAGATAAGCATCCTTTGCTGAAGGGTACAAAATTCAGAAAATTGTGTTCAATGGTTAAATACTTTTCATTTTTAGATGAACTCAAGAGGATAGAAATAAAGAATGCAATAGACAATGAAGTCACTGATAATCTAGAACCAGAAGAGGTTGACTTCTGGGAGGAGCGAATTGGCTTGTGCCTCCAGCCAAGCTCAAGCGCATTTCATATAAAAGATCAATTGAAATGGAAGCGTGAGTTTGGTTTTTGAATTAAAAATAGTAGTGAGTATGATCAGGAAATACCACAATCACAAACCGCAGACAAATCCATGGCACCGCGAGGAAGAGCCACACAACAATCATGAGACACCAGGGAAACTACTAAGCAAAGCAACCAGCTCTCTCTTCCCCATCAAGATGGTTGCAAAACTAGAGCGGACATAAGGTAACGCACAACAAACCACACAACAACTACAGACGCCAACAATGAGAGTAACAATAAACAACAAGTCAACAGCAACAGAACCACCGCCTTAGAACAGGCAGTAGCCTAAGCTTAAATGCATTTTACTCGAAATAAATTTTTGCCCTAGATTCTGCTGTTGCTGAAGTAAAAGAAATGTTCAGCTTGAATGGAAGTCTTCTAACTATTGCAATGTATCATCATAGAGAAACACTCTAATCAAATTAACACACAATGATGAAATAATGAAAAAGGCTCACGGCTCACAAATATTTAGAGTTAAAGAAAACCTCAAGTTAAGCAACGGTGGGTTTCTTTTCAAACTATTTGGAAACTCCACTGGAATAATTGACCTCTGCTTTTCCATGGACCAATGACCTAGTACATTCCGTATAAAGAATTGGTCTAATATGGCCAGATAAAATATAACAAATGTTATTATTTGAAGTTAGAAATAAGTTTTACTTGCAAAAAGCGGTTGATTAGACACGTTTGAAAAAGAATGTTGAAAACATTTTTTCTTCTAATCAACTTACAGGGAATAGAAAAAATTGGATGCTCTTACTTTACCCATTTGATTCATTAATCTTTTGCGTTTAATTGTTGTTTTGCATTTTAAAATATTGTTCTTGATCAAGAAAGAGTAAAAATGCTATCAAGATGCTCAAAGCAAAACAATAACGAAAAATCTCGAAGTCACTAGTCACAATTATTTTGTATAAGCTTATAGCTAAAAATAATGTATGCAATGTGCATTTATATACGACGCACTAGCCATGTGTTTGGACTATTTTAACCTACAAATTAAGATAAATCTATGTATACAACATTTACAGATTATGTTCAAAAGTTTGGATGTGATCATTAACTACCGAAATAATCATTACGTACTTACAAACATGTATTTTTTTTATTTGGCTTTGTGTTTGTTAAACAAATGGTTGCGTTTTTTTAACTATCAAAATAATTGATATATGGCAAAACACATATCGCTGCAGCCGTCATTGAGGATTTAGACAAAATTGTGTATTGCAAACGCATGTATTGAATATTTAAGCTCTCTTGCAGAACGGTTGGGAGATCTACGGAACCAATGGTTGATGGTTTTTGCTGTCTCCAACACACTCTGGCTAGTTCTGATCTCAACTTTAGCTTATAATGGGCAACTTCTCAATGTCTTTGGGAGTAATGTTGTTGGTGAGTCTCCTTATTTAAATATCGATGTAAGATTTATTTTTATTGTCATACCTATTTGAATCAGACTATGACAATATGGTTCTGTTTCTTCGCCGCCAACAATGACCTTTACACACATTTTATGTTAGTATCACTAGGAAATGTCAAAATCTCAGATCACAGACTAGCCCTTGCTGCCACATTTCAAGGGTAATGGACTGGTCCTATTGGTTGTTGTGGTACATTTCATTTGGCTAAAATGGATAATTCGTCGCTTCAGTGCTATAGTGTTCTAAGTGACATTTTGGTCAAAAATGAGTTATGCATACCGTTGGAAAGAGGATCATATGTTCTATCTACTGGTGAAGGTTTCATTTGCCTATCTCTTCCCAGTAAGCTTAAAATCGCTGTGCTTTTCTGTTCTATCTACAAAAAGACAATTTCGTTCAGTGCTATAGTGTTCTAAGTGATTTTCATCCAATGGCCAATGACGATTATGTCACGTGACTGGGTGAGTTCAGTGTCATACTGTTCTATCTACATAAATTTACTCCCCTTGGAGAAATTGCAGTTACCTCCCTTATGTTAATTTAAATATTCTGAATTGAAGCGGTTTGTCGGTCTAATGAAGAACCAATGGCTATATAGGCAACTTTTAGGTCCAAATAATCGGCTTAGTAAAAAATATAACGCAAATTGATCCATGGATAGAATAATAAGCTGTAGAAACAAATTACCTCCCTTACACACATCTAAACTGCTAATTTGAAGTATTTTGTCGATGTTATTACAAATCAGTGGTTAAATCTGCTACTTTTAGGTCCAAATATTAAGTTCAGTCTGAAATATTGTAGAAATTGACCCCAATGACAGAAAAATCAACTTTAGAAACAGATTACCTCCCTTGATTAGTTTTAATGGCATTATCTGTGCAGTTTGTTACTGTTATGCCAAATAAATGACTAAATCTGCTACTTTTAGGTACAAATAATCATTTCTGTTCAGATTAGCATAGGAATTGACTCAATAAATAGAATAATAAGCTGTAGGAACATATAGAACACTATAGCACTGAACGCAGAAGGCGATTTTTAGGGCATAATGTTCTATCTGCAAACTGTAAAATGCCCGTAAATTCCATATTACTGTAAACATTTCTTCAAACCAAGGTCATTTACACTGTATGTATATATTTTAACCTTCTGGTATGATTCAAAGGTCTGTGATAAATAAGGCATTAAAAATCAGGATGCTAAAATTTTCAAACTCATTTTTCTCAAAACTTGTGCAATGGTAGATAGAACACTATAGCACTGAAGCGACGAATTGTCAGTGTTTGGTGGGCCTTTTTATCCACAAAGGGGGAGTTCCACCCTATATGGAATTTACATAGGGTTCTACCCACGCACAGAATTTTATAAAATTTTGTAGAGAGATTGTCTATTACATGTGTGTTCTTTTGCGAGATATTTACCCATTCATCTATTTCAGTTGTTAAATTTAAATAATTTTAAATTTTAAAATTAAAAAAAATAGACACCTTAATTAAAAGTGGCCCTAGGAGACAGGATGTTTGATTTTACAACCTAATTTATTCTAAACATGATGCCTAATAATTTGTAATTATGTATGTGCCATACATGTATTTCAATGTATAAAATAAACAAGTCCACATCAAATTTTGTTTAAAGGTACCCCTAAATTTAACATTTTAATTTAATATTTTCAACAAATTAAATTGTCAATTTTGCCTAGTTGCTGTTCTTGTCAACCTATGAAATTTATATCAAATTTGTCCACATATGTGTTTGTTATAATCATAAAATCTCAAGAAAAAATAAAACCGGTAAAATGGAGTTTAATGAATTTCAATCTTAACGGTCAAAATTTTGCAGAATGTAAAAATCAAGATTTTATGTAAACTTCCAGCAATATGCTCAATTTACATAGAGTTCTGTTCTGATCAGGCATAGATCTTGATGATATTATGCAAATGGACTGTTTGGCTTATAAGTATTTTGTTTTCATTCGCTTTTCATTGGTTGGTTACAACATTTGATATTGTGCAGTATGTGATTATAGGGGTACCCCCCAAATAAGCTTAATTTGCATCTATCAGAAATCAGAATGTCTATAAAACACATTACCATATCTATCACATACATTGTCGAAATAATTTTTCTTTTAGAATATTTACTCAAATTCAGCTGTACAAATTATATCAAGAATGTTTGGGTTTTAATTATGGTGTGTTACAGTTCTTGTCAACCTTACCCATCTATATATAATTTGACTATTTTTTTTAGTTGTTATTGCTTTATTCTCCCCGTCCATAGGTGTGTAGGGGGTCGGGGAGGACCATCCCCCTCTCACACCTTACAAACTACCATTTTTTTTATAAATAAAAAACAATGTATTATAAATTAATATACTTTTTGCTTACTGTAAAGGCGGCAACTTAATTATTCATATCTGGTCGTGGCTTGGCTGTTTCTTCTATTAAGGAAGGGAAATCAGGTTTTGTTTATAATTTGGTAAGGAGTTAATAAGCTTTTTGAGCCGTGCAATTGTGCGGGCATTCCATAAAAGTCTATGCATTAACCTTTAAGGCGCCTATCATAAAAAGTTGTATGTTTTTGTTGTATGCTGAACACTTTTGAAGCCTCGTAAACAAACAGTGTAGATGCAGATCAGACTGCTCCTTTAGGAGCAGTCTGATCTAGGTCTACACTGTCTGCGTCTATATTTATGTTAAACAATAAACAGATACCACACCTCATTATTAGCTTTTACCTTTGTATTAGACCAGTCCTAATTACGTATTCATGAGGTACCGCCTTTACAGTAACCAAAAAGTTCAAGAGTACACACCCTAGCAGGGCTTTGGAAATACCATGCCCGACTTGTCCGACCTGGTCCCATTTCATTCAGGACAAGTTGAAACTTTCAATTTACTTGTCCTTGAACAAGTGCAAAATTTGATTTAAAGTTAATAAAATTTTGTATTTCATATTTAGATTAATTGTTATGAGTTCACATGTTGCATTGAGAACAGTGTGGATCCTGATCAGCTGGCTTCTTCAGAAGCCAGCTGATCTGGATCTACACTGTTTACAAGAGAGTTGATATCTGCATGGTTTCATACTTTTTTCGAAAGTGTAAACTATTTAAGCACAGAAAGGAATAAGCTAATCTGTACTATCGGACAAGTAATTTGTTTTTTGGACAAGTTCATCATGGCCATTTACTTGTCCCTGGACAAGCAGAAAATTTTTCTATTTCCACACCCCTGCACCCTAGGCTAGAGAGACTGTATGGGATATTACATAAATATGCAAGTTACAACAACAACAACATAAAGAAAAAAAAGAGAAAAAAGGAAGAGATGGATAGAAAGAATGAGTAAAAAAGGAAGAGAAAATAGAAGAGAGAGAAAAAACAAAAAAGAAGGAAAATCTGACCCGGCAACAGGGCATGAATGATTGTTGTGCTGACAATTATCTTGTTTACATTTTTTTTGTAAAGGACTTTTCTCTATCTTAACACTGTAGAATGTCATAAAACAATGTTTTTGGGCTGATAATTATGCTATGATTAATCTATACTGTTTACAAGTGGCAAAATCGACTCCAATTCTTCTCAAATTTAGTAAGCTCATTATTGTTAATGGCTATTTCCATGTGTGTTTTATACATAGATAAAAGTTTTCTCTTAAACTCTTCCAAGAATAAAGACTGTTGATAACATCGAGTACAGTAAATATAATATTTGGTATATAAAAGTATGAAGTTAAGTATTTTTGATTCAGTTTTTCCTCGTTCCCAGCCGAATATAAACCATTTTTCAGTAGGTGAACAGTCAATGCCATATGCATTCAGCCAACCTGTTACTTTTTTATGAATGTTTGGATTTGGTCACAGCTCCAGAAAAGATGGTTAATAGATTCATCACATGAATGGCAGTAATAACATAATGCATCATCTCTCACTTTCATATTATGAAGAATTTTATTTGTCACCAAGATCTTGTGGTTGATACTTATTTGGAACCAACGGAAAGCAGAGTGTTTAGTTGTCTCGAAAGGAAGTGCATATATTTTAGCCCAGTCTTCATCTGTGAAGTTGTATGCCCTATTCCAGGTTAATTTTCCAGTTGGTATATCTTTATTTTGATTAAGGATATGATACATAGCTTGCGAACCCTTTTTTGCTTTAAGAGTGGATGGATATGGTTTGGTATAATGGGATTTTGATTTTTACTATTAATTTTTACATTGACATGTTTTAGATATAATTTTATGATTATATAATTTGACTATTTATATAAGGATAATATTCACAAGATTTGAAGCCTAGAAATATATTTATTTGAATGGTGAGTCAGACTTTTGTTAAAGGAATAAATATTATTGAATTCATCATAAATATTTATGAATTGTTTAGTATTTCAGCATTATGATTATGAGGTCATCTGAGAATCAAATTCATGATTCTATAACCCTGATGGAAATAACAGCACAAAGACTGTTTCACCTCATCTAATGCTAGATGTTTAGTATGTATACATCAAAAAAAACTCTAAGTGTTACTTAATATTTGAAAATCAATTTATAATCTTATAAAGTATCATTTTTATTTTCACCAACTCCGTTTCTATTTATTGGAGCAGTTTTAAAGCTTTTGTTGGAATATTAATGATTTTAAATGGGGTTTATGATAAGTATTTTTGATACACTTTTGGCGGATAGAACTTAATGCAGGAGAAATAACCACAATCAATATCAATTAAGATACAATGCAATTCAAATTAGATTCTGTAAACCATTCATTAAAATGTACACATTGAGTGACTAAGGGACTGCAAAATAAGGATACTATTTAAATAATGTGGGAAAACGGATCATTCCATAATAGAAATAAACTATAAAGTTTAAAACTTAAGACTCAGTTTCACTCAGTCTCTGCATGACACTAAATGGAAAGTGCTGCAGCTCTCATGCCTCCTAGCACTGGCTTAAATTGTCTTCTACTTTCTCCTGAAACTAAATATTGCAGAAGGAACAGAATATGAAAATACAACACTTTATCAATGGACAGGGAAAGTTTAACCCAATTGAGAGGTTGCACAGGCCAAAGTTTTGTAAGATTATTCTCCCTTGATCCACCATATTGGAGACAATAACCAGGGTTATGTACACTATTTTAATCATTTTTATCAGATTATTACGCAATGATAACAAGAGTCTGAGATTTGAAACTACACCATATTTAATTTTGAGGCTCTTAGAAATTGAATAATTAAGGTTTCATCTTAGTCTACGGAGGATTAACAGAAAAAAGATATGCTCAAAGTACATTAAGATAGAGTAGTAAACATGGTTGGTGGTCTCCACCAAGAAAGACAACTCAAGGTGTGTGATGTCATCTGCAACCTCTCAATACAAAGACAGCTGGTGTGAAATCCAAGTTCTCTGGAAAAAAACCCTATCAAAATAGTGAGAACATACACAATTTCTTAAACACTTGACCTGGTTACACTTAGTTTATATGAGTTAATGAGAAGTATGCACATAGTCCTGAACCAATTTACCCTCAATATTTGATTTGAAGGGACATACGATAGAGGCAATTCTAGGTGCAACAGGAAAATAGAATGTAGATGGAGCCCATGAATTACCTAGCATAAATCCTAATCTGTTTGAATTTTTTCAATGGCTGAAAGACATTAAGAGCATAACCACCTGTTGGCTTCAGTCCAAAAATAATTTGAAAACCAGTGGAAGATCAATTCACAAATGATACCTGCTGGACATCCACCAGTACAACCAAGTTCTAGACCAAGTGCTGCTTATCAAGTGCTGTTTACAAAAATGCCAGTTTTATGCTATTGAATTAGCTAAAACTTCTGACACCAAAAATATTTTGGACCTGATTTGGATGAAGATACTAAATAGTGATAGTCAATGCTTTTTAGAATAATACTGGTGGAAAAGCTGCGGGTTGTAAGACCTGACTGGAATATTTTAATTGAAATCACTTAAGAAACAATATTGACCTAACTCATTTCATGCAAATTATAACACTTTTACCAGTGTCCAAATTTTTTGAAAATTTACATGCATAAAGAGGATGTATTTGACCTACTTTTCTGAAAATATTATGGGTTCACAAACTTGGCAAAGCCTGGAACATGGTAATTATTAGGACAGAATCTCCTATAGACACTAACTTTAGTGTTCAATATGGGGATAATTCAAATTTTGATGGGTCAGAATTTTTGTTTAGATGTATTCATATACATTAATGATAGTAAGGTATACCCTGGGAAGTCTTCTTTCATATTCCATTCAAAGAATGTAGCAGTCAATAATGTTAATGATTTGAGACTGATATTTAATAGGCCATATATTAGTACAAAGAGGGTGTACATCAAGGTGCCCCCCTGTGGCATAACAGCCTTCAAGGAATGAAATAATTTCATTTTTGTAGTTGTTATAACGTAGGTATTCAACATACAAACTATTATCGAAATCCAAGCGTGGGCAGATTTGGAACTCCCCCTTTAGGTTTCCGTAGCTCTGTCTATTTGTGGGTCATGAACCATTATCTTTGTTTCATCATAGTTTGTTTATTTGATTGGAGTGTTTCTCTGTGCTTATGAATTGCATAAGTTAGGAAGCCTCCATGTAAACTAAACACTTTTTTTGTATTTTAACAACAACAGAATCTAGGGTGAAGATTTGGCGCCAGTAGCCTATGCTGCTGTCCAATCTAAGGAGGTGGTTCTGTTGCTGCTGATTTATATTTGTATGTGCCTCACTTTAATTGTTTGTGGAGTTCTGTGTTTGTTTTTGTTTGGTATGCAATACTTTATGTCTATTCTAGTTTTGCAATCATCTTGACAAGTTGGACAGAGCTGGTTATTTTACCTTTATAGCCTTTAAATCGTCACCTTAACGCAAAACTGTACTAACTCACATTTTGTAAATTTTACAGGAGGAACATTTTTCTGAATTTCTACTTTAAAAAATCAAATACCTTTTTGCATTTTTCTCAAACACCAGATAAATATGTTTCTGTTAATCTAAAATCATTGAGCAAAAATTACTTTTGCTGTAAAACAAGATATTTGCAAAAATATGAGTTATGACTGTTTTGCATTTGAAATTTCAAAATATCTGAGATGTTATTCAGTGCAAAACTGTACTTAGTCAAGTTACTACAGTTTTGCATTGAAGTTTGAAGCACTTAGTGTAATGAGATTAATGCAAAAGTGTAGTAACTGGAAATATAGCAACAATTTTATTTAGTTCAGCTAAATTTTTGGGAGTTATATCCTGATATTTTTTGGACCCGCCCCCTGGGGCCCTGGGGAAGGGTCAAAAGGTCAAATATAATTTTATTTCAGTTACAAAGTCAATTTCAAAGATTTTTTATACCAATCTTTGTGTGTGTTCTCACAAATAAAAGATATTAAACATATCAAACAAGATTTTTTGTTCTGTTCCCTGTGTCTTGCCCCAGTGTTGGGATTTGGGGGCTTTGGGGCCTTAGTGGGGCGCCCAGGGGGTCAATTTTTTTTTTCCAAACATAGTCATGTGGCATATTAAATTGAAGGGGATGATGAGTTAAACAGAGTGCAAGTAAAATTTTCACCCTAGGGTCAAACTGGTGACCTTGGGTTAAGGTCAAAAGGTCAAATATCATTAAATTTCAATTCCAAAATCAATTTCAAAGACTTTTATACCAATCTTTGTGTGTGTGCTCATAAATAAAATATATAAAATATCGAACCAAATTTTCATTCTGTTGCCTGGGTCATGCCCCAGGGGTGGGACTTTGGGATGCTGGGGGTCAAAACCTTTAACGTGGGGATTTGCAATGGCGCCCCATTGACTGGGCATACTAGTTATATGTTGTTTTCAGGCTTTCAACCCAAATTGGCCATCTACCATAGTTTAAGCAGTATTTTATGAAATAATGAGTATCTTTATTTTTAACAAATTCTGCAAATGCTCAGTTATCACAAACAATACACATAATATTAATGAATGAAAAGAGTTAATAAGGAGTATTGGGGGGTGGGGTACATCATCAGATTTAGTTTAATAATGACGCTCTGTAAGCTAAGTCATAAGACGTAACTTAACAATATATCTTCACAAACAAATATTTTGAATTATTTTATAATGGATATCCTCGTTCATTTTGCAAGTGCATTTGAATAACGATTGAATCCTGATGGGGAATATTTTTCATGTATTTTATTCAGGCATTAAGTGTTAGATCCAGGCCTCAAATTTTTTTCCTACTCGTTCTGTGGGGCAAGTGGTCTTAAATTGTCACTCGTCCTTACTCCAGTAGCCTTCGTCCTTTATCTGGTGTTTTAAAGGAGATATTTGGAACACTAACATATTGAGCCATGGCACATTTACTGATTTACTTTTTTCTCACAATCGGTTACTGACACCCTGACAAAAAACTCCTCACCCTGTTGGGCAAGCAAATGGAAATTTCCACTGAACCTTATCAAATTTCCATTCATAATGCGAGAGGACAAGTGTTAAGTTCAAGCCCTGAGTTAGGCCAGGAACAAACCCAAGGTTGGTTTAGTCAACAGCTGAGGGTTAACAGTAAGCTGTGTAAGGTATTACAGTCCTTAAAATAGCTGTGACAGCCAGGCAACTAAGTCAAACTAGGTATAGAAAAAAGCTGTATTAGCAGGGTAGTGGAAATTGCAAAAGTTGATACTTGCTTCAGGGACAAGTAAATTGCCATAAGGTACCAGTACTTGTTTTGCTTGTCCCAAAGAACAGATTATGTGCTAGAAACTTAGCTATATATAATCCATCACTGTACTTAAACAACAAGCAGGAATAAACTCTTAAAAACAGCATGAAAACAAGAGATAAGCTCAATATTTCAAACAGTGTAGATCCAGATCAGCTTGCTTCTTTAGATGCCAGTTGATCAGGACCAACACTCTTTACCACACAACATGTGAGCCATAACAATTATCACTTATGAAATACAGAGTTGCATTATCTTTCTTTAAACTTGTCCCAGGACAAGAAAATAGAAATTTCTAACTTGTCCTGAATGAAATGGGATCAGGTTGGATAAGTGGAGCATGGTATTTCCACAGCCCTGATCTAAGGTGGTTTAGGCAACTATATAGCCAGAGCAGGCATATTGGTAGGTCAGCTAAAGCATAGTTTAAGGGTGGTTTGCTAGGCTGTTAATCCAGCTGGAGTAGGTAGTAAGACCAAATAGATGGAGGGTAGCTTAGTTTAGTGAGCTAGGTTTAGTGAGCGAATGTTCAACAACAGCAATCGCCGAGCGGTTAAGTGATTATTGTTTTTCACATTTATTGTTCTCTTATTGGTCGTTCTATTATTCATCGATCTATTTAATGTCGTGTCTATGTTTTGACTCCTCTATTAAATGATTCTTCTCTCTTTTGTCGTTCTATGTTTTGTCGTACATCGGGTAGTAAGGTATGTCATGTGGCATTAAGCCGAGGCATATCTGTACAGGTATGTTTGTCATTTAATCGGCCTTCCCAAAGGTTGACAATCATGTTTGTCACTCAAATAGCTAGGATAGATAGGTGTATATACTGTTTGATCTATATAACTGGAATTTACATGCAGCTGAAACATTATATACTCTGTTATGTTTGTTAGGTGACCAACTGGGCTAAGTAAGCATTCTTGTTGATCCATCATTCAGTTGGATAGGTAGGTGGCTTTAAACGATGGTTAATCTTTCAGCAAAGGTTGGTAGACTGGTATTTTGGGTGTAATGCCTAATGCCACTGCGGCATAATAAGCTGCTATATTGTTGGTTAACTAGCTAGTACTGACACAATGGCTATCAGCTTGCAGTTTGGGTATGTAGTCTGATATTGAGTGTTATGCAGCTGAGACAAAATATAGAATGTACACCATGAAACTGGTTAATTTTAACCAGTTACAAGCTGAGGTAGGTAGGCAAGTATTTTAACCATTCATACAGCAAGGATATGTTGGTGGCTTAATTGGTTGATCCATTAACTAGTCTAGGTAGGCAAACAACCATGTTGGTCGCTCATAAAGAAATGATAGGCAGGTGGCTATATCAAATTCAATCTATTAGCTGGGAAGGTAGGCTAGTATGTTGGGTGTTTTTCTGCAGAGTCATAATAATATGCAGCATTGCAGGTACTTTGGTCAGTTCATCAGCTGGGGTAGATAGGCAATCAAGTCTGTCACTCTTGCAGCTTGGATAGGCAGGTGGCTATGTTGATTAATCAGCTTGCAGGGGAAGGTATGTTAGGATGCTGGGTGTCATGCAGCTGAGTCATAATATACACAGCATTAAATTGTTGTTACACGTCTTTTGGTCAGTTCACCAGCTGGGGTATTCCTCACTCATACAGCTAGGATAGGTAATTGGCCATGTTTGTTAATCTATTAGCTGGGCAAGGTAGGCTTGTATGATTGGTGTCATGCAGCTGAGGCATTATGTTCTGCTAATGTTTTGGTCTTTTCACCAGCTTCGGTAGGTAAGGCAATCATGTTGGTCACTCATACAGCAAGGATAGGTAAATGGCTTTGTTGGTTATCTATTAGCTGGGCAAGGTAGGCTTGTATGTTTGGTGTCATGCAGCTGAGGCATTATGTTCTGCTAATATTTTGGTCTTTTCACCAGCTTGGGTAGGTAAGGCAATCATGTCGGTCACTCATACAGCAAGGATAGGTAATTGTCTTTGTTGGTTATCTATTAGCTGGGAAGGTAGGCTTGTATGTTGAGTGTTCATGCAGCTGAGTCATAATATTCCGCTCATATTGGTTTAATTCACCAGCTTTGGTAGTTAAGGCAAACATGTCGGTCACTCATACAGCTAGGATAGGTAGGTGGCTATGTTTTTTGATATGCAGCTGAGTCATAATAATATTATGCAGCATTGCAGATATTATTCAGTTCACCAGCTGGGAAAGGTAGGCAAAGATATTGGTAACTCTCACACCTAAGATATAGGTACTGTAGGTGCATGTCTATGTTAGTTGACCTATTAGCTGGGGTAGTTAGGCTAGTGTGTTGGGTCTCATGCAGCTGAGTCATAATATAAATACAGTATTGTTGGTATTTTGGTCAGTTCACCAGTTTGGGTAGGTAGGAAATCAAGTTCGTCACTCACCCAGGCTACAGCTAGGATAAGTACATGCCTTTGTGCTACGACAGTTAGGCAGGTATCTAGTTGACCTATTTGCTGTAATAGCATTTTAGCAGGTTGGCATAAGACATGGTCCACAGTGAATCATACTTTACAAGATGCAGGCATGACTTGGTCTGTCAGGTAGAATAGCTTGCCCAGGAACACGGTTGATGGGCTAATGTCAGCCTTTCAAATTAGATAAATGATGGCAAAGCACTGTAAAACAATACTGTAATCAAAAATCCAATCACATTTTAATCAAAATCAGCATAACACTGAGAATTGTTGGCATTAAAATAACATACCACAGTTTTGCACTAAGCTTTCTGTGTTATAAGCCAATTTTCCTCAATGCAATACTGTCCTAACTTGAGTTAGTACAGTTTTGCACTAAGCAAACTGCTGTAATTGAGATAGGACTATAGGACAAATGGCTTTTTTCATAAAAATATCAAGATGTGAGTTTTCACTTTTTGCATAGTGCAAGAACTATGGTTGAATATTTCAAATCTGCCAAAACATGAATTTTGAAAAAAAATTGAGTTAGTACAGTTTTGCGTTAAGGTGACGAAATGTCTAGTTACAATACATGTTCTATGGTTCTTCCTAATGGTGCTGTGTGTTGTTTTGCAGTGTGTGATTGTGGCATTCTCTGATGATACTCAATTACTTTTTAATGGAAGTCCACCCAGTAATTAAGGAGATGCTATAAAAACCAAATATTGACCGATTGAGCCTTTTAGAATTTATTTATCAATTCATTTCTTGTTAGGAAAAAAATATTTCTTTTCTGTCAGAAGGGAGTCACTAATATCGTTTTTTTAGCATAGATTTTTTGTGTTATCATTTTATTTTATCATTAGGCGACATATTTCTACGAATGTTTACTTGTCCTCGTGCTGTCCACCTTTGTGTTACTAATACAGTTTCTTGTGATGCTTGTACATCGTATGTGAACGGTAACATGCTTTCTATGATGAGCATCATGCATTTATTTGTTAACATTCGTCCTATTGAGAAGTTTACCTGCGCTTTGTGTTGTTGTAAGAAACATTATTACAACCTAATATTAAGACAAGTTTTTTTAATTATCAAAGGTTATTCATAAAGTTTTCATAAATTAGGCCACATTCTTTTCTTTGTAGGTTTACTGGTGCTGGTTTTGTTCACTTTTGTGCTGATTATTCAGTTTCTTGCGATGGTTGTACACCGTATTGGAACGGTATTACACTTTCTAGGAAGAGCACCATATCGTGTCAATGACAGGTTAGTTAAAAACAGTAAGTGAGTATGATCAGGAAATACCACAATCACAAACCGCAGACAACCCCGTGGCACCGTGAATCGATACAATCAAGTACCAAAACCACATTGGACAATGACAAGAACACAATAAAACATCATAAACGAGAGCCAAGAGGTCAGCCCTTCCCCAGCAGCAATGAACAGACACTAAAGCATGACAAACACAAGAAAGAAATAACACATATGATCCACAAAAGACGCACCACCTTGGAACGTCAGTAAAAATATTTTACTGGAGGGCTATAACCAGTTTCACGGCGCTAACATCACCCTTTGTTCAAATACGGATCAAGACACATAGATGTTAGGTTTGCATAAAAGACCCCTTACTTATTCATGCATCATTTCTTAGAACAAATATATCAATATATGAAAAGAAAATTAATCAAAGATAAGAACTCAGCAGTACATAAAATTGAATACTTAAGCAAAACGAATCTAACAGGTAAATCCTGGTGGGCCTGACAACAGCCAAAGCATTATGCCTCTTCCATCTCATCTATAGATAAGTCTTTAATTTAGAACCATAGTGCTAATTTCAATAGAAAAACATACACTTAACTATAACTGTACAATTCTGATATGTGACATTTTAACTAACACCAGATATCATGTTGGTGTAATGTAAAAAAATGTATTTGCACAATGAAGCATTCCCTGTAATCTGATATGCATCAATACCACATTAAAGATGTGTTGACATTTTGATCCCAAACTAGGGGTCAAGGAAGTGTGTAACAGCAAAATATTTGCTTGCATGATGTTTAACGCGTTATTCCTTTCAATTGATATACCATTTTTGAATGAGTCGAGTATAGTTTTAGTCCAACCACCTAAGTCCATCTAAGGCATTAAAGCTAAACCTTCGTTTGATATGTTTCATATTTATTGTTACTCTGTCAGCATTCAAAATTATGGTCAAAATATTGACAAATCACTTGGTCATGACAAAGTTGATTATTTGACATTTGACCCATCCAAAAGGATCAGGAGTGGAGTAAAAAATTTAATACTGTCATACCTATCTAAAGGAACAGTGCATTTTGACATACAAGGGTCAGTCAAAAATAACTGAGAGTTGATACATATCTCTTACGTAGGCTAACTTACACAAGTCAAATTTGGCACATGCATGCAATGAACTGTCCGGCGTCTGAATATGCAAAATACATGACCATGCAAAGTATAGATTGTTGTTGCTAAGCAACCGAAGAATGTGAAAAAACGTAATGCGTTCACGCTGGAATACAGCGTTGCCATGGGAACACTGTACAGAATTTAAGTTACATCAACTTGTGCATTTGTTGCAAATAAAGTGTGTGAATGTATTTTGTCAAATGCAACAGCTGAGATTGAGGCATTGGAATTTTATTACATAAATAAAAGGAAAATTGACTAAATTTTCGAAAATTTTCACCCCAAAATATACCCCACCCACCAGTAACGGTTCATTCTAGAGCAATATTATCAACTAAGTATCATATCATATGACCATTTCATTGTATTAAGTAATTGGTTTTAATATCTGAATGCATATTTTGAATATTCACCGGAATAAACGGTTGCCATAGCAACAAAATCTGCTGTTTTTGCTAAAAATGGAATTGCCATCGAATTTGGTTGCTAGGCAACGAACATCGCATATTTGTATTTACCTTCTATTTCACTATTTCAAAACATTGCTAACACATTGTTTGATACAATTGGTGTGATAAAAGGTCCGTAATTATACTGTTTTAGATTTTAAGTGGTTTTTAATTCATGGCTGCTTAGTCAGAGCGTCGTCAGCGCGAACGCACATCGCTGAGAGACGGTCTTCCTTTGCCTAGCAACAGCACATTGACGATTTAAAGACGTCAACTTCTATATGCAATGAAGCCCGAAGGTTCATTCTAGATGTGTATTAAGTTTCAGTCAAAAGTGCTTACCCAGTAAAAAGATATTAACCAACTCTCAGTTATTTTTGACTGACCCACGTATAATGAGAATTTGCTAGACGTTATAACTTTCAAGAAAAGTGAAGTTCATTACACACAAAAAAACGATACAGCTTTTGCACTATTATTGGACATTCTAACTGCGTCAAGGACAGTAACTCAAGTGTTAAAAAGATGATCTTAACAAGAGTGTACCATATTGAATGTCTAAGACGATAATCATTTGCACAGTGAATGCATCTATTCTGAAAAATGGGTACTGAAATATGGTTTACAATGATAAGACAGATGGTGTTTCAGACAAAAGACGATTCCATAACTATCTCACTTTGACTTAGATGGGGCTAGGGATAAGTAGATTCAATAAATGGCATTGTCAAATAAACATGTCTTTGCTGTATAGGAAAAACATATATATCTGACTTTCAACCAGTCTGACAGGTGTCTTTTCTTTTTAAGGCTGGATGCAAGAGGGTGTATGGAAAACATAATATATCTTCTCGCAAAATCAAAACATTTGAAATTCTAATCGAGACTGTTTGTGAAATTAACCTTTCCTTCTGGTGTATTTATATTAAGCTCCATCTACTAAACATAATTATATAGATAACTATCATATCTGTACATAGAACAAATAAAGTACTTGTCAGGTCCACTAGTGTAGGGTTGTTAAAATATTCTGTCCATACATTTGTCCAACCCTTTGTCCAGGCAACCACCTGTTACATAATGTGGTTATGTAATATGCACGGCCATGTCAAATGAGATTAGGGTTTGGTTAGGTTTAAGGAAGCTTGCTGTCATAGGGTGTAAAAGGAGCTTGTAAGCTTAAGGTAAACCCATAGATTTATAATGACAACCGACCATTTAGTTTGTGCCATCTGTATCTCATATGGGGTGCCTATTTGTAACTAAAATGTTTCCAATCCTTTGTATATTATGCACAATAAGTTTAGCAATTTCTTATGTTTCGCATCTTTATGTGCTCATCTTTGTGCAATATCGAACAATTTTAATTGCAATGATGAGAACAGGATCTTAGGCAAATGAAACCACGAATTTACAGACGCCATCCTCTGAATGGGCATTTTGGGAGAGCAAGAATTGCAGGAGGGGTCAGTAAGCAAAATTCACATCCGTTGTAAGTAATGCTAAAATGATAAGCATGTGGTTTTCGTTTGGTGGTTTTACATCGACTTCCTCATGCATCATACGCCTATAAAAACTATTGGTTATATGACAGATATGATAGTGATTTCATGCTGAAAAAATCAGCTGCCATCAGTGACGCCAAAACGTAGTCATCAATTGATTAAACTTCTTATGTTAATAGGCGTTTCAATTCAACAGAGACTCGGTTTACAAAGATGTCATAGGCTTACAATGTAACTCATCTTATGGTGGATTAAAACGTTAAGTTGCTGGAAAATGGTGCGACGCATTTGCGAGATAACGGTGGCGTTATATTTTATCTTTCGGCTGGTGCACTGTAGCCATGAAGATGTTTCATTCAACTTTATTTGTCTGAATGTGTTGGAAGGCATCAAACAGTTTTACTTGTCAATTTGGTTCAAGAAAAACCGACTACAAACACTGTTTAAAGGCGATAACGTAAAAGCATTATTAAAAACGTCAAATTGTGAAAAAAATGGTCCTTTATTTCTTTGAGAAAAGTCAGGAAATGGCAGTATTTGCTATGCTTTTTGGGGTTCAGTGACCAAAGAATCGCTTGAAAATGATTTTGGCTTCCTCTGATGATTAGAAATACCCACGTTTCCCGCTAGTCTTAAGACTCTGTGATGGTTCCGACTTAAAGACTTATCTATTGATGAGATGGTAGGGGCCTGATGCTTTGGCTGTTTGTCGGGCCCACCGGGGTTTACCTGTTGGATTTCTTTTGCTCCGGTATTAATTTATTTTACTGTTGAGTCCTTATCCTTCCTTTATCTCCTTGTTATATCTTGATTTATATGTTTTAGGAGATGGTGCATTGATAAGTTAGGGGTCTTTCATGCAAACCAAACATTTATGTGTCTTGATCCACATCTGAATTAAGGGTGAGGTTGGCGCCGTTAAACCGGTTTAGGCCCTCCAGTAAAATATTTTACTGACCGTTCCAAGGCGGTACTTCTTTTGTGGATCTTTTATGTTTTTGTTCTGTCTTGTGTTTGCTATGTTTTGTGCGTGTCTGTTTATATGTGCTTTGTGGTCACCTGCTGGGAAAGGGCTGACCTCTTGGCTCTCGTTTGTGGTGTCTTCTGTGAGTTTGTCACTTTCCCATTGGTATCCTGGGTCAGGTGTGGTACTTGATTGTATCGATTCCTGATCTTTGCAACCTTATTACTTTTAAAATTTAACGTCACTTTAGCACGGTCGCTGCTTTTGGTAATTCCGTATTTATTTAATGAAAATTCTAGTCAGATGATCGGCGCTGGTATCTTCATGACAGCATATGAAACTTGAGATCTGATGTAGATGGGTACATCCATACAAAACAATTGCTAAACTTATTGTGCATAGTATATTTAAACTTTCATAATAATTGTTTGCACATTGAAGATAGACAACTTGTATTTTGTGCATATTTTATTGTTTATTTTCTCGTTTTTGAATAGTGTTGAAAATACAGATTTTCCTTCCAAATTGCTTAGATGGTGTCCAAATTGCTTAACCGATAACTCAAACACTCAAAAAGTTTTCATTCCTTTATATTCAAAATTTGCACATTTATTAATGAGTGTTCACACATTTAAAATGTGCACCTTCTATTTTGTGCACATTTTAATGACTATCATGTTATATAGGATGGGTGTTGAAGTTAGATATTATTTTCTTCCAACATAAGGGGTGTAAAAAAGGTCACCCTACGTCAGGAACTCATCAGTGCAGACAACAGCCCCACCTGGCTACCTGCCATCTCGGACATAGTTTGGTTCTCTTCGTCTCCCCCTGAATAAAGGGCTGAGCTGGGGAGACGACAGACAGAGAATGACTTGCGACAGACGACAATTAGGAACCGGCACCATGACCGATGATTTTTTTCATTTGTTCATTTTTTTAGAGAGAGAAAGAGAGAGAGATTTTGTTTTGCCATCATATTATGTTGGCTGGCTGGCGAGTTGTGTGTAAAAGAAAGTGAGAGTGTGGAAAAACACAATGGGGGAGGTAAAAAAGTCATCTGACCTACAGAACTCATCAGTGGGAACACCCGCCCAGGCTGGCAAACCGTTGTCTCCGGCATCATCATTAGGTTCTCTTTGTCTCAGTGAATAAATGGCTGAGCTGAGGTGATGATAGTTGCATAACCACCGCCGACAGACGACATTTAGGAATGGAATAACGACAAACGTTTTTTTTCACCTTTTTAGAGAGAGAAAAAAAAAGAGGGGTGATCAATGAGTTCCCCTCTCCCTATACCTCTCTCTAGTAAGGGATAAATGCTTTTCTTCTCTGTAAAAAGGGGGGTTATTTGGTATATAGTAGAGTTATATGGTCGATTTTTCTAAAAGAACAGTGATTTTCATGCGAGGTATTAGCTTTATCAAGAGATATATAAGATCGACTTTCTTTTGAAAAGTCTTATTTAAAATCAGGTTTTTTGGTCGTGTGGTTAGTCAACATAACTCCAAATAAGTAAATTATGGGTTCTAATCCTGACTAACCCACTTTTTAATTTCATTTTTATTTTGTTAAAGAAATACACTTTAAAACAAGAATGTGTAAAATCACGTATTCTTTAAAAATGTAATAATTGATAACTTCTTGATGCAGGGAGTTAGAATTTAATTTGCGAATATGTCTTAAAAACAAACAAACATCCCTTCTCTTGGCTCCACAGCAAAATAAACCAGTTATAGCTTGTCGTAGCATTTCTTTAAAGAGCATCAAGGAGGTCCTTATATGAGTAACATGAGATTTCCAACAATGTGGTATGTGCGACTTGCAACGGCTCAGACCAGCCCGCGCATACGCACAATTTGATCAGAGCTTTTGCTAGTCTGCCTCGTAAGCTTCTGATGAACAACATTTAGAGTTTCTATTCTTAAAAGGAGGCTCCACAGACTCACATGTGTCTATTCGTGTCAAAATGCCACATTGTAGGCTGTCTCATGTCAAGCTCATATCTTAAAATCTGACGACTCGGTGACATTCGAGGGTTAAAGTACAGTACAGTGTTATGGATCCGGCGTGAGAATGTTGTTGTCACCTAACAGATCAAATTGAATAAAATGGAGAAACGATATTGCAAAAGGAGAGAAAAAAGAGAGAAAAAAGTTACAATAATAATTGTCGCCTATGGGATTCGAACTTACAATGCAGAGCCTAAAAATATAAATGAGATATATTCACGTGTTCTACACACTGAGCCACTCAGGTAACTTGTAGGCAATGGATCATTATAGCTGTATATACATGTACTGTGCTATAAAGTATCACGTGCATTTCCGTATTAGAACATACGATGAACAACGAAGATATACGGCTGGGAAAATTATGTTAATGAAAAAGGCCAGGATCAGGTTAATATTTTCAATGAATATCTGCCTAAATTGAGGGAAATGAAATTTGCATGACTAGGCGCAGCTGTTATCATATTCCTATAGAATAAAATCCAAAAAAACGATTACTTTGCTTTTTTTCTTTGTAAACTAGTAAATGCTTTATTGAAGAATTTTAAAGCAACGCACTATGCGCAATTTTCCTAAACACAATGATGGTTGCACAGTGTGCCGTGCTTGCTGGTGCAGACTCACCACAGCATTCGCTGTTCACATAAATGGTACACAAATCGCCATTTGATCCAGCACATGATATTTTGGTACTGTGACGAAGGCTCAGGCGAGTTTGTGCAAATGTGCAGACTCGCCAGAGCCTTTGCTGCCAAGAAAAGAACAGAGAGTAGAAATCGTTTTGGGAAGTTATATCATGGGAATATAATAATAAAGCTGCAGCTGCATTTAGCAGAATTCCCTCAAATTAGACAGGCAGTCACAATAGAAAATAACACCTATCACTGTCAAACTCCACAACTTTGTCCGATTTGTCAGTCAAACCATGAATTTAATCACCAAATGCATGGTAGAGCCGTTAACTTCAGTATTACTGACAGTCTGTGCGCCCAGCGTCATCAAAAATAAAATAAATACAAGCTTATAAAGAAATCATATAGTGAGTTGGTATAGATGTTGTGGTTTTTGTACACTGATGAAGGCGCAAGCAAATGTGCAGACTCACCAGAGACTCGCCAGAACAAGCCCTGTTCTCTGAGAGTTACCTCAGTGATAGGTCTCAGCAGGTTAGACTAGGTACCTTCACCAGTACCTGGGAGAAACTATTCAAAGGAGTACCCCAGGGATCCATTTTGGGTCCCTTACTTTTTAACATTTTCTTGATTGATATATTTTACTTTGTTTTAAGGTCAACCATTTACAACTATGCTGATGTCAATACAGTCTCTTTTATTCATAAAGATTTTAACTTTTTAAAATCTGTCTTAGAATCAGATAGTCTGAACCTAATTTCCTGGTTTGAAGAAAATTCCATGAAGGCAAATCCGGATAAGTTTCAAGCCATATGTATTGGAAAGAAAACTTACGACAATATTGAAACATTCAGGATTGGCGAAACTGACATTAAATGTGAGAATAATGTTAGTTTGTTGGGTATAAACATTGATTTTATGTTGAAATTTGATGACCATGTGACTGAAATCTGTAAAAAGGCTTCAAAACAATTAGCTGTTTTAAAAAGACTTGGTAGATTTTAAACTAAACAGGGGAAATTGGTCATATATAACTCTTTTACATCATCAAATTTTAGTTATTGCCCCTTAGCTTGGCACTTTTGTAGGACGGCCAGTACAAACAAACTGGAGAAGGTTCAGGAGAGAGCGTTGAGATTTATAAACAATGACTACTCCTCATCTCTCAGGAAATTACTCAGCCAAACTAAAACTGAGCCCCTCCATGTCAAAAGGCTTAAGCTGATGGCATGTGAGGTGTTCAAAATAGTAAATAAACTCTCACCTGAATATATCCAAGACATGATTAGCATTAAGACTTCTCCTTATAATTTCAGAGATGAGAGAAAGGCTGACATTCCAAGAGAAAACACCACAAGGTATGGTCTGAGGTCATTCAGGTCCGAGGCTCCCCAGATCTGAAACCGTCTAACAACTTGCGGGTGGCAGGATCTTACCAGCAGTTCTGAGGGCTGTTCCAGAGATAGGATGGCCTCGGATGTGGATGCCCTCTGTGTTGTGCCTAGTTTTGTTTTTTGCTTTCTGCTTTTGATTTGCTTTGCTTCGCTTTGCTGTTATATGCTTTTTGCTTTTTACGATAAATGTTATCTGAGCCAGTGCATGAGATTTCCGACAATGTGGTATGTGCGACCAGCAAAGCCTTAGATCAGCTTGCGCATACGCGCAGTCTGGTCAGAGCCTTTGCTTGTCGCTTGAATGTTCTATGACTATTGGGCTACTGACTGGGCGTCGTTTGGGATTTTCTGTGCCTGGGGGGGCCGTGCGGGCTCGTCTGGGTCTGCGCGTGTCAGAAGGCCACATTGTTGGAAATCACATACCACGGCTCAATTCTATTATCCCATCCTTTTATACACTTGTGCCTTAGAAATTTTCGCTGTCAAGACTACCTCATTCAGTTAAGTCTTGCTTTTATTTTTCGCCTTTTTTCGCCTTTAGGGCACCTACATGTCACAGGATGTGATTACTTTGCAACTTAAACTCTGCCTCACTGTTTTCTTCCCTTGATTCTTTAAGGGAAGAATTTATGTTACCCTATGAGTGCTAATTGCATTAAGAGCTACTTGCTTTTACCGTCTGCTCTGAATATACTCTAGTATACCAATCTCTTAATCCCCTATTTAACCTTTTTATAGAGATCTAACTTTTTAAATAATTTTGTTTTATAACCCAAGTTTATTTTCAGTCTTACAATGTATATACCTGTTTATAATACTACTGTGCATGCTCTGTGATATACTCTACATTTATTCTCTTTAAATTTGTTTGTCGAAGTAAAAGCCCTACAGGGCTTATGTTACTTGTTATATGTATATTCGACGTAAAATAAATCTCCTATGTCTATGTCTATGTCTCATGACACGGAAGGGCCTCAGACACTTTGATAGTGTTTCTGTCTATTTTCCAATTTGGCCAAAAAACTTATTATTTTGGGTGTGTAGCTACAGGAAATAAATAGAGATTTTGAGAGATTATATATACTACACTGCTCAAAATATTTAAAGGAACACGTGATAATTTTCCATAGGTGATGATATTAACCTCTGTCCTATATACAGGTACAAACCATACATTTCACTGGAAAATAAGGTAGAAACCAAGTTTCTTTTGATATCTTTGCGAAGAGAGTCAAAGTATTGGATCACAAACGTTTTTGACAAAAACAAATTGCTGCTCAAGATCATGGCTCAAATTTTGTAAATTTTATTTTTCCCGAAAATGTCGATTTTTTCTGGAACTCTGTACAATATTTGGATTTTTTAATAGCGTATCCTACTGATTTCAGAAATATTAAAAGGCTATTGAATGTATAAAAATGACGGTGTTATGGTGTTTGACAGAAAAAATCGTTTTTTTTAAGTTGGTTTTAAAAATGGGGTATTTTTAACAAATTTTCATTTTAACATTAATCGTTCCGAGGAGATTTCTGGAAAAGGATTACTTCTTTTTCACCAAGAATAATCATCCTTGGTTGGTATCCAAACTAATACAGAACAAACACGTTTTTGCCTTATTAATCAAACTTTTGCTATGAGTTGGGCTATGCGTGCATTTGTATTCTCATCCATGACAAAACACGCAGTGCTCCTTTAAATATTTTGAGCAGTGTATATTTTGGAATTAGAGTGATCATATAGCGGAAAACGAAGGATCAGTCTATACAGAGAGGCAAATAATAACTATTATGTTCTTCGCATTTTCACAAAACAGCTTTTCAATCATGCACCTCATGCAATCGTGAACTAGTCTTCAAGTTCGTTTAGAAAACGATTTGGGAGTTGAAGAATGACATAGTTGTTCATTAACTCGTTCATTTCAAAATTTTACGACTTTACCTGTTGAAAAATGGTGTTTTTTAAATAAGAAATAAACTGCATAAAAATGTGCCAGAAGTCTCCAAATGCACAGATTTTTCAACATTTTTCCTGGGGAACATGCTCCACACCCACTACCTGCGCTTGCCACCTAGGGTGCTTGCGTTCATACATTCTGTGCTATTAAACTCAAAACTCGTTGCTTAGGCCCTGAGTATATATTGAAATTATTTTCGTTGTGTGAAAGTGTGCCAAAGTTAATACGACAGCGCTGAATTAATATATAATAAATTAAATATAGTTATATTGTAGTAAAAATGTGCTGGTAGCGCGTCAGGCCGACAGCCAAGAGGTCCTAAGTTCAAATCCTGCTGGAACATTTGTTCTTTAAGCAAGAACGGTATAAGTACAGTCACTGCTGAAGTCAGGACCGCTTTTAAAACCATTAAATCACATTAATGATTCTTTTTTGAGTCGTGTCGGCAACGGCAACATTTTTTTTAAAAAAAAAATAACATCAAAAATAGCAAATTTATGAACGCTGAAATGCGCTCTAGAATGCACCAAATTGCACCATCTTTTTCAAAATGCCCACACCACCCTATCTTGGCTTCGTGCCACCTGTGTTTCTTGCCTTCTGTGCTCGCATGAAAATACTTCATGTTTCAAATATTGCACCCCCCTAACATGGAATCCTCCTGAAGATAGAGCTTGTTGCTTTGCCAAGTTTGCCCTTCTGGTGTCTCATGATTGCTGTGTGTCTCTTCGACGCGGTGGCACAAGTTTGTATGCAGTTTGTGATTGTGATATTTCCTTGCCATACTCATTATTTTTGGGTGTCATTCATGTTTAGAACGATTGCTCTGGCAAATCTGCACATTTGTATCTCAATTGAGCCTTCGTCACTGAACCAAAACCTCACGTGCTGGCTCAAATGGCTGTTCTATACTTGTTATGCGAGCATAGGAGGAAGACACATTTGCTTGGTCTGGTCTGAACCTTTGTCACAGTCCACAAATCTCATGTAGTGGCTCAAATGTCGACTGAATGCCATTTTGTGCAAGCAGAGAAGGTTCTGATGAGTCATTTGCACAGGCTAACCTTAGCTTTCGTCACTGTACAAAATCTCATGTGCTGCCTAAAATGGCAATTTCTGTGCTAATATTCACGCCAGCAGGAAATACTCTGGCGAGCCTGCACATTTGCGCAGGCATAGTTAATGGACAATGCGATAAATATAAAAATATCTTGTGCTGGCGTTGAAGGCTCTATGGAGTCACACATTTGCACAAGCTCGCCTGAGCCTTCGTCATAGTACCGAAATATCATATACTGGCTCAAATGGCGATTTGTGTAGCGTTTATGTGAACAGCAAATGCTGCTGCAGGTCTGCACCAGCAGTCATGGCATATCTGTGCAACCATAAGTGTGCTGTATCAATGCGTCAAAAACGTTCCCAGTACGTTGTAATAAAATTCCTCAAAAATTATTTGCTAGTTTACCGAGAAAGAAAATTCAAAGTGGTAATCGTTTTATGCCCTTTGACATGCAGATTTCCCTAAAAAGCAGTCACACTAGAAAAAAGTACTTATCAGGGCAAAACTCTAGAATTGTGTCTAGATTTGCGTCCAAACAATCAATTTAATCACCAATTGCTTGGCAGAGCCATAAACTGCAATGTCACTGATAATATGTGCGCCCAAGGTCATCACAAATAAAACAAATTCTAACTTATAAAAAAATCATAAATTCAATAGGTATATTTTTTTTCCTTTTCAGCTATTTTACGCCAGCATCAGTGCGGAAATTAGCCACAACCAGTTCGTTGTAGCAACTACAGATGATATAACAATGACCGGTTTGAACGTCTCATTAAAGGATTAGAAGTATTCATCATGAGTGTGAGGGTGGGATAGAAAAATCCGTCCTGGGGATCACCGATTGGCATCACGAGGCTTGCCGAGTGATGACAATCGGTGATCGCGAGGGACAGATTTTTTCTATCCCACCCTCACACTCATGATGGATACTTTTTCTTGCTCACCACTAAATACCTCATTTTATATTACAAAGACATGAAACATCTTCCAAAAAATCCTGATTTCGCTGAGATGCGACATATTGACGTCATTTTATCATTACAATGACGTCACGAATCAACGCGATGACGACGTGTGGCTATTCGTTTTTTATCTTTCCCTAGGGCTGGTACGGGTGTGTGAGATAGAATCTCATATGGGTAAAAACAGCGGAAATCTCGATTTGGTGTGCTAGAAAAAGTCTGCCTTATCACTGAAAGTCCTTTAGAAGCTTTATAGTGTTACCCCTTCAACATAAAATAAATAAACCCATGAATATCGTACCAATATGAATGAGAAAATCAATCATAATGACAAAGGCTGAAGGAGACTTCTTCTATGCTATAAGTATCAAAATCTCATTAATTGGCTCAGATTTTACTTTGTATTTCAGTCACCAAATGGGTTTAGCAAGTATTGAATGTGGGGAAGGAGAAGCACCACAGGATGTCGAAGAGGCAAATTCAGAAAGAGAACCTCTAATTCGAAAAGAAACTAGTGACTGCGTCATTGTAGTTTAGAGGTGCATTAATTGATCCGAAAGGAAGTCAACTGAACTGTAAAATGTATTGGAATAGTTGACTGAAACTAGAGAATAAAACATTGAATCAACAGATAACGACACATAAATCTATTGCATGTCAGGCGTTGCCATATTGGATGTTCTATATCGAAATGGTTATGGTCTAAAATACTAGGGGCATTTGGAAAGTTCGTAGCATGGTCATCACAGTGATCGATTTATTTACAAACCCTATCATGTTTGGTATCATTATAAAGAGATATCTTTCTTCTATGTTATAGCACAAATTTCATGAGAATGTTATGATGCAAACACAAAACTATAATTGTGAATACATGTACTGTTTGTATACTGTAAAAGCGCAAAATTTCAGTTGAAAATATAACTTTTTACCTTTTAAAAAAAGTGCAGAACATAAAGAATAATTTCATGAAATTAGATAAATTTGTACCATGTGGTAGGCCAGAATCTTGTTCAGTGATAATACAGTTGATGATTCAGTTGGATGTTCCTAATAACTAAATATCTGAACAGCAGTACCACAACAGTTTCGAAAGCAATGCAATGCGTATATTTGTTCATCTAAAAATCGCAAGTCACAATGCACATATTTTGAAACTATATAACCATCAGTAGTTTAAAATGCCTAATGCTGGTATTTTTCTCATGCACACCTTATGCTCTTTGTATTGAAATCAAAAGAAATTTTGTAGACCAGAACAAAGGGAAAATAACACTCAAAATCTTCCCATGGGCAAAATTAGATAGCTATGAGTTGACGTTCTGGTTCATTTCAATTGAAAACAGTGGCAATCAAAAAAGTAAAAATATCTTGAGAGAAGAATTCAATCAATTTTGTGATGGTTACCGTGATACTATGAGAAGTTCTTATCCCATCGACAAAATATGAGAGGTTGAGTTACCCCATCCACTTCTTGAAAAATAGGGGCAGTGTTATCAGGAATAATTTTCTTGAATACAGAACTAATCATGCCACTAATTTTGGGCGACGAAACAATTTTTATACATTGTTCTGTACAAATAAAGCAACACATATACTCATTAGGTTTTTTCCTGCTCCTGTAGTGACACAATTTATAGTAAAAGTATAAAGAAAAATCGAAAAAAGTCCCATTTTTGAAAGATTACAATTTCTCTATTTTTCATCATTTTCCAACTGCTTAGGTGTAGGTCGTGCAAACAGTGATCGCATAATATATTTTAATCAAAAATAAGTTGGTACCAAATTTGCCAAATCATGATCGCAAATAAGATCTCCAACTTTCCTTCGTTTTCCCCTCGTATTTTGCTTAAAACTTTCGCTAGTATACAAAACCCTATTTATTTTTAACATGCACTGCACATGCACGCCAAATTCTTTTTCGACAAAAATTCATCCACCAAGTGACCATTGAATTATAGTTTCCAAAAATGTATTATGTTCTCGCGTTGAGGCCCATGGGTTAAATCAAAATCTGCCGGTGTCTATGTACAGAAGTACAGTTTGGTTTTGAAGTTCTGCTGTGAGCTCCTAATTCACACGTTGGTAAAAACAATCTTTTTATGGACCAGCATAAGGCGTAAATCCCATAGGGTGGCAGAATCTTTTAATACAATTATGTGCGTATCTGCCCTGTCCAAGGGGCCACATGTTTTGCATTGGCCTTTTTGGCCTCAGGGGCATAATTTTAACAAATTTGGTAGATTTCTACTAGATTATGCTACATACTTAATATCAAGGCTCTGGTTTTAGACATGACTATTTGTCATGTTTTCTCTTTACTATGTAGACAATAAGATGCAATACAAAAGAGATTGCAGGAAGAAATGTTATAACTTATCATATAATACATCAATTTAAGTGATAAAAAACAAGGAAAGAGAAGTATGCACTTAACAATGATATTGAATACTCAGTGGTTATCTTTCCTTTTTAAAACTACATCATACCTTAAGATATGAGTTCATTTTCTGATTTTTTAGCTTAAACATATGCTGGGGGAATTCAACAGACCCACTTTTTTGAGTAGGTTCTTTTTAGCATTTAACATATATGGATTAAATATGAGAATTTAACTCTCAAACTTTATGCTTATCTAAACCTGGATTAACAAAATGAGAAAATAGAATGGCATGCTGCAGGCCTTTAGTAAAGAGTGCATAATGAATCAAAAATGTTATTATTTCTCAACCAAAACATATGTTTAGGGTGCTCAAAAGAACCGTCTCATTTGCTGTGGGTACTAAAGTTAACCCTCTCAATGAGACGGTTCTTTCGAGCACCCAAAACATGTGCTAAAGCTGGTGGGTGAAGAATGTGTTGATCTTTACCTATGCAATAGTCACTGGTTCTCAGTGGTCACTATTTTAGCTTTATTATCAAGATGTAATCGTGGTAAAACAACTTGCCTAGTAAATACACAGGTTAGATAAAAAAAAGTGTCAGCATATACCTGTGAATATAATCTAACCCATAATTCTTAGCATATGTTTTGAGTGCTCAAAACCCGTCTCATTAAGACGGGTGTTTTAGTACCCACAACATATGTTTTGGTTAATGAATATGAAATTATTTTTCTGTTACTCTAAAGACCTGAAATACATGTATTTTTAAGCTCACTGTTGTTCCTGCCCATTCTAAGATGGTGATTATATTTTTGTAAGTACTATGTTTTTTGTCAACATTGCACGTTTTTCAAGTTTCAGATTTATCTCGCTAAAGCAGAAAGAGCTGGCTGTTTTGTGTGAGCTGCATGTATTTAGTTGCCATTATGTTTTAGCATTTGTGTGTCTCTTCCTCTTGGTGGCATGGGTTGTTCTGAAATATGTGGTTGTAGCATATCTAGATTATATTCACTTAATTTAGGAGGTACAATAATTGGCATTTGGTACCGTATTCACTCTACAATAACAACAGGTATGTCTATGCAAATAGTGATACAATGAACCCTGTCTTAAGCAGCCACTCAGAAATAGACAAAACAATGGCCTTAATGACACATGGTAGCTTAATGAAGGTCGAAAGTATTGCAGAATGCTCCCCTTGGAGCATTCTGCAATACTTTTGACCTGCATTAAGCGATAATTGGTCTTGAAAAACAAGTTTTGGTCTTGTTTGAAAATGGCCGTTTTAGACAGGTTTTACTGTACAGTCTTCAGAAGCAGTCTGTTCAGTGTTATCACTGTCTGACATTTTATAAACCTTGTCATGTTTTCAAATAGACATTTTAAGTGTAAGATAAATATATAATTCTGACAGATACCTCGATGCAAATTGTGATAACTTTTAACAGAATGCTTCTGCAGAAGCAGTCTGATCAGAGTTATCACTATCTGCCATTTCACAGGCCTCCACAGTTTGTAAAATGGACGTTTCAAGTGTCAAATAAATATCGTGAGTAGTTAAGGTGGCTAGTATTTTGGAATCATATGGTATCACACCCCACAACCGCCATGGTTATTATTCCCTGTCATTAGTGGCTCGCTTTCAAAATGTTGTTTTTTCTCACTCTTATCGAAAGGTTCAATAACCTCAGTGTGGAAGTGAATGTTTTCTTTCTTTCTCTCGCAATCTCTCGCCTGTTCTCGTGTGTCCTCTTCCAACTGGTTCTCGAGCTGAACAGCGAATTGAACATGTCTATAGTACAACATGAAGTTGTTCACCAAAGCTGGGACGGTAAACCCAATCATAAGCACTCCACAGATCGCACAGAAGCTGCCTACTACTTTCCCTACCAGCGTTGTTGGATACATATCACCGTATCCAACCGTTGTCATGGTGATCAGAGCCCACCAGAATCCATTTGGAATGTTTTCAAACTTTGCCCTGTCATCTACGAAATAGATTAAGGATGCGAACACCAATACTCCCAGCGCCATGAACCACACTAAAAGCATGAGTTCACTGAAGCTGGCGCGAAGTGTGTAAACAAGAATCCACAGACCTGGAACGTGTCTAATCAACCGGAAAATTCTGAGTACACGAGCTACACGTAGAAGTGATATGTATTGGACGGCAGTGACATCTAATTCTAGCTCTGGATCAATGCTGTATATCAGTAATTCAACATAGTCCGGCAGAATGGCTAGAAGATCAATTACCGGCATAAAAGAAATGAGAAAGTGTAATTTTCGCGGAGAAAACACAAGTCTTGTGATGTATTCAAGTGTGAAAAATGTGAGACATATCATATCTATGATCATAATCACTGGATGTGTTGTTTTCATTTGATAGTATCGGCCATCGTCCGTAGAATCGGAGGTATTTTCTTTACCGGATGTGACGTTGGTTGTCAATGGGAATGCCTCTGTTGTTGTTTCCTGGTAGCTTTTATTTAGAAGTGTGACGTAGTGATCAAAGGGTTTCGTTGTTTCGGCAATGAAAGCGGATATAGAAACAAATACAAATAATAAAGAAATTATTCCAAATACCTGAAATAGAGAAAATACATTAGGGGACAAAAATTACACTCGTCCGCTCATAATTACGAGTGAAATCTAGAAAGGACGAGTAATTCTTCCCAAAGCACTCGTCCTACAGATATTTTGTGCTCAGTAAAGTTGGTAAGGGTGGTATAATAGGACGTATACTATTTTTATTATTGATTCGTTTAGTAGATATTCCAGGGTGATTTATTTAGTCATAAATACAAAATACAATTATTCCTCCACTCTATTTTAAAAAAAGTATCTTAATTACTTTCTATCAAAGCATAATGTTCTTTGTGTTTATTTTGAACCTAGAGCATATATCTTAGTACTAGCTCCGATATTTCGATGTATCTGCTAACTCGAATTAAAATGAGTTTCGTTGGATTCTCTGATAATCGGGCGCATTTCTGTTCCATTTAATCACTTATTGTTTCAGTGATGTTTCAAAGGGAATTTAGGGAGCACAGTGGCTCAGTGATAGAGTGCTTGTCTCGAGATCGAGGGGTTGTGGGCTCGAACCTTACCAGCGTAACTGTATTGTGTCCTTGAGCAGTACACATTAATCATTGCTACGTACTGGTTCAGCACAGGAAGACCCGTCACATAATAACTGAAAAACTATTGACTGGGGTGTAAAGAATCCAATCAAACAAAACAAAACACCAATGGGAATTTATTCAATAATTCGTTTTCTACTTTGTCATGGAAGATGAATTATTTGTAACGTATTTCTTTTCTGTCAAAGCATAATTTATTATGTGTGATTAAAAGAAACGACTCGCTGAGATGTTTATTTTAAGAGTCTATCATGACTGAAAATTAGTATTTCTTTGCTTATATAACTTATAAATTACTAATTTTCTTGACTCCTTATTTTTCGAACTACTGGTGACTAGAAGTAAAACCTGGCCCGGAAGAAGTCATCCATTTTTGTGAAGTGTAACGTTTATTTCCGTGATGTGTAGTTGAACAAAGCATTTGGTTCCACTCACTGAAATATTGCGTGGCTCTCCACTATTGAAACAGATGGCCCGTGGCGAGTCTAGAGGGGCCCCTCCATATCCCCCGTTTTAAGTATCCTGCTAAAATGAAGTAATTTGGTCTCACTGAGACAAAATTATTTCAATTGAGACAAAATTATTTCATTTTTTAAAGGTATATTTAAGAAAAATGAGATAAAACCAGCAAAACGAACCCCCACACCTTGATACATATAAAGCCCCTTTCCAGAAATCCTGGATCCGCCCCTGATGACTATTACAAAAGGTTTTTATAAACTGTATGCTGCCTTTAAACATATGTTGGGATATATAATTGTACTACAGTGGAATCACGTTAAATCTTAAGTCACCATCACTGCACAAACTACGTACCTTAGCACCCGTTGAAGAGTTTGACCTACTTAGAAACCTCCAAACAATCGGACGCCATTTTTCCCACCAAGTCTGTGACACAGGTTTATCACTGGATGTTGTTGCAGGTAACAATGTTTTAGTTTTCCGATCTTTCTCAAATCTCTGCAGTGCTTCAAGTGTGGCATTCCAGTCATTATAATTGGTCCAACAACATCGCTCTATCTTGCTTGGCTGAACTCCCCAGAATTGCAGCTCCGTCTTAGCAGCTGGGCCACATACAAAGGACGGTAAATGGAGCTCCCCGGTCCTCAGGTAATTAAGCACCGCCTGAAAAATATCGAACACATTATTTCCCTTTACTATTGATTCAATATTGTGGCCAGAAAAATATGGGTGAAAATCGACAACAAAATATAGTAATGTTAATTAACCCATATATGCCTACAAGTAGCGTCCTTTTAATGGGGCGTCGTCAAACAGCGCAAAACGAGATCAGACGCCGCAAAACGCGGCGTCTGATCAGGTTCTCCACTGTTTGCTTACATAAGTATCTTTTAAAATTTGAATAAAAATGAAAAATACCACCCAACAACCCTTAAAATGGAAATGGACCAGTCCAATTGATAACATTGGGAAATTACATTGGGCTTAAATGGGTTAAAAAGCAAGCGTAGTCCAATATTTCCGCCAGGTAAGCATCAAACCCTGAACGAACATCTTCTACCCATTTAAGCCTAATGAGATTTCCCACTCTTATCAATTGGACCAGGCCATTTCCGTTTTAAAGTTTGCTGGGTGGTATTTGCCGTTTTATTCATATTTTAATAGAATCTTCTGTAAGCAAACAGTGGAGAGCCTTATCGCGTTTTGCGGCGTCTGATCAGGGTCTGCACTGTTTGTCTATGTCCCACAACAATGTCGCTAGGCGTATATGGGTTAAACAATTTTACTGCGCTTCTGGTTGCCAAAACTAACGTTTTAGGTGATCAAAAGTCACAGTTTGGCGATCGGGAACGTTGATTTTGCGTTCGACGATTTTCAGTAGGCGAGATTGGTACGAAATGTATGCAATGCTTATGATTGGATAACTGCACAGATTTAGCGACGTAAAAGTGTATATATTAACTTACCTATCAGTTTTAACAGATGAGTTGGGAGCTCTGTTGAACCGCAAATTTAACATTTCGCAATTTTCACACCGTGTGAAGAATTGGTACCAAAACGTCACTTTTGGAAAATGTGAAATTTGCGTATGGTCAATTTCGATAATTTTGGGGGTCTAACATCTGTGTTCAAATTTCACATCTTTATCATTTTTAACTGTGAAGAATTGGTACGTATTCATGTCATCTGAGAAGGACTGCTTCGATTTTTCACAAATGTGAAGAATTGGTACTCAATTTTCACAAATGTGAAGAATTGATACCAGTTCTTCACAACTCAAAAGTGTAAATAATAGAGGTATGCTAAGGAGTTATGTCTGTTGTGTTCTGAAAGTTTATATATTTGTATGAAATTTCTTGTATATACCTAGAACCTTCGCTGTCTGAATGCCATCTCAAATAAGTTGCTATTTGCACAGATGCTTGAAATAATGAATTTGAGTGATTTCATAAAAAATAAAACGAAATATTTGCGTGGAAGCCACACAATCTGATGATTTAAGGATTTCGGAGCAATTGTTCTAAATAAGCATTAGAAATAAACACGTTAGAACTTTTTTCAAAACAATATTAATATGTTGTTGTGTTTTTTTTAAGAATAACTGGATGCCGAAATTCAATAGGTCCCTAAGCACCACAAAACTAGTTCGTGAAATATTCAACATAACTTTTGAGTGTTTCCCTTCATGATTATGAATGACAGAGCGGACATTATTTTGTTACAGGTGCCACTGGCTAAATCAATATTTCTCTCAGGAACACAATTCATTATACGGAAAATAGAGGGTCTTTGGGCCAGGGGTCGCTCATACATAAGGGTATAGCAAAGATTAGCTCCTCTCAAAGCCCAGCTATGATGTTTTATTAATCAGCAGTTTCATTATAAAGCTTTGCATGGAAAAGTGTCCATTTATTTTGTTGCCAAAAGGCACAGGATGTTGACAATCTTGGTCATGGTCATATTGTTAACAAAGATGGTAGAGGTCTACAAGCTGATGCTACATACCAAATATCAATGCTCCAGAGCAAGTGTGTTCAGTCAAGAAGTATTGTCTTTCTTACTAGGCCTTGCTATTTCAGATAAAAAAAAATAAAGCTTCACCAATATTGACATAGAAAAACTGGTTACGCCACCTGGCGGTCATATTTTTAAAACAGTCAAATAATTTGAACAACATTGGTGGAGTGTGTCTGCCTAATTCCTTTGAAATCTGACCAGAAGTTTTTGACAAGATTTTAGAGTGTTTCCTTTTGGTTGACAAGGCTACCAGATTTCTGCATAAAGTTAAAATCTTTGAACAAGTTTTAAAGGGGGTCGATCAACCCAGTGAATATTGGTGAGATTCCACCCAGTGGTTTAGGAGGAAGCTAAATTATTGATGGACGACGGGAGGACGGATGGCTAGCTGGCAGGACGGACATCCTGTGACCACAACGTGATTAAAAAAAGGATCCACCATTCACAGATATATGAAATTGTGGAAAAGCTGAATCTAGCTCTCCTTTAGCTATACACAAGCCTCACCCCGAGGAAATATTATTTTTGCATATGCCAAAAAGCGCAGCTCTGTAAATACATAGCTGGATCAGAGCCTATGCTTCTTTGCTACACTGATTGAAAATTTTCCTGCACTGATTGTAAAATCTCAAAAGATTCTGAATCTAAAATTAAAAGACTAGTGTTTGTTTCTGTATCTACATGGACACAAGCTCGCGAATCTGGGGCCAGTTTCATCAAAGCATTTAAGACGTGTTTTTGTCTTTAAAATGTCTTAGGACATGTTTAAGACAAAACTCGTGTTTCATCAAACTCTGGAGATTTAGGAAGTTCTCACTATTTGTCCTATACGTAGGACAAATAAATCGGTGTCCCAGCCGATACTTTTGTCCTTAATTGTATACATGTACAATGTACTAACAACGACTGCTGGTTTTCAAGTGATCTTAGAGGCTGAAGAGGCTAAAAACCTAGAATGTTCAGAGACAGGTATAATTGATTTACAAGTATGCTTATTACTGACCTGCTTCCATATTTCTATCAGTTTCGGAGTTGGAAGCATACCTCAGCCCCCCATCCCCCCCCCCCCCCAAAAAAAAAAAATAAAAAAAAAAATCTGGCTTTACTTGTCGCCACATAGCCGTGCAAGGAAGTTCTTACTCTTAATTTCATTGACCATAATAAATATTGGATTGTCTTACGTATTTCGGAGAAAACTTTTCAGTATCGCTCTACACGTACTGATTGCTCATAAACGTAACATGGCGATGGTTGAGGTGTTCATGATTTACGTCACACCAACAGCTATGGTCATACAAAGGCAAAACTTCGGTTTTATCAGAAAGACTGAAGAAGGCTGTAAGCTGACCCATGATCCTAAAACGTACCAGATCAGTGAACTTAAAAATGGCAATTTCTATACTATTTTTGTTGTTAAATTTGTTCTGTTTGTTTGCTTATTTTTTGTGTTTTAATAGTAACAAATGTGTATTGAATACGTCTTGGTGAGCTTCACAGTGAAAAAAGAATTCCACCATTCGCAGGTGTGCACTATTATCTCTGTGTGAGTCCGCCCGTCTGTGCATACCTTTGCAACTCGTGAAAATGCTATAACTCTCGAATAACACCAAATAATGCATCATTCTGCAGGAAATTACCATTTTGCGATATTTTCGCTCAGAGATGACCAATGTCGGTCGACGCATCTATATAGTCGGGTCAGAATCTTTGCTGTCCATGTAGTGTAAGTTAGTAAACCAAAGAGACAAATGTGTATTTGTCTCTTTGGGTTATAGACTTGCATAATGATCTATTTAAGATGGCGACTTTCCGCAACATCTAGTTTCTTTGCAGGAAGTGACCTATAATATGTTTATGTTAAGTGTACATGGTATTCCCTCACGTAGATTATAACAACCCATTACCCATTCTTGCGTTTAACAACTTACCCACTTTTGTTCTGAAACAATATCTCTTATATTTTTGTATGTTAAAGGCTGCCCACTAGACGGTAGCCTGGGTCCAGTCGTCAATATTTATTTTTTTGTCAATTTATTTTTTGTCAATATTTCATATTAAATATTCTAAGAATTAAGATAATAAAAGATAAAACATCAAAAGTATCGGTTGTCTGTTATTGATTTCGATCGATATTGTCATTTTTGACCAAGGAACGGAAAAATAATAATAAAAAAAATGATCAGACTGGAACCCAGGCTAACTAGACGGCTTTGGCGATGAGGAACTTATTTACACTCCACGTGGTGGAATAGTCCGCAAAAATCAGCATCAGTTACAAATAAATACTACAGTCAAACCTGTCTTAAGCAGCCGCTCAAAAGAAGACAGGTTTGTTTTCAAGACTGGTAATCGCTTAATAAAGGTCGAAAGTATTTCAGAATGCTTTCGTGGAGCATTCTGCAATACGTTTGACGTGCATTGAGCTACTACCTGTTTAACGCCTTCATTTTGTCTATTTTTGAGTGGTTGCTTAAGATAGGTTTTACTGTATTATCTGTTGATGGTTACAGCGGAAAGTACATGTACATGTAATCAGAAACAATATCCCGGGCATGGAAGACTTAGGCAACATCCGAGACTTTGCCCCTTTTGTATGTTGTAAACTGAGCATTTGAACTATTTTACAACCACCTCTCTATACCGACATTTTGATGAAACGCAAAATTATGTCGCAGGATCTTTTTAAGACGTTTTGATGAAACTGACCTACGCATATCCTAGAAAATGTCCCACGACACTTTTAAGATTTGTCCTAGGAACTTTATTGATGAAACTGGCCCTCATAGTTTCATTTCATACAACTACTGACCATGGAATGTTTAGATGGTCACAAAAATGTAAAATTTAAGTATTTGGCCTAATGTTTCAAAAGTCTTATATACAAGGATGAGCATTTTCCTTTTTTCATGTGTATAGTATGAAAAATACAACTTATACATGTGTCGTGCTACTTATGATATAACTATGGACAGGTGACTTTACTGGTCATGTAGCGTACCAGATTAGCATGTCACATATGTATGAAGTTTATAGCTACTACTTTTATTATATATGGGATTCTTCATAATAGACCTAATTTAATAGTGTAATATACAGTACAGTTTACCCCGTTCTCATTGACCTGAGATAGGCGATGTTAATGGAGGTTGGGATCTGCTGGATATATCATATGTTCATTTTCACGTGGTTACACATAACAGAATGGTTGTACTAATTAAGCAGACAAACAATGGATATGAATTGTGATCTGAAAGCAGGTTCCATCTATGATCAAAAAATACAGACGGGCCGGATTGAGATGCGACTGTCTGAGTCACATATATTGACGTTTGTTTGTTCTATACAGGAAAAATAGAGCGAATTGACTTCAAAAAAACTTTGATATAAACCTTGCAAACAGGTGGTGACTAATATCACGCATACCCTGATGTCTCTTCAAAAAATGCTGGAGCACAAACTCCAAAGAAACAATTTCTCGCGACGCGGCTCATATAATTGATTTGAAGCCTTACTCCTGTCCCAGATTTTTCAACTGTAAAACATATTATGAAATTTATCTGTAACTTTTTTGAACCACGTTATAAAATCCTGACATATATGTGAAAAATCGGAATCGAATGCAAAATGCAGCAGGGGGATTTTATCGATGTGAAGATTGCGCATGTATGCTGCATATAATTTCACTACGTGTGCAAATTTCACTGTGAAATCTATACTACTAAATAAACGAATTACCGCATAAACTGAAAAATCGAGGTCATTTTCATGCTTGATTTCTTTACTGTTACTTTAAGATATTGCTTTCATTGATAATCTCGGTTAGGATGAGTTTTCATTTAGCATAGATTTAGAGAATTTTGGAATTAAGTGTGTTTTCTAAAAGAACTGCGCCCTCTGGCGAATGTTTCTATATTTAGTGTATGTCACGTTCATGGTCACGCGTCACTATTTTTAGATCGATTGGGTTTCCAATACAAACTGAATGGAGATGACCGAAGCGTTCCGAATTTTTGTGTATATGTCATATGTATATGTGTATTATGCTGTGTCAAGTCGGCCATATTATAAACAACAATGGGGAAAACGCCGCCAAACTCGCCAAAGAAAAAAAGATATGGCTGTAATTTTAAATAATCCCTTATCAAAACTGATTATTAGTCCCGGTAATCATCACACCTTTCTTCGACACGCGCTTAATAATCCTAAGTGTCAAGGTCGCTGCGCATAATGTACTGTTTACATCGATTGGCTTGGTCGTACCACTTATATCACGGTAGGCAATGACGCTATCAAATATTATTAGTAAAAGGCGCCTCGCTGAAGTTTTTCTGTGATTTTCTTGACGAGAAGAAATAAACATAACCGCATTTACAAGTATCAGCTTTTGTAAAAAGAAAATAAAAAAAAAATCGTCGGTTCCGGGTCATTTCGGCCCATGGTCATTTCGGCCCAATAATCCCTTTTTGGTTCTTAGAAAAAAATAAATCTCACTCCTAAAAAATTTGGTAAAATTGGTCCGCGCGGTAAATGCGAGCAGAAAATAACCATTTTAAGGGCGTCGCGCGCAATCTCACTCTTTAATTTTTCAAAAAGTTGACAGGTATGCAAATAACGAAGTAAGAACTACACCAAAATCACCACCTTAGAACGGTCAGGTGCAAGCTACTGGTGAGGGCTTGAGGTTGAATTTGTTTTTAGCTCACCTTAGCAGCATATGTCAGCTTATAGGTAGGATGCCCATGGTCCGTTGTCGTCAACAATTTCAAACATCTTCTTCTCGGAAACCATTTGACCAATCAAAGACAAATTTTATGTGGAGCCTCTTTGGGTAGGGGGAACGAAAGTTTGTTTGTTGCATCTGGGTCACATGACCAAGATGGCCGCCACGCCCATATATGGTAAAAACCCTTCAAAAATCTTCTTCCCCGGAACCGGTGAACCAATTTCCACGAAACTTGGTATGTAGCAGTGGTGACTCTGCCCATCATACTTTGTTCAAATGATGACCTACGGTTGACCTTGACCAATTTTACAACAAGGTCAAATTTGTTAACTTAGGCTTTTCTACAGGAAAAAGTGAAAGCTGTTGATTTTTTCACAAATATTTCAGCCTCTGACCTGAAACCAACTGAAATAATGAAGAATTGTGAGTATTGAAGGCCGAGGTCATTTCTTGACCTTGGCTAAAGGTCATTTACGTATATGAAAATTAAAACTGGCTTTTCTCGGAAATTGATGGGCCAATCAAACCCAAATTTTATATGTTAGCTTTCAGGTACAAGCAGGGTTCCAGTTTGAGGGCAAATCGGCGAAATACTTCGCCCCAGACCGCTCCGTTTCGCCTATAATGGTCGTAAAAAGGGAAGTGTATTTCGGCATATGGAGGCGCGGTGGCTCAGTGGTAGAGCGTCGGACTCGGGACCTAGAGGCCCCGAGTTCGAACCCCACGACCGCTGTGTAGTGTCCTTGAGAAAGGCACTTTCACCTTCCCAAAGTACTAATAATACCCAGGAAGAAGTGGCTCCGTCTCAACATGACTGAAAAATTGTTTACCGGGACGTAAAACACCAATCAATCCAAACCATTTCGGCATCAGTGTTCCTTTTCAGGCCATTTTGGGGGGCGAAATTCGGCCCCACTCCCAAAGGCGAAACACCTCCTTTTTCCCAATTGGCACAGTAAAATTCCCAATCAGAAGTTGGAAGAAAAATAAGGAGAAAAAGTTTGTTTTTTAACCACGAAAAGTAACGACATTTCCAGGTTTGCCTTTGAAGAAGATAATTTGGTATACAAAAATTTCCTTAAATATTGTATTTCTTTGCATTTTGAGTGTGAAAACCACTCATTTATTGGTTTGGGCAGCTACCACTTAAAAAATTGCAGACTAATTTTTCCGACATTGTCCCTATTTTTGGACAGTACCAGTAACCAACACAACACTAAACTATAATAATCAGCAGACCTTAGTATAAACTTAAATTGACACTAGCTTTAAACAAGTACAGACTTTTGGGGGGGGGGGACTCACAAAACAGTAACAAAACAAACAGAACTTCTATAAAATAGTTAATTACTACCATTGATGGCAACTAGAGTTATGAAAGTTCAAGACACCTTTCTCTGACTCACGCTCAATAATCCTAAGTTTCAAGGTCGCTAAACAGCTTACATTGATAGGCTTGGTCGTACCACTTGACGCAGTAGGCAATGACGCTATCAATAAAATCTGTTTAAAAAAGTGCATTGTTCAGAAATAAGAACCTGGATTTGAGCGATTTTTGGCATTGTTTGGAGGAAAACAAATATAGTAAAAGTCACCTCGCTGAAGATTTTTAGTGATTTTCAAGATGAGAAGATATAAGCATAATCATGTTTACAAGTATCAGCTTTTGTAAAAAAAATTAAAACTCGCCGGTTTCGGGTCATTTCGGCCCATACCTATTTGGGCCCATGGTCATTTCGGCGACTAGAATCGCCAATACAAGTTTCAGATTTCATAAAGCTGTGAAAAATTAACACACATGAAAGGGGGATACAAGTTTCAGCTTTTTTAAATGCAAAATAAAGGTAAATTGACAATCATGAAATATTTCCGCGCTTGCGTGGGCTCTTTTCTAGTATTGGTATGAAATATGTGACGTATAGGTACCAATTTATACGTGCTGTGAAGACTTGGTACCAATTTTTCACAGTGTGAAATTTGCGAAATGTGAAATTTGCGGCTCAACAGAGCTCAAAAGAACCGTCTCGTGTGTTTTGGTTGTGTAATAAGAAAAGGATATGTTCTGGCACGTACCTGTATCTGTTTTAGAAAGGGGCTACTACACAAACTTTGACCTTATTGTAATCAAAACTAAAACAACTGATATGAACATTTTTTAAATTAATTTTGGGAGTGCCTGGGATTAACTGAATGTCGTTTACTGCACGACATAGTAAAACACATCAAAGTCATAAAAAGCACGGGCAGGGGTCATAATAGCCAAAAAATGCTCATAAAAACGAAAAAAAATATCATCTCATTATCTACGCATAGCCTTAACCATCAAAACTACATTATGAAAAAAAGATGTATGTCTCTCACTAAACTTCACATCATTTAAACTATTTTGAGGAATTTCAAAAATATACACGCAAAGGGAATATAAAAAAACAACTGATAATATATAAGGTCAACCCGTCGAGCCCTACAGTTAAGATAAAAATTGATATGAATTTTTTAAAAGAAATTCCAACTATATCGCAAAAAGATACATATCTCGCAAAAAGATACAGATCTATTTTCCTAACCGCAAATATAAAATGAGCGGCGACAATGCGGTATGTCCGACCAGCAAAGGCTCAGATCAGCCTGCGCATACGCGCTGTCTGATCAGAGCCTTTGCTAGTCGCTTGAATATTATATGACTGTCAAGCTACTGAGCTAACAGCATTTGGAGTTTCTAAGCTTAAAAGGAGGCTGCACAGGCTAATGATCAAAACGCCACATGTCGCGACTCAAATGCGATTTGAATACGCATCACATAGGATCAAGCGAAATGTCGGACGAGGCTGTGTGTCCACCCAGACTCTTCAGATCTATCCCTGCTCAAGGTAAATATCCGGACTTTATGGATAAATGTGCATGCGCGTCAATAGGGTGCGACAAGTATCATGGTCAAAATTGATCATTATTTTGACTTCTTTTGCTAACAATATAGGGGCCAGAGGCCAAGTGCGTCAACCTTAACCATTTACATACTGGCGACTCCATAATGTGTACTTTGGCAAACGGTGAAGCTGTGATGAAATGCCGCTTCATGCGGCATTTCCATCAAGGGTCTACACTGTTTGCTAGGACAAAACGGAGACCGACTCAAGTTTAGAGAAAAACATAAAATTCTATTTGGCGATTATAGCCCGTGACAATTAACCATCGCAAATATATTGTATCAAGTCAGAGGGATGACTCCATTAGTTCATAAAGGGTAAAAACCAGGGCACGAAATTACAATGCATCCTTAATGTTAAGTATTAGTAAGTATTGATATTTCAACATCATTTTAAACGTTTTATAAATTGCTTGGCTCCGTGAAATGTATATAGTTAAGGATGTCATTGTGATGTTAAGAATAGATAGATAGATAGATAGATAGATAGATAGATAGATAGATAGATAGATAGATAGATAGATAGATAGATAGATAGATAGATAGATAGATAGATAGATAGATAGATAGATAGATAGATAGATAGATAGATAGATAGATAGATAGATAGATAGATAGATAGATAGATAGATAGATAGATAGATAGATAGATAGATAGATAGATAGATAGATAGATAGATAGATAGATAGATAGATAGATAGATAGATAGATAGATAGATAGATAGATAGATAGATAGATAGATAGATAGATAGATAGATAGATAGATAGATAGATAGATAGATAGATAGATAGATAGATAGATAGATAGATAGATAGATAGATAGATAGATAGATAGATAGATAGATAGATAGATAGATAGATTTAGGTACATTTAGTTTCTTAATATTAAGTATAGGTTATAGGTCATATACACGCTAGAGAACCACTGTACTCTAACAGTGCAGTCATCGCGTGGTGGTTGCATTCGACGAGTGCACAAAATAGTGTACCTAGCTGTTAAAAAGGGTGATATTTTGGTCAATTTTTACTTCTGAAAATGTTCATCGCGAATTATTGTCACTTATAAATTCCAGCTGTGTATCTGCTCTATAACATTTTTGGTGGATTGAGTATTAGTCACTACAGCGCCAGAGTTATGCCAAAAATGCGATTTTTCCTGAAAAAAGAGGACAAAAGAAAATTTTGCTTATGTTCTGGAAGCTCAGTTTGCTTTAGCTAAAATGCAAAATAACAGTACTTTAATGTGAAAAAGTTCAAAATCTGAGGCTGGAGCATTTTGAATGTTTTTCAAGCTGCTCATACTGTACGCAAAGTTCTGTATATCGGGTGTTCTGGCCCAGTAGTCGGGTCGTTGACTGCAACATATTGATATTATTTAAACACTCGATACAGAACTATGCGTACAGTATAAAAAGCATGAAGAACTTTCAAAATGCTTTATCCTCAGATTTTAAACGTTGTGCACATTAAAGGACAGGGATTTTGCATTTTATCGAAAGTAAGTATAAATTTCAGAACAGAAGCAAAAATTTATTTCATCCTATCTTTCAGGAAAATTCACATTTTGGCATAAATCTGGCGCTGCAGCGACTATCACTCAAACCACAAAAAAATGTTAAGAAGATACACAGCTGGATTTACATTGTATATGTGATAATAATTTGCGATGAATATTTTCAGAAGTAAAAAATGGGCAAAATATTACCCTTTTTAACAATCGGGTACACTACTTTGTGCACTCGTCGCTTGCAACCACTTCGCGATGACTGCTCTGTTCGAGTACAGTGGTTCTCTAGCGTGATATATTACAACTATGAAAGAATTAAGTGGGGACGAGCATAGCGAGTGAACCACTTGGGATGCATTGCAATGGTGGACCCAAGGATACTAACTCTGAATATATCTGGATCTCTGTCGAAGAAATATACGCCCCCTTTCTGTCTGTAATACTTTCTCAGAAACCTATCATCACACAACACACTAGAGTTGCCTTTCCTTAGTGTCTTTCGGAACGTCTCGAATATTTCCCCTCCGATGTTGAACACAACTATCTCCTCCTGGTGGTCGCCAGGGGGCGGGTCCAACTGCGGTTCCATTGTTCTTATCTTCTTACTTCATCGGACCTTGAGGTGTCTTAACATTGGACCAGTTAACCAGCATGCACCAGCATCGCACCTTTTAAGTTTTGAATAAATGAATGAGAGTAAACCTAGGTTAGCGATAATATAACAACAACAACAACAGCAGCAACAACAGCAATAGCTAACATATAGTGAAACCTGTCTTAAACGACCACTCTAAAAACACCAAATAAGGGTTTTCAAGACCAATAATCGCTTTACGCAGGTCAAAAGTATTGCAGAATGCTCCAAGGGTAGCATTCTGCAATAATTTCGACCTGCATTAAGCTACCACATGGCTTTAAGACCTTTGTTTTGTCTGTTTTTGAGTGACCGCTTAATACAGTTTTCACTGTACTAAACCCATATAAGCCTAGCGACCTTTTTATGGGACATGGACACACAATATAGACTTCGATCAGACGCTGCGGATCGCGGCGTCTGATCAGGATCTCCATTCATGCTTACATAAAGTTCTATCAAAATTTAATCAAAATGAAAACTACACCCCAAAACTCTTAAAATGGAAATGGACTATTATGCGCAGGCTGGTCTGAGTCTTTGCTGGACACACATATCACACCTAGACTTGCTATGAACAAAATTTCAATGTTCTAGCTTCTATCTGTAGCTAAACAAGCTGGTGTGAATATCATTTTGTCGGAAACCCGAAGACAGGGTTTCTTGCGACACTGTCCATTTGGGAAAATGCATTTTGTTCACATTAAAACTCAACTCAACTCAACTTTATTTTCTCAGAATACATAAAGTATTAAATGAGAAATCACTGCAAATGTCAGCTGTAGGCAAACTTTTTTCCATTCTTAACTCAATTGAGCATGAAATTTAAACTGCTCATAAAAACTTAAATATCAAAAAGTGAAGAAGTGTTTTGCATTAAGTCTCTCAGATATGCTACTTATTATGCTATTAAATGCTAAAATGCTAACAAAGAGCAGGATAAGTTTGTGATCAGCTGAATTGGTCATGAAAAAGTTTTATAACCTGGGGCCTGGAGTTTTGCATCATCATCTGCCATACTGCGTGTATGCAATCAGCGAAGGTTCTTATAAACATGAGTAGTAAAACAGGCTCGCGTGAACCTTCGCTGTTTACTGATACTGTGACCGGTAAAAGTTATTATATTCATTCGCGGATACAGAGGGTCCGGACCCCACCTGAAAAATCACAAAGCTATAGGGTTTCTTAGCAATTCTGGCCCAGATCCCCTGAAAAATCAAGCCAACATTCAACGTTGTGCCATCATCGGTCCAACAGCGAAACGCCACGTAAATGACGTTTCGCTGGCGGGCCAATGGTGGCCCGCTGTTAGGGGTATTTGGATCCTCTCTCCCCACATCACAAACAAAATATAACAAAAACAAACATGTTGTCAGAGTTTGACCTCTGTCAAAACTCTCTGGATCCGCGCATGGTATGGTTTGTGCGTCTGAGCGAAGATACTCCACGAGCTCAACCGATCGGATTATCTAACGTACAGACACCTAAACGGTACGATAACTTTTTTATTGCACCAGCATGCATTTGCACTTTGAGCATTGTAAACTTTAATTTCATTAATTACCTAAAAAGCCTGTTCTTGCCCATTACCTTAATTTATTTCCTAATCCCTGTAACAAAAGTATTCACACGATTATACGTATGACGTCAAAATCCTGTATTATGTGTTTAAAAAGTCAACGATTTACATTTTTAATTTCAACTTGAATTATTCGTGTAATGCCGAAAGGAAGTTTAAGATAAATTACTTTGATCGAAAACCCAACCTTTGACGATATATGTGTATTTTTGTTCGATAAGGGGCAATTAAATTAAATCACTTTGCACGCTATCGATTTTAAAAGTTTGTCGAAACCAATCGCAAATCAAGTGCGAAAATTTGATAAATTGTGGCGAAATAAAAATATTGATAAGTAGTTTGTTGACTGGCTAACTATACTTAAGACTTTGTTATACTAAAGCACGGCTAAACAACGTACAGAAAAACATGTCTTAAGTGGCCACTTAAAATAGACATTACAATGGTCTTAATGGAAAATGGTAGCTTTATGAAGGTCGAAAGTATGCAGAATGCATTCTGCAATACTTTTGACCTGCATTAAGCGATACTCGGTATTGGTACCCACTTTTTGATGTGTTTTTGAGTGGCCGCTTAAGATAGGGTTTACTGTACTTTCAATTGAATATTAGTAAGGCACTATGCACTTGGAAAATAAAACAGTTTAAAACCACCAACACCAAAATAGAATAAGCGCAGTAACTCAGACTCGAGGCCGAGGGATTGCTGGCTTGAGCCTCACCAGAGTCACTGCGTTGTGTCTGAGCAAGACACATTAATCCTTGCTTAATACTGGTTCAAGTTTCAACTCAGACGGACCCGTCCCGACATGACTGAAAAATTATTAACTGGGGCGTAAAGAATCAAATCAAACAAAATAATCTTAAAATAGGTGGTACTGTCGTGCCAACCAAGAGTGACAGTGACGTAATATTTTGTTTACAATTGTTAAGTTAAACATTAACTTGTACACTCAACTTGAACTAACGCGAATCGATAGATCGCTTGTGTATTAATCCTATCCACAGGATAGGATTAATACGCTTGGCTGGCAGGACAGTAGTTCAGCAGCTGCCTCCTTTTTTGATGAAATCAAACAATAGCTGCAATAAATTGAGGCCAGCATAACTCCAATGCATATTCGCAAGCCAATGGTACTAAGTCCTCTTCGTTTCATACGCGTATGAAACGAAGAGGACTTAAACTCCAGCTGATAAGACGTTTTAGACTTAATTTTTCGCAATAACTTTTTTGTCTTCAATTTTAACAAAATGTGTTCGCGATGAAAGTTGTAGAGGAGAATTTCTGCCAACTTCTTCAAAAGGTCTTGTGCTTGTGGCGCAAACATATTTTTGTGTATATAGATGAAGATTTTGCAATAATTTGAATTCGTCTTTAATTTCTAAGTCTTTTAGTGACAAGTATAATTCGTATAGGCGTGACAGAAAGGGGTGTTTTCAAAAAATATTCGGAAGCGGTGCATATTCTTCAAAAGCTGTGCATAACATCATACTTAAAATTTACCGTGCATTTGCAGAATCAACTTGAGGCACGCTTTTGTATAGACAAAGGCTGGGTCATCTCTAGACGTGCATTTTTTCTCTTATGCACGTGCTATGAAATGAACGATTTTGAGATGACCCTACTAGTTTAACGCACGAGCGAATCAGGCGCGATTTCTATTATATTTGAACAAGCCATCCATCGCTTTAGTAATTGAATTAGGGCGGTGCAATGTAACTTTTTGACTGACATCTTGGACTTAGTTTATTTGCGCTTCGCTTAAAATGTTCAAAGAGTGCATCTAAGCACAGAGGACCCTGCAGCATCTACGATGCTATAACCATTTGGAGAAGTTGGCGGAGATGTTCCTGAATAATTTTCATCGCGAACACATTTTGCTAAAATTGAAGTTATTGCGAAAGATTAAGTCTAAAAACTTATCAGCTGGAGTTTAGTACCCTTTGCTTGTGAAGATGAACGCCAATGCTCATGTTAATCATTCCTACATATGTGATGTGCATGTTACTAAGATTTCATGCAACATCTATAAATTTGAAATGCATCCATATGCGTACAAAGTATACATGAATTTTGGGTAGATTAATTGTCTTTGTTAAATTGAATGCAAGCTATACTCATACTCTCTATGTTTAATGCTTAATAAGTTAATGTTATGCTATGTTATTGTTGTAGTTATTTTTCAGATCAATACAAAAAAATAGAAAATATATTTTAAGTATAAGTTATTGTAAAGCTCGTGGATTATCTTCCCGTACATACGCACAACCATACAATAACGTTCTTATTGCACCAGCATGGATGTGCCCTATGTATATTGTGAGATATGTGATGTAAAGCATTGAAATTTCACTCAAAGGTGCAATAACGCAGTAAAAATGCTACACCGACACCAGTGGTAACTTAGCTGCCACCAAATGTGACACAAAGCTATATTTACTTTTACAGTTACGTTTTACAATGTATATAAAAAGCACGTGACTGTCGTGTAATATAAACTGCTAAGACAAACACCAGCATTCCTTCCTCTTCGCATGTGTATGTATATGTATGAGGGAATGGGAGCCGATGGGGGTCACCAGATTAATTTACTTTCAGGATAGCAAAATTTACCCCTACCCCCACATATCGAGGTAATAAAACTTTTTTTTCATTCTCAGCTCAATTAAGCATAGAATGCTCATAGATCATGTAGATATTAAAATATTGACAGCATACCATTCATTAGTACGATGAAATGCAAGAAAAGTTTGAAAGCTTTTCATACGTATTTAAGGTTTTATGGGCATTTGAATTTCCATGCTCACAGGAGTCATGGACGAGTGACATAAACATAGTTTGTTTGATTTGATTCCTTACGTCCCATCAACAATCTTTCAGTTGTCAGGTTATGTAGGGACGTAACTTCCTGGGTTGAACCAGTACCAAGCTAGGATTAATGTTTTGCTCAAGTACACAACGCAATGACGCCGGTGCGGCTCGAACCCGCGACCCCTCGGTCTCGAGTCAAGCACTCCTCAACTGATCCACTGCGCTCCCTATATAAAGATAGTAATTTTGTGATAGACGAGCCCATCTGAATAACTTACGGTGCATACATGTATATGAATATAAAGACGAGCGCGAACAGAGACACCCCGGTTGCTAGCTTTCAAATAATACAGACAGACAGAAAGACAGACAGAGATAGAGAGAGACTTTCATTACTAACCAGCCAAACACAAATCCATGTGCCAACAATGAAGATATTACGATTCGGGTGGGTTTCTCAAAAAAATAAAGCAGGTGCAGTGAGTGAGTCACACTATTCTGCCAAGCGATGCGAGAAAACAATGACGACACCGTATATGAGCCGCTACATGTTATTTCCAACAATGTGGCGTTTTGACAAGTGTAGACTCAGATGAGCCTATGCAGCCTCATTTTAAGCTTAGAAACTCCAAACTATGTTCGGTCAATAGCTTAACAGTCATAGATTATTTAAGCGACTAACAAAGGCTCTGATCAGTCTGCGCGTATGCGCAGGCTGGTCTGAGCCTTTGCTGGTCGCATATACCACATTGTTGGAAATCTCATGTCGCGGCTCATATATCCTAAATATAAGAACACATTTAAACGGTCATAGCTTTGTTGAACCGCAAATTTCACACTTCGTTACTTTCACACCATGTGAAGAAATGGTACCAACACGTCACTTTTGGAAAATGTGAAATTTCATACGGTCGATTTCGATAATTTTTGGGCTGTAAAATGTCTGCTCAAATTTCACATGACTATAGTTTGTAACGTGTGAAAAACTGGTAAGATTTGAAGAATTGGTACCAAATTTTCATATTATAAAGAATCGGTACTAAATCCTCATACGTGTGAGGAATCAGTACCAAATCTTCACATCTGTGAAAATTGGTATCAAATCTTCCCATGTGAGAAATTGGTATCAAAACTTTGCACAGGTCTCGTTTTTTGTACATTTTCCGCGGGTGAACACCTAAGTCCGGATGCCAGAAAGATATTTATTTTTGTTTGGCCTTATTTCAATACAAAAGAATGCCATCAAAAGCTATACACCCTTGTAAAAATTCAAATGATTATTTATTGAAGATGGTCTTATCTGTGAAATTTAACCCTTAAAGCGCCAATCACAACTGCATCAGACGACAAATTTTGGGACATTTTTCCCAATTTTCGACAAAAATAAGGTATGATATTTCATGAGAATCGTCTGCCAGCAGACGATTCTCATAAAATAGCATGCCTTATTCGTTATTTTTGAAAAAGCAGCAAAAAAGGAAATTGTCGTCTGCTGCAAGTTGTAGATGGCGCTTTAAGGGTTAAAGGTCAAAGTAGGTTAGATGATTGCCTTCTTTATGTGAGTGGTTTTATGAATATGGACAATAATATAATCACTTATACCAACAAATAAACTATCCTGGTCAGAGCCTAAACCAACATTGTAAAGTTGTGGTTAGTACTAAGCGGTAGGGTGTGTCTAATATCCTTCTGGTAGCCTTAAAACAAGTCTGCTATATCGCGAAGAATCTCCACACGTTAGCACTTCTTAGGGATAATATATACTGCTCAAATTATAATAAAATAGTACATGTTTCATTCATTGAATACATACAAGTATTTTATAAAAGTTTTAGTTTAGTCAGTACGTACATATATTTACATTTTCGAAGCAAGCCTTTAAATTCTTTAGATTTTGCAACCGTTCATAGCCTTCAAAACGACATAAATTTGATTCACAGCTGCAAAGCTCACTTGCCCGTGCAATACGCTTCGAACATCTAATTCATTCGCCAGAAATGTTGTGATTGACAGCGAGTCACACCTCCGTCACACGTGCATAACAAGTCTTTTGCTTGCTCTATTGGCTGTCCGTGTTCACGCTGGCTGTTCCGCTTTTCGTTTTACGCTCCGACGAAAACCGTTACTACGACTAAATATTATATACAAAACTGATTTATTTCCTAAATTATAAATATTTTTTTTTATATTATAGATATTTATATTAAAATGTAAATATAAGCAAATTCAATTTTTGGTCTGTTCATGGAATCATGAATACTTCGGGTCTCTTGCAAAGTTAACCTGAAGCCCTTTCACTTACTTTGCAAGAGACCCGAAGTATTCATGATTCCATAAACATTCTAAAAATTGAATTCATTTCTTAAGTAAATGAAGAACTAAGATAGTGAAAATAAATTAAAATGATTAACACAATCCTAAACCATGCGTAGTATAAATTGCATACAGGGTAAATCTTGGAACATTATCGTATTTTGAGCAGTGTTGAGATTTTGCTACTCGTCGAATCATCGCTCAGACCAGCCTACACAACTGCACAGACTCGCCAGTGTCTTCGCTGCTTGAAAGATAGCACCATATAAGAAAGCTATTGCGCCTTATATGGGTAAATAGCTTTCATGCGTCTAACGAAAGCAAACTTCAATCTTTTAAACATGTTTGGCTGAAAATAATAGAATGTATAAATCGAAACACTCTCGTAGCAGGCATCATTCAGTCGTTCATTCATTCGTTCGTTCGTCCCTTTATCCATTCATTCGCACTACCTTTATGAGTTTATCTTTCAGTTTGCTTTCTTTCTTTCGGTAAGTATAAATGGTTACAAAAAGCGGGATACCTAGAAAAATAAAGTAAACCTAGAATTTTCTTAGTTGAGCAAAATTAAGTAAGCATCCATATTATACACACACCTCTCCGTCCCGCCACCAATTCACCCAACCTCTGGGCACCCCAACGCCTTTCACATGCAAAAGGAAACCAAAATTTAGTATGTATCGTCACTATTACCAATTATATGCACACGATTCGCTTCCATTGATAAGGAATGTTTAATGCGAAAAAAACATATACCTTTTGACATGTTTGACATGCATTTAAAATCCTGTTATAACCACGCCCCGAATAGTAAGCTATATCTGTGTATTGTCCATTTCTTAACCGGAATAAAAATCCAAAAAATATTTACCTAAACAGACTAAGGTTCGCTTAGCGTGACCTCCGAGGCAAACAAGAAAACTACTTGTGTTGGGCGATTAGTCCTTTACATCATTTTACGAGCCTCGCCATGCGAAATAAAATTTTGCTATATGCTAATAGCGTAGGCGCAGATCAGACTGCGCATATGCGCAGTCTGCTCAGCGCCTTTGTTATTCGCTGCATTGATGGTATGATAGCTTTCAGTTTTATGCCGTTGTAACTAGTTTCTGTAGCTTAACAGATCGCGTTGAAGGTTATAGGGCCCACAACCACGAACACCGTTTTTCTCTTTACTTGGTAAAGGGCCATGCAGCTAATATGCGAACATTGACTCACCTTGTACCAGGTTAACCCGTGTAGGCGAAGCGTCTTCAAACACGTTATTATGAGAAAGAGTATAAAAATTAAACCCTTTCACCTGAACATGCTCACCTTTTGCATTTAAATTCGGAAATTTTCGCGAGAACCTTATTTTCGCGAATAGCGTTAAAAGACCTATTTGCTGTGTTAAAAATTGGCGACTTTGACATGGTTTACCTACATCAGTAAAGAACAAAGAATTTTCTCTATTTCGCGAGGATTTATTTTCGCGAAACTCCGCAAACGCGAAGTTTCTAGGCAACCATCAGATGAATAATGGGCTAAATTTTTAATGAATAGTGAATACCAGACCCCCCCCCCCATCCAGGCCCTCTTGAAAAGCAAATACTGCAACGGATGGCGTCAACTCTCCAAGTGGCCAAACTTCCCTTGATAATGACCTGAAATAATTCACAAGTTTACTCCATGGTATATTCGATGAAAGAATTGGATTGGTAGAGATGCTTAAGTGAGCCGTGACAGAAGATTTCCAACAATGTGGTTTTGCGACCAGCAAAGGCTCAGATCAGCCTGCGCATACGCGCAGTCTGATCAGAGCCTTTGCTAGTCGCTCGAATATTCTAGGAGTAATAAGCTTTACTGACTGAATTTCTAAGCTTAAAAGGAGGCTGCACAAGCTACATTCGTCAAAATGCCACATTGTTGGAAATCACATATCAATAAGCAACTGAATAATGCAAACAAATAGACACTGCTTAGACTGCCCCATTAGTCTTATATGGGACTACTTTGTTTGTACAATGTGCACTCTTTTCTGGTCTGCGTTTGAGGATTGCAGTGGCTCAGAGAAAAAGTACTTGGGTTTTAGATGTTGCTGCGTCGAGGTTTGATGGAGACACTGTGCTGTGTCCTAAAGCAAGACACTTCATCTTTATCTGCTTAGAAGAGGTTCAGCCCAGGAAACGTCCCAACATGATTTAAATTGATGGCTCGCAATGGCGTAGATCATGATTTGACTCTGTTAGTAAGCTCTCGCATTTATAGAATGCTTTCTTATAGCTCTGCATTTACCTGCTGTAGCGCCTTATTGCTGACATATGTAACATACGAAGTTTTCACAATTATTATGTTTGGAGAAAAAAAAGCTAAATACAACAACAAAAACAACAACAAAAAACAGCAGATGACGAGATAAGCCTGCAAAATTATCTACCATACAAAGAGCATGCGCGGATCCAGAATGTTTTGTCAGACACTCTGACATAGTTATATTTTCTTTTCTTTTCTTATAGCTTATGAAGGGAGAGAAGATTCAAATACATATGTACCACTAAAAGCGGGCCATCATCGGACCGCCAGCGAAACGCCATTGGAAGTGGGCCATCTTCGGCCCGCCATCGAAACGCCATTTCAATTGCGTTTTGCTGGCTGACCGATGATGGCCCAACAACATTGAATGCTGGCTTACTAACTGTGATTTTTCAGGGAATCGGGACCAGTGTGGAACACTATAGCTTTGTGATTTTCCGGGGGAGGTCCGGACCGTGCCCTGTCACCCCTCTAAGCTAGCGCATGCAAAGCGTTCGGCGGACAGGAAATTATCACCCTTTTTCTACTATCTAGGTCTATCGTATCTGACATAAAATTGTCAATTGAAGGTGATGACATTATTACTCAAAGGAATGAATCGAGCGAAACGAACATCTGCATTTTATATCCTGCCTATACACTTCCTAAAATAAGAAACGAAACGTATTGTTGCGTAAATGTCTCCGTTTAACCTCTCATGCGCGGATCAATAGGGAGGGGGGACAGGGGTCCAGCCCCCCCCCCCCCCCCCTGGAAAATCACAAAGCTATAGGGTTCCTTAGCAATACTGGTCCGGATCCCCTCGAAAATCACAAAGATATCAATCAATCTCTATTAACTTTCGGAGACAAAGCATGAAAAAGGTGCAAATAGGCAAAAAGTGCCAGCCCGGAGAATATTCACACTGGATAGCTATATAGGCGACAATCTAAAACGTTAATACTACAGACGAACGTAGAACAAAATAATTAGAAACAGAGTTTTTGATTGCCATTAATTTTGTCGACCGACTGGCGACAAATGGCAATAGAAAATACTGTTTCTAGCGATTTCTGACCCGCGTCCGTCGATTGTTTAGAGCGTTTTCGATTACCGCCTATCCGGTGTGATTTTGGCACAATTACTGTCCGTACTAGTTCGCTCGACGGGGAGATAGTGCATTCGATAAGGAGCTAGTGCGCTTGTCCACATTTTACTATCTTAATAACTCATGAGTATATTTGAATTTTATTTAACCCTTTTTTATAATTTAGGTTCGCTCTGTCTCCTGGTGCCTTTAATTGGTTGGATGGACTGACACAGTCGGATTCGGATGCGGAGGTAGTTACAAAGTAGGGTGTTTTCAAACCTTCGAGTTGACCAGCTACCCTCGCATCCGACTGTGCCACTAGGTTCGGCATTAACCGATGTATTAAGCGAAAGGGGTAAAGCCTTGCAATATCAAAAGAAGAAGAAGAAGAAGAAGAAGAAGAAGAAGAAGAAGAAGATGATGATGATGATGATGATGATGATGATGAAAAAGAATAATAGAAATAGACTGAGATTATAATTCAGCATGACTGTGGTGAAACAACTTTACTGGGCTTACAGTTAAAGTTATCATTAAATGGATACAATTCTTGGATAATCCAAACTTTTAATTAATTATTTTTTTTTTCAAAAAGAGCCCATTATAAATTCTGATACTCTTTATACATTCCGATTTGCCCTAAATAATCCTCATGCGACCTACACTTAGCCATCTCACGTGAAACTGATCAGTATACTTTTTTTCGACTTTATATTTTTATCAACTGACTGTAATGTGCTAGTTTAATATAAAGTACTTAAAGATTAAAGAAGAATTAGCAAGGTTTTATGCGTTTTTTATAAGAGAAAATCTCACTGTTATTAAATGACATATTCTTTCGCAAACGTCCTGTACTTATCTATTTGCATGCTAGGGAATTGTTCATGTTTTTATTTTCCTCTGCTGACTTTCTTCAAAATTAAGTTTTAAAAATAAACCACCCAGGACCACCATCGGAGTGTTAAACAGTTTGGATCCAGATCAAGACCGACATTCTGTTGCTCTTCATCTAGGTTCAAACTGTTTGCAAAAGGCTATTGGCAGACGACAAAAATATCCACTGGCATGCAAAGAGTTATAACAGGTAAATGCCGGGGCCGCGTAGCGCAGTCGGTAACGTGTCTGGCTACAGATGCGTGTCTGACTGCAGATCCAGGGGTCCGGTCTCATACTTTCGTGGAGATTGATCATGAAATGATTTCTACGGTCTGTCTCCTCCCTTCCGCTGATTCATTCAAGAAGGGTTGTTGTCAGTTACAAGCGAAAGTATGTGCACGAATTACTTGTTAACCGCTTGTTCAAGCCTGTCCAGGAAAAAGTGTGTTTAGGTGAACTGACCGTCCCGCAATGACCATAGCTGTTGACTTGGGACGTAAAGCAACAAAACAAACAAAATAACAGGTATATACTTAAATGATTAATATATTGTCTAATATAGGGATACACATGCATAATGTATACCATAAATATTTGGACACTTTAAATACATTTAACATGGTATGCCCTTTAAACAAAGCAAAAGTTATATTCAAAGGATCTAGTTAGAATGAGATTTACTTTCCAATGCTAAATAGGGACACTTTCATTCCTTCAAAAATATCTAATTCTTTTGTTGAGCGTTCAGTTTTGTATTATTTACGGTACATGTAGTCAAAAATGTACAGGCAACTTCTAAATTGTCTCCCCAAAATCATTTTATTGCAAAACATATTTAGTTTTTAAAACAATTTCATCAATTATCGTGATTCGTTAATACTCTGCATATGGTATGTTCAATAGATATCACCATGCCTACCAAATAAATCAAGAAAACGTGCAGAAAGAACTTTTTAAAGCACTTTTTATTTTCATGAAATTTCAGACCCCCCTACCCTTTCTACCCGCCATAAAACTTGAGTGCGTAGGAATTTTGAAAATATTTTGCTAGCTGGCTCTTCCCATTAGATTCACCTTTTGCACTGATACTATATGCACCACACTAGAAGCTCAAAAGCAGCGTTCTGGGAATCAGAAAAATAGGCGTATAAGGCCCAAACCGTCAATGATCCTTTATACAAGAAACACCTTATTAGTACAATGTATGCGTTTCTTTTGCTGTCGAGTATATATATGAATGGATTAGGGCCTGAGACAATGATACAGTGTCTCTCAAAGATACATGTGAAGCTACGAAGTGAGACAAGGTCTCAAGGTTACACCACTTTTTCGTGCTCAACTCAACTGAGTCTGGCATTTATTCTGCCTATATATTATGTTATAATGCCAACACTCGTTGGCATGTTAACATTTATTAGCCGAAAAAATACAACGTTTGAGGATTTAAAAGCAAAATAAATCTATATTACAGTATTTTTCAACGTTTTAATTGTGAGCAGTTGAACTTTGATACTTAGTTGAGTATGGAAAAGTAATATAACTTCAGGGCAAGGTCTCCATTCCTTGGTCCTAACTATTTTTAAAGTACTGAAAATTGTATATGCAAGCAGTGAAGTCCCTGATGAGACTATGGGTTTGCAGGATCATCTGAACTTTAGAAACTCGCAGTTTCGATAAGAACTAAATTCTCACGTTCTGCTTCGAATTACGTTGTACATGTATGAATTCATCTCATCATTATTTTTGTGAAACATTTTGACAATTACAATATATTTGCTGTGGTTTGTTGCCAGAAGGTACATTTGTGTCAATACTAATTTGATCTAGCTGGTTTATAAGCTTTAACTGTTGATCGTGGTCTTCATTTATCAAGTTATTGCCTGTTTCATTATCCATGTCCAAGGGTGTAATTCCATTTATCGCTTGCTTTTTCAGCAGAGTCGATAAATGTTCAGAAGAAACAAATCTATTTTTAGATTTCCGGTTTCGATCGTCCTTCACCTTCCGCTCCACCGCGAAATGAATATGGCGATAGTAGAGAGAGAAGTTGTTGACTAGAGAGGGAACAGTAAACCCGATCATAAGAAGTCCACTGATAGCACAGAAACATCCAACAATCTTCCCTGCAACAGTTTTAGGATACGCGTCACCGTATCCAACCGTTGTCATGGTAATGATCGCCCACCAGAATCCCCCAGGAATGCTGGGAAAGGTTTCTCCACCTTCCACGAAGTAAATAAGTGTGGAGAACAGCAGGATGCCCAATGCTAGAAACCAGATGAGAACCATTAGTTCACTTATGCTGGCTTGCAGAGTGTAGATAAAAATCCAGAGACCTGGTATGTGGCGAAACAGACGAAAGATGCGCCAGATACGCATAACACGGAGTATATTGAGGAAGTCTAGGTTCTCTCTTGGTACTGTCTCTGTTTCAAGCAGTATAATTTCTATAAAGTCTGGAAATATGGCCAACAGATCGATAATTGACAAAGTACTGAGCACAAATCGACATTTTCTTGGTGCGAAGATGAACCGTGTAATATACTCGGTGACGAAGTAAGTTAAGCATAATAAGTCAATATAGAATACTAGAGGATGTTTGTCTCCTTGGTGACCACCTGAGAGAGGTGATATATTTTCTTCGTATATTGTTTCTTTGTTAAGCTTCTCTTCAGCAGTGTCATTTACCGCCATGGAAACATCTGAAAAGTTTGCCGTCGTATTAGTCTTGTGGTGTCTAAATAACGCGGTTGTTTCAGCATGGAATGTGAATATTGATAAAAGAACAAAACAAAGGGAGACAATGCCATAAATCTGAAAAGAGATAAGAAGAAGAAATAGATTATAGAAATATACACAACTGTATGACCAAGATTTCATCAGACATCGTTTGTCCTTTTTTAAAAAGTGTTTAGTGATTGAATTTGGACTAAAGCTTTTCACATGCATATATTAAAACACCCTGTGAAATAAAATTGTAAATTTAAGTATTCATAATAGGAAAAGAAGTATTATAATCCATTGAAAAATAAAATAACAGTCGTTTCTATTCAGAAAATCACTTATTTTCACTCATTACATTAAGTGTACGGTTAAAGCCTATGCCCTGTAAACCAGGGGTCGCAGGATCGATCTCATGGCTTCCCCATACACCACTTTCGGCTGAACCTTCTTCAACCATAAACACTCAAGGCCCAGTACTGATTACTACCCATGGAAAAGCCTCATTTTTTTTACATTGTGTATGCATTGAATGTGAATATTAATAAAAGAACAAAACAAATGAGATATTCGTGCCCCATTAATATTGAATTTATCAAATCCGTTGCTAAAAGCGATAAAATGCTTGGTTATCCTCATTTTTCCCCAACACATTCAATAAATCAACAGTCATGTAAGATTATCTTTGTACAAAATGTATTGTACCAACCTTAGCACCAGTAGATGTATTCGGTCGATTTAGGAAACGCCATACTTTACACTGCCATTTTTTCGTCCAGCATGTATTTATATTCCATTGGTCATTTCCTTCACAACATTCGTCACGTGACTGTAACGAAATCTTCCGGTCGCGTTCGAGTCGTTGCAATGATTCATGGGTGACATTCCATTCATTGTAGTTACTCCAGCAGCATTGTTCAATCTTCTCAGGCGACAGTCCCCAGTACTCAAACTCGTGCTTGGCGGCTGGACCACACACAGATGTAGGTAGATGGAGTGTTCTTGTTCTCATATAGTTTAGAATACACTGAAAAGAAGTACATGCAGTGTCATGTTTGATCTTCCAGGACAATTCGGGCCAATAGGTAGGTTTAAACAAACGATTGTTTAATTGATAGTGGTAAGTCAGGTTTGCACAATAACTATCCATTGGTCGAACAGGTGTATAAGCGGGTGAAATATACAAATATGAAACCTGTGCACAGGTTTCATATGTTGTCAATTTATTGTATGACCTCTAAATAGAACTGTATATGCTTTTTAAGAAGTTTATTTTTGAAACAATGTGTCAGCCCATTCTTTAAAGCATTGGTAGAGTACATCTGACCTCTAGGTTATAAAACTTGAGTAAATTCTCAAACTCAAAATAAAGCGCAATGATAGGCTGCTTGCAGACACGTGTCAGCAAGCAGCCAGTCATTACGCTTTATTTTGAGTTTGAGACTGTAATGAAGTTTGATAACCTCGAGGCCTGATTTTCCATGCATAATTGTATTGAAGGACAGTTTACATATGTAATGGATAACTGCGATCAGACAAATTTGTAATTGAATATTGTATGTTCACGTTGTAGAAAAGTCGCAATTTTAGCAGGGCAGATGTCCACGTTTCAAATCTCATAAACATAGTTCACAGCGTAACCGTGATGGACAGGTTTCAGGACTGCGACCAACGCTTAATTACTTTACCACCTTCTTGTTATAGATGGATGTGCGTGTCTGTAAGAAGATATAATAAGCAGAATATTCATATTGAATATCTTTAGATATTATTATTATTATTATTATTATTATTGTTGTTGTTGTTGTTGTTGTTGTTGTTGTTGTTGTCTTCATCGTCGCTTGCTGTTGTTGTTGGTATTGTTGTTGTTGTTACAGGCTATTGCAATATTTATGCACACACATGCTAAGAAGAATTGGTTCATCTAAACTCACATTTTAATGCAAATGATATCAAAATCTGACATAAAATAAGAATGTTAATTCTTTTCAAACATCCTAATTTGGAATTGTAATAAGACAAAAGAGTGTTTACTTAGCTTCCTGTTAATTTTGAAAGGCCAATAAGATCTCTAATTTCATTGCAATATGAAAATTAAAAGTAAAACAATTCAACAAATGTATCAATGAATATGCAAATATAGATTAATTCAACAGCAATAAATTAGTTATTATGCTGATGAATATTTTATAAATGATGTGTTTCGTCACACATCCAAAACATGCTAAAAATGGCTGCCATTTCTCTACTATACAACTATTCTGTAACTGGATTATTTTTTATTTTTTATTCGCTTAAGTATGATCTGGTACATGTTGGTAGTAGATAGCATGGCTTAATAAGGGGTTGAGCTTCGGAAATTTGATTTTGAGGTTGCATTCCCATCTAATAATCTAGCAATGCAATAAAAGTAAAGAAGTCTACCTTACCTTAAATACATCCGGGTCTCTATCGAAAAAATATTCTCCAGTGTCCTTCCTATAGTGAGACTGTAGGAACGTCTTACTTGATAGCAGGCAGTTACAATCTCTGTCTAACGTTGACGCGTACGTCTCAAAACGTCTTCCACCGACGTTAAACGTTAACGTTTCCATACTAAACGGATCAGGAACCCCATCTCCGTTTCCATACTGCTTCGGTCTTTGTGTATATTTCGTGTCCTGTGTGCATCGTCTCAATTTGTTACATTGGTTCTTCATTTCTACAAATGCAATTTCTCTTTCGTCTAGCGTACGGTTACTTTTGTATCCCATTTAAAAGGATGTCACAATTTTACTCATATGACGGCAGCTTCTAGATTTTCGATACCAATTAAAGCATCCAGGTTCTTTACTGGTTGACTGTCTCAGAATCGTTTTTCAAATAAATCTACATGTAGTTTCTGAACTTAGACACAGCCTAAAATTAACTAAAAATGTATCCTCGTCCAAGTTGTTTGAATGTGTTTTCTTTCCTAAGGTTCAAGCTGAATTCGCCAGTTACTATTATTAAGTCAAGGAAAGTACGAATATATGAACTGTAGTGTCCTGACGCAAACATGTGCAAGAGCATTATATATCTCGGTTAGACATGTTAGACGTGAAGGAATGGTGTGAAATATAATACGTTTTAAAGGTTTCAAATTTTGTTGATACTTTATAAAATAGGATGTGTAATAGTGCAAGAGCAGTGTCACAAAACATGCTACTTTAAGACATCCGATTGTCATACATTAAGCATACATCCAGCTTGGCGAGCTGTACATTGCATCTGCATTGTACTTATTTATAAAAGACAGGTCAGTATGACCCACATCTGGGTTTGCACAATCTATTAATCATACGCGTACTAAGGTTGGTTAAGGCTTTTCAACGTTTTTGGGGTTGCGCTCCATTGATGCGTTGCCGCATTAGAGTCTATTTTGCTGGGACAAAACGGGAAAAGCCAGCTCGATGTCAAGCATCTGTTAACCTTAACTATTAGCAAATGGCATAGGTAAGGGCAAACGCAAATGGTTTTAAGTTTTATTGCTCTATGCTTCAGGATTTTTGGAATGGGCTTCTTGTATTTTTGCTTTAGCTTAAGGGTGAACTAAATTGTCTCTAAGGTTAAATGCTCAATGTTTCATGGTTTATGCAATTTGCTGTTTGTAACAGCGAATACAATGTAGGTGTATTGCTAGATACATGTGTGCGTCATAATTTATGCATCATTGCTACAGTTGTATATGTCAATGGCGAATTAAATAGGCCCTATAGTTTATTGCTCTGTGCTTTATGATATTGGCCTTTAGTGTTATTGATATATAATGGCGAACGAAATTGGCGCAAAGAATTATTGCTCTATAATCATGGTTTATGGAATTGACTCTTTGCGTTATTGCTGTCGGTTAATGGTGAATGCATCTGACTGTTACAATGTAGTGTATTGCTTGACATGCTTCATAATTTAAGCAGTTAGCTGTTTCCGTTATTATTGGTGGTTAATGACGAACTCAACTCCAGTAGGTTAATGCTGAACTAAACTCATGTTGGTTAATGACTAACTAAATTGGCTTTTACATTTATTGCTCTAGCATTCATGTTTAGGCAGTTGACTCTTGGTGTTCATGTTGTACGATTTATGGCACACTAAATTTGCCTTTCTGTATATTTCTATATGTCTCATGGTATATGCGATTGACTCTTTGTGTTATTGCTGTATGTTGAAGGCGAACACAATGGACTGTTAGGTTTATTGCTATCTATTTCACGGTATATGTAATTGGCTCTTTGCGTTATGCTGTTAGTTAAAGGCGACACAATTGACTCTTATGCGTATTCTCTATGTTAAGAAGTCAGCATAAAAATACTGAATAATCCAGGAATATTCTTGAGTGCATTCTACCATATGGAGCCACTTCTAAACAAGGTCATGATATGTTTTGATACTTTTGAATTATCAGCATTGATTTGGATATACATGTATCTTACGTAACTGTCAAAACTACTTGTGGAAGAGTATGCTAATGGTGGGTGATTCGGCAAAACAATGTTCTCAATATGCTTACTAATTTCAGCGGCTTTTTGGGACGCTCCTTAATTTACATGTTCTCTCATATAACATCATAGTCATCTCAAGCGTCTAATATAATGCAGTCTCGTATCAACTTACTAATTCATTCATTCATGCAAACCAGATGACATGTTCTATATATTACTGACACAGTTTTAATTTTCCGTTCATGTAAACAAAGACGGATTAGCAAACTACCGTTGTGTATATTAATTTGATCGTACCATTTGCTGCAACTTTAAAAATCTACAAGGTTAGCTTTTGAAAAAGATTAGAACCATCGCATGGCGTTTTACAGTCATTAAAGAAAAAACTTTATAGTGTTTTAGTATTGCATTTGCTGAAGCCACTCTTTTCAGGGTTTCAAGCTCTTAGTATTTTTGTTTTAGTTAACGATTTGTATATAGGTGATCCATTGGAAGAAAATAAAACACAGGAAATATGCGTTTTCCACTAAGACGCTGCTCATGAACACACTAAATAGTTGTAGCTAGCGACCCCCTTCCCAGCAGTATGTATAGGTAATACAACCGTATTCCTCAATCGAAGTCAATGCACATAATGCCTGGAGGGCAAATTGAAACTGACCCATCTACATCTAGTTATTTTGTCACAATTAACCGAGAATACCCGAATGCTCTTTGTTTGATCTGGATTCTAGCTAAGTGGTAAGGTCTCTAATTGGCCTTTTCGTTTTCAGATGCAAGCCAGTATCCAGGTCACTTGTAAGGTCTCTAATTGGCCTTTTCGTTTTTAGAAGCAATCCGGTATCCAAAGTATATCAACATCGCTCACGCAATTGTGAAATTTGGAAATAGCTTGATCGACGGGGAGTTTGAGAAAGAACAGTAAGAGACACTGCTGCTGGGGAGTTAACACACGATCCATTCGTGGCCATTAGAACACGCGTCCAGTGGAAGACTACTAACGTATATCACCATCGCTAACGCGATGATGAATTATCAGTAATAGGCGTCATCTACCAATCAAAACGATAGGATACCACATCGTTACTGTCCGTGCGATTGGACGAGATGAAGGAAAATCATGGATTCAAAACACGTGTCCTGCCATCGCAAATTACATGTGTATCTATGAAGTTTTATTTTGAAGACAGCAAAACGCAAATTTAGATGCTCATCAACAACAAAATGTATTCTATATTAATGTTGGACAAACTTTACCGTGTGGTGTAACTATTCGAGTTGACATATTTGCAACTGAGCAAGTACCAATTAAGAATTTCTGGCAACGGAAAACTTACAGGATCAGCTGTCAATATCAAAATTGACCTGTCTTATTTAGACATCCAGGCGCATGCCAAACTACATCAAAACTTATTCAGTTTTACATGATAATTTCACTTTATATACAATAGGAAAAGTTGAGAATTTTGCGGGAAAATAAATATGGTGGAAATTCTCTATCATACAAAAAAATATATATTCGTTACACATTGGAATTGATTCTTTCCAATGTGTACCAAAGCATATGTTACTGAAAAAATAAGGAAAACTGTTTTGAAATTTAAATATGTAAAGTACCATGTCCATCGTCTTAGCATTTAAACACATGTTCAGCTGCCAAGCATCAACAAAATAACACTGTCACTATATATAGTAAATTCTTTAGAAAAGTGTTATATTCACATGACATCTAAAGCATCAAAGGTGATTTTATGAACTTCCCATTTCCAAACCCTGATCTACGATGGTTGTAAACGAAAACATAACCAGGTGTAAAACCAAGGGTCCGAATAATGTACATGTACGTAACAAATGCATCAGTTTGGAGGATCGTGGTGACGTAATAATAAAATAGACATGGCAACATTTACGTTGTATGGACCAAATATTTAGTGATAAAGCCAATAAATTCTTAAAGATACTTTTTTGTGAAAAAGTCCTTATCAACTATTGAGGCCCTGGGAGGGTTTTAAGGGAAGCATGGATATTGACCAAAAACTTAAAGGGATACGGGATTTTTTGTACATATTTAAAGGGACACGGGATACTTGGATCAATTTTTGGGATATGGATATACAAAGCTTTTTGAAACCTGTGGATTTTTGCCATATTTATTTTAGGAAGATGGGATAATTTTCAAAATAATAAAAGGGATATGGGATACTGGGACCCCATTTCCAGGGCCTCACTATTGATCATTGTGCATAAATAACGATTAGAGATTTTTTTTCTCGCGCCCACGACCGATCCGGACTCTTAAACCGTAACATCTGTTAAGAGACGAATCAGACAGTGTTTAATGTCTGCGAAAAAGGAACAATTATAGTCCCTAAAATAAACAACCGAAAAGCCCATCGCCATCGTATCCATGTGACTGGAATATTCCATCATTTGGTTAACAACACAAAGCTAGGTTATTATTTTTTTTATGTTTTATTTCTTCATATGAACAATATTCGAGTAAGGGTTTATTTAGACGCTGACCTTGCAATTAATATGATGATATGCAGGTACTGCAATATAAAACACCACTCAAATGGCATGGTACTTTTCACATACGTATGCGACCAGTAAAGTCTCACACTAGGCACTCCTGACATAGTCTCACTGCGCACAATATGGGAGCGAAAGAACCCAAACCCAGATAACTCAGGGCATGTACGTTGAACTGGTGACTTAGCGGAAGATGATACAATAACATAACTTTGTATGTTCATTTACGAACCACTTCCTTTTATTGTAAGCAAACAAAAATGCCGCTAATCAGCCTGCGCATCCGCGCAGCGACATTTTTGTTCCCAGTTTGAAATGTGATATACATATGGCTTTACTTTTCCAGATAGTCTAATTTAAAGTACAAATGTAACTGCGCAAGCTGAGTTTCATAATTCAACACCCTTGACAGGTTTTCTCGTGCTGTGGTGTACATGTTCATTACTTACGCTACACCGATTACTCCAGTTGTCGCCAGCAGGTGGCCATGACTGACTATTTCTCATCGCCGGTATAAATTGACACTGTTATGATTCGACAAACTCAAGGAAATGTCGATTTCGAGTTTAAGTCAATAACACGGGGAGGTGGGGGCACGTGGATGATTCGTACTTATTTGCATGTTGTTAAGAACAAATGAAATGTAATTCGGTAAAAGCAAACATTTCGACATAAATCATATGGTCATAATAGTTGACAAAATTACCTAATCAAAAACTTTTGTGGAAGTAAAGAAAAAAGGTCAACGAGCAGCATGTGTTCCCGGGGGGGGGGGGGGGGGGGGGGGGGGGGGGGGGGGGTACTCTGATATTTTCATACATACGTAGGCTCAGGCCATTTTTTTTTTATTAAAAATTTTGAATTTCAATACTTTGGGGGGTTTTCAGAAAAATGAATATTTTTGGGAGTAAGGAAGATAATGTGGATATTTTTGGGGGATCATTACTAAATTGGACTATATTTAGGGGTTATTTCTATGTTTTTTTAGGTCAAGGTACAGAATGGGGGATATTTTTTGGGGTTGCTTAAATATCAAATATTTTTTAGGTGCTTGAAATTCCTGATATCTTTTGGGGTGGACGGTAGATGCAGGGCTCGAGCATACGTTTGAAGAAACAATGAGCATGAAACATACTAAGTGTTTTTATGAGTAGTTCATGCTCAGTTTTTGTTTCATCATAGTGTGTTAATTTGATTCGATAATTTCTCTATGCTGATACATTGCAATAGTAAGGAAGCCTCCATACGAGCTTAACATGTTTGTGCTGGGGTTTGTGCTTCAACAAAGGCAGAATCTAGGGCGGCGATTTGGTACCAGTGAAATGCATATAAGCCCCCCCCCTCCCCGGTAGCTTCGGCTGCTGTCCGTTCTAAGGCGGAGGCTCTGTTGTTGTTGATTCGTTGTTTATTGCTACTCGCATTGTGGGATTCTGTAATAGTTCTATGTTCTGTTGTGCGTTACTTTGTGTCCATTTTAGTTTTTCAATCATCTTGATGGGAAAAAGAGGGCTGGTTGCTTAACTTGGTTTTTCATTCTGGTGTCTCGTGATTGTTGTGTGGTTCCTCCTAGCGGTGCCACGGGTTTGTCTGCAGTTTGTGATTGTGGAATTTCCTGATCATACTCACTATTTATAAATTCGGAACTTGATCACAAACCCTGAAGACAAGTAATCCCAATCTATTAATGACCTAACTGACCTAGTGCTCGAAGAGGAGATTATTTTCAGTCATTTCCTCGTCGTACCCTAGGTCACTAATAGCATGTTTGACCTTGTAGGTCAGGATCGGCTGGCATCTCATGAATTCAGCTGATCAGGACCCACATTGTTTTTCATGACGAACTCATATCAAAGGAGGATTTCACATGGTATGAAAGGGTCGCTTGCTGCGAGTCTCACGGAAGACCTTGAGCAAGACAATTTGAGCCGCGACATGAGATTTCCAACAATGTGGAATATGCGACCAGTAAATGCTTAGACCAGCCTGCGCATACGCGCAGTCTGATCAGAGCTTTTGCCAGCATTTCCTAGCCGCTTGAGTATTCTATGACTCTTAAGCTACTGACTGAACATAATTTGGTGCTCCTAACCTTTAAAGGAGGCTTCACAGGCTCGCCTGAGTCCACACATGTCAAAATGCCACAGTGTTGGAAATCACACGTCACGGCTCAAGTCTTTATTATTGCACACCAGATCGGGGCTTGTCGATGTTTACCCATATGAGAAAATTCTATCTAGATACCCGTACCAACCGGTGGGAAAAAAGAAAATCACCTTTCACCAAACTTTTCTATCACTTTGTGTCAGCTAATCCCTTTAGCATTTGGTATACCGGAATGCCCGTCTGACGTTGACCTTGGGGGTTAAGACGTAAAGGAAGAAATGATGAAAGAACGAGAGGGCCCTGGGTCGCTCACCTGGTAATAACTGTTTATAAAGGTATAGGAAAGCATAGCTCCTCTGAAAGGTCCACCTATGAATTTTGATAGATCAGCAGTTTCACGAGGACTTCTCATCGGTTATGTTGACAAATAAACAGGATGCAGAATCTCAAGTCTTAGTAAAACTTGTGACCTCTGCCGCGGGGTCATTTTGGCCCCTAGAGGCATTACTTAAATGAACTTAATAGAAGTTCACTAGATGATGCTACAAACATATTATCAAGGCTCTATGCATAGTAGTTTCCGACAAGACGATTTTTTAAAGTTATCCCTATACTAGCCTATGTAGAACATGTGACCCACAGGACGGGCCACTTTTTGCCCCAGGGGCAAAATTTGATTGAACTCGTCTGATAATGGGGAATTAACCCTTTGTATACAGGAAACTCCTAATAGGTTGTTTGGCAAATAGCGAAGACCCAGATGAAATGCAGAATGTTGCATTTCGTCAGGATCTGCACTGTCGCTATGATAAATGCATCATTCAGAAACGAAATACATATTTATTAGGAAATGTCTACCTGTGACCCCTAAAATATTTAATGGACAATCCAATCCTGTTTAGAGCTATCTGTAGGGATACATCCAATACAAAGGATACCCAGAATAAAGGAAAAAACTACAAACAAGACAACCACATTTGCAAGATTTGTCTCCCTTACAATATTTACTATATGAACACAGGAAAAACTGGTTACGCATCCCAGCGACCATGTTTTTCAACCATTAAAAATAATTTGATCAACTTTTTGGGGAGTCACCCAAGGACCATTTGCTGCAAATTATTTTGAATTTTTGACAAGAAAATTTATAAAGTTTTCCATTTTATTGCTATGGCAACTAGAAATCTGCATGGAATTGAATTCTTTGAACAATTTGAAATGGGACCACCCAAAGATCACATCGTGAAGTTTGTTGACAATTCAACAAGTGGTTTAGGAGGAAATGTTGTTTGAAGCAAATTGTTGACTGACGATGGACGACGGCCGACTGTCATCATAGGACCAAAACAGATCACATTGCGCATATGGCTCGCTCACTTATTAGGTAGAGTATGGTACATGGAAACGCCAATTTCTCACACAACAATAGCCTAGGGTAAAGTCGGGTATAATCGGACAGACAGCTAAATTCGAACAGCGATCTTATTTGTTTCGTATTTCAAATATTGAAATAAAAAATAAATTAACTAAGCAAACAGTGAAAATCCTGATGAGACGGGTCTCATCAGGATTTACACTGTTTGCAAATGTGTGTCCGAATTTACCTGATGTACGAATATACCCGAGTAATTCACAAGGAAACAACATTAAAAAATTAATTTCTCCACTTTTTCAATCCATGCTATTTAATAATGATGGGATCTTTGCATCTAGTCTTAAATATCTCAATATTGTAAGGATCATAATCCATTTTAGCGGCTAAAGTTTTTTTTTCAAATACTAATTGAGCCATAACACGAGAAAACCAAAGTGGTAGTGCGCCATGAGCAAACTCTTGAGTGCTGGCTCATATACAGGCAATGTTCGGATCACTGATTTACCAGTACTGTTTCAGCGGACAAAGTTTTATACATTTTCATAGGCTTAGATAAACACATTTTTGAGCGAAAAATTGTGAATATTTTCTTATCCATCAGTTTTAACATTTGTTTCTGTGGCTAAAAAAACGGTCTCATTGAGAGTTAGACGATTCTTTTGAGTACTCACAACATATATTTTGGTTGAGAAATAAGAAAAACATTTTTTTGCTACTCACTCTTAACTAAAAGCCTGATTTTAATGTGTTTTAAAAGCAATTTAAGTCACTGCTAGTACATGTACAATTGAAAGAATTTCTAGCGATAAAGCGAGCAATCTCCCTAAACGAGACGTTCGTTTTATTTTGTTGAAATAACGACTGGAGAAACTAGGCACATTCAACAAATATATATAGACGAGCCGTCGATGCAACATTGCCCCCCGAATTTTTATATTTGAAACGGGGTTTCCTTAATGCATGTAATAACTCTACTTCTTATTGAATGATAATTTATTTCGATCATCAACTGTGCTTGTTATTCAGTAACATATTTGGGAACCAGACCGTTAAATCGTCCTATCACGCTATATGTACAGTAAAACTATTTATACAGTTGATGTACAATAAAAACGACCATCTTGCAAAGTGGTCTATTTTTGTCAGATATTTGATGTCTTCTTTCGCTTATACAACCTCTTTCCCCCCTAGACCCAAGACGCCCTTTACATATGTTATATATTTGCATAGCGACATTTAATTGTCCAAAGGGCATCTTGGGTCTAGGGGGGGAAAGCATCTAAAAACATACTGAAAGACGCCAGTTTCATCTTTTCAATGAAAAACGTCACAATTTTAAGTATATTTCATACGCATGCGCAGAAGGAATACCGCAAAGTTTTGGAAATGAAGGGCACTAATATCTTTAATATTTTTGCACTTTTACTTTTTGAAAACTTGCAAAGGGTTTACTAAAACTCTCGTCTAAACAGCACCAAGTCTAAAGACGTAAAATGAGGGGTGGGAGGAGAAGGCGCAAATTTTTTCGGCTTTGCAACCTATTTTGATGCTTTCTATACATATTTTACTACCGAAACAGACCAATTTTTAAAACATTTGGGCAATTTGAAAATTTAGGTTTTGTAATCATGTCAACTAGGGAAAATATACGCCTTATCACTAGAGCTCCTTTGTCTTTAAGGGGATATATCTTTAAAAAGCTCTTACTTGCATGATTTTTTTCTGTATAAACAAATATTGCTTTTTTATCAAGGAGACAGATACCTTTGGCCACATTGTTGTATGAACAATTAATGCATCTCACATAGATCACTTTACGCACCGACATACAGCATTTGAGCAATCGACAGCATGCTTAACAGTCTTTTTAGAGTAACTTTCTGGTTTGATACCGTTTGCAATGTTTTGACACGCTGGGCGAACTTTAGAGGAAACCATTTGCATGAACATGAACTAAACTTATCTGACTACAATATCTAGAAGTATTTTGACCCAAGTATGTGTATTTCTGGTATTATTTACAATTTTCACTTCGACCTTGAAAAGTTCATAAGCAAAAATTGTAAATATGTATTTTCTACCAGAAAGGGGTACGTGCATTAAGGGGCTATTTTGGCCCCCTCAAGAGTCAAAAACTGAAATTTGCTTTACACCAATTTCATCTTATTGGTTTATTTGAAGAATAGCCCAAGTGTAAAATTCTGGCATTTATTATACTTTTACCGGTTGCTATGGTAACCAAAATGACTGACAAAATAGGTCTAAAATAGAGAAATTGCCATTTTAGGCCAAATTTGAGGCTTTTGGAGATCGATTTTTAAAGAATTAGATATCAGCACAAGCAAACACCAAAAAAACCTTTTAATATATTGTGTGCAGTGACGATTCTCATCATGTTAAAATATTTTTTTGGTATTTGCTTGTGCTCGATATTAATTCCTCTGTTACATGTCTCCAATTTGTTCCAAAATGGTAATTTTCCTATTTTTAGCCTATTTTGGTGGCCATTTTTGTTACCATAACAACCGTAAAGGTTGAATCAATGCCAGACTTTTACACTTTGGTACTAATAAGAAGAAACTTGTGAAGAGCAACTTTTATTTTTTTGACCTCATAGGGGGGCCAAAATAGCCTCTTAATGCACGCACCCCTTTGTAAATTTGGGCGAAAATACTTCTGTTGGCTTCGAAGCTACTGGAGTCTCGCTTTGCAACTTTAAAGCTCGAATGTTTCCTTGTTCTGACATGGCTTGAATCAATTATGCTACCTCTCTCTCTGTTTTACTAGGGAACATTTATGCATTTAGGAGATAACTGTGTTCAAAATTTTCAGTTGGGGAGGTATATCGTCGGATATACGGTCAGAAATTTAGTTTTAAAACGTGATTTCCGAACGTATATCCGACAATATACCTCCCCAAATGAAAATTTAAATATGGTTATCCACATTCTGATGCACTATTAACATTTTTCCTTCAAAAGGACAGTGAAAATGTACTTTGTTGTGCCTATACATCCAGCTGCATAAAACCGCTTTCCAGCTGCATATATTCACTTGTTGACCAATGAAAAGCGACGTTATGTAATGACGTTGGGTTTATGACAGTATATCGCAGGATATACTGTCGCAAATTTGTGACATTATCCAATCAGACGTCGCGTAGCATATGTAAGTGCATTAGAATTTCTTTTTTCCAGTAAGAAGGGAAACATAGTGGACATTAGAATTAAGTTGGTTTCTCTGTTGTATTTACTTTGTAGGTTGGCTTTGTTTGTATTTCACTTGCTCTTCATACAGATGTGGGTAGTTTCATTCCAGCTGATGTTAATGTTTTGGCCAGTGCTTGTTGTAAAGCGTTTGTATCAAGTGGAATGTGCACATTTTCCCCAGGTTGTGCTTGGTCTTGTATTATTCGTAGTTGAACTTTCTGATCAGTTGCTGGTGTATTATTGATCTCTCTTTTCAGAGTGGGCAATGACTTTTCCACACTCTCAGAATCATCATATATATCATTATTGTCATATTCTTTAATATCTTCTGCTTGCAATCCCATATCTCTCTGCACTTTAGATTTAACCCTGGTAGCAGTCAGCTTTGAAACTCTACTACTTCTCTCTCGTGCAATTGGCATATGATCAACTGCTCCTTTTTTCTTTGCTTTCTCAATATATTCCAATTCAATATCTTTCGGCCGCTCTGCTGTACTGGTATCTTTCCCCTTCGGTCCACGAGTTAGTGTTTTAAATTTATAGGTCCTGTAGTCATGGTTCTTTTCCACATGCTGCTTTAGATTGGATCCCTGTGAGAAACCTTGACCACAGATGTAGCACTCATAAGGCCGGTAACCAGTGTGAATCCTAATGTGGGCCATCATGTTGGACTTCTGAGAAAAAGCCTTGTAGCAGAAAGAACATTTATGTGGTTTTTCACCGGAATGAATCATCTCATGTCGCTTCAGGTCTGGAACAGACTTAAAATATTTCCCACAGTGTTTGCAACGAAGTCCTTCATTATTGGTCAACTCCTCCACCCTATCATGATGCCTTTTATGTTGTTTAAGTCTATTAATACTTGTAAACGTACGCCGGCAGATGGTGCATTCAACCATTAGAGTATGCACACCCTTATGACCCTTGCATAAGCCCAAACTTGTCTTCATGTGTGTCATTAAGTTCCCTTTCTGGTTAAAACCTGAACCGCAATGTTCGCAGATGAATCGTTTATTAGCAGAATGAATTGACATGTGAGTGATCAGTCCTCCTTGAGTAGCAAAATCTTTGCCACATATTTTACAGACTGGCCTCTGGCTTTCAGGCAGGTGAGACCTTTCATGCTTTTTCAATAATCGCTTATTTTGAAACTCCAAGGAACATATTGAACAACTAAATATATCTTCAGTTACTTCTACAATATCAGTCCCATTACACTCAAATTGATGGTTTTCATATGTTTCCTTGAAATTAAACCTCTTGTTACATTTCTCGCATTTAATACTATTAGGGCTCTTTTTATTATAATTTGGAATGGAAAAATCTTTGAAGTGTGTATGTGCCTCTGATTCATAATTCAGACCCTTTCCACAAAAGCAACGGTAAGGAACCTTTTTACATCTCATCTCAAAATGATCTTTAAGACCTTGGTCTGACAAAAAGAGCCTGCCACAGTATCTGCAATACTTTTTGTCTGTATACTTCACCTTTCTTACAACAACAAAAGGGATGAAGTCACGGTTACATTTCTTAGCTTGGTCTTCCGAACCAGAAACATCCTCATCTGAATTTTCACTCTGAGCTTCATTACTGTGTTCTTTGTCACTGCTGTCAAGTTTACCTTCTTTAGCATTACTGTTTTCAAAATCAATCTTTTCAGAGACTATCTCAGGTAGGTCACCCTCTTTCTTAAAAAGAATGTTTTCTTTGAAATGATTATATCTCAAATGAACAGCTAAATCTAGTTCAGCGGTGAACTTTTCACTACAGAAGTTGCAATGTCTTTCACTATTTACTGCTTTTTTCGGTTTTGGTTTATAATGTCTAATCCTTTTGGCTTTAGCCTTTTTAGGCTTTGCAGTTTTAGATTTTACACCCTTTCCTTCAATGATTTTTAGTTCATCTTCTATTGAAGGAATCCCTTTCTTTACTGGTTCAACTACTTCTATAAAAATGTGCTCTATTTTAAAATTCACATTTTCATTTTTCTTAGCAGCCTTTTGCCTTCCTTTCTTCAAATCCATTGGCTCTATATCATTTTCAGCATAATCATAATCTATATAAACTTCGTTATCTTCGTCTTCATTTGTTTCATCCTTAGCAGTATCACCTTCACTTACAAATTTTCTTTTTTGGGGTAAAATTTTACTTTCATTACCTTTCTCGTTTTGTTCTGCAGTCTTTCTTTTTGTACCCTTGACTTGGCCTTCTTTTTTAACCTTAATTCCTGACTTAGGCTTCTTTGGAGCAGGTTTATTCAGAAATGACTTTTTGGGAGACACCGACTTTTGCTTTTTGACATCTGATCTGAATTTCACTTTAATTTTGCCTGGAGCCTTTTTGACATCTTGTTTCTTGATCTTGTTGCCAACAAGAGGCGATCTAGCAACAGACTTTTCATGAAGCTTTCTGCGTGTCATATGGGCTTCATTATTTGCTCCAGTAATACAAGGCACAAGCCATTTGCTGTCTCTAGATATTTTCTCTGTTGGTTTCTCTGCTGGTGTATGGGACTCTTTGTCTGAACTCATTTTAGAGAATTTTGTACAGGCGTTTAATTCAGAACTGATTAAATGTAACTTTTATCTTTCAGGAGTGTGTGCAGTCAAATGATCCATAGAATTAAAACCACAAACTTCTGAGCTTGAACTTACATTCCCAAGCTGATTCTGTTATACATGTACACATTGAATTTTTATCTCTCTGGTCATCAGGGTAGCTTCATCTAGAATGTTGCATCTGAGCGTCCCTACAATAATCTCCTCTAACCTGAAAGAAAAAGGTGAAAGTTCGTTTAACCCTTTGTACTCAAATGAACTTTTCCATACATATCAATTGATACAATAAGAATGAGACTGTCCATTGTGTACTTCAAGGGGTCACAGGTAGAATTTTCTAAATTATGCTATTATTTCTGCCACTAAATTTGGCAAGTGGCGGTGGAGGTAGTAGTAGTAGTAAACAAATATGACATAAACAGGTCAAACAGGGCAGACCAAAATCAGAATGCTTCTGAAAAGGCAGTCTAATCAGTCTTCCTTGTGTACTATTCTAACAGGCAGTTTAGGAGTCCTAAGACTATAACATCTTATTTGAAAATAGAAAGAGACATAATGCATACAATCATTAATGAGCCGCAACATGTGACGAGCCTGTACAGCATCCTGTTAAGCTTAGGAACGCCAAATGCTGTTCTGTCAGTAGCTTAACAGTCATCGAATATTCAAGCGACTAGCAAAGGTTCTGATCAGACTGCACATATGCGCAGGCTGGTCTGAGCCTTTGTTGGCAGACCTCGAAATATCTTAATATAGTCACTTGCCCTGCATCTCAAAAGTTATAGGCACATAAGGGGAAAATGTAATTTTCACTAGAAATACCAAAATTTTTACTTGCCCTGCAGCATGAGGCACTCTTTATACGAGCGAACGAGTGCTGTTTCCTAGCCCTGGTTGGTCGCATATACCACATTGTTGAAAATCTCATGTTGCAGCTCATTTTTTATTCCAGAAAAAATCAACAAAAATTATGTGTGCCTACGCTACTTAAAATATTCAGACCCATTACCTTAAGCACACTATTTTTTTATTTGGCCTAATTAATGAGTGTACATGTTTAGATAAATACAATTTTTTCGCTACAATTGTTAATATTTTCTTACCGATCATTTTTACATAATTGTTTTGGGTGCTCAAATAAACGTCTCAATGAGACATTCTTTTGAGTATTTTGGTAGGTAAATACGACTTTTTTATGCACTCTCTTAACTAAAGGCCATTCATAAATATGAAATGTGTAGAAGACTATTTGTGTTGGATGATAAATACTCATATTTAACTCTGCCTCCAGCAGGGTTCCCACAGAAATTCAAACACACAATTCCATGATTTTTCCATGATTTTACATGATCAACAATGTAATATCCATGACTATTTATGCACGGCCTCCAACCACCCCTTTTAGAAGCATCTTCAACACGCTGAGCATTAATGCGGAATGCAGCAACAACAGCATGCTTGTAGACCATTCATGCATTTTGAAATAATTAAAACTTGAAACCACCAGTTGCCAGAAAACTAGCTGTCTGACAGCTAGTTTTCTGGCTACACAAGTGTCTGATAGCTATTTGTCTGGCTACTGGAGGTTTCTTCAAATTATTTCACAAAATTTCATGACTTTTCCATGATTATTCATTACAGTTTTTTTTTCAAATTCCATGATTTTCCATGCATGGAACTTTTCTTTGTGATCTTCCAGGTTTTGCATGATATACAGAGCTTGTGAAAACCCTGCTCCTGGTGCATTCTGCTAACTCAGACAATTTCATTTGCAGACAGTTTTATGCCCAGATCAGGTCCGACATTTTGTCCTGTCTGATGTCGAACCAAATTGTTTTCAAGACACTCTGATGGTTTAACTGAATGAACTTTTTCAAAACAGTTGTTTATTTTAGAAAAAAAAAACAGCAGATGCCAAAAAGTCGGCAAAATTTTAAGATAAAATTCCTTTCAAATATCATTTACTCTCTGCATGCTGGGTAATTTTTCATGCTTTGCTGTCGTCTGACATTTTTCCGATTAAACTTTCTTAAAAAATTCTTACATAAACACTATCAGTTTAAAACGGTACAGTTCCAGACGAGGACGGACGTTCATCAGTAGATGACAGAGTAGCATCTAGCAAGAAAACAGTGAATAAATGGGAAGTGGAGGGGCATTAAAAATATCCATCAGAGGAGATGGCAAATCCATGGTAGAGGTAAATGATGAGTTACAACTTTGGTTGAGGGTCACCAAAAGATCACTTGAACTAAATTGATTATTATCGAATCGGGCTAGTAGTTTTGAACAAGATAATTTTGAAAATATTTGCTTTTGGTTGCCATGGCAACCAGAACTCTGCATGAGATGAAAATCTTAGGATAAGTTTGACTGATGAAATGCATTCATATGGATGTTGATGACAGAAGGACAGATGACAAACATCCTATAATAACAATAGCTCACCTTGAGCCCAATTGGCTCAGGTAAGCTAAAATAACTGACATTTCTTGTTTGGGACTAATTGGATCATCAGGCTGCATCAGCTTTATTTTGAAATTCGAAATGATAAAATGTATTGGGTATCACACACAGGGTACTAAAATACAATATGGCATTAGCCTGAGGTGTGGAAATAGCAAAGGATCATTGACACTTGCTATGGGTAAATGCCTATGGTGCTCAGTAAAAATAAAAGTTTGTCAATCGTCCCTTTCTTCACCTTGAAGCTACACTGACCTGAGTAAGTAACTTATGGCTGTGAAATCCGTTTCGATATTAAATGCTTCAAGGATGTAAAATTTTGGGTAGAACAATCAGTTTTACATTAAGATATATAGAAAACCGAAAACATTTTTTAAAATATCATCCCCCCCCCCCCGTGTGCCAGCAAAAGCTTTTGCATGTATATGTGTTACCATATTTTACACATTGTATGGAAGTGGCTTGCTGGCACAAGGGGGGGGGGAGATGTTCAGCAGCCCAAAAACCCAGGGCCTAAGCCCATAACATGCCTTTTCGACCAAATAAGAAATTAATGACAGTAATGAAGTTCTCTAGAACCAACCTCCTAAATTGCTTTGTATTCTGTGCTAGTTTGATATAAGTACTTAAAGATTAAAAGTAGAATTAGCAAGGTTTTATGCATTTTTTTCCATAAGAAAAATCTCACTGTTATTAAATGACACATTATTTTGCAAACGTCCTGTACTTTATATATTTGCATGCTAGGGTATTGTTCATGTTTTTATTTTCGTCTGCTGACTTTCTTCAAAATTAAGTGTCTTTTTAAAAAATAAACCACCCAGGACCACCATCAGAGTGTCAAAAAGTTTGGATCCAGATCAAGACCGACATTCTGTTGGTTTTCATCTGGGTTCAAACTGTTTACAAAAGGCTATTGGCAGACGACAAAATTATCCACTGGCATGCAAAGAGTTATAACGGGTAATTACTTTAGTGTTCAATATATTGTCTCATATAGGGATATACATGCATATGTATACCATAAATATTCGGACACTTTAAATACATTCAACATGCTATGTCCTTTAAACAAAGCAAAAGAAGTATTCAAAGGATCTAGTTAGAATCAGTTTTACTTTCCAATGCTAAATGGGACACTTTCATTCCTTCAAAAATATTTATTTCTATTGTTGAGCTTTCAGTTTTGCATTATTTACGGTACATGTAGTCAAAAATGTACAGGTAACTTCTAAATTATCTCCCCAAAATCATTTTATTACAAAACATATTTTGTTTTTAAAACAATTTCATCAATTATCGTGATTCTTTAATGCTCTGCGTATAGTATGTTCAATAGATATCACCATGACTACCAAATAAATCAAGAAAACGTGCAGAAATCACTTTTTAAAGCACTTTTTATTTTCATGAAATTTCAGACCCCCTCCCCTTTCTATCCGCCATAACTCTCGAATGCGTAGGAATTTTGCAAATATTTTGCTAGCTGGCTCTTGCCATTAGATTCACCTATTGCACTGATACCACATGCACCACACTAGAAGCCCAAAAGCAGCGTTCTGGGAATCAGAAAAAATAGGCGTATAAGGCCTCGGTTGATAATCACATTCCTCGGGATGATATTTTCGACTAGCACCCTCTCAAGAATAATATATTTATATAATATTTTCTTGCGGCATAGCCTCTTTGCACTAACCCTTTGTATAGACCCGGACGAAATGTCGCATTTTTAGGTTATGGTCGACTAAAGGATCATTGACACTTGCTATGAGTAAATGTCTATGGTTTTCAGTAAAATAAATGTTTGTCAATCGGCCCTTTCTTCACCATGAAGCTACCCTGACCTAAGTACTTTATGGCAGTGAAATCCATTTTCGATATCAAACGCTTCAAAGATATAAAATTTTGGGTAGAACAATCAGTTTTACATTAAAATATATAAAATCAGAAAACATTTTTTTAAATATCATTCCCCGTGTGCCAGCAAAAGCTTTGGTCTGTACAGGGTGTCCCAAAAGGTATGAAACGTTTCTAAACTTGAATAAAAGTCCAACATTTGAGTTTGGCATACCTAAATGTGCTCAAATATAAAAATTATATGTGAAAAATTTATTTCAAGGCATTGCTAGCATTATCCTCTGTAAAAGTTATGCTTCCGGTAACTTCAAAGATGGTGTCACGCAATAAGTCAAATTTAACGAATTTTCCTACGTGATATTCTAGGCAAAATGCTTCACTTGTAATGAAATTGTTCAGTATTTAAGGCATAAAACAAAACAATAGTGTCATACAAACACATTGATTAGTTTTTTGTTCTTTTTCATGCACACTTTACTGTATATGAAAGTTCAAACTTAACACCCGGTATCAGTGGCTTTTATAGAGAAAAGTGGGTGGGGTAACAATAAAGTACACACCTAATGGTACTGTCAATTTATTTAGTTAAAACATCTATATAATCTAAATGAATTGGGTCATATGCAAGAATAATCTCTTCTGTATTTTTACATGACAACAAAACGTTGGTTACCATGGTAACATCTAGACTTCATTTTATAAAACTAAACTGTCTTTAAAAAATGTTCATTATGAACAAGTTGGTTATATAATTTGAGTCTTGATTATAAAACTTGAACACCTAGGAAGACAGAAGCTATGACAAAATAAGTGTCTAGTAGACATAATATACATTTACAATAGCAAGCATCAATAAATGAATATCAATACAATGCTGCAACCAGAATCAATAAAATCAATGAAAGCGTGGTAGCTCAGTGGTTAGGCACTTGCCTCTGGTGCTAGAGGTCCCAGGTTCGATTCCCGCTTGCGGCGAGAAAAATTTCGGTGTCCGAACAAGCTTTCTCTAGTGTCATTTGCAGGGATGACGCTAGATAAGTGCATCGTCCTTCGGATCGGGACGTTAACTGGATGTCCCCTGTGCAGGGAAAGTCACCCCCTGTGCAGGTTAAAGAACCCTACGGTAATTTCGATATGGTTACTTGTAGGCTTTCATCCTGCAACCCGGAGTGTACAATGTACACCTGCCGATAATGCTCGAAAGCGAGCGCCAGGCAGTATATAGAGAAAGAATAAATATATAGTGTCAAAAAGCTAGCCATGGAAGTAAATCCTGTGTAAACCAGAAAATTAGAACCCCTTTTTTAAAAGCTAAACCTTGTATTTTCATTAAATGAAATCAAGTCGAAATATGGCATTATATAATTTCTATGTATAGTACATTAACCAGTAAAAACAATAAGCAACATATCTTTATTGAGTCAAATGTTATAAGAGTTTCAAAACGTTTCATGTGTTTTGGGACACCCGGTATATGTGTTACCATATTTTACACATTGTATGGAAGTGGCTTGCTGGCACAAGGGGGGGGGAGGGGGGGGGGAGATGTTCAGCAGCCTAAAAACCCAGGGCCTAACCCCATAAAATGGCATTTTCTGCCGAATAGGAAATGAATGACAGTAATGATGAAATTCTCTAGAACCAACCTCCTAAATTACTTTGTATTCTGCGCTAGTTTGTTATAAAGTACATAATAATTAAAGTAGAATTAGTTTAGGACTTTATGCATTTTTTCATAAGAAAAACGGTCACTGTTATTAAATACCACATTCTTTTGCAAATGTCCTGTACTTATCTACTTGCATGCTAGGGAATTGTTCATGTTTTATTGTCGTCTGTTGACTTTCTTAGTATTAAGTTTTTACAAATAAACCACCCGGGACCACTATCAGAGTGTCAAACAGTTTGGATCCAGATCAAGACGCTATTCTGTTGGTCTTCATCTGGGTTCAAACTGTTTGCAAAAGACTATTGGCAGGCGACACAATTCGTCGCTGGCATGCATGTAAAGAGTTATAACAGGTTCAATATATTATCTCATATAGGTAATATACATGTATGTATGTACCATAAATATTCGGACACTTTAAATACATTTCGACATGCTATGCCCTTTAAACAAAGCAAAAGTAATATTCAAATGATCTAGTTAGAATCTGTTTACTGTCCAATGCTAAACAGGACACTTCCATTCCTTCAAAAGTATTTAATTCTTTTGTTGAGCTTTCAGTTTTGTATTATTTACGGTACATGTAGTCAAAATGTAAAGGTAACTTCTAAATTATCTCCCCAAAATCATTTTATTACAAAACATATTTTGTTTTTAAAACAATTTCATCCATTATCGTGATTCGTTAATACTTTGCATATATGATATATTCAATAGACAAGTGGGGATCCAGAGGGGGGACAGGGGGTCTGGACCCCCTTGGAAAATCACAAGTTATATGGGTTTCTATAGGGAATAAGCAATTGGACCCCCCCTGGAAAAAAGTTGGACCCCCCCCCCTCCGCCTGGAAAATGTTGGACCCCCCTCTGGAACCTTGAAAAATGATAGATTTCTTTGAAATTGACCATTTGACTTCTTAAAAATAAGTTGAGGACTAAAAATAAAAAAAAAAAAAAAAAAAAACGTCAGAGCTTTTTTTTGTCAGACTGACCTGGACCCCCCTGACGAAAATTCCTGGATCCGCGCATGATAGATATCACCATGCCTACCGAATAAATCAAGAAAAAGTGCAGAAATCACTTTTTAAATCACTTTTCATTGTCATGAAATTTCAGACCCCCGCTCCTTTCTACCCGCCATATCTCTTGAGTGCGTAGGAATTTTGAAAATGTTTTGCTAACTGGCTCTTGCCATTAGATTCACCTATTGCACTGATACTACATGCATCACACCTGAAGCTCAAAAGCAGCGTTCTGGGAATCAGAAAAATAGGCGTATAAGGCCCAAACCGTCAATGATCCTTTATTTGAAAACACTTTTAGATTTTTTTTCAACAGGTATATATGAAACTAGCTATTTAAAGAGCTATTTAAATATGCAGCTTTTGGGCACAGGGCATATTTTTTCGTTCAGACTCGAGTTTTTGCGAGATTCCAGCAATCCAGTACCCTAAAGCACTACAGATATACTGAAACAATAAAGTTATGTCCGCTTGACGTTTATGTCTGCCAGTTCCAAATGTACGAATGCATTTCATTCAAATTTTCACATTACCAACTGTGATCATTTAGAAACGTTTTGCAACAAGGATAAATTAATTTGATAATCAGTAGAGCCGCTTACAAAGCAGCGAACACGAGTACCCTTAAAATCAAAAGTCACAAAATCAATAGCTTGTGTGTCCGTCGTAATCCCGATTTTTTAAGCACATTTAAACATCACTGAGCAAGCTCTATAGACGTTATTTTTGCTAGCTGTATACATTGCTTTTACGACCACAGCCATTAATCTGTAACATACTCTGACGTGACAAAATATCGATCATGGGCGTGCGTGAAAACACTCTGAATAATCTTTTTTGGTCTAGCATTTTGAGAGTCAACAGAATCGGACAAATTTGATTTTTTTTCGTCATCACAAGCATTTCAACATTAATTAAGACTAATCAGCATCAAAACAATTGATAATGGAAATTTTCTGATGATTTTGCAGTAAGGGGTGGGGTATAAACACAGATTTAGTAAACCTTTGATGTTCGGCATCAGCCATAGATTTTGTTGTTTTCTTTTGTGTAATTGTTGTCATAAACAAACACAACACATTAAAACAAAAACGGTCTCAAAATAATGTTAGGTTAAGGAGATTTGGAAGTTCTTAAATTGTTATTTGTTTAATTCAAAGGGAGGTAATTTCTGTTAATTTCGTAAATTAAAGGTTTTGAACTGCATTGTCGCTCGTTCAATAAGCAGACTTGGAATTTTTAGATGTTTTTTCATCGTCGGATGTTTCTAGCTGCCATTTAACGTAAAATGTGTCACGTTTTGATGATTAACTTCCTGGTGATAATGGAAAAAGCTGTGTGCACATAAGGTTCAATAACCCTTCATGATAAGAAGATAAAATCAAATAATTACCAATTTTTATGTTTCCTCCGTTTGAAAAACATTTTGGTTTTATTTTTGTTGCGACATCTTAAATTGATTGATAGATAAAGTACCATGAAAATCGGACGTTACTTTTTTGTTTGAGTATATTTTAGAATAGTATAGGTTCCTTAAGCAAACGCTTTACTGAGCTCAGCTGACTGAAGACATAACAAAGTATAAACACCCCCCATTTTTGTTTCTTTAAAAATTCTCACGTTACTCATATCAAATATATCTTGTGTCACTTTGTCGTATATCTTTTGTAAAGATATTTCTTGTCATATGTATGGCCATAACGCGCATGCGCCAAAATCCTGATATGGGGATCAGATACACAGCAAACCACACAGCAAACCAGGCCAAATCCCAATTTTAACAGATCTTACTCCCATTTATGAGAGTTAGATGCATTCCAGTTGTTCATATTTCACATAAATTTATATATTGTCATTTTCATTTTTTGTTATCATTCAGAATGCAAACATCTAGAAAAAGTCAAATCGATAAATGAGTGCATGTGGACGTCTAACCTGTTGGACTAAACAGATCTATAATTTTCCCTGTAAGTGCAACATTTAAAACTTGTTCTCCTGATGCATAAAAAGATAACCCACCCTAAAACTGTCAGTCATCATCTCATAACGCACCAGTCATTTGCAACCACATCACCCCGAAGGCCGGGGAATTGCAAGGATATTGATTTTTCCATATGCAAAGCCCAGGTTAAAGGTCAAATCCCTGCTAAAAGTCCCGCCCCGGGATATTACTACCTGATTCATGTTTAATAAATAAAAAATAAAAAAAGTTGCAGAATCTGGTGACATTCTACTGTTGACCTCGAATTTTTTTCATCCGAAGCATGGCAACTGATAAACTCGATATGACTGCAATATATTCTAAATGGACATTCATTATTTCCACGGCACTACGGGGACACCTCGAAGGTAAAAAAAATCACAGTACTTTAGCCCGGCTATCCCAGCCCTCGAGGGGACATGGTTGCAAATGACTGGTGCATAATCTGTTTGTTCATTTTTTGAGGGGTTTTAACAAATCAAGTTTTTAAAATTCCATGACCCCCCCCCCCCCCCCCCCCCAATAAAAAAAAAAAATAGATTTTCCCCCTTATATATTTTAAAAAAATTCTGTGACTTTTCCCTGAGTTGGTAGAAAAGCTAAATTTCCATGACCAGTGGCCACCCTGAAATTCGCCGATTTATGTTTTTCAAGTGAAAATAAAGATCCGGATAAAAGAATGGACATGTATTCTACCTTTGCACCGGCATTTTCGATTTTTTTTAAACCAAAACTTGTTACAAGTAAATGAGGAGTTTTTGTCTAAATTACGGTATGCTAGTTAGTTTTGTGCCAGTAATGAGTTGTTTTTACCATATATCGTTGGTAGGATTTTTTGAAATTGGGTAATTTATGCTCAAATTTCTCAAAAACTCGATCACTCAGCTTTCCGGAAGTAGGTAATGACAAAAAGGGTTCGGCAACATACCGACACGCGACAATCTAAATAACGAACATACCGCCTCGCATTCTTTCTGTGTGTGCCGGATCAAGTGGGGGGTTCGCGAATGCACCCCTTTGAGAAAAAATTAGAACATTTCAGGGTAAAATTTGCAACAAAAAGAAAAAAAACGGTATCTGCTGCATGTGGCACCGGCTGACAGTTACCATTTTATGGTGTAATAATATATCCCCCCCCCCCCCCCGAAATATTCAAGAATAGTCTGTCTCCTTCTGTGGCCAATATCCAGTCCACAGGAGTTTAGGACACTCCTTATTCAAACAAGCTTCAGCCAAAAGTGTGTGTGTGTGTGTGTGTGTGTGTGTGTGTGTGTGTGTGTGTGTGTGTGTGTGTGTGTGTGTGTGTGTGTGTGTGTGTTTTATCAAAATGTCCAAATCAGCCCTCCCTGGTGTAATGCTCAAGTATGAGCGAAACCAGCAAAGTTAAAAGAGAGAGAAATATGCAAAATAAAATGAGAACTAGTTTGTTTCACTAGGGGAGTACTCTCATTTTTTCTTCATACCTAGGCTCTGGCCTAGCATTTACCGTTCACCCCAAAACAATATTAATTTCAAGCATCCCCCCAAAAATATTTGAAATTTTAGCAACCCCAAAAAATATGAGCCTTGACCTTAAGAAAATACCTAAAATGCATATAAAATACCCCTAAATATAGTCCAATTTTGTGATGACCCAAAAATATATAAATGTATATATCCATAAAATCTTCATACACAAAAAATATTCCTTTTTCTGAAAACCCCTAAAAATATTAAAATTCAACATTTTGAACCCAAAAATGGCCCCAGCCTACGTATGTATGAAAATATCAGAGTACTTCCATGGGGTTTATCCGGTTCCGCATGCATACATGTATGTAATTGTGTCACGAAGTTCACGAGGGTGTTTCATTTTACCAATGTCTTAGTGCTAAGTGTCGTTGATAGGGTATGTATTTTAACCCCAAAATTTATCATAAAAATACATTTTAATAAAGAAAATAAATTGTGGACATTAAACTAGAAACGCCAGGATATCATTTAGTAATGTAACAGGTGAAAAAATGCTTATCACCTTTGCCTCGGCTGGGAATCGAACCCAGGCCGCCCGGTGTAACGGTCAGTTTTTTCCCCAGTCAGTTTTTTCCCCGGGGAAAGAATGGGCCGGCCCATTCTTTCCCCGGGGAAAAAACTGACCGGGGGGAAATTCCGGCCTGTTACACCGGGCCAAAATCAGACACTCTTCCACGTTGCTTCGCATTGGATGGTGGGGTAATTTTTGACACTTAGCAACGAGTCCCATGCAGATGTAGTGATCATGTCAGCACTTGAGTGTATAATATGAGTATGGCTTTGAAATGAAGAAGACGGTCATAGTGGCCCTGAATCGCTCACCAGTCTGTAACATGTGCACCAGTCATATAAGCTTATGCGACCCCTGGGAGGCCCATTTTCGCCCTAGGGCATTATTTGAATAAACTTGGTTGAGATCCACTAGATGATGCTACATATCAAGTATCAAGGCCCTGTGGTTTCCAACAAGATTTTTTCATGCTTTCCCTATATAAAGCCTATGTAAAACATGTGACCACGGAGCGGGCCATTTTTGACCCCAGGGGAATTATTTGAACAAACTTGGTAGAGGTCCACTAGGTGATGATACATACCAAATATCAGGGCTCTAGGCGAAGATTTGGTACCAGGAAAATGCATTTAAGCCCCCACAGGTGGCTTAGGCTGCTGTCTGTTCTAAGGCGGTGGTTCTGTTGTTGTTGACTTTTTGTATATTGTTACTCCAATTGTGGGAGTCTGTAATTGTTCTACGTTTTGTTGTACATTACTTTATGTCCATTCTAGTATTGCAATCATCTTGATGGGGAACAGAGAGCTGGTTGTTTTGCTTAATTTGTCTTCCTGGTGTCTCGTGATGGTTAAGTGGCTCTTGAAACACAATTCACTAAGAATAAGTCAAATAAAATGTCATGATTTTATTTGCGATTACATTTCGAGACAACCCAGGTTTATGTATGTTTATACTCTATCGTTACACGGCAATTCAGAGTCTAAACTGCTGTTCAGCTATCTGGTATTTATACCCTAACCTGTCAGAAATCTTGGGTAATCCATATCAGTGTAATTCATCATACATCAGGCCATATATTTCTGTCTCTAACACGCCAGGCGAAAAAAAAAGTTCATACCCTACTTAGCTATTGTCCTGATAAGCCTTCTGCAGCAACCTAGGGAATCTTAGTTAGCACAAAAATATTTCATCTGACCATACATCGCCTATGTGACATGCGTGCCAAGAATAGAACCTTTACTTTTCATAATATGGCTTTCCTATTAAGGTGCTACGAAAGGGACATTTTTGAAATCCTTTAATTTAACAACAAATGCTATTCCCTGCAATATTAATTGCCTTGTCATAATGAATTTACCAGAGAGAACAGACTCTTGAATCACATACCCCTACATATACGTAAAAATATTGGCCCTGTCCTTTATGCCGTTGATTAAATATCAACCATAAAGAACTATTATTCAATTTGGAACTTTCTTACAAACAGAGAAAAGGATGTCTCCCCTGTTTTCCGTAATTAAAAGAGTTTGAATGCTTTAAAGCGAAAGGGCGTTTTCATTTGTACTGTACAACACACATGTTCCAACCATGCATTTTCGTGATGTACTGGCATATAATTAAATGGACAGCAAATACCATCATCCCCTCATTATTTTACCCTGTCATAACGGTTTTAATTGGAAGAAAAGGCCCTTAAATCGCACAACCTTACATGTAACTAAAAATTTTGGCCAAGATCAAGATGCCGTTGATTTAACGTTGATTAAATATCAACCATAAAGAACTATTATTCGATTTGGTACTTTCTTACAAACAGAGAAAAGGATGTCACCCCTGTTTTCTGTAATTAAAAGAGTTTAAATGCTTAAAACGAAAGGGCGTTTTCATTTGTACTGTCCAATAAACATGTTTGACCATGCAGAGTTCATCTGTCATATATGATGTCCAGAAGGCTCCAACTAATTTTATTAATATTTAACAGCCTGTGCATATGCAAAATTCCCTTTCTAAAAAATAAGCCATGTTTAAACTATATAACACTCTACCTTGTAATTTTAATGCTGATCAACAGAATAGAAATACGTGTTGATAGCATTTTCTTTTTAAAAACGAATATTAGTTCACGTGCGGTTCACGTGCGTAATGCATTTTTTAGGTATGAATCATGTTGATGGAGTCCCTTTTCTCCTGTTTTGGCTCCCCTATGGCTTACTTTCTTTCATTACTCCCTTTTTTCCAGACGATATTTTAGAATAAAAGATCGTCTTAGAGACATAATTTTTTATATCGTATTTAATGGCACGTGCCTGCAATATATGTTGTTGTTTGTTTTTAGTCCTATGGGCTATTTTCACTGATATGGATTATTACCCCACAATTCTGTAGTTTTATGTACAATTCAAACAGATGTTAATTAATGACCAATATGCCAATAAATAGTCTCAATATCTTCCCCAAAAATGAAATAATTATAAACTTATATGCATATTGTCCCCACATAGTACAATTGAAATTCTTTAAAATTGAAAATTTCGGACATGTGACGAATGATGCATTTATCTATCTCATTTAGCATATGATAGTTTAGCATTCGCTGTTGCGATCGCTAAATAATGATTTGACAAGTTTGAGAAGTTAACATGTATCTGTAAGCAATGTTTTGAATTACTAATATGCATCCTTTGCCTTTGACTCCTTAAATTATATGAACATTCCCTCAAAAGAATATACTTTAAACATACAACGCAACCACGTGACAAATGATGCATTTCACGCTTCTAACTGTCACTTCATAGTTTAGTATTCGCCATTGCGATCACTAAATAATGATTTGTCAATTTTAGAAGTGTATATGTATCTGTAAGCAGTAATCTGAATTAACTAATATGCATCCTTTGCCTTCGGCTCCTTAAAGCAATATCGTAGAGAAAAAAAATATATAAAATTATAAGAACATTCCCTCAAAAGAATACACTTTAAATATACAACGCAACCGCATGACAAATGATGCATTTCATGCTTTTAACTGTCACTTCATAGTTTAGTATTCGCCATTGCGATCACTAAATAATGATTTGTCAATTTTAGAAGTTTATATGTATCTGGCCTACAATGCGCTGATTTACCAGTATGCATCATTTGCCTCCCACATTAATATGAATATTACAATAAAACACATGTTTCAAATAAACCTTATAAAACAAGACGATTGATGCATTTCATATTTCTAATACGCCATATCATAGTTTAGTGTTGGTTTGAGCAATCACTAAATAATGATTTGTGTCTTGAGAATTCCCGTTTCCTATTTAACAATGAAGTACATTTTCTTAACAACAAACTAATTTTGTGCCCTGCATCAATCGCCTTCAAGACTTAAAAATGACAACGAAATTGATACTATAAAAGTTCTTTTCTGTGGCTTTTACCCTTGTTCACATCGCACGCACAATATGATGGATCAGTTTGAATTAATAAAATTAGTACAGGACTGCAATATGCATTTCTGCAGTTCCCATCCAGCATACAAGTTTTGTAGCAACCAGACTTTGCGGTGGCCACAAAACCATGCTAGCTGCTGAACTTACAAATAATTATATTGGCTCAAAAATACCAGATATGCATATCACATCCCAGTTCTGTCCTGCTGTATAATTTTCCCTCCACCTATAGCGTAAAAGTTCAACTGTCATTTCCAATTAGTTGAATAAGTTTATTCGATGTAAGTTACAATCAATGAAATATGCATTTTCTCACTTTAGGTCCAGCATGTATCATTTTTTTAGTAACCAACTCTTTGGTTCCTAAAAAATGCTAGTCATGAAGCTTTAGTAATTAGGATAATTTTTGGAAAATGGATTACTCTTGCCAAAAAATTGAGCATGCATATATCATTTCCATTTTTTTTTCTTGTCTACCAATGTTCACCACAAATTTTTCAGCGTTAATCTTCAACATCTCCTGGTCAGTGTACCCAGTCATGGTCTCGATTGAAAGCTGACATCCCCTTGAAGATTGTCTAATCAACTAACAGTCGACAGAAACTTTGATCATTATAGTCGACTTCCATTGGTTATCATCTAGGAGTGTTCTGCTAGGCTCATCGTGACGTTGAATAATACTTTACATGTAATGTTCAGTACGTAGTGTAATCAGCATCAATGTGATCATTGTATACTGTCATACAATGAAGCTTGATGACATCCGCTGAATCAATCATTTTAATGGGGACTCTTCTCGTTGACACATTTACTTTCTAGCTAATGTCATAGTTGCCCCATTCCATGTAGACAAAATTACATAGATATATACGTTTGTAGATAGTCCCTTTACCAATATGTACATATGCATGTTAATCAAAGTTGAACATAGTCCCGTCACCTGGTATCAATGGTATTTACACTTTTCTCAGGAAGCATAGTCAGTGATTCACATGTCGCTCTGCGTCGTCGTGATATTTAACGTTGGGTATAACTTGTGAATCACGTTGTCTGTTTCCACTGTTCCACGTAGCAAGGGCGCAGAAGCAACTGTTCCGCAGACGTAACCATGGCCCTCTGGTGTGCCAGAAACACTCGCAGTCGTCATCGGTTGGTACTTGCATTGGTCAGGTGTAATCCTTGATTGATCCTGTCCACTGCCAAAAACGGCTATCTTCTCATTGACATTTACTTTCTAGCTTATTTCATAGTAGCCTCATTTCATGTAAACGAAATAACATATGTACGTTCGTAGATTTTCCTCTAACCCATATGTACATGTGCATGTTATTCAAAAGTTAAACAAAGTTCCGTCACCTGATATACATGTATTATATACAGTTTATTTACATTATTTTTAAGAATCATACTCAGTGATTCACATGTCGTTCTGACTCATCGTGATGTTCTAATGCTGAGTATAGCTTGTGTATCCACTGTTCCACACAGCAAGGGCGCAGAAGCAACTGTTCCGCAGACGTAACCATGGCCCTCTGGTATGCCAGAAACCCTTGCAATCGTCATCGTTTGGCATTGCATTGGTCAGGTGCAATCCTTGCTTGATCCTGTCTATTACCGCAAAAGGCTAATTTAAAGACGCTGCTACGCTTTTTACATTTTTTTTTTAAAAAATCATACCCTTATTATCATGGACAGGCCTACCCCACTCACAATATTTGTAACCAGTTGATCCCTAAGTATATTTAGGATGAATTTTGTTCTTTTGACAAAGTGATATTTGTTGATAAAAATTAACTTCCTAGTGGTTCAATATAGATATCCTCTACCAAGGCACATATGTTTTACAAATTCCTAAAGTTCTTAAATAAAAAAGTTAAACTTATGCCATTTTTATTTTGCCAACAAGTCAATTTCAAAATTATATTCCTATTCATATCAGATACCATGAAGGACATGTTTCAATTTTTCTCTACCATGGTAAAATCTATTTCTGCACCCCCTTAACTGACAGTGAGTCTCCATTCACTAACCGCAAACAAGCGTTTTATTGATCAGTCGTGGTGCATCTTTTAAAGACTGATAAACTCTTCTATGCACAAGGGACACCTTAGCGCCTGAGTTATCTACAGACCTTAATTTTCTTTTACCAATTTTAATGAGATATGAATTTGAACTCCCCGCCAAAGAACTGTTATGAGTGAGTATGTCTTCTCTCCTTCCATCGGCCTCTTTATGAAAGGAGAGTCCTAGTTTTCAGAAATATTACCCCTATTCTGACTACAAGGTGGAGCATGACACTCATTTTGGTAATGTCCCTTTTCCCTACAATTCCAACAAGTAATATATGCCTTACTTCTCGTTTGTCTATTACCCCTGTTATTAGGAAAGTTCCTGTTAATAGAATATGATTCTTTTCTTCCAACACCCCTATCTGGATTAATGGACGCAACTGCATTAATGTGAGGCCTATTCGAACAGTGACTGGTCAAATGTCCTAATTGATAGCAGACATGGCAATGTTTAGGGGGCAGTGCATACTCAACTTCCATTGGTTCAGTATGGCGAACATTAGAATCAGTTACCCTACCTATTCTTAAATTAAACTTTTTTCTCAAATTTTGTTCAGTCATTGCAGACCCAACAGCCGCTTGCAACGTTGCTGGATTTTCCCTCATCACCTTCATTTTTAAGTTATCATGAGCGAGACCATCTATAAAGAACCAAACTAACTGCCTTTCAATGGCAGCCACCCCACCGTTTTGACCTGTGAATGCCTCCTCAGCCAAGGTAAGCAATCTTTCTGCGTAAAGTTGGACATTTTCCTCTGGTTTTTGCTTTATTTTTCGCAGCAAAACAAATGCATGCTGCGGATCAGAAATTTCTGCAAATCTTAAAGTTCTGTTTTTAATTGACCCCAATTATTTCCTACATTATCATGAAGATATCTTTTAATAAAGTCACTGACAGCACCCCCACTAGATTGGTAAGCCACCATTTTAACCCTATCATCTGTTAAACCCGTTAATGATGCATATTTTTCTATTGATCTGACCCAGTCCTTAAATATTTTAGAATCACCCTCAAATGGATGAACAATATGAGAAAATCCTTGCGCGCCTACAACGGTCGACAGACCAGACTATATGCTGAAAAAGTGTAGCAACATCCCCATCGGCCATTTTACAGAGTATAAAGAGATCAAACAAAATCTACCACCCACCACACTGCCGCAGCCTCTCTTCTGGAAGATCACCTTTAACAACAGTTGGCACTTCTCGCACATCTCGAAGAAATCTGGAATTCTTTAAACCTCGTCTTCTTCAGCCACACGACCGTTGTGTCAAGCCACACGGCAGCTGTGTCACTCGCCTCGACGCTCCAATAGTACAAACCCTCAATAAAGCGTTGTATATTACATGTCATGCTTGCCATTTTGTAGTTGCTCTTCTAGCATTGACATTTTTACTAAAATGCCAATCCTGGTCACCGCACCAAAAATAACTCCTTAGTGAGACACAATTCACTAAGAATAAGTCAAATAAAATGTCATGATTTTATTTGCGATTACATTTCGAGACAACCCAGGTTCATGTATGTTTATACTCTATCGTTGCATGGCAATTCAGAGTCTAAACTGCTGTTCAGCTATCTGGTATTAATACCCTAACCGGTCAGAAAATCTTGGGTAATCCATATCAGTGTAATTCATCATACATCAGGCCATATATTTCTGTCTCTAACACGCCAGGCGAAAAACAAAAGTTCATACCCTACTTAGCTATTGTCCTGATAAGCCTTCTGCAGCAACCTAGGGAGTCTTAGTTAGCACAAAAATATTTCATCTGACCATACATCGCCATGCGTGCCAAGAATAGAACCTTTACTTTTCATAATATGGCTTTCCTATTAAGGTGCTACGAAAGGGACATTTTTGAAATCCTTTAATTTAACAACAAATGCTATTCCCTGCAATATTAATTGCCTTGTCATAATGAATTTACCAGAGAGAACAGACTCTTGAATCACATACCCCTACATATACGTAAAAATATTGGCCCTGTCCTTTATGCCGTTGATTAAATATCAACCATAAAGAACTATTATTCGATTTGGAACTTTCTTACAAACAGAGAAAAGGATGTCTCCCCTGTTTTCCGTAATTAAAAGAGTTTGAATGCTTTAAAGCGAAAGGGCGTTTTCATTTGTACTGTACAACACACATGTTCCAACCATGCATTTTCGTGATGTACTGGCATATAATTAAATGGACAGCAAATACCATCATCCCCTCATTATTTTACCCTGTCATAACGGTTTTAATTGGAAGAAAAGGCCCTTAAATCGCACAACCTTACATGTAACTGAAAATTTTGGCCAAGATCAAGATGCCGTTGATTTAACGTTGATTAAATATCAACCATGAAGAACTATTATTCGATTTGGAACTTTCTTACAAACAGAGAAAAGGATGTCACCCCTGTTTTCTGTAATTAAAAGAGTTTAAATGCTTTAAAACGAAAGGGCGTTTTCATTTGTACTGTCCAATAAACATGTTTGACCATGCAGAGTTCATCTGTCATATATGATGTCCAGAAGGCTCCAACTAATTTTATTAATATTTAACAGCCTGTGCATATGCAAAATTCCCTTTCTAAAAAATAAGCCATGTTTAAACTATATAACACTCTACCTTGTAATTTTAATGCTGATCAACAGAATAGAAATACGTGTTGATAGCATTTTCTTTTTAAAAACGAATATTAGTTCACGTGCGGTTCAAGTGCGTAATGCATTTTTTTAGGTATGAATCATGTTGATGGAGTCCCTTTTCTCCTGTTTTGGCTCCCCTATGGCTTACTTTCTTTCACTCTTCCTCGCAGTGCCATGGGGCTGTCTTACTCTTTTTGTGGTTTCAGACAAAAAATTTTATCTATAGAAGCCAATGTAAAACTTGTTACCCTCGGGATGGGGCCATCTTTGTCCCCAGGGGTATTATTTGAACAAACTTGGTAGAAGTCCACTAGGTGATGCTTCATACCAAATATCAAGGCACTAGGCATTGTGGTTTCAGACAAGATTTTTCACGTTTCCCTGTCTAAGCCCAAGTAAAATATTTGACCCGGGGCGGGGGGGGGGGGGGGGGGGGTCATTTTTGGCGCCAGGGGTATAACTTAAAAAACTTGGTAGAAGTCTACTAGGTGATGCTACATACCAAATATCAAGGCTCATGGTTTCAGACAAGAAGATTTTCATATTTTCCCTATATGAGCCTATGTTAAACATGTGACCCCCGTGGCGGTGCCATTTTTGACCCATGGGGTATAATTTGGATAAACTTGTTAGAGGATCACTAGGTGATGGTACATACCAAATATCAAGGCTCTATGCCATCTGGTTTTAGACAAGATTTTTTCACATTTTCCCTATATATGTCTATGTAAAACATGTGACCCCTGGGGCAGGGCCATTTTTGGCCCAGGGGTATTATTTGAACAGACAAGGTAGAAGTCTTCTAGGTGATGCTACATACCAAATATCAAGGCTGTAGGCCTTGTGGTTTCAGACAAATAGGTTTGTTCACATTTTCCCTATATAAGCCTATGTAAAACAAGTGACCCCCGGGACAGGGTCATTTATGGCCCCAGGGGTATAATTTGAACAAGCTTGGTAGAGGTCCACTAGCTGATGCTATTTACCAAATATCAAGGCTCTATGCCTTGTGGTTTCAGACAAGAAGGTTTTTTTCCACTTTTTTCCATATATAAGCCTATCTAAAACATGTGACCCTAGGGCGGGGCCATTTTTGGCCCCAGGGGTATAATTTGAATAATCTTGATAGAGGTCCACTAGGTGTTGCTACTTACTAAATATCAAGGCTCTAGGCCTTTAGGTTTCAGACAAGATTTTTAAAGTTTTCATCTCGAAAATCTCTTTTAAGCCTCTGTGACCTAGATATGCAATGGACCAGAATCATTTGAACAATTTTGGTAGGTGGCCACCGAAGGATCATTTGTGTGAAATGATTTCAAAATCGGACTAGAGGTTTAGGAGTTGTTATTTAAGTCAAATGTTAACAGAAGGACGAGGCTGATCACAAAAGCTCACCTTGTCAGTACGTGACAGGTGAGCTAAACACGTTTTGTGTGTGAAAGGGGGTTATTTCCAAAATAGATGTACTATTCTAATCGGCATCCTGCATGTACTGTTGAACATTTTGTCAATATCCTTACTGTCTAAGGTACATGACGTATGGCTATTTCGAGATGCAAAAAGACTTCTCATGTCATTTTACGATTTGAAGAAAATTAATAAAATGCAGGTGGCCGGTTAGAACGTTTGGCTAGTATTTAACCTTGTAGTTGCTCCAGCAATGTTGTCACTCCGGTAATTGTTGAACAACACAGATAATACTTATTTAGCTTTAGTTATTCCAACGGCTAGCTGCTTTGACAGCATATTGATACTGGTTTTCCTCTATAGGATTTTGACTGCTCTTGCAGTATTTTTTCTAGTATTGTACTTTTGTAGTCTTTAGGCTCAAATAACTAGTAGGTTGTTTTGAATAGTTCAGTTTCAGCTGCTTCAATATTGCTCTGGTAGTACGTTTGTGCTCACTGTGGTTCACTATATATAATTTGATCAAGAGTTGACATTTTTACTACTGAATTGCTTTCATTTTTTTCAATTGGTTATACTTATTGTCAACTTTGGCTTATCTAAATATATTGTTGACCACAGTGAATGGTCTATTAAACACCAAGTAGGTGACTCAATCATTGGAGCAGATAGCTCTGTCTTAATTGGGGAAAATCATTTATAGCTCATTTGGACTCATTTAAGTTCACAGCTCTTTTGAACTATACTAATTTCTTCTTGTACCTAGGCTTACAAAGCATACCTGGGCGTAACAACTTACTTATCATAAGGAGTCTTTAAATGAAATTGGAGTTGAATTGGGCCAATGGTTTGTTAGAAAAGTATGTTAATATATTGTTTGGACTTAAAGACTTATCTATTGATGAGATGGTAGGGGCCTGATGCTTTGGCTGTTTGTCGGGCCCACCGTGGTTTACCTGTTGGATTTCTTTTGCTCCGGTATTCAGTTTTATTTACTGTTGAGTCCTTATCTTTGCTTTATCTCCTTGTTATATCTTGATTTATATGTTTTAGGAGATGATGCATTGATAAGCTAGGGGTCTTTCATGCAAACCAAATATCTAGGTGTCTTGATCCACATCTGAATTAAGGGCGAGGTTGGCGCCATTAAACCGGTTTAAGCCCTCCAGTAAAATATTTTACTGACCGTTCCAAGGCGGTACTTCTTTTGTGGATCTTTTATATTTTTGTTCTGTCTTGTGTTTGCTATGTCTTTGTGCGCGTCTGTTTATATGTGCTTTGTGGTCACCTGCTGGGAAAGGGCTGACCTCTTAGCTTTCGTTTGTGGTGTCCAATATGAGTTTGTCACTTTCCCATTGGTATCCTGGGTCAGGTGTGGTACTTGATTGTATCGATTCCTGATCTTTGCACCCTTACTTACTTTCTAATATGAGCGACCTAAGCTGTAAGGTCAAAAGTCAACCTTGACTTTTGGAACTTAATTATAGCCATTGTCTCATTAGATTAAACATATCAAGTGAGAATAATGACTAAGACTACCCCAGTTTTCAAAAAGTGGCCTTGGCTGCTGTCTGTTCTTAGGTGGTGGTTCTGTTGTTGGTTCGTTGTTGATTGTTGGGAAAGAGAGAGCTGGTTGCTTTGCTTTGTCTTCCTGGTTTGTAATTGTGGTATTTCATGATCATACACTCTATTTTGCTAGACCCCACATCTCCAATGCTACATGACGAGTCCCAAGGTCATCGGCCTTGTGGTTTTGGGGATTTTTAAAGGGTTTTTACCATATATGGGCGTGGCGGCCATTTTGGCCACGTGACCAGGACCATTTAAGCAAACTTTTGTTCCCGCGTCCTAAGGAGTCTTAATATGAAATCTGAATTTAATTGGCCCAGTGGTTTCAGAGGAGATGTTTGAAAATGTTGATGGACAGACTGACGGAAGCTGGGATGACTGGTAAACTATTAGCTCATACTATTATCTCACCCATGAGCCTTCGACTCAGTTGAGCTAAATATGAAATCAAGATAATTAGGTACTTGGTTGTTTAATTTAGTCCATGTCAGCTGTCTCGTAGTTAAATACTGTGGACAAATTAAGAACAATTTAACAAACAAATTAATTTTATCATTTATCTTAAACTTCCATATTTACAACAGCTATGATACAGGTGGTCATTGTAGAGCCAAGATTTTTTTTCTACTGAAAACATTAATTTAATTTAACAGTGGTAAAATAAAGATAGAACAAGAAATGTCACAAACACGTGACGAATGCCCCCAAAGGAATTGGTCTAGCATAAGACACATTTGAGGAAAGATAGCTGTAATATAGCACCAAAATCCTAGAAATGAGGACAGAAGTCAATGTCAAGGTCAAAGTGACTCAAAATGGTATGCACCACGCCGCCATCCCAAGAGGAATCAACACCCCAAAATTGGGATTCCTACATCAAATAATATAGAAGATATGCTCTGGACACAATAATTCTTGAAAACTAGGTCAGAGGTCAAGGTCACAGTGACCCAAAATGGTTTGTGACACTTAGGCATCCCAAGATGCATTTACATATCAAATTTGGAATTCCTATTTCAAAGAATATAGGATATGCACCAGTTTCTAAAAACTAGGTCAGAGGTCAATTTCAAGGTCAAAGTGACTTAATTATGGTAAACGACACTTCGTCATCCCAAGATGCATCCACACACTAAATTTGAGATTCTTACCTCAAATAATACAAGAGATATGCTCTGGACATGATTATTTTAAAATTAGGTCAGAGGTCAAGGTCACAGTGACCCAAAAATGGTACATGACACTCCGCTATCCCAAGATGTATCCACACACCAAATTTGGAATTCCTCACTCAAAGAATACAAGAAATATGCTCCAGACATAATAATTCTTAAAACTAGGTCGGAGGTCAAGGTCACAGTGACCTAAAATGGTATGTGACACCCCGTCATCCGAAGATGTATTTACACACCAAAGTTGGAATTCCTATCTCAAAAATATAGGAGATATGCACCAGACTCAATGCACTTTCTAGAAACTAGGTCAGAGGTCAAGTTCAAGATCACAGTGACCCAATTATGGTATGCGACACTTTGTCAGTCCAAGATGCATCCACACACCAAATTTGAGATTCCTAACTCAAATAATATAAGAGATATGCTATGGACACGATTATTCTAAAAACTAGGTCAGAGGTCAAGTTCAAGGTCATGGTGACCCAATTATGGTGCGCGACACTTCGTCATCCCAAGATGCATCCACACACCAAACTTTAAATTCCTACCTCAAATAATATAAAAGATATGCTCCGGACAAGATTATTCTAAAAACTAGGTCAGAGGTCAAGGTCAAGGTCACAGTGACCCGAAAATGGTAGGCGACACTCCGCCATCCCAAGATGTATCCACACACCAAATTTGGAATTCCTACCTCAAAGAATATAGGAGATATGCACCAGACTCAATGCAGTTTCTAGAAACTAGGTCAGAGGTCAAGTTCGAGGTCACAGTGACCCAATTATCGTACGCGACACTTCGTCATCCCAAGATGCATCCACACACCAAATTTGAGATTCCTACCTCAAATAATATAAGAGATATGCTCCGGACACGATTATTCTAAAAACTAGGTCAGATGTCAAGGTCAAGGTCACAGTGACCCGAAAATGGTACGCGACACTCCGCCATCCCAAGATGCATCCACACACCAAATTTGAAATTCCTACCTCAAAGAATATCGGAGATATGGACCGGACACGAAAGTGGGACGGACACACTGACGGATGGACAGTGCGATTACTATATGCCTCCCAAAGTTCCTTTGGGGGCATAAAAACTTGTATAATTATCATCATGTCACCATGAAAAACCTGTTCGCCTCCGTTTGAGATGCATAAATGTAATCGCATAGTATTTTTAAAGACAAAAATGTCCCTAGAAAGGCTATATTGGTGCACAAAAGGCTTCCAATACTTTAAAATGCATTTTATTTGTGTATTATTGTATTATCTGACAGTCAAACGGCGTCTCAAACCCATTCTCCAGATACGAGAGAGTAATGGAAAAGTTTTGTTTTGTTATTTCTCAACTAAAATATATGTTTGAGAAAGTTCTTTTGAAGACCAAAAACACTCTAAACTTATTTGATAAGGGAAAATCATAATTTCTACGCTAAGAATGTTTGCTTAACTTGGCATATGTGGCATTCAAAAAATGCATTTTCCGCCAAATGCAATTGTGGTTGCATTGCTATACATATCAAGAACTATTTAGACTATCAGTATACAAACATCCAGCTATATAAGTCTCAAACATTTTGTGTTTTTGCACGATATGCGACTTTGGTTCCTTGAATATAAATTCAAATTATGGATATCCAAAAATAAAGGACCTCTGACACTGTGATAGGGTCTCTGCCTATTTTTCAGATGCTTCCCAAAACTTCCCTATGCAAAAGATATCACTGGTATCCTTTTGAATAAGACCCTTGATGTATGAGGAACGAATAATAAGACAGGCAGACTCCTATGACAAAACAGGAGACCCAACCGAAGGGTGTAGGGGTTGTAAAATTTGACTTCACCAAAGTATTTAGAAATCAAATAGTTTTACGTGTAAGGGTATTGTATCATCAATACTCAATTACAAATCACAGGGAAAGTATTTTAAAGATCAAAATTATGAGCATTTTAATGATTATTTTTGTTGTTTTTTTCTGATTTGTTAGAAATATTTTGAAGTGCAACTGTAGTCCATATTCAACCTTGATGACAATGTATTTATTATGCAGCAATGTACTATAACCATTCATCCATGCTAAAGTACACCAAATTCAAGGGCCTGTAAGCTTATGTGTATTGGATAGATACAGTGTATGTGCAAAATAATCTATCAACAGAATTTAGTTAAAGGGCAATTTTCATAGTCTAAAGAGAAATATGCTAAAAAGGATGTAATATTTCATGACTAAGTGGTTATGAAAGCAAACTTAATTGTACTAATTATATCACTATTGGAAAAAACATTTTCAAGAGAACACAACAAAAATCCAAATAATAATGTTTGGGTTTGCCCTGACTTAACATTTTGGGCTATGGGATATCATCCCAACTGCCCCCCCCCCCCCCCTTGCTCCAGTATTCAGTTTTATGTACTGTTGAGACCTTTCTCGGCTCTTTATCTTTGCTTTATCTCGATTTATATGTTCTAGGAGATGATGCATGGATAAGTTAGAGGTCTTTCATGCAACTAAACACCTATGTGTTTTGATCCACATCTGAACTAAGCGTGATGTCCTCGCCGTGAAACGGGTTTAAGTCTTCCAGTAAAATATTTTACTGACCATTCAAATGCGGTACTTCTTTTGTGGATCATTTGTGTTATTTATGTCTTGTGTTTGTCATGCTTTTGTGTCTGTTCAGTGCTGCATTGAGGTCACCTGCTGGGAACTGGCTGACCTCTTGGTTCTCGTTTGTGATGTTTAATTTTATTTTCACTTTCCATGTGGTATCCTGGGTCAGTTGTGGTACTTGATTGTATCGGTTCCTGATTTTTGCCCCCGTTCTTACTTTGATGCGTCAAGTCCCATATATTTAAACTTATGAAATAAAAAGAATCACAATTTTACTCATGAATATAAAGTTTGCTAGACTGGCTCCAGTCCTTAAAACAATTTTTCATCAATGTGTCATCTCATATACTTGTAGCCAGTCTAACTCTGATGGCTCTGTTTTAAGAAAACAGAGCCATCAGAGTTAGACTGACTACAAGTATATGATATGACACATTGATAAAAAAAAATTGTTTTAAGGACTGGAGCCAGTCTAAATGTTTGCTTACATGTACCTGGATCTGTGATATCCAAGAATGGTATAATTGATGATAAAAATAAATTTATTTTTGGATATCAAAATAATTATTTTTTGAATATCAATAAATAGGGAATCAATAGATAGAGAATAAGGCCAAATAAAAAGAATAAGTGTGTTTCGGATAACAAGTCTAACAATTTAGGTAGGGTAGGATCAAATTATTTTTTTTAATTATTATCTTCTGGGAAAAAAATAAACTTTTATGCCTTTCAAAATAAATAAAATAAAATCCAGAATGCCTTTCAAAATACATGTACATAAAAGCATTCTTTTTATCAGAAACCCTGAAAAAAGTTCTAGGTTTCACCAGTAACTTTAGGTAGGGTCGGGTTACCCTAAACACAGTTTTGTTTGTTTGATTTGATTCTTTACGTCCCATCAACAATCTTTCAGTTAAACAAGGACGAGTCTTCCTGGGTTGAACCAGTACTAAGCTAGGATAAATGTGTCTTGCTCAAGGACCACAAAGCAGTGACGCCGGTGAGGCTCAAACCTGCGGCCCCTTCGTCTCAAGTCAAGCACTCTACCACTAAGCCACTGCGCTCCCTATCACTAAAACAGGTATTTTTTTTAATTTGGTCTAAATAAATCAGCAACCAATAATTTACAGCTACAATAACAATGAAGCATTTTAATTCATAGCATAAAAGGTCCAGATGAACAAAAACAAAAATTAGCATTAAGTTGTGAATCTTTTTCCATCAATTTAAATGTTCATTTTGGGTGCTCAAACTAATCTCACTGGGATGGTTCTTTCGAGGTAATAACAACTTTCAGCTTGAGAAATAAGAAATTTGAATTTTTATAAAAAAATCTGACTTTTTTGAGTTTAAAATTGTGATTATTTGTATCCATCATATCAAAGATGTGTTTTGGGTTATTATATGTTCTGGTAGAAAAATAAGCAAATTTTAATTAATACAGACCTTTTGAGCTTAAAATTATTATACTACTCATACTTTGATAAGCATCACCATAAAGATTTCCATAGAGCTCAATGCACTGAGCCTACCCCTTTGACACTCGACAACCTTTGAATTTTTTCTTTAAATTCATTCAGTGGTAATTAAAAATGCAGTGGGCTACAGATTTTTAGGGATGGTCCCATGGATGTCAGTTTGTCCGAAAATGCTAAATGGTACTTATTCGAAATTTCACTCAAAAAATCAAGTTAATTATCCCCTCATTTCAAAAGGTCAGAAACATTACAATGCTTTGAGGAACACATTTTCAACCCCCTGAAATATTCATTAGAAACCCGTTTGTCACTGATTTGGTAAGTTCTGGACCCAATAATAACCATTTAAAAATGATGAACTTTTCTGTAAAAAAACAATATTTTGCATTTTCCGACCAACCAGCGTCCATGGTACCATTTTGTGAGTGATTTGCACAAAAAACTGTAGCCCACTGCATTTTCAATTACCACTGAAAATTTTGCTGAATTTGAAGAAAAACTTTGGAATATATAGAGTGTCAAAAGGGTAGGCTCAGTGCATTGTGCCCTATGGAAATTTTTTACAGTGATGCTAATCAAAATTTGAGTAGTATAGTTTATTATACATTGTATTCTTATCCATCATATCAAACATGTGTTTGGGGATCTTTTAAGTACCCAAAACATATGTTTTGGTCACAGATTTTAAATAAACACATTTGTTTGCGCGTAAAATTGTAAATATTTTCTTACCCATAAGTTTTAACATTATGTTTTGGGTGCTCAAAAGAACCGTCTCATTGAGATGGTTCTTTTGAGTACCCACAACATATGCTTCTTTTGAGTACCCACAACATATGCTTCTTTTGAGTACATACATGTGATAACCTGATGATGGCCATGAGGGAGATTTGATGTTCAGATGAGGGAGATCAGGGTCTCAATGAGGGAGATTTTTCGAAGTTACAGAAAGGTGTATTTAAACGGCTTATTTAAGTCTTTAACCCCATTCATTCTGGTGGATTATCCTATACACAATGATATAATAAGTATGTAATAGTCCATTTTGTACTTTAAGTTGTTTTGACAGGCAAATTTTATTTAAAATGATATATATTTTTCTTATCTTAATAAACAGTGCAGACGCTGATGAAATGCCACTGTTTGGGTCTTCACTGTTTGCCAAAGTACCTGTTTACAACTACTGTTTACCAGTATCTAGACAACTAAATTTACCAAAGTAATACAGGCTTGTGTTTATTATTGTAATTTGCACATAGAAAGGTTAAACAGGGCTGATAATGATCGGACTTGAATGTATTATTTTGGTTCAAATTTGTAAGGTAGTCAGCCATACATGTAACACCTCCATTCAGAGGAAAATCCCTAACGTGAGAAGGGTATGTTTTCAGTATTAATGGGTTGCAAAAGAATAGATAATATATATGACGCCAATTTAAAATTATATTAGCTTTTTACTTACGAGTTTAAATGCTAGTTTTTATAGTGATTTAAAGCTTGCAGTCAATGTCATACTCGGTAGATAATATAATTATAAAATACTTTAATTAAAAATGTTGAAATTTGGAAAATATATATTAAAATAAGTGAATAATTGCCTTGAAATTCAAGAATTTGCTAAAATATATTGCAACAAGGGAGCTAACTCAAAAACGTCATTGCATAGTTACCTTGAAAATGCTTTCTTATCGGAGATACTGGGGTTTTACGGATATTTTTTTTCTGACAAAATAAACTTCAGTGAGCCATCACATCATAAAAATACCTTATAAATAAAAGATTTATGCTTAGAAATGATAGATTTAGATGTCTGAGAATGCAGAGAAAGGCACATCAGCGTGCGTCACTGTTTGGTGAGAGAAGCCATCTTCGGCTTTGTCTTGCGTCTCATGCGCGGATCCTTTCTCATGCCTGTAATCCCGTACCCACTAAACATTTATACTGGGTCCGAGCTGTAGGCCTAATGTCTGGTTTGTGATGCTGAAGGACGAATTGCACTCTGTCCCCTTTCTCACTACGCTTAATGGAAAGTCAGCTTGAAAGGGAGACTTGTATTGTTTCTTCTTTGCGGACGGCGATCTTTCAATGTTCACAAGGACGTCATGGTGATAAGCGTGCCTTACGAGTGCCCTACTTGAGAGATTATTGTGTTTATTTCATGCACAGTATGACACCATGTATATTATGATTATCTGACCGTTACCAGTAGCGTTCAATTGCCGACAGATGTTAAAAGTGCGTGCCGATCGCCGTAAAAATGGTCGCTTGCTAAAATATAATTATAGCAAAATTCAAAATGCGGGAGATTGCGTTGCCCGCACGGGAGTGCGGGAGATAGGGTTCAAATTCGGGAGCCTCCCGCATGATCCGGGAGGTATCACATGTATGTGAGTACCCACAACATATGTTTTGGTTAAAAGAGAATTTTTTTGACTATGCACTGTTAACTTAAGGCCTTTCTAAGAAAATAATGACAATTTTACGCTGTATTCTTTTCCTAACTGGCCCTATGCTCATGCCAATATCAAACAGCTCAACCAGGCATGTCAGTGTAAATTTTAAGGACTTTTTACGATCTTTGAAAAAGACTATACAGTGAAACCTGGCCACTCTCAAACAGACCAAAATTTGGGTTTCAAAACTAATTATCACTTAATGCAGGTCAAAAGTATTGCAGAATGCTCCAAGGGGAGCATTCTGCAATACTTTCGACCTTCATTAAGCTACCATTTGTTATTATGATCTTTGTTTTGTATAGTTTTGAGTGGCCGTTTTAGAGATGTTTTACTGTACATGTATATACAGGTTTTACTGTGCATGTATACGCTAATCGAATGTTCTAACTGATCACTTGCATTTTTCAAAGCAGGCAATAATCGAGGTTTATAAATGAAATTCGCCCTGACTGGTTAGATACGGTAAGAGAACATGTCATTTGGGGAATAAACTGGAATAAACATGAAAAAACGATATAAGATTGTCCTTGTACTATGTGCAATAAATATGTTGTTTTCCAGAAAACTGATTTTTAAGACTGATCGGTTAGAACTTTCGATTAGTGTATACTACAGTTTTCAAGGTCTACATGTTAATAATGACAAATACTAATGAGCGGTGGCATGGAATTTCCATCGATGTGATTTGTGCAACCAGCAAAGCTTCCGATCAGCTTGCCCATACGCACAGTCTGATCAGAGCCTTTGCTAGTCGCTTGAATATTCTATGAGTGTTTAGCTACTGACTGAACACCATTTGGATTTTCTCAGCTTAAAAATGAGGCTGCACAGGCTCGTCTGAGTCTACACTTGTCAAAATGCCACATTATTGGAAATCAATGTCACGGCTCTAATTTACACTTTTAAACTCAACTTTACAACTGCAGACACAGATAGAGAAGAAATGAGTAAAAGTTTGTTGTACCTTTATTTGATGCTGCATCTGCTCAGGCCTTTAATTTAGAGTGTGTAACATAAAATTAACTTTTTTATCTTTCCACCAAAATATATGTTGCGTATACTCAAAAGAACCCTCTCAATGAGACGGAACTTTTGAGCCCCCAAAACATATGTTAAAAATTATGCAGGCCCCCAGATAAGAGTGTGGAACTGAAAATTATTTTTCTTATTTCTCAACCAATACGTATGTTGCGGGTACTCGAAAGAACCCTCTCAATGAGACGGCTCTTTTGAGCCCCCAAAACAAATGTTAAAAATGATGCAAGTCCCCAGCTAAGAGTGTGAAACTGAAAATTATTTTTCTTATTTCTCAACCAATACATATGTTGTGGGTACTCAAAAGAACCGTTTTGATGAGACGGTTCTTTTGTGCACCAAAAACAGATGTTTAAACAGATAGATAAGAAAATAATCACACTTTTACGCAAAATATTTTTGCCTAACTGGCCCTATGTGATGGTTAAGAAAATATTGACAATTGCATGCTGAAAAATCTAAATCTAAACCTGTGATCAGACTGCTGCACAGGTCATAATTTTCAAATCTGTTTTATTTTATTTTGTCTAAAGTTCATTTTTATCTTAACAAACAGTGGAAATCCTGATGAAATGCCACATAATGGAATCTTCCATAAAATCTGATATATATTGAAGTCAGAATGATCAGGGTTCATACAGGCAAATTCATGTAAAATTCAAGGACTTCTTAAAGACTTTCCTACTGTTTTCAAGGACTGAAAACTTATGAAAAATACTGATTTACACGTTAAAATTCCACTTCTGTAATACTTATTACTAGAGTCAATTAATAAAGATATTAGTTTTAGAAAATCAGTGTAAAATTATGGTGCCTTTATTTGGTGCAACATATGCTGCACCAAATAAAGGCACCACAATTTTATACTGATTTAAATCTCTTGAATCATCATGCAAATGGTAAAATTCAAGGACTTTTCAAGGCCTTTGAGTGTTTTTCAAGTACTTTTCAAAGCAAAATTTATTTCAAGGAATTTTCAAGACAGTACTGTATATTCAAGTACTTTTCAAGCCTGTGTGAACCCTCAACTTCGATGATCCATAGTATAAATGAGGGGTGACAAGTTATAACTTCCAAACAAAAGTTGTACTTCTTTCTGTGATTGGCAAACAGTGCAGACCTAAATGAAATGCCATGTGATGTGGCATTTCATATGGGACTTCACTGTTTGCCAAAGTACCTATTTAGGGGTTTCTTGTCTTCAAACGGTTAACAAGCCTCCAGATATTGCATATTGGAAAACTATTTTCTTTATTTCTCGTCCAAACATATGTTGTTGGTACTCAAAAGAACTGTCTCATTGAGACGGTTCTTTTAAGCACCTAAAACACATGTTTAAATTGACTGGTAAGAAAATAATAACAATTTTAGGCTCATAATATTTCCTTATCTGGAGCTATGGGTCAATAAAAATATGTCTTTTAGAAAATAGTAAAGTTCAGATACTGTACTGTCTAATTTCTTATACTCTAACATAGAGTGGTTCTCCAGTATTTTTCAAGTCAGGTTTATTTTTCAAGGACTTTTCAAGAAATCCCTTCATATTCAAGTACTTTTCAAGCCTGTGCAAACCCTGGTAACGACTCGACTAGATGAATGCCCAGGCTGCCCAGTCTTTGTTGAACTCACAATACACATCATTTCTTTGGTTCTCTTAGGAAGCTACTCATTCAAAAAATTCGTTCACATATTTACCAGTTATTGCTCAGGGTCTGTTGAACTCCCCACCCAAGTTATTTCTTTGGTCCTCTTAAGCAGCTACTCATTCGAAAAGATAAGTTCACATATTTACAAGCTAGTATGTATCATTTCAAAAACATTTCTCTCTTGTTCTGTATTACCTCTCATGTACAGCTGTTAACTGCTCTGTGGCAGTGATCTGGGCCCGGAATTACTATGTTTCCTTAAAGTTAATAAAGACTTAAGTTAAATATTGATATTTCAACATACTATATTAAATGCTTAATAAATTGCCTGGATCAATGTGGTACTTGTGGTCAAAGATGTCATTGTGATCTTCAGAAAAAATGAAACTATTTTGATTTTAATCAGTTTGAAATGTTATTTTTAGCATCCTGAAAAATCAATACTTAACTTAAGTCTTCCTTAACTTTAAGGAGGCATTGTAATTCTGAGCCCTGGTCCCCACATACTGTTATGCTAGGTATCTGAGGTTGTGCATTGGATGTATTGGTCAAGGCATTTTCTGGAACAATTTTGTTTGTCTGAAAAATAGCCATCTCTTGTTCCACTGTATCCACCTTGAATTACCGTAACAATAACTTTCTTCATCAGTGACTTCATATGTTTCCACTTTATTTGAGCATGCTCTACGGGAGCCTGGTCTTGGTCAAGGTCAGCTATAGCTGTTGCATTTTCAAGTAAATTTCGAGGTCTTCAAGACCTTAAATCTGCCATGAAAAGTGCTGAAGAATCACTCTTAGAGTGATTCTTCTGCATTTTTCAAGGCAGATTTAATTTTCAACGAAATTTCATGAAAGCCCTTAATTCATATTCAAGTTCATTTCAAGCATATTTGCAAACCCTGATGACAACTACATAAGATGGATGAATGGACTGCCCAGAGTTTTTGTTTAACTCACAACACACATCATTTCTTTGCTGCTCATTTGAAAATTAAGTTTAAAAAATCGAAAAGATAAGTTCACATATTTACAGGCTATTACGTATCATTTCAATAACACTCCTCTCCTGTTCTGTATTCCCTCCCAGTACAGCGGTCAACTGCTCCTTGGCAGTGATCTGGTCCCCATCTACTGTTATGCTGTGTATCTGAGGTTGTGCATTAGATGTATTTGTCAATGCGTTTTCTGGAACAATTTTGTTTGCCTGAGAAATAGCGATCTCTTGTTCAACCAGATCCACATCTTCTTCAAATATTACTGTAACATACTCTACACTCTGACTTTCTTCATTTGTGACTTCATGTTTCCACTTTATTTGGGGCATGCTCTACGGGAGCCTGGTCTTGTTCAAGGTCAGCTATAGCTGTTGCATTTTCAAGTACTTTTCCAGGTCCTCAAGACCTTAAATCTGTCATGAAAAATGCTGAAGAATCACTCTTAGAATGATTCTTCAGCATTTTTCAAGGCAGAATTAATTTTCAATGAATTTTCATGAAAGCCCTTAATTCATATCAAGCATATTTGCAAACCATGGTGACAACTACATTAGATGGATGAATGGACTGCCAAGAGTCTTTGTTTATCTAACACACACCATTTCTTTGGTTTTCTTTAGCAGCTGCTCATTTGAAAAATCAGGTTAAAAAAATCGAAAAGATATGTTCACATATTTACAGGCTATTACGTATCATTTCAATAACACTCCTCTCCTGTTCTGTATTACCTCCCAGTACAGCGGTCAACTGCTCCGTGGCTGTGATCTGGTCCCCATCTACTGTTATGCTGTGTATCTGAGGTTGTGCATTAGATGTATTTGTCAATGCGTTTTCTGGAACAATTTCGTTTGTCTGAGAAATAGCGATCTCTTGTTCAACCGGATCCACATCTTCTTCAAATATTACCGTAACATACTCTACACTCTGATTTTCTTCATCAGTGACTTCATACGTTTCCACTTTATTCGGGACATGCTCTACGGGAGCCTGGTCTTGTTGAAGCTCAGCTACAGCCGACGCACTTTCAGCATCAATGACAACATTGGGTTGAGCGTAACTGGTACTTGTTGGGACACCGTATCTCTCAACAGGTTGTGCAGGTGTTTTGATTGCTGTCATAGAATTTGTGTAGACTTGGTCTCTGTTAGTATCAGGTGGAAGTACAACCATTTGTTCACCAGCAGGATTTACTACCGTTTCAACAACTTGAGCTTTGTTCACTTCATCTTGTGCATTAATAGATTGGACAACCTGTACTTCCTCAGCAACTGAACTTTTCGGGTAAACAGTGTATAAATTTGGATTTTGCTCATCTTGAATGATGTTGTTTCCTGTTTGTCCAGCAAGATCCACACCAGAAGTTTCCTCTGTAACTGTCTGTATGACTTGTACATTCTGAGCTGCTGAAGCTTTAGGATACACTGTAATGTATTGTTGATCATTAGTTGTGCTGTGGAGGTTTTCTGTTTGCTCAGCAAGAATCTGTAGATTATTTATTCCTGCAGCCTGTGGTAAAACTGTGTATATTTTCTCATTATTACCGCTCTGTACAACTGTACTGTTTGGCTGTTCTGAGAGTGTCTGAATGACAGTAGCTGGGTTGGTCTCTGTTTGTTTACTGTATGCTGAGCTTTGTACTATTGTATACACTGCCTCTTCTATTTGACTTTGTGAATATCTTTGATTGGGTTGTTCAGTCACTGTCTGTACAATGGAGGCTGGATTCATCTGGGAGTGATGCGGATAAGCCATGTACACTGTTTCATTTGCACGACTCTGTGAAATTGTACTTGAAGATGGCTCCGGTATCGTCTGAACAGCTGTGGTGCTGTCAATCTCTGTATATACAATCTCATCTTGGGTGTTATCTGTCACTATCTCAATCACTGGTGTGTTACCTCTTTCTGCGTATGTTTGGTTCATTCCAACAAGCCTTTCTCCAGTTTGTGATTGACTTGCTCTGTTTGCAGACTGGTCAGATACGCTCTGTATAACTTGCATGATATCCGCTTCTGTACGTGTACGCTTCGAATCTACTGGATTCTCGCTTTGCAACTTTGAAGCTGCTATGTTTCCTTGTTCTGATATGGCTTGAATCACTTGTGCCACCTCTCTCTCTGTTTCACTAGGGAACATTGTATACACTTTCTTTTCTCCAGTTGGAAGGGAAACATAGTGGGCTTTAGAATAAGTTGGTTTCTCTCTTGTATTTACTTTGTAGGTTGGCTTTGTTTGTACATGTATTTCACTTGCTCTTGATACAGATGTGGGTAGTTTCATTGCCGCTGATGTTAATGTTTTGGCCAGTACTTGTCGTAAAGTATTTGTATCAAGTGGAATGTGCACATTCTTCCCAGGTTGTGCTTGGTCTTGTACTATTTGTAGTAGAATTTTCTGATCAGTTGCCGATGTATTATGGATCACTCTTTTCTGAGTGGGCAATGGCGTCTCCTCCTCACTCTCAGAATCCTCGTATACCTCATCATCATCGTAATCGTCACTATCTTCTGCTTGTACTCCCATATCTCTCTGCACTTTAGAATTTACCCTAGTAGCGGTCAGCTTTGGACCTCTACTTCCCTCCCGTTTCATCGGCATATGATCAACTGTTCCTTCCTTCTTTGCTTTCTCTATATATTCCATTTCAATATCAACTGGCAACTCTGCTGTACTGGTATCTTTCCCCTTCCGTCCACGAGGCAGTCTCTTAAATTTATACGTCCTATAGTCGTGATTCTTTTCCACATGCTGCTTTAGATTGGTTCCCTGTGAGAAACCTTGACCACAGATGTAGCACTCATAAGGCCGGTAACCAGTGTGGATCCTCATGTGGGCCATCATGTTGGACTTCTGAGCAAATGCCTTATAGCAGAAAGAACATTTGTGGGGCTTCTCTCCAGTATGGATCATTTCGTGTCGTTTCAGCTCCGGAACCGCTTTAAAATATTTCCCGCAGTGTTTGCAGCAAAGACCTTCAGAGTTTGTCAACTCCTCTACCCTATCATGATGCTTCTTATGTTGTTTTAGTCTATTAATACTTGTAAACGAACGCTGGCAGATAGTGCATTCCGCCATTAGAGTATGCACACCCTTATGACCCTTGCATAAGCCCATACTTGTCTTCATATGTGTCATTAAGTTCCCTTTCTGGTTAAAACCTAAACCACAATGCTCGCAGATGTATTGTTTATTGGCGGAGTGTATCAATTTGTGAGCCGTTAATCCTCCTTGAGTAGCGAAATCTTTCCCACATATGTCGCAGACTGGCCTCTGGCTTTCAGGCAGGTGAGACCTTTCATGCTTATTCAATAACCGCTTATTTCTAAACTCCAGTAAACATGTTGAACAACTGAATTTTCCATCAGGTATTTCTACAATTTCAGTGCCCGTACACTCAAATTGATGGTTTTCGTATGTTTCCTTAAAGTTGAATCTCTTGTTACATTTCTCGCATACTATACTATAGCTCTTTTTATTGTACTTTGGAATAGAAAAATCTTTGAAGTGTGTATGTGTCTCTGTTTCATAATTCAGACCCTTTCCACAAAAGCAACGGAAAGGAACCTTTTTACATCTCATCTCAACATGATCTTTAAGACCTTTGTCTGACAAAAAGAGCCTGCCACAGTATCGACAGTACTTTTTGTCTGTATCCTTTACCTTTCTTACAACAACAAAAGGGATGTAATCAAGGTTAGATTTCTTAGCTTGGTCTTCCGAACCAGAAACGTCCTCATCTGAATTTTCACTGTCCGCTTCTGTACTGTGTGCTTTGTCACTACTGTTAAATTTACCTTCTTTAGCATAACCATGTTCAAAATCAATCTTTTCAGAGTCAACCTCAGGATTACCATTTTCATTTGTATTCTCGCCCTCTTTCTTAAAAAGAAGTTTCTGTTTGAAATGAACATATCTCAAATGAACAGCTAAATCTAGTTCAGCAGTGAATTTTTCACTACAGAAGTTACAGTGTTTATTTACTGCTTTTTTCGGTTTTGGTTTATACTGTCTTATCCTTTTGGCTTTTTTCTTTTTAGGCTTTGCAGTGGATTTTACACCCTTCCCTTCAATGATTTTCAATTCATCTTCTATTGAAGGAATTCCTTTCTTTACTGGCTCAACCTGTTCTTCAGAACCAGGTTCAATCTTAACTTTCACATTTTCATTTTTCTTAGCAGCCTTTCTTTGCCGTCCTTTCTTCAAATCATTTGGCTCTATATCATCATTTTCAGCATAATCATCATCCATATCAACCTCGTTATCTTCGTCTTCATTTGTTTCATCCTTAGCACCTTCACTTACAAATTTTCTTTTTTTGGGTAAAATTTTACTTTCATTACCTTTCTCATTTTGTTCTGCAGTCTTTCTTTTTGTACCCTTGACTTTGCCTTCTTTTTTAACCTTAATTCCTGACTTAGGCTTCTTTGGAGCAGGTTTCTTCGGAGATGCCGGCTTTTGCTTTCTAACATCTGACCTGAATTTTACTTTAACTTTTCCAGGAGCCTTTTTGGCAGCGGGTTTCTTAATTTTGTTGCTAGCAAGACGAGATCTAGTAACAGACTTTTCATTTAGCTTTCTGCGTGTCATGTGGGCTTCATTGTTTGCTCCTGTAATACAAGGCATAAGCCATTTGCTGTCCCTAGATGGTTTCTCTGCTGGTTTCTCTGCAGATTTCTCTGATGATTTAGTGGATTCTTTGTCTGAACTCATTTTGTACAGGCGTTTAATTCAGAACTGATTATATGTAGCTTTATCTAACAGGAGTGTGTACAGTCAACTGATCCATAAAATAAAACCACAACTTCTAAGCTTGAACACAAATTCCCAAGCTGATTCGGTTATACATGTACACATTGAATTGTTTATCTCTCTGATCATCAAGGTATAAGCTTCATCTAGAATGTTACATCTGAGGGCTTCTTCAATAATCTTTATCCTCTAACCTGCAAGAAAAAGTTGAAATTTGCTTTAACCCTTTGTACTCTGATGAACTTTCCCATACCTGTACATATCAGTTGATACAATAAGTATTGGACTGCCCGTTGTGTACTTCAAGGGGTCACAGGTAGAATTTTCTAAATTATGCTGTATGTCATGTTTGTCTACTACTACTACCACCATCACCATAACCACCACTTGCCAAATTAAGTGGCAGTAATAACAGCATAATTTAGAAAATTCTACCTGTGACCCCTTGAAGTACACAATGGGCAGTCTCATATGCAGCAGCAGAGTAGTAGTAGTAGTAGTATGTTTTGGGTGCTCAAAAGAACAATTGAGATGGTTCTTTTGAGTACCCACAACATATGTTTTTGTTGATATTTGTTGTCACACACTCTTAACTAAAGGCCTTTGATCATAATATGAAATGTGTTACAGTTGGGTGGAAAATATACTGACGGACTTTAAAAACGCAACACTTGGATTACAGCTTTAATTTATGTCTCGAAACAGAAGGCAGAAGAATAATTTTGATTGTATGTTAAAGAGCATTCATTTGTAAGTAAAACATGGAAAACTTGTCCAACTAAGATGCACTAAATGCATTAAAATGTAAATGTTTTGAGATAGGGGTCAACTGTTTCATGTGACCAAATGTTATGAATGAAAGATTCCCTACTTCTTTAAATCAAGAGACACTAGAAGCATCAATTTTGTATCATGGACTTTGTTAGTCATCGATGAATCACTCTCATCTGCGATACAGCATATTTGCGTATGACGTTTATCTGGGTGTACCCTTTCATTCAATAGCTTAAAATCTCCTCTACTTAAGAAATGTTTAAATGGCTAAATTCATACGGAGCAAATAATGTCATCCAGTTTAGTTGTACAATTAAAACTAAAGTCTTTGCTGAAGTAGCCAACTCATGATGACATTATCAAAGCAAAGGAAGTTTACATTCAAAGGTCTTTTTGAAGATATAAGGGGAAGTTAGTGTTGCGTAATTAAAGTCTGTCAGTATACTATATTTTAATATTTTGCCTGCTGGTGTCGTCTGCTGATAATTTCATTTGCAGACATAGTAATACAGGCAAGTGTGAGTAAAATTCAAGGACCTCTAAAAGCCTTAAAGTTCCAACAGTTTTCAAGGAATTAAAATCAACCAGAAATACTGATCTAAGTGTTAAAATTGTACTCCAGAAATGCTAGACTGAGATCATGGAGAATTAGTACTGGAAAATAGGTATAAAATTGTTGTGCATTTATTTGGTGCAGCATATGCTGCAACAAATAAAGGCACAGCAATTTAATACTGATTTAGGTCTCTATCAACAGTGCTACGTCCTACAGAAAGTAGTAGAATTCAAGGACTTTTCAAGACTTTTGAGTGATTTGCCAGTACTTTTCAAGACCAATTTAATTTTCATGGACCTTTCAAGAAAGCCCTCTAAATTCAAGTACTTTTCAAGCCTGTGCCAACCCTGTCACTGAGGTCAGGCCTGATATTTTGGCTGGTCTGATCTGGAACCAAACTGTTTTCAAGACCAACTGATGATCTTCCTGAATGGATTTTTTTTTTTTTAAAAAGTAGTTTATTTTGAAAAAAAAATCAGCAGATAACAATGAAAAAAGTCAATAAGCAATGCTTATTAGATACCCCCAGCACAGTAAGAGTAAGTGGAAAATCTTAGATTTGGCAAGTGATTATTCAAACCAGCAGACCCTAGTTTTGACAACAAGATTTCAGTAGAATCTGTGCAAATGATATTAAAGCTTGCAATCTGGAACATTTGTTAAGATCAAATACACAAATTATTCACAGGCTAAAAGCTCTATATCTCAAAGCTTATATCGGAAAAATAGTCCCATAGATGTCATTTTATCAAAAACTATTTTTCTGAATCAAACTCCTTCATGCATATGTTCAATGTGTCTACATTGTATAGGCAAAGTATCAAATTGTTCCATCAAAAGCTGTGGGAGTAGTCAATCGGCCCATGAAGGCACCATCAATGCATATACAAAAGCACTATTGGGGAAAATTGTCTAAGTTCTCACAGCTGTCATTTTGTCAAAAATTATTTTTTCTGAACCAAACTCCTTCATGCATATGTTCAATGTGTCTACATTGTATAGGCACAGTATCAAATTGTTCCATCAAAAGCTGTGGTAAGAGTTGATCGGCCCATGTATGGACTATAATAGCATAAGCATGAAACCCCATATAAAAAGTCATTTAGAACTATAAAGGGAAATAACTCTAATAGAATTGGCCCCTAGCCCTTACTTTTTTGTTTAAAGTATTTGTCTTGCATATATGAACATGTTTGTAAGGTTTGATGAAAATACAGCAATGACTCTTCAAGATATTAAGGAAACAAAAAAATTACAAACGGATGCACGCACGGACAACCTGAAAACAGTATACCCACCACAAACAAAGTTTGTGGGGGTATAATTATTTTTTTCCAAACCAAACTCCTTCATGCATATGTTCAATGTGTCTTTATTGTATAGGCAAAGTATCAAATTGCTCCATCAAAAGCTGTGGTAGGAGTTGACTGGCACATGAAGGCACCATCTATGCATATACAAAAGCCTTGTTAGGGCGAAATTTCTAAGTTCTAACAGCTGCCATTTTGTCAAAAATTATTTTTTTCGGACCAAACTCCTTCATGCATATGTTCAATATGTCTACATTGTAGTGGCAAAGTATCATATTGCTCCATCAAAAGCTGTGGTAGGAGTTGATCTGCCCATAATGGCACTATCCATGCATATATAAAAGCCATGTATAAGTGAAAAATTGTCTAAGTTCTCATACATGTAGCTGTCATTTTGTCAAAAAATATTTTTGCTAAACCAAACTCCTTTATGCATATGTTCGATGTGTCTATATTGTACAGGCAAAGTATCAAATTGCTCCATCAAAAGCTGTGGTAGAAGTTGATCGGCTCATGAAGGCACTATCTATTGCATGCATATACAAAAGCCATATGGGGAAAATTGTCTAAGTTCTCATAGCTGTCAATTTGTCAAATATTTTTTTTAACCAGACTCCTTCATGCATATGTTCAATGTATCTATCTTGTATAGGCAAAGTATCAAATTGCTTCATCAAAAGCTGTGGTAGGAGTTGATCGGCCCATGAAGGCACCATCTATGCATATACAAAAGCCTTATTAGGGAAAAATAAGGTATAAATAAGGCATGAAATTACCCAGGACGGGCATTCTGTCAGTCCTGATCTGGGTCCAAACAGTTTGCAAAGTTCATTAGCAGATGACTAATTTAAAAGTAAGCTGCTAGCAAGAAAAAGTTAATTAAAAGGTAAGTGCATGGATATGAAAAACGCCCATCGGAGGAGATGGCAAATCCCCTGGTCTTAAGGTTAATGATGAGTTACAACTCTGGTTGAGGGTCAACCAAAGATCATCTGAACCAAATCAATTATTATCAAATAGGGCCTGTACATGTAGTTTTGAACTAGAACATTTTGAAAAGGGTCCCTTTTCGTTGCCATGGCTACCAGAATTATGCATCCCGTACGAAAATTCTAGACGGAATCCACCAGGAATCCAAGCGGTTTCCAAGCGAAAAGGTCACGGATTTGAGAAAATCCTGGCGTAATACGCCTGGACACGTACTTTTTTCAAAATCCAGGCGTACTTTATGTCTATAATACAAGCGTACTTTTTTCAAAGTCCGCCAGGAAAAAAAATCCACCCGGATTATTCATACTTTAACTTTGAGAAACGTGATTCTTTTTTCAGAATCCGCTTGGAAAAAATATCCACCTGGATTATTTATACTTAAAACTTTTTTCAACATGGAATTTTTGGACTTAGAGTTGACCATGACTGGATCCATGGAAAGTAGAGCTTATCTAAAAATCAGACTTTACTGTATGTTTCACACATTTTAGTTATATGTAAGAGGAGACTGCTTCTATTAATATTTAAACTTAAGGCGGATAGTTCAAAAGATAGAATGCAGACAAGGCTTTCTCACAGAGTTATATGACCCTAGTGACCTTGAAATTAGTTCAATGTCACAAAAATCTAATCATTTCATAAAGTCCTCCTAATGATGTAGCTGTGCCAGTTTAGTCAATCTGGCCAATGTGTCAGAAGGTACAATGCAGACAAGGCTTTTTCATAGTAATATGACCCTGGTGACCTTGAAAATTAGATCAAGCTCACCAGATTCTTATTATTTCTTAAGATCCCCTAATGGTGTATTTGTACCAGTTTGGTCAAAACCTGGCAATACAGTTGCAAGAAAGAGTGAAGACAAGGCTTTTTCAAAGCCATATATGACATGGTGAGTATTGGTGACCCATATGAAAATTAGGTCAAGGTCACCAAAATCTAATCATTTCTTAAAGTTGTTCCAATGATGTATTAGTGCCAGTTTGGTCAAAATCTTGCCATTGCTGCAGAAGATAGAGCACAGACAATGTTTTCATAGTTATATGACACTAGGGACCTTGAAAATTAGATCAAGGTCACCAAAATCTGATCATTTTTAAGATCCTCCCAATGGTGTATCTGTCTCAGTTTGGTCAAAACCTGGCCATGAGTTCAGAAGAAAGGATGCAGCCAAGGCTTTTACATAGACATACATGTACATGACCATGATGACCTTGAAAATTAAGTCAAGGTCGCTAAAATCTGATCATATCTTAAAGTCTTCCCATTGATCCATGTATCTGTGCCAGTTTGGTCAAAATTGACCATTACTTCAGTTCTAAGGGAGTGCAGGCAATGTTTTTCATAGAGCTTTATGTTACCCTGGTACCATTGAAAATTAGGTCAAGGTCATCAAATTTAAATCTTATCATTTTCTTAAAGCCATAACAATGATGTATCTGTGCCAGTTGGTCAAAATATGGCCATTTGTTCAGAATACAGAATCGAAGTGGGTTTTTTTCATGATTGCATGACCTTGATAATGACCCTGGTTAGTGGTGACCTCAAAAATCGGTCAAGGTCACTTAAATAACTGAAAGTTCTGCTCCAGCTTATGCCTGAACTTTCATGGCCATAAAAATATCATTCTTGAGTATAGCACGCATTTGCAGAAATAAGGCTGCCCGTTGTAAGAATTAATGTATCAATGTTCTAGGGCTGGGGCCAGTCTAAATTTGCAAGTAAGGAAAAGATCCAAGATGCGCACAAATCATCCCGTTGTATGATATAGTATCTTTTATATAGTATCCTGTCACTGTTCCGAAAGTAAACAATGCGTTTTTACCATTTGTTGTTTTTTTTCAAAAAGGAATACTTGTTAGCCTCGTTTCGGCTTTCTTTGTTTCATTTCGAATTTTTGACGGCATGCGCGCCATGAAATTTAAACGAACAACAAGGTCATAAACAGATCAACAACAACAACAACAACAACAACAAGGAAAGAGGGTGTATCGTCGATATATCGCGATCAGTCTGCACATGCGAAGCCTGGTTAATACAGCTGTTCATCGATGATCCAATTGTGTGAGTATTTCCTTTTTATTTACTCTATTTATATTAATTAAACGGCCTGAATAAAACTCTAGCCTACCGCTGACAGCGCTGTACGGAATCAGCTGATCAGGTCAACGAACAGAATCAGTGTATCACTCAAAACGTGATTAACAAACGATGTAATCCCTTTCCTTTGTAGTTTTCCAAATTTAAAACATGTTACCTTCAGAATAATGACACATGTACACGAGAAAGAGTTGTGTAAATTGATTGAAGTTTTGCCGACGTCACGTTTTCGCCTGTGTCAGGCTCATGTCTGGGTCGTAATGGTTTTGTCAAGCCTGCTCATGCGATGTTTAGGTACATGACACAGACAGTTCTTCAACACATTATTAAACATAAATCTGTTCTTGCTATTTCCCGTATTTAAAAAAACGGTTGGAATTGCCATACGAGTTTACGACAATGGGCGTAGACAGTATGACGAAAGTGCAAGTCATTTTTTTACTGAAGTTTATTAAAATATTGGCAAATAGGTAGCTCAAAACGGAGCACAGAGACTTTAAAGCAACCAGGTACATTGGTAAAATAAAATGCTTAGGGAGGAAACAGGTCATTATGGGGTTCAAAGTAACCCTCTATAAATAAAGGCTTCGTTTTATTTGAAAGCTGGTTTATTATAGGTCCTACTCTATTCCATTAGAAAATATCAAATATTTAATAATAATCGTTTTGTATCCATACACATATTGTAATGAAAAGAGATTGATACCCAGCACAAGTGTAGACCCTAATCAGACTTCTCCTGTAGGAGCAATTTGAGCTGGGTCCATACTGTTGGCCTCATTACCTATATTAAATGTAAATAATGATAGACAACTTAAGCAGATGACATTTTGATTCAGTTTTGAGCTGGCACTTTTAGGGTTGTGACACGCATAAAATAATTTTTCAGGGCATGATAATGGAAAGTGCTTGGCTGACACCATCCTTCCCAGCCTTAAATAGCTTCCAAAACAGCACAACTGCCACAGAGGCTACAGATGAAGTGATTCTAGAAGTGAAACCGTCCTTGTTTGTCTAAACAACGTAAGTACAAAATAATTGTCAAATTATTTTACCCTGTTTGCCTGCATACATCATCATGCACCTAAAGCCAGGCGTAACAACCTACGCCATAGCATGGATGTTGCAAACACGTAGTATGGCGCCATCTTTGATTTACACGGTAAGTTTTTCCCTTCGTAAAATTATACATTTAGTTCATCTTCACAGTGGGACTGTGTGGAAAACCCATAATCCACTATGCAGGCTCAAAGTCAAGGTGACACTTCAATGTCATGGGATTTACCCTTCAATTTTGTGTCTGATCCATACTTTTACACACCATTACTTGCTGAACCCTTTGAACTTGTTTTGAATAAACTTCATCCAAATGTTCTCTCAGTGTGACAGTGTGCAGAATCCACGACTCAGATACCCAGATTCAAGATCAAGGTCACACTTCAAGGTCATGTAGTAATATACCCTTGAACTTCGTGTCTGCTCCACATATCTCCTGAACCATTTGAATGATTTACATTAAACTTCACTCAAATTTTAGTGAGACAATGTGCAGAACCCATGACTCAGTTATGCAGACTCAAGGACATTGTCATATTCTCATGTAATTAAAGCCATTTATAATACTTAAATGTATTCATTCTGTTCATAATGTTAAAATGTGTACATTTGTTTGCACTTTAACATGAGAAACTAAATTTCATGCTCAGTTGAGTTGAGCACAAACAAGTTTTATATCCAAATGGCAAATTGGAAAATGATCTCTGTGATTAAATAATTACCATATCAGTTATGGTTACTTTGTTGCTTGTAATATATGAATTCATGTGTGGATCCAGAAAGATTTGCCAGAGGTCAGGGTGTCCAACTCTGACCACATCTTTTTAGGGGGGAGAAGATTCAAATACCACTAACAGCGGGCCATTATCTGCCCGCCAGTGAAACACCATTTAAATGGCGTTTCGCTGGCTAGCCAATGATGACCCAACATTGAATGCTGGCTTGCCGTAGCTTTTAGAAATTCAGGGGATCCGGACCAGTAATTGCTAAGTAAGAAACCCTATATTTCTTATATTTTCATGGGGGGGGGGTCCGGACCTCCTGCCCCCACCCCCCTCTGGATCAGCACATGGAATTGATTCTCTGTGTGTCTAAGTGAGTTTACAGTTAACATGTATTTGCTTTGTTCATTACAGGCTGTTATGTGGAGAAATGGGATGTTCCAGTGTTAAAGTATAAAGAGTGTATTTTATAAAAGAATATTTTAAAACCATCAAGAGGAAAGACAAAACATTAAGCTTGTGGAAGCTTGAGTAAGATACTGATGTGTCAATATATTTTGTAGATGGCCAGCAATTAAAATTAAATTGTAACCATTTTCATTATTGTCATTTTTAGTTCATCTGAGTCATAGGCTAAATACATAAAATTATAGTATACCAATGACACTGTTGTCAGTCTGAGCACATTAAGTAAAAAAAAAAGTACGCCCGTATTTTATGTAAAAAGTACGCTTGGATTTTTAAAAAAATCCAGGCGGACTATTCTATAATGACGCCTGGATTTTTAAAAGTACGGCCGGATTATCTGAAAATACCTTTAATTTATACGCCAGGAATCCGCTTGGAATCCGCCTGGAATATTTTCCAACCCGCCAGGAATTATTTTTATTTGCATATTGACCGGACTAATTTAAATATTTCGTCTGGGAATACGCCTGGAATTCCTTTGATCTGTTACTAAAAATAAAATTCCGCTTGTACTGTATATTAGTAAAAATCCAGACGGGATACAGGCGTAATATGCTACAGAAGTACGTGCCTTTTCCACCTGGAAACCAAGCGGGTATTTTCATACGGGATGGAATAAAAATCTTTGGATAAATCTGACTGATGAAATTCATTTGTATGGATGTTGATGACAGAAGAAGGACAGATGACGTACATCCTATGATCACAATAGCTCACCTTGTACACCCAGGAGGTGGGGGGAGGGAGGGGGGTACTCCAATATTTTCATACATACAGTACGTAGGCTCGGGTCATTTTTGGGGTTTGAAATTTGGAATATCAATATTTTTGGGGGGTTTAAGAAAAAATATTATTTTTTGGGGTAATAATTTTTTGGGGTCATCACAAGATTGGACTATAATATATTTAGTGGTCATTTCTATGCATTTTTGGGTCTTTTCTTAAAGACATTTGCGGCTATTTCCAATGCGCACCTTTCCCGTGTCTGGAAACAGGTAAAGTTGTCTGGGTCCTGTCTTTCGACCATTAACGGATTCGGATCAACACAGATTTCCAATATTCTTATGCCATATTGGTGTTCCGACATTTTCTTGACAAAATAAAGCAATTAAAGTGTGTCAGAAATATCTAGTGTCATCTTATTGGAGCTGATCGTCTCGGGACTAAAGACAGAAATGTAGCTCAGTCGACATCAAACAACGTACACAATTACCCTGGTTACGAATACGACAGTGGCCGAGTCTCTACTACTTGTATGGTTATTTAGAATGGCGCACAACCTGACGTCGTGGCCTAGTGGTTAACGTGTCTGACTACGAAGCCAGAGGACCAGGATCGATTCCCGGGTGCACACATATTTTCAGTGTGTTTTTCTTTCTTTTTTAACATTTTAATGCATAATTACTTCATATACTAGTAAAATGGCATCATCAAAACGACTGAAATGGTCATTCCTGAACTTTTTATATTGAATTATGCATGAAACTTATGGGGGTGGGGTTAAATTTTGCCCTCTTGAATGAGAATTAGTTCGGTGACTCCAGATTTTTATTCTTTTTTCTGAAAGGTATTATAATAGTTCATGAATCAAAAATAAATTTTTAAGATTTTCAAGATCAGATTTTTTAATACATGATTTATTCTAAAAACAAATTCCAATTTTCGACGAATTGCCAAAATATATCTGCAGTATATTGTCACAGCATGGGATAACAAATAAACTTGCACATTTTATAAAAGAATTGAGGTCATGGGCAATAATTGAAGTTAAAAGAAAGAAGCTGGCTGAAGATTACAACCGTTTTAGCTCGATATTTAGGACAAGTGTTATTATTTTGTATTTTTAGAAAAATGGTCAAATGCTGAAAACTTCAATATGAGATTCTGAAAAAATAAGAACGGTGACATATCCTTTTTATTTTATAAATGGATGGCCCATGCATAAAACAAACTGTATGCAGAGTATTGAACATATTTCAACATGGGAAGTATTTAGTAGCAAACATGTATGTTCATAAGGTCAAGGACCACAAGGTACAGAATTGGGGATATTTTTTGGGGTTCCCAAAATTCCCAATATTTTTTATGGGTGATTGAAATTCCTGATATTTTTGGGGTGAACGTTAGATGCTGAGCCCGAGCCTACGTATGAAGAAAAAATGAGAGTACCCCCCCCCCCCCCGGCTTGTACCCAAGTGGCTCAGGCGAGCTAAAAATAACACAGTCCGCATGAGTGACATTTCTTGCATGGGACTCATCGGCTCATCATGCTGCATCAGCTTTATTTTGTTTGCTTGTTTGTTTGATTTGATTCTTTACATCCCATCTACAATCTTTCAGTTATGTAAGGACGAGTCTTCCTGGGTTAAACCAGTACTAAGCCAGGATTAATGTGTCTTGCTCAAGGACCACAACGCAGTGACGCCGGTGAGGTTCGAACCCTCGGTCTCGAGTCATGTACTCTAGCACAGGTCCACAGCTTTATTTTGTAATTCCAAACGATACATATATGGTAACAAACACAATATGCCATAAAAGCAGTGTTTTCAGAGAAAAACTATGTCCCCACAACCGCAAATTGAGTCGGCAAGCATGCTTACTGCCAGAACTAGTTAAGAGTGTGTAAGAGAAAAATGTTTTTTTTTTATATTTCTCATCCAAAACATATGTTGTGGGTATTCAAAAGAACCGTCTCAATGAGACAGTTCTTCTGAGCACCAAAAACATATGCTAAATATTATAGGTAAGAGAATATTTACAATTTTACGCTGAATATCTTTGCTTACTGCTCTTTATTGTGTCAAATCATGACATGATTACAATCATGATACATTGTACATGAATGATGATGCTGAAATTCATCAACAATTTCAAGGGAGAGCATGCACAAACACAGTTTTGGTCAAACTTTGAAATGACAAAGTGCTGGGTTTTACCTTGAATATAACACCAAGGTCACCAAAATCTAATTTACTTTTTCTGTCCCCAAGCAATGTATCTATGCAAGTTTGGTGAAGAAAACCCCAAGTTGGTTCAGAAGACATCTTCAGAAAAGGTTGATATTACAATATTTTTAAAGGATGGTGAACTTAAAATGAGGTGACCTCGAAAGGTCACCAAAATCATATCATTTTTTCATTTTGCCACAATTATACAGTACATAACGTTTAGCTAGAATCCATTGTTCACTTCAAGAGTATGATACAAAAACCCATTTTTTTTTCAAAATTTAACATTGCAAAGTGCTGGTGTGACCTTGAAAATAAGGTCAAGTAACCAGAATTTAATCAACTCTTAACCCTCTCCTAACGATATATCTATAATGCAAATTTGGTTAAAATGATAGTGTGTGAAATGGCCAATTTATACAGTCTTTATAGAATGGTGACCTTGAAAATCATGTCAAGGTCACCAAAATCTATTCAGTTCTTCCCACCCTTCCAACAATTTATCTATGCATGTTTGGTCAAAATCCATTCAATGGTTCAGAAGATGTTGCATGGAAACCCTATTTTGGATATTTCAAAGTGCAGGTGTGACCTTGAAAGTTAGGTCAAGGTCAGCAAAATCTAAGCTACTCTTCCCTCCTCCCAACAATGTATCTATGCAAGTTTGGTCAAAATCCATACACTAGTTCAGAAAAAATGCACGGAACACATATTTTGGACATTTCAAAGTGGCCCCACAGTGTCCTTGAGGATAAGGTCAAAATCACTAAAATCTAATCAACTCATACCCCCCAACACTGTATATAGTCAAGTTTGGTCAAAATCATTTAGAAGACTAGAGGACCTGACGGTCCTGTAGCGCTCACCTGATCTCCTTAATAATGTTAAAATAGGTCAAGATCAACTACAGCTCATAATGAAACATATTTTGTTTTATGGGGGTTGCGGCCATTTTGGTCCAGTGACTTTAAACAATCTAATGAGAACTCCATTAAACAGCCCAGTGATTTCTGAGGAAAAGATGTTTAGATAGGTATGTGGCAGTCCAAATGAGTGGCTAAAAGAACACAGGTCAGCTTGACATTGGTACTTATATAAACCTGTTGTCTCATTAGGATAAACATTTCTTGCAAGTATTATGATTTCGGTCTAAACATTATAGAAAAATTTACAAATTTAAGATTTTTCCCATATAAATGCATTCGGCTAAAACACGGTATTGGTGCTGATTTAATATTTTTCATGTTATATCTATGAGCACTACAGAAGAACTGTGTCATAAAGGAACACTTTATAAAAGTTTATGCAGAAAGGCATAGGCAGATCTTGTTTGCCCGGAAATTTCAAGCTGCTAACATTGCCCGTTTTGGAGATATGGTTTATAATGTGCTCCCAAAATGGCAATAAATAGGAATCAAATTTGACCTTGCCATAAAGTAGGTCAAGGTCAACCTAGATTTATCATTTGTGCAAATCTGGTAGGGCCCACATCCCCAATGCTACATACCAAGTCCCAAGGCTATTGGCCTTTTGGTTCCAGAGAAGAAGATATTTAAGGGGTTTTACCATATATGGGCCTGGTGTCCATCTTGGTCATGTGACCAGTACAGTTGGTATAAATTTTGGCTTACCTATCATAAGGAGTCTTCATATGAAATTTGAGTTCAATTGGCCTCATGGTTTCTGAGGAAACTATGTTTTAATGTGTTGATAGGACTCCAATATTAGCGACCTTGGCAGTATTTCTGCAAGACCAGAATTTTTGGGGGTCATTGATGACCCCTTGTTTGAAAATTTGGAGGTCATTGGCAAATTTAGAGTCAGAACTTTTTTTAATGTATAACTACTTTTTGTCTGAGCATGCGTCAATATAAAGGTATTGGAAGAATGTTCCCTATCGTAAGATAAAAGTTCTCGAAATTCGGTGCATGTTTTACTATCAATAGGCTTGTGATCGACGGCTTTTGTTACATTTTCTGTTTCATGGGAATTATTCAATGTTGTGTTGCTTGTAGTTAAAGCCCTATCCTCCAGAGGACAAGAAATAAAAGCGTCTGCTCACCAATTTCATTACGGGTCAGCCATGATTGTTGTTTAACAGTTGAGCGCTTTACCCATGCGCAGACGGTCAGTCTAAAAATAGACGTGATGCATTGGTTTCATTTCTTTTAAAATCGTCGTCTTATATATTTTGGTGTATTGGAGCAAAGAAAACGTTCTTTTCTAGACTACTTTTTTTCAAAATTTATGCTGCATAATGCCCCAAAATAGCAGCGAGAGCGAAACAAGCGAAATTTATTTGGAACAAAACCCCATCTGTGCCAATCGCAAATGACTTTTGACATGCGCAGTCGTTTTTGAAATAAATCAGATACGTCATGGAAATACCCAGCAAAGATATTTGTGTGCAGGTCTATTTTCCACAGATCACGAAAAACGCACAGACAAACTGTCAGTGCGTCAGCGGTCAATTTATTGCTTCAAAAACGCAAGAAACGCACTCTCGCGGAAACACTGCCTTGGCTGAAAAGTTAAAGGTCAACCTGGACCTTTAAACTTATTTATAGCCATTGTCTCATTAGTTTTAACTTAATTATCAAGTGAGAATAATGACTTTGGCTTAAACAGTATTCAAAAATCAACTTTACAAAAAAAATCCCATTTAAATGCATTAGGACACAAATTTGACCTGGAAGTTAAGTAGGTCAAGGTCTACTTAGGATCATCATTTGAACAAACTTGGTAGGCCCCACATCCCTAATACTACATACCAAGTCCCAAGGTCTTAGGCCTTCTGGTTCTGGAGAAGAAGATTTTTAAAGGGTTTTTACCATATATGGGCGTGTTGGTCATCTTGGTCATGTGACCAAGACCATTTGAACAAACTTTCGTTCCCGTGTCCTAAGGAGTCTCAATATGAAATTTGAGTTTAATTGGTCCAGTGGTTTCAGAGGAGAGGACGTTTGAAAATGTTGACGGACTGACGACGGACGGACGTCAGAGTCACTGGTATACTAAAAAACTATTAGCTTACACATGAGCCTTCGGCTCAGGTGAGCTAAAAACTTAATCTCGGCATTCAGCAGAAAAAAGGTAAAATTGTTGCCCTATATGGACTTGGAGCCATTTTGACCAGATGACTTTGGATTGGATATTTAATGGATGGATACCCAGCTATTAACTGTAACGTTGCACAAGAAAACCTGTCAGACAAATTTAAATAATAGGGCCGTGACGCGAGCATGACGAGTAAACCTGTCTTCGGGGTTTCAGATAAAGTGTCTATTCAGATACTAGCTAGAAAATTGAAATTTTGACATTATTTTGTCAATAAACTTGTGAATCATAATTGCACTGATCAGACTGCACAGGCTGGTCTGTGCCTTTCTTGTTCGCAAATGCCTAAGACAGGTTTTCAACTTTCCACACGCGGTGCCCATTGAATGTAAAGATCATAAAAGAAGACAATAGTTCTGTATTCACTGCAGACGAGCAATTAGCGCATTGGGAGCTAAAAAGAAAATATTTTATTGGTTTTCGCAGTTTATCCACATTTGTTCACAAGTGATATCCGACAATGATTGTATTTACCATTACAATTGATCGCTGACTCCTTTTCAACTGTCAAAGATGGCGACCAAACAGATGTGAATTTGCAACACAATATTTTGTTGGATTAGATTATCTCAAAGGGTAAAATAACTGTTACCAAATATGGCTGAAATTTTGGAGCTGAAATGGATTTGAATTTGCAACTAAAGTTATTGTTGGATTATACATCTCAAACGGTAAAATAATTAAAACATATACATGTATTGAACTTTTAGAGCCCTCCCCCTAGCCAATCCTCAATGGACTGTCTACAGGTACGGGCCCGTATCCCTAGACTTGTAGTCTAGAGATACGGGAACGTACCTCTAGAATCGTAGTCTAGGGATACGGGCCCGTACCTGTAGCCACTTCCAAAATTAAATGCAGTGATGAGCCTCACCGGCATCACTGCGTTGTGGTCCTTGAGCAAGACACAATTATCCTAGCTTAGTACTGGTTCAACCCAGGAAGACCCGCCCCTTTTTAACTGAAAGATTGTTGATGGGACGTAAAGAATCAAATCAAACAAAAAATGCAGTGATTTCTCATAGCTGCGCCGCCATTTAGTATATGATGAAAGGCGTACCAGGTGTAAGTCATGTGACACATGCCCCAACATACTTGTCTAGCTAAAAATGGAGTTTTCAGTCACTCTTATACAGGTCACTGTCACCCTCTGTTTGTTCAATTTTTGAAGGGTTTCAACATATCCCAGCTTCCCCCCCCCCCACCCTTTTGAAGATTTACTGACCATTTTACAGAACTCCCCGACTTTCCCTGAGCTGGAAGAAAACCCAAATTTCCCTGACCAGTGGACACCCTGAAATTTGTCAACTTATGCATTTCAAATGCAAAAATAAAAATGCGCCGGATAAAAGTATGGATATGTATTCTACCTTTGCACCGGCATCTCCGATGCGTTTTTGAAAAACCAAAACTTGTTCCAAGTAAATGAGGAGATTTTGTCTAAACTACGGTATGATATTTAGTTTTTGTACCAGCAATGAGTTGTTTTTACCATATGTCGTTGGTGAGAATTTTGAAATCAGGTTATTTATGCTCAAATTTACCAAAAAGTCCGCGTCTATCGGATGGCTCAGTTTTCCGGAAGTAGGTACTGCCAAAAAGGGTTCGGGTATATACCGAAATATCTTTTTTTTGAACGCCACAAACTAAATAACGAAATTCCCGCCTCACATTCTTGCTTTGCCGGATCCTTTCTTTCTTTCTCTATATACTGCCAGACTCTCTTTCGAGTATTATCGGCAGGTGTTCTTTGTACACTCCGGGTTGCAGGATGAAAGTATCTAAATTACCGTAGGGTTCTTTAACCTGCACAGGGGGTGACTTTCCCTACACAGGGGGGGGAGGGGGGGAGGTACTCTAATATTTTCATACATACGTAGACTCGTAGACTCGGGTCATTATTTGGGTTCACTTTTTTGCATTTCAATATTTTTGGGGGTGTCAGAAAAATAAAAATAAATATTTTTTGGGGTATAAAAATTTTGTGGATATTTTTGGGGGGTATTTAAATCTAAAAATTGGGCTAGTTTTAAGGGTTATTTCTATATAGTTTAGGGTCATTTCTTCGGGTAAATATACAGAATCGAGTTATTTTTGTGGGTTGTAAAAATGTCAAATATCTTTTTGGGTGCTTGATATTTCTGATGTTTTTTTTTTTTTTTGGGTGAACGGTAGATGCTGGGTCCGAGCCTACGTATGAAGAAAAAATAAGAGTACCCCCCATTGGCATCCAGTTAACGTCCCGAACCGAAGGACGATGTACTTATCTAGCGTCATCCCTGCAAATGACACTAGAGAAAGGATCCTTAAGACTTTATACAGAAATTCAGAGGGGGTTCAGGGGGTTCGCGCGAACCCCCATTTGCGACAAAATTATTTCATTTTAATGATGAATTTTCAGAAAAATAAGGAAAAAAAAATAATCAGGTAAAATTAGCGAAATCGAACCATCCTCGTAAATTTAAATCCCCCTATCACATATATTTGGAACCCTTAATATAAAACTCAGATCCAACATATAGAAAGAGTTCAGAGGACCACAGTCTACTGGACCTGTAAGGGTTTTCGAGGGATGATCTAGAATGGAAGAAGAAGAAGGTTTCGCAACACAGAGAGTAAGTACTCTCAATTTGTCTTGCTACATAGGCTCGGCCACAGCATGTACTGTTATTCCAATACAATATCAGACATACCCTAAGACATTGAAAATTTACCATTCCCCCAGTAATATTCCCATTCAGTACATACCTTTACCCGGGACCTTGATCTTTGAAAAAAATACCTTAAAACAGTTGACTTTAAAAATGTCCCCATAAACAGTCCAGTTTAGTACGTGGTGCGACTGGGTGGGGTAGTGCTAGATTTACGGGCATTTGCGGAGATTGAGTGAGAGCTTTCCCTGCACGCTTTTAAGTTAGTCTGTGGATTTTTGGTGGAAAGTAAGCGCTGCACTATTACTGTGTAGCACCGAATGTCCTGGGCGCTTCTGAAAAGCGGGGCTTGTGGCCTCTGCCAAAATGTCCATTTCATTGACTGACAATGATGCAGTGTACCTTTGTGTAGTTTCCGTGGACCCTCCGACTCGGACAGCTTGTCCCCCATCCCAAGAGGTTGACGTCTAAAGCAACTGTGCTTATTTATGTCTACACGGTTTTGCCTTTTCTGTACAAGTGTGTGGTGTTTTTTCTATGGGCACTCTAGCTTTCCCCACCACCCAAACAGGCCGCAACCGCCTCGTTGGTATTGTGCCAGCATGCTGGTTGTTTGTATGTAGTAAGCCTTCTATCATTTCATTTTTTAAACCAGGCACTATGCCTGTAGGGCGTGTTGTGAAACTTCTCTTAGGATTGCGCCGAAAATTCATCGGCGGATAAAACGAAAACGTATGTATACATGTACATACATACATGTACATGTAGCGAGTGTAGTTGCATAACTCGAGCGCTATAATTTAGCGCTATCTAGCGCTTTCTTAACTGTATGCAACGAATATGCCTCAAAATAGTGCTATTTTGTAGCAGTCCGTTGCGCAATGATAGCATTCCTAATGATGATATGCATAAACACAAAGCGCTGCGTAAAACTTTACCTATGCAACGATTCGTTTCACACAGCGCTTTTAGCGAGACTGCTAAAATTAGTTATTTAGCGCTATGAAGCGCTATATTGTAACATACCGTTGCATAGCAAAGTGCCACATAGCGCTATATACGTAGCGCGCATCCCATGATGCTCAAAATATGACGGAAGTGGTATGGCAACTCATTTAAAATATAGCAAGGCCTGTCTTCAAGGTCGCACGCGTAGTCCACACTGTCCAACCCGATTCCTTTAGCACTGTTATATCATTGATCCCGTTTTCTGACATCCCTGTTTGAAAATGCTCATATTTTTGCTCAGATTTTCAGCTCAGAAACCAAAATTGTAATATTTACTTGTAAACTTTGTTGAAAAAATCCTCGAAGATGGCAAAAAAATCCTTGAAAAAATGCACCTATTTCAATTGATTACTCAAACATCAAAAGGCCGACAAGAGCCCAATTTCGTATGGCGGTAGACTAATCGTTCACCATTCCTGCCGGAACTGTTTAAATCAGGTCAGTACTTACACTCTTCAAAAGCGCCCTCGACCCATGCCAACTGTGCTAAACGCATCATCTATGGACGGCGTGTAGTCATTTGAACATTCTTTAATGTAATTTTTCAATTGTGCTTATGTTCTCTTTGTTGTAAGGGCTCCAGACAGCTGATGTGTATTCAACTTTTTCATGCTTAACTCGACTAAGCATGAAATTTTCCTGTTCATACTGTTAAAATGCCAACAAATTCAACATCAATGATTAGGTTAAATACACCATCTGAGAGTTTGAAAGCAAGAAAAGTCTTTATTTTTCAGATTTTTTTGTTTGTTTTTATGAGCAGTTGAAATTTCATGCTCAGTTGAGTTGCGCTTGAAAAAATTGTTTTAACCTCGGGGCCAGGTGTAGCCAGAGAGATTTACTCAGATTGGTGAAAATGCAACTGGGAAAACTTTGTTAATTCAGTTTATAACATAAACTGCAGCCTGAGCGTGATGTAACACCATGTTTTATTTTTTGTAAATAACTATTGGTTTAAATATGCAAATTGGGTCAAATAGCCGTATCCATCCGCGCTGTCATAACAAACAAGATGGCGTCGTCGAATGACATTTCTGTCAACGCCAAAATATCGATAGACAACAAAGGGCTAGGCATTGTGAAGGAAATCGTTCATCGCGGATTCGACAATTTCTACTTGGTGAAACTTGTTGACATTGACTTTGAAGTTGAGCTTCCGAGTGATAGACTTACACTTGTCAATATGATGCTGGCAATGAAGACGCTGGTTGCCAACAGACAACAGAACAAACCAGCAGATCTACCTCCAGGTTAATATTATCTCTGAAAATGATGTTGACGAGTTCAACTTTCAACAGACAAATAAAAAAAAACACTAACTAAGACTGTAAGTGACTTGAAAATACTGAGAGAGTTTTGCAACCAGCCTGAAATAAATGAGGCCCGTCTCATCCATGAAATCATCCCGTCTCTGAACTTTCATCGTTGCTCTGTCGTTTCCTTGTTAGCCTTAAAAAGTAAATGGTGAAGACTACGAAGCCTCCTGCCTTAGGGGTATTATTTGCAACTTTGATTGTGAATTGCGTCGGAAAAATTGTCAACAGAGTATAACTTATGGCCCTGGGTTTGCTAATGTCCGCGATACGTTAATATTGAAACAACGGCAAGTTCAGAGCAACGGAAAGGGCAATTAAATTTACCCAACAAGAAAGACCCTTTAAGTTCAGATGTCATTGAAGACTTGTGGATTGGGGCTGCTAAATACGACAGGTAGTTTTTATTACATATGCACATAAACAACCACGCGCGTTATATCATGCAAGCCATTGATGGATTGTCCAGCGAGACAATAATACGAATATTTTAAATACACAAAACTATATAGACTACAGACTTTTGTGGGACAAAGCCCAGAGCGACTAAAGACCACAGACTAAAGGCAGTAACATGGAACAATATCAGGAAGTCTGTAGAATTACCATGTCTGTGCCAAATTATACATGCATTTTCTTAGATTTCGTCCGCGGATTCGGTTCATATGTGAAAGGGCTGTCGAAAACGAAACGATGTAATTCGGTTGCGGTTACGGTTTCGGTTCGGTTTCGATGTATATGTGAAACGGCTCAACTTTGAATGCGTTTGCGCTTTTACCTGCCAGTGACGGCCTTTGTCGTCTGCTACTAACCTTAAAAAACAGTTGGGGCCCAGATAAGGCCTGACAAAATTGATCCAAACTGTTTGACATTCTGGTGAAATTATTGAAATTATTTTTTGAAAGTAAAATCACCAGACGTCACGACACAGAAACCTGAAAAAATTACCTAAATACAAAGAGTATTTTTTTAGTTTCTACAATATTTTACATGTATAAATATCGACGTGTATATGGATATTCTGTATTGAAAATCTATACAGTTTATAAACACACAGCTGATAAAATTAGACGTGTTGTCCTTTAATGTACTTGTTTTGTATTGCTAAAGATAAGAGAACGTAGGCTATTTGTTATTATTCAGTAACCGCGACATATGATTTCCAACAATGTGACATTTTGACAAGTGTAGACTCAGACGAGCCTGTGCAGCCTTTTTTAGACATAGAAACTCATTATCTTTGACACGCATTTTATAGGAGAGTAAACTGTTGTTCCGGAATATAGAACATTCTAAGGTATGACCCTGTTTTCTCAATCAAAACATATATTATTGGTATGAAACAATGGCCTCAGTCCCTGAGGTTTTTCTTTTACGCATCAACGCGGTCATGTTATTGCACTTTTGTCGGACCTGATTTGGGCCCAAACTATTTGCAAAAATTATCAGCAGACGACACTGTAGAAAGCATAGCGTTAAATCGTATCAAAACTTTGGCGTTTGTTTTTGTATTTTGCTTGTTTTTGCCCACCTTTTGGATAGTGCTATATCGGAACCATTAAATCACTTGTTCTCTTAAAAAAGTACCGCATCACGGAGACCGTACATTGGACTATCAACATCATATTTAAGCAACCGTTATTGTATGGTTTATGTGTCTGTACGGGAAGGTAATCCATGAGCTTATGCGAATGGATTATCGCCCCATACATGCGAAAGACCAGTATACCAACTTATTGCACCAGTATGCATTTGCACTTTGTGGTTTGTGATATTTGGCGTCAAACATTGGAATATCAATGAAGGTGCATAGTCAAAACCTTTTCCCGTCCAGTCAGGGCATTTCTTTGACTACTACAAGTGCAGAGGATAACTTATAGGACACAATATATGTAATGCCTCTGGTGAGGCTCGAACCAGTAACAACTCGACCTCAAGTCGAACACAGTATCACTTAGTGATGATGATTTTCAGTTGTAATCTCGGCGTAGTGCGGCCCCGCCTAGGCATATAGAGCGCATAGAAGACGTCCAGTTTTATGCACCTACTGAGGCTTTAAAGAAGGAGTTCTGGCTGTAGGTGATATAGGGATTGAGCTTCAAGCTTCTGTGAATAGAATAACCCACAAACGCTACAGGCAACAATAATCTATGCGTTTATTGTTTGACCTATTTTCTGCCCAATCACAGAGGTCATATTCTCAAATCTCTTTTATACTTATTCGTAAAGACTTGCAGACTCTATTTATGCTTATTTATTAAATAAATTCTCTTAATTATCGTGTGACTTAATTTTGCGAGCGCTTAACAAACTTCGACTATTTGTGTGAATAGCCGAAAGGGTTAATAATTATCTGGATTTGAAAGTCCACCATGGGAATGTGACACCTGGAAGTGTATTCAGTCTAGCGTTTAGAAATTGTGCCGTCTATTTTTGACAGATAATAACCTGCTTTTTTCGGGCTCCTCGTTTCGGTAAGAGAATTTTAATCAAACAGTTAAGAGTTGTACGCTTGGATATACTGGATGATGTCATCTTGCCATTGTCTTGACAGCCAAATCTACGTTTGTCTTAGTCTTAGCATCCTTTTAAAAGATGTCAAAAATGACCGTGTTACATCATTTAGTTAAGTACTAGTACATGTACTATGGTATATCAATATGTCATAAACGACCCATGCAGCAGCAAAGGAAAACGCAAATATCAAAATCCGATTCGACACTTAAACGAACGTTAATTGGAAATTAATTCACTGATTGATTTTCCAAGGCATGTTGATAGAATATTACTGATTTGCCCATTTTGTATTTTAAGGATTTCTAAATTATAACGCATTTCTATCATGAAGACTGGGTTTATCTTTGCAAACAGTGCATACTCTGATGAAGGGTCTTCACTGTTTGCCAAAGTACCCTTTTGTAGGTATCCCGAATGAAAAGTGCTAAGGGTAAATAATGCAATAGTGTCTGATTTCTGTTCAAAATAAAAGTTGTTGGTTACCACTAGAATTGTTAATTGGAGTATTTGCAGCTTATGATTTCTAACGGATATGCATCAACACCCTTATACACAAGCACAGTAAACACTGTATTGAGCGGCCACTGAACAAAAAGTGTTTCAAGACCGACAGGTAATTCTGCAATACTTTCGACATTCATTGAGCTACGATTTGTCTTTAAGGCCTTCGTTTTGTCTATTTTTGAGTGGCCGTTTCTGTACATTTAAGAGAACTGAAAGGGCTGGAGGGACCGGAAACTGGCAATGATACGTGGTCGTACATTTATGTATTTACTCTTTTGTAGATTGCAAACTAGAAAGGGGAAGAAACGATGTCTTCTAAAATTGGACTCGCACTTTTTGGACTTGGACGAATGGGTAATTCTCCCCCCTCGCTCTCTTTCCATCTCTCTCTTTCTTTCTCTCTCTCTCTCTCTCTCTCTCTCTCTCTCTCTCTCTCTCTCTCTCAGAATACAAGCTTCAAAAGTAAGTGAATGTGGCCAAGAAATTCCACAAACACAGATCTTAGACGAACCGATTGCACCAAGAGGAAGGGACACCAGACCAGAGAATAACAAAGACACATACAGTTTACGTAAAAGGAAGAACGCAGTTAGAAAATCAGACAGCCCAGAAGATCTCTTCCTCAGTAAAATCATTGCCAATAAAGTAAGGACACAGACATTGCGAACTACAGTTAAACCTGTGTACATGTAAAACGACCACTCTCAAAAAGACAAAAATGGTTTTAAGACCAATTATCACTTAACGCAGTTCAAAAGTATTGCAGTATGCTCCAAGAGAGCATTCTGCAATACTTTTGACATTCATTAAGCTACCATTTGTCATTAAGATATTTGTTTTGTCTATTTTTAGTGGCCGTTTTAGAGAGCATTCTGCAATACTTTGACCTTCATTAAGCTACCATTTGCTATTAAGATCTTTGTTTTATTTACTTTTGAGTGGCCGCTTTACACAAGTTTTACTGTATATAGAACAAGGACAAAACACCACCCATGCACAATGGAAGCAACAACAACAAATGAGCAGTGACATGAGGTTTCCAACAATGTGGCATTTTGATAAGTATAGACGCAGATGAGCCTGTGCAGTCTCCTGTTAAGCTTAGAAACTCCAAATGATATTCGGTTAGTAGCTTAACAGGTATGGAATATTCAAGTCACAAGCAAAGGCTCTGATCAGACTGCGCGTATGCGCAGGCTGGTCTGAGCCTTTACTGGTCGCGCATACCACATTTTTGGAAATCTCATGTCACCGCTCAAATATTAAAGGTTTTAATAAGCAAACCACAGTCTGAACTGCCAGACGTTTAAAGCGGAGAAATTAGTTCGACAATTAGTGCACTTTTGAAGCGTAAGAACAATGTATCTCAATGCTGCTTGCCCAAAACAGGATGCCAGTCCCCACAAAGGACGAGACCTGACTAGCAAGGCTGCATGTAAAGCTTGCCAGAGACATAAATGTGATTGGGGTAACTATTAAGAAAGCTGTCTGGTACGTCAAGTTACTGGTGTATTAACGTTGCTAAAAATACATGTTGTAGATATTCTCCTTAACTTATTTGATGGCAGATTCTTTCAACCATGTGTACCCTAATGACATGATTTGAGCCATGTTGATTTGTCATGCTATTTTTTCAAGGCTATGAACACGCACGAAACATCCTTATGACGTCAAGAGCCAGTTTAAACTGGATTATATGCGAGAATATAGAAGACGCTAGAAGACTGCAGAGAGATTTCAGACCGGACATCAAGTGTGGGACCAGCGATCAGTTCGAGCAAGCAATCAATGACTCATCGTAAGCAGTTCTTCTCTTCGTATGGATGCGTATGTACCAGGATGAAACTGCAGTCATGGTTGCTGTTATGCCATATTTTATAAGCTGTACAACTTTTTTATGCTCAACCCTTTACAATAGAGTATGTACAATTAAAATCTAAACGGGATATAAAGTAGACTTTTTGGCTATATCAAAATACTTGCTAATTGCGTAACATGCATACACTATTTATATACACTCTTTAATATTAGCAAGGGAGCCAATTTAGGCTACCATGCACTCCCTCACTCCAACACAGTTTTTCACGGGTGCCAAATTGTTTATTAGAATACCCTAGATGTGAAACAAGGCCGTCCTAAAATAAACCTGTTTGGGATATGTAAAGATGCATTGTTTCTATGGCAACTCAACGCGGATTCGAGAATGGGGGTATGCCTACAAAATTACTCATATCACAGCTGTTACTTAGACTACTCAACTTAGTACTAAATTATAGCTTAGATATTGGCCTTTTCTCTCCTTGTCGCATATGCAAATTATATACTTTGCACATACTTATGAAAACAATAAAAATGTGATTCACAAATGGGGGAATACTTACAAAATCAATAATATCTCAGCTACTTTTTAACAAAGACTACTAAAAGTGGTATCAAATTAAAGCTTTTATCTTATTTGCATAATAATATTTGTGTATTCATGAGTATTAATAAAAACGTTAAAAAATAAGGGAAATCATTAGAAGCATAAATATAATATATTATACATTAGCTGATTTCATCCCAATACTGTCGTTGTTGCATGTTTTTATATATCAACATTGTTGCGATTTGACAAGTCCATTCATCCAGTGGTCCTATATGAATATCATCTCATTTGCATATCCATGAAAATACATGAAAACTAAAAAATATGGGAAAATGTAGAATCTATAAACCATCACATAAGAGCTATAAACCCGGGGATGGAATGGGGTGGTTCGTTATAAGTTCTACCTTGCACTTCTATGGCATTTTTTCATGCCAAATTGTTTAGTGTGGCATCCCTTATGTGAAAAATGTATTTATATAAACTTATCATAGTTGGGCTATGTGAAAATGCATGGTTTCCATGGCAACCCATTATGCCATTCTCAAAAATGGGGATGTACCTTCATAGTCAATCATATCCCAGTTGCTATGTATCCTAGACTACTAAAATAGTAAGTGAGTATGATCAGGAAATACCACAATCACAAACCGCAGACAACCCCATGGCACCGCGAGGAAGAGTCGCTCAACCACCACGAGACACCAGGAAGACAAATTAAGCAAACCAAACCAGCTCTCTCTTCCCCATCAAGATGATTGCAATACTAGAATGGACATAAAGTAACGTACAACAAAACATAGAACAATTACAGACTCCCACAATGGGAGTAACAATAAACAAAAAGGCAACAACAACATAACCTGGCACCAAAGTAAAGCTTAGACACATGCCTTTCATTTCGTGGTCATGTATGCAATTTATCTTTTTCGTATAATTTGCAGTCATAAATATTAAAGAAAACATAAGAATTAAGAGAAAGCATATGGGGTGGACCTAGAAAATTACCTATATCTCAGCTGCGTATTTGGATGCTATGACATGACACTTTTAAGTGATTAACCGAAAAGCTAGTAATCTAATTTGCATATTCATGAGTATTACTGAAGTCATTAGAAATAAGACGAAACCATATAGAAAAACGAAAATTTTTTAGCTCTATCTCAGCTGCTAAGTGTTTTATGCTTCCATACTATATATCAGATTAATGCTAAGATATTACAGCTTTTATTTATTTTTGTATTCTTAGTTTACTCCGTCGATGAAAAGGATAGAAATTTTCTTGCACATCGGATAAGGATATCTGAGATAGAAAATCTTATCTTACCCATGCTATCTTACCCAGGACGTAAAGTAACGTAATCATGTGGAGTTCCATCTTAGCGTATTCAAAGACTTCTGGAAGCTTACTTTGAAATAAATAAATAAATAAATAAATAAACAAATAAATAAAAACAGTGGTGAGCAAGAAAAAGAATCCATTATTCATGAGAGGATAGAATAGAAAAATCTGTCCCTCGGGATCACCGTTTTTCATCACTTGGCAAGCCTCGTGATGCCAAACGGTGATCATTGAGGCGGATTTTTTTTATCCTTCCCTCACACTCATGATAGATTCTTATAATATATGAAAGTAACCAGGAAATGCCACGATCACAGTTCACAGACTAAACAATGACACCAAAATAAAAAGAGGTTAGAACACCTACAGTGAAAATAGAGGATCTTATATGAGTGCTCAAGAGAAAAGAGATAAAATGCGAGGCTTGCCGAGCATTTTATTTCTTTTTTTGCAACGAGTATAATGATTTAAATTCAATAATACAAGAGCACGAATGTTAGATTCTATTTATCATATGACATTAAGATTACGCTGAAGTCTCATTTCTGACGTAAAACGTTATAATTTTGTCATTATGCACGCAAAGTTGTTATGGATGTCATAAGGTTTCCCGAAAATCTGTAGACCACTAGTGGTTTATCGATTTTATTGCAAGGCGTTATTTCACTCCCAGAAGCGACGTCATATAATACACACAAAACATCAAGTACACAATTAACAACAACAAAAAAATAGCCCTCTCTTTTTGTCAGCGCGATGTTTGCAAATTAAAAAGCCACAAAGAAACACAACAAAATCATGACACACACACTGAACCAAGGTTCTAAGTGGCCACTTTTCAATTTCATTTTTTCTGACCAAGCGCTAATGATATTGAAATGAATTTTTGCCCAAATATGTGCATTCCAATGGACTAAAGTCAAGCGGTACTTTAGAAGAGTTTTTTTTATCACATCAATTTTTTGGTTTAACAATGCAAAAATCAACTTTTTGAAGAAATTAAGCGTTTTGAGAGCAGTTTTTATCCAATTGAAGTTCAGGTTATTACAAACCCGTCTAGCCGACTTGAAAAACACCAAACACTTGATTTTTATGATTCTTTTTCAAAAATCTCAATTTCTGCATTTTGTTTATATTTTAGAAATCATCAGCTGCACATACTAAAATCGTTGCATGTGTTTTATTTAATGTGATCATGTTAGAATAAACACAATACAGCTTGTATGTTTAGATTTTGACATACAATGTCAAAATTTAATACATGCCATTAAATAAGCTAATCAGTCCTCTCTCGTAAAGATGCAAATACAAATGTAACCACAAAACAACCTGGCGCCTATATAACCCTCAGTTTGTATAGAGCATTTGATGCTAGCATGCACACATTATGGACGCAGCTGAATGGATATACAATCTTCTAGGACATCTGGATAGCTTATAATGTATGTTGAAAGAATACAATAATCCAATCTCTAGTGCTGGCTTAAATAAATGTAAACATTGATTAGAGTTACGTGTTTACACTTTGCAAAATTTCTAATTGGTCACAATACATTTTTATGCTAGTTTGAAAGTAAGATTCGGAATATACTAAATGCATGCTTCTATAAATCAACCAAGGCTTTGCGGAGATTCTGCAGGTCATTTCATTTACTAATGACTGGTACTTCCCAGTGAACCATACGTTTTGGTGACGAAGACGTATTTTGTAAGTTTTGGTGACGAAGACGTCTGAGACACGTGTTTTAGACGTTTATCAGCAAAACTGACGTCTGCAGGACATCTCAAAAACGTTTTGAAAACTAAATGCAAACGTGTTTGACGTATTCAATTTGTAACGCTTTTGGAGTGACGCACACGTCTTGTGTAAAGAACGTCTCGGTCACGTTCAGGAATCACTAGCACACGTTTTTAAAACGAGTTCACTGCAGATTTATAATGTTTTGATATAGTTTTAAACACAGTTTGAACACCAAACACAGACGTCATTGCTTTGGGATTACAATCACGTCTTAAACACGAATTAAAACGTTATAAAAACATCCCCATGCAAGGGTTTCGTTAGGTCTTCATCACGATTTAAAAACTAGATGCAAACGTGTTCGACGTCCGCTTTTGGAGTGACACACACGTCTTGGATAATAAAACGTCTCAATTACATTATAAATCACTAGCACACGTTTTTAAAACGATGTCACTGCAAATTTATAATGTTTTGATGCAGTTGTGAACACAGTTTGAACACCAAACGGAGACGTCATTGTTTAGGGATTACCATAACGTATCAAACACGAATCAAAACGGTATAAAAGCGTCCTCGTCCTCGTGCAAGGGTTTCGCTAGGTCTTCAACACGTTTTAAAAACAACATGCGAACGTATTTGGCGTCTTCAATTTGTAACGTTTTGTGAGTGACGAACACGTATTATATGGAAACGTCTTCAATAGTGTTAGGGGAAACGTCTCCATCGCGTTCAGGGTACGTATATAAAAAGACAGTCACAACTTTTAAAACGTTTTTCTTACAGATTTGCAATATTCCACGGCAGGTAAGGGGTAACAAAAACGTCTTGAACACTAAACAAAGCGTTACAAAAACGTGTTCATGTAGGGTTTTGATTTAGTCTTCTGCACGTTTTGAAAATGAAAGTTAAAGGTTCTGGGTGTTTTCAAAATGTAACGCTTTTGGGTGACGATTACGTCTTAAACACGTTTTACCTGGTAACGTCATAGTCACGTTCAGATGACGTCGAATGGTTCACTGGGTTCTTGCACAGACGATGCTAGGGTAAAGGTACCCTCATTTCAAAAAGTCACATTTATTCTACAATATGAAATATTCCACAGAGATGCCATTTATTTGTATTTTTGTTTGTTTGAAGATGTTTCTGACTGCCGTGATTAAAGACGAACACGCTTCAAATGATTTGCTTCAATCAGACTCCTCTTTTCTGTTACGCAAAAGCATGAAGACAAACACTACCATCAGTTAAATCATAGAAATTCAGCTTTATGTATGCAATTTACATAGGAAGTTCGTACTGTTCTGTACGCCTTATTATCTGCGACATGGCATTAAACATTTCAGCGATTATTTATTACCACAGGGCGTCACTGTTCTAGTATGGAAATTGAAAATAATAAATGCAATGTACCGTCGAATCGACTTTTTTAAATTTTACATTCAAACCGCAAGTGCGCAGCAACAGTTAAATGTGCGTCATCACACAATGGACGAATCGAGTTCTATTCTGTTTGGGCTATCTTGTTCAGATAAAATAAAAAAAACATACAACAATTTTAGCACGAGCTATTAATGAGTTTTAAAAATCTCGAAAAATGTGAAATTTAAAAAAAATGCGTAAAAATCTACTTTTAAAATTAGTAAAAATTCAAGTGCTTTGTGTTTTTTGAAGTCGGATAGACCAGTTTATTACCAACTGCACTTTAAATTTGATAAAAAAAACTTCACTCAAAACCATTTTCATCAAAACAGCATATTTTTGCATTTTTAACCAAAAAGAACCGTGGATTTAAAGACAACTTTTCTGAAAGACCGCTTAACTTTTGCCCATTAAACTGCACATATTTAGGCAAAAATCATTTCAATGTTATTAGTGCTTGGTCAGAAAAAATGAGTTTAAAAAGTGACCAATTAGAAATTTTATTAAGTGTATAACTATGTACGTTAGTCTACATGTATGCAGCCTGTTCGATGTAGTGTTTGCTTTATATGGACTAGCTCGTGAATGTTGGTACATTTCGCATATATACACAAAACCTCCTTTGCATGCTCATGCTCAGACGTGTCCAGTGATGCTAGATACTGAGTTTTTATCAATATCAGGCTATTCCCTAAATGCATATGCGTGCAGAGAAGGCTTTGATGAGCCTTCCTTGCTTGACACTGTGATAAGTACTAAAGGAGCCAGTGCATGAGATTTCCAACAATGTGGTATGTGCGAACAGCAAAGCATTAGACCAGCCTGCGCATACGCGCAGTCTGGTCAGAGCCTTTACAAGTCGCTTGAGTATTCTATGATTGTTAAGCTACTGGTTGAGCTTAAAAGAAGGCTGCAGAGGCTCGTCCGAGTCTACACTTGTCAAAATGGAAAATTGTTGGAAATCTCATGCCGCGGCTCTTAATATTCATGTGCTGGCTCATTTTTACCTTTCAGTGTAGCTGGTGTTTTAGTATCGTCTCCTACGCAGACACATGAACGCTTCACAAAAATGTCCTTGGAGGCTGGTAAGTTATCATCGTTGTTGTTTTTTAGATTTGATACTTTATGTCCCAGTCATTTTTCAGTCATGTGTGTCGGGATGTGCTTTCTTGGGTTGCTCATAGACACAGCATAGTGACTCCGCCATCTTGAACTAAGTTCTGATTGTAGTTTTGACAAACATTAAGTAACACTTCTCCGTAAAAACACTTTTTCAACTTCATTTCATTTAGATTTAGAATTCAGTGTAACATTCAAGGCAGAGTTTCACCAAAACCTCAAAGAAATGCAATCCAGCTCTATATCACTGAGGTTACTGTAAAAATGACAGCAACCTTCAGCTTAAAGAAATCATGTATGGCTTATAAAATAAATATGTGTCGCTTTCATGGTGAATATCTGCAGAGAAAAGGCAGTTTTCAAGAATATATTTCATTTTAATGAGGAAAACACAAGCAACCACCTTAAATATGTCAGAGTTCTTGTTCCCAACAAGTGATTAAGATTTTATTGCTGATAAGAATTTTTCTCGCCACGAGAAGGTTCACCGTGGATGAAAACCACTCTGAAATTGAATGTTACTAATTCCACATTCCAGCCCACTTTTGGCGGGATCAGTTGATACCATATGATTCCCTAAACTTAATTTCTAGTTGGTGATCAACTCAATAATCATTATTTTGAGCTTAACTTTTGATTGAAGATTAATGTCGTGAAAAAAATGTGTTTTTCAAAGTGATTAATTAATTTATTAAAAAAGATTAACCAAAACACTTCTGTGCAATTACACAGGAAAACATAGCCATCTACTGTAATTGGAGTTATTATGGAATTCAACATGACCAATTGTATTGATATTCGAGCATGTAATTTCCTATGATACTTATAAATTCTCACCCAACAGCGCCAGAGCGAGGTGTACTTACAATTTCTTGCGCTGCATTTTCTATTAACCAGAAAAAGATCATATATGTAACATGCATAACCCCTTAAATACTTTAGCATACCCCCTCCCCCAATAGATTAAAATAAAATAAAATAATGATAACATAATTAAACAAAATATTAATCTGATTCTGTACATTGACCTTTAAATGCCACAAAAAGTTCACAATAGAACAGGCCCTTAAATAGTCCAGATTAGGGATGACCCCAACAAATTGTCACCAAAATCTCTATACCCCCAAACATATTTTTATATCTGAAAATGCTCAATAAAATCGAAATTCAAATATTTTGAATCCCAAAAATCGACCAAGCCTGTATAAATATATGCAAACACATCAGAGTCACCTACCTACCGCCTCCCCTTCCCTATCCCGTCTCCTCCTCTACACTCACCCCTGGGCAACAGCCCTAAAACTGCAAATAGACAGTTGACTATTATGCTTTTTTTCAGGAAAGGCTGTCATGTGTGAGAAGCCTTTAACATCTTCACTCGAAACTACTGCACAATGCTATGAATTGGCAGAAAAAAATAAAAAGCCTTTATTATGTGCCTTCCAAAGGTAAGCATAAGTTCGGTTGGAACATTTCTGCCTTCATATGCTGCTCAAATTATTTAAAGGAACACTGGTGTTCTGCAATTGATCACAATACAAATGCACTCATAGTCCGACTCATAGCAAGAGTTGGATTAATGAGGCAAAAACATGTTTGTCCTGTGATTAGTTTGGTTACTGATCAAGGATGATGTTTCTTGATGAAAATGAAGTAATCCCTTTCCAGAAATCTCCATTGATCGCTTTATGTAAAAATGGAATTTTGTTTAAAATACCCCTTTGTGCAAAACAAAATTTGAAGACGATTTTTCAATCAAACATCACAACATAATTTTTCTGTACATTCAAAAGCACTTTAATGTTGCTGAAATCATTATGTTAGGCTATTGAAAATTCCAAAGATTCTACAGAGTTCCAGAGAAAATCGTCATTTTCAAGAAAATAAAAAAATACAAAATTTTAGACATTAACTTGAGCAGCGATTGTTTTGTCAAAAACTCTTTGCGATTGTTTTGTCAAAAACTCTTTTTGATCCAATACTTTGACTCTCCTTACAAAGATAGCAAAAGAAAATGGGTTTCTACCTTATTGCCTAGTGAAATGTATGGCTTGTCTATAGGACAGGGGTAACATTATCACCTAATTTTGTATTTTGTTTAAAAAGGTCTACAATTGTAATATATTTTATATGCTTTTACAATAGTATAGCAATGCTTCTTACATATGAAAACATCAAAGCCAATACTTTTCTGAGAAAGCATGATTTATATTGTCATGGCAACACATTTGCATTGCCATTACTGATCTCCTTTACAACAGGCTACATCATTTTTTATGCTTGTGCAAAAACAGGATGTGTTGATACGTGCTACTTTTTACACATGCAGTCATATACTAATCAAACTTGCAGAAACATGAACACATCTTCAAATTTTACTCTGTTTAAAAACATTTTCTTGTAAAGAGATAAATAAGCACAATGTTGATGCCAGAGAGAGAGAGAGAGAGAGAGAGAGAGAGAGAGAGAGAGAGGGAGGGAGAGAGAGAGAGAGAGAGAGCTGATTGCTTAACATTACATGTACACTTGGTTTTGTGTGTGTATCTAATCTTTCTATTTTTCTTGCTCACCATTTAATACTGCAATTTGATATTTTAAGAAAAAGTTTTGCAGAAGTTCCTGAAAACCCTGAGACGTGACATTCCATGATTATATCACTTTTAAATAACAATGACGTCACTTGTCTTCCAACGTGTGACTATTCATTTTTTATGTTCTCACAGGTTGGTTACTGTTTTGTGAGAAATAATTATCTCAAATGGGTAAAAAAGTGAAAGCGCCGACTTGGGAGGGTCTGGATGGGGTATAATGATTAGTGAATAATTGACCTTTTTATAACGAATAGTGAATATTGAGCCAAAAAAATAATGAATAGTGAATAATGAGGGCCTAAAAGTTAACGAATAATCCTATTTTATTATTGAATTGAAGAAAAAATAATGAATAGTGAATAATCAGATTTCTTTGCCACCTCTCTTACTTTTAATGAATAATTGGTCTTATCTAATGAATAACCCAAAATTTTAATGAGATGAATGATGGGCATAATTTATACTAACCCCCCCCCCATCCAGACCCTCACTTGGTGTACAAGAAGGTTATTTCTGACCTTTCTATTCTAAGTTATCTCACTGTGGAAGTGGGAGCTGATTGCTTTACAGTTATTCATAGTCTTGCTTTTATCATATTATATCGCGTCTGGGAGTGAAATAACTCCATGCATTAAAATCGATAAACCACTAGTGGTTTACAAATATTTGAGAAACATTATGAAATGACACTCTTAACGTCATGCATATGGCAAAACCCTAACGTTTTCACGCAAAAATTTGATTTCAAAATAGTATTAATGTCATGATAAATAAAATCTAACATTCGTGCTCCTGTAATATTGAATTTTTTAAAACTCGTTGCAAAAAAGATATAAAATGTGAGGCTTGTCAAGCATTTTATCTCTTTTTCCAATTCAATGAAACATGCGCACTCATGTAAGATCCTCGAATTATACACGTGTCTTTGTTTGTCTGCATTCTAATATTTTCTTCATGGTGCTGTGGTTGGTCTTTAGTCTGTGATTGTGACATTTCCTAATCATACGTACTTTTCTATCACTTAAGTAATGCAGTATTTTGTATATATTCTTCTTTTTTCAGACGATTTGATAGTAGCATATATAAAATGTACTCGCAAATACACTCTGGAAGTTTGGGAAACATCCGTATTATAAAGTCTATCAGCAGAGACTGGCCCTTCCCACCATTTGATTACTTACAGGGATCAGGTATGAACGCACGGGGAAGAAGACTGTAGAAAAGTAATCTAGTGGAGCGCAGTTTGTTTGTTTGATTTGATTCTTTACGTCCCTCCAACAATCTTTCAGTTAAACAGGGACGCGCTTTCCTGGGTTGAACCAGTACTAAGCTAGGATAAATGTGTCTTGCTCAAGGACCACAACGAAGTGACGCCGCTGAGGCTCGAACCCGCGGCCCCTCGGTCTTGAGTCAAGCACTCTACACTGAGCCACTGCGCTCCCTAGTGGAGCGCAGTGGCTCAGTGGTTGAGTGCTAGATTTGAATGCAACTGGTTGCTGATTCGAGACTCTCTGGGGACTTTGTGTTGTGTCCTCGAGCAGAACAAATTATCGTCTGCTTAGTACTTGTTTAACCCAGGAAACATGACTGAAAAATGCATTAGTATAAACAAACTTATCTGCAGATAGGGGATCTTGTTTGTCTCATTTGATTCCTTGTCTCCCATCAACAATCTTTCAGTTAAACAGAGATAAGTCTTCCTGGGTTGAACCAGTATTAAGCTAGAATAAATGTGTCTTGCTCAAGGACCGCAACGCAGTGACGCTGGTGAGGCTCAAACATGCGGCCCTTGGTCTCGAGTCAAACACTCTACCATTGAGCCACTGTGCTTCCTAGTGGAGCGCAGTGGCTCAGTGGTTGAGTGCTAGATTTGAGAGCAACAGGTCGCTGAATCGAGACTCTCTGGGGACTTTGTTTTGTGTCCTTGAGCAGAACAATTTATATGCTGCTTAATACTGGATCAACCCAGGAAACTTGACTAAAATCCATCAGTATAAACAAACTTATCTGTAAAGATAAACCAAAAGCTTTGAAGCGTGACTTTATTTACAATATTGATATATTGTTCTAGAAAAAAGGGTTTCAGGCATTTATTTACATTTACCAGAAAAGCTTTGACATACACATATGTTCCAGCTGGACTGGCTTATGATACCCATCGTGCATCAATTGTTTGAAATAGAAAGACCCAAAGGTCATTGGTCAGAGGTCGTGGTACATCTATAGATAGGGATCTTACATGAGTACTCATAACATATTTAGTTTATTGAATGAGTTGAGGAAAAGAGATAAAATGCAAAGCTGTGCTAGCATTAAGATATTAGTTCAATTTTAACTTTTGAGATACAATTTCAGAAGTAAGTTTGATTTTCGTTTTTTTTTGTTTTTCGAGATTCAATTTTAGAAGTTAGAGAAATTCAATTTCAGAAGTTAGTTTGCTATTTCGATATTTGTATTCGTAAGACGTCATTTTATATATGCAATGACGTTAGAAGATTCATTCCATATACGAATACGTACTAAGTTTCAGTCAAAAGTACCGACCCAGTAGAAAGATATTAACCAATTCTCAGCTATTTTTGACTGACCCTCATATTTATCATATGTCTTGAAAATAACGTTGAAATCGCGCTTTTGCTTGAAAATGACAAGAAATTGTCATTTATATGCAGCATTATTCTAAGTGTCATTATGTTATGTTACTAAATATGCAAAGACTGGTGTTTTATCGACGTTAGTACATGGCAATATATCACTCTCATACCTATGTCATATGATAAATCAAGTTGATTTTGCCAAACATTATTTTCAATACATAATGCATTATTTGCACCCATAGCATTTGAAAATACAATACCAATTGGCGTCGATATAACTCAATATCTACACATTTACTTGATAATTATACGCTAATATGGGTTCCTAATGTTATATTCAAATTGTGAACGTGAGATTTCTTACCAATGTTATCACATATCCTTATCTAGAAGTATTTTGTCAATTTCAGGTGGTATATTTGTGGATTCAACCGTCCATGACCTTGACATTTGCTCATGGATAGCCGGATCGAAGCCGAAGACTTTATATGCTCAAGGAAGTGTCTTTCAACGGGATAAGATGCCAAGTGGTGACAACGAGCAGGTTGTGGTGGTAGTGACGTATGAAAATGGCGCTGTTTCTGTGACTGATAATGGAAGGTTTTGCCCCTTTGGCTATGATCAGCGCATGGAGGTAAATATTTTGATATATGGTGACATCATCACCAATCATTTAGGGGATAACTGTATTCAAAATTTTCATTTGGAGAGGTATATTGTTGGATATACGGTCGAAATTTAGTTTTATGGCAACGCCCGAGGGGAGCTGTAAAACGTGATTTCCGAACGTATATTCGTCGATATACCTCCCTAAATGAATGTTTTGAATATGGTGATCCCCATTCTAATGCACTTATGCAATTTCGTTTCTAATTTGAGCGCTGCAAGCCGCGTAAAGCCGTACGAAAAGTGACGTAATTAATGACATCAATCAATTTCACGCAGTATATCGCAGGATATACTGTAGCAAATTTTCGAATCCAATCAGATGTTCCGTTACAAAATCAAATCCATTATAATTAGATATAGCTACATCAATTTGGGATAAAATCTATGGTTTATCCTTTTGGTATTTGCCTAAGGATACACCTTAGTTGATGCTTGATAACTATCACTGACACTACAATAATACATTTGACATCCTCCATAGTTCCTTTTATCACATGGCGTTACTGCTGTTCAGTGGATAACGTCATGTAATAAATAATGTTATGACCACACGTTATAAAGCACATTTGGCGGGAACAAGTCACAACGTTCATGACAACAATGCTAAATTTCAATGAAATAAACACACTTTGTAGGCAATAAAATGGCATTTAAAATGTCATATGATTAACAATATCTTACACTCATGATCATTTTATATTTAATTTCTTAAACTCGCCAAAGGCTCGTTTAATAAATTTCATATCAAATGATCATTGTGTAAGATCCTCTATTTAACATAATAGTTAACCCATTTTTTTAAGTCCACAATAATTCATTTTTAACATTCTATTTGTATTTTTAGAGCTGTGGATCACTATTTTAGATTAAATATTGTGTTCACCATGACTATCAGTGCAGTTGATAATATAATGTCATGATTTACAGCATTTTATCAGTATATCTACTGTTTGAAGATCTCCCATTCATGAACCATTTTGTTTAGATGGATCAAAAAGTAAGTATGATCAAGAAATAACACAATTACACACTGCAGACCAACCCACAGCACCATTAGGAAGAGTCACAGATCATCAACAATAACCAGACATCAGAAAGACAATAAACACTTTCACTGCCAAACGCGACTGTAGTCGAATTTACCGTTCACTGCCAAACACGACTACAGTCGAAATTTACAGGCACGGTTGATAGTGGTCTTTTTTGGCTGTATTTGGGACAGGACTCTTCGTCTCAAAATGTTCAGGGGACATAATAATATAATATGCAAAGGTCTAAGGATATTTCCATTCAAAACTGGACCTTACAAAATGTTTGTAATGTCATCAGATTTAGAGGACGCAAAACTAACAAAAAACATGTGCAGGGGAATTCAAAACAATACGGAAGAGGTATTCGATGGGATGTTTAACCTTATTAATTCAGATAAACGTGATTTATTATCAGAAAATGAAAGTAAAGACGATATTTTTGGTCTCAGACAGGCAAGTTACACCTGATTATGACAATCAGGCGCCCCTCCCCCCTTTAGAAAATGGCTGGAAAGTATTAGACAACAAGTACATCCAACAAATGCGTCAAAAAGACCAAATGCACCTCGCCAACCCCTTTTAATTTAGATAAAAACAATAATGGTAATGGTGCTGAGAGGGGCTTTGAATGGTAACAATGTAGTTTTGAGGATCCCTTTAGCCCTGAAATCGACCAAATTTTCAGAAATCACATTATATAAAGATTGTGCATTCATTTGTTATGAAACACCCTCAGAACAGCGCATTCAACTCGTTAATTGCTCTATTTTGCTTTATTTCTGATTTAACAGTATATCAGAATTAATCCTGATGTTTAATACTCTGTGTGGGTGGATGTTTCACCTATTTTTGTATAAATAGTCATTTATAGGCATTTTTCTTATTTTCAATATGGCTTCCAATATTGATGCCAAAGGTCACGTGACTATTTTTATCATTATTGGTTCGAATGAAAGTTATATATATTAGCAACACTCTGTGAAAGTTTCACAGCAATAGGTGTAATGGTTCTAGAGATACTCTATGTTGAACCCATATAGCCATAATATTCAGGAGTCCTTGAAACATGCTTGGCACTAAGGTATTGGTTTTTTGAGGGACTGGGCAGGGAAAGTGTTAAAGCAAAGGATCCATCTCTCCATTCCTAATCAAGGTGATTGCAAAACTAGAAAAGAAACTATAAAGTAATACATACCAAATCAACCCTTATCATGCTTAAGTCAGGCATTCTATGCTAAAAATGTAAACAAAAGTTCAGCTTGTTTCTGAAAATAAGCTAAATTAAATCAGGATCAAGAGTATTGTCTAGATAGCTTGTCAACACCTGTTAATGACTGGAATCTACCAACTTCATTGGATTAAAATTTGAGCTATCAACAGAAGATCTTATGACGGCATTGTTAGAAAAATTAGTGGTAGTATCTTCAACAGAAATGCTATTGAGTCATACTTATTGAAATGCACTTGTTTATCTTTAAAGCTGCATACTCTGTAACTTTGAACATTTTTCGAAAATTTTTATTTTCTTTATAAATCATTTGTAAAAGTAGAATTAAGCTATGTTTTTACAAAAAAAAAATATTCAGTACAGCTGAAATCTGCATGGAAAAGTGAATTATCTTATCAAATAGGTGTTTTTTTTCTCTTGTTTGTAACTATTTACGTCCCTCCAATAATCATAGACAGTTGATTTTTAACATAAATGCTGTTGTTTTGATAGTGATAATTTGTTAAGACTTACGAAAATGGTAAAATGTTTACCTGAATTTGAGTATTTTTTACTGCATTCTTGAAAAATAGAAACTTTATTTCTAAAATTAGAAGATCAAAAGTTACAGACTATGCAGCTTAAAACCGATTATCTTCAATAGAAATGCTATTACTCTTCAGGTAGGTCATAACTATTAAAATGCACTTGGTTATCTTTAACTTGACTGTCGTGCCAACCAAGAGTTACAGTGACATAATATTTTGCTTACAATTGTTTAGTAAAACATTAACATTTACAATTCACTTGAGATAACACGAATCAACAGATCGCTTGTGTATTAATCCTATCCTGTGGATAGGATGAATACACAAGTGATCTATAGATTCTAAGTCTCTGAGAACTTTGTAAACAAAACATGACATCACTGTCACTCTTGTCTGGCAGGACAGTATTTTTTCTATATTTAGGTTTTGTGTGACAAGTCTATGTTGACAGTTGAAAACAAGACAGTTGACCAGGTGATGTCACATGGTGCCACAGATTCCACAATTCCACGAATAGAAGCCAACTTTATGGCTAGATATAAAGATGCCTATAGGAACGAACTCGATCATTTCTTAGATGTAATTGAAGGTATGTGTCCAAGGCTATCGGAAAATCTTGGCCCTTTCGAATCAAGCCTCGGATGTATGTAATGTAAATGCTATCACAAAATGTATGAGGCAGAACTGGACTAAGCAAAATTAGTACTGTAGAATGTGGGTTCAGTCCTATTACAATCCATTATTCTGTAAACCGAAACATTTTATCAACAGAATAAATACAGTTTAAGATTTTTCAATAAAATATCGCTATACGCGATATTTAATTGAAAAAGCCTTAACTTCATTTATGAAGCATCTTATGTAACCCTTTGCTTAACTGTAGTCAAACTTGTTATTGTGTTGGCATGGTTTCTGTGACGTCAGCATCACGTTATCAAAGAAGACCCTCGATGTACATTCGAGGTCTGTTTCTACAGAATTGTCTGTAATAGTTCCCAATGGTGTCAAACATAGGCGTAGCTCCTATTAAGCACTCATGCTAGTGTATATTGAAATTGTTAACATTAAAGGGAACCAACCTATAAAATTGACTATTTGAATATATTCATCACCAAAAGGGACTGTTCTTAAGAGATAGTATTTACTCCCAGCGGTAGCAAATTCTTTACTTTAAGATAAGTCTCAAGAAAAGCCCATATTTTAGAAAGGGCGCAACTGGCTAGAATCACTGCCCATTCCAATTGTGTCTCTTTGATGTTAGAAAGTATTTACACGCCATGTTCTGATATCCAAGATGGTCATTATTGTTGCCATATTGAATAATTTGAGCTGCGACATATGATTTCAAACAATATGGTGTTTTGACAAGTGTAGACCCAGACGAGCCTGTGCAGCCTCTTTGAAGTTTAGAAACTCCAAATGAAATTCAGTCAGTAGCCTGAGAACCATAAAATATTCAAGTGACTAACAAAGACTCTGATCAGACTGTCGGTATGTGCAGACTGATCTGGGTTGTTGCTTTTCGCACATACCACATTGTTGGAAATGTCATGTCATGGCTTAATTTCTTCCAATGAAATTTCTCAAACTATTGAAACCTCGTTGACGCCATGGGGCGAGATGTAGATTCTGGCATTACACATTTAGTGCCAGTCTGATCTCAAAAGTGATCAAAATAATATATTCGCTGAATTGGTTTTTGAAATGATTCATATTGGTATGAAGCTTGTAAAGGGGTTTTAGGGATACATTATATATGTACTTGCCATTTTACTTACAGATATATAGGATACTATCCATTTTGCCTCCAGGGCTTTGGGGTACGGTCTTCAATATTTTTGTTAATCTTCAGGGATATAGGATATTTCGGTTGATTATATATTGGGATATTTGCTAGTTTATAAGAGATGCTTGCCTGTTTTTAGCTCACCTTAGCCGAAGGCTCCGAGGTGAGCTATTGGTATACCAATGACTCCGGCATCAGTTGTCCGTTAACTGTCCGTCAACATTTTCAAACATCTTCTCCTCAGAAACCACTGTGCCAATTGAACTTAAATTTCATAAGTAGACTCCTTAGGATGGGGAAACGAAAGTTTGTACAAATGGTTCCGGTCACATGACCAAGATGGCCGCCATGTCCGTATATGGTAAAAACCCTTTAAAATCTTCTTCTCCAGGACCAGAAGGACGATGACCTTGGGACTTAGTATGTAGCATCGTGGATGTGGGGCCTACTAAGTTTGTTCAAATGATGATCCTGGGTTGACCTTGACCTACTTAACGTCAGGGTCAAATTTGCTTCCTAGTTCATTTAAATGGGAAAATTTTTGAAAAGTTGATTTTTTGAAAAAAAATTGAAGCCAAAGTCATTATTCTCTTATTGATATGTTTTATCTCATGTGACAATGGCTATAAATAAGTTCCAAAGATCAAGGTTGACCTTTGACCTTTCAGCCAAGACGGCTCATATTGGAGTCCCATCAATATATTAAAACATAGTTTTTTCAGAAATCATTGGGCCTATTGAACTCAAATTTCATATGAAGACTTCTTACAATAAGTTAGCTAAGATTAATGCAACTTGTTATGGTCACATGACCAAGATGGCCGACATGCCTATATATAGTAAAAACCCTTTAAAAATCTTCTTCTCCAGAACAAGAAGGCTGATGACCTTGGGACTTGGTATGTAACATTTGGGGAGTAGGGCCTACCAAAAATAGTAAGTGAGTATGATCAGTAAATACTAAAATCACAAACTGCAGACAACCCCATGGCACCGCGAGGAAGAGCCGCTCAACCATCACGAGACACCACAAAAACAAATTAAGCAAAGCAACCAGCTCTCTCTTCCACATCAAGATGATTGCAATACTAGAATGGACATCAAGTAACATACAAAAAAACATAGAACAATTACAGACTCCCACAATGGGAGTAACAATAAACAAAAAGTCAACAACAACAGTACCACCGCCTTAGAACGGACAGCAGCCTAGGCCACCGGGGGGCTTAAATGCATTTTACTGGTACCAAATCTTCGCCCTAGATATTTTGGTTCAAATGATGAGCCTAGGTTGACCTTGACCTACTAAACATGAAGGTCAAATTTGCTTCCTAATGCATTTAATTTGGATTTTCTTTTTGAAAAAATGATTTTTTAATACTGTTGAAGCCAAAGTCATTGTTCTCACTTGATATGTTAAGAGGCAATATCAAAGGTCAGCGTTGACCTTTGACGTTTTAGCCAAGGTCACTCATATTGGAGGCCCATCAATATATTAAAACACAGTTTTCTCAGAAACCACTCGGCCAATTGAACTCAAATTTCATACAGAGACTCCTTAAGTTGAGTGGAGTAAATTTGAACCAAATTTTAATGGTGACATCACACCAAGATGACGGTCATGCCCATATAAGGTAAAAACCCTTTAAATATCTTCTACTCTGGTACCAAGAGGCCAATGGCCCTAGGACTTGGTATATAGCATTGGGTATGTGGGTCCTACCAGGTTTGCACAAATGATGAATCTGGGTTGACCTTGATCTTTTTTATGGAAAGGCCAAATTTGATTCCTTATGCATTTATATTGGAAAAATTTGAAATGTTCATTTTTCTATATAACTGTTTAAGCGGAAATCATAATACTTGCGAAAAATATGGTTTTATTTAAGCACCAAAAGTCAAGCTGACCTTTGACCTTTCATCCAAGGCCACTCATATTAGACTGCTTTATACATATCTAAGCATCTTTTTCTCAGAATTCACTGGGCTGGTTCAACTCAAATTTCATATGGAGTATTCAGTAGATAAAAAAAATTAAATATGTTATTATTTTTAGGTCACTTGATCAAAATGGCCACTGCCCATATTTGGTAAAACAAAATATGTTTGAATGATAAGCCTAAGTTGACCGTGACCTATTTCAACATTTTTAAGGAGATCAGGTGAGCGCTTCAGGACCTTCAAGTCCTCTAGTTTACTTCAAGCGATACCCCTGACAGAATATTCTGGATCCGCCCATGAATCACCCTTTAACATATATATGCACAGCTATGTGGAGAGACCAGACACCTAAAATTTGACATATGCCTACCTCTACGTCCATTTTGGTGTTTTCAAGCAGGGAATGCTCTGGTAAGACACTGAGGATGGTCTTACCCTTCGCTTGTTCGCCTATATGATACGTACAGAAGCCTAATGTTATAGGCGATTCCTCAAAACATCAAACTGCATTTGTTTTATTGTTGTACAATTGTTTTTGTGTTTGTTTATTTGTCTTTTTGCGGATGGGGGTCGTAAAAGTGAAGCCTATCATTTTATTTAAGACTTGGCTTACCATTGCATTCCCAGCTTAAATGCTTATATCATGTTTTACTATGCTGTTATCTTTTTTCAGGGAAATCAGAGTTGCGAATTACAAAAGAAGACACGCTGAGGACTATGAAACTGGTAACTCTGTGCTATGAATCGGCGAAACTTGGTCAAGTTGTCAAGTACACAGATTAAACAAGAAACACTACGCATCATGGATGATAAATGCCATTTTCATTCTAATAAATGCCCTTTTAAATTATTCTCTTTTAGACAGGCACATGGAGTTCTAGGGACAACATGTGATTAGCCCATTTAAACCAAATGGATATTCAATATTTTATCAACCGATAGGTCCATTATAAATTTTACATTTGTTAGACTTTATTTTTTATTAAATATTCATTTTTTAAAAGTGATCAGACTGGACTGGACTGTGTTGTTTGTGAAAATACCATAAAACGGTTGTTCTTGCATATGAGTTTCAATATACAACAAAGCAAGTGACTAAAACAGAACAGCGAGAAATTTTGCTGCATTCTGCAGAGAAATAACTCGGCATTGCCCAACTAAGAGATCTTCATAGCTTGAATATGAACAAGTAAAATTAAAATAACTTTTTTCATTGGATAACCCGTTTTTGCGGCGTTTCGATATTATTGAATGCAAATTCATTCCCTTTCACCGCAACAAATGGCCTCAGATCGTGGAGAAAGTGAAAATGTTTTTTCTTTACAAGCACTGTACAATGTTTTATCAGTTTACTTTCATATTAACTGCATTGTTGCACGTTGCCTGCTTAAAATTGTCTATCTCACTGCATGTGCCTTTATGATGTCATGATGACGTTGCACCATTTGAATGACGTTGCTAATGACGCTGAATCAACACACAAATCGACAATTACGTCATAATCGCTAATTTGAAGAGTGAAACAATGGGTAAACTGATAAAAAGAATACCAAGTGAGTGTCTTTTGATATCAAGTTTACCAGGCTCGGCGTTGAGAACGCATGTTGATTCACTTGGCAAGCCTCGCGATGTCAACAAGCGTTCTCAAAGCCTTGCCTGGTAAACTTAATATCAAAAGACACTCACGTAGAATTCTCTATATCTAGGCAAACCTCGTGATGTCAACAAGCGTTCTCAAAGCCTTGCCTGGTAAACTTGATATCAAAAGACACTCACCTAGTATTCTCTGTATCCGGGTTTATGATAAATACTATGCAACATATAAGACTCAGTTCATTAGATGTTGGTTCTAATCTCATATTCGATAAGTGATTTTAAACAATCATATGAGGCTATCAAGCGGGGCTATAGACTGGTCTCTCCTCGCTGATAAACTCATCTACTGTCCGCCATATCACGTAAAAGCTTATCAATGAGGAGACACGAGTCTAGAGGAGCTAGAGACTTAAATTGTGACCATGGTCTCTCCTCGCTGATAAACTCCTCTTCTGTCTGCCATATCACGTGCTATGTCAAAAAGTAGGTAGCTTATCAAGGAGGAGAGACAAGTCTAGTAGAGCTAGAGGCTTCATTTGATTGTGGTCATGGTTTTCATCTACGCCCAGACGTACTGACCACTGACCTGTTTGTCTGTAAACAGTGCATGCTCTTGCCAGAATGTAGGGTTGCACTGACTTGTCCAGACTGACATATGAGATAAGTATCAAAATCCACTGAACTTGCTCTAATATTTACTAAAGTGCCATTAATATGTGATGCACTAAAAGTATATAGCAATAGAATTTCTTATTATCACTTTTACATTTTATGAGCATGTTAAGCGGTTTTAGAATATATTAGAGAGATATTAGATTATATAAATTATTATAGCCACATTTTCTTTATGTTTCTTAAGTGCTCAAATGCATTTTAACTGCTGTTGTGCCGAGTGAAGTTGAAAGAGCAACTCCCCATGCATCATTACACTGCTGATATTTTTCACATTCTGATCTTACAGGAACATTGGGTTTAATGACTTTTACCTTACATACCTTTACCATTACGGACCTAGATCTTTGTGATATATTACACGTTAATATGAAGTAGGGAGGGCAACGTGCATAAGGGGCTTATTTGGCCCCCATCTAGCCAAAAATTGAAAGTTGCTTTTCACCAATTTCTTCTGATTGGTTAATTAGATGAATAAGCCAAGTCTAAAAGTGTGGCATACTTAACTTTTACCATTGCTATAGTATCAAAAATGGCACACAAAATAGACATAAATAGAGACATTGCCATTTTGGACCAAATTTAAGGCTTTGGGAGTCCGATTATTTAAGAATTAGATATCAGCACAGCTAAATACACCCAAAACCTTTTAACATGTTGTGTGCTTAGATCATTCTCATCATCTGTTAAAATATCTGTTTTTGGTATTTACTTGTGCACTATGTTAATTTCACTGTCAAATATCTCAAATTTGCACCAAAATGGCCCCTTTTCTACTTTCAGCCTATTTTGACAGCCTTTTTTGTTAACAATAGTAATGGTAAAGTCATTTTGATTTTCTTTGATTTGATTCTCTACGTCCAAGTCAACCATTATTTTCAATTATGTCAGGATGGGTTTTCCTTGGTTGAACCAGCACTGGCGAGAATTAATATGTCTTGCTCAAGAACACAACACAGTGACGCCGGTTAAGCTCGAACACGCAACCCCTTGGTCTTGAGTCAAGCACCCTACTACGGAGCAATTGCGCTGCCCAAGTAAAATTGATACCAGACTTTTGCACTTGAAGTATTGTTCTAAGAAACTAATTAAAAGATATTGGTAAAACAGTTTTTATTTTTTAGCCTCGTATGAGGTCAAAATAGCTCTTTACCTATTGCTCTTAAGCTTTGATTGTCTTATGAAAAAATAGATCAAAATAAAGTTGTTGACCGAATAAATGATAGCATACCTTTACCGTAAAAACCTTTATTTGTGGGAGGGGGATGGTGGTGGGGAGGAAATAATGATTATAGTAGGTAACTCGCCAGTTTTTAAGTCATACAAAATATTTGAAGGCAACACTGCAGAGGGGATGTGGAAGTGGTATTAATGACCAATTAAAAAAATGAAGCATTTTCTAATGATCGTTTTAGGCACAGATAACCAAATTCAAATGTATACTGAATGCCAAAATAAACGCCCACTAGTTCGATTTTCTTTGAAGCTAAGGACCTCGGACAGTCTTAATGAACGATTGCCCATAAAAATCGCCAGAAAAAAGTTTCAAAGAAGACGATAGTTTTTCCATAAAAAAGATAGTTGCTTCACCTCTCGAATTATCTGCAAAAGTGTTTTTCTCATTGGACAAGTACCTATTTAAAAATATGGGTTGAAAACCCTGTTTTTGTTATTCAACATATAGAAAATAGAAAAAGTTTTACTGAAGTGCTCCCCCCCCCCCCCCCGCGGTGACCAAAATAATCATTTTGCATACTGTTCTAGTTTAACATTTCACACATAATATAAAAACGGCATGATTGGTCAAAGGGGGGGGGGGGACGATGTCAAAATGCTCAAAAACAATTCATTATAAAAGTTTATCCAGAACTTATTTTGTACAGACCTGTAGGTAAATAACAATTTTCAATGGCATGTATCAGGGCCTTAGTTATGATTACGTACCAAGCAATTATTTGTCTTATTTCTCATCCAAAACATATGTTGTGGGTACTCAAAAGAACCGTCACAATGAGACGGTTCTTTTAAGCACCAAATTATAGGTTACTTCTGATGATTTAAAATATTTATAATTTTAAGCTCAAAAATTGTGTTTTATCTAGACTATGACTTATACAGTATGCAGGTATGATACACCTCAGTAAACATGTCAAACTGGCTGAACTCATGCACAACAGGTAATTGTCAAAAGCTATGGACATCATACTTATTTAGAAGAAGCTATGAAATCTTCTCAACCTGAATTTTATGCAAACGCATCACTTTCGTCGCAAGTTTTATGCCCCAAACAATATATTTCCATGTATTTAGGTGAATACCGGCCAAACAAAAATTTGACTTTCTGTGAAATAAAATTTGTCATAAAAAATATCCGTACCCCCTAAACCCTAATGTCCTGGCATAATCATGCAATATTTTTATTTTGCTAGGTACACTAAATGTCAGAGTTTGATTTAAACACAAAAATATTGTTGTCAAATATGCATTATCCTAGCAACAGGCTGTCAAAATTTGGGCAGATTGAATAGGAGACTTGTCCGAGGCCCTTTACATTTATAATACCTTTATTTCGGATAATGAAATTGACATCTGCCAACACAAAAACTAGGCATCTTGCAAAATGAAACACTGGTTAAAGAGTGATCTCATTTTATTGTAAAACACCCAAAGAGTTTAATTTCATTTCGCAGTATAACCAATTGTTGCCTGAACGCTGTACTTATGTATGGTTTTAAAACACTCTCTAAAGTTTTACTCTTCTTAAGAACATGACAACATTTTGAATTTGAAATTATCAACATATTGCAATAAAACTAAGAGTAAAATTTGAAAGTCTAATCACTTCGAAACGCCTATATTACAGCGATAATTCATTGCATATTTCTACATTTACTGCTTGTTAATACATTTTCACTTTTTCATATTGAAGGTTTTGTTTTTTTCTTTTCAAGAATACAGGGGGTTAAAGGAATATCATAATCAAGGAAAATTAAAGTACTTAAATGAAGCATATGATTCTAGCTTCAAATGAATTTGGTGTATAACTTGTGGGCATTTCCTTTACTCTTCAGTATATATGCTAATATAATGGTGATTTGATGCATGATATGTTGACACCTCAATCGGGTTAGTAAAGATATGGGGAGGTATAAAGAAAATATAACATATAGAATGCAGGATGTTTTATAATGTGTCACACATATAAACAGAAAACATTTAGTGCCTGCAAAAGAAATTTTAGGACTACAGCTGTATATCGTCTTATTTTATCAGTTGAATCTCTATATCCAACCAAAATGACTGGTTTCACAAATTGTCAAATATGCATTACAGAGTTCACAGAGGCTTGAAAAGTATGTGAATAGGAATGACTTTCTTGAAAAGTACTTGGAAATTAAATATTCCTTTAAACTGTTTGGAAATCAGTATAATACCTTAAGTTGTACTTGAATTTTACTTTTTCCTAAAAGACATAGCACTGTTAATGGAGAGCAAAATCAGCATAAAACGATCGTAAGCAGATGCTGCACAAAATACAAGCACGTTCGTTTTATACTGAATTTGATTTTATACTGAAAGAGCTACACTTTTATACTATTTTTATACTCATTTCTGATTAAGCTCAGTCAGAGAAAAAGTTAAATATCGATCAAGATGCTCTAACTAGGATGCCCCTATACACAAATAGTTGAGCATGGTCATATAGCATAGATCAAACGACAGCGAAAGTTCTTTCACGACTCAGCTGGAACTAGGGTTAGAATGCTTGTTGATAGGTTCTTGGTTACAGCAGAATGAATTTTAACAAAAGCATTGCCAGTCCATAGAATCCCAGTTGATCAGATTTCATTGCTCCATTGCCTGTGGATAAAACAATTCATATTTGAATTATTCACATGTACTATCCTCTGCTGGTAAGCAAGTGTTGACGCAGACCAGACTGCTCCATCAGGGTCAAAACGGTTTCTTGCAGCCCTAGCATTTTCCGTTTGGTAAGCAAAAACAAATACAGAGGTTGTCATCAACGGAGTATATTTTTGGGGTATTTTCTATCTTGCGGTGAAAGTGTTAAGAAGAACTAGATATTTGCGTTTTCAATAGATTGTATGTCATTAACCATAGGCCCAGTAATTTTTTAAAGGAGGCCACCATCGATCCACCTGCAAAACGCCTTTCAAATGGCGTCCCGCTGGCGGACTGATGATAGCTTGGCACTGGATACTGGCTGGGATATTGCCTGTATGCTACAATTAAAAAGCCACCAAAGCGCTCTTAATTCCTTAACTTTTTATGACATCTGACCCACTGGCGTGCAATTAAAGAGGAAAGCAAAGTTGCCAACTGTGATTGGGTTGACCACCAAGCATGCAGTCTGTTGCAATATATTAATGGTATAGCCGATCTTCTTATAATGGGAAATTATTTTAATGAACTGCGCTGAAAAATTATTAGAGCCAACAATCTTCTTCAATTTATACACCCAGTCACCATAAAATTCAGGTTCTGAATGTCATACAAAACATATTAAGAGAGATTTTTTAAAAAAAGTGAGTATGATCAGGAAATGCCACAATCACAAACTGCAGACAAACCCATGGCACTTAGAGGAAGAGCCGCACAACAACCACGAGACACCAGGATGACAAAGCAGCCAGCTTTTTCCTCCCCATCAAGATGATTGCAAAACTAGAATGGACATACAGTAACATCAGACTCCCACTATGGGAGTTAGTCCAACTTGGAATTTAGATATCAAATTATAGTATCGTCTATAAAACTTAGAAAAGGTTTTGCGAAGTTTATGATACTGATAGCCTTGTTTAAGAAGTTTCTGAGTTAACAATTTATTGCGAGTGTTGAAGTCAGTAACATGGCTAGATGCTCTAGCAAAACGAATGAGTTGAAAGATATAGACTCCATAGGATGTAAAGCGCTCTTAATGTACCCGCATTTTATATTGCTTAAAAGCATATTATTCTCATAAAACTGATATCAGTGTTGGAAAGTTCTATAGGTATCTCATCGAATATCATTGCCTATTTTCTAAATTTTGCTCTCATTATTAAGAAATAAAAAGTTTAATCCAGCTGGTATATACGATGAAGGAGCTGGATAAATTCATTTGATGGCCATGCTTGTGATCCTCTAAAACATAAACAATATGCAAATAAAACGTAGTACAAGTATTTACATTAATTATATACAGCGAGAGGCGGATCATGTCATTTGTCAAAGTCATGAATATGTCCAGTCAATGCCACAATCACACACTGCATCGTCTGTGCAAGAAGCCTTGGTTGATTTATAAAAGCATGAATTTTGCATAGCCGAATCTTACTTTCAAAACTAGCGGAAAAACGTAAGGTGGCCAATAAGAAATTTTGCTAAGTGTAGATGGAAAGGCGATTAGATGAACAAAGTGAAAACAGTATATCCCACCACAAAAAAACTGGCAAATGGTGGGAAATGGTTAGACATCATAGTAAATATATTAATTTCCATGAAGATTTTTTATTCCCAATTATCAACTTAGCCACCCAATTAAATAATCATATAATCATATTATATGCAGTAATCATATTGTGGGTGGGGTGAATGGGGCATGATGTATCTGGTGGAAATTAAAGGGAACCTACAAAATTGAAGATAAAACAGTATACCTGAGTTTAACATGTTCTAGCATATCTCTGCTTACCGAGTCTAGCCTCTCTGTGTTTATTGTGTCTGGAAAACAGCTAAAACTTATAAACTATTTACCTGGGTTGCTTTTGTCTCCGCTTGTTCCTCTGGTTGAAATACCTTGTCTGTTGGTAACGCCTTTTTGACCATTACTTCCGCTTCCGTTAATTCCACTTCCTGCAGTACCACTTCCACTGGAAGAGCCATTCGTTCTTTGTCCAGCAATGGTAGTATGACCTGCCATTGAATCAACACGAGATATGGATCCTGAAACGGTGCTATGGTGACCTTGCGAGCCAGTCTTTGGTCCGGGTCCATTTACTGGTGTATGACTTCCAACATGGCCATTTGGTCTAGTGTTGTCGCCACGTGTGGTGCCAGGCAGAGTTGCAGGCCCACTATGGATGTTCTTGCTGCCTACCTTTATCCCTGAAGCAGAGTTAAGAGTTCTGATAAATGGATCAGCCTATTTGAGTATACTTCTTACATAGGTCCAGATAAAAAAGCTGTTCAACCATTTCTATACCATCTGGTAGAACATATGGGCCAGTGCAGGGTGCCTATGCAATATATACCAAAATCCAATGTACTTGTAGTTTACTTTAATAATTTGCAAAGAAACTTCTTTTACAAATTGTTATTCCACAGATATCTGCCTCGTCGCGAGAAAACCTGTCTTCAGGGTTTCCCACAAAGTGATATTCAAACCAGCCTGTTCAGCTACAGTGACTTACTAGAACATTGAAATTTCGCTCCTATCATGCCTAGATATGATACTTTCTGAAAAGCGAATAATAAAAGGCGCTGATCAGACTGCGAGGATGCGCAGGCTGGTCTGCAATTATGTTTTTCGTAACCCCCACCTGAAGACAGGTTTTCTTGTGCCGGGGCTCATATGTGGATAAACTATGTCTGTTCTGGTATGCTTGTACTATGGATCTGGTGTCATGACAGTTTTACATTAAAGTGCTTTCTAAATATTTACCCTAACAGATAATAAACTTTTCTTCATTTATATAAAGGATCTGGGTTTCCATAAGAATATCCGAAATTTTCATATGTCTTGTAAGCTTTTGGATAGTGTTTGGGAATATACAAATCTTTTAGCGTGGTTCGGAAAATTGAACAGTCTTCCTAACCATATTATACAGCTTATGGACACTTTATTGCCGCGTATTCAATGTCCTGGTCTCTGGTAAAGCTAACGGAGGTGTTACATTACAGTTGCGTTACAGTGACCATAAAGCCAATTAATACCATACTTCCTCGCAATTTTCAAACGACATCTGAACTCAAATATTTCTCAAAAACTAATATATTATAATGTAGGCAATTGATTAGACCGAATAGTTCAACATAGGTTGCGATTAGAATGCAGTTCGCTTAATGAACACGTTTTCAACAAGACTTGTTGCCAGTCCCATTTGCATATGTGGTGAACTTTAAACTGACATTCATTTCTTGTTTGACTGTCCACGATTCATGCAACAAAAGCGAACTCATATTGGGGACTTGTTGGCACACTGAACAACTAAATACCTTTTTATTTGGAAAGAAGGGCCTAAATAATGAAAAAATGAACGCATATTTCTACAAGTTCAGTCAACTATCACCCACATGATGCGCATCAGTAACACATCAGCAATATATTTTGTTTTGCCACCCAGAAATTGTATAATTAGAAGTGTATCCACCAAAACATTTTGGCAAATCTCTGTCTGTCAGTCTTTTCCTTTGTCTGTCCTCATCCTGACGACAACCATATATTCAGAAGATAATTTAAACTCAATTACTCAATGTAAATGTTAACAAGAAAATGATCAAAACAAGTATTTCATGTTTTTGATTACATCCTTTCTGCATTCTGCGTTGTATTTTAAATGTTGTGTCCTCGCTGGAAAATATACTGTTTAAACTAATTCACTTATGCAATGTGGCCTTAACTAGCTATGTAATAGTATTTCCTATCCAATAATTGAAACGCTTACCTCCAACTGCTGCAGTTGATAGTGTGCTTGTTGATAAAAGTGGATCTGTAAAATAAATCCTTTTAATGATCATTTCATATTAATGTTATAAATCAAATAGTAAGTAGTAGTGTAGATACGGAGCTAAGTTCTGCTACAAAGATAAAGCAGATAAAGTAGTACAGCCTGCCTACGGCCTGATAAAGATGCCAAATCATTTTGATTATCTTGGCAGGTTGTAAAGATGTAGATTGACCAACATAAATTAGCATTAATTGCCTTATTGCCTAATAGGACAATGTATACCCAGCTAGCACAATTATCTTACAGAAGCTATAAATAGATTTAGTTCGGTGATGCATTAAAACCAAAGAATACTTTGTACAAAATGTTGGTCTATACACTTTTCGCAAATCAATTATCATAAACCTGACTTAAAGTATAAAATATGATGACCATTTTCTTTCATAAAATTTGTAAAATAATGAAACTTCCCACTTGAGGTTATGAAAAAATGTGGGAAGTATTACCCGTAATTGCAATGCGTTTGGGATTTTTTTTCAAATTTGAATTGGGATTTTTTAAGTTGGCAATTGGGTCATATTTGTCCCGTAATTTGAGATATGAATATCCACGCAATTTAATAACTTACTGTCACACTGACAATACAAATGTATCTTGTAGTCAAAGCATGGTACACTTGCGTTAGCTTGTCGCCTGTTGGAACATTTAAAGCCTTTGTCTACTGAACATTCCAGATGGTCCTGTTTTGTGTTGTTAGAACTCACTCCATCCTTTGTTGCACACTCTATATTGGTTATGGTGCCGTGACCAGGACTGCAAAATTGGTTTCTCTCTTTCTGATTCATGTTTTCCATATCTCCTCCACCTGGAGATATACCTTCTTTCTTCTCTTCTGGAAATTGTACTTTAGATGGCTCATAGTCATTAATCCAACGGCTCCATCCGGATATGTAGCATGCATGTGCTGCAATGACAATCCAAGAACAATTTGATATTATTTAGACTGCCCATGATGGCTTGGGAAAAGAACAAGTGGCATTTTATCAAAGTTATCTCAGACTAGCGTAAATATGGACACCACTGATGCTATTATCCCAATGCTAGTGATACCGTCCGTTCTAAGACAGTGTTGCTATTGTGCCTTTGTATGTAGGCTGTTATACGACTCCCAAGAAAAGAAAGTAAACGCAGATATGTGAGTGTAACCCTGGTCATATTGTCTGGTTTAATCAGAACAAATACATAGGTTTTTATGATGAATTGACCAGACTTTCTAACCTTGCGCGTATTCACAGATATTCGGATAATGGAGATGATAAACATACATTCGTGTTAAAACCCTTTCTTTTATTATATAGAGGATTGCACATGAGTGCACATGTAATATATAAAACGAGTTGGGGAAACACTGGGATGCTTTGTCGAGCAGTTTATCGTTGTTTTTTTTTGCAATGAGCATAATGCATTCAATAACACATGAACACAAAATGTAAGATTCTATTTCTCATATGACGCAAAATAATTTCAAAGCGTCGATTTTAATGTGAAAATGTGAACATTTACCTTTACATATAAGACGTTAATAAAGTCATCATTTTGTACAGTTCAAAAATATGTAATTAATAGTAGTCTATCGATGTTGATACATATTGTAACATCACTCCCAGACGTGACGTCATATAATAATTAGAATATTACTAAATCTTAGGTGGATTACCCATAAAAACTTTTGCTGTCAGATGATTGTCTAGCAGCGGGTGCCACTAAAAGAATCCAGCCATTCATTTGCCATTGCAGCAGGTGATAGTAAAAGTATTACACGAGTGTAGTAACATTATGGATTACACCAGAACACAATGGTGGATATAAAGCATGAATTACTGCTTTAGCCCTTAATGTGCCAATCACAACAAAAGTCTTCTGCTTTTCTCGTCTGCTGAAATGTTAAAGAAGCCTCTATGGCAAGCAGCGTGGACCCAGATCAGTATAGGAGCAGTCTGTTCTGGGTCCACGCTGTTTGCTTCTATACTTAATTCGTAAGTCATGTTAGGCAACTATTTACTGCAGACGACTTCAGCAGACGACATTTTCAGAGGCATTGTCTATTATGGTCAGAGGCATACGAGGCTTCTTAATTTCTAAGGTAAAGCAAGTGGAACACGTTTCGTTTTACTTTTTAACGAACAAGACAGCGTAAAATTAAATCTATGGTTCTGCACATCGTCTCACGGGCAAAGTTTAATGAAAATCGTTCTTTGGGTTCATGAGATATGAAGGTTTAGTCTTCAACTTTTTTACAGAGGGGCCCATTTGTTTTAATGCGAAGAAAATGGTTTTATTGCAAAGAAAACCTTTTCTAGGTTTCTAGGGTTGGGGGCAACTTTTTCTAGGGGTCCTATTGCTTATTCCTATAGAAAGTTACATGTATATAATTTGCGATTTTCCAGGGATGGGAGGCGGACCCCCTGCACTCCGCCCCAACACTTGTTCCACACAGGTTTACCCTTAGCAGAATATTAGTGTTATCAGGGTAATACATAATTATTGTACATTAGATATTTGCAAGGGCATACAAATAGCAAAAAAAAAATACATGCAACTAGGATAAAGGAGGGTCAGGTATTCACTATTCATTAAAAAATTAGCCTTTTTTTCATCTCATTAAAATTTTGGGTTTCTCATTAAAATAAGACCCATAGTTCATTCAAATCTGATTATTCACTATTCATTAACTTTTTCTTCTATTCATTAACAATAGGATTATTTATTATTTTAGGTACTCAATATTCACTATTCAGTATTATTATTTTGGCTTATTATTCACTATTCATTATAAAAAGGGTCATTATTCACTAATCATAATACCCCATCCAGGCCCTCATAAAGCCCATGGTATTGAATTTAACCAAGAACAGATAATGATATGATTCAAAGCCACGAGAGTTTTGTTACTTGTATTAGGCACAAATCATAAAATACCGTACATGTGCCAACCAATGGAGTTTCTTTAAAATATTCTACTGTCCTGCCAGCCAAGAGTGACAGTGACTTCATGTTTTATTTACAAAGTTATCAGGGACTTATAATCGATAGATCAATTGCGTATTAATCCAATCCTGCGGATAGGATTAATACAAAAGTGATCTATCGATTCGCGTAAGCTCAAGTGAAGTTTATACGTTAGTGATTTACTTAGCAAGTGTAAACAAAGTATTACGTCACGGTCACTCTTGGTTGGCACGACAGCATATAGTTTAAAAGATACGTTTTCATATTTTTGCCTCAGCTTAGCGTCAGACGTAGATTTTTGCAGGCCCTGTATCTTGATCTTATCAAACACCTAAGTTCGTTTGGGTCGTGGAGGAGAGGTGGGGGGTGGCTTGCGTAATTCACAATCGCAAAGTATATGTGAACTTTAATGGTTTTGCTTCACAGTTAACCTTTTCTTACTTATGTCGGGACGTTCTACTGTAATTGGATAAGAAACAGAATTCTGTTTGGAATCGAGGAAAGTCATGTCGGTACGGCTGTTCCTCGATTGTATTGCATATTTTAAAAGCTATAAACTAAAATGTGTATTGGCCATGAGTGCTTGCGATCAAGAAAAACATAAAATGCTATACAGAACCCAATTTAAAACAAAACAACAGTAACACCATTTGGCAAGCCACACAGAAAGACAGACAGATACACAGACAGAAAGGGAGGTAGGAGAAAAATAGGGTACCTGAGCATGCGAAAATAGCAACCGAGAACAGCAATCTCCACGAAATCATTTTGAAGAATAAAGGCCCAAATTAAACTAACTGATAAGCAATACAATATTAATAATATTTTCGTCATTGGTTGAACTAGGAGCACGTTTCCATCAATGATGTGCTATGGTGGCCAAATATTGTCATATGTATTAGGACTTCGAATTAATTGAATCAGATATTAAATAGGACAGATAAGCTACAGTGTCCCCAAAAGTTTAGGATCTTATCTAATCACATTTCCATAAGCAAACAGAGTAGACCCTGATCAGGCAGCTCAAGAGCTGCCTGATCTGGATCTACTCTATTTGCAAAAGTGTTAAAAGGCGTCTCTATGAGGTAAATCATTTATTGCCCGTTCTAGTTCCATTGCTTTCCGTTCTGTACGTTCTAAGGCAAAGGTTTTGCTGCTGTCCGTTCTAGGCCAATATTTCAATAATAGTCAATTCTAGGCATTTTTGCTGGCGACGACCCTTATGTTTTCACTTCTATGGCGATGACTGCGGAACATGTTGAATCTTAAATTTACGAGTATTTTCTCCGTTTTCTGTCATATGTTTAACATGTTTGTACATACTTGTGCATTGCTTCAGGCAATGATTTTTTCTTCTTTAATTTTTTGTTTATTTTCTTTATTTATCTGTTTTGTTTTGATCGGGTATTTGCGCTCATTGCCAACATCACCCTAAAGTTTCTTGATTGCTTTGGACTTTGCCTGCATCAGGAGCAGTGAAAAGATTACTTTGGCCACTTGAAGTTCGGCCCTGATATCAATGGCGTAGCGAGAACACTGAAAACAATACGCAGATCAAAGGGAGACAACTCGATCAAGCAATGATTCTATTCAGTTGCATCCCTTTTCTAAATGGGAACTGCTCTTAAAGGAAAGAATTTGCTCATAGAGGGAGCGAATTATTACCTTAAAGAGCGGTTCCTTTTGGTATGATAAATCACTTTTACCACATTGGGTGACCTCCCTTAAATGTTACTATTTTTTATTACGCACGTGCGATACTGTGTAATGGAGGCTACGCAAATGCTTATATCACCGCTAAAGCCTAACAATGTCATTATTAAAGTCATTACTACTACATAATGACATTGTCAGCTTTTGGTTTTGAGGCTATAGCGGTGATATAATGACCGAACTTCAAGCTCCTGTGCTTTGGCTATTGCTGATTGTTTCAAAGTGGTACGCTATCCCTTTTCATCCTGATGAGTTCCCCATGTATGTTGATAGAATGAGTATGCAATCGCCCATTTTGTATTTTAACTCGTTATCCAAAAGAGACGCCTTTAAACACTTTGCAAACAGAGCAGAAACAGCTCAGGCAGCTCCTGTAAGAGCTGCCTAATCAGGGTCTACGCTGTTTGTATATATGGAAATATTATTAGATATGATCCTACACTAGTGAACCAGACAAGTAATTTCTTTCTTCAATGTGCGTAAATGTAAAAGTTTATTTATATAATTATTGATAGTGGGTGGAGCTTAACATGAATATTCATTAAGGAAATGGTTAATGGGTTGCCGGTCAGCATATCCATAAAATGGGCAATTTCTCTGTCCCTAAAGATTGTTTTTATCTTTCCAATTAGTGCAGACCCTGATGAAATGCCGCATTATAATGTGTGGTCTTCGCTGTTTGCTAATGTACCCGTTTGCAGTTATCCAGAATAAAAAGCGTTAATTTGTTTTAGCACCCTAGCACAATTGGTAGGGTGCTTGATCTGTGACTTAGAGGTAGCGGATTCGATCCCTGTGGACGGCGCGGTGTTTACCCCTCGAGCAAAGACACATTTCCCATTGCTTAATATAAACTGGTGTTTTTCTGTCCCTTATGATTGTTTCTAACTTTCCAATCACTGCATACCCTAATGCCACTATAATTTCCATTTTTGATGTAAAACCAAAATATTAGTTTAAATCATTACCTCCTGATTCATTTGGTTCTACAAAAAACGCACGTGGCTTGACTTACATACACCCCTATCTCAAAACCAATTTCATGATTTAAAAAGGTGTTCCAACAAAGGTAGTTCGTTTATTTTTCGACTTCATCCGGTACGCTTGGGCAATTCCTATTCTAGTTTTTGAAAGTCCATAAGTCTTGAAAGCTTTGATGAGTGTCGTGCTATTTTGAATGTTAGACGAGTATTTCTAATGATAGGCCCAACATGTACTGTCCTGTCAGCCAAGAGTGACAGTGACGTCGTGTTTTGTTTACAAAGTTATCAGTGATTATAATCGATAGATCACTTGTGTATTAATCCTATCCGCAGGATAGGATTAATACTCAAGTGATCTATCGATTCGCGTTAGCTCAAGTGGTATACAAGTTAGTGTTTTACTCAACAATTGTAAACAAAATATTTCGTCACTGTCACGCTTGGTTGGCACGACAGTAGATAAAGAACTAATGGCATACCAAAACCTATGGAGTCGATTTTGAAGATGACTGTTTATACTTTTGGTGGATAATTTTCGCACGTCTAAAGTGCCGCTAACAACGGTGATACATGTAGTACCACTTGAGAATTTCAACGCGTAAAATGAAAAAGAGAATGTGGTACGAGTGGCCATTTGAGCAGTGGCATGTGATTTCCAACAATGTGGCATTTTGACAAATGTAGACTCAGCCGAACCTGTGCAGCCTCCCTTTAAGCTTAGAAACTCCAAATGATGTTCGGTCAGTAGCTTAATATTCATAGAATATTCAAGCGACTAGTAAAGGCTCTGATCAGACTGCGCGAATGCGCAGGCTGGTCTGAGCCTTTGCTGGTCGTACATACCACATCGTTGAACATCTCATGTCGTGGCTCATTTGTGATGAAATGTAATGAGTTTCATATATATGGCATGGAACGACCACGAATGCAACATTTTGTTTATCACATGAATTTTTAGATCAAGAATTTAGACTGTTAAAGAAAATACTTCAGAAGAATGTAGCGTAGTCATAGAAATGGCCATGACGCTACATTGTACATCTGCACGGAAAATTGTTTTCAAAAGTGTTTTGATATCATTTGTATCATGTATGTATGACGTCGCTGTTATTCAGTGGATACTATGATCAAATTCCCCGACAGCGGTGTCTCCTCGAATACTTTTTTCTGACTGCTAGGGGGCGCCACTGTAGGGGAGTTTGAAATACGATATGACCGTACGTTACATATTTTAAACTTGTAACGTTATGACTATTTCTTGACATTATGTAATTTTTCATTGAAATAATGGCCACATGACTGTCTACTAAGAAAGCAATAAAACCTATGATGACGTTGAAGCGTCTTAATCATAACAAACGATTCTAATGACCATTTATATGTTATGCTACGAGACGTGTCTAATGAGTACAAAACGTTTGCTATATTATACATGCAGATCGACTTTATTACAAAAAACTGGGGTCTAAATCAAATGGACTTGGCAGAATAGTTTACGGCATAAAAATCCCTCCATACTTTTACAGCGCCCATTCTGCCGTGTTCCATTGGGACTAATCGCGAATTGCGACCATGTACATTAAATGCTAAACCCAGTCTGCTCAACTACAGAGAGTTATGGTAGAATATTGATGTGCGGCATATTGTATGTTGAACTGTCATAGTTTCGGAAGAGCGATTCGAAAATGCGCTGATGCGCAGACTGATCTGCACCCATTTCGTTCGTAAACTACAAAATCAGCGATTTTTTCCTTGACATGGCAGGCATACCATCAACCTACTCAAAATGTTTGACTGATCATTATTTAATATAAATGTTAATATTAATTCTGTGGATTTCGTTGTCTATTGTCGTGGACATGTTTCTTTAAATTCGCTATTAATTGGCTTTGCTCAGCCCAATTTTACATGTACATTTTTGTACATCCATGCTTTATCACCGAGAATACGTTTTGATACATGTAAACTTATATTAGAATCAAAGTCTGCAATATCGTATTTCTGCATGTTCTGACATGTATATTAGAATCAAAGTCTGCAATATCGTATTTCTGTGTGTTCTGACGTGGCAGTTCGTGCAAACAACAAGTATAAAATAAATTCTAATGCACTTGCAAATACAACACGACGTCTGATTGGATAACGTCATAAATTCCTGCGATATACCTCCCAAAATGGAAAAAAATGAATACAGTTATATAGAAAAAAGCAGAGAAACAAAAAAAAGAAAGAGTTATAGAGATGGGTGGAGTGTGGTTGGGATATCGGGTGTGTTTTAACTATCCAAACGTTTACTCGGGCCTGTAAAGCCCCATTCTCACTGTGCCGGTGTAGCCACGGTTCATCCCGATGCAGGACAGCCGGTATACCGTGATGCACCGGGACACATTTCATAAAAAATAAATTGCGTTCTCACTGTGCCGACGTTACCCCGGTGTAGCCCCGGTTCTCACGAAAGCAAGACGCCGGTTGAGCCCCGGTTCACCACGGAGCACTTACGGTGCAGCACGGTGGAGCCACGGTTCGTGCCGGTATACCCCGGTGTTACCCAGGTTGTTTACGGTGATGTCCCGGTAACTGCCGGTTGCGCCACGGTTACATGCCGGTAGGGCCACGGTTGCGTCCTGGTGCTACTCTACACTATAAAACCAGGAAAAAAACGTGGAGTAACATCAGTTTTCTTCTGTCTCTATCGCATAACAGTTATGACACAAATTGGACTGCACATCCATATACGAGTTACTAGAGGAATCATGATCTGTGTAGCAAAAGCAAAATTGCCTAGTAACCTCGCAGCTCATTTGCATGACAAATATGCAGAAGCAGACCTGTTTTCTTACGACGAGGTTTAAATGTTGTTGATCTGGGCCCAGAATTACAATGCCTCCTTAAACTTAAAGAAGACTTAATTTAAGTCTTGATACTTCAACATGTACATTAAATGCTTAATAAATTGCCAAGACCGATGCAGTACTCATGGTCAAAGAAATCATTGTGATCTACAGAAAAAATGAAACTATTTTGGTTTTAATCAGTTTGGAAACGTTATTTTTCGCATCCTGGGAATTCAATACTTAACTTACGTACTCCTTAACTTTAAGGATACATTGTAATTCTAGGCCCAGATTGTCTTGCTTTTTCGTAAAAATATATAAACACTTTGAGCGGGGCATGTGATTTCCAACAATGTGATATTTTGAGAAGTGTAGACTCAGACAAGCCTGTGCAGTCCCCAATTAAGCTGTAACGTTGTACGGTCAGTAGCTTAACAGTCATAGAATAATCAAGCGGAAAGCAAAGGCTCTGATCAGACTGCGCCTAGGCGCAGACTGATCTGAGGCTTTGCTAATGGCAACTACCACATTGTTGGAGATCTCATGTCGTGCCTCATAAATGCTTGACTCTTCAGTAACTATAGGTGCATTTATTCATAAGCTTTGTAAATGAGCACATTCATACTGCTGACAATTTAACCAACTTGTGACGAATGGACTTTCCCATCCTTATCATTTGGATGAATCCACTTTCATTTTAGGTGCAGCAGGAGTGACTTTTCATTTTTATTTTGCATTTTATTACATATACATAGGCAGTGGAACCGCACGGTTTATCACGGTGGAGACACGGATGTTCCCGGATTACGCCGGTATCGCCCCGACGCCGTCCCGGTGGAGACACGGTTGCTCCCGGCGTCTTCCCGGTTTATCACGGTATTTGACAGCCTTCCCGGTTACTCCCGGTGAGTCCCGGTTGTTTTAAACATTTTAAAACAACCGGGGACATGAGCCGGTTTAACACGGTTCAACACGGTTCATCCCGGATCTCCAATGTTGTCCGCGGTTCCGCCACGGTTGTGACACGGTTCATCACGGTTCATCCCGGATCATCAAACCGGGGTGAACCGGCACCTTAAACCGGGACAGTGAGAACGGGGCTTAAACGTAATCATTCTAAGTTTCACTTGGAGTAGCCCTCAATGAGATTCCAAATGATCCAAATTTAGTAGTTATAATATTGTTATATTCCCTATTTATCATAGTTTTATCAGGTGCAAATGGATATCTTTTATGCTTTTGCACTTTTTGCCTCAACGCTGAATTTAATTTAAACCTCGATTAGCTTTTACCGACAATCTGCTCTCCTTAACTTAAAGACATCGGATAAAAATTAAAATTCCAATATAAAAAGTAGGTTTAGATCTGCCTGAAAACAACAAGTTGAAAGATACTGTAGATTCGGAAATTTTCGCGAGAATTTTATTTTCGCGAATGCCATTAAAAGACATATACTCAAACAAAAAAGATACGTCCGATTTTCATGGTACTGTATCTTTTGATCCAATTAAGATGTATCAGCAAAAAATAAACCACAATGTTTATCAAACGTCCGACACACAAAAGTTGGTAATTATTTAATTTTATCTTCCTATCTGGAAGAGTTACTGAACCTAAAGTGAAAACAGCTCATTCCACTATCATCAGCAAGTTGATCATCAAAACGAGACGCATTTTACGTTAAATGCCAACCAGGAACGTCCAACGATGAAAAACATCTAAAAATCTCAAATATGCTTATTAAGTGAGCGAAATTGCAATTCAAAACCGTTAATTTACGAAGTTAACTGAAACTACCTCCCTTTGTATTAAACAAATAACAATTTAAGAACCTCCGATTCTCCTTAAACTAACATCATTTTGACACCGTTTTTGTTTTAATTTGGTGTGCGTGTGTATGACAACGATTAAACAAAAGATAAAAATAAAAACATGGCTGATATTGGCCATCACATGTTCACTAAATCTGTGTTGTATACCCCACCCCTTACTGAAAAAAAAACACACGTGAATTTCCAGTATCAATTACTTAATGCTGATTAGTCTTAATTAATGTTAAAATGCTTGTGATGGCGAAAAAGAAATTCAAATTTGACCAACTCTGTTGATTATAAAAATGCTGGACCAACAATGAATTTTCTGAGTGTCTTCACGCACGCTCTTGACCAATGTTTTGTGACGTCAGAGTATGTTACAGATTAATGTTGGAGGTCGTAAAAGCAATGCATACAGCTAACATGCATAACATTTTACAAGAAAGTTTGCTCAGTGATGTTTCAAATGTGCTTGAACGGTTCGGATTGATGGACACACAAGCTATTGATGTTGTGACTTTTGATTTTAAGGGTACTCGCGTTCTCTGAGTTGTCAGCGGCTCTATTGGTTATCAAATGAATTTCGGTTAGGTGCATAGCGTTTCTAAATGATAACAGTTTGTAATGTAAAAAAATGAATGAAATGCGTTCATACATTAAGAACTGGCAGACATAAACGTCAAGCGGACATAACTTTATTGTTTCAGTATATTAGTGATGTGAAAAAATCGCGACTCATGAAGGCAAGATTTACGTATAAGAGTGATCTTGTGGTTTCGCGAGGGTTTTATTTTCACCGGAAGCTACGCATATGCGAAGTTTCGCGAAATCAAAGTCCTCGCGAAAATTTCCGAATTACAGTACCAAAGAAAACGTGAAAGAGCCGTCGAGCCGGCGTGGTGTAGTGTATAAACCACTTAATCTAGTTCGAACCCCGGCTCTCCAAGTCAATGGGATAAGACTCTATGCCATGACCAAGACTTGTACCGATTTAAACGTCAATCACAGCCGGTTGATCCTTCTGGTGCCCCCGAACACCCCCCGCACACAAAACCATACACCCACCAGACCAGGTATTGGTTAATGCAAAGGGACGGTCAAAACAAGTTGAATGAACCTGTGTGTTGTAGTGGATAAACCATTCATATTGTACACAGGGGTTCCTAGTTTTATCTCTCGCTCTCCTGGGCTGTCGGATAAAACTTAACCTCCATGCGAGCAAAACAAATTTTGTGTTTTAACAACAACATAATCTAGGGCGAGGATTTGGTACCAGTAAAATGCATTTAAGTCATCCATTCTAAGGCAGTGTTTCTGTTGTTGTGGAGTCTTTGCTTATTGATGTTCCAATGACGGTTTGTGGGGGTTATGTGTTCGGATGTTATTTTGTTACTGCAAATTAGGAAATTTTCGCGAGGACTTTATTTTCGCGAAACATATGCGAAGTTTCGTGCAAATAAAACCCTCGAAAAATGGCAAAATCGCTCTTTCGTGAAATTGTCTTAGTCGCGAATTTTTCACATCACTTATATGTCTTTTAATACTATTCGCGAAAATAAAATTCACGTGAATATTTACGAATCTACAGTATGCAGTACTGTACTTAGTGTCCTTTAGAGTTTTGCAATCATCTTGATGAGGAAGAGACGGCTGGCTGCTCACTTTAATTGTCTTCCTGGTGTATTATAACTGTAAGTGTTCTATGGCTCTTCCTCGGGGTGCCTTGGGTTGGTCTGCAGTGTGCGATTGTAGTATTTCCTGATAATACTCACTTAACTATACAGAAGAACTTTAAAAACGCACCACCTGCTTAAATGCTAATTTATGTCGAAAATTGAATATTTTTGTTATGTGGAACATAAAATTGACAAGTTTCGTCATTTAGCTTGCATTCAAAAAGAAAAATCGAAACGCTGTGGCTTATGATTGCCATGACGTCGGGATAATTCGGAGACAACCCAAATTCAAAAATTCACAGAGTACCAATACCTTCCATTATGGACGAAAAAAAGTTTTCGAACCGATGTTTGTTCTTGAAAGCAAAAGGTTAGACAAAATCAAATTATGAAGTTTTAGGCCTCTGGAAATGTCCATTACGTCTACATGACGTCATTGATTTTTGACGTAATTGGTCGTTTATATCCTAAGGATCAAGAATAATCAAAATCTTTTTTTTTTTTGCCAACAGATACTCCTCAGTCAGTTGCATAAGAAGCAAAAGTGTCGCGACATGCGCGGACGTCACCCGTCTGTTATTGATGCTTGAAAATTTAACACTGACGTTAGCAAAGAAACGCTGCGAGTGGTAGTGTAATGAAACGATTATTCCTGAAAACTTATGTGTTTTTCCATTTGTTACGACATCTGGCTACCACCTAAAAGTGTTTGTTTTCAAATCGAATCAAATTCACTTTTGTCAGACGACAATTGTTGAAAAACACCAACGTCGATATTACGTCAGAATGAAGAGCATGAGCAAATCGAAATCATGGCAAATCATGGTCCATTTTGCAAGAGGATAATCAATGATAAAGAAAACATCCTCAAATTAATCATTCGGAAGAGACAGTGAATGTAAAATGGTGCGTTTCTAAAGTCCCTCAGTATATTCAAAGCCGTGAACTCTCTGGGACGTTTTAAGCCAGAACCACCGCCATAGGAGCCTTCGGGTGCTCCCGGACACAAAACCATAAAGAAATAATAAACCAACCCGTCTCAGTATTGGTTACAGCCAATGAATAGTTACCAAGAAACAGTCACAAAAGTGGCCAGATATGAACCGCGACACGTGATTTCCAACAATGTGGCATTTTGACATGTGTGGACTCAGACGAGCCTGTGCAGTCCCCTTTTAAGCATAGAAACTCCAAACGATGTTCAGTCAGTAGCTCAATATTCGGATAATATTCTAGCGACTGGCAAAGGCTCTGATCAGACTGCGCGTATGCGCAGGCTGATCTGAGGCTTTACCGGTCGCACATACCACATTTTTGGAAAGCTCATGTCGCGGTTCATACATGTATGGGAATAAAATGTCCAAATCAGTCATAGACCTGTGCAAATGCGTAGTAGTGTTTCAAAGTGGGCTATGTGTTTGTCCTCTCTATTGAAGTTTGGAGACCATATGTACCGTAAACATTCGGAATCATATAAGCCACGCCGTGCGAGAACATAATTATGTTGTTTGCGAACAACCAAGACGCAATTCAGCATGCGCAGTATAATTCGTATATGTTTTACATTTCTGCTGCCCATACACACAAAGTAAATAGGTACATTTTGCGCGGATCCAGAGGGGGTGGTGTCGGGGGGTTCGGACCTTCCTTGAAAAATCACGAAAATATAGGGGTTATTAGCAATACTGGTCAGGATCCCCTAAAAAATCACAAAGCTACCGAGCCAGAATTCAATGTTCGGCCATCATCGGCCCGCCAACGAGCCGCCATTTAATGGCGTTTCGGTGCGGGCCGATATTGGTCCGCTTTTAGTGCTATTTGGATCCTCTCTCCTCTCATCAAAAACACACGCACACAAAAAAAAATGTCAAAGTTAGACCCTCTCTGGTCCGCGCATGTACATTCATTATCTACCCGTAAGGTCAGTTTGAATTGTCAAACTGCCAAACAGTCACTTTCTCGCGATCTGACATAAATTAATTTTCGTTATCGCCATAAATTTTCTTAATATATATTATTAATTCTGAATATCCTTGTTTTCATGCAGGGTTTATATATAAGAATTGACACAATAGTGGCAAACACGTCTTCTTAATAGCTCCTTTTTAACTTAAGATCCTTATAGGTCATACAAACTAATAAATCAAAATACCGTTCGAGTTTATTAGGAATTTAAGAAAATAGTTCTAAAATTTGGGTTAAGATAGTTGTTTTACATACAGATTTTAAAAACTGTCTTGCAATCTTGTACCGCACTTACTATATCTACTGTGCTATTGTTTATAATACAAGTGGATGCAGAAAGGCCACGGCGTCATTCACATTCCTACTTATATGCCTGCCTGCTTACCAACCTACTACGTTTGTACCTACTACCTACTACCAAACTACTTACCTACATATCTACCGTCCTTAGACCTACCTTCCTTGGACTCACCTACATACCAAACCCAACCTGCCTGCCAAGCAGTCTTTAAGAGTTCATTGGAAGCGGCACAGTCTTATAGCGCTCAATGGACGCAACACAGTCTTTAAGAGTTCGCTGGATACCACACAGTCTTAAACGCTCATTGGGCTTGAGATAAAAGGGAGCGCGTAGTTTTTTTAGCGCTCGGTGGAATGCAACGTGTGTTTAAGCGCTTACTGGAAGAGTAACACGTCTTAACCTTTTTTTTCTGGAACCCGCTAAACAGGTACTTTGGCAAACCATGATGAAAATATGCTGCATTTCAGTAGGGTCTGCGCTGTTTGCCAGGATTAAAGTATTCTCAAGAAACTTAAGTGCTTCTTGATTTAGAAATGCTAACCTGTAACCCCTTGATATGTTCAATGAGCCATCGCAGGCTCATTATGTCAAAAGTAATGGAAGAATTTATCAGTATAAAAAGGGTTAAATTTATCATTGAAAGTGTAAACGAATTATAACGTATATCAGTTTGGTCTTTCCGTCGAACGACGAACAGATGAGTATGAAATGATAGGCTGTTTTCGAGATGTAATAAGGTACTCGGTAATACTCGATCACTTGGCAATACGAAATCAAAATAAATGACATCTAATATGTGTTAAACTTTAAAACATGGATAATGGAAACACTTTCTGTTTCTTTGCTTTCTTGATTTTGGCTGTTACATTTGGTAAGTTCCATGCAAGTATATGTAAGATATTGTTCGATGTGTGGCATCCTTCTAAAATTATTAAAATAATATTCAACAGGCCTGGTGTAGGGGATAAACGTATGTCTTGTAAGCTAGGAGTCGCAGGTTCGATTCCCGGCTTCTCCCAGTCTGTCGGATGAGATTTTAAGCCGTGGCTCCGTCTTTTGAGACGCTTTAAAACCAGAATCACTGCCGGTTGAGTCTACAGTTGTTCCTGGACATAAAAAGCACAAAACCATATGCCCACCCGGCCAGTACTGGAGATAGCCAAGGAACACGGCCACAAAAATTATTCAACAGACCTCCAGATAAGAGTAATTTTTCTTAAACATATGTCGTGGGTAAGTGTTTTGAGTCTATGATGCATGTATAAAAACTTTTTGTGTCTTTTCTGGATAGAAACTAGTTCCGACGGGTTGGTTTAAGACTTGTGTGTTGATTTTATAACGGGAACACCCAAAGGATAACCGCAAGTGGTTTTATGGAGAAGCTGGGAATCGAACCTGCGACCCCTGGTTTAGAAGGCTTAGGCTTATCCCCTACACCACGGCGGCTTCTCTATTGTGCATGTATGTCAGCTTAAGTTGAAGCCGTTTCAGTAATTCAGTTGTTTTAGTACTTGGAATCAGACCTATAGATAAGAGTGCGTTATATGATTCTCTGTTTAATTGAAGGACCGATAAACCATTAGAAGTGTAACCATAAAATGCTTTTTGACATCAATGACAGCAGTTGGTGTTTCAGCATTACATGTATATCACATCTGTCACATAACAATTAACTTTTATAAGCGTAGAATGCATGAGGAAAAGGAAAGAATCCAAAGAAAAATCTACATGCTTGACTGTTTTACATTACCTACAATGGATGTGCATTTTGTCTACTGTTGCGCTCTCCGAATGCTTATTTAAAGGAGTGCGCCTGTTAATGTAGTGTCCACTTGTCCACTGCTATTGAAATTATTCGACACTGCTATGCACCAAGGTGCAAAACAAAATCATATGCTAAATATATACAATGTATATGTTTTAGGTACTCAAAAAACGCCTCAATGGGCAGTTCTTTTGAGCACCTAAAGATAGATTTGAAAATATACACATTTTACCATGGGCGGATCCAGTGGGGGGGGGGGGGGCAGGGCGTCCGATACCACCCCCCCCCCCCCCTGAAAAATCACAAAAAAATATAGGGTTTCTTAGCAATACTGGTCCATATCCTCTGAAAAACCATGCCAGCATTCAATGTTGGACCATCATAGGCCCGCCAGCTGGCCGATGATTGCCTACTTTTAGTGGTATTTAGATTCTCTCTCCCTCGTTATCTGAAAGAAAAAAAAACGTCAGAGTTGGACCAACTCTGGCAAAACTTCCTTGATCCCCGCATTTTTTCACGTATGTTGTTTTATCTAGATCTATGCTTGTCATATTTGCAGCATACAGATCAGACGCCACCGCGTGCCAGGCACAGAGAAGTCAAGTAGTCAATGAGACACATCCATCAGCATCCAACAACTGGTACTTTCTCATTCTCTCTCTATACATCTGTCTGAAATTTTTATTTTAAGTTATTTCAAGGCGATATTTTATTATCCAGCAAAGTAAATAATTTTAATTTTCTGTGACTGTCATAGCAATGGAAATATAAAAGCTTTATATGGGTTGATAGCTAGGTAGAAAAATACACAAAATTTGAGCCGTGGAATGAGATTTCCAACAATTTGGTTTGTGCGACCAGCAAAGGGTCAGACCAGCCAGCGCATACGCGCAGTCTGATCAGAGTCTTTGCTAGTCGTTTGAATATTCTATTAATGTTAAGCTACTGACTGAACATTATTAATTTTGGAGTTTCTAAGCTTAAAAGGAAGCTGTAGAGGCCCGCCCGAATCTACGCTTGTCAAATTGCTCATTGTTTGAAATCACATGTCACGGCTCATTAATAAAACGTTGTTCTCAGCACATTATAAGTCGTTAAGACTCCTCTCTAGATGTTCAAGATTGTATGTCACGGTGACTAACGCCACCATGAAAGAAAACTTGGAGGATCTCAGAGTTTTTGTTTTTCTCTTACTCAACTTGTGTTATAAAGTTACTAAAATTACTATGATTTCCAACAGGCAACTTTCCTGTCAACAGACTTGGGGTCAATTACTTTGAAAAGTAATTAATTGCATACGGTTACATTGGAAATTGTTCAATTAAATTACAATTACAATTACATGGCTTTTGAGCAAAGTAATTAATTACATATAATTACTTTGCCAAATGTAATTACTTACATTACATTTACATTTCTCTGCCACTTAGAGAGCTTCATCAGATTTTGATTTCAGAGATATTGGAAATGAGTTAAAATCTCCTAAAAAGTCTGAGTAACCTTGATATTCTAAATTCAATATATGTCTATTAGGTTGATCTTATTTTTTCCTCTTGTATCAAATTATTGGTAAGTGATATGATGCAACTTAAACGAAATGAAATGTACAAAATTAGTTATTGTGTTTTGTGATTGATGACATGATCACATAAGAAAAATACAGAAACTATTATTAATTTTTGTATGGGGTGGGGAAGGGGGGTAATTGCCAAAGTTCTAAAACAAGCTGTTAACTGCAGAAAAAAAGTTCAGGAATACACATTGGCTTGAGAAAAGTCTTACAACTGTGGACGATAAACCACGGAAATTATTTTGTAAAACTAGCTTAAATGCCAGAGAATAACAGTTTTCAAAAATTGTTGATAAAAAATCTGTGTGGCCCTATGAGTTCTGAAAGTTTGCAAAAAAGTACAAAAAGAAATATTACTAGCCTGTTGAAATGCTGGCTTGACAAGCAAGAGGTCGCTAGTTTGGTCATCATTGGAACATCTATTTTTTTTTTTTTTTTTTATTAACAATGATAGGCACCAGGTTCACTGAATGAGTAAATTTCAATTTAATTTTCTGAATCACATTTTAGGACCCAGTCCTGTATTCACATGTATTTAGTTAGTACGAGCCATCAAGAGTTCTTTTGTTGTTGATATTTTGTTTGCTTTTTGCATAGGCAAGCATCAGATGATCTGCACACACCGTATATAGAAGATGAACGTTCAGATGTAAAAAAGAATACCAGTCTCAGTCCAAAGCTGCCAATGTAAATTTAAACAGCTTAATTGATTTACGGGAATTTTTATTTCAGATTTAGAGTCGGAGGGACGAAGAAAAAAAAGCTCTGAAAATGACCAGTTGAATGGTCATTTTCAGAGCTTTTTTTTCAGAGCTTTTTTTTAATATCTCCAGAAAAAACAGTAAAACTAGTAAGGTAAACCAACAGTCTGTATTATATCTTTAAATTTTTCATTAATTTTCCTTAAAATCTGGACAGGACAATCACTTTTAATAAGCTGATAAGCTATATATGTATTTTGTTGGCTTACATAATGGTCAAGTGATCATACTAAACTACTACATGCTTAATATCATGTTTTATCAAAATTAAACTATAGACAGTGAGGAAAATGTCTTGCATATAAAAGCGCTCTCATCTAAGTCGTAAACACAGTTTTTTGGATATATTTCTGTCAATCCAATGATGTCTGGAGAGCTATTCTCTATTATGTACTCCAATTCCACTTTCTTCATCTGGGTTAGGCAATCCACATTTGAATAAAACATCTTAGCCGATCCACATGTATACAATCACTTTTTAAAGTTTATTATTATTATTATTATTATTATTATTATTATTACTATTATTATTAATATTGTTGTTGTTGTTGTTGTTGAAAATGGCAAATGAGTAGTTTAAGGACTTTAAATAGTCTAGTGGATAGATAGTCATGCACCTTAACATATGAGTGTGTTGATCCTAGGTGTGAAAATTTAACAAAATGCCTTCAAGGAGTCAATTCACTAACCAACACTATTGTCTGAATAAATACTATTGTTGAGATTTTCACACCTTCTTTGTTTTTGTATTGTTTTGGTAACTTAACTATTAAAGGTTGATTGTCACAAAGACATATCTTTTATAAGAAGATAAACAAAGAATAACTAATTTGCTTAAAAAAGGAATAGTAGAAGTAACATACAGTCTGTGTCGACCTGCGGAAAAATTGCTATATTCTATTTTAATGTCTATAGATACTAGTGAGTATGACTAGTCCCAATTCTCATTTGTTTCATGTTGCATTCAACTAGTACAGCAAATTATATATGCATTTACAAAGGCCAAGAACAATTCATTTAGCAGTATTTTAAGTATCTATGATAATCTTTAGTAACAGAGGTTCATAACTGAGCTGAAAAGTACATGTACTTAAAAAGTAATTGAAAGTAATTGTTAATTACTCCCATTTTTGGCCATGTAATTAATTACATTCAATTACAGTAATTAAAGAAATGTCTTAATTACAATTACATGCAATTACTTTAGAAAATGTAATTAAATTACAATTAATTATAATTAAAGTTTTAATTACCCCAACTCTGCCTGCCAATGACATGAAAAATGAAATAATTAAAGTAAAATATCGTAAATAAGCAAATCAATCAAAGGACTACATGTTCATTAAATTTAGAGTATGTAAAAATATATACTCATGCTAAAAACAACAGGACCATCTCCATTCTGCAGGCATGAACATAATTGTAAGTCATTATCTAGTATGACCGCCACCTTTATTAGGGCATGCACATAAATTTGAAACCTCTATTCACATAATATGATTATCATGTTGAATATATAAATAGTTCTATTTAGGACGGATACTGAGCAATGGAACAGCACAACATTAACTGCTTTCTGTCCAGACATCTCCAGACTGTTTATAGACTGCGCGGACGAGAAAGGGGAAGCGATAGGTGCCTTTAAAAACAGCTCAATATACACTGCGTATTGTACTGTAGTTTTGGGACTTTCGTGCAAGCCAGGCAAGAACTTCCAGACCAACCATTGTCCGGATTTTGCCGTCACGTATGGATGCAAGTGTCCGACTACAACGACCTCCACGACGACGGCTACCATAACAACAAGAATCAAGAGGAGCACAACTACGCCTAGGAGGAAGAAAACAACGAATCCACCGAGAACATCTAGTGTGAGCCAAACAAGCATGACAGGTAAAGGCGTAAACCTCAAAGCTAGCTTTTAAGAATATAGTTTAAAAAGGAGGAGTTTGCATGTCAAGTGAGTGGTTAGTTTATGTACCATATATATCTCATAAGTTTCATATATTTTTGATTGTTCTTGTCATCTGCTAATTTCTTTATTAAAGAAGACAATATTTCAACAGAAATCGTAACGTTGCCTGGTACGAACGTCATCAACTCTTACGTTACATTTACGCGAATAAAGTTAATAAACGTGTACTTATATCATTTTTGTGGCATGGCTCTATAAACAAACAACTTTAGGACATATACATTCCTTAAAAACTTTAATTCCTACTAATGAGTAATAGCCACAGGTATTTGGTGATAGTGCATCCATATTAATATTATCTGTTTACATAGTTTCTCCATATACATCTACTAGAAAGACTATATGAGATATCAAATGTTGCCAATCATTACACCAGCATATGCACACGTAGCTGGTAATATTGTATTTCTATTCTCAGAGTGCTCCAAAGACCACACGATGGCTTAAGCTACTGTCCATTCTAAGGCAGTGGTTATGTTGTTGTTGATCTATTGTTTAATGTGCTTCCCATTGTTTGTGGGGTTCTGTGATTGGCATTACTTTGTGCCAATTCTAGTTTAGCAATCATCTTGAAGAGAAAGGAAAAGCTTGTTGCTTTGTTATTATTGTCTTAAAGATGTGTTTTGCTATAAATGTTCTGTGGCTCTTCTTTGCGGTGCCATGGGTTGGTCTGCAGTGTGTGATTGTGTTATTTTCTGATCATACTCACTTAAACATTTACTAGCAGAGGCCATCTGAAATATCGTATGTTACTGATTATCAAACCAACCTTAATTCCTGTAGCTGGTGATATTGTATCCATATACGAGGGCTGTTTAATATATGAATGCAAGTAGCTTCATAACTTTCTTAACATGTTTGCTCCGACAAAATGTCATACCTTTCTGGAAAGAACTATTTGTCGCCTTTAAAATGGCATCAAACATAAAGAAACACTTACTATATTTCTCGAGTTACAGAGGCTTATATAAAGGCCATTCCTGTATACTGAAGTTTTTCTGAAGCAAATTGCCATACACGTTTTGGTACATGTGCGGATATAGTGTCATATCTTTGTAAGTTTGAGACAAATGGCACCAAATCTTAGATGCAAGTTAAAGGTACGTTGACAAAGTTGCTTGTAGGAAAAAGTTTATATAACCATGTTTCAATTTTGAGTAAACATGCACGTTTGTGACGTCATTAGTTTTAAGATAAACGTCATTTTGATTTATCTTCTGGTGATGCAATAATGAACATAGCTGTGTATTTTTCTTTGCGTTTTGCTTAAAACATGCTTAATATGTCATTAGGAAGTTTTCAAAACGCTCTGTCCTCTATTTACAGAGTTATCACATTTTATATCATTTTTAAAGCATTTTTCTGCTTGTTAATGACGTGTTTACATTAATTAAAATATGTTCAATCTGTCTAGTCCTCAAGACCAGGTGAGTAATTTTATTGTAAATAATGCCCATTTTGGTAAAACTTAAAGTTAACGTTCAAATTTAGATTAAAACCGCAATGTTATGGCAACAAAATTAAGTATAAGTTCTATAGCCCCTTTACTTAAGGCAGTTTTGACTTAATAAAAATGCTTTTTAGCGTTTAAAAATTACCCACTATCCTTCATGATTTGTAGCAACAACTCATTATGAGCGATCAACATATTGTCTTTGAGTTAAAACTAGTTTAAATGTTGCTTCGTGCATTGTGTCAGAGAAAAGTTTGACCGCAAATTAAAGGTGGTGCTGTGTTGACCATTTATTTTCAAACATAAGGAGACGATTCGATGTAATTTTACAAAAAAACATGTCAGATTTTCTCAAATTTCGCAAAATCATTACATAAGTATATGGGGATACTTCTTTAAAATTTTCAAGAAATTTCACCGATTTATCGAAGAATTATACGCTCGTCAATATCACTGGTATGTTCGAAGCATTGAGTTTGTTAGTATAATAAGGTGACCCTCATTGAAAGGGCTATAACTCGATAAGTATACTTTATTTTTCTTTAAGTCTGCTACCAGTTTAAAGGTGACATATAATCCTTAATAGAAATGCAAACCATTTTGTTGTAGCAAATATGTGTCGAAAGTTATGAAGCTACTTGCATTCATATTTGAACAGCCCTCGTAAATATCTTTATTCATTCAATTCTGTCATATACAGCCTAGAAGATCTACCAAGTAGACTATCTATCTGGGAGTTGTTACCAATTATCACACTAAGGCAGTTGGTAATATTGCATCAGTATTAATATATAATGTTCTACTAAAAGACACTTTTCTGTTCTTGATTTACGCTTACACAATTCTGTAAAAGCAGTTACGTTGAGGTTGAGATATCCAACGCTATTGTTAATTTCAATTAGCTCTTTAAAAGAGAGAAGTAAGTGACCATAAATACATATGTTTATTTTCTAGGTTTACACAGTTCTACTACATACAATTCAAGAACATCTACTCAACCGACTACTGAGAGAACTTATAGTACAGAATCTAAGACCAGCTCTGCTACAGAAAGCAAGTCATCTAATGACTCAAGAGGTACAATAAAACCCATGTAAAACAGCCACTCAAAAATAGACAAAACAAAGATCTTAATGACAAAGGGTCGAAAGTATTGCAGAATGCTCCATGACTACCATGGTCTGAAGATGCTCTTTCGGGCTACTATATAGTACTGAGCTATTTTCATCCCTTTGTGAACTGAAGTCTGTATATAGGGTAACATCATGTGCACAAATGGACCTAGTCGCGAGAAAACCGGTCTTCGGAGGTTTTGAACAACAAAGGCGCAGACCAGCCTGTGCATCCGCGCAGTCTAGTCAGCGCCTTTGTTATTCGTTTTTTTTTTGGAAAGTACCATATCAAAACTTGCTACAAGCGAAATTTCAATTCTCTAGCTAGTCCATGTAGCTGAGCAGGCTGGTTTCAATCTCACTTTGTCGGAAACAACGAAGACAGGTTTTGTTGCGACGAGGCCCAAATAATCCTGTACTTGTATACTGATCTTTTTTTTTAAGTTTTCAAATGTTGTTGTCATGCAATGAAGTTGTAGATCTGGTTTACATGATTCTCAGATTTTTCCCACCTTTTCTAGGCTAAGAACTAGGTAATTTCGCGGTCTTCAATACTAGCATAGTATTTAGATGTGGTGACTTGTATGCGAAGCTGCTCCGATTAAATGAAGTATGTGTGGGAATGAAATTTTGCCTTTCATTCGTCCATTCATTCATACATTCATTCATTTGTCTTTCTGTCCCACATTCCTAAGTTTTTTTTATCCATTAAAGTTTATTTTAGAATCTATAATATAAAGACCTATATGGATTTCATTTATATTGGTCATGATGGTAAATTTAGGTCTAAATGTTTAATCAGTAGCATCCCAACACTTGGGGTTCGACTTTAAAGTGACGATAACAGTGTTATATATTTTAGATTTAAGCTCCCGGTGGCTTTGGCTGCTGTCCGTTTTGGGGCGGTGGTTCTGTTGGTGTTGATTTGTTGTTGATTGTTACTCCCATTGTGGAATTCTGTAATTGTTCTATGTTTTCTTGTGCGTTGTTTTATGACCATTCTAGTTTTGCAATCATCTCAATGGGGAAGATAGAGCTGGTTGCTTCGGTTTGTTTGTTTTCCTGGTGTCTCGTGATTGTTGTGTGGCTCTTCCTCACGATGCCATGGGTTTGCCTGCAGTTTGTGATTGTGGTATGTCCTGATCATACTCAATATTTTTAGTATTTTTATTCAAAAGACAAATTTGTGCATTTAAATTTAAGAAGCTATAAAATATCGATGCTCTTTGAGGGGGTGGACAGGGGGGGCGGGGGTACGGGGATAGAGGGTGCGGAATCGGGGGTAAAGGGTGCGGAATCGGGGGTAGAGGGGGCGGGAAGCGGGAGTAGAGGGGGCGGGAAGAGGGGCCATAGTGGGCGGGGGTCTGGAAAGATTGGAGGGCGAAATTCCTTTTTTTACTAGAAAATTCATAAAAAATGATTCATAACGATACCCTTTAAGACCTATAAGTCATATAAGGGCCTAAAAGGACGCAGTTCACTTTCGAGTCTTGGTTTCGAGTAATTTCGGGCGGCTTAGCAAACTTGATTGTTTCTGTCCATATTTATCAGTCTCCGTATTGGATTGCGTCCCTTTTTTGATTCTCTTCCTTTGGAATTTACAAATTTAAACGGCGTTCAGCTGCCGTCGACAACTACTTTATTTATTTCGTCAGGGACGTATACATACAGCTACCGCTTACACAAAAACGCATTAGCGTACGTATTAAACCGAAACTATACAATTATTATATGCCAGTTTTATTCATGGTAATACGTATACAAAGAGCGTGTAGAAAAGCAGTTCTCATCTGCCTAATTCCAATTGTGGCAGGTGTTTCCAATTGTGACAGGTGTTATCATGTTTATGGTGGCATTACTTTCTTTGAAGGTTCGGCACCCAAAAACGAAGTAAAAAGGAGGCCCTGATTTTTTAAAGATTTTATATTGTACACCACTACCTAGAGTGTGTTATATCGTGGCGCGCGGACCGTGATGCCGCATTTTCATTTTGTGGCGTCTCATCAGTAGAAATGGTGTCGTGCATTACTACTCTCAGCCTTACGGTGTCTCACCTAGGTTATTCATCAGCATACGCTATTTTTAAGTGCAGACTATTAATTTTAGGCAAGTTGCGTCCCTGTACGCGCTAGAGAATGACTTTTGTAAACTGCTAAAAACTTTAAAAAAAAAAAAAAAAAAAAAAAAAAAAACACTGACAGCACGAGTTCACCGATCTAATAAGGCTGACCTCCATGGTATGCTAGTGTTTTGATCTGTCATAATATCGATGAATGGCGTATTTATACCCCCCCGCAAACTTTGTTTGTGGTGGGTATACTGTTTTCACGTTGTCCATCCGTCCGTCCGTGCGTCCGTCCTTAACGTTTTGTTTCCTTAATATCTTGAAGTCATAGCTGGATTTTCATCAAACCTTGCAAACATGTTTATATATGCAAGACAAATACTTAAAACAAAAAAGTAAGGGCTAAGGGCCAATTCTATTAGAGTCATTTCCCTTTGTAGTTCTAAATGGCTTTTTGTATAGGGTTTAATGCGTATGCTATTATAGGCCATACACGGGCCGATCAACTCCTACCACAGCTTTTGATGGAACAATTTGATACTTTGCCTATACAATGTAGACACATTGAACATATGCATGAAGGAGTTTGGTTCAGAAAAAATAATTTGTGACAAAATGACAGCTGTGAGAACTTAGACAATTTTTCCCTTATAAAGCTTTTGTATATGCATAGATGGTGCCTTCATGGGCCGATCAACTGCTACCACAGCTTTTGATGGAGTAATTTGATACTTTGCCTATTCAATATAGACACATTGAAAATATGCATGAAGGAGTTTGGTTCAGAAAAAATAATTTGTGACAAAATGACAGCTGTGAGAACTTAGACAGTTTTCCCCTAATAATGCTTTTGTATATGCATAGTTGGTGCCTTCATGGGCCGATCAACTCATACCACAGCTTTTGATGGAGCAATTTGATATGTTGCCGATACAATAAAATTACATTGAACATATGCATGAAGGAGTTTTGTTCAGAAAAAATATTTTTGACAAAATGACAGCTATGAGAACTTAGACTATTTTTCCGATATAAGCTTTGATATATAGAGCTTTCAGGTGTGAATTATTTTATGTATTTGATCTTAACAAATGTTGAGATATCAAGCTTTAAGATCATTTGCACAGATTCTACTGAAATCTTGTTTTCATAGATTCTACTGATTTTTTGTTCAAAACTAGGGCCTGCTGGTTTAAACTATCACTTGCCAAAACAAAGTTTTTTCACTGACCCTTACTGTGCGGGGGTATCTAATTAGCATTGCTTATTGACTTTTTTCATTTAAAGTGACATTCACAAGAATCAAGTATTGAGATTCGTGCTCAAAAAAGTTAGTCCTACACCTTACAATGTTTATACAAGAATCCATTTTCCACAAATGTGAAAGAGTTTTATGAAGGTTCCTTAGAGCTTATATCTCGCTACTCAAAATCATGCATATGAACCCTTCCTTGTCTCCCTTATAGTTCTTCTAAAACAAACTTTTTACAAGAACAGTAAGTGAGTATGATCAGGAAAAAACACAATCACAGACTGCAGACAAACCAATGGCACTGCGAGGAAGAGCCACACAACAATTACGAGACACCAGAAAGACAAACTAAGCAAAGCTGCAAAACTAGAATGGACATAAAGTAACGCACAACAAAACATAGAACAATTACAGAATCCCACAATTGGAGTAACAATCAACAATAAATCAACACCAGCAGAATATCCTAATACTTATACACTTTTGTCTTTGCAAACAGTTTGTATCCAGATCAGCTTCTATCGGTCCTTATCTTGATTCTGCCGGCCCTGATCTTGACCCAACACTTTTGGCACTCTGATGGTGCCAGGTATTCCTGATTTTTTTTTGATTTTTTTGCGGAAAGTTAGCTTTGAAAAGAAATCAGCATATAAGGGAGCACAGTGGCTCAGCGGTAGAGTGCTTGACTCGAGACCGAAGGGCTGCGGGTTCGAGCCTCACCGGCGTCACTGCGTTGTGTCCTTGAGCAAGAACATAAATCCTAGCTTAGTACTGGTTCAACCCAGAAAGACCCGTCCCTTTATGGGACGTAAAGAATCAAATCAAACAAACAAACAAATCAGCATACCAAGTATGCAAAAAGAGTTAATCGACACACAATTTTTAAGAGCAGCGCAAAGCATGTACCTGTATTTTTGATTTTAGAAGTAAGGCCAAAAGTTTTAAAAAAATCAATATTGTTTTTGCCGTTACCTCTTCAATATCTTCAATATGTTAAGAGGTCGATAGGTTGGCAAACTTTTTTTGTATGAAAAAGTAAAACAAAAATCCTTTATAAAGTCTAGAAAATAGACCTTAATATCCCAAAAAGGCTCAAAATTGAATAGGCGCCAAAATTGACCATAAACAAGAGGTTTTTGTTTTGCCTAGCATAAATAATGTTTCTTTTGCTGGTTCTAGAAAAGACATTGATCTGGAGATAGTCTGTTTCTTTGCCTACTGGGTATGAAAATACGACAGCTGAGTCTATGGTGAACTATTCTTAGTTCTTCACTTACAAATATACGCTTTAGTTCTTGAATAAGAACAAAAAATTATCAGGGGGAGGGAAAAATCTGATAGGGGGAGGGAAATGGGGGAGAAGGGGGAGGGAAGTGGGGGAGAAGGGGGAGGGAAGTGGGGGGAAAGGGGGAGGGAAGTGGGGGGAAAGGGGGAGGGAACTGGGAATGGGGTACCCCCCTGTCCACCCCCTCCTCTTTGGCGAATCTCATTTTTGTTTACCATGATGGCAGATGCGTACAGTAGGTTTTACTGCAGACAATTCCTTTTCCTGGGTATGCCATTGAGGCCAGGTACACACACTTATAAGTTTCATATACAAAAGTCTCACAGAGTCATACAAAACCCTTTGGTTGATTTCATCATTAGGTGGTATATATTGGGTTCATTTCTCAGCACCTCCTCATTCAGAGGGGGTGGACAGGGGGGGGGGTACCCCATTCCCAGTTCCCTCCCCCTTTCCCCCCACTTCCCTCCCCCTTTCCCCCCACTTCCCTCCCCCTTCTCCCCCACTTCCCTCCCCCTTCTCCCCCATTTCCCTCCCCCTATCAGATTTTTCCCTCCCCCTGATAATTTTTTGTTCTTATTCAAGAACTAAAGCGTATATTTGTAAGTGAAGAACTAAGAATAGTTCACCATAGACTCAGCTGTCGTATTTTCATACCCAGTAGGCAAAGAACCAGACTATCTCCAGATCAATGTCTTTTCTAGAACCAGCAAAAGAAACATTATTTATGCTAGGCAAAACAAAAACCTCTTGTTTATGGTCAATTTTGGCGCCTATTCAATTTTGAGCCTTTTTGGGATATTAAGGTCTCTTTTCTAGACTTTATAAAGGATTTTTGTTTTACTTTTTCATACAAAAAAAGTTTGCCAACCTATCGACCTCTTAACATATTGAAGATATTGAAGAGGTAACGGCAAAAACAATATTGATTTTTTTTAAACTTTTGGCCTTACTTCTAAAATCAAAAATACAGGTACATGCTTTGCGCTGCTCTTAAAGCTGCATACTCTGTAACTATGAACATTTTTCGAAAAATTTTATTTTCTTTTTAAATCATTTGTAAAAGTTGAATTAAGTTATGTTTTCACAATAAATCTGTTCACTATAGCTGAAACTGCACGGAAAAGTGAATTATCATATAAAATAGGTGTGTGTTTTCTATTGTTGGTAATTATTTGCGTCCCTCCAATAATTATAGACAGTTAAATTTAACATAAATGCTGTTGTTTCGATACTGATAATTTGTTAAGATTTACGAAATTGGTAAAATGTATACCTGAATTTTAGTTTTTTTACTGTGTTCTTGAAAAATAGAAACATCAATTCAAAAATTAAAAGATCAAAAGTTACAGACTATGCAGCTTTAAAAATTGTGTGTCGATTAACTCTTTTTGCATACTTGGTATGCTGATTTGTTTGTTTGTTTGATTTGATTCTTTACGTCCCATAAAGGGACGGGTCTTTCTGGGTTGAACCAGTACTAAGCTAGGATTTATGTTCTTGCTCAAGGACACAACGCAGTGACGCCGGTGAGGCTCGAACCCGCAGCCCTTCGGTCTCGAGTCAAGCACTCTACCGCTGAGCCACTGTGCTCCCTTATATGCTGATTTCTTTTCAAAGCTAACTTTCCGCAAAAAAATCAAAAAAAATCAGGAATACCTGGCACCATCAGAGTGCCAAAAGTGTTGGGTCAAGATCAGGGCCGGCAGAATCAAGATAAGGACCGATAGAAGCTGATCTGGATACAAACTGTTTGCAAAGACAAAAGTGTATAAGTATTAGGATATTCTGCTGGTGTTGATTTATTGTTGATTGTTACTCCAATTGTGGGATTCTGTAATTGTTCTATGTTTTGTTGTGCGTTACTTTATGTCCATTCTAGTTTTGCAGCTTTGCTTAGTTTGTCTTTCTGGTGTCTCGTAATTGTTGTGTGGCTCTTCCTCGCAGTGCCATTGGTTTGTCTGCAGTCTGTGATTGTGTTTTTTCCTGATCATACTCACTTACTGTTCTTGTAAAAAGTTTGTTTTAGAAGAACTATAAGGGAGACAAGGAAGGGTTCATATGCATGATTTTGAGTAGCGAGATATAAGCTCTAAGGAACCTTCATAAAACTCTTTCACATTTGTGGAAAAATGGATTCTTGTATAAACATTGTAAGGTGTAGGACTAACTTTTTTGAGCACGAATCTCAATACTTGATTCTTGTGAATGTCACTTTAAATGAAAAAAGTCAATAAGCAATGCTAATTAGATACCCCCGCACAGTAAGGGTCAGTGAAAAAACTTTGTTTTGGCAAGTGATAGTTCAAACCAGCAGACCCAAGTTTTGAACAAAAAATCAGTAGAATCTATGAAAACAAGATTTCAGTAGAATCTGTGCAAATGATCTTAAAGCTTGATATCTCAACATTTGTTAAGATCAAATACATAAAATAATTCACACCTGAAAGCTCTATATATCAAAGCTTATATCGGAAAAATAGTCTAAGTTCTCATAGCTGTCATTTTGTCAAAAATATTTTTTCTGAACAAAACTCCTTCATGCATATGTTCAATGTAATTTTATTGTATCGGCAACATATCAAATTGCTCCATCAAAAGCTGTGGTATGAGTTGATCGGCCCATGAAGGCACCAACTATGCATATACAAAAGCATTATTAGGGGAATACTGTCTAAGTTCTCACAGCTGTCATTTTGTCACAAATTATTTTTTCTGAACCAAACTCCTTCATGCATATTTTCAATGTGTCTATATTGAATAGGCAAAGTATCAAATTACTCCATCAAAAGCTGTGGTAGCAGTTGATCGGCCCATGAAGGCACCATCTATGCATATACAAAAGCTTTATAAGGGAAAAATTGTCTAAGTTCTCACAGCTGTCATTTTGTCACAAATTATTTTTTCTAAACCAAACTCCTTCATGCATATGTTCAATGTGTCTACATTGTATAGGCAAAGTATCAAATTGTTCCATCAAAAGCTGTGGTAGGAGTTGATCGGCCCGTGTATGGCCTATAATAGCATACGCATTAAACCCTATACAAAAAGCCATTTAGAACTACAAAGGGAAATGACTCTAATAGAATTGGCCCTTAGCCCTTACTTTTTTGTTTTAAGTATTTGTCTTGCATATATAAACATGTTTGCAAGGTTTGATGAAAATCCAGCTATGACTTCAAGATATTAAGGAAACAAAACGTTAAGGACGGACGCACAGATGGACGGACGGACAACGTGAAAACAGTATACCCACCACAAACAAAGTTTGCGGGGGGTATAAATACGCCATTCATCGATATTATGACAGATCAAAACACTAGCATACCATGGAGGTCAGCCTTATTAGATCGGTGAACTCGTGCTGTCAGTGTTTTTTTTTTTTTTTTTTTTTTTAAAGTTTTTAGCAGTTTACAAAAGTCATTCTCTAGCGCGTACAGGGACGCAACTTGCCTAAAATTAATAGTCTGCACTTAAAAATAGCGTATGCTGATGAATAACCTAGGTGAGACACCGTAAGGAGGAGAGTAGTAATGCACAACACCATTTCTACTGATGAGACGCCACAAAATGAAAATGCGGCATCACGGTCCGCGCGCCACGATATAACACACTCTAGGTAGTGGTGTACAATATAAAATCTTTAAAAAATCAGGGCCTCCTTTTTACTTCGTTTTTGGGTGCCGAACCTTCAAAGAAAGTAATGCCACCATAAACATGATAACACCTGTCACAATTGGAAACACCTGCCACAATTGGAATTAGGCAAAGGAGAACTGCTTTTCTACACGCTCTTTGTATACGTATTACCAGGAATAAAACTGGCATATAATAATTGTATAGTTTCGGTTTAATACGTACGCTAATGCGTTTTTGCGTAAGCGGTAGCTGTATGTATACGTCCCTGACGAAATAAATAAAGTAGTTGTCGACGGCAGCTGAACGCCGTTTAAATTTGTAAATTCCAAAGGAAGAGAATCAAAAAAGGGACGCAATCCAATACGGAGACTGATAAATATGGACAGAAACAATCAAGTTTGCTAAGCCGCCCGAAATTACTCGAAACCAAGACTCGAAAGTGAACTGCGTCCTTTTAGGCCCTTATATGACTTATAGGTCTTAAAGGGTATCGTTATGAATCATTTTTTATGAATTTTCTAGTAAAAAAAAGGAATTTCGCCCTCCAATCTTTCCAGACCCCCGCCCACTATGGCCCCTCTTCCCGCCCCCTCTACTCCCGCTTCCCGCCCCCTCTACCCCCGATTCCGCACCCTTTACCCCCGATTCCGCACCCTCTATCCCCGTACCCCCGCCCCCCCTGTCCACCCCCTCCATTCAGGGGTGTGACATTTAGGTCAAGGTCATAGATTTAGAATTGTCATACAAATGTAAAGCATTTTCTATCCCTGCGCAGTAAGACCCCCAAAATGCGTTGTATTTAATACCAATATAGCATTAACATCTCCTAAGTCAAAGCTACACACTTGACCACGTTCGAAAAAAATGTGATAGCACTTATTTGTCGTACACATGCCCCTACTGTGCACTTTGTCTAATCCAAAACCTTTACGAATTGCAATGACGAGGTTTAGTGAATTGAACTATTTTATATACTATACTGACTTCCGAAAGAAATGAAATGTATTCATTTCCAAAGTTATATATCCTCTTAAGAATTAAGTGCTAATTCAGATCAGCTTATGCCAACATTGTTTTTCATCCATGCAAATAGCACACTGTGCTTCTTTGATATGTAAATAATGTCATATAAACATCACACAGACACTGATAAATAGCGCGTAGTAATACATTGACATGCCAATGATGACAATCATGTGACTTAGCGCCCCCTTCATGTCACTCGCATCTGTAATGGTGAGTCTTTTTTTCTGCTCTTTTGTTGTACACGTGTGTATTGATTAAAATAAATTTCACCATTAGTGAGACATCAAAAACTGATATAATAAGTAAAATATCTCACTCATCAAGATACTAAAACTATCTTACTGCAAAACAATAGGAAATTTACGCCAGTTATATGATATATATTTGTAACTAGCCAACATAAATCTCATTGAACATTTGTAGAGTAAGAAAGATGTATAATTTCTTATTTTATTCAATATAATATTCATATGTAATTGTTTGTGTACTTTCAGAAGATGGAGGGTTATCAACTGGAGTGATTGCCGGCATAGCTGCAGGAAGTTTGCTTCTCTTAATACTGATTATAGTCCTTGTTATAAGACTGTGGTTATATTTGAAAAATAAACAGAACAATAAAGTTGCAGAATTACCTAAAGCGCAACAAATATAAATCAACCTTTTTAAACTAATATATTTCCCCATACTTCATAAAGCGGCAAATCCCATTTTGAAAGGTATTGTGGCCACATCAGCAATAAATACAGGGGACAAGATCTCTATAATTGAGCCGCGACATGGGATTTTCAGCAATGTGGTATGTGCGACCAGTAAAGCCTCAGATCAGCCTGCGCATACGCGCAGTCTGATCAGAGCCTTTGCTAGTCACTTGAATATTCTATGAGTGTTAAGCTACTGACTGAACATCATTTGGAGTTTCTAAGCCTAAAAGGGTGCTGCATAGGCTCGTCTGAGTCTTCACTTGTCAAATGCCACATTGTTGGAAATCACATGTCGCGGCTCATATATTGCTTTATTCCCTCGCGGACCTTTTAGACAGGTGGCATAGCGTCTGATAGTATAGGACAAGGTTAATACCATATAGTTGAGAATCTAAAATGCTATAGTGAGTGTAAAGAACAGAGGATTTGTTATTATTGGACATGTGGATTAAATCGGGATATAAACTAGCACTGAACCGATATGTCTTTCCTAAAAAAATGAGTAGCCATTTATTAGAAAACCACAGTGCTGAAACCCCACCATCAAGTCCAACCCAGTAAAATGTTCAGCAAGTTTTAAAACTATGCAAGCTAGCAAATAAGCTCCACCCATATTAAGGTTTTGTACAATATTTTCCAAACATTATTTTTAATGGAGTGTAATTTCTTACCAATTAAAGAAGGGACGAGTGCACTTTTAATATGGAAATGTTTTATCATATAGAATCATTTTCAGCATGTGTCATGGAATGTGTCCTTACCTTTATAAGCGCTATTGGGTTAAACATAAATTTTCAAGCATTAACATTCTCCATGTTCTGAAACATAGAAGATCTTACATGAGTACTCATGTTTTTATTGAATTTATTAAACGAGTTGGGGAAAAGAGATACAACGCGAGGCTTGCCGAGCATTTTATCTCTTTTTCGCAACGAGTTTGATAAATTCAATAGTACAAATGCACGAATGTTAGATTCTATTTATCATATGACAAATACTTTGAAATCTCATTTCTGGCGTATAAAACGCTATAATTTTGTCATTATGTACGCAATGTTGCTATGGACGTTAAACCGTTTCCCGTAAATCTATAAACCACTAGTGGTTTATCGACTTTATTGCATGGCGTTATTTCACTCCCAGACGCGACTTCATATGATAAATATATATTAAAGCTGCATACTCTGTAACTATGAACATTTTTCGAAAAAAATTCTTTTCTTTTTAAATCATTTGTAAAAGTAGAATTAAGCTTTGTTTTCACAATAAAAATGTTCAATACAGATGAAAACTGCATGAAAAAAGGGAATTTTCTTATCAAATAGGTGTGTTTTCCTCTTGTTGGTAATTATTTGCGTCCCTCCAATAATTCTAGACCGTTGAATTTTAACATGAATGCAGTTATTTTGATAGTGATAACTTGTTAAGATTTACGAAAATGATAAAATGTTTACCTGAATTTGAGTATTTTTACTGTGTTCTTGAAAAATAAAAACATTATTTTTAAAATTAGAAGATCAAAAGTTACAGACTATGCAGCTTTAAACCACAAGGGTACAGCAATCTTACTGTTATTCTGACACAGGACTTGTTTATCTCGCTTGAAGGCTTTCTATGTTATGTTATCGTTGTTTTATAATGCCATGTATTGTCTCCTTTCTAGTTTGTCAGACATCTCGCTAAGTACGAAAGAGCTGGTTGTTTTGCAAATTTAGTTCTAACGTTATAATTTGTTTGAAGGCTTTCTATGTTATGTTATCGTTGTTTTATAATGCCACGTATTGTCTCCTTTCTAGTTTGTCAGACATCTCGCTAAGTATGAAAGAGCTGGTTGTTTTGCAAATTTAGTTCTAACGTTATAATTTGTTTGAAGGCTTTCTATGTTATGTTATCGTTGTTTTATAATGCCATGTATTGTCTCCTTTCTAGTTTGTCAGACATCTCGCTAAGTATGAAAGAGCTGGTTGTTTTGCAAATTAAGTTCTAACGTTATAATTTGTTTGAAGGCTTTCTATGTTATGTTATCGTTGTTATATAATGCCATGTGTTGTCTCCTTTATAGTTTGTCACACATCTCGCTAAGTATGAAAGAGCTGGTTGTTTTGCAAATTTAGTTCTAACGTTATAATTTGTTTGAAGGCTTTCTATGTTATGTTATCGTTGTTTTATAATGCCACGTATTGTCTCCTTTCTAGTTTGTCAGACATCTCGCTAAGTATGAAAGAGCTGGTTGTTTTGCAAATTTAGTTCTAACGTTATAATTTGTTTGAAGGCTTTCTATGTTATGTTATTGTTGTTTTATAATGCCATGTATTGTCTCCTTTCTAGTTTGTCAGACATCTCGCTAAGTATGAAAGAGCTGGTTGTTTTGCAAATTTAGTTCTAACGTTATAATTTGTTTGAAGGCTTTCTATGTTATGTTATCGTTGTTTTATAATGCCATGTATTGTCTCCTTTCTAGTTTGTCAGACATCTCGCTAAGTATGAAAGAGCTGGTTGTTTTGCAAATTTAGTTCTAACGTTATAATTTGTTTGAAGGCTTTCTATGTTATGTTATCGTTGTTTTATAATGCCATGTATTGTCTCCTTTCTAGTTTGTCAGACATCTCGCTAAGTATGAAAGAGCTGGTTGTTTTGCAAATTTAGTTCTAACGTTATAATTTGTTTGAAGGCTTTCTATGTTATGTTATCGTTGTTTTATAATGCCATGTATTGTCTCCTTTCTAGTTTGTCAGACATCTCGCTAAGTATGAAAGAGCTGGTTGTTTTGCAAATTTAGTTCTAACGTTATAATTTGTTTGAAGGCTTTCTATGTTATGTTATCGTTGTTATATAATGCCATGTGTTGTCTCCTTTATAGTTTGTCAGACATCTCGCTAAGTATGAAAAAGCTGTTTGCTGTGCAAATTTAGTTCTTATGTTATCATTTGTAAATTTATCCATGTTTTGTTTTCTTGTTGCCAAAAGTAAACAATAATCTTTGATAAAAGTAATTGCTGGACATATTTATATTTTATTTCTGTTCTGTTTATGTAATACGATTTTGATTCATACACACTGGATACAGTTTTTTCAAAACATATAGAGCATTAAAATGAATGTTCACAACATCGTTTTAATGGTTCTGGGCCCGGAATTACAATGCCTCCTTAAAGTTAAGCTAGACTTAAATTGACGAACTTACTTAAATTTCACGAAAAGTGCATTACAATCTTTTTCCCTATCTTAAATGTCTCCTTATCTCGACAAAATACTTAAATATTTAAGGTAGCAGCGAGGCTACCTTAAAGTTAAGATTTAACTTTTTGACGGGGTTGCGAGTTTGAACCCCGTCACAGTACCATGTTATTTTTTTTTATTTTTTTTATCAATTAATAATGTGGCATGTGATTTCCAACAATGTGGCATTTTGACATGTGTAGACTAAGACGAGCCTGTGTAGCCGCCTTTTAAGGTTAGACTGTCAAAATGTTGTTTGGGCAGTTGCTAAATATTCATAGAATATTCAAACGACTAGCAAAGGCTCTGATCAAACTGCGCGTATGCGCAGGCGGATCTGAGGATCTGCTCGTCACACATACCACATTGTTAGGAATCTCATGTAGCGGCTCATTTAAAGATATAATTCATAAGCATTTCCAAACCATTTGGGTTGCTTAATATCACTTTACTTGATTGTATCGATTCCTGATCTTTGCACCCTTACTTACTTTAATGACAGCAAACAATGCGTACCCTATTGAGTTGATGCATTCAGTGGCATCTCGCATATGCGTTTTCGTTTTTGATAATGTCCCATTTGATGGACACTTTGTATAAATGTTAAAACTGTTTTCCAATGATGTTTAAAGGGCACATGTGAAAATATGATACAATAAAAATGAAGAAAAAGACATGAAAGCATTGATGGGATTCGAACCCGCGCATAATGGAAAAAAAAATGTATGTTCTGCTGCCAGTGACTCTATCTTCTGAGTTATACAAGATGATATCAAACAGTTTTTAAAACTACACCTGACTGCTGAATATGCCAGCCTACTGTTTTGATTTCAATGTTTACAAACAAGCAAATGTAAACATGGTCATTACATCTTGGCAGCACTATAGAAGGTTTTAAGGAGCGATATCGTTTCTATACCACCACGATAACGTATATCCACGCGCGGATCCAGGAATTTTTCGACGGGTTTGGCGGTGGAAGGGGGGGGGGTGGGGTGGGGTCCAAGCCCGACTGACTAAAAAAGCTCTGACGTTGTTTTTTCTCTTCTTTTTTTCTGTAAGTCCTCAGCTTATTTTGCAGAGGGAGTCCATTGATCATGGCTTTTTTTTTCAAAGGAAACTATCATTAAACTAAAACTTCCGATATTCCATGGAGAAGGGCGCTCTAACATTTCCAGGGGGTTCAACTTTTCCCAGGTGGAGGGGGCCCAATTGCATATTTCTATATAAACCTATAGAATTTGTGATTTTCCAGGGGGCTGGGGTCCGGACCCCATGATACCTCCTCTGGATCCGCGCGTGGCATCGTTAACTGGGTTCGTCGACACATCGTCTTGGCCAAAAGACTTAGCATGACACTCACTCCATTGATGCAAGTTCTGTGCGGCTGCGGTAAACAACGACAGGGTCCTACTGTTTAGTGATTGGAGATACGATTGGGGTATCAAAAAATGCCTTGAGTAGGGCAGTGCACCGTGTATCAAAGGCGTTTTGTGCTATGGGATATTGTATTATTCCCAACGTCGGATGTGAAGGGAGTCTCTACATATAAAATACCGAATTACCCACATGCTTTGTCCCACACTGTATGCGGCGATCACAAATGAACTGAATTGCTAGAAACGCTGTTTTGTATTTAAAAAATGCGTATCGCTGCCTATCAGGTACGATTTTTTTAGTAAAAAGGTTGAAGGGTTCACCACATCAAGAAGTCTGCGAGAATTCTATAATTGACTACCCCCACACCCCACACCCCACACCCCCCCCCCCCCCCCCCCCTGTTAAGCATATGTACAAACTAGAGGATTTGAAGGTCATGTAGCGCTTACCTGATCTCATTGATTAAATTAAGATAGGGCAAGGTCAACTTAGGCCTATTATTGAAACATATTTTGTTTTACCATATATGGGAGTGTTTTTTTTATGCCCCCAAAGGAACTTTGGGAGGCATATAGTAATCGCACTGTCCGTCCGTCCGTCCGTCAGTCCGTCCGTCCGTCAGTCCGTCCGTCCCACTTTCGTGTCCGGTCCATATCTCCTATATTCTTTGAGGTAGGAATGCCAAATTTGGTTTGTGGATACATCTTGGGATGGCGGAGTGTCGCGTACCATTTTTGGGTCACTGTGACCTTGACCTTGACCTCTGACCTAGTTTTTAGAATAATCGTGTCCGGAGCATATCTCTTGTATTATTTGAGGTAGGAATCTCAAATTTGGTGTGTGGATGCATCTTGGGATGGCGGAGTGTCGCATACCATTTTCGGGTCACTGTGACCTTGACCTTGACCTCTGACCTAGTTTTTAGAATAATCGTGTCCGGAGCATATCTCTTATATTATTTGAGGTAGGAATCTCAAATTTGGTGTGTGGATGCATCTTGGGATGACAAAGTGTCGCGTACCATAATTGGGTCACTGTGACCTTGAACTTGACCTCTGACCTAGTTTCTAGAAACTGCATTGAGTCTGGTGCATATCTCCTATATTATTTGAGATAGGAATTCAAAATTTGTAGTGTAAATGCATCTTGGGATGACGGGGTGTCACATTACATTTTTGGGTCACTGTGACCTTGACCTCTGACCTAGTTTTTAGAATTATTGTGTCCGGAGCATATCTCTTTTATTCTTTGAGTTAGGAATTCCAAATTTGGTGTTAGGATGCATCTTGGGATAGCGGAGTGTCATGTACCATTTTCGGGTCACTGTGACCTTGACCTCTGACCTAGTTTTTAGAATAATCGTGTCCAGAGCATATCTCTTATATTATTTGAGGTAGGAATCTCAAATTTGGTGTGTGGATGCATCTTGAGATGACGAAGTGTCGCGTACCATTATTAAGTCACTCTGACCTTGAACTTGACCTCTGACCTAGTTTCTAGAAACTGGTGCATATCTCCTATATTCTTTGAAATAGAAATTCCAAATTTGGTTTGTAACTGCATCTTGAGATGCCTGAGTGTCACAAACCATTTTTGGGTCACTGTGACCTTGATCTCTTACCTAGTTTTAAGAGTTATTGTGTCCAGAGCATATCTCCTATATTATTTGATGTAGGAATCCCAAATTTGGGGTGGTGATTTCTTTTGGGATGGCTGAGTGGTGCATACCATTTTGAGTCACTTTGACCTTGACATTGACTTCTGGCCTCATTTCTAGGTTTTTCGTTCTATATTACAGCTAACTTTCCTCAAATGCGTCTTATGATAGACCAATTCCTTTGGGGGCATTCGTCACGTGTTTGTGACATTTCTTGTTTCATTTGGAATTATCACTTATGCATTGTAGCGCGTTGTGGCTCAATTGGCGCCTTTAAATTAAAATAAACTAGCTAAGTATCTGATAATCAGCCAATTTCTGGCTTGCCATTGGGAATTTATGTGTCCAAAATGAGTACATGTACGCCATGTAAGTCATCAGTTATGACTCGACAGGGCTCGCGAAATAGATGGGTAACCGGGTGCCACTTTGGCAGAGATATTTGTAGCTTATAGCATGGCATCAGCGTTGTACAGCTCAAGTCGGATGAAAATCCCGAATTTACGTAGACCTCGAAGTCTCACAAATTACTGATATTGCTTGGGAGCGCAGTGCTTCAGTGGTAGAGTGCTTGACTCGAGACCGAGGGGCCGCGGATTCGATTATCACCGGCGTAACTGCGTTGTGTCACTGAGCAAGAACATTTATCCTAGCTTAGTACTAGTTCAACCCTGGAGGCCCCGTCCCTTTATAACTGAAAGATTGTTGATGGGACGTAAATAATCAAATCAAACAAACAAACAAAACTGATATTGTACTGTTTACCTTAACTTTAAACATTCGTATTAGTAAACTGTAACCGAGCCAGCACGATATTATGGTGTACTTATCGCATAGGCGAGCAACCATGGATTGCTCAAGGATCCACATAACCTGCCAATCAACGTCAACTTAGAATATGCACGCGTGCGATGGTTCAGAAAAAAGGATAAAAAACTTAACCCCCACTGGATAGCTGATCATGCATCATTAATGTTAGGTTATACGGATGGGATAAGCAACACAGTATCATTGGTTAGCCCATAAATAGTTTACAACGAGCTAGATGCATGTTGACTGCTCCCACAAACACACAAAAGCATGATCATCGCGAACGAGTTCGCGCGTACTCCACCCTATCCCCCGCGGCAGATCACCCCCACCTGCCCTCCCTCCCCTTCTCCTCTAAAATGACGCCTACACTCTTTTATGAAATGGAAAATATTAACACAAGTAATTCTGCGTCGTGGGAAGGGTTTTAATAAGCAGGAATTATTCTATTTTGTAGTATTTTTCGAGTCCGCTGATTAATTTACAGGACGCGCGAAACATTTGGGTCGCTTACAGTCATTAAAACTTTATCCTCGTAAGCCTTTCCGTCAAATTAACGATTTTAGCCGAGGATTTATACTTAAGTTAGGTTCACAAAAACGGTGCATTATAAATGCACATTTAAGATAGAATCTTAACTTAAAGAAATATTGGAGTTAAGTTCGTAAAAGTCTACTTAACTTAAGGAGGCATTGTAATTCCGGGCCCTGGTTGATAGACCATATATTCATACACATGAATTTAGGAAAATGACATAATATTACCCATAGTAAATACCAATTTTCAGCCAAGACTGATACAGCATAGTTAAAGTATTTCAATTTATTCTACAACCTAATATACGAATTATCCCATTATCCCAGCTCACGGTGCTGTGTACGTACATTAAAACCCATACTCACAATTCATCCTGCAACAAATGGGCCTTTACGCGACTAAAACTGTATTTGGGGTTTCCGACAAAGCGAGACTTAAACCAGGCGTTTAGCTACAATGACTAGCTAGAAAGTTGAAAATTTACTAGTAGCAAGTTTAAATATGAAACTTTCCACTAAGCAAATAGCAAAGGCGCTGATCAGACTGCGTGGGTGAGCAGGCTGGCCTGCGCCTTTGTTGTACGCAAACCACAAAAGACAGGTTTTCTCATGTTGGGGCACAAAATATCTTAGTTTTTTACTGTGAAATGATGAACGGATGATCTAAATTTACTATTTAACATAAAAGACTAATAATTCCAATTAATTTTTCACATGATATACAAAGAATCTCAAGTTATCATGCAACGTAATTCATGAATGAAATATCTGAATGTATCCTGCAACATATGATTGACGTATTATCATTATTTATCTTGCAACTTGATAGACGGATTATCTCAATTTATCCTGGGAGATGGACTAGTTATTACCTTAATATGTAATGCATCTTGATAGACGGATTATCTCAATTTTTCCTGAGATATGGAATAATAATAACCATTTATTTGTAATGCAATATGATAGATGGATTATCTCAATTTATCCTGAGATATGGAATAGTAATTAACTTAATTTGTAATGCAATAATTTAGATGGAATATATCAATTTATCCTGTGAGAGGAAATAGTAATTACCTTAATTTGTAATGCATTATGATAGATGTATTATCTCAATTTATCATGTGTGAGGGTTTAGTAATTACCTTATTTTGTGATGCACTATAATATATGTATTATTTCAATTTAGCCTGTGAGAGGGAATAGTAATTACCTTATTTTGTAATGCAATATGATATACGGATTATCTTAATTTACCATGTAACATGAAGAAGAATTATCTAAAAGCATTAGTTAAACATGAATTTATTCAAAACTTATTATCTATTTTATCAACAAAAGTGACCTATTCTTTGCACATGAAGTTAGTGTTTGGATAAAACTTAATGCTTCGCCTATTCAGAAAACAAAGTGTTAAAAAGTGTTGATTTTTCACGAATTACAGTGATTTAAATTTAGGCAATTGTCAAATATATCTCCTAAAAAGTTAAAAATAACAGTTGTTGAGTATCATCATAGACAATACCAAATGGAATTTAATATATTCTGAATAGTTGTTGCTTCTGCATTAAACACACAAGCGTTCAAGTAATGCTTATCTTGATGCTTGTTAAAACTACCATTTTATTGTTACTATGTCTTATCGGTAAGGTAACATGTTACAAGTGTGCTGACTAGAAGTGATAAATAAACGCTAGAGCCAAGTGGACTATCGCCTGGGTTTCAGTTTGATTTTTTTCTTTTTTTTTTCTTTTTTTTCTGGTCAAAAATGTCAATATTACTCGAAATCTATAACAAACTTCTAATGCCTTTGATGTGGTATCTATTTATTCTCTTAATTTTAAGAATAATAGCAACAGAAAGAAAATATTGCCACAGTATTGACGACTGGACTCAGGCTAAGTGGCCATAGATAGCTGATCTGAGATGATTTGCACATGTATATAGTTTCTTTATATGTGACTAGCCATGTCCTTACATGTTTCTGATTGATTTTTATAGAAAACCACCTGGTTATGGTGTTAATAACATTTCTGTCAAATAACTTTGAATTTGGAGCATTGGTTTCAAAGGGAAAATGTTCAAAGTACTCTATAAAAGATGCATACGATGAACTGACCCATCCACCTGGTGGCCGTATTCTTCAACAATCCAATTTGTTTAGTTATTTCTGCAGAAGGCCACCCAGTGACAATTTCTGCCAAATTATTTTGAATTCTGATCAGCTTTTCATGAGGATAGTGTCTGCAATGTTTCCATAGTTGCAATAAGCCACGATCCTTGGTAGTCTTTTTCCTAACTGATTAAAAATTGTGCTGTTGTGTTTTGTTTGTAAAACGTTATGACCATTGGCTATAGATAAGCTGTTAAATTTCGTATATAGGTACAAATGGGCAACTGGCCACCTACCCTGGCGGTCCTGTTTTCTAACGATCAAATTCATTTAAATTACTGTTGTAGAAAGTCACTCAATGATCTGGCCATTTCTGCCAAATCGTCTTGAATTCTGATCAGCTGTGTTTAAGAGAAGATGTAAAGTTCATGAGTGGCGAAACAACGAATGAAATAAACACTTTTCCGCTTAATAAGGTGAAATAAAAGTTATGTATGTGACAAAAATTAACGTTCTCTTTACTATATACAATTTTGAAGTGTACCAAATGTTTTGCACCATGAAGTCATGCATAATCGTACAGGAAAATCATATTTATGGTGATAATGTGTCTGTCTTCAAAACTGAAACAGCAGGAGCAGCATAAGCTGGAAAATTAGTTTTTTTTAGCAAATGTGGTCATCATAGTGTATCAGTTTGATAAAACTCTTTCTCTGTGGAGGTAAAATTGGAATAGTTAGACATTCTCATTTCTAAACATCTTTTGTGGTTTAACAGCAGACCTGGGTCAATTACATTGAAATATAATTCATTACATTACAATTCATATCAAAATCATTGCATTACATTACAATTACAACTACATGGGGTTTGATAATGCAATGGATAACATTACAATTACTTCCCAAAGTAATATACATTGCATTACAATTACTTTAAAGGACTTAGAACTTTATTCATATGAAATATAATGAAATTTCATGGCATTCATACAATACAATCTAAAACACTAAAATTAATAAAAATGTAAGAAGCAATTGTTTCAGCCAGCATAGTTCTAACCAGGGTGCTAGTTTTATCTTTGATGAAATGCACATCTAGTCTTGTAATTATTTATTCTTATACATGTATCATAAACTCAAACATTCATTGTCGATCAATTAAAGATTTTCTAAATTGAGCAAAACATTGCCATATTAAAATCATTGTTAATCACTCACCCCTAAGGTATGCTTTGAGCAATTGTACATGTTCTATTGAAAATTGAATGCCTACAGTTTGTCAAATTAAGGCGAATTGATACATTAAACAATATTTCATTTTGTTTTCATATGGTTTCAGAACCTGATAATGCATAAAGAACTGTTCTACTGTCAACATTTAGGCTATAAATCTAAAAGAAGTCAGAGTCATAAAAATATGTGTCTGTACCATAAAAAGTACACCAAAGTACAGTAAAACCTGTCTTAAGCGGCCACTCAAAAAGAAGACCAAAATTTGTTTTCAAGACCGATTATCGCTTAATGCAGGTCAAAAGTATTGCAGAATGCTCCAAGAGAGCATTCTGCAATACTTTCGACCTTCATTAAGCTACCATTTGTCTTTAAGACCTTTGTTTTGTTTATTTTAGAGTTGCCGCTTAAGACAAGTTTTACTGTACTTTCATCATCTCCCTTTAAAATGTTTCTATCTACCTTAATAAAAGCTATGTGTAGTCATTTAACAATGACTTGGCATGCTTACCATAATGTGTGCAATAGTTAGGATTTTGAATGTGACAAATCACTTTTCCGTGATTCTTGGAAGAGAAGTGAATGCAATTTTATAAAAAGATTAAATAGTGACCGAATGACCATATTGTTAACATTTGAATGAATCAGAATTGAAAGGTGAAAACATTTTTTTTTACAATGAAGCTGTACTTTTTTCTGCAGAAAAGATTTTAAATATAAAAAAAATGTTAAAGATTTACCATTGCATGCATGTGAAAACCAATAATGCTAGTGATTGCAAACTTTGAAAATGTACCTCATTTGACTTAAAAATTTGCCAACAACTATCTTCAATATATTTTGAAAAACTACTCTCACTTGATTTAAACCTACCTCATGCTACTTTCAAACTTATACCATACATATGCTAGTGACCAGGGCCTGGAATTACAATGCCTCCATAAAGTTAAGGAAGACTTAAGTAAAGTAATGATTTTTCAGGATACGAAAAATAACTTTACAAACTTTTCAAAAGGATTAGAATAAGAAAGAAAAAACATTTTTTTCTGTAGATCACAATATCTTTGACCACAAGTACTGCGTCGACCCTGGTATTTTATTAAGCATTTAATACAGCATGTTGAAATATCAATACTTAACTTAAGTATTCCTTAACTTTAAGAGAGCTTTGTAGTTCTGGGCCCAGATGTAATTCAAATGTAATTCAAATGTAATGGCCATTACAGGTCATTTTGAATATAATGCATTAAATTACAATTATGTAATGAGAAAAAAGGCCCATTGCATATTACTTTCCATTAGTTTGAAAATATATTTCATTACAATTACATTACAATTACAATTACCCCAGGTCTGTTTAACAACAGCATATTCTAGAGCGAAGATTAGGTGCAAGTGAAATACACCCCCCTCTCGGTGGAATGGGCTGCTGTAATATGCTCAGGGAAGTCAATGAAGAACGTATTCGAGAAAACCCGCCACAATTTGAGAATCGAATCAAGGCTCGGGTGTCATAGTGCACTGGCGGAATTTACCGATACCATTTTACGGATGTAACCAATCATTTACCTGTATAAATCACACCGAGTTTTGTATAGGATTGAATGGGAAAATGATATAAAAAGTGAAAATAAACATATTTCTTCTGATACGACAATTTTTTTTATAAGTTATTCACTTAACATTCAATCTTTGCTCTAAAATATGGTGTTAAGATTTATAAAAATATCTTATTGGGAAATTTCTCCCCTTGGCGATTCCAAATTTACTTCATTGCTGTCAAATTTGTATGCATTCTACAACTTATTTGTTTAGATTGCTTAAAAAGCTATTTTTACCTTCAGATGTAACAATACAAAACAATACAAATCTATTAGCATATCAGCAAAATACAATGCTTTTGGCTATATACAATACAAAATAATATGACATACACCTACTTAGTTTGTTATACAAAACCACAAGCACAGACGGCTGCAGAGACAAACGTCACCACTCCATCCATCACCAATACATAGACGCATGTTCTCACGCACATGTACTGGAGAACAGATGGGTCAAATTAAGATGTTTACGCCATCTTTGCAACCGTTCGTGCCAAGTGAGAATAACTTAAGTATGACAGCTAAGTTTTCAAGAGCTTGAGATCTCAAGGTGTTTGCAGACTTAATGAATTTTGACAATTTAAGAAAAATATTCGAGAATTTGAAGCCATAATAGAAAAAAATTAGCCACAGATGGCCTAGCGGTACTGGGTAAAAGTTCTCTTCTTATATCATTATAGCGAGGGCATACCAGCAGAAAATGAAATTCCAACTCCACCATTGAGTAGAGACGGCAGATCTTGTTCTCTCGTGGAACATTGACATGTCGTCCCTTCTCTATATCCAGACTATGTGCACTTAGTCGAAAAGCAGCGAGCTCCTTCCTTAACTTGTCATTTGAGATATACTCAACATACTTCTCCATTTCAAACTCCATTTTTAAATTGGCAGTAGTATTCGAGTTTAGACGAGTGTGTCTTGATCCACATCTGAATTAAGGGTGAGGTTGGCGCCGTTAAACCGGTTTAAGCCCTCCAGTAAAATATTTTACTGACCGTTCCAAGGCGGTACTTCTTTTGTGGATCTTTTATGTTTTTGTTCTGTCTTGTGTTTGCTATGTCTTTGTGCGCGTCTGTATATATGTGCTTTGTGGTCACCTGCTGGGAAAGGGCTGACCTCTTGGCTCTCGTTTGTTGTGTCTACTGTGAGTTTGTCACTTTCCCATTGGTATCCTGGGTCAGGTGTGGTACTTGATTGTATCGATTCCTGATCGTGCACCCTTACTTACTTACATATATTGGCAAACCGATGTTGAGTCAAGTGATCTCGTATTCTATTCTTAATTACCTCGTAGCACGGAATCTCATCATATTGGTTATGCCACATCTGACTGAATCGAAGATTATCTAGTAAACTCTTGATCCCTTGAGCCCAACAGCGTTTATGCCTGAACCTACTTGGCTGTGTGAGCACGTCTAAGTTATCGATCTGGGTTTGAAAAAGTTTAATCATTAGTGAATTGTTGTTTGCTAAAACGTTTAGCCAATATTTAATACACCTTTCTTTTGCGATTACGGAGAGTGGGTATCGACCCAGATCTCCATAATTAGGGGTTTGGGTTCTCACACCAAGTATGTTCTTGCAGAACTTTATATGAATTTTATCGATGTGTTCGTACTCAGATATTCCCCATACTTCTGATGCATACAAAAGTATAGGGGATACAAGAGAATCAAACAATTTAAGTTTAACTTTTATATCAAAACTCATCCGTTTACTTAAAGCTAAAAATTTGTTAGCTGCCTTCAGCGCTTGCTCCATCAGAGCCTTAACACGTGGTTCTAAATTGCCATTTTTATGAAACTTCATGCCAAGATAACAGAACGAATCCACTATTTCTAGTGGCTCACCATTGTAAGACCAAAATTGATTTTGTTGTGATCTTCTGTTTTCAAAAATGCAGATTTTTGTTTTCTTAGTGTTAACACGAAGTCCTCACTCAGTGAGTCAGTGGAATACTTCTGTAACTTACTCAGTAGAGTCTGAAGCTCTGTCGGGGTCTTGGTGAACAAAATCATCTCGTCTGCAAAAATCAGTAGAAAGGAACCTATATGATTAATACTGATGCCAGTTATTTCACCATCATTATCTGCATTCCGAAGATCAGAGTATACATCGTTAAAGAGACTCAGTCTGCAACTATGAACATTTTTCGAAAAAAAATCTTTTTTAATCATTTGTAAAAGCAGAACTAAGTTAAGTTTTCACAATAAATCTGTTCACTATAGTTGAAAACTGCACGAAAAAGTGAATTATCTTATAAAAACAGGTGTTTTTCTCTTATTGGTAATTATTTGCGTCCCTCCAATAATTATAGACAGTCAAGTTTTAACATAAATGCTGTTGTTTTGATACTGATAATTTGTAAAGATTTACGAAATTGGTGAAATGTATACCTGAATTTTAGTTTTCTTACTGTGTTCTTGAAAAATAGAAACATTAATTTAAACATTAAAAGATCGAAAGTTACAGACTATGCAGCTTTAATGAAAAGGATGAATAGTAAGGATGACAATTGTTTACCCTGCTTTACCCCCAGTGCGATTTCAAAGAAGCTGGACACATCAGATTGTATCTTAACTGCTGCTAACACCTTGCCATACAGAGACTGCAATATATGTGTAAATTTAGAACTAACACCATTTTCAACAAGTTTAAGCCAAAGCGCCTCATGTATGACCGTATCAAACGCCTTTTCATAATCAATGAATGCGCATTATAATTTGCCGTTATCCTTTAATGCGTGCTGAACCAATGCATGCAATATAAAGATACCGTCTGACGTGCTCCTGCCAACCCGAAATCCAAATTGAAACCTCATTGTCTTCACACCATGTGTTCATGCGATTTCTAAGTACCAGTGAAAATAGCTTGGCAGAGACACTTATAAGCATTATACCCCCATAATTATTTGGATCATTCCTATCACCCCTTTTATGGATTAGTACAATTAAGGCTTTACACCATGACTCCGGATAGACGCCACTTCCATAAATCTTATTATAAATTTTAACCAAGTATGGTACCATAAATTCCTTAGCATCAATGAAGAAATGACGTTCACTGCCACGTTGATGACCCACCATGTTACTGTCCTGGCTCTGTTCAACATACCGACTACCGTTTATATACAGCTTATCATATACTAATATCGCATGCTTGCCTTCGCTTTTCGTTTGTTTAAGAAGGGGAACCAACTTTCGGCGTCTCTGCTGGATTTCCACTGGATATTGGTCTCCCACGCTATACCGCGAATTTCTCAATTTCTCTGCTGCAGCCTTCTTTATTGTTTCTTTGTCATGAAATTAATATAAAGTTTCCTTTTAAAAGGATAGTTTGCCCAGTTTTCCTCATGAATTACTGCCCTATTGATTCTTAGGAAACCACCCAAGATGCAGTATTCAAGTTTGATAAATTTTAATCTCAAAAGTGAGATAAGTACATTAAGTAACACATAAAATTGAAAGATGGGTGAAGTATCAGTTTTCTGTTCAATGTCAATGTCAATAAAACATTAAGTAGCTATTCGATTTAAAATAACTGTTACCTTCTGAGTAACTGTACACATGCTACTAATTAGTCTCATCCTCTCTTTGAATTGTCTGGGTCAAAATTTGTATTTAGATGCACTTTTTTGTTTAATAATTACGCATGTGTTCTTATCCGATTGGAGTGATTATGACCCCTATGTTGGGGTTTCAGGTTATGCTTACCGAAAGTTCTGTAACTCCCATTGATCATAATACACATTCAGTGTAAACTGGCACACAGATGTAGTGTTTGGTTAGGCGAATGCTTTATATTTTACTATTACTCTATTTACTGGTCTGATACCAGTCTAGGAATCCTTATCAGAAGCTACAAACATGCAATAATCACATTGAAACTTCACCGCTCAGATCAGAACAGGTATCTGTGTAGACTACCCCCTGCAAAATTTTGTTCTAAAAATTGGAGGTGTTCTAGTAGTAGAACTGTTCTAGAACATTTAGAACTGTTCTTAACCCGGTAAATATGCTTGTTCTAGAACTCTTGTTCTACAACTGTTCTAGAATATGTTCTAGAACAAATAAAAAACATTCTAAAACTTGTTTTATTCGAAAACTGTTCTTGAAATAGTCTAGAACATTTTAGAACAAATCAAGAACCAATAAGTTCTACAAATGTTCTAATAATATTCTAGACAATTTTAGAACTTTTCAAGAACAAAATAAGTTGAAAGAAACTTTTGAAAATGATTCAAATTAAGTTCTAGAACATTTGTCTTACTTTTTAGAACTAGTTAATTCTAAAAATATACTAATAATTCTAGAACATTTTTGGAACTTCTCAAAGGGAAAATAAGTTAAAGAATTGTTTTCCATTTACTATTCAAATTTAGTTCTAGAGCTTATTTAGTACTTTTGTAGAACCAAAAAGTTCTAGAAATGTTCTCAAAAGTTCTAGAACATTTTAGAACATTTCAAGAACAAGCATGTCATAGCCAGATGGATGGTGGGAAAACACAGCTGCCAGAAATTGAGGGATAATATGGAGGCTCTTCCAAAAATATTTGTTTGGCAACTTTTAGAATGCAAACATGATAGTAGTATAGAGTGTCTGAGACAGTGAGTAGGCCCGAGACACAGTTTTTAATGTTAATTGTTACTGTGGTCTTCAAGCTGAAATGCATGGCAGTGTTTTGAAATGGGTGGGGTAACAGGGTGGCGACAACTGACAACATTCAGGCCAACGTAGGGCCTCTGTTATGTTTTTTTAATAATAATTATTCCTCAGTTGATGTTTATTTATTTTTATTGAGTCACCTGCATGAGCATGAAATACACTTTGGTATTAATTTTTTTGGGGTTTAACCTAAATTTGTTAACAGTGTTTCAGATATAATAAAGTGGCATTTCACAGAATCATATTTCCAAATGATCTACTAGGGCTAGGGAAATGTGCCTTCTGCTCAATGACATTCCTGACCATGGCCATTTAAAATATCTACTAGAATAATTCAGAGACATTTATTGAACCCTTTATGGGACATCTTTGGGAGAGGTGTTCTACAATTGTTCCAGAAAGTTTCTAAATGCTTGTTCTGGAACAGTTCTAGAACAAACCAAGGTTTCCTCTAGAACAGTTCTGCAACAAACTATAAGCACATTTTTAAAATTGTTCTGGAACCATTCTAAAAATGTTCTAGAATAATTCAGAGACATTAACAGAATGTTAAATGGAACATTTTTTGAGGGGTGTTCTACAATTGTTCCAGAAAAATAATAAAGGTTTGTTCTAGATCAGTTCTAGAACAAACCAAGGTTAATTCAAGAACAGTTCTAGAACAAACCATTACAACATTTCTGGAATTGTTCTTGAACCATTTTAAAAATAATCTAGAAAAATTCAGAGACATATTTAAAACGTAAAATGGGACATTTTTTGAGGGATGTTCTACAATTGTTCATAAAAGTTCTAAAGATTTGTTACGGAACTGTTCTAGAACAAATTTGCAGTGTTCTATAGCAGTTCTAGGAAATATCTTTATATTTTTTCTGGAACTTTACTTGAACGAATCTTTTGACCTTGGCTTTAGCAATTGTAGAACAAAATTGTCCCATTTAACGTTCTACATCTGTCCCATAAACATTCTAGAACATATCTAGAACAGTTTCAGAGCAGTTCTTGACCATAGTTCTAGAAAATTCTAGAACTTATCTAGAAAAGTTCTTGGCCATTGCGCACTACTTTGGTTGTCATTCAATATTAAATCAGGGGAATACAGCGGCTCATTGTAAGAATGATTCAAGCATCACTGGAGATACTCCTAATGTGTTGTGTGCTTTCCACTTACTCCTTTGCTTGGTACTGATTCAATTCATGGGACAGTCTGATCTTATTGAAAAAAAAATGACTGGGAAGAAAACGGTTTAAAACATTTATATGAATATAAGAGCTAGACTGCACAACCGGGTCATGAATGTGCATCCTAGAAGTGCTCGAGATCAGAAATATGAAAATTCAAAATAATTCCAATGAAATAGAAATAATTTCACAAAATGTTCCTAATAATGCCCTCTACCAAAGAGAGGAAGAATGCAAAGATCAGGAATCGATACAATCAAGTACCACACCTGATTCAGGACATCGAATGGGAAAGTGATAAAAAACAAAAAAACATCACACATAGGAAAGGCAAGAGATCATCCCGTTCCCATCAGGTGACCACAAAACTGCAAGACACAGGCTCGACAATATGTCAAAGACAAACCCAAATCCACAAAAAAGTACTGCTTTGGAACGGTCAGTAAGAAAAGCACTGGAGGGCTAAAAATAGTTTCCAAATTTCACAAACTTTTCCCCTTGACTGAACAAAATGTCCTGCAAAGCTTAAAATAGAAATCTCCTCCTGAAACACTGTTCCAAAATCAATGGAATTTCGGCCAGAAATCCTCTATAAAAATAAGACAAACGGGTCTGGGGCCAGTGATCCTATTCTGAAACATTTATATAGCAGAACATTTTTTCATATTCTGTTTACGTTCTCATTTAAATGACACTTCCTGGCAGCCTCAGAAGGTACATGTATAACAAAAACGGTAGCTGAAAGTACCATTTTAATCAGTGCGAATTGAATGTGAATATATATAAATGAATCGGGACTGGGGCCAGTCAAAGTAAACATAACATGTGCGGATCAGGGAATTTTTATCGGGGAGGGGGGTCCAGACCCGACGGCAAGAAAACAGCCTTGACAGCGATTTTTTGTGTTTGTTTGTTTTGTGTAGTTCTCAACCTATTAACAGAGGGGTTCCAATGGTTTTATTTCAGAGAGGGTCTATCATATGAGGAATTCTCGGATATACCAATGTTTCAGGACTGGGGCCAGTCTACACTAAAGTTACATGTATAACAAAAACAGTAGCTGAAAGTACCATTTTAATCAGTACAAATTGAATATGAATATATATAAATGTTTCAGGACTGGGGCCAGTCAAAGTAAACATAACATGTGCGGATCAAGGAATTTTAATCAGGGGGGGGGGGGGGGGGGTCCAGACCCGACGGCAAGAAAACAGCCTTGACAGTGTTTTTTTTTTTTCTTTTTTTTTGTTTGTTTTTTTGTTTGTTTTTTGTAGTCCTCAACCTATTAACAGAGGGGTTCCAGTGGTTTTATTTCAGAGAGGGTCTATCATTTTCCAGGGGGTCCAACTTTTTCCAGGAATGGGGGGGGGGGGGGGGCAAAATGTTAATTTCTATAGAAACCCATATATAACTTGTGATTTCCTATCCGCCCCCCCCCCCCCCCCCCCCCCCCCCCGGCTGGATCCGCGCATGCATAATAACCTTTATTCATCCTGTTCATCCTTGTTAAAATGCCACAAAATTTGCAACAGACAGTATTTGTTTGTTTTGCTGGCTATAGGAAATCACAATATCTTGTGAACTGTCCGCTTGCATATGATACACAGCTAAATCTCTCTGAAATTTAAGAAAATTATAATAAAATTTCAAGATCTAGATCGTAAATTGCGTGTAAGGGTTAGGCCATTTTGCATAAAATAGGCTAGGAGGAGGAAATAAAAATAAAAATAAAACGCTCAAAAACTTCCAGTCGGAATGAAAATAAAAAAAATCTCAAAACTTCGAACTTTATTTTATTGTTTTTTATATGACATCAGAAATTAGCTTGTGATAGACCAGTCACGCATCTAGCTACACATCTATGAGTTGTAAAAACATTCAAGTACCGTATGCTCTCCCGATGAGGAGCATTAAAATGTTTGAGAGCGCAGTGGCTCAGTGTAGGACAATATCCCCCCGGACACCCCCCCCCCCCCTGCTAAAATTTGTATACGTGGACATAATCCCCCCCCCATGAATTTTGCAACATGGACATAATCCCCCCCCCCATGAATTTTACTACATGGACATAATCCCCCCATTGAATTTTACAACATGGACATAACCCTCTCAGACGAAATCCCCCCCCCCTACGCACACACAAACACAATCTATACTCTATTAAAGCTTCCAAAAACATTTCCTACAATTCATTAAAAAAAACTTTCAGGAGCGCTATTAGAGTGTCAAATGGTTCGGACTCAGTTCAGGGTCAAGGTCTGTGGGTCCTGATCTGGGTCCAAACTGTTTGCGAAAGTTATCAGGTGTCAAAAGTCACCACTTGGAGACAAGGGGTTAGTAAGATCCATTTAGAATATTACATAAAAATAGTAGTTCATTGTTAAAATTATGGTGACCTTATAATCAGGGACCAAGCTGGCCATCAACTTTAGGGAGAAATCTTCTCCATAGGATGAGAATTCAGGGAGAGGTGATAGATGTGATAGATATAAGTTAGTGCAGAAAAGTACTTTTATAATTCCCCTTCAATAATCCTGCCCAACTCTTTTATATGCTGGATATTTGTCATCTGCTGACTTCAATAAAAAATCTCCCAGCTACACTATCAGAGTGTCAAACAGTTTGGATCTAAATCAGGACCTACATTATGTCGGGCCTCATCAGGGTCCAACCGATTTCAATATTGTAAATACATTTCAAATACATAAAAAATTATCTTGCTTTCCCCAACTTATCTGAAGCTCTGTATCGAGCTGACCTGAGATGACCGACACATCAGTCTGAAAATCAATACATACATGTATCATGCAAGACCGACATGATAGTTTATTGCATGCTTATTAAAGGTAAATAAACTTAATATCGTCAGGGACTTTCTATAACAACCTCGAACAAATACTGCTTCGAGATAACAACTAAATAGAGAGTCCTTGATTTCTGGATGACAGCATGCAAAGAGTTACAGCTACTAGCAGGTAAAGGGTAAATCAGTGAGTTGCATCAGAAATATACATGCTGCAACTTTTAATGACCAGACCAACTTGCGGTTTCATTCATTGATGACTCAAAAACTTCAAAGGGAGAATCATGTTTCGTCTCTGCAGATATTTTTCTGCATTACTTTTATCAAAATAACCTTTCAGGATAACATCAGCGTCTCAAAAAGCTTGGACCCAGATCAGCCCAGACGTTCTAATCTTGGTTCAAACTGTTTGCGACGACAAAATTAGCCGCTAGCAGTCAAATAGTGGATTTGACAGAAAATACCGTGTCAAGTGTTGTGTTAACGGGAATATATTATTAGTTGATCTCGGAGTATTGCTGTTTTAAAATGATGTTAATTGGAGTTTTAATAAGGGGAGAGTGTGAAATACCAGGTAGGTCAATTTATAAACTGGAACAATCGATATTGAAAATTTTCAAGTTTTCGATAGCTGGCGACTACATGACTATCGAGCAGGGCCGGACAACGTACTCGTTTTTGTTTTTTCGGAGAAAAAATGGTACAATCGGCGGCTATAAAACAGGGTCGGTTGGCAAACTGTAAACACACATATTTTTTTTTTTTTTTTTTTTTTTTTGGCCTTAGCGGATCCTACAATAAATCGTCCCAAATCAAAGTTTCTCATTTATTCAACACAGGCGGCCGTGTTGCGTTATATCGGCCGACTATTTTTAACAATGACAGGGGGTTGCGTCAGACAGCTAATCTGCAGTGCGCATGACCGGATTTCCGAAAAAGTCAATCTGAAAGTTTGCTGCTTCGAAAGCAGCAAACAAAAACTTGACCACAATCGATCTTATTTTATTTGGTCTTGGTTGGCCAATTCTATGGGCCCGATCAATTTTGACATTCTGGCGCACATTAGCAATGTCCAGCTCCAGCTCACAAAAATCGAAAATTTTGTCAATACATGCCTCATTGCGCTGATTATAGGGTTGCTCTGGAAAATTGAAAAGCAGCAGGTTATCGCGCATGCTACGTCCTTTAAGCTCAATTAGCTCTTCTTGTATCTTAGTGTTCTGCTCCCTAGTTTTTCTCAATTCATTCTGTATCTGCGACTGTGTATGCGCCAACCTCTTCTGGTCATCACAAAGTTCTGATAATTTTACAGAGTCATAATTTTTTTGCACTCTTCCAGATCAGAGACAGTTTTATGGATACTTTTGACTGTGTTTTTATTCTCACTTAACCGAACTGTCAATGCCGATATTTTGCCATTTTAACGCAGTAAATGTTTGTCAATTGAATCAAGTGACCTTAATCGACTGTCTACGAGGCTGTTCAAATATGAATGCAAGTTGCTTCATAACTTTCGTCACATATATGCTACGACAAAATGGTATAAGTTTCTATAAAGGATTATATGTCACCTTTAAACTGACACCAGACCTAAAGAAAAATACTGTATACTTATTGAGTTTTAGCCCTTTGAATGAGGGTCAATTTAGTATACTAACAAACTCAATGCTACGAACATACCAGTGATCTAGACGAGCGTATAATTCTTCGATAAATCAGTGAAATTTCTTGACATTTTTAAGAAAGCATCCCTATATACTTATATAATGATTCTGTGAAAGTTGCGAAAATCCGACATGTTTTTGTTAAAATACATCGAATCGTTTTCACTAAAGTCTCCTTATGTTTGCAAATAAATGGTAAACAAAACACCACCTTTCAGTTTTCAGTTAAACTTTTCTCTAACAAAATGCACTAAGCAACATTTAAACTAGTTTTGACTCAAAGACAATATGTTGATCACTCATACTAAGTTGTTGCTACAAATCATTGAAGGGTAGTGGGTATATTTTTAAACGCTAAAAGCCTTTTTATTTAAGTCAAAACTGCCTTAAGTGAAGGGGTTATATAACCTATACTTAATTTTGCTGCCGTAACATTGCGGTTTTAATCTCAATTTGAACGTTAACTTGAAGTTTTACCAAAATAGGCATTATTTACAATAAAATTACTCACCTGCTCTTAAGGACTAGACAGATCGAACATAATTTTATAATGTAAACACGCCATTAAGAAGCAGAAAAATGCTTGAAAAAAATGCTATAAAATATGATAACTCTGAAAATAGGGGACGGAGCGTTTTGAAAACTTCCTTATGACATATTAAGCATGTTTTAAGCAAAACACAAAGAAAAATACACAGCAATGTTCATTATTGCATCACCAGTAGATAACTCAAAATGACGTTTATCATAAAATTAATGACGTCACAAACGTGCCTGTTTACTCGAGATTGAAACAGAATTATATAAACTTTTTCCTGCATGCGATTTTGTCAATGTACCTTAAACTTGCATCTAAAATTTAGTGCCATTTTGTCTAAAACTACGAAAGATATGACACTATATCCGCACATGTACCAACACGTGTATGGCAATTTGCTTCAGAAAAACTTTAGTATACAGGAATGACCTTTATATAAGCGTCTGTAACTCGAGAAATATAGTGAGTGTTTCTTTATGTCTGGTGCCGTTTGAAAGGCGGCAAATAGTTCTTTCCAGAAAGGTATGACATTTTGTCGTAGCATATATGTGAAGAAAGTTATGAAGCTACTTGCATTCATATTTGAACAGCCCTCGTATTGAGTCCAAACGGCTCATGATAGCTTCATTTAATACTGTATTCTGCATTCCTGCATTTGAAAAGTGTTCACTTTGACCCTTAGCTTGCTGAGGGATAAAATATTGTGGCTTGGGAACGCTACCATTTTGTTTATCACTGCAACTGTCATTATGCTGACTGTTCGTTTGTATAGGAGTTGTCATGCTATTCGATACCTGGCTAGCAACTGCTGTTGATTCTGCAGTCTGGTGAATAGTTGCTCTCTTCTCTGACTGCCCACTTTACCTGTTTACACGCCCTCGGGCGACTGTTGTGACTTTGTGCGCTTTTTCCTATTCTTTTGGTTTGGCTTATGTTCTGCACTTGCCTCCGATTTATTACTTTGCCCACTTGCTTGTGTTGCTCTCATATTTTGACGCCATTGATAAGAAGCATTTGTGAAAAGTTTCAGATCAAAGTCATACCTCAAACTCAGATTATCCAACAAAAAGTTCCAAACCCTTGAGCGCAGAGAAAAATACGACCGCCATATTGCTGACCACGTGATTCATTAACAATGAAAGCATTTTACGACAAACTTTTATAAGTTATCACCACAGAGGGAAAATTATATGGTTTTCTTGGATATAATTATTTACAAAATAAGTATTTTATAAATTTCTTCCCGTTTGCGAAAAATAAAAGGAAGATACAGACAGCTTGAAAATTTTCTAAGTCCACCTCCGTAGGTACAAGTCAAAACGTTTATTCTTCTTGTGTGCTCATTGCTTGATAAACAAGATTTGTATATGTTCTTAAATTTAGGAATAGGGATACATACATGTATCGCTAAAATATGTGCTTGGGGAGGCTGTGGTGAACTCTATATCTTTGACCACAAGAACTGAGTCGACCCTGGTAATTTATTAAGCATTTAATACAGTATGTTGAAATATCAATACTTACTTAAGTCTTCCTTAACTTTTAGGAAGCATTGTAATTCTGGGCCCAGATGTAATTCAAATGTAATTCAAATGTAATGGCAATTACAGGTCATTTTTGAATGTAATACATTACATTACAATTATGTAATGAGAAAAAGGCTCATTGCATGTTACTTTCCATTATTTGAAAATATAATTCATTACAATTACATTACAATTACAATTACCACAGGTCTGTTTAACAACAACATAGTCTACAGCGAAGATTTGGTGCAAGTGAAATACAACCCCCGGTGGAATGGGTGCTGTCCATTCTAAGGCAGTGGTTCAGGTGTTGGTGGTGTATTGCTTATTGCTGCTCCCATTGTTTGTTGGGGTTCTGTGTTTGGTCTTTGTTGTGTACTAAGTGTCCTTTCTAGTTTTGTAATCATCTCGATGGGCAAGAGAGAGATGGTTATTTTACTTTGACGTCATGTGACTGTTAGTGTTCTATGACTCTTCCTCATGGTGCCGTGGGTTGGTCTGCACTGTATGATTGTAGTATTTCCTGATTATACTCACTTGCATATTTACTACCAAAATGTTCCTTGTAGTGCAATTAAGAAAAATGAATAGCCACACTTTTTTGCTTTGCCCACTGATAAGCAAGTGACGTTCGAAAATCTGTAGTATGCTCAAGGGAAGTCAACGAAGAACGCATTCGGAAAAACCTGCCACAATTCGAGAATCGAATCATGGCTCGGGTGTATGTAAGGAGCATTACGCGTAGTACTATGCACCAAAAAGCTTCATTTTGTTAGCAGGAACTAGCGTTTGGAAAATTAGTTCTGTAGCATGTTGGTTTAGTTCTATTAAAAGCGATTATTGTGATTATCAAAAAAGCTTACATGTAATCAGCAGAATAAATGAGGTTAAAGATAAGAGTGCGTATTTTAAAATTATTTTCTTATTTCTCAACCAAAACGTATGCTGTGGGTAATGAGAAGGTTCTTTTTAGCACGTTCTTTTGAGCATCCCTAACACATGTTTAAATGAATGCAATTTTAGGTACACAAACGATCCCTATCTGGACATATGTAAAATATGTTTCTTAAGAAAATCTAACACAATTACAAAATGCACGTCTAAATGTGAAGCGCTAAATCCCTATAGACTTTAGATTGATATCAATTGGTTTGTTTGTTTTCATTCATATTATTTCAGCTAATAATTGCTATCGAAAATGTGCATTTATGAGCTGCTGTCTGTTGAAGGAATCGATTATACAAATGCACTTTTAAAATAGTTTTTTGTGTTTGTTGACATCCATTGATATTCTATGGTCTGTTCGATGCTATCCAGGTTTGGCTATTGGTTCACTTCGGTATATGGTTCTGGGTGGCTGTGGGTATTTCAATGGAATGGGTTGTATATGGTGTTTAGTGGATTGTGTGGATTCGGGTGTTTTGGTCGTTTTTGTGGTTTGGGGTGCTTCAGTGGAGTTTGTGGTATGGGTCTTCAACTGACTTGTTGTTTTGTGATGTTTCAGTGGATTGGTGGTTTTGGGTGTTTTAATAGGCCTTAGTAGTATTCAATGTCTAAATGTGAACATATATACGGCCGTTTCAAAGACAGATCAGAATCGTTGTAAACACAAAATATATTTATGTTGGGTAGCCAGCAGAAACATCAAGCGTAATGTATGTTGAAATGGTCGTTTAATTAACGACGAGTTTGGCTATAATACATTCACAAGATATGATGATTACTTACTACATACATTACAATTAATTATAATAGGAAGCGTAGTGGCTCTGACTCGAGACCGAAGGGCCGCGGGTTGGAGCCTCACCGGCGTCACTGCGTTGTGGTCCTTGAGCAAGACACACTTATCCTAGCTTAGTACTGGTTCAACCCAGGAAGACTCATCCCTATATAACTGATTGTTGATGGGACGTAAAGAATCAAATCAAACAAACAACTTACAATTTATGTAATAAAGCATAATACATATTGATTTTAAAGTTAACGAAGCAAGTCAAAATTAAAACAGCATGGGCGAGGGAGAAAAGTACAACTTTTAAGTCTCCACCCTTGGGAAATAACTACAACTTTATGTCAAAACTAAACAACCACGCACTTAATCCAAGTAAAAAGGGGGGGAGTAATGGGTGGGTTAATTTAAAAGAGACACAATATTACAATAATTCAGTCAATGCACATTGCTTGCGAGAGACTAACTACTATAACCAGAGAGTGTAAGCTAAATTTAGAGCACAGAAAGTTTAGCATAATAGCTAGCCCCCGACATAAATGAACTTAAGCGTCTGGTTTTAGCGCATTTTGCTACCGGGGTTGGTTAGAATTTATATATGATCACATTGAAACATTGAATACCGCCCAAGCCCTTGAAATACTCGTAACCACTGGTCCACTGAAATACCCCCAAAACACACATTCTATTGAAACATCTCAGACAAATAAAAAAACACACACTATAATACAATAAACCACACAGTCCACCTAACAAACAAAACCGTCCAGTCCTCGCAAATCCCAGACTGCTCAGTCTATTGAAGCAACGTAACAAAGACAGCAATGATCAGAAATCGATGCAATCAAGTACCACAGCTGTCCCAGGATTACAAATAGGAAAGTAACAAAATCACAATAAACACCACAAGCAAGAGCCAATGGGTCATCCCTTTTCCCCCAGGTGACTGCACAACGCAGCTATGAACAGACGCGAAAGCATGACAAACACAAGACATAAATAACACAAATGATCCACAAAAGAAGTACCGTCTTGGAACGGTCAGTAAAAATATTTTACTGGAGGGCTTAAACCGGTTTCACGGCGCGCCAAACTCACCCTTAGTTCAGATGTAGATCAAGACACATAGATGTTTGGATTGCATGAAAGACCACTAACTTATCCATGCATCGTCTGGGCTGCGACGCTACAACCTGTCTTTGTGGGTTTGCAAACAACACCGGCGCAGACCAGCCTGTGCATCATTCGCTTATTGGAAATTATCATACTAAAATTTGCTACAAGCGAAATCTTATATATCTAGCTAGTATTCTATGTAGCTGAGGAGACTAGTATGAGTCTCGCCGAAGACAGGTTTTGTCGCGTCGATTATTCGCCCAATTATTCTAGTTCATTGAAATGCTGCAAAAACATCCAGTCCACTGAAACTCCCCAAAACATGAAGTCCTTTGATACACTCCAAATTGCAGAGTAAACGATCAAAACCATCCAGTCCACTGAAACTCCCCAAAACATGAAGTTCGTTGATATACTCCAAATCGCAGAGTAAACGATAAAACCACACAGTCTTTTACAACATCCAATTGAGACACCCTAAATCACCAATACCATTGAAAACCCTAAAACCACTCAGTCCAGCGAAACATCCACACTACTCAGTCCAACACGTAGACTGGCTCCAGTCCTTAAAACAATTTTTCATCAATGTGTCATATTATATACTTGTAGCCATTCTTACTCTGGTGGCTCTGTTTTAAGAAACAGAGCCATCAGAGTATAAGATTGGCTACAAGTACATGATATGACACATTGATGAAAAATTGTTTTAAGGACTGGAGCCAGTCTGTCCAACACGGAACACGTCCACTAAAACACCTCAAACATTGAATCACCATAATTGAATTAAAAGAATCAGCCCCTACTGCTCGTACCTCCAAGTCCATTGAAACTTCTAAAGTAAGTAAGGGTGCAAAGATCAGGAATCGATACAATCAAGTACCACACCTGACCCAGGATACCAATGGGAAAGTGACAAACTCACAGTAGACACCACAAACGAGAGCCAAGAGGTCAGCCCTTTCCCAGCAGGTGACCACAAAGCACATATAAACAGACGCGCACAAAGATATAGCAAACACAAGACAGAACAAAAACATAAAAGATCCACAAAAGAAGAACCGCCTTGGAACGGTCAGTAAAATATTTTACTGGAGGGCTTAAACCGGTTTAACGGCGCCAACCTTACACCGGGTAGGCGGCAATCGAAAACGTCAATACTATCGATGAACGTGGATAAAAAATCGTTAGAAATAGAGTTTTCGATTGTCATTTGTCGCCCGACTGGCGACAAATGGCAATCAAAAACTCTGTTTCTATCGATTTTTTATCCGCCTCCATAGATTGTTAAGAGCGTTTTCGAATGCCGCCTACCCGGTGTGAAACCACCTATTCCATTGGAGAAAAGTATTGATTTGTTGCTGTTGTTTTTTTTTAATCAATAATCTTCTTTGATACAAAGGGCATTAATATAAATCTTGTTTTTGTTGTTGTTGTTTTGTTCTCTTTTTCTGTTTATTTATTTATTCATTTTGTATTTTGTTTGTTTATTTTATAAACTTTACCTTGTATTGAGAATGTTTTGTTTGTTTGTTTTTGTTGCTTTACGTCCCATGTCAACAGCTATGGTCATTGCGGGACTTCACTTAACCACACCTTTTCCTGGGCAGGCTTGAGCAAGCGGTTAACCAGTAATTTGTGCACATACCTTCGCTTGTAACTGACAACAACCCTTCTTGAATAAATCAGCGGAAGGGAGGAGAATGACCGTAGAAATTACTTCAGTATTGAGAATGTAATACCGGGTCAGACTATTTTACATGCATCATATAACAGAATCAGAGTTTAGCTTCGAGTTTTATATTCTTATCTGGATATCTGAACTTAACATTTCGTCTAATCGTTTCTTTCCTGGGTGTGGTTTTGGCGATTTGTGTGCAATAATCTAAAATATGATAGAATAACAAAGCAAAAGTTATTGCAACAAGGAAGCAGGAAGTATCATCAGTCTTGTCATATTTAGTTACTAATTTGATCCAGGTCGTTCACGATCCATAGGTCCACAATTACGTGATTTTTAAGGGTAAAATGTGAATGTTTTCTTAGCCATCAGTCTAAACATGTATTGTGGGTGCTAAAAAGAACCAGCTCATTGAGACGGTTCTTGATAATGGTCAGCCAGTTTCTACTGCATTGTGGGCCGATTAAAATGCACTGGTAGACGGCATCTAGGCGACCAACGGAGAATTTTCGGATCATCTTAGGGAAGTACATGTTCACTAATTAAAATGCTTTGACAGCTTAAAGCTATAAAACCCAGATAACCTGGAATATGCTAAGCACTAGTTTGGGAAGAAAGAGACCCATTGGAACATCACAGACCATTGATATGCCACAAACTGACATTTCAAGTTTGCTTGGTGCTTTTCGTTCGGTCCTGTAATCTATTAGTCATCCTCGACCTGCCTGGCACGTGACATAAAAAAAGGCGCGTGAGTTGAAATAGCTAAGGTAAATGATACAGCATGTCATCATTCGAGTCTGGTACCTGTATTACTATAGCGCTACGTAATCTATGTGGGTAGTCATTCGCCATTATCATCCATTATCTTATCACCGTGCAAACACATTATTGCTATGTCATGTAATTTACAATGAAAAAAGTTTAATTCTTACCGTGAGATAAAGTGCTATTTTGGAATATTTATACGTGCGCTGAAACTTAGCCAGCGTCCCAACACTGGCCACTATCGGCCCGCCAGCGAAACGTCATCCAGATGGATGATTTTGATGGCGTTTCGCTAGCGGGTCGATAGTTGCCCGATTTTACTTGTTTACTGGGAACAGATCTTATGGGTATGAAATGGTCTCCTTGATGCGATTCTAACGCGTATCTGCTCACTACTACATTAATGATTGCAAGAAATGACAACCCGCACAAAAAGGAACATTTGTCTACATGAGTATTTCTAAAAAAAAGCTGCCATTTTACATATACATATACATGCTGACGTATGCACAATCTGTATTTACAAACAATTGTAATGACTAATGAGTGACTAGATCCATTCCTTGCGAAAAGGTCTCAACGATGTGAAAATATCCCTTCTAACAGAACAGCAAAAGTACACGTATATATGTTAATAAAAATTGAATTTAAAAACAAACAAACGGATTGGTGCCAAATATGGATGCCTGTCATTCTGTAAAGCTAAAAACTGATGTTGAACTGATTCAAAGCGTGGACCGCGTTTCCCGCGCAAAGTCCGCTTTTTAACCCATTTATGCTAATGGAGTTCCCCGCCCTTATCAATTCGACGAATTCATTTCGCCTTTAACATGTTTAAGGGTTGTTGGCGGAAAATCGGTTTGTGGTTTACTGATGTAGGTAAATTATACCCTAGTCGCGATTTCTTAACGTGGAAAATATGGCTTTCGCGAAAATAAAATTCTCATCGATAATTTCCGAATTTACAGAAACATAAATCTCAAAGGAAAGAAGTAGATTGTTATTTGGACATTCTACCTAAACCACCAAGGTACTGATCATTATACCACCTTTACCAACTTAAGCATGAAATATCACTTGATGTGCAAGGTCTACACTGATGTAGGTGGTATAAGATAGTTATACCATGTTTGTCAACCTGTACGTAAGACAACCCACTCGCTAAAGCTCGTGGATTATCTCCACGTACAGGCGGACAACCCATGGTGTAACTATTACGTATATAATGTACCATTCACACGTAACTGGAATATCCACGCCTACCGTGTGCAAAACTTCCTGATTTAGTTTCCTGCTTAAAAAATAGGCCATAGGTATTTCATTCTAATTAAGGTGTTCTTTATGTTGAGTCGATTTTTTTCCGCATTTGGTTTATCAGATTAAATATAGGTTGATGTTTTTTTACATTTTTCGATAAATTCTGCAAAATACAAGTTATTCTCAGTATATGTGGAGGGAATATGGACCTTGATTTTCCTCACATTGTGTAAATGTATAGTTTCGTGTCGCAAGGCTTGCGCAATTAGTTATATCATTTGAACCAACCTGTAATGAAAACGTTATCAACAATTTCGATAACAAAAATTAAAAACCCTAGTGTTCATTGTGAAATCAGAGTTAATTTTGAAAGTGTGAAAGCATTCGGATTTATTAATTAGTGGTATTACTAACAACTATTTACATTGTAGATAACACTATATCTTAAGCGAGAGTGGGTTTTAACTGTAAATTCAGAATTTTTCGCGAGAATTTTATTTCCTCGAATAGAGTTTAAAAACATATTTGTCACGTTAAAAATTTGCATCTACGGCACGATTTACTTATAGAATGATTTCGCCATTTCGCGAAGGTTTTATTTTCACGAAACTTCGCCTCCGCGAAGGTTCGCGAAAATAAACCCTCGCGAAAAATTCCGAATTTACAGTATTAAAGGAGAATTGGTTGTAAAAATTAAACAGTATTGACGAAATGTCGGAAACTGATAAAGGAAACGTTGAACAAAGACAGAGACATTTAGACAACATAAACCAAGGACAACTGAACAACACAACGACAGTTCCTCAAGTTAGGCAAAACTACAACACGATACCAAACGGTACTCCCGGTGCCATCGCCGGTCCTGCGTACATGTACAACCCTTCCTACGTCACAGATAACCGACCAATCGTTGTGATCCAGCCAGAGAAAAAATCGATAGTCGAAGCATACCTTCTGTGGCTGTTATTGGGTTTTCTTGGCGGCCATCATTTTTACCTGAAGCGTACAGAATGGGGCATTCTCTACCTCCTCACTGGCGGGCTAGTGGGATGCGGCTGGCTCATCGACATGTTCCGACTGCCCTATCTTGTGTCGCAGGTCAATAAGAGGGATGCTGGAGACGAGAACGTAAAGAAAAAGAATATCAGCGATGCTTATACAGTTTGGTTCCCTTTCGGACTGCTCGGTAAGATACACTATTAATCACTAAAGCGCCAATCACGACAAAAGTCTGTCACGGGCCTCAAAATACCTTAAAATAGGCACTTGCCATGCACCACAAAAATCATTGGCATATATGGGAAAACATATAATTTTCATTAGATATAACAAAATTTTCACTTGTCCTGCAGCGGACGAGTGCTATTTTTGAGCCCTAGTCTGCTTCTATCGTCTCTTGATATGTTTTAGAAGCCTCTTCAACAAATTGTGTAGACCCAAATCAGACAGGAGCTGTCTGGTTAGGTTCCACAATGTTTGCCTCTGTACTTACATAAGTCAAAAACGTTAGTAAATATATACAGCAGCAGACGGCTTAAGCAGGCGACTTTTTCACTTTTAATTTTAATGTAGCTTCACTCCTAGCATGCTGGATAATTGTGCATGCTTTTGCCACTTTTCATTTGTTGTTTTTGCCGTTGTCATTTATTTTAATGATTTCTGCGGGGTGTCATGCGCGGATCCAACGGCTTGATTCAATTCTCGAATTGTGCCGGATTTTCCCGATTGATACACCACAGTCATTTTTGTACACTTCAAATACAAAACAACAACCCAATCGATGATTTATACTTTTATTTGGGAATGCATGAACATTCATACTGATCATTAAAAAAGCTAGTAATCTGAAAATGTCCATTATTATACAGTAGGATATGATCTACAGGCGAGATGAACATGATGAATTGTTAAAAACAAAAACATTCATAGCTTTTTTTTCATTCCTTGGTCATTTTGTGAACAAGCAGTACCAATTTTTTTATAATAATTTTGCGTATATCAATATTTGTTCAGATATTTTTAAAGACTTATGTAACGTATGCCCATCTGCCGGCACCTAATGATAAATCCAAGCATGACAAAAATTAAGATACATCTTCCTGAGTTTATGTTTTGCTGCGTTAGCACTGTTTTTATAGTTGACAGATCAACAGGAATTTAATTTAAAAAAGATCTGTCAACTATAGAAGCGTTGCAAGCGCTAGCAGATAATTAAAATTAGGAAGATGTTTCTGGATGTTCCACATCCTTAAATTTACCTAATATGTATTAGCACATGGGCTCACTCATATAATTGAGCCACGACATGAGATTTCCAACGATGTGGTATGAGCAACCAGCAAAGGCTCAGACTAGCCTGTGCATACGCGCAGTCTGAAACGAGCCTTTGCTAGTCGCATGAGAATTCTATGAATATGAAGCTACTGACCGAACATCATTTGTTTTTTTAAGCTTAAAGGGTGTTGCATAGGTTTGTCTGAGTCTACACTTGTCAAAATGCCACATTGTTGGAAATTACATGTCACGGCTCATAATTGATAGCCTGAATAGTCTGGAGTTGACAGAACCGTTAAGTCTAGCGCAGTAAGTCACCAGGCCCCAAGGTTATAAAACTTTTTCTATGCTCAACTCAGCTGAGTACGAAATTTATCCTGCTCATAAATGTTAAAATGCCAACAATTGTTAGCATATTAGCATTTTATAAGCAGGATAAATACAACAGCTGAGCGTTTTGAAGCAAGAAACTTCATTTGTAGGTATTCTAGTTTTATGAGCAGTTGAAATTTCGGGCTCAATTGAGTTGAGCATGAAAAAGTTTTATGACCTCGGGACCAGGGCCCGGAATTACAATGCCTCCTTAAAGTTAAGCAAGACTTAAGTTAAGTATTGATTTTTCAACATGCTATACAAAATGCTAAATAAATTGCCTGGATTGATGTGGTATTTGTGGTCAAAGATATCATTTTGATCTTCAGAAAAATTAAAATTATTTTGATTTTAATCAGTTTTAAACGTTATTTTTCGCATCCTGAAAAATCAATACTTAACTTATGTCTTGGATAACTTTAAGGAGGCATTGTAATTCCGGGCCCAGGGCCCGGAATTACAATGCCTCCTTAAAGCTAAGCAAGACTAAGTTAAGTATTGATATTATAACATGCTATATTAAATGCTAGATTAATTGCCTTGAGCGATGTGGTACTTGTGGTCAAAGATATCAGTGTGATCTTCAGAAAAAATGAAACTATAATGATTTTAATCAGATTTAAACGTTATTTTTCTCATCCTGAAAAATCAATTCTTAACTTAAGTCTTCCTTAACTTTTAGGAGGCATTGTAATTCTGGGTCCAGGTGATCTCCCTTGGATGAGTACACATTTTTTCACTATGTATAATGAGCGCTTAGTGTATGTACGCTTTTCACAATAACTAATACTTTTTAGTACTGATTCAACACAGGAAGATCTGTCCCTGTTTAACTGAAAGATTGGTGATGGGACGTTAAGAATCAAATCAAAAAAACAAATAATCAATACTATTTTTAGGTTTTCACCATTTTTACCTGGAGAATGTCTTGATGGGTGCACTTTACTTCATCTCTGGTGGTTTATGTGGAATTGGCTGGCTCATTGATCTGGCACGGATCCCGTCTCTAGTAAAAGAAGCAAATCTCAAAGAACCAATCCAGAACAGGGTAAGTTTTTAATTATTTTCCTGTTAAAAGGGAAGGCAGACATTGAAAGCGAGTGCATCTGAAATGCAAGCCCTTATTAACCCTCAAAGCGCCAAGAAAAATGCATCTGAAAATGTCGTCTGCTGCAAATTATTGCCTTACATTACTGACCAATTAGGTATAGAAGGAAACAGCATGGACCCCAGAACAGACTGCTCCTATAGGAAATGTCCGATCTGGGTCTACACTGTTTGTCATAGAGGCCTTTTAAACATTTCAGCAGACGAGAAAGCAGACGACTTTTGTTGCGATTGGCGCTTTAAGGTTTAAACCATGCAATATGCCGCAAAACCCGATAAAAATCAAATAATAAATAAGAAAGTTATAGCAATCCGAAAATAAAAATTCTGACCTTTATACGAGAGTTAGTCAAAAAATATCTGAGCCCTACCTTATAACATTTAATTCAAGTTAAATGGACACACATTTAGATGACAGTTCATCGCAGTTATATGTCATCTATTCAATAACCTAATTTATATTTGTTGGTAGGCTTTATATACTGGTTGCTAGGCAACCGAACATGACCTGTCGATAGGGTGCGTTCACGCTGTAATACATCATTATCTAAGCGTTGCCATGGAAACGGTAATGCCAATATAACGCTGCATTCACTGTCGTTTGTTACCTATTACATGTACCTACTCAGTGCCTCAGAAAAGAAAATAAATGACCCCAAATTATAGATGCTGTGGTAGTTTGATTTCAGAATTTAGCAAATTTTTTACTTGCCTCAAGTCCTAATTTTTACCCCACCCACATTCATATTAACACAATTTTAATAGAAAACATAAAATAATAGCATAATAATGCTTTTGCAGTACTGCATACACAAACAAACCCTCTGAAATATTAAAGTCCTTGTTTGGAATAAATGATGTTGTTTCCATGGCAACAAAATCCTCATGTATTTGAAAATTAGTGAAATTTTGACTTATTGTGTTGCTAGGCAACGCATGCAATCAGTGTTCACCAAAACATTTATCAATCAAGTAATATGAAAAGACAATATGACATTTGTTATTCAAATAAATGTCAAATATGCCTTTCTCAAAAACTCTCAAGCCCACAAGCTTTTTTAAGACATACTGTATATTCCTGGTGGCGGAGATCATGAGCGCATCGCTCTGACTGACGATCTTTAGTTGCCTAGCAACCATAACAGAAGCTTCTCCGGGGTAATTATTTTGGGTCAAAACCTCTTTGACATGTTACACTTATAAAAGATGATCACATTTCTTGTCTACAATGTGAGGCTAAGATATGGTGAGGTAGGGCTCAGTAATTTTTTGTCTAACCCTCGTAAAGCCAATGGAGGCTGCCATTTTGAATATTTAATTCACTTCCTGTAAATTTTAAAAAGCTAATAAAATCCCCAATTATATTTTAAAATGTACATACTTTTTTTCAAAATTAACTATTTTCAAAAGAAGAATTACAAAAAATGTCTTTCATATTTAATGTGGGCTGTTTGACGTCACAGAGCATAACAATGGCTGCCCTCCATATCTTTCAATTCTATATTACACAAATACACATCTTATTTTGTTTATTTGATTTTGTTCGGGTTTGCAGCAAAACACATGGTTTAAAAAGGGCTTGCATTGCAGATTCGCATGCTTTCAAAGTAAGTAAGGGTGCAAAGATCAGGAATCCACACCATCAAGCACCACACCTGACCCAGAACACCAATTGGAATGTAACAAACTCTACAGTAAGACACCACAAACGAGAGCCAAGCGATAAGCCCTTTCCCAGCAGGTGACCACAAGGCACATAGAAATAGACGCGTACAAAGGCATAGCAAACACAAGACAGAAAAAACACTAAAGATCCACAAAAGAAGTACTGCCTTGGAATGGTCAGTAAAATATTTTACTGGAGGGCTTAAACCGGTTTAACGGTGCACCGACCTCACCCTTAGTTCAGATGTGGATCAAGACACATAGATGTTTGGTTTGCATGAAAGACCCCTAACTTATCAATGCATCATCTCCTAGAACATATAAATCAAGACATAAAAAGGAGATAAAGCAAAGATAAGGACTCAACAGTAAATAAAACTGAATACTGGAGCAAAAGTAATCCAACAGGTAAACCCTGGTGTTCAATGTTGCCCTCCCCTTTAATTTCATGGTCATTGTTGAATTGGCTGGCTCATCGATCTGGCGAGGAATTCGTCTTTTGAAAAAGAAGCAAGTCTCGGTGAACCAACTAATCTTTAACTAGTTCAATCTTTAAAGTTTATATGTGTAAGTTATTTATTGTTTCGCAGAGGGATATCATAAGTGCAAGTGAAACGTATACTCTCAACCGTTTCAAATGCTGTTATACATTTTTAATTTGCCAAATTGTCAATACCTTAGACACATATATATTTAAAGTGATGAACTTGTAAAGCAAATAGTAAAACAACTAACATTACTTCTGGTTATAATGTTACATTTTAAAGTGTATTCATAATTCGGATCTTCATAAAAGTATGATCGCTATAGATTCAATTCACCAAACTTAACCAGACATTGCATGTAAATAATCCTGCTAACACAAAAACGTTTTGAAAATGTTTTAAAAACGTTATAGATAACGTCACATAATGTTTTTATTGGACGTCTGAATGACGTTAAAATGGCAAGTTTTTTGTACGGCCTAATAACGTTTTATGAAGACGTTATGGAAACGTTATATAATGTTCTTATAACGTTATTGTTTGTCTTTTGAAAACATTATTGGAACGTTTTCCAAGACATTCTGGGGATGTTTTATATTTAAATACGCAGGTAGAATCTGCAGAGTCCGCTTATAAAGCAAACATTTAAAACAAAGTATATCCAACATGTTAGCGGTACATTAACAACTTTAAAGCAAGTCCAATTTCGTTATGTAAAGGAAACACTCCTCAAAATTATCAAGACTGTGTCAGTCTTTGTTCTCAAAACCACGTGTTTAAATTGGTGGAAAAGAACAATTGGTGCATTCGGATACAAAACTTATGATAAAGATGGATACAGTGGAGTGTGTGTACAAAACGTATTTATCACAATAGCAAATTAAATTAGAATACGAATAATGAATAAGGTTTTGTTACTTAAAAACACATTTGAAAAAATGCGAAACTCAGATATGGTTAGTCAAGAACGTCTTTTGGACGTCAATATGACGGGTTTTTTTTTTTTTGTTTTCTTGATAAAACACTAATATGAAATAGGCACACCTAACGGGCAACCAACCACTATTTGATCTGAGAGGATAGCACAGTAAAAGGTCTTTCTTGTGAGTAGGTACTCGTGTGAGTTTAAAAAGTAAGGAAGAAGACAAATATCAGGAATCGATACAATTAGTACCACACCTGGCACAGAACACCTTATGAAAATTGACAAAAGTGTTTCAGTAAATTGTCGTTGCTCTGAGAATAAGGAAATAAAATAATCCTACAAGCTATTTTAAGGCGCTGGGACTCTTGAATGTGGAAGTTCCTATTGGATACCATAAGGATTTTAATTTCAGCAGCGACATGTGATTTCCAACAATGTGTCATTTTGACAAGTGTAGACTCAGACGAGCCTGTGCAGCCTCCTTTAAAGCTTAGAAGCTCCAAATGATGTTCAGTCAGTAGCATAACACGCATAGAAAATTCAAGCGACTAGCAAAGGCTCTGATCAGACTGTGGATATGCGCAGGCTGATCTGAGTCTTTGCTGGTCGCACATATCATATTGTTGGAAATCTTATGTCGCGGCTAATTTGTGGCCGTCTTTTTTCAAAGGCGCGACGATGCACGTGGCAGTTGGCGTTTGGCTCAAGTCATTATCACGTCGTGACGTAACGTTATAAGAATTGTGACGTCACGTCATGGGGATCACACAGCCGCTTGCTTGAAAGTGCTATCGTTAACGTTCAAGCTCCTGGTGATAAAAAAAAAATCCCTCAGTCTTATGGTTAAAATACAAGTTAAATATCAACAAAACTGGCATCTTCGCGATTCACGTTTACTTTTTGTATTTTTTCAATGTCAATGATGATCACGACACATTTTTCAAAAGTAGAATAAGGTTCTTAGTTCGATCGAATCGACTCCGTATAGATACCGGAACTCTGTTTTGACAGAACGGAAATCAGGCCTTCATATAGCAAATGAATAGAACAGAACAGAGCCTCTAATCGTAACAGCAACCAACCCTCGTTGTTGGTTGGTTGCTATTAATGGTCCCTTCCGAGCAAATAAACTGGTTTCTAAATGATTTTAGACTTTGTTTTATATATCAGAACATTGTTCTAATCATTGTTTAATCTGATGCAGGCTACAACATCATTTTGAGAAAGTACACATTAATGACGTGATAATAATGTTAATATGAAATAGGTGCGACCTAACTGCAACCAACCAATGGTTAATAGCATTTTGCTTTATTGATTCTCCTGCTGGGAAAGGGCTGACCTCTTGGCTCTCGTTTGCGGTGTCTAACAGTTAATAAACTGTGAGTTTATCACTGTCCCACTGGATTCCTGATCTTTGCACCCTTACTTACTTTGTGTGAGTGTACGACAAAATCCCCATGGACACCCCTGCTCATTTTAGTACAGGGAGACATAATAAAGATAAAAATGGTCATTTGTCGAATCTCTTTTAAAAGACGCGTTTGGGATCGCATCACTCAGAGAAAATGGAATTCCTAAGACAGATACAAAGGAAAAGCCAATATATGCTATAGGCAGTTTTAATCAGCCTTCACAGGCGAAGGCGACTCTGACCCGCCCTCTAAAGGGGCTAGTCCATTCTCCCCACTGGGGGATATAACAGTTGACCCAAAAGGGGTCGCCAAGCTGTTGGGCGAACTACATGTTTTGTTTTTTTTCTTCAAAATTCCAAAACCGCACTCCCTGGTGTAATGATCAAAATTTGATCGTGTCAGTACTATAAGAAAGAAAGAAATCCTGAGACCCCCATGTTTTTGAAATGCTGCAAGCTCAAGATTAATTGGTGTTATTTGTACATTTTGTGATACAGGCTGTTATTTGATTAAAAAGAGGTCCTTGCAGGGAATCAATATTTTACATTTTACAGTTAAAGAGAGGAGGTCCCGGATCCGTGCATGCCCCCATAGTTCCGAAAGGCTGATTCTAGGGGGTGGGGTATTCATATATTTTTATACATATGAATAGTCCCATAGCCCTCTTTGCAAAAAGTGGGAGTGCCGCCATACTAAAGAATTTAGCCTCCTTAAAAATGAGAGTCCCAGCACCAAAATTAGGGGTTCAGGACTGCCAATCAGCAGTTAGTGAGAGCTCTGACGATGCTATGTTCTTGCACTTCTTTGTTAGTTCGCAGCTCATGGGAGCGCAGTGGGTCAGTGGTAGAGTGTTTGAACCGAGACTACGGGCCGCCGCGGATTCGAACCTCACCGGCGTCACTGTGTTATGTCCTTGAGCAGGAACATTAATTCAAGCTTAGTACTAGTTCAACCCAGGAAGATCCGTCCGTAGATAACTGAAAGAGTGTTGATGGGACTTAAAGAATCAAACCAAACAAAGTTCGCAGCTCATCCTCTTTAACTTTAACTTTTGTATAATAATTAATGAATTTTTACTTTATGGTTTAAAACAATTACGAACTTGGGATAGTCAATTGTATGGAAAAAAGGGTGTCAGGTAAACTTTTCTAAAATATTGTATTTTTTACTTGGAGCTCTTTTTTACCATAGCAAACAGTGTAGACCCTGGTGAAATGCAGCATGATGTTGCTTTTCAATTTTGAATCTGGTCTTCTCAGTTTGTAAAAGTACTCCCGTTTATCGGTTACAAAAGAGTTATGCTTGCCATGCACATTTCGTATCTCTGGTGGACACATATTAGCCCCTGTTCTTAAATATATTTTGGCATCTGCAGTTTCGTCATATGATTTTCCAGGGTGTCTGGACAAGTATTTCTAGGAAAGTTTATACATAATGCTTTGTTATTTTCCAGAGTGGATGAGAGTGTTCATGAATAGCCGTATAATAACAGAAAATATATGGGCCTCGATGCGACAAACAAGGTCTTATTAAGATTCAAATCAGCTTGCTCAGCTAAGGTGACTAGCTGGAAAATTAAAATTTCGCTTGAAGCAAATTCAGATATATGCTTTCCAAAAGGCGAATAACAAAGGCGCAGATCGGCCCGCGCCGGTCAGCGCCTTTGCTGTTCGCACCCTCGGCCCCAAAGACAAGTTTTCTTGCATTGAGGACCTTATGTTAATACCATTACATGGCATGTTTTTTGTTTAGATGGCCTCTAAATCCAAAGATCGAAGAGTAAGTTTTTGGGCACGCAAAACACGTATACGTCTATGAACGCACATCGGCTGTTTGCTTGTGATCTTTTGTAGAATGCATAGTCTCCATACGCGGATCTAGGAATTTGTGTCAGGTAGGGGGGGGGGGGGGGTAGTCTGACGGCCAGAAAACAGCCTGGACAACGGGTTTTTTTGTTTTCTTTTAGTCCTCAACTTATTTTACAGTTTTCAGAGGGGGTCCAATGGTTTTATTACAGAGAACTATACTTTTCAAAGGATCGAGGGGTCCAACTTTTCTAGGGGGGGGGGGGGGGGGGTCCAGGGTCTAAGTGTTAATTTCTATCGAAACCCATATAACGTGTGATTTTCCGGGGAGGAGGGGGGGTTACCGGACCCCCTATCACCCTCTCTGGATCCGCACATGGTCTTATCGCCGGATAACTCTACCTCACTACATGTGTAAACTACCCGGTAAGGTAAAGTCGGGTAAATTCGGACACTATTTGCAAATAGTGCTAATCCAGATGAGACGGCTCCTTATGAGCCGTCACATCAGGAGTTTCACTATTTGCTTAGGTAATTTATTTTTATTCCAATATTTGAAATATGAAACAAACAAGGTTGCTGTCCGAAATTAGCCGTCTGTCCGAATATACCCGACTTTACTCTATACATTTTACCTCCATGGATATGCCATAATGGTATAGGACCTACTACTGTGTCCAATAATTTTGTTACTGTCAGGGATATTGGATATTCAGAAAAAATATGGGGATATTTGCCAGTTCATGAGGGATACTTGCCTGTTTACTTCAAGGAATATTGTTGCCTCCCCCCCCCCCCCCCCCCTCTCTAAACAAGCCTCTACAATACATGAGTATTTTGTGAGCGCAACTCCTCATACAGTCATTCGGTTGTTGATAATACACAATTTAATCAATGTTCCTTCCATTTGTTTATTCTCCGTCTTTGGTTCTTGCTTTGTTATGTATACCTCATCCTTACGAGGAAGATGGAGATGGCTGCTTTATTTAGTTGTCCTACCGATGTCTAAGCTTTTGTCTGAGGCTCTTTCTAACGTTACTGTGGGTTGGTCTGCATTGTAAGATTGTGGTATTTCCTGATCATACTGCATGCACGGACCAAGGAAATATCGTCGGGGGAGCGGGGGGGGGGGTCCAGGCCCATCCGCCACAAGTTTTTTCAGTCAACAACTTAATTTACGGTTCCTTTTAACAAAAACTATAATTTTCTAAGACTCCAGAGAGGGTCCAACATTTTCCGGGGGGGGGGGGAGGGGGTCAAACTTTACCGGGGGGGGGGGGGCGGGAGGGGGGGGGTCAAAGTATAAGAATCCAAATAACTTGTGATTTTCCTGGGGGTGGGTTTGGAGCCACTTTCCCCCTCTGGATCCTCGCATAAAAACTCACTCTTCAGATGTTTTGCTCATGGTTTGAAGATGTGCATGTCATGTGCTTTGGACATTATCGTCAAATTATTTTCTCTGTCACTTTTTTATGAACTTGTGATCCAATTACAGGTTGATATTTGCATTTTAGATACGATTTAGATGCTCCCCGAATTCGGTCCCGAGTCTGGGGCGTTGGCAACTGTTGGGGAGTTTGTCCTTTGTGTTACGTGACGTCATCTACATTTTAAATGACGCAATGGATTGCAAAAACAACAACAATGAATTGACAGCAAGTGGAAGTTAAAGAAATCGCTTCTACATGTTTTATCGGACGTTTTATCAAACGAAAATAAAAGAGTTTGTGACGGAAAGGGTATTGTCGCAAAAAAAGACTGCAGTATTGATGTGACTTATTTCATGTATTATGATCCGTCGAAATGGAAATCAAAAGTTTGTCGGAGCGGTTTCCGTTTGGAAAAAAATCGCTACAGATCTTCTAGAATAAGGTTTGTTTTATTTCTAACAAGTGGCCATGAAAGCACTGCTCTGAGTGTTTAATTTAGCAAGATAGTTGTATTCAGTGCGGAAATACACCGGAAACAACCGCCAGGCTCCAGTAGCCGGAAGTTGCTTTGACGGTCGAAAAATTATGGCCTAGTATGTAGAAGTGGGTGGGGTATGTCACTGAAAAACGCATGTCTAATCGTAAAAGCAACCAACTCTCGTGTTGGCAGCCTTCAGCTGCCAACACTCGTTGGTTGGTTGCTATTAAAACGTTGCACTCGAACATTCGCGAAACATTTATATAAACAGTTTAAACGGTCTTTCAAACGTCGCTTAAAAGCTTTTTTTATCAGATACTTCGATTTTTAAATTACTACAACGTTTTTTGTGTATTTTAGCACGATTTAAAAGAACATGTTATTTTGTCTAAATAGTATAAGAAAAATAATAATCAGAGTTACGTCCTCGAAACGTTATCAAAACGTTAAGTCCGACCAAACCAATTTGGGACCTTTTGCAAACGTTGCATTAGCGTTATGTGTTAGCTGTATCATCAGTTAGACAATGGAAACACTTATTCTTATTACTTGACTTTTCGCTTACTGTAAAGGCGGCGCCTCATGAATGCGTAATTAGGACTAGTCAACCTAAGGCATAGGTAAAAGCTGAAAAGGAGGCGTGGTTTTATCAAAAAAAAACCTGTATCATCTTGTGCCACCACCTCAGTCATTATTTAGTCCTTAAAACGTCAGCAAGATAACTGCATCTGAAAATGTCTATTTAACATAAGCAGGGAGGCAAACATTGTGGACACTGTTTATCAATGAGGCTTCAAATAGTTTAGTGGACGACAAAAACATACATTTTGTGATTATGCGCTTTAAGGGTTAATAAATGTGAGTTCAGTGTAAATACGGTTAGGATTTTCATGAAATGCACGCACGTTTGCGCGGCTCAAAAAGCTTATTAACTCTTTACCAAATTATAAATAAAACCTGATTTCCCTTCTTTAGCAGATGAAATAGCCGAACCACATCCAGATATGGATATTAAAGTTGCCGCCTTTACAGTAAGCGAAACGTCAAGTAATACATACACTCTTTACAGGAGAAAAAGGTCGGCGCCGCCTACGCCCTTGGAGTTTCACCATTCGGAGTACTCGGCTTCCACCATTTCTATCTTAACCGGCCTCTCTGGGGATTATTTTACCTACTCACCGCCGGTGTATGTGGTATCGGCTGGATTGTTGACTGGTTCAGAATCCCTTTACTGGTTAAAAGAGCGAACAAGGAGATTCAACTGGGAACCGATCAAGAGAGATACCTTGACGACGCGTATATCTGTTGGTTTCCCATGGGTTTACTTGGCCTGCACCATTTCTATCTGAACCGCCCAATTTGGGGACTGATCTACTTCTTCACAAACGGACTGTTTGGCATAGGATGGTTAGTTGACGGGTTCAGGTTGCCTTGTTTGCTTAAAGATTGTAACAGACGTACCCGAGAAAGAATCGAGGGGATCCCAGTGTATCAACAGATGCCATATTCAGGTATACCGGTCTGTAATGTCATTTGTCAACCTGCAGGGCTTTTTCAAACAATTTTGGGAAAAGGCCCCTGGCCAAATTTGGGAAAAAATGATCGACTTAACAGCAAAATTGGAGAAATTAACGACATAGAACACAACAAGGGTAGCAAAATACAAATGTATATCCTCAAAATCAAGTAAGTTTAGATTGTATAATGCCAACCTTACCACTTAAGCACAAGTGTTAAAGTATCATTCTGATAAATTATGAGTCATTGCTTCTCAAAAGTAGTAGTGGTATCTATAAAAAGTAAAAAAAAAAAATATATTTTTTTCACTTTTCTCAATTGAAACAAAATAGACATGGTATGGGGAAAATGTGGCTATTTTCTATTGGGAATTGGGCCAAAATTCGGCCCCTAGAGAAGGGCAGAAAATGCCCTGACCTGTCTTAGTTGTTACTCAAGCAAGCCTGCTATGCTTCAGAGAAAAGCTGGAATGTTGACACTTTGCATGTGACACTTATTGCTATTCCAATAAGCTAATAACATAGGCACTGATCAGACTGTGCGGATGCACAGGCTGGTGTACACATTTGTTGTTTGCATGTAGCAAAGTAAGGTTTTTTATCTTATCGAGGCCCATTTTGCTATCTTTCTCCTATTTATGAAATAGAAAAGTCAATTTAGGATGTCGTGGTTGATAAAATTGTATCTTAAATAATTTCAAATTATCTAGGATATCCGTATATCCATTTTTACATCCACAAATCAGTTGGACATTTTATATACTAGAAATGATCCGAAAGTTCTGATCCTGGCGTGATATATCTGTAACCAGCAATGCAATATGCCTGAAAAGTGTACCAAATGATAATACATTCTTTGTCTACACACCGCTTTGACAAGTTTTGTGTAACTTGAAGGGGCGACTGGAAATCTACCCCGAAACAGCCATACCCTCAATGCACTGACCTTTCGAGCAGACTGAGCATGTTAGAGACCTCACAATTGAGGCAAGAGAAGTTTCAGCAATTTATTTTCATGGCTGCTCAATGTTCATCCGTAAGCCAATATGTTCTGTGCATATGGCGAACTTACTATATGTTTGGGTTTCCTTGGCCTTTGAATGTATGGCTATGCAACTGTCAGCTATAATTTTGGTCCATACTGCCGTAACAACAGCTGTATTAAAGGTAAAACCTTTTTAGGCAAACGAAGATGAACAGACTTTTGTCAGAAGCATTTATGAAGAGTCGGTATCGTCGGAGACTGATAGTAACCTACATAAAAAAAATTAAAACAAGTCCACAAATTAGGTCAATATTCGGAGGTACACAAATCTATATTGTGTATATCTAACATTAAAACCAATAAATGGTCCAAAGGTGCACTATATCGTAAAATATTGCCATATGGTATTTAAATGAGAACCAAGCCTCCATCTGAAACCAATAACAATTTAGAAAATTCTCATGATCATTTTTTGGTAAAAAAAACGTTTTACATTATTCCAATTAAGAATAAAATATTTTGTAATCCAAATAATATTGGTCTTAAATATTTTGACGAAATTAGGTTTGGCATGTTTTTAGTCGAAATTGATAGACAAAAATAGAAAATTCTAGGAAATGAAAATTCTGCAAAGTATTCAAAATGACGTAGCTGTCAATTTCAATGACGTCATACGAATTCCACATTGTGCTTTAAATATTGAATCGAAACAACCTGTCGCATTTCTAACATTTGTATGGACATTATAAGTAACAAAAAGTAAAAATACAATGCAGAGTTATTTTGTGGTTTTAAAGATGCAAGGCTTGAAAGATCCAGATTCAAATATTATTATATTTTTTTAACATGAAAACGGGCCAGTGGTATGGAGTGGGCCATATACAATGTGCTGTAATTATTAAACGAAACAGTACAGTGAGAAAAGACTAGCATCATTATAAAGGTAAAAACTAGTTTTTTGAATGGTGCATATTGTGCCTCGCAAAACTGTCTCTGGACAAAGCTACAAGGTAACGATCAGAACATTTGGATCATCCCTCGTACATAATTCGCATTTTAGACAATCTAAAATCGTATTATGGATATCTTAAAATGATATTATAGAGATACCAGCATATATGCGTTAGAATGTTGTATTGTACATATGGCATAAAAAGCTCTATCAGTACCATGACCAATTGATTTAACTGAAGAAAAACAATATAAAAGAAGGCAACATATGACGCATCCTAAGAAAAAGTCAAAATGGGGGAGGGGGTTGAAAGTCACACCAACAAAGTCTTGCATAAAATCGCAACCCGATTTTGGTATAGTTTACTTAGTTTTACTTTGCATCTGAAATACTGCCTGCCTAAGTCGTCTGCTGCACATATTTGTTAACATTATTGACTAATGTAAATGAAGAAGCAAACATTGTTGACCCAGATCAGACTGTCTGGTCTGGGTCTGTCTGGTCTGGGCCTGCAGTGTTTGACTAAATGGCCTCTTAAACATTTCAGTAGACGACTAAAGCAGACAACTCGTGTTTTGAATGGCGCTTTAAGAGATGAACGACAGAATGTATGGTCTGGGGACAACTGAATTGTATTTGCCATAGTATGAGGCTATTGGGTCAATGTAAAGGCGGCACCTCATGAATGTGTAATTAAAACTGATCTACCTTAGACAAGGTATAAGCTGAAAATGAGGCGTGGTTTTGTTCGAAAGTAACTGTATCATCTTGCGCCATAAAACCCCAGTAAAGACAAAAACATATGATTTAACCCTTAAACACCAGCAAAATAACTACGTCCGAAAATGTCTGTTTATTGGTTAACATATGTATAGAGGCAAACAGTGTGGACCCAGATCAGACTGCTCCTACAGGAGAATTCTGATCTGGATCTACACTGTTTGTTAAAGAGGCTTCAAATATTGCAGCAGACGACAAAAGCATACGACTTTTGCGATTATTGTGCTTTAAGGGTTAATAACTGTTAGTTCAGTGTATACACGGACATGATTTTCATGAAATGCACGCACGTTTGCCCAGCTCAAACAACTTATTAAGACGATTAACCAATAATAAATGGAACCTGATAACTTCTATTGAACAGATGAAATAGCCGAACCACGCCCAGATATGAATATTAATGTTGCCGCCTTTACAGTGACCCAAAAGCTTTATAATACATATGTTTCTCTGCATTACCCTGGTACCCTTAGTGGCTCATCTGTAGATAAAATGTATCATTGGTTTAAACATACTTTATTCAATAGATACAAGACATATACACAATACATACGTTGTATTATTCAACAAGTCGGTCACTGTATTGCCAAGTGGTATGCAATATCTCTGTTTCGTTTAAAACTAACGGAAATATGAACCAGTTGGGGCGTGGCTAGACAGTGACCTAACAACTGAACAATGAACATACAAAGGATTAGAGCGAAAGCATAAATGCATGTATCATTGCAGCCAGTGGATTAAAAAACAAGATTGACTGTGCGCCCACCGCTGACTCAGACCCGCCTGTGTCTCAACCATGTAATGTCAGCCCCGTTGTTCATGTTCAATTCAATGAAACCATCTGCTGATCTTAGCCTTCGCTGGATGCATAGATCATTTTATTTGATTTGTCTTTCAATGGCGTATTAAATTTGGCTTTTTCATGCATTGTGGTTACACGAACTGATATGTCCTCGTATCCTCCGGCCCCTGTCCCACCAAGCTACACCAATCCAATTTACCCAGGTGTCCCAGGAGCCGGTTACCAATATCCCCCGCAAACAGGGTACCAGCAGATGCCCGGTAAGTATTATTCGTGAGAAGTTAGGATGCTGTGATTTCGTGTCAAGGCTCTTTAGCCACCAGAAATGTGTGTGTTTGTGGTTTTACTATATTGATACTAAACATCAACAGTTTAAATTGCTATAGTTTTTTTGAAAATGGCACCTTTCCATTTACATCAATAGTGACGTTGTCAAAATTGTCAAATAAAAATCTTGCAAATTGTTAAAATCTCTACAATCTCTACAGCTTTACGAGGGCTGTTCAAATATGAATACAAGTAGCTTCATTACTTTCTTCACATATATGCTACGACAAAATGGCATACCTTTCTGGAAAGAACTATTCATTGCCTTTTAAAATGGCACGAAACATAAAGAAAAACTCACTATATTTCTCGAGTTACAGACGCTTATATAAAGGCCATTCCTGTATACTGGTGTTTATCTGAAGCAAATAGCCATGTACGTTTTGGGTACATGTGCGGATATAGTGTCATATCTTTGTAAGTATGAGACAAAATGGCACCAAATTTTAGATGCAAGTTTAAGGTACATTGACAAAGTTGCTTGCAGGAAAAAGTTTACATAATCCTGTTTAAATCTCGAGAAAACAGACACGCTTGTGACGTCATTAATTTTATGATAAACGTCATTTTGAGTTTTCTACTGGTGATGCAATAATGAACATCGCTGTGTCTTTTTCTTTGCGTTTTGCTTAAAACATGCTTATTATGTCATAAGGAAGTTTTCAAAACGCTCCGTCCTCTATTTACAGAGTTATCACACTTTATATCATTTTTCAAGCATTATTTCTGCTTCTTAATGACGTATTGACATTAATTAAAATATGTTGAATCTGTCTAGTCATCAAGACCAGGTGAGTAATTTTATTCCAAAAAATGCCTATTTTGGTAAGACATAAAGTTAACGTTCAAATTTAGATTAAAACCACAATGTTATGGCAACAAAATTATGTATAAGTTCTATAACCCCTTCACTTAAGGCAATTTTGACTTCATTAAAATGCTTTTCAGCGTTTAAAAATTACCCACTATCCTTCAATGATGTGTAGCAACAACTCAGTATGAGCTATCTACGTATCGTCTTTGAGTTTAAACTAGTTTAACTGTTGCTTCGTGCATAGTGTTAGAGGAAAATTTGACTGAAAATTGAAAGGTGGTGTTTGTTAACCATTTATTTGCAAACATAAGGAGACTTTAGTGAAAACGATTCGATGTTGTTTAATAAAAACATGTCGGATTTTCGCAACTTTCACAGAATAATTATTTAAGTATATGGGGATACTTCCTTTAAAATTTCAAGATATTTCACCGATTTATCGAATAATTATACGCTTGTCTTTATCACTGGTATGTTCGAAGCATTGAGTTTGTTAGTATACTAAAGTTACCCTCATTCAAAGGGTGATAACTCGATAAGTATACTGTATTTTGCTTTAGGTCTGGTGCCCATTTAAAGGTGACATATAACCCTTTATAGAAACGTATGCCATTTTGTCGTAGCATATATGTGACTAAAGATATGAAGCTACTTGCATTCATATTTGAACAGCCCTCGTAAAACGCATTTATAGAATTTTATGAAAATATCAGAAACATAACCTTTTATCAGCTACCTTTCTTATAAATGCATTGTTGCATGTTGCCTATCTCACGACGTGTGCCTTTATCAGGTCATCGTGACGTTGCTCTTTTTAAATGACGCCACCCATGACGTAGAATCGACACGAAAAACGATATAATTACGTCATTATCGCTATATAGTGTTAAGAATGAAGCAAACTCTAAACTGATAAATAGCATACCAGGTTTGAATCTTCTGAAAGTAAGTAAGTGTGCAAAGATCAGGAATCGATACAATTAAGTACCACACCTGACCCAGAATACCAATGGGAAAGTGACAAACGCACAGTTAGACACCACAAACGAGAGCCAAGAGGTCAGTCCGTTCCCAGCAGGTGACCACACAGCACATATAAACAGACGCGCACAAAGACATACCAAACACAAGACAGAACAAAAACATAAAAGATCCACAAAAGAAGTACCGCCTTGGAACGGTCAGTAAAATATTTTATGGCAGGGCTTAAACCGGTTTAACGGCGCAAACCTCATCCTTTATTCAGATGTGGATCAAGACACATAGATGTTTGGTTTGCATGAAAGACCCCTAACTTATCAATGCATCATCTCCTAGAACATATAAATCAAGATATAACAAGGAAATCAAGTTTACCAGGCTCTGCCTCAAGAATGCATGTTGAATTGCGAGGCTTGTTCGGCAAGCTTCGCGATTCAACAAGCGTTCTTAGAGACTGGCCTGGTAAACTTGATATCATAAGACACTCACCTTGAATTTCTTTGTAATTTCTTTGGAATTTAAGAAACAATGCAGAGTTATTGCGCAAATAAATCTCAAGTTATTGTGTTTTTCAGAAGCCGGACAAATACCAGCATACAATGAACAACCACCACCGTATTCCTCGCCAGGAGGTGGCGCCAATCAAACAACTTCCGGTAGTCAAACAACTGTTACCAACTGAATATGTCGTGTTTTTATTGGAAAATGTGACATCCGACGCCCAGATCAAAAGGCTTTCATAATATAAATGATTTTGTAGTAGTGCCTATTGAATAGATTAAAAGCAGATTCTCAGAAAAGCAAGTGTATCCTCACATTGTTGCATGAACCTTCATAACTCGCAAACTCGCATACACAAACTTAGCTTAGTAAAAAATAGAATAAAGGTTTACATGAAGCCCTACTCAATAGCTGCGCATACGCATGTAAACCCTTTTTCGCAATTGAAAAACTTTGGCTCAATTTGTTAATCAAGCCTCGGCGTAGTACTAGGTATGAAAAAGCTGCATTTTGTTTGCCGGAACTGGCTTAAGGAAAATTATTTCTGTGTCCTGTGGGTTCAGCTGTATTTAAATCCATTATTCTGACAACAGAATAAATGAAGTCTATGATTTATCAATAAAATATTTTATTGAAAATACCTAAACTTGGTTTAATGCATTGTGTGAAATGATGCAACCGTATGTTTGGCTGCAATCGAACTTGTTATTGTATTGTCATGGTTTCTGTGACGTCAGCGTCACGTTATGTGACGTTAGAGTCACGTCATAAAAGTAGACCCTCGACATACATCCGAGGTCTGATTCCACGTAATTGATTAAGGCAGTTCTGATATCTATTTTCGCTGATTGATTTTACTTCTCATATTAATACAATAAGTAGAATGAATTTCCTTACATACATGACTGGACAAATTTTCCAAATAATTATATTATTATTTTGTGTGTTCCTGAAGATTTTTTTTATCTTAAGCCCCATTCTCACTGTGCCGATGTAGCCACGGTTCATCACGATGCAAGACAGCCGGTATACCGTGATGCACCGGGACACATTTCATAAAAAATAAATTGCGTTCTCACCTCGCCGGCGTTACCCCGGTATAGCCCCGGTTCTCGAGAAAGCAAGACGCCGGTTGATCCCCGGTTCTCCACGGAGCCCTTACGGTGCAGCACGGTGGAGCCATGGTTCGTGCCGGTATACCCCGGTGTTACCCAGGTTGTTTACGGTGATGTCCCGGTAACTGCCGGTTGCGCCACGGTTACATGCCGGTAGGGCCACGGTTGCGTCCCGGTGCTACTACACTATAAAACCAGGATAAAAATGTGGAGTAACATCAGTTTTCTTCTGTCTCTATCGCATAACATTTATGACACTAATTGGACTGCACAGCCATATACGGGTTACTAGAGGAATCATGATCTGTGTAGCGAAAGCAAATGCCTAGTAGCCTCGCAGCTCATTTGCATGACAAATAAGCAGAAGCAGACCTGTTTTCATACGACGAGGTTTAAATGTTGTTGATCTGGGCCCAGAATTACAATGCCTCCTTAAAGTTAAGGAAGACTTAATTTAAGTATTGATACTTCAACATGCACATTAAATGCTTAATAAATTGCCGAGACCGATGCAGTACTCATGGTCAAAGATATCATTGTGATCTACAGAAAAAAATGAAACTATTTTGGTTTTGATCAGTTTGGAAACGTTATTTTTCGCATCCTGGAAATTCAATACTCCTTAACTTTAAGGATACATTGTAATTCTAGGCCCAGATTGTCTTGCTTTTTCGTAAAAATATATAAACACTTTGAGCGGGGCATGTGATTTCCAACAGTGTGATATTTGAGAAGTGTAAACTCAGACAAGCCTGTACAGTCCCCAATTAAGCTTTAAAGTCGTACGGTCAGCAGCTTAACAGTCATAGAAAAATCAAGCGACTAGCAAAGGCTCTGATCAGACTGCGCCTAGGCGCAGGCTGATCTGAGACTTTGCTAATGGCAAATACCACATTGTTGGAAATTTCATGTCGTGGCTCATATATGCTTGACTCTTCAGTAGCTATAAGTGCATTTATTCATAAGCTTTGTAAATGAGCACATTTATACTGCTGACAATTTAACCAACTTGTGACGAATGGACTTTCCCATCCTTATCATTTGGATGAATCCACTTTCATTTAAGGGGCAGCAGGAGTGACTTTTCATTTTTATTTTGCATTTTATTACATATACATAGGCAGTGGAACCGCACGGTTTATCACGGTGGAGACACGGATGTTCCCGGATTGCGCCGGTATAGCCCCGACGCAGTCCCGGTGGAGACACGGTTGCTCCCGGCGGCTTCCCGGTTTATCACGGTATTTGACAGCCTTCCCGGTTACTCCCGGTGAGTCCAGGTTGTTTTAAACATTTTAAAACAACCGGGGACATGATCCGGTTCAATACGGTTCAACACGGTTCATCCGGGATCTCCAAGGTTGTCCACGGTGTCGCCACGGTTGTGACACGGTTCATCACGGTTCATCCCGGATCATCAAACCGGGATGAACCGGCACCTTAAACCGGGACAGTGAGAACGGGGCTTTAGCAAAAGTGTTAACTCAGACAAAAATGTCTCGTTGAGTGGTTTTCATCTTGGTCTTTGCTGTTTATGTACCAGTTATCTGTATACCCCGCCCCCTTTGAGGCTGGGGCTACCGGGAACATAGCGGGGCTTAAGTGCCTGAATTTGGCCTACATTGTGGCCCCAGTACCGTGGATGTGTGGGGTTTTAATTTCCTGCTTACTATACACCAGTAATTAGTGAACAAGGGATACTAAGTGTAAGGCGCCTTACTTACACCCGAGCTTTGATTCGAATCTCGAATTGTGCTAGACTTTCCCGATTGCTTAACAGCATGTCAAGCCTTCCAATCAACGTAAAATTATTGCCAAATATATACAGCAACGGGGTTGGGTCACAAATTCTCACAACATTAATTACGACCCGTCCCCTATATTTTAAGCATACATAATAGCTAATCAACATGGCTAGATATATACAAATGCATATGTGATATACATACGTAATGAACAAAAGCAAAACAGTTAGGAACATATTTTGGAAACATATCAAAATAAATAAATAAATAAATATTAGACAGAAAGAATAATATGAGTATACTAAAGACAAATGAAAAATGATGATACAGTGGAAAGTAGGTAAGTATATATTAAAGTAAGAAATATAATAATGACTATGAAAAAAGTACAAGACTGCTTTTATGACTACCCCATGAGCTCAACATTAAAATGGTAAAGTTTATTTGGTATTCACGTAATAAGACGTTTTTAAACAAGGAGTCACCAAATATTATTGAAACGTTTGTAACATGCATGTGCCCGTGGACTGCTCTGAACAAGACTATGTTGGTTTCGAAATTTCAGTTTTAATTACCAACGAGTATTAAATTAAAACTTAGGGGTTAGAACACTCTCACTGTATCGTTGAAAACCTGTCTTTCAGTTGCGAATCTTCTATAATGAAAGAAGTAGTGAATGGCGTCCTGTGCCACACCACACAAGTCGCATAGAGAGTTATCACGTATGATTTATATAAAGGTCATTATTTAGGTTGCTTTACTTATTTCTGAGCCGTGCATGTAAGACAGAATCTGATAAATATATTTTTCCAATGGTAAAGTATGATGGAATGTATGATTTGTTAAACTTAGAGATTACATGTTTTTGAAGGTTGTTAAAGCTGATAATTTTTTAAAATCATCTTCAATGTCTATCCATAATCTAATGGATGAGGGTATACAGGATTTCTGTGAAATGTTAGTCCTATTATAAGGAAGAGAAATGTTTCTGTTATTTCTCAAAGGATAATCTGAAATTTCACTGGCTAATGGCGGGATTAAATCTTAGATATATGATGGCACCAAGCCACCAATAACATTATAAATGAATGAATGTTTATGTTGTTGTCTTCTTTGTGATAGAGTTAACCATCCACCCTCTATGTAAAGGGTTTCTAACGATACAGATCTCGTAAGTCCTGTTACAAGGTGGGCCGCTTTATTTTGTATCTTTTGAAGATTTGAGAGTCGCGTTCAGAGCATCCATCCCATACCACTGATGCATCCTCAACAACAGGAAGCATCTAGGACATATACATCTAGACGAGAGCATTTCTGCTGATAGAGTACTTAAGTTTACGCATCAATGCTAAAATCTTACTTGCTGAGTTTACAATATTTTCAACATGTGAATGCCACTGCCCAAAGCTACTTAAAGTAACACCCAGATGTTTATGGCTATCAACAAAACTTTATTGGGATATTATCAAAAGAAGTTGTGGAAGGAAATCAAGCTTTTTAAGAGTAAATAAGACAGCCTCTGTGTCGAGTGGATTTAATGTAACAATCCATTATTTAGCCCAGTTAATCAATAGCTGCAATTTATGGTTAATTATATCAGCAATATATGCTGCAGAATAAAAAAAACGAACTATCATCTGCAAACAGCACTATCAAACTAAGAAGATGTTAAACTATATCATTTATAACACCAAGAATAAAAGAGGCCCAAGAACTGATCCCTGAGGCACCCCTGCAAATATAGATTTTGGGCCAGCAAAACATGTTTTTAAACCCACTTTCTGCTTTCTCTGACTTAGATAAACTGTTTAACCACTCCAAAAGCTTTCCCTCAATACCATTTTGCCTCAGCTTAAACAAAGGACCTTTATGCCAGACTCTGACAAATGCTTTTGAAACATCAAAGAACACAATACAAGAAAACATATTATCAAAAGCTTGGCGTATATTACGAAAATTATCAATTAACTGAAACACTGTTGAGTGATGTTGTAAGAAACCAGATTGATACTTGCATAATAGATTATTGTCTAAGAGAAAGTTGTAAAAAATTTAAAAACAATCCTTTCCTGCAATTTCCCAATACAGCTCAAAAGTGCTACTGGCCTGTAATTGGATGGTTGAGGTTTAGATGGGAATAACATTTTCAAGCTTCCAAGTGTCAGGAAATATACCCTTACTAAATGATCTTTTCATCAAAATACATAGGGGTGTGGAAACATATTTGTAGACACCCTTGAACATTTATGGCTTATGCCATCATCACCGCTTGCTTTGTTAGGATTGAGAACTTCAATTATAGTTTGTATTTCATGATCAGTGCAGTTTATTTCAGAAAGATAATTATCTGCAGCTTTGAAAAAGGAGGTAACTGGGTAAGTTCATCATCTACAGTAGCAAAATAGTCATTCAAATAATTAGCTTTGTCCTGGTCATTAAAATGCCATTGGTTTTCACCATTTGGAAGTGTAGAACATAAAGAAGGGATAGGAGATGAGGAATAATTACTTTTTAACAAAATATCTAATTACATTTCGAAATTTACGCTTATCATTATTTTGAAAGTCTGAAACGATTATATCTAAGTTATTATAAAAATGTTCTTTTGCATTCTTTTTGGATTATTTACCCTGTTTCTATAATATTTGTATTTGTTCCAGTCATTAGGGTTACCTGATTTTAAAGCTGTTTTCTTCATCCTGTCTCTTTTCCTTAAATTTCTCCTAATTTCCGAATCATAGCATGGTTTGTCGTCTTCTCGCACTACAATTGTTTTATTTGGTATGCACAATTAACAAATTCAATAAAAATAAATAATGAATTTGCTTCAATGACAGTACCTTGATGAAGACATGACCAGTCAAATTCTGATAGTTTTCTATTAAACAGTTCATTATAAGTTTGCAAATTTATACATTCAAACATTTCTAGTGAAGGTTCCATGTAATGGATACTCAAATGGAATATAAACATAGGTAGCAGAGTGATCACTTATTTCAGATGGTACTTTAAAAATACCTTGATTCAAGGGTGTCGTGTCTTAATCGAGTATTATAGGGTCTAACAAAGCAAGTTGGCGTGTTGGTTCAGCTATGATATTATGGAGGGAGTTGATAAGTAAAACATCTTTCAAGTTATGCATATTTGGATTTAAAAAAAATCTTCATTCATTTCTCCCAGAATAATAATATTATTAGTGGTATCTAAAGCCTTTTCTATATTGTTGTTGAGAGAATCGAAGAAAATGGAGTCTGCATTCAGTGGACAGTAAAGCAAAACAATAAAATAAATATCCATATTTACCTTAATTTCAACCCACAGTGACTCATTCCAGAATGTCTCCAAACATGTTACCCGTGTATGAGCAAGCTCACAGGCCAAATACATAAATAAACCGCCACCATGATGTGTTCTGTCTTTTCTGTACGGAATATCAGATTCTGTACTAATGTCAGCATCTAAATGAGATTGATTAAAATACCTACAACTGCTAGCAAATTGTTAGACTAGCTCCAGTCCTTAAAACATTTTTTCATCAATGTGTCATACCATATACTTATAGCCAGTCTAACTCTGATGGCTCTGTCTTAAAACAGAGCCATCAGAGTTAGACTGGCTACAAGTATATGATATGACAAAATTGATGAAAAATTGTTTTAAGGACTGGAGCCAGTCTAGCAAATTGTGTATAACTACATCACAGCTCTGTCCCCAAATGGGTCTCTACGCGACAAAACCGGTCTTCGGGGTTTACGACAATCCGAGTTTCTCAAAGACTAGCTAGAAAATTGAAATTTCACCTGTAGCAAGTTTACATATGATACTTTCCACAAAGTGAATCATAAAGGCGCTGAACTTATTTGCATCATGACAACAAAGCCAGGTTTACTCGAGTCCAGGCCCATATTTGCCTTACATGTACAATAAAACCTGTGAGGCCGCGGATTCGAGCCTCACCGTCGTCACAACGTTGTGTCCATGAGCAAGACACATTTATCCTAGCTTAGTACTGGTTCAACACAGGAAGACCCGTCCCTACATATCTAAAAGATTGTTGATGGGACGTAAAGAATCAAAACAAACAAAAATAAATGAGATTCATTAGAATACCTACAACTGCCAGCAAATTGCGTATTGCTACATCACAGCTCTGTCCTCAAAAGGGTCTCTACGCGACAAAACCGGTCTTCGGGGTGTCTGACAAAGCGAGTTTCTACTCAGCTACAGAGACTAGCTAAACAATTGAAATTTCACCTGTAGCAAGTTAACATAATATGATATATACTTTCCACAAAGCGAATAATAAAGGCGCTCAACTTATTTGTATCATGACAACAAAGCCAGGGTTACTCGAGTCCAGGCCCATATTTGCCTTACATACATGTATATGTAATAAAACCTGTGTATTATGGAGCGGTGGCTCACTGAGTAGAAGAGTGCTTGGCTCGAGACCGAGAGACCGCGGGTTCGAGCCTCACCGCCGTCACAACGTTGTGTCCATGAGCAAGACACATTTATCCAAGCTTAGTACTGGCTCAACCCAGGAAGACCCGTCACTACATAACTGTACGATTGTTGATGGGACATAAAGAATCAAATCAAACAAACAAAAACCTTTGTAAAACGGCCACTCAAAAATAGACAAAACAAAGATGTTAATAGCAAAGTGTTAGCTTAATGGAAGTCGAAAGTATTGCAGAATGCTCCCCCTTGGAGCATTCTGCAATACTTTTTTCCTGCATTAAGCGATACTTGGTCTTGAGCACCAATTTTCGGTCTTTTTGAGAGTGGCCGTTTTACACAGGTTTTACTGTATAGTCTCCCAAACAGTTTTAACACTCTCCATAATCTCCTTAGCAAACGGCTGAAGACTTCCATCATCAATATCTCTCGAATCACGCCTAAACACAGGATCCTCAAACGGCATTCGATAGTGAAATACGATGGAAGAGGTCGGTTTAACGACGATTGTACTCTTTGCGGAGTTTCGCGAAAATGCTACTTCCGTGTATGGTGGCCTCTTTTCGCCAACGTAGTGAAGCCAGAGAAGCGTTGAACAATTCGTGCGCGCTATGTACTTAGTTTTCCGGGTCTTGTAAATATAGTCTTGCCTTTTTGTAAATTGCAGGGTTTTCAAGCGATACTTTATTGCGAGGTCTTTACCAATATAGTCTTTGTTAGTTGGTCCATTGTTCATTGGAACTAGACTGTTTCTGAATCGATACTCACACGAGGCAGGAAGAGTGTTCAGTAGTTGTCGAAAATTCTTGGACCCGTCCCATGGGACAATGAACTCGTCCAAGTCAACATTGATGACGTACTCGGTGCTCCAGTAAACGCGGTATAAGAAATCATTGAGCATCGCGAACTGGCCTGCGGAATACAATTCCTTGTGCTTTGCTAACTCATAGCCTCGTTGGTATCACGTGATTTGGAACGTGCCACTGTACCACCTCCATTATTCCAGAATTTACGTAGTAATTTAAGATTTTATCTGTTAGTGGGTCTGACGTGAAATTATATATCATAAAATAATCAACACCCATAAGTCGATAATACTCCACCCATTCCACAATGTCGTAAGCGGCAGTGTCTCTAAAATGGATTGGGCGTAGACAAATCGTGAACGTTCGGTTCGCTTTACGGCTCTCTCGAATCTTCATTACATTTGGTGGATGTCTTCCACTGGTACCAGTTTGCACAATTGTCACCCCTGATGCATTCTTCACGGGGATTGGGCAAAGAAAGATGGCATTTTTAAACCTGAAACATGGAAATGACAGTCGGTGTTATCTTCAAGTACACCTTTTTTGAAAAATTACATCATCTGTCCCTGAAGATTGTTTTGTTTTTATTTCAAATATGTAATCGTATTTACGGTTTTGTTGGTGAGTCAAACGGAACATCCAGTGTGAACACGGAAAGCCGATGGAGCAAACAAGAAGCTTGTTTTGCACGTGAGACGCAGGTGCATGTACGGCTTGCTGTCAATCACAGCACCAGTGTCACTTATGGCGAATTAATTAAATTTCTCGGCGCAAATTGCATGGGTAAATGAGCTTGGCAGCTGTCAATCAAATGAATGTATATCATGAGGTTATGAACGGTTGCGCAAAATTTAAAGATTCATTTAAGGTTTGCTTTGAAAATGTTAATATTAAACAGTATATTTACGCTCAAGGCCACAGCTAACGCAATACTTACTCTAAGTTGTATCATTTGAGACTGTGATGAGGGAATACATGAAAGTTGGGAATAGAAATAATTCAACACTGTAGACATACATGGCAGAAATTTCTTTACAATCGATTGACTAAAAAATTCAAACCATAGTTAATTGAAAAGTTTACTCCGCCCAAATCAGTTTGCACAGAAAGCTTCGCGAAAGTAAACCTTCACGAAAAAATACGAGTTTACAGTTGGGGCTCGACGCGAGAAAACCTGTCTTCGGGGGTTTGCGAACAACAAAGGCGCAGACCAGCCTGCGCATCCGCGCAGTCTGCTCAGCGCCTTTGCTATTCGCTGTTTGGAAAGTATCATATGTTAACTTGCTATGGGTGAAATTTCAATTCTCTAGCTAGTCTCTGTAATATAGGAGACTGGTTTGGAACTCACTTTGTCGGAAACCCAAAAAGACAGGTTTTCTCGCGACGAGGCCCAGTTTATACTTACCTTTCACTTGTGTGAAATGGTAATATCTGGATGGTGACGTCGGTCGTTTTGGAGACTGCGTTCATATTAGCATCCCAGAATAAACAATGAAGGTTAACAGTTGGTTTCCGTTGGCTTGAAAATCCTATGGCACGAACCCAGCCTTTCTCTGGACCGTCTACGTAAGTATTGTAAACTACATAATTACCATCTTCGGTTATATTCTGGAACTGATCTTCCTTTAACTCTAGCGCTTGGTCGAACTCGCTGTCTTCCTTGAACTCTAGCGCCTTGTCGAAATGACTGTCTTCCTTTATGCTTAGTTCACACCAACGGCGCTTTGATGGCGCTTTAAAGCGGCGTGCAAAGCGGTACCAAAGCGTAACAAAGCTTGATTAAAGCGGCAGGGTCGTAATAGATCGTGGGAAAGCTTGGAGTAAAGCGGGACATTCGGCAAGAGCGCCAATTTTTTTAAACTGTTTAAAAATTTTGGGCGCTCTGTCACGAATCGATTAAAGCGCCGAAATCGTATCAAAGCTTAACAAAGCGTAACAAAGCTCAGCAAAGCTTGACTCAAAGCGTAGGAAAGCTTAACATAGCTTGGTTCAAAGCGGGGACCCCAGTTTTCACGGTCTGTGACCACTTGACACGCTTCGTTAAGATGTCTCAAGATTTGCTACGATCTGGCATGAAGATCTGACACGAGGTCAGACGCTTTCATCAAGATCTGACACGCTTTGTTACGCTTTCATGAAGGACTCTCACGCTTTCACACGTATTGAGACGCTTTGATCAAGGATTGACACGTTTTGTTATGCTTTGTTACGCTTGGCAAGCTTCCTCACGCTCTCCTCTGCCTCAAGGGCTAGGATGTAGTTATACAGCAGGGAGACAAACATTATGTCTTCTTCAGATAGATCATGCTCTGGTTCATCTGGAATTTCTGGATCTTGTTGTTCTGCCATCGTGTTCTGGAATCAAAGATGCAATGATTTTGTCAATCTGCTGCATTTTTATTTATAGCTCTGGATCAAAAGCGGCATGAACTCGGCGATCTCGACATTTTTCAATGCGTAACAGAGCTTAACAGAGCGTAACAATGCACAACAGAGCTTGATAATCGTATCAGAGCCTGATTTAAAGCGTCATAATCGCATCAAAGCGTAATAAAGCGTAATAAAGCTTATCAAAGCTTATCAAAGCGTGATTTCAAGCGTAACATAGCCTCATCAAAGCGGGATCAAATCGCGGGGAAACGTAACAAGTCGGGCAATAATTCGTCCCCCAATTCGTATCAGAGCGTATCAGAGCTTATCAGAGCGTAACATTACTTAGGAGATCGTGATATTTTTGGAAAAGTAAACAAAAATGGGCGCTTTGCTCGCTGATTTAAAGCCGGCATTCGCCGTTGGTGTGAACCAGATATTAGCTGAGGCGCCTGATCGGATTTGCTGTCTGATGCATGCTTCGCACCATCGATGAAACCAAATGCTTTCTTTTTGTTTATGGCAGTGCGAATGTCCACTCTGTTTAATGCATTTTCATCACGACTGTTGCCCTGCTCCTGTAGCTGTCTGTCAAGCTGGGTACCATAAAGAATGAGCCGCTCCTGTGGACCGCGTGGCGGTAGGAATAGCGCAATTACAACAAAAACAAATAGTGAAACAACACATAACATACATATACATTTAGGCTCCAGTTTTCTTCGGCTACAAGCACTGTTTATCATCTTTCGAAGGCAAAATCTAACGCATGAAAGTATGCTGCGACTTAACCATGGGCACTACTGTCAATCTATCTTGTGACGTCGCTTTTGTTCCCGTTATCTGAAAGTCAACGAACCCGCGTTCATTTTAAGTAATGTGTGTCGACAGATGTTTGGAGTAATAATGAGAAAGAAGAAAGCACTCTAAATAACAGGAAACAAAAAATGCCCCCCCCCCCTTCTGAATACATGTACCTCTTGATCACATTTGAGCCGCGTACCGGGCAGCGTAGCGCAGTCGGTAACGTGTCTGGCAACAGATGCGAGTCTGACTGCAGATCCAGGGGTCGCGCATTCGATCCCGGCACGGTCCCATACTTTCGTGGAGATTGATCATGAAATAATTTCTACGGTCATTCTCCTCCCTTCCGCTGAATCATTCAAGAAGGGTTGTTGTCAGTTACAAGCGAAAGTATGTGCACGAAGTACTGGTTAACTGCTTGTTCAAGCTTGCCCAGGGAAAAAGTGCGGTTAGGTGAACTGACCGTCCCGCAATGACCATAGCTGCTGACTTGGGACGTAAAGCAACAAAACGAAAACAAAAACATTTGAGCCGCGAGATGTGATTTCCAACAATGTGGCATTTCGAATCTTAAGCTTAGATACTCCAAATGATGTTCAGTCAGTAGCTTAACGGTCATAGAATATTCAAGCGACGAGCAAAAGCTCTGATCAGACTGCGCGTATGCGCAGGCTGATCTGAGGCTTTGCTAGTCGCACATTCCACAGTGTTGGAAATCTCATGACACGGCTCATTTTAATTCAATTGCATACTGTTCACAAAAAGTTTGGGATATTCGAATATTAAAAATTATAGCATCTACCAAAAGAATTTGTCATAAACCTAAAACAGCTAGTATTGATTAGCAAGGTCATCTCACGGCCAATATGAATAAAAGTTTCAAGGATTTGTCTGGTCACGTGTTTCTGAGACAACCATATTTAGACCTTGGGTAACCTTTCAATTCTAACACGATGACGGATTATGCAATGGCTATGCTTTTTAAAAAGAAAATATCCGTTATTCAATATTTTTTATATTCAGAATTTGTTTTGATCGATTTGTCCTTTTCAGGAATGAGAGGCTAAAATCTGTCAATTTTTAGTGAATTGTGTTATTGTTTTGCATTTTGTCACCACCCTATCTACTGAAATAACAATTGTGGTACGCGAAAAAATCTTTAACAAACCCAAAGATATCCATAATGCATCTTTAGCATGCATTGTCGAAAGCATGACAAAAATTTGATACTTTTATGAAATTTGGGTCTTGACCCCTAGTTCCTTTGGCACGCCCTTAAGGTCACATTAACAAATTTTCAGCCTTCAAATAAAGCAGGAAAATGGTTTACATATTGCTCTATGAAAATGCAAAATTAATTTTGCGACAAATTATGATTTTAATTTTAAGACTTTTTTATGTCCCAATATCCCCTAATTTTTGTGTCCAGTATATATAGCGAGGTTCGAACCTGCGCGGTAAATGTATCTAGCTTGTCAGCGCTAAACACGCTACCGACGTGCACTTGCATAAATTATGATAACTAGGAAGTATGTAAATGCGGGCCACGATCGGCTGCCATGACATGGCGTTTCGCTGGTAGGCCAATAATGGCCCCAGACTAAATACAATAAATGCACGATCTTTCGAACGTGAGGCTCAGAGCTGGCCTGTATGTTTATTTCTAGCATTTATTAGAATCTCTGGCAGCTGTTAATGATCAATGTTGTAAACCAAGACGACTTGAAATGAATTTGAAACTAAACACGAACTCTCAGAATAGCGGTCTAAAGACTTCTTCGCGTACAAGACATGTTGTATGGCACATTCCATTTGTAGATGGGTCAGCGCACGGGGGTTTGGTATTTTTCGCATTTGACGTATACAGCGGGGCTAGAAGTCTAGCTTTTGCCATGAGTCTTCTTCTATCTCCATACCTTTTGTACGTGAGGAGCTAATGCTCTGGGCCCGGAATTACCATGCCGCTTCTTAAAGTTAAGGAAGTCTTTAGTTACATGTAAGTATTGATATTTCAACATGCTATATTAGATGCTAACTAAACTGCCTGGATCGATGCAGTATTTGTGGTCAAAATTAGTATTGTGATCTACAGAAAAAAATGAAACTGCTTTGATTTTAGATCAGTTTAAAACGTTATTTTTCGCATCCTGAAAAATCAATACTTTACTTAAGTCTTTCTTAACTTAAAGGAGGCATTGTAATTCCGGGCCCTGGTGAGACTGCGCACTGAGTATGCACAGACTCGTCTAAGCTTTCGCTGCTTAAGGATATAATAAGTAATGATAATACAATGGCTCGTCTGCACATGTATGTTATCCACGAGCAACGAAGGCTCTGACGAGGCTGCGCAAATATAGACTCGTCTGAGCCTTCGCGGCTCGCCGTTGCGATAAGTCATGGTAATATTACTTGACTTTTCGCTTACTGTAAAGGCGGCACCCCATGAATGCGTAATTAGGGCTGGTCAACCTAAGACATAGGTAAAAGCTGAAAAGGAGGCGTGGTTTTATTCAAAAGTAACTGTCTCATCTTGTGCCACGACCTCAGTCATTACTTAGTCCTTAAAACGCCAGCAAAATAACTGCATCTGAAAGTGTTTATTTAACATAAGCAAGGAGGCAAACATTGTGGACCCAGATCTGACTGCTCCTACAAGAGCAGTCTGACCTGGGTTCACACTGTTTATCTATGAGGCTTCAAATAGTTTAGTGGACGACAAAAACATATGTTTTGTGATTTTGAGCTGTAAGGGTTAATAAATGTGAGTTCAGTGTGTATACGGTTATGATTTTCATGAAATGCACGCACGTTTTCGCGGCTCAAAAAGCTTATAAACTATTTACCAAATTGTTAATAAAACCTGATTTCCCTTCCTTAGCAGATGAAATAGCCGAACCACACCCAGATATGAATATTAAAGTTGCCGCCTTTACAGTAAGCGAAAAGTCAAGTAATACCACGGATTAAACGTCTGCACGTGTTAATAATCCACGAGCTTTAGGGAGTGGATTATCGTACGTTCTGGTGGACAATCGTGGTAATAGTTATCTCTTACATGTACCACCTACACTAGTGTAGGCATTGCGCATTACGAGATAGTTTGTGCTAAAGTTGGTAAGGGTGGAGTAAGTAAAACAATGTCGTGTACTGGCCGGTATCTACAAAAATCAAAATGATGAAAACTTCAATAAATTATTTTCAATAATTTGAAGAAAAAAATCACTACCTTGTGATAAATTAGAAACTTGTTACAATACATGTACATGTACATGAACCAAAAGAAATGGTCAAAAGGCTTCTTTTCGTGTGGCACAAACCATCTGTATTTGTTTAAAATCTTCTCTAATTTCTTGAATGCTGCTGTTTTACGTTAAGAAATATTGAAGATTTCAATATCCTGTCGTAATCATAATGACTTGAGCAGTGAGGCTGACAACGCCCTAGTGAAATTAAAGGTCGTTCATCTTTGCTTAAAATTGTAAACGCGGAATATGTTTGTAGTGTGTTTTTGTGTGTTTTAATGGAATCTTTTTATTTTTTTTTTAATAGATCAATAATTTTTGCCGTGGCATTTTTGACAAGTGTAGACTCAGACGAGTCTGTGCGGCCTCCTTTTAAGCTGAGAAACTCCAAATGATGTTCGATCAGTAGCTTAACATTCATAGAATATTCAAGCGACAAAATAAAATACGCACGCAATTAACGTGTGTATTTTGTCATGTATGTTAATGGATATGAGCAAAGATCTGACAAAAGGGACCTTCTGGCAAAAAAGTCAAAAAGTGAGATATTTACAGAGAAAGAAAGACCTAGCTGTTGCGAACAATTACAGAAAATCTGAAGAGATTATCTTTACAAATACCAAAGATATTAGTGTTTAAACTCGTATAGATGATGTGTTTTAAACATGACGTCACTTAACGCTGTTAATGACGTTCTGACGTCAACACCATTGTGTTAACATATATTGCTAATACAAAGACACTTGGAGCAATATTTCAAGAACGCTCCAAGTTTCTGTAAATTTGATGTATATACAATTGCATAGACTGCACAAATAGCCCACATACGCACATCCAGTGCTTACAAAAGCATTTAAAATGAGGTACCCTGTTTTAACGGAGGTGTGTAGTCCATATGCACAGTTGTTGCCATGGCAACATACATTATATGTATCACTTAATTTTATCAGAACTGTATGCGCCTTTGATTGTATTACATGTTAGAAGCAATTTGACTCTATTGTAAGAACATGCAAAATTTTGAAAATTTAGACGTTTTTGAAATTTTAATTACACAAATATGCTAAAATGCCCGAAGGACCCTTTTGTCAGATCCGCGCTCATATACATGTGAGCCGCGACATGTGATTTCCAACAATGTGGCATTTTGACAAGTGTAGGCTCAGACGAGTCTGTGCGTCCTCATTTTAAGCTCTGAAACTCCAAATAATGTTCAGTCAGTAGTTGAACACTCATAGAAATTTCAAGCGACTAGCAAAGGCTCCGATCAGAGTGCGCGTATGCGCAGGCTGATCGGATGCTTTGCTGGTACCACATACCACATTGTTGGAAATCTCATGTCGCGGCTCAATTATCAATTGTCATAATCCGGAATATCCGCATGAAATTGACCACACGTTTAAATCGTAAATAAAGCCAAAAAAAGCAAAAACAACGTTAGGTCATACGTACATGAAGTACAATGACTAAATTCGTCGCTGCCATACAATACTATAGGTATTTTTCGTGATTTTAATGTCATCTGCCGACCATTATTTTAGAAATATCTTTTTTTTACAAAAACAATCTTACAGGAACACTTTCAGAGTGTCAAACAGTTTGGATCCAGATTAGCCCCGACCTTTTGTCGGCCCTGATCTGTTTCCAAACTGTTTGCAAAGACTATCACCAGACTCTTCTTGTAGGCAGAGGGTTAAACGCTTAAAATCATAAACGCTGATTGCATATGTGTGTCTTTTTTTCGTGTGTTTTAATGGATATACACGTGAGCCGCAACATGCGATTTCCAACAATGTGGCACATTGACATGTGTAGACTCAGACGAGTTTGTGCAGCCTCCTTTTAAGCTTAGAAACTCTAAATGATGTTCAGTCAGTAGCTTGACACTCATAGAATATTCGAGCGACTAGAAAAGTCTCTGATCAGACAGCGCGTACACTGGTCGCACATACTACATTTTCGGAAAACTCATTTCGCAGCTCATTCCACCAGTTACTTCGAATTTTAGGCTAGCTACGCCCCTGATAATCCATCAGAATGAAAATACACCGCGTTTTCATGTAGACATATGATAACTTTAAGCAGCATTTTTACGATGCTGGCACGTGTATTTGTAAGTATCATATTTCAAATTACTTTTGAAAACACAATAAATGTCTTAATATTAAATCAAAAGCCGTTGTTATGGTATATCAGGGGCGGATCCTGGATTTCTGGAAAGGGGGTTCATATTTATAAAGGTATGGGAGGTTCGCTTTGCTGATTTTATCTCATTTTTCTAAATACCCCATGACAATGAAATAAAGTTGGTCTCACTGAAACCAAATTATTTCAAATTTTTCATTTTGGGAGGTATATCGTCGGATATACGGTCGGAAATCTAGTTTTACGGCAAGACCCGAGCATTTTGAATATGGTTATCCCCATTCAAATGCAATTCTTCAGTGATTAAGAGCAACTCCATGTAAAACCCAGAAAATTTTAAATAGAACCGGGCACTCATGGTCTCAGATTTTCATGAAACTTTGACAATATGTTGCGGTCAACGCATTAACAAAATATTGAACCTTATTTATTCCCGAACATGCATGGTTGTCATTGCAACCACACACAAAGATTTTCGCCTTCAAAGTCGCAAAATGATTGGCAGAATCTGGTAAAATTCACAGTTTTTTTCCTTACTGTATGTATAGTAACAGTGTTTATTTCGTTTGACAGAACATTTTTGCATTATTGTTACTAGATACATTTTCTCCTCGTATCACTATGGCAACGCCAAGTTTGGTGGTATATCTGATTTTCACGTTTACTGATAAATGTCATATTTTCTCAAAGTTTGAGAACCTGTGTAAAAATGGCAAACCTATCCGGGGTATGCAATATATTAATGTTGAACGAGCATAGTGTGTAGGAACACATAAAATTAAAATCTTGTTGGACACTTCATAAATCCTATTCCCGCCACTATTTTCTTTTCCTGAAATGTCGTCTGTTATTCACGTCTGCTGCATTTATTCAAGTGCACTTCAGACTAAATGTTTTCATGGAAGCAAACAATATGAACCCTGAACAGACTGCTCCCCTCGGAGCAGTCTGATCTGGGTCCATATTGTTTGCAATAGAGGCTACATAAGAACATAAGCAGGCGGGAGGAATAAAAGAAAAAGTCGTAACTGTCACTGGCGGGAACGGGTTAAAGTATCAACGTTTTTTTACAGAAACCTAATTACAACGGACAACGACGATCCAGATACATGTACTAAGAAAATACTATGATATAGACGCTCGACTGCAATCTTCACACATCGTCTTGTTTAAAATTATTCTGATTTGAAGAGTTTTCACACATTTTGACTTATAAGATTTATAAGCACATCATTACTGTATCACCAAGCTAACATAGACGCTTGGCTGCAGAAGTCCAGATGCCCTTGAGCATGCGCTTCAACTTAGAACAAGCTACCAACATGTGTTACGCACAAGAAGTTGTTGCTGTTTTACTGTGGCTGCCTATAGTCTATAGTACCATTTGCTCAGCGTCATCTAGTAAGTACATGTATTACAGTTAATCCTTATCATGCTGTACATGCGCGGATCCAGAGGGGGACAGCCCCCACCCGCCTGAAAAATCACAAAAATATAGTGTTTCTTAGCAATACTTGCCCGAATCCCCTGAAAAATCACAAAGCTACCAAGCCAGCATTTAATGTTGAGCCATCGTCGGCACGCCAGAGAAACGCCATTTAAAAATGGCGTTTCGCTGGCGTGCAGATGATGGCCCGCTTATAGCTGTATTTGGATCCTACCTAGAATGATAAAAAAAATACAAAGTTGGACCCCCTCTAACAAATCTTTCTGGATCCGCGCATGCTGTATATTTTATGTACTTTACTTCTCTCTTCATGCACGATTAATGCTTACCGTTACATGTACATGTATAAGCATGCATCGTGCGCGGATCCAGAGGATTGGGTCAGGGAATCCGGACCCCCCTGGAAAATCACAAGTCATATGGGTTGCTATAGGAAATAAGAGATAAATAAAAAGTTGGACCCCCTCCCCCCTTGGAAAATGTTGGACTCCCTCTGGAACCTTGAAAATTTAAAGTTTTCTTTGGAATAAATCATTGGACTTCTGTCAAATAAGTTGAAGACCAATAAAAAACAAACAAAAAACGCTGTCACGTTGTGAGAGCTTGTTTGTATGACAGATGGACATGAACCTACCATGAATCCCCAACCCTCCTGAAAAAATTTCCTGGATCCGCGTCATTAACAAGCAGAATTGCAAATAGTATGGGTCTTGATTGGTTGGCTTTCCCACGGTTGTTAATATTTAAAGAGACTAACTCTGCAACTATGAACATTTTTCGAAAGAAATTATTTCCTTTTTAAATCATTTGTAAAGGCAGAATTAAGTTAAGTTTTCACAATAAATCTGTTCACTATAGCTGAAAACTGCATGGAAAATTGAATTATCTTATAAAAACAGGTGTTTTTTCTCCTATTGGTATTTATTTGCGTCCCTCCAATAATTATAGACAGTCAAGTTTTAACAAATGCTGTTGTTTTGATACTGATAATTTGTAAAGATTAACGAAATTGGTTAAATGTATACCTTATTTTTAGCTTTTTTTTACTGTGTTCTTGAAAAATAGAAACATTATTTCAAAAATTAAAAGATCAAAATTTACAGACTATGCAGCTTTACGCAATATCTTGCAATCAATTGCAATCTTAAAGCGTCATATTTCATTAATCTCTGAACAAATATTGCACTTAAACCTTAAAGCGCCACCTATAATTTGCAGCAGACGACAATTGAAAATTTTGCGGCTTTTTCAAAAATAACAAATAAGGCATGTTATTTCATGAAAATCGTATTCTCATGTAATATCATACCTTATTTTTGTCGAAAATTGGGAAAGGTGTCGCAAAATTTATCGTCTGCAGCAGTCGTGATTGTCGCTTTAAGGGTTAATATAAAAGAAAACTATTGCAATAAATCGTATCGCATTAAATTTCGATTCATCTTCGAATAATTATTGCTCTTTTTATTAATATTCAATTGTTTTACACCAAGTATCTCAAAAAAGTGCACAAAGTGCAGATGTACGCTGGTGCACTAAGGAAGTTAATGTATGGTCTGTCCACGTCTTCCGGTACGGATGCACACATCATACATTGACTTGCACTTATTACACATAATCGACCCGGGTTGAAGGTATACTAATAAGAATCTTGTTGCAGAAGGAAATGCGTGGACACTTTCAGCAGAATTATCAAAATCAGGTTTAAACATACACTGCTGAAGCCACTTTTAAGGAACACAGAGGTCACATTGCTACTTAATTGGGTCCATACCAGAGTTTCTTGGGTAATATATAGCTATTTTTCATTTTCCACGGGGGTTAGGGGTCAAGAACCCTGCCCCTACCTATGGGTCCACACATGAATCGCATGTTATGAGTATCAAAATCTCAGAGATTTGGATCCAGACCCCCAACCCCTGGAAAATCACAAGTGGCTATAGGTTTCCTTAGAAATTCTGGTACGACCTACATTGAGAAGTTGTTGGACCCTTCGGGTCGAATTGCTTCTCGACACCACCAAACACACACATGCCGACGGAATTTTCAGTATTCCCGCATGCCCATGTTGGACCTTAGTTTAGTTCTGAGACACAAATTAAATATTTATATAAATGTATGTCGATAGTCACGTGATTATATGATTGCGTTGGATCTGAGATTTACTGACTTCTGGCTGCTGTTTTCAATTTTTGTTGTTCAGCAGCCAATGTATAGAGAATACTAGGTGAGTGTCTTTTGATACCATGTTTACTAGGCAAGACTTTGAGAACGATTGTTGACATCGCGAGGCTTGCCGAACGATTCAACATGCACTCTCAAAGCCGAGCCTGATAAACTTAATCGATATCAAGACACTCACCTGGTATTCTATTTATCAGTTTACCCATTGTTTCACTCTTCAAACTAGCGATTATGACGTAATTTTCGATTTTTGTGTTTATTCAGCGTCATAAGCGACGTCATTCAAAAAGTGCAACGTCATCATGACCTGATAAAGGCACATGCCGTGAGATAGACAATGTTTATCAGGCAACTTGCATCAATGCGGTTAATATGAGAGGTAACTGATAAGTATACATAATGTAAATATGAAGATGAGGGTTTTTTTTTTCATTTTTGTTGTCCAGGATCACTGCAATGCTGTTGTTTTGTTTTAGATAATGACGGCACATTCCAGATAGATGAAACGATGATATGTTGGGACATAAATGGAACCTATTCTGGCTACATCAGTAGAACTCGATCCAACCGAAGATGTCAGCCATGGGCATCAATGACGCCGCATGCGCACAACTTTACACACAGCAGCTTGTTCCCGGCGGATGGATCTGTTGAAAATGCCTCCGATTATTGCAGAGATCCTTACGGGATTAGTAAACCGTGGTGTTTCACAAAGGACATCAAAAAGCGGTGGGAATTCTGCCGGGTACCAATCTGTAACAGTAAGTTAGCATATGGTCTGTATGTTATAGTTGAATCTTAACGTCCAAGTCAAATCTTTACTAGTCATGTCGAGGCGTAATCAGTAATTGGAAAAGTTACCTGTCAGAACCCCCTTTTTGACATTCTCGTCATAATGATGTATTTCAACTGGGTCATCATTGTTCGCAAAAGAACCCGTTTAGGGATTTTCAGCATATAGGGCTTTATGAGGCTTGTATAGGGGTTTTAAGGATACAGTATATTTGCCATTTTACTTCCAGGGATATAGGATACTATCCATTTTACTTCCAGGGTTATGGGATACTGTGTTCAATATTTTCGTTAATTTCAGGGATATTGAATATTTAGGAAAATTAATTATAGGGATATTTGTCAATTTATAAGGGATACTTGCCTGTTTACTTCAGGGGATATGGGATATTTGGTACCCCCCCCCCCCTATACAAGCCTCCTTTATTTGACTAGCGATTAAATACCTTTTCAACGACATGTTAAGTTTGGGACTTAAAATTTAGTGATTACGCCAATACATTCAGTAGTGTAGACCCTATACCATTTTGTGACATTACTTTCTCGTTTGTTTGTTTTTCATTGATGTCTAAAATTTTGATGATTAGAGATTTCCACAGACCCCATTCAGATTCGCATTTACAAGCATGATGAATCTGACTGGTATTAAAGTTACAGAAATACATTTGAAACGAATGATGAGAAAACACATTAATTTTATGACTTAGCGAATAACCAAGGCACAGATCATACCGCGCAGATGGGCAGTCTGTTTTCTTGCATTGTTGTTCACAAGCGTGTATTTATGGTACTTAAGCTAAATCCAAATTGATGAAAATCTGATCGGGTGATCCGGAGAGTGCACATGATTGTTTGCGTCTTGGCTGTGCGCAATAAACAAACAAAGACAGGTTTTCTCGACACGTGACTTATTTCCAAGGCAACTGAATCCTTGGAAAATGTATCTGATTTCACATATTTCTTAGTCGCGACACAGAGTAATAGCACCAAACGGTTTTGCATGATGGAAACGCACAAATTTGGATGAGACTACATATCTGTACAAAATGTTCTCATATTTTGAGATTTTGGTACCAAGAGCATTGTCAAACAACGCAGGCTCAGTTTAACTGCTTCTAGTGATATATTTTTTTAAGTTTTGGAGGCTATGCACCTGGGCTTTTGAGCATTTGCGAAAAATTCTAAAATCGTTTGCGACTGTTCAATGTACAAATACTTGCACCGCAATACATGTACAGTCGAATCTCATGAATTCGAAGTCCTCGTGACTAGAGGTTTTATTTCGAATTATCAGTATACGTAGTTAGAATTGCAGTGAGGTTGACAATGAAATATATTACCCCAAAAAATGATTATTATCAGGGTGTTTTTTCTCTCTATCAAACATAAGTTTTATGCTCGAAAAGAAACGTCTCAAGGAGACGTTTCTTTTGCGCGCTCAAAACATCAGACTGATATTCAGTCTCCAATGCCAATTTCATTTTATTATATATAATGTGCTCAGTCTCTCTGATAGCACTGGTAATTCTGCCTCTGAGAACTATCGCACATGGAGTAGAATAAAGTTCATTAACATAAAAATGATTTAATAAGTCTACCAAAACATATGTAGTCAAATATATCATGAATAGGCCATATTCTTTGAATTCATAGTGTATCGAAAGAAAAATATTGGCTTCGAGATAATGTCCCAAAATTCATTTCGAATTAGCGAGTAGTTTCAAATTTTCTAGGTTTTACTGTAACTATTGCACGATCAGTTCTTAAAGCAGCAGCAAACGTGTATAAATCAGTCTAGGTATAATTGCTATCGTATGACAAACAATCACGTTTCTAAGATATCAGTTTTTTATGAGTTTTCAATGTGTGTTATTAAATGAGAAAACCTCTCATCTTGGTTAACGATTAGTTTGTTTGCTTGATTTGATTCTTTACGTCCCAGTCATTTTTATTCGGGGGGTGGGGGGGGGGGTAATCAGAAGTGAAATAGCACGTTTCTCAGTTCAAGCCAAATAAAGTGAGCCCTCTTTATTGAGGGTTAGTTCAATTAATTCGGTCAGTTTCTTTCTTAATTATAGTAAAATGTAATGCCAATATAGACAGTATATAGAGTAATCAAATGTAGACAACTAGATTCTAGGAAACCCTTTATGTTTTAATTCATTAAGAACCTCGCCTGAATTTCTGAGAGACCAAACAGATTTTACCATTCCTCTCATAATAAACCTTTTCAAACTATTTTATACCATGTTTAGCGTAGTGTGGCATTATGTTAACAGCATAGATAGCTCAGTAGTAATCTTTAAAAGTGCAAGTTCGGATGGCTATTTCCCAACATTGTTGATGCGAGCAGTAGAGGCTCTGACGAGACCTCGCTTTAGCGCTGACTCATCAGAGCCAACACTGCTCGCCTATGTAATATATACTGAAATCCAGTGTGCTGCCAGTTGTCTGGGAAACCTTGCAATATGAGCGATTCTAATACGCATTTACCATGCACTCTGTTAGCTTGTTAGTCCGAGTTATCGTCCTTAAAACGTATTTCATCAGAGCCAGTTGTGATCTGATCTGTGCCTTTTCTGTCTGCTTAATCCGTGCTCTCTTCTTATTTTGATTCTCACTTTGCATATTAATAAGGGCATACTAAAGTGAAAATCACATGCAAGTCGCTTGAAAAGTATGCGAATCCAGTGATTTTTTTCTATTACAGGCACGTGTACGAGTGACAACTATGTATGTCATACGATACACGGTATCAAGGAGTGTTTTATTGACAATTCAACATGCGGTGATACTCGACGGTCTTATGAGGCATACAATTTGGTAATTGGTCTAATAGTCGGAACTATCGTCATCATTTGCGCTGTGGCCACCATTTGGTTCATATTCCTTTGCTTTTCGGCCAGTAAAGACGACACGGACGAGGTATGTGATCTTATATGGGATCGTAGCGAGAAACCCTGATTTTTTTCGCATGTGAACAACAAAGGCGCTGGTCAACCTGCGCATGTTGTTCACGGATGTGAATTTTGCTAACTGACCCCTTTTGCAAAAGTTGCTGTCCATATATGCGTATTTAAATGGTGGTGGCTGTTTTCATCTGCATAAAATCCTGTTCTGGTCATTGCCATTGAAATTATTTGATGATGCAGAATGTAAATCTAAAAAATTCTAAATATATTGTGCATAGTATATATTTGATATAGTTTCACTATATGTAGAGTAATCTGTCTTATGTTTGTTTCACAGCTGCGCCAGCCTGAAAATTAAATGTATTCGTTTTTCAACGCCTTCTGTACAACAAAGTTGTCGTTCAGATACTTTTATATGTACTTTAGCTCTGTTTGAAGCACGTTGCAGTTAGGCAGATTTTTTGACGATTTTTTATGGGTCCGCATGGCTGAAAGTTCAATATGTCGAAAAATGGATTTTTATAGAAATAATGATTCAGTTTACACACATGGGTCAAAATAAGGCTTAAAGCATAACAATAGCCAAGCCTAAAACACACAAAACGTCACCTCAAAAGTCCAGGGCCAATCACAATATACAGGCTCACTCAGAGGACTAGCGGAAACGTGTGGCCCAGATGGCTTAGGATAGCACGACCGTCACACCTTGATCAAAGGTTTTAGATAAGCAAATCTTTTCAGTGATAGATAATCTTTATTTAGTACAAAAGGTCAACGACCCATCATGTACACAATGCAATACAACAATAATACAAAAGCAGTCAATGGCGTGTGTGTGCTCATAACTCCAGATTAGAGAAATTTCAAAGAATTTCTAGCGATAAAGCGTGCCATTTCCCTAAATGAGACGTTCGTTTTATTTTGTTGAAATAAGGACTGGAGACACTAGGCACATTCAACAAATACACATTGACCAGCCGTATATGCACCCTTGCAGCATAGTCCGTATACTATACTGACGTCAAGAAAAAACGCCTCATCTAAAAGTAAACGTGAATATCTCTTAGACTGATCAGACTAAAGTTATGTATTTTAGTGCATTATAGCATCTTACCAGTCAAGCGTATCTCATGAAAACAAGATTTCTGAAAGAATATTTGAGGCTGAGAAAACGACCTCGGTTTGAGACATGGGTCACCATTTCGTGCGACACAAGATTTTAGCCACATTTTCTTTGTTTCCAGACACAATCCGTTGACAGGAAAAACGTGTTTTACCATTGTAAAACAGTCTCTATTTTACCGAAAATGCGTTTATAATGTTCAGACATGTTTGTATGCGTCTGCTGAAAGAAACAACTTACCCCACCCACCTTTTCGCCATGCATTTCAGTAAAAACTTAAATGTCATGACTCTGCAAAGTGGGTGAAAAGATTGTTACAAATCCTTTGCAAAAGTCTTAAGGCTTTAACCAGCGACGATTGCGGAGGAAACGCAATCTGGCACGTGTTCCAGACGGCCGTATTGGATGACGTTAACGTAGACGACTGGCCATTGGGCGTTACAGATTATCTTAAATAACGTAATTTTATGTAGGCATATTCTGTGTGCATTACCTAATGTACCCCCTTATCATTTTTTCCATTACTTAAAGGAAAACGAGAATGTTGGCAAGTTTCGTAAACGGACCTCACATTTTGTCTTTAATATGACGTCATAATTTCACAAAGTTATTACTCGCAAGCACAACTGTTTGAAAAAATGGCCCAAATTTGTTCTTTGATTAGCAAAACATTTATGGCACAAACTGGGTGCAAATTCAAATTGAAATCATAAGTGATCGACGCACAATGCTGTCATGTGTACGTTGAGCCTGTATGACGTCATCGAAATAACGCGTCACCTGCATATCAAATTAAAGTCATTTTCAAACACCGCCCAACCTCTACATAAAGAAGCAGTACGTCACTGTTCATTTTCTTTAATCATCGCTAGGAAATCAGTGATAATGAGTGTGGCGTTTTTAGTTGACGTCAGTATATAATCGCTTTTGTCCTTATGCATATAATAATCCTACTTCGTTTTGAATAAGAATTTATTTTGGTCATCAACTGTGCTTGTTATTTCAGTAACATGTATGTGAAATAGACCGTTACACTAAGGTAAACAAATGGTCTATCATGATAGAGTATATATTTTTATACAGTTGATGTACAATAAAAACGACCATTTGGCAAATCAGTCTATTTTTGTCAGATGTTTGATGTCTTCTTTGGCTTCTACAACCCCTTTCCCCTCTAGACCCAAGACGCCCTTTACATATGTTGTATATGTTTATAGCGACATGTCATTGTCCAAAGGGCATCTTGGGTCTAGGGGAGGAAAGCATCTAAAAACAAACTGAAAGACACCAGTTTCACCTTTCCAGTGACAAACGTCACAATTTTAAGTATATTTCGTACGCATGCGCAGGAATGATACTGTAAAATTTGGAAATGAATAGCACTTCTATCCTATAGCACTTTTACTTTTTGAAAACTAGCAAAGCATTTACCCAAAGTCCGGTCTAAATGGCACCCAGTAGAAAGACGTAAAATGAGGGGTGGGAGTAGAAAGCGCAAATTTTTACTGCTTTGCTAATGATAAATTGCTTTAAAACGTATTTTGATGCATACTTTGCATAGTTTGCTGACGAACCGCACCAATTTTGAAAAAAGAGTGCAGTTTGAAAATTTGGTGTTTGTAATCGCGTCAACTAGGGAAAATACACGCCTTATCGCTAGAGCTTCTTCCTAGTTCTCAATGTAGAAAAAATCAGTGTAAAATTGTAAATATTTTCTTACCCGTAATTTTGTGCTTGGGTGCTCAAAAGACCCGTCTTATTGAGATGACTCTTTTGAGCACCCGGCGGTTCTTTTGAGCACCCCAAACAAGAAAATAATTACAATTTTACACTCTGGAACTATGAACCGTAGTTGTTGTTTTCAGAGCTTGCGGTAGCTAGAATTTATTGTTTCAAATAAACTGTCTTTCGCAGGATGACGTTTCCGAGGAGGACCAAATCAGTCAAATCAAAGTCCCCGATTCTGGTCAGCCTTCTGGTTCGTCCCAGAGCGATTCGCCCCCAGCCTATTCGGACATCACTGGACAAACAGAAACCGGAGAACCGGCCCAGAAAAGGGAGTTAACCAAGGAAGAACTTAAAGCGCGTAAAGAAATGAAGGAGCAAAAATTAATCAGCAAATATTTAAAAGAATTTTTCTGATCAATAGTGGGTGTTGATGGTCAGTTGCAGAGGCATATAATTTACTAGTCAATTGAAGTTATGGGTCATCTGAATCTTGACTTCTCATCAAAGATCTCAGGTGCTAGCCTTACAGTGTAAAGTCGGTAAACGTGTAAAAGACAAGGGGTCCAATGTAAGTGACCTCAGCAGAAAGGTCTAAGAGCAACCTTGACCTTTGGGACTTATTTATAGTGTTTGTCACATTAAGTTAAACATATACATAGTATATTGATGGGCTTTAACAGTTTTCATAAAATCTATTTTTCAATAGTTTCCAATTTAAATGCATTAGGACACAAATTTGACCTTAAAGTTATGTAGGCCAAGGTCAACCTACGGCCATCATTTGAACACACTTTGTAGGCCCAACATCCGCAAAACTACACACCAAGTCCTAAGGTCATCGGCAAAGGGGGTATTTAAAGGGGTTTTACCATATATGAACGTGGCTGCCATCTTGGTCATGATATCATGACCATGATTCATCGGTATACTATTAACCCTTTGTATACTGGAAACCCCTGATTGAGTACTCTGGGAAACAGTGAAGACACAGATGGAATGCAGCATATGGCTACATTCCATCAGGGTTTGATAATATTAAAACAACCTTCAGGACAGAAATATAATCATAATTTGGAAATTTCTACATGTGACCCCTTAAAGTACAAAATGGACATTCCCATACTTATTTATCAAGGTGAATTATGGGTCATTTTAGTCCGAGTTGTCTCTGGTGTTTTAGTGGCTTTTCTTTATTTTGATATTTGCCGCTACCGTCAGAGCAACTTAGCTATCGAAAATCCAGAATTCTCCCAGCCAGTCGTGGCTGGGCACTTTCAATGAAAAATATGGTAATTGAATGAAAGATTGGTGACATAAAAAATTAAAATAGGGTTGAGTTATGATTTATCTCTAAAATAAAATGATATTTTTCATTTAAATCTTATAAAGATGGAAATTATCCACACCTATTGTAGCCTACCCTCTGTACACATATAGTTGGTGATTAAACTATATTCATTACCAATCATTTCTCATAAATCACTTAAAAGTGAAATTACTTGTATTATTCAGTTGTATTTTCATTAGTTTTATCATTTTAAGCAGTTATTTAATGCATACATCATTCGTCTGTCAACATTTTTGGTAAAAAATACCCCATTTTGATAGGTGAAGAAAATTCTGGATTTTCGTAATAGGAGTTACTCTGATGTTAGTGGCAAATATCAAAATATGGAAAAGCCACTTAAACATCAGAGAAGGCTCGGATTAGGGTCATTTGTACATAGCTTTATTGATATAAGATTTCAAGAAAACACTGCTAACGCATAAATTTGCTATGGTTATGTCAGTGTGGTGCCACTGTGCAAAGGCAATTTGGAATAAGATTGCAGTGAACATATTTAAGTCAAATACTTAAAAGATGTTTAATTTCGTTTTGGTTTTGGGAGGTTTGTTTTCAGTTGTGAGTGAGCTGTTTTGGTATTTAACGTCCAGAAAGCAGCTAAGGTAATGTTTTCTCTTGTTATTGGTTCAAACATACACTTAAATAAAATAATTTACATTACCACCTTTGAAAGCCTTAAGGATAATAATGGAATGAAGTGGATTGCATACACTTAGTTTGTTACATTCCCTATCGTATACTATTATTTAAACGATTTAGAATATTACTTCATTGTGTTACTGTACAACTCCATATGCTTAAGGTGGTGTTTGCTGCTATTTAAAGTTTCCTCATTAGTTCCATTGTTTTGTAAAAAGGGTATGTTATAGATTAATGTGGTAATTGACATGGCTAGTGTGTGTGTGTGTGTGTGTCTGTGTTTGTGCATGTGTGTGTAAATGTATGTACATATTAAAATGAGTATTTATTAAGTAGCTAAAATCAAATTAAACATATCATATGCTGCTCTAACTATTGCTATAGTTTGTGAATATCACACATTGTTGTAATTATTGCTATATTTTGTGAATATCATATGTTTCTCTAATTATGGTTATATTTTGTGTATATCATACTTTGTTCTAATTATGGCTATATTTGTGCTTTCAATTCTAATGAGTGCTCATAACATGGACTGTGGGTACCCATCAGAATACTTTTTAATATGACTACATTGTTACATTAACTACCATGGCACCATATAAAACCTAACTAAATGTATTTTAAATCACACAAATTCTATATACCAATCTTGGTGTTGTACTGCTATTTCTGTTAGTTCATAATACGAGTCAGCACACCAGATTTTGGTTCTTGTAGTATACACATAGGTTAAGATAAACAATTTTGGCGTAAATCGTAAATATTTTTTTTACCCATCGGTGTAAAGATATGTTTTGGGTGCTCAAAAGAACTGTCTCATTGAGACGGTTCTTTTGAGTACCTACAACATATGGTTTGGTTGGAAATTAACAAAAAAAAATTATGGTACGCACTCTTAACTAAAGGCCTGGCATGTGCAAAAGACTCACTCTTTATACATGTGACAAGCTGAAAATGAGCATCAGCAAGAGTACCTTCTCATTTCAGGGAAGGTTTTAAAAAGGCTATAGAACATAATTTATCGTAAAAATGTTAATTTAGGTTATAGAACATAATTTATAGTAAAATGTTAATTTAGGTTATAGAACATAATTTATCGTAAAAATGTTAATTTAGGTTATAGAACATAATTTATCGTAAAAATGTTAATTTAGGTTATAGAACATAATTTATAGTAAAATGTTAATTCAGGTTATAGAACATAATTTATAGTAAAAATGTTAATTCAGGTTATAGAACATACTTTATAGTAAAAATGTTAACTCGGGTTACAGAACATACTTTATACAATCATGTAGTGAAAATGTTAATTCAGGTTATAGAACATAATTTATACAATCATGTAGTAAAAATGTTAATTCAGGTTATAGAACATATAGTAAAAATGTTAGTTCAGGTTATAATACATAATTTATAGAAAAATTTTAATTGAGGTTATAGAATATAGTTTATAGTAAAAATGTTAATTCAGGTTATAGAACATAATTTATAGTATAAATCTTAATTCAGGTTATAGAACATAATCTATAGTAAAAATGTTAATTCAGGTTATAGAACATAATCTATAGTAAAAATGTTAATTCAGGTTATAGAACATAATTTATAGTAAAAAAGTTAATTCAGGTTATAGAACATAATTTATAGTAAAAATGTTAATTCAGGTTATAGAACATAAGTTATAGAAAAAATCTTAGTTCAGGTTATAGAACATAATTTATAGTATAAATCTTAATTCAGGTTATAGAACATAATTTATAGTAAAATCCTTAATTCAGGTCAGAAAGATTTCCAGGTTTTGGTAAAACGTGTCATATTTCAGCAAGTAATACAGTAAACCTATCTTAAGAGGCCACTCAAAAAGAACACAAAATATTTGTTTCCAATGCCAATTATCGCTTAATACATGTCAAAAATATAGCAGAATACATGTTTTCGAAATTCAATAAGCTACAGTTGGCCAATAAGACCTTTATTTTGTCTTTTTTAAGTAGTCGCTTAAGACAGGTTAACTACACATGTACAAGAACTCATTTCAGGTAGACGGTTTCGGGGAGGGTTCAAGTGTATGCCTATAAAACTTGTAAGATCAATAGACTTTTCTACAAAGTTTAATGATTAAATAAATTTAAAAATAAGGATGTTCCATTGTTTATATTGAGGGTTTACAGCTTATATTTCCATATAACTTTGGCTCTTTGAAGATCAGTATTGTGATAGCAAACAGTACAGACCCTGATGAAATGTTGCAGTGTGTGGTTATTCAGCTGGGTCTTCGTTGCTTTGCCAAATTACCCATTTAGAGGTTTCTGTACTTTAAAGGCTAAAATGTCTAGTTTGAAATATACAGTGGGGCTGAAGGTCTAGCAAACATGTGAACGTCAGGGAGGCTTCCTGAAATCTATGTCAAAAAATCAAATTACTTCTGAAACATACAGTTTTATTCTAAAAGCTGGAAATCTCCCCTTATCCGATCTAGTTTAAACATATTTTATTTCAGCTTGGTAAGATACACATACAAATATATTGTTTTGTTTGTTTGATTTGATTCTTTACGTCCCATCAACAATCTTTCAGTTAAACAGGGACGGGTCTTCCTGGGTTGAACCAGTACTAAGCTAGGATAAATGTGTCTTGCTCAAGGACCACAACACAGTGACACCGGTGAGGCTCGAACCTGCGTCCCTTTGGTCTCGAGTCAAGCACTCTACCACTGAGCCACTGCGCTCCCTACATACAAATATATACAAGTTACAGAATGTAAAAGGATTAGTACGAGGGTCATTTGGAAAGTTCTTAGCACGGCATCATTCCTCCACAATGCGTTGATAAAATGCTATCAAATAATACATTTTTGGAAACTAGAATTCAAAGGCTACTTGATGGTTTGATTTTTGTCGAAAAAAAACTTGGCGTGCACGTGCAGCGCATGCTCAAAATGAGTAGGGGTTTATATACTGGCGGAAATTTTAAGCAAAATACTTGGAAAAAAGCAAAGGAAAATTGGGGACCTTATTTGCGATCATTATTTGACATATTAACAATCGGTGCCAACTTATTTTTTAACAGAATATATCATGTGATCACTGCTTGCACAATTACCACCTTTACATTCGGAAAATGTTGACTAATATAGAAATAGTCAACTTTCAAAAATGGGACTTTTTTCGAATTTTCTTTATACCTTTACTATAAATTGTGTCACTATAGGAGCACGAGAAATGCCTATTGAGTATATGTTTTGCTTTATTTGTAGCGAACATTGCATAAAAATCATTTCGTCGAGCAAAAAGTGTGGCTTGTTTAGTTCTGTAATCAAGAAAATTATTCCTAATAACATAACCCCTACTTTTACAGAAGTGGGTGGGGTAACTTAACCCCTCACAAATTGTCGATGGCATAAGAACTTCTGGTATCGCGTTAACCATCACAAAATTGATTGATTTCTACTCTCTGGGTATTTTTACTTTTTTGTTTGCCACGGTTTCAATTGAAATGAGCCAGAACGTCAACTTATAGCTAAACTTATTCTGCCCCTTGTTAATATTATACGGGTTATCTTCCCTTTGTTCTGGTTTACAAAAAAATTATTTTGGTTTCAATACTAAGAGCATAAACTGTGCTTGACAAAAATACCAACGCACGGTATTTTTAAACTACTATCGGTTATATATTTTCAAAATATGTGCATTGTGACATGCGATTTTTAGTCGAAAAAATTAGCGCACTGCTTTGCTTTCTAGACGGTTTAGGTTTTGCTGTTCGGGTATTTAGCTATGAGAAACACCAAACTCGGTCATCAATTGTATAATAACTGTACCATGTTGTGGCCTAAAAAATGGTACAAAATTATCTAATTTCATGAACTAATGTTAATGTTCTGCACACTTTTCAAAAGGTAAAATGATATATTTTCTACTGAAATTTTGCATTTTCCAGTATACAAACAGTACATGTATTCACTATAAAATTTTTCGTGTCTGCATTTTAATATCCTCATGAAATTTGTGCCATAACATAGAGGAAATATAGTTCTTTAAAATGATACCAAACATGATAGGGTTTGTAAATCGGTTACTGAGATAAAAGACCATGCTAAGAACTTTCCAAATGCCCCTCGTATGTTATTCTTCTCCTATTTACCCGATTTAAGATTTCTACTACATGTTCTATATATATTTTATTTTACATTTAAAACCCGTTACCTCCCTGAGATGCACAGAAAATCTCCCTGATGCTTATTTTCAACTTATCACATGCATGATCTAGTCTTGTTTTTTTTTGTCTGAGCTTTTCTCTATTTACATATTTTGTGTATGCTAAAAGTGAAGGTGACTGCGCTATGCTCATATGCCTTCGCAGCCTGTCGACGGGATGAGTACCAAAATCTTGCGTGCAGGCTCATGACATTAATTGTTTGTATTTATCCATTGTAGCATATTCATATAGTCGTTAAATATAAATACACTGGAAAAAGATGCTTTCTCTTGTGGAATTGCCAGATAGAGATAAAAAGAGACATACAGAGATGCTGATGGATGGGGTTTTATATCATATCTTCACACAAATAATGGAATTGTTTTTTTGCTTACCATTAAATTCCACATTTTATCTGAACAAGAGGACTCCGAGGTCCAGTATTACTTGACTAAGTCCTGGCTTATAACAGTTGTTTAAAAACTATTCTTGTTAGCTCCACTAGCAGCAGCATTTGTGAAATTATATTCAATTTGGACCAGTGGTTTAGGAGATGTCGTATTAAAATATGTCTAATGTTAGGTATGATGGCAAATTTGTTCCACCAAGTGTTCAGTTTGTTCAATGTTGGCAAAGGGCATAATTAGAAAAAATTTGAATTTGGGTCAGTGATTCCAGAGATGTCATTTAAAGATAAAATTTTGTTTAGTTGTGCTAAACGATTTGCGCAATTATGGTAAAGAACATTATAAGGAACATTTCTGTGAAATTATTTTGAATTTGGACCAGTGGTTTAGGAGGAGATATCTTCTAAATATAGTTATTATCTTGAGCTATCAACGAATCAGAAGTGTTTTGCTAAATTTGGTGGGGTCATTATAAGGAACATTTCTGTAAATTATTCAACCGTCTTTAAAACGACACTCTTTAAAACAGCAAAATTCTTTACACAATGTCATTTGCATTTGCACTAAAGTACCAGTTTATCTTATAATTGAATTCATTACGACAGAAACTCAGTTTAAGGTCAAAATATTGGGGGACAAACACTGTCGTTGTAAAGATGGTTGACTGTATTTTGAACTGGAATAAGTGGTTTGAGAGATGTCGTTTAAAGATACTTCTTATCTGGTGGCCTTTTGTCCTGCAGTGTTGATCGGTTTATACAATTTTGGTAGAGGGCATAATGTGGAACATTTCTCTGAAATATTTTGAATTAGGATACATTCACACAGTTGATTGTTAAATACAAATTTGATTTAAAATGGCATAGCTGTGTTTTATGGTGCTTTAGTTTATAAATTCAAAAGAATTGTTGGAAAGCCTTATTTTAGTGATCAATGCCAAACAATAATCAAACGTTATAAAATGGATATCATGGGGAAAGCCTTATTTAAGTGATCAATGCCAAACAATAATCAAACGTTATAAAATGGATATCATGGGACAGTATGCATGTCTGGCTGTAAACCCAAACAGTTAAATGATATTCTTACCTTTTAATTGCATTGGTAGGTCTGGCCTGTAACTCAATGACGACGGTGATGTGAAGCTTTAATCCGTGAGTTTGTGCCCGACTTTGACTGGGCCAACCGTTGCACAACTGGAGGTTTCTTTAGCCCTGACTACCTGTGAGTTCTTAAACCTTTTCTTTGTTTCAGCATACTGTGTTAATTTGATTAGACTGTTTCTCTGTGATGATACATTGCATAAGTTAGGAAGCCTCCATTTCTGCTAAGCAAGTTTTGTTAAACAGCAACAGTATATAGGACATATTATTTGCACCCTTACTTACACACATGTGTGACCAGTAATATGCATTTAAGCCCTCTCAACCAATGGTTAAGGTTGCTGTTCATTCTAAGGCAGTGGTTCTGTTGTTGCTGATGTATTGCTTCTCCCATTGTTTGTGTAGGTTCTTTGCTTGGTCTTTGTTTTGATGTGTAGTACATAGTGCCCTTTCTAGTTTTGCAATCATCTTAATGGGGAATAGAGTGTTGGTTGCCTTAAGCTGAGTGTCTTGGAGGTGTCTTGTATCTGTTAGTATTCTGCGACTCTTCCTCATGGTGCGATGGGTTGGTCTGCAGTATGTGATTGTGGAATTTCGTGGTCATACACACTTTTTTATCAAATAGCAATGCTGCTAATCACACTGCACATGTATGTCTGATCTACCCTTTTGATATTTGCATACAGAAAAGACAGGCTATCTTGCATTTGGTAAAAGAACTTCCTTCTCTACAATGCCGCTGTCTCAATTATATAGAGTGAGCCAGTGCATGAGATTTCCAACAATGTGCTATGTGCAACCAGCAAAGCCTCAGACCAGCCTGCGCATACGGGCAGTCTGATCAGAGCCTTTGCTAGTCGCTTGAGTTTTCTATGATTGTTATGCTACTGACTTAACACCATTTGGAGTTTCTAAGCTTAAAAAGAGGCTGCAGACGCTCGTCTGGGTCTACGCTTGTCAAAATGCCATATTGTTGGAAATCACATTCCACGGCTCGAGTATCTTACATGAGTGCTGCTGCATCAATCAAATTTATCAAAAAGAGTCGAACGTATACCATTTTGGTACTTTTTCAAGATTTTGTAGAAACTCATTTTTTTCAAAATTCATGTTTTGGCAGAATTAAACATTCAACCATAGTTCTTGCACTTTGCAAAAAATGAAAACTCACATCTTGATATTTTTATGCAAAAAGGCATTTGTCCTATAGTGATATCTCAAATACAGCATTTTGCTTAACGCAAAACTAGTAACTCAAGTTACGACAGTACTGCATTGAAGAAAATTGGCACAGAAAGCTTGGTGCTAAACTGTGGTATGTTATTTTATGCCAATAATTCTCAGTGTTATGCTGATTTTGATTAAAATTGATTGGATTTTTGATTACAGTATTGTTTTAAAGTACGTACTTTGACATCATTTATCTAATTTGAAAGGCTGACATTAGCCCATCAACGATGTTCCTTGAGCAAAGCATTCTACCTGACCGACCAAGTCATGCCTGCATCTTGTACAGTATGATTAACTGTGGTCCATGGCTGATGCCAACCTGCTAAAATGCTATTACAGCAAATAGGTCAACTAAATACCTGCTTAACTACCGTAGCACAAAGCCATGTACTTATCCTAGCTGTAGCCTGTATGAGTGACTAACTTGATTTCCTACCCATCCCAACTGGTGAACTGACCAAAATACCAACAATACTGTATTTATATTATGACTCAGCTGCATGAGACCCAACACACTAGCCTACCTACCCCAGCTAATAGATCAACTAACATAGACATGCACCTACAGTACCTATATCTTAGGTGTGTGAGTTACCGACGTCTTTGCCTACCTTTCCCAGCTGGTGAACTGAATAATATCTGCATGATATTATTATGACTCAGCTGCACAACACCTAAGCATACTATCCTACCTAACTGGCTAATAGATGGAAAAACATAGCCACCTACATGTACCTATCCTAGCTGTATGTGTGACCGACATGTTTGCTTTACCAAACCAAGCTGGTGAACTAAAATATTATGACTCAGCTGCATGAACAATCACGATACAAGCCTATCTTCCCAGCTAATAAATAACCAACAAAGCCAACAAAACCTAACCTTGCTGTATGAGTGAACGACATGATTGACTTACCTACCCAAGCTGGTGAACGGACCAAACTATTAGCAGAACAGAATACCTCAGCTGCATGGCACCAAACATACAAGCCTACCTTACACAGCTAACAGATTAACCAACATGGCCATTATTAAACTAAATCTGACAATGTACCCATCCCACACACACACTAATACCCCTAATTAACTCCTTCCATTCATTAATGCTATGTGTATTGTTTGTGATAGCTTAACCTTTGCAGAATATGCTAAAAAAAGATATTCATTATTTCATAAAGTACTGGTAGAAATATGGTAGATGACCTATGTGGGCTAAAAGCCTGAGAACAACACATATCTAGTATGCCCAGTCAATGGAGCGCCCTCGAAAATCCCTATGTTAAAGGTTTTGACCCCCAGTACCCCAAAGTGACTCCCCTGGGGCATGACCCAGGCAACAGAATGAAAATTTGGTTTGATATTTTACATACTTCATTTGTGAGCACACACACACAAAAATTGGTATAACATCTTCGAAATTAACTTTGTAATTGAAATTTGACCTCACCCAAAGGTCACCAGTTTGACCCTAGGGTGAAATATTTACTTGTACTCTGTTCTACTCATCACCCCCTTCAATTTGATATGCCACATGACCATGTTTGGAAAAAAATACCCACTGGCACCCCCAAGTCCCAACTTTGGGACAAGACTCAGGGGACAGAACAAAAAAATTGTTCCATATGTTTTATATCTTTTATTAGTGAGAACACACACAAAGATTGGTATAAAAATCTTTGAAATTGACTTTGTAACTGAAATTAAATGATATTTGACCTTTTGACCCCTCCCCAAGGCCCCCAAGGGGGTGGTCCCAAAAAACATCAGGATAAAACCTCCAAAAATTTAGCTGAAGTAGATAAATATGTTGCTATATTTCCAGTTACTACACTTTTTCCATTAATTTCATTACACTTAGTGCTTCAAACTTTAATGCAAAACTGCAGTAATTTGACTTACTACAGTTTTGCATTAAATAACATCTCAGATATTTTGAAATTTCAAATGTAAAACAGTTGTAATTCATATTTTTGCAAATATCTTGTTTTACAGCAAAATTAAGTTTTGTTCAATGATTTTAGATGAACAGAAGCATATTTATCTGGTGATTGAGAAAAATGCAAAAAGGTATCTGATTTTTTAAAGTAGAAAATCAAAATATGTTCCTCCTGTAAGTTTACAAAATGTGAGTTACTACAGTTTTTTTTTGAAGGTGAGGATTAATCCAAGCTAAGTACTGGCTCAAACCAGGAAGACCCATCCCTATATAACTGAAAGATTGTTGATGGGACATAAGAATCAAATCAAACAAAAATGAAGATTTCGCCATATACAGCCAACACCGTTATGGGCCTCAATACATTGTAATAGACTAGTGTACTGTCAATTTCAATAGGGAGCGCAGTGGCTCAGTGGTAGAGTGCTTGACTCAAGACCGAGAGGCCGCATGTTCAAACCTCACCGGCGTCACTGCGTTGTGGTCCTTGAGCAAGACATTTATCCTAGCTTAGTACTGGTTCAACCCAGTAAGACCCGTCCCTGTTTAAATGAAAGATTGTTGATGGGCCGTAAAGAATCAAATTAAATCAAACTGTCACTTTCAATAAATGGCATTAAATCAATCCAAGATGTGACGTCATATTATGAACATAAAGGTACGATCATGAGATTTGGGCACTTATATTATAATTGTGTTAAAGTGACTTTTTAAACATACAGTAGAATCTCATAAACTCGAAGTCCTTGGGACTAGAGGTACATTAATTTCGAATTATCAGCAGTTCGAATCATAGAGAAGGAGACATAAAATATATATAACCCCAAAATGATATTATCATTATCATTTTCCTAATAAACATATGCTTTGGGTGCGTAAAGAAACATCTCCTATGAGACATTTTTTTTACAAACCAAAACATATGTTATTATGGGCCTCGTGGCGAGAAAACCTGTCTTCGGGGTTTCTGACAAAGTGAGTTTCAAACCAGTCTGCTCAGCTACAAGGATTAGCTAGAAAGTTGATATTCTGCTTGTGATAGGTTTCGGTCCCCCCCCCCCCCCCTCACCGCCCCCCTGGATCTGGATCAGGTAAGCACTTGTTAGCAGAAGATATAGAACATATTTTTACATGCAGCTGATCATTGCATACATTCTTACTTTTTTTCTAGTGTCCTTCTTACAAATTTTTTAAAGAATTATAAACTGCTTGACCAGGACTGATTTATTTCTCTGTGGTCTAAACTAAATTTACAGCAGGAACAAATTTCAAGCTCAGAAAAAGAGCAACCAGAATTTCTACCTATTTGGGGAATTCAGTGTTATATTCTAGACTGTAATACTAGATCTATCTAGCTTAAGAACTACTCTACATTTAGCAATCACATGCCAAAAGCAAAAGCTGGATCATAGAGACTTTTGACATACAAACATAAATGGGTACTGTATATATTCAACAAGGTGCATACATGCAAGTTTGTGTCAAATTCAATGACTTTTCAAGGATATCTAACAGACTTTCCTACTGTTTTCAAGGACTGAAAACTTATGAAAAAAATACTGATTTACACATTAAAATTCTACTTAAGAAATGCTAGAGTCCATTACTAGAGATATTAGTCTCAGAAAATTAGTATAATGCTGCACCAAATAAAGGCACCACAATTTTATACTGATCAAGGTCTCCAAAAACAGCTTTGAATCTTCCTGTAGATGGTAAATTCAAGGACTTTTCAAAGCCTTTGAGTGTTTTTCAAGTTCTTTTCAAGGCAAATTTGATTTTCAAGGAATTTTCAAGACTGTCCTCTATATTCAAGTACTTTTCAAGCATATGTGAACCCTGTTCTATTTAGTAAACGTCCTTCTCAATTTTCCTAAAACAAACTAGATGCCCAAAGCCTCTAAATGCTATTCAAAATGGATTAGGAGTGCTGAATATTTTGTTTTCTTATGTTTTTTGTTTTAACATCCCAGACAATAGCTATGGTCATGTTGAGACTGTCAGTTAAACTAACCACACTTTTACAGGGCAAGCTTAGACTAAGTGGTTTACATAATTTTCTCTCGCAAAGACAGCAGCCCTTCTTAAATCAGTGGAAAGAGGAGAATGAATGAAGAAAATATGCCATGATCTATTTCCACAAAAGTATGTGGCCAGGCTAGGATTGTCTACTTATAAATGAGCCAGTGCATGAGATTTCCGTCAATGTGGTATGTGCGACCAGCAAAGCCTCAGATCAGCCTGCGCATATGCGCAGTCTGATCAGAGCCTTTGATAGTAGCTTGAGAATTTTATATGATTGTGAAGCTACTGACTGAACACCATTTGGAGTTTCTAAGCCTAACAGGAGGCTGCAGAGGCTCATCTGAGTCTACACATGTCAAATTGCCACATTACTGGAAAGCTCATGCCGCTGCTCAAATATTTACTATCTGTCTAATGAACATTTCTTTTTGCGTAAAAAACTTGCAACATTATGCGAACAAGTAAGAATATGAAATCTTTTTTTTTTTCATTTTTATATTATATTTTAATTTGACAATATTCAACAATGTAAATAAAAGCACATGTATGTGAAAATGTAAAAAAGTATTATACAGTAAAACCTGCATCTTAGGCGGTGACTCAAAAATAGACAAAACAAAAGTTCTTAATGACAAATAGTAGCTGAATGAAGTTTTAAAGTATGCTGAATGCTGCATTCTGCCATACTTTTGACCTGCATTAAGCGATAATTCATAATTGGTCTTTAAAACCAACTTTTGGTCTTTTTTAGAGCGGCCATTTTAGACATGTTTTACTGTAACAAAATAGTTATTGCACTGAAAAATGAGAGTTTTGTCCCATGTGGGATATTCATTAATACAAACTTTAAAGTAGATATTGAAGAATATTTTCAATAAAGAATGTTTCCATGTTTGCCTTTGGATTAAACAAGATATTTGAAACTTGATTTCTACCAAAATACATGGTGTGAGTACTCAAAAGAACCCTTTCAATGAGACCATTCTTCTGATCACCCAAATGCTATCAGTTATTAATTCTGCTTCGTGTATTCTAATCACTTTCTGACTACTGTTGGCAATGGATGCAAACATAATGAACCATGATCAGACTGCTCCTTAAGGCCCTGTCTGATCTGGTTTTATATTGTTTGCACACAAAAGTTCTACATATGTAAGCAGATAAGTAACAACAATATTTGTTGTGAATAGCAGGAAAATAGTAAAGTTAAATTAAGTAAGTATCTGTATGATGAGCAGTTAAGGAATCTTAAATGCGCAGGTAACAAAATCACTGCTAACCATTTAAACATGAAATTATTCATTTTTTGTAGGCATCATGCAAGCTTTAAAAGTTTAATTTCTAAAGTTCATGATTTTGGAAATTTTGAACTTTCACCCATGTTAACTGGGCTCCTTGATATGTTCATCATAATATGGTATGACAACTGTTTTGTGGCATTTTATGAAAACAAATCGACTTCATCTTCATTTGCTGTGTTTTCCTGAATATATTTCAATATATCATCCTCATTGATATTATTAGCAGGTGATTCATTGAGCTCACTGTCAGTTTGCTTTTTATCACTTATTTCTGGTCTTTTCGGAATCACAGGTTTCGATTTAGGAACATCAGGTCTCTTTGGCACATTTGGTTTTTCTTTGGCTATTTCTGGTCGTTTTGGAACATCTGGTTTGTCTCTAGAAATTTCAGGTCTTTTAGGAATTTCTGGTTTGTCTTTAGTTCTTTCAGGTCGTTTTGGAACATCTGGTTTACCTTTAATTACCGGCTTCTTTCTTGGTGCTGGTTTAGGCCTTTCAACATTAATAACTTTTTCTGCTTCAGCAACTATATCATCAAAATCATCAACCTCAGATTTTGTTTCTTTTTTTATAGCTTCAGGAATTATGTTTTTATCTTGCGTTTTGGACTCTGTTTCAGTTGTCTTATCCACGCTAATAGCTGTATTGTCTGTCTTATCATCAAAATCATCAATATCCGATTTTGTTTCATTTTCCTTATCTTCAGGAATTATGCTTTGAGCTTCAGTTTTTGACTCTGGTTCAGTTACTATATCCCCACTAACAGTTGTAACCTCTATCCTATCTTTTATCTTGTCCCATTCTTGTACAGGCTCCTCGGAGTGATCTGGTTTTAGGTTTAACGTCATTATGCTGTCCAGATCATCATCAATCCTGAAAAGATTTGACAGATTTCAGGACTCTAGATTATAATTTTTTGTCATGCTCAACTCAACTGAGCATGAAATTTATCCTGCTCATAAATGTTAAAATGCCAGCAATTGTTGGCATTTTAATCTTTATTAGCAGGATAAATACAATATTAGAGAGTTTTAGAACAAGGAAAGTCTTTATAATAAGTTATTTTAGTTTTATTGAGCAATTGAAATTTCATACACAGATGAGACGAGTATGAAAAAAGTTTTATAATCTCAAGGCCTGACCTCTAGATAAGAGTTTGTAAGCAAATTTATTTTCTTATTTCAAATACAAAACACATGTTGTGAGTACTCAATTGAACCATCTCAATGAGACGGTTCTTTTGAGTACCCAAAACACATGTTTGCCATGTGCCTATTTTCCAAGGTTTTTTAGTCCTTTGATAATCAATTCACGAAGCAATAAAGCTGATTTAATGAGCCAAGTTCAGAATTTTGGGGCAAACTTTCTGTAGAATTTCAGCCCCTAAACACTAAATTCAGGAATAGTCCTGAAAACATTCAACCATGCATGTATATGATGTTACTTATTTTTCCTGCCATATGCGAAGTGCCTATTATGCATGTGCCTTCTGCATAATGTATAAGTATTCCAGGAAAATCATATAATGTGGACATATTGTTTTCTTACACTTTAAAGGACTGCTGATGAAAATGCCGCATTCACTCTTTCCCAAAGAAGGTTAAAGCAAAGAATTGTGTATTTTGGATGTTCATCATGCTCACTCTGCCATTAGCCACTGTAACCATTTGCTACTAAAAAGTAGAGTGGCTACAAGTATATGTCATTGGCTAAAAGTACAGTCTAGGCCAGGTTCAAAAATTACATATTTGCAAAAAAGTGTATTCTGATCAGCTTTTGGATTTTCCAATATTAGTTTTATTATACCTTCACACTTTATTATTGTGCCATAGTTTACTCTTTAGACAATGGATTTTTCATTACCATCAGAGTGTCAAACAGTTGTATCACGATCAGGCCAGACATGTTGTCTGGCCTGATTTGGGTCCAAACTGTTTACAAAGGTTATCAGCAGATAGCAAAAGTTGCCCCTAGCGTGGAAAAGAGTTAATTACAGAAAAACTTGTTGATACTACTTTCTGGCTGAAACCTTGGCTAAAGTTAATTGCATTTGGCTCCAACTTTTTCCATTTGGCTAAAGTGTTGGCTACAACAAAGTCTGAGCCAGGGTAAGGGCCGGGGCCCTGGTTCATAAAGTATGAATTCCAAAGGTTAAATTCAAAGTTCAGCTGTCACTTATTTTGAACTAAACCAATGGCAGGGGACAAAAATTCCACTCGTCGGCCCGTAATTACGAGTGAAATCTAGAAAAGACGAGTGCTTTGAAAAGAATTACTCGTCCTTTCTAGTTTCACCCAAAAATCTGAGGGTGAAACTAGCATTTACTGACTTATTGACTGTGAAATCTTCTTGTCAGTATATGGGATGCACTTATGAATTTGACTGGGTAAATATCATTTTAACAATGATATAAGGAACTTTATAAGTCATGTTCTCCCTCATGATCTTAATTGTATACGCTTTTAAAGGATAATTACATGGACATGCGTTTGTAGGACGAGTGAAAATTGTAGGTCACTCGCCCTGCAGGACAAGTGCAATATTGAAATATTTTTGTCTCCTGAATTGCATTCATTCTTTCATGAGCTTTCTTAATAGGAAACTCACCTCTGACGTTTATATTTTTGTAATAAATAAATAACATAGAATTTATTTATACTTAAGGATGCATTTAAAAATTTGATATGGAATGTTTTATCATATTAAAAATTTTGTTGGTTTGTAAAACTGAAGAGCTGAACAGCCAACATGAACTTGGTCAACTAGGAAATTGCACAAGACTTGTCAAGGGATTCTCTGCCCTACAGCAATTCTCATTTTTTCACTGATTCAAGAATGGTTGTTGTCAGTTACAAGTAGGGCTGACAGGTTTACACGTATAAATGGTAAAGTTTCGTGTTTTTGCAATAACTGTTTACAAAATTGGCCTACTGTTTAAACTAACTTTAGCATGTGACCAGCGTTGTGGTTTATTAGCAGGCTGTGACCCCTCTATAAATACAATGGACCATCCCAAGTTCATTCTATCAAACCAGAATAAATAATCCATTTGTATACAAAGGTTAAAACTTACTTGAATAGATCTGAATTATCCTCAGCCACATCTAGCCGATCTGTAGTAGGTGTTATGTCTTGTTTGGCATCAACTAAGAAAAGGTCATTATCCTCCCCTTTCACAATAGCACCACCTAGTTCCTGCTCATCAAATATCTTTGTATCAGCTGAAATAAATGAAATAGAGGATCTTACATGAGTGCTCATGTTTTATTGAATGTATTAAATGAGTTTGGGAAAAAGAGATCAAATGCGAGGCTTGCCGAGCATTTTATCTCTTTTTCGCAACGAGTTTAATAAATTCAATAATACAAGAGCATGAATGTTAGATTCTATTTATCATATGACAAATACTTAAAAATCTCATTTCTGGCATAAAACGTTATACTTTTGTCACTATGTTCGCAACGTTGTTATGGACGTCATAACGTTTCCCGTAAATCTATAAACCACTAGTGGTTTATCAATTTTATTGCATGGCAATATTTCACTCCCAGACGCGACGTCATATGATAAACAGAATTAATAGACTTTTCGCTTAATGTATTGTCCCCAACTTTAATTTTCATATCTAGGTGTGGTTCGGCTTTTTCATCTGCTAAGGAAGGGTAATTAGGTTTTATTAAAATTTGGTAAAGGGTTAATAAGCTTTTTGGGTCACGCATACGTGCGTACATTTCATGAAAATCCTGACCTCACATGTATTAACCAACCCTTAAAGCGCATATCACAAAAAAGTCGTATGTTTCTGTTGCCTACTGAAACATTTTGAAGCTTCTTTAACAAACAGTGTAGATCAAGATAGGAGCAGTCTGATCTGGGTCCACACTGTTTGTGTCTATACTTGTATTTAACAATAAACAGACACTTTGAAGTGTAGTTATTTTGCTGGTGTTTTAAAGTTTAAATAATTACTGTCTTTACTAAGGTGTTATGGTTCAATGATACAGTTACCTTCGAATAAAATCACACCTCATTTTCAGCTTTTACCCATGTCTTAAGTAAACTTTTTACTAGTCCTATTTACGCATTCATGAAATGCCGCCTTTACAGTAACCAAAAAGTTCAATAATACATAAGATTTTGGTACTTGTCACATTGTCAGAGAATATAATAGAGGATCTTACATGAGTTCCCATGTTTTATTGAATTTATTAAAAGAGTTGAGGAAAAGTGATAAAATGCGAGGCTTGCCGAGCATTTTATCGCTGTTTCGCAACAAGTTTAATAATTTCAATAATACAGAAGTGCGAATGTAATATTCTATTTACCATATGAGACTAAATTTGGCGTGAAAACATTAAGGTTTTGCAATATGCATGAAGTTAAAAGCGTGATCTCATAATGTTACCCGCAAATCTTTAAACCACTTGTGGTTTATCAATTTTAATGCATGGCGTCATATCACTCACAGATGCGATGTCATGTGATAAAGAATCTAGTATAATGAGTGTGAGGGTAGGATAGATATATCTGTCCCTCAGGATCCCCATTTGTCATCACTCGGTACTGTCTCGAGGATCACCCTTTTGGCATCAGGAGGCTTGCCGAGTGATGACAAATGAGGATCCTGATGGACGGATTTTTCAATCCCACCCTCACACAAATGATGAATTCTTTTTCTTTTTCACTATTGACTTTTATTTTAAAAGAAGCTTCCAGAAGTCCCCGAATAGACTAAGATTCATTGTCACATGATGATGTCATATTTAACTGAACCCTGACATCACTTGACGACCATGTGTGTGAGATCAAATACAACCAATGCACAGTCCTCTTGTGACAGCCTGGATAAGATACCACGGGTAAGATAAGAGTTTCTGACCCAGGATAAAATATCAGATATCCATATCTGGTGTGCAAGAATGTATGGGCAGGTGAGTCTGTGCAAAAGCAAAGTATGGATGTGGATTAGGACTCAGATCAAAAATTGAACTCCAAGCCCACTGGATAGGCCACGATAGGCATCAAAAGGACTTTCAAATGGATGCTTATATGTGTTTTGCTGCCCTCTGTTAAAGTGACCTTTCGACCTAGTGCCTATTGGGAAATACCACTTAACAAAAACAAATCAATGTCTTAATAGTGTTGGTCCTAAAACGTTTCTACCTTTTCCAGCCTCCAATCTGCTAATTTATGATTTTTCCAATATCAAAAATTGTTCAAAATAATATTTGGGTTATTTTTGTGGCAACAGTAAAACAGCCATTGGTGATGGCAATATGGGCTTTAAGATGGATTTTCTGAAACTCTGTGCGGGACCCTCTGAGAAAAATTTTGACCAGTAAAAAATGCATGGATAAATGTTCACAATATCCAAAAACTTGAACTTAGGAAATTCAAAAATCTTAAAACTTGTAGTTTTGTTTCAAGGTACCTAGTAACAATTCAAGTTTAAAAGGTCAAATTTATTTAGATAACCATGAAAAAAATGAACCAAAGCAACTATTTCAATCTGCCTAATTCGCGATTTTGAAGCTGACTATAAGTCAGCCCTGAAATCCTGAATTCAGAAATATTCCTGAAAAAATTCAAGCATGTGTATTTCTTTAACCCATATAGGCATAGAGTCCATTTTATGGGACAAAGGCAAACAGTGCAGATCCAAATCAGACACCACACAATGCAGTGTCTGATCAGGATATTCACTGTTTGCTCACAGGATCGCATTTGTTCTCAGACTATTAAAATTTGAAAAAATAAAGGAAAATAGCAAAATACCACCCAACACCCCTAAAACTGCAAATAGGGCCATCCTACTAATTCAGGGTAGAAAAGTCCATTTGGCCTGAATAAGTAAACCCTTTACTCCATAGGCTATTTTAGATCATGACATCACTTTCTTTTTTTAGACAACATTGAAAAAAATCAAGAAAAAATATTTAAGCTTTGAATACTTTGAAAATGTTATGGAAAATGGAGCATTTGCTTTGAATGAGCAAATGCTCCATTTTCCATAATAATGTTCAACTACATGATATTTCAAAATTGTCAAAAGACGTTATTATGGAGTATAGGGATCAAACATGTTTTTCTATGCATTAACATCTGCTGGTCCCCAAGGAGGGTGTTGAAACCCGAGCCTGAAAAGCAAGGGTTTTAACGACCCCCAGGGGTCTAGCAGATGTTAGTGTATCAGAAAGCCATGTTTGATCGTTATTATTGCATAAAGTCATTTTGTCACTTGAAAACTTTGGAAAAAACGATTTTAAAAGTTCATTTTTGTATTATTATAATGGCATTAAAAGCATGATGGTTTCATTGGTTTTAAAAAAGCCTGTTCCAGAGCAAAGACTTATGTCATCCTAACGTCACTAAATTACGTTCATTTCTATGCATGTTACTTTTGATGAAGTTAAATTTTGTGACAGCCTAGAATGCGTATATGTCAAATACAAAAGCCATGCATCAACAGCGTGTGAATTGCCTGATCAATACATGGGTTTTGCCATTTAAAACATGGCTTTTTATGCAATAATAAAGGGTTAAAAGTCTTGCCTTCTGTATCCACATCTCTGTCTTCAGAGCCACCAGTAAACATGTCTTCATCATCTTCTTGCTCTGTGGCTTCATCAAACAGATTCCTACAATTATTATAGGTCTAGATAAACAAAAATGCTCAGTGTAAAAATTGTAAACATTTTCTTATCCATATGCTTTGGGTGCTGAAAAGAACTGGCTCATTGAGACATTTCTTTTAAGCCAAAACATATATTTAGGTTGTGAAATAAGAAAATATTTTTAATTCAGCATTTTATCGAGAGGCCTAAATAATCTTTGAATACTGAAAAACCCTAAATAGCTATTCTTGCATAGAATTTGTTGTGAGAAGCTGTTTGAAGCTGCAAAAATACATGTTCAAATCATGAGATTCACATGCTGTATGAACAATGTTTTTAACTTGACAAAGCTTAAACTGGGCCCTGATTTATTTGCATGATGTCACTATGGAAAGTGCTGCGACCTTGACTAATCATTTCGCAGATGCTTTTGTTGGCTAAAACGTTGCATGCACTGATGACGACACGTTGTGGCGACGTAAGGAAGTTCAAAAGCTTGTCACCGCCATTTTGTTTACACAACTCCAGTGTATGAAAAGGGATATTTTAATGATTAAGCGATGTTTTCAGTGCCGTTTAGGTTGAAATCAGGTAAAATATGCAAGATTAACGATCACACATGTTTGCTTCGTTGCATAAACACTTTCCGGGTGATGGGTCCCTAGGACGATGTTTGAATACTCAGCTTGACAACCTCATGTTCAAACAACCTTCTCGGTACCCAGCTAAAGCAGTCTGTAGCAGCAGTCTGATCTGGGCTGACACTAATTGCCTCTTTACTTATGTTAACCAATGGATGTTGTTTTTTTGCTGCTGTTTTAAGCATCAAATTGTACATTTTGTGTCTTTACTGATGTATTATGGCGCAAGATGATACAATTACTTTCGAATAAAACCACGCCTCATTTTCAGCTTTTACCTACATCTAAGGGAGACCAGTCCAAACTACTCATTCATGAAGTACAGCCTTTACATTGACCAAATAGCCTTATAATACAATATTTCGATACCCATGTATAAAAAAATCTCAGATTTCTTTTGTGCAAGAAACAAACATTTTGGGCATAATTTTTTTATCTTTTGGAGAACTACTTAATATAATCTCTCTACTATTCATAGTTTAGTTCCACTTCTTATAATGTTAGCTTCTACAACAAATTACATTGTAATATTACTATTGGTGGTGGTGGTGGCAGTGGTCATGGCCACAGGGGTGGAAGTAAAATATATTTAGTTCTACCAAAAATCATTAAAAGTAATAATCTGATAGTTCGTTGGTTCGTTTACAAAACCTCGTATGTGCACTTCAGTAAATTTTACATGAGAGACAAATTTGCTTTTTGTTATATTCTTGTGAGATTCAGACTAGAAGCATATTTCAAGTTTATTTAACGGGTACAAGCAAAACATTGGCAGAGTTTTATGTTCCTAGCATATTGTGATACTTTTTAATTATAAACAAGATTTTGTAACCGGATATTGCAGATACGACATTTTGCCAATTTTTGAAACGCAATAAAAACAAGTTGCGTTTTAATTAAGCATACAAAAAGATAGCCGAAGGTAGTTCTGTTCATTTTGAGACATGTAAACTGCATTAGATGTATCCATGTTACCTGTGCTGACATTTCTATTTATAGGGACAAAACCTTGTATAATACAACATCCGCAAAAAAGACAAATTCTCGTTTCTTTAGCATTTTATTAAATAGTCTGATTGAAGGCAAGAAACAATTTTGCATGAAAAAAATTTAAGCATGAATTCACGAGAAAGTATTCATAGACACCCTTTGAAACTGTCACAGTAATAAACCAGATAAAGCTTACCTGATTTTTTGTCTTATCTAAATTTCATATATGAGGTTTTAGAGCTTGAAATTTTGACTTATTGAGATATAAGATTTTGGAACGTCACAAAACAACAACTTTTCATTGGCTATTGCATACAAGGTTTTGTGACCTGGTGCGCTGAACTGTCGTTATTGGCGCCATGTTAAAAACAGTATTTGGTAAAAAAGTGCACATACAAGGTTTCGTAAACGAATCAACGAGTTCCAACTTATGACCATTTCAGCTCCCCGATTCCCATGGAGGGTACACTGATATTTCATATGTAGGCTCAGACCATTTTTTTGTTCAAAATCTTAAATTTCAATATGTTTGGGGCTTCCAGATAAATGAATATTTTTGGGGGTATGATTAAATTTATGAAGGTTATATGGATATTGTTTTGGGATGATCTCAATACTGGACTGGTTTTAGGGGTCATTTCTATGCATTATAGGGTCTTTTCTTCAGGTCAATATGCAGAATGCTGATATATTCTGGGGTTGCTAAAATTTCAAATATTTTTTGGAGTATGCCTGACATTCCAGATATTTTTTGGGGTAAACAGTAGATGCTGGGCTCTATAGCTAGCCTACCTATGAAGAAAAAATGAGATAACCTCCCCCCCCCCACCCCAGGCTAACCATACTTCACCAATGATTACATACTCTGAGTCCTCTTCTGTTTCATCTTGCTGTGTGTCCTGCTCTGTTTCTTTCTCTGAAGGGATTGATTTATCTTGTTCTGACACTATCTTATCTGACACCTCGATGTTTCTCATCTTACTCGCCTTCATTGGACTCACACCTGCAAAAAAGTATTTACAAGGGTCCTAAACAGGGTTCATACAGGCAAGTTTGAGTAAAATTCAAGGACTTTTCAAGGACTTCTAAAATACTCTCCTACATGTTTATTTAAAGATTTATAAAAACTACTGATTTAAGTGTTTAAATTCTACTATAGATTTGGTAGACTGAGATAATGGAGAAATTAGTGCTTAAGAATTAGTATAAAATTGTTGTGCTTTTATTTGGTGTAGCACATGCTGCACCAAATAAAGGAAAATCAATTGCAAATTGATTTAGTTCTCTAACAACAGTGTCAAGTCCTACATAAAATAGTAGAATTCAATGACATTTCAAGGCCTCAGGAATATTTCTTAAGTGTGTCAAACAGTTTGGATCTAAATCAGCCCCAACATTTGTTGGACCTGATCTGGGTCCAAACTGTTTGCAAAAGTTGTCAGTAGACAACAAAATTCACCATTGACAAGGAAAGAGTAAACACATTTTCTTTTCAGCAAAACCAGGATTTCTTTTTCTTTTACAATCAGAATATATTGAGATATTGAGATTGGTTTAACAGAAAAAAAATCCATTTTATTGCTGTCAGAAATACACAAGGCTTATTAATACAGATTAACTTGTGCTAATGTTGAAGGAAACCATATGCCAGGGTCTGAAAAGGGTAAATCAATTAACAAAAAATGGCCTTTTAAGATTAGTTTTTAGAGAACATTGTCCTTATATTTTTACAATTGAGCAGTTTTTGTGACAATAAGCCAAATACTTCCCCAAATAATGCTGATTTTGTTATGGAAATGGCTTTTTCGATAATAGATTCGGGCGTTTAGTTACCAAAAAATCAATTTTCTTAGTTATCAACCAAAACATATGTGTTGTGGGTACTCAAAAGAACCGTCTCAATGAGATGGTACTTTTGAGCACCCTAACATAGGTTTAAACTGATGGGTAAAGAAATATGTACAATTTTATGCTCAAAAATTTTGTTTATCTTAACCTATGGAGACAAATGGCCATATTTCCCCTCCACAAACATATACATACATCAAGATCCTTATATGCCTGCGAAAAACCCTCTAACTTAACCTCAGGCCTTTGGTTAAGAGTGCTTAGGCCAGAATTTTTTTATTTGTTGATTTACAAACCCTCCTACTGTAATTTTCCGGAAAGCAGAGAAAAAATGAAATTTAATATCTAAATTTTTTTTTATTTTATTTTATCCACCGACTCAAAATATTATTTGTTTTGTTGAGAAAAATAATATATTTTTGAGTTTCTGACTGTGTATTTTTGAGAGTGACACTGTTAAAAGTGATTGTCCTTTCCAGATTTTTAGAAAAATGATGAAATATTTAAAGATTTAATACAGACTGTTGGTTTACTTTAATAGTTTTACTGTTTTTTTTTCTAGAGATACTTAAAAAAAATGCTCTGAAAAAAAAGCTCTGAAAATGACCAGTCTACTGGTCATTTTCAGAGTTTTTTCTTTCTTTTCTTCGTCCCCCCGACCCTAAATCTGAAAAACAATTCCCGCAAATCAACTTATATAAAAATTCTGGCCTTGACAGAAAAATAATTCTCTTATTTCTAAACAAGAACATGTTGTGTGTGATCAAAAGACCTGTCTCAATGAGACGGTTCTTATGAGCATCCAAAACATGTGTAAAAAAATATTTGCCATTTTAAGCTGAAAAATTTTGTTTATCTAAACCTCTGTTAACCCAATACTACTTACTTTGATAGCACTCACAACAAACAAAAATGGGGAGCGCAGTGGCTCAGTGGTAGAGTGCTTGACTCAGGACCGAAGGGCCACGGGTTCGAGCCTCACCGGCTTCACTGTGTTGTGTCCTTGAGCAAGACACTTTAATCCTAGCTTAGTACGGGTTCAACCCAGGAAGACCCGTCCCGACGTAATTGAAATATTGTTGACTGGGACATAAAGAATGCAATCAAACAAACAAACATATATTTCATTTGGCATTACCTAAAAATTCCAACAACAAAGGACATGTACACATTTTGGGTGTCATTGCCAGGAATTTCAAGCAGCAATCGAGTCCACCTCTTCGCTCCTTAGCAACAGCATCACTCATCAACAACACCTTCTTGGGAAGGGGAGGGAATGCTGTACCACTGTACTTAGTATTGAGCTTTGTAAACAACTCCTCAAAGTCAGCAAATTTCCTGGGAATCTATAATTATAAAAGCACAGGTTGAGATAAACAAAAAATTTAGCATTAAATTGCAAATATTTTCTTACCTATCAGTGTAAACATATGTTTTGGGTGCTCAAAAGAACCGTCTCATTCAAACGGTTCTTTTGAGTACCCACAACATATGTTTTGGTTGAGATTTAAGAAGATTAAATTTTTGTTACACACTCTTAACTAAAGTCCTGATTAAAGCCAGTACATGAGATTTTCCTATTTAGGTCAAATAAAAAATAAGTGTGTTTCGGGTAACGGGTCTGAAAATTTTAGGTAGGGTAGGCACATGTATATTTTAATTATTTTCTTTTTCTGAAAAAATATAATTTTATGCATTTTGAAAGGCATTTCACATTTCAAAATGCATAAAATTATATTTTTTCCAGAAATCCTGAAAAAAGGTTTTCATCAGTAAATTTAGGTAGAGTGGGGTTACCCTAAACACAGGTATTTTTTTTATTTGGCCTTAAGGCCTGTAGTATACGCTCAAAAGCCTCACTTAACCCTTTCCTTAATGAACATTCATGCTAAGCTCCACCCACTATGAATAATGATATAAATAAACTTTCACGTTTGTACATAGAACAAAGAAATAATTTGTCAGGTCCACTAGTGCAGGATCATATCTTATCATATTTGCATAAGCAAACAGAGCAAACCCTGATCAGGCAGGTCTTACAAGAGCTTCCTAATCTGGGTCTGCTCTATTTGCAAAAGTGTTAAAAGGCGTCTCTATGATGAACATTTGATATAAAAATTATGAAACAACTAGATATCATTTATTTACTGACCATGAGTGTGAGCTTTTTTAAATTCAGGCCTTTAGTTGAGAGTGTGTACCAGGAAAAATATTTTTCTTATTTCTCTACCAAAACATATGTTGTGGGTACTCAAAAGAACCGTCTCAATGAGAGGGTTCTTTTCAGCACACAAAACATATGCTAAAAATGATGGGTTAGAAAATATTCACAATTTTACGCTGAAAATTTTTGTTGACCTAAACCTTTGAAATTGTGTATCTTTGGGGCTAGACTGCTTTACAATTTTTCATTCAATTGTTCAGCAAAATGTATTTATGCTACCACACTGCTTCAGGGCAGGTTTATCATGGCATTTGAAAGTTTTAAGTGTAAACCTTTGTCAGTAACCCACAACATATGTTTTGGTTCAAGAAATAAGAAAATTAAGCTTTAATTATACTTTCTTATCTATGTCTAAAGGTATGCATGAGCTATGTCAGGGGACAAAAATTCCACTCTTTCGCTTGTTATTACCAGTGAAATCTAGAAAGGGCAAGTGATTCTACCCAAAGCACTCATGCTTTGGGAAGAATTACTCGAGGAAGTCATTAATCCCATAAATTCTTTATTGCATACACTTTTAAAAGACAAGTGTCTGTGTTTGCAGGACGAGTGTAAATTGTAAGTCACTCGTCCAGCAGGCTAAGTGCAATATTGAAATATTTTTTTCCCCTGTACATACAATATGAGGCTGAGTTTTAAACCTAGATTTTGGTCTAAAGCTTCATGTGCTTTGTGTGATTATTTTTTTGCAAAATGATGAATTGCTGTCCCTGATGCAGCATTTCATCAGGGTCTTCATCAGGCCCCCAGATAAAAGTGCCTAACTGAAAATTAGTTCTCATATTTCCCAACTAAACATATGTTGTGGGTACTCAAAAGAACCATCTCGATGAGGCGGTTCTTTTGAGCACCCAAAACACACGTTTAAACTGATGGGTAAGAATATAATCGCAATATTACGCAGATTTTTTTTGCGTAACTGGTCCTATGTCTTCATGCACTGTTTGCTAAAGTACCTAATTATGAATGGTATCAATAATGAAACCAGTTAAGCTAAACACAATAACATTTGTTTATTTTTTTGGGGTTTGGTTCTTTATGTCCCAGTAAACAGTTATGGTCATGTCAGGACAGTCAGTACATCTTACCAAGTTACCTTACGTTTTCTCTTGGCAAGCTTGACTTATACAGTTAACCAGTTCTTCATGCACATACCGGTACTTTCACTTTTAACTGACAACAACAGGGAGGAGAATGACCATAGAACTTTTTTCATGATCAATCTCTACGAAAAACATAATATGAGCCATGACATGAGATTTCCAACAATGTGGTATGTGCAACCAACAAAGGCTCAGACCAGCCTGCGCATACACGCAGTCTGATCCGAGCCTTTGCTAGTCGCTTGAATATTCTATAACTGTTTAACTACTGACTGAAAATCATTTGGAGTTTCTCAGCTTAAAAGGAGGCTGCACAGGCTCTTCTGAGTCTACACTTGTCAAAATGCCACATTATTGGAAATCACATGCCATGGCTCAATTATCTCACCACAAACTGTACATTGTCCTTCTCCTTATGTTTGGCCGTCTTGAAGACCGACAGGTTAGTCACCACCATGACATGGTACTCATAGGATGATCCCAGCATTCCCTTGATCTCCTTGTAATTTGGAACACTCACATCTATACCTGTGTCCTTGTTTCTCAGCTCCCTTCAAAAGAATGTAAATTTTACTCAATAAAATATTCTTTGCCATAGGTAGATATCGAAAATAGCACTTGTCCGCTCATATTTACGAGTGCCTCAGGCTGCAGGGCAAGTGAAAATTTTTGATATTTCTAGTGAAAATTAATTTTTTTCTCATATAATTTATGCCAATAGTTTTTGTGATGCAGGGCAAGTGCCTATTTTCAGATGTTTCGAGACCTGATAGGTCAAGACAATAAACAATTTTAAGACCAAAACAATTTATAAAATCAGATTAATGTCGGAAAAGGGCATATAATAAACATATTATTTTAATAGTAACTTGATCTGGCGTACAGTGTCACGTCTCATGGATAAGCCCATATCATCAGATCACTCTCGACGCTTTGCTTCTCGTGTGATCCGATTATATGAGCTAATCCACTTGACGTGATACAGTACGCCAGATCAAGTTACTATTATAATAATATGTATGATGCTTTTTCTTTCAGATACATGCAAATTACAAATTCAAGTAGCATTCTTAAAATGTTAACCCATATACACCTTGCTTTTTTACTGAATATGTTAGAACTATTTTTTATTAACATTGCAAATTAGAAAATTGAATATATTTAATTAACAGGTATACGTACAAAGCATTAATGGATAGACAAAACCAATTTAGCAACTTAAGTTTTCTGAACCTATATTCAGGTTTCCTACCAAACAGTTTGGATCCAGATCAGCCAGCTTCTACACTGTTTGCCATACAACTTATGTTGTGTTGCATAACTTGGCTGATATGAGTGAGAGCGACTGGTTTCCACTTGCTTAAAATAGCAAGTGATGGCAATTTCTACTTGCTTTTTGGAAAAAAACTACTAGCATTTAGCAAGCTAGAAAGTGCTAAATTTGATTCCTGTGTGGGTACTTAAAAGAGCCGTCTCAATGAGACGGTTCTCTTGACCATCCAAAAATGCTAAAAATTATGGGTAAGAAAATATATACAATCTAAATTATTTTACTCTGAAAATGTTTGTTTATCTAGCCTAAACATGTGATCTGTATGTTCAGGCACCAGATCACCCACAGTGACAGAGACAGATTTTTAAAAGTCTTTCTTAGGTGAACCTATCCCTCCCCATCTCTGTTAGGGTGAAATGGCTATCCCACCTTGCCACATCTGACCAAGCCACCACCTCTGGACCATGCTTACATGTATATATGAGGTTGCAAGGTGTATAAAAATCTGCTTGCAGTAATACATTTTGAGATCAGTTCAATAGGCCCCAGTGGCTCTAGTTGCAGAACTATCGCTTTAATTAATTTTTTTCAATCTGGTTGAATCCATCATATAGCCCTGAATTCAGTGCTACTGCAGACCTAGAAACAAAATCATGCATGGTTAATGGGCCGCCAATTAACATTTCCCATTAATGCTGAAAGATAGGAGGCTAAGGTAGTGATTTCATTTCTACTGCTATTCATTTAAGAATTGAAAATTATTTTTCTGTGTTTCACTGAGGTATGAAATGTCGGGAAAATTACATCTAATTTGCATGAAAACCCAAAATTAGATAATTTAAACGACATTTCATCCCTCAGTGAAGCGCAGAAAAATAACTTCCATTCTTATAATCACAACTTCTTTCCATATACTTTCTCCTAAGTATTTTTTTAAATACGTTTTCCTTAAAATTACATTTCCAGTTAATAAGTTAACGTTTTGCGCATTTAGATGATGACTTGCAAAATAACGTGTACATGAAATCATGACGTTAAAATAAACAATATAGCGACAAGATCGCATTTAACAGCTGATTGGCATGAATACTGTTAACTTAAGCATCGTATGTAAGTTTATCCTTGCTTTAAACGAACCGGAGCTCATTGAAAAATGAAATACAGGTCAATACGACCAGATGACCGTTCTTGACCAATCAGATTATCTGATCTCAATAAATATTATGACAGTAATAGTTATTTTTCTTGGATCGCTGGCCCTGCTCAAGATTCTACTTCCTGCTAGAATCTTGAAAGATATGGCTAATGAGATTGCACCGATATTGACCGCAACTTTCCAACGGAGTTTCGATACTAGAATTGTACCAAGGCACTGGAGGACCGCAAACATCACGGCAATCTTTAAAAAAGGGGAGAAGTACAAGCCTGCGAATTACCGACCAGTCTCTCTCACCAGCCTTTGTTGCAAGATCCAGGAGCATATAGTCACCAGCATTGCTCTCAATCACCTGGATGAACATCATATCCTCACCGATTGCCAGCACGGGTTCAAGGCCAGACGTAGCTGCGAAACACAGCTGCTCACCTTAGCGCAGGAACTGATTGCAGGGTTGCATAAGAGACACCAGCATGACATGATCATTCTTGACTTTTCAAAAGCCTTTGATCGCATGCCCCATGAGCTACTGATGGTGAAACTAGGGCATTACGGCATAAGAGAAGCAGCCCAAAGATGGATCCGGGCTTTCCTAACAGACAGAACCCAGCAAGTGCTAGTGGAAGGTGCCACCTCAGATAGTATTCCAGTTGTCAGCGGAGTGCCTCAGGGAACAGTACTAGGCCTGTTGCTGTTTTTATTCTTCATCAACGACCTGCCTGACTGTGTCCAATCAAAAACACGGTTGTTCACTGATGGCTGTATCCTGTATAGAAGGATTAAAAGCCAACAAAACTGTGACCTACTACAGGATGACTTGAACCAACTAGCTGAATGGGAGAAAAAGTGGGGTATGGCCTTTCACCCGGATAAATGCAGCACCATCAGAATCTCAAGGTCTAGAAAGCCATTCACTAGGAACTACTCCTTAAAGGGACATGTCTTGACTACAGAAGATTCCACAAGATACTAGGGTGTAGAGCTTCAATCCATCATGGCCTGGAACAAGCATATGGACCAGACAATCAAAAAAGGAAACAGTATGTTAGGCTTCCTGAGGAGAAATATCAAGGTCAGCAACGAATCGACCAAGACAGCTGCATATTCCTCACTAATAAGGCCAAAACTAGAGTACTGCTGCACAGTCTGGAGTCCGCCCACCCAGGAATATATCAACAAACTAGAGATGGTCCAACTAAGGGCAGCAAGATATGTAACCAATCGTTATCACAACACCAGAAGTGTCACCTCAATGTTGGACCACCTTGAATGGGAATCCCTGGAAGCTAGACGTACCAAGTGCCAGCTAACCATGATGTTCAAAACTATTGGTGGACATCCCCCAGGAGGAGTACCTAACATCAGCCTCTAAAAGGACACGGACTCGGCACTCTCACAAATTCCGACAAATCCCAGCATCCAGTGACTACTACCTGAACAGCTTCTTTCCAAAGACTGTAAGACTTTGGAACTCCCTACCAGCCACAGTGGCTGATGCTCCCAGTTTGGTACTCTTCAAACGGGAGCTTAGCACCCTATCATTCTAAAAATCTGTCCAGGGCCAGTCAATGCAGTAGGTTGTAATGATCTTGTGCTATGCTAGCGGGGACCTTGTGTGCCCTGGTACCGCCACGGAAGCTAGATTGGAAGGGAGTGAAGAAATAAATGCATTGGCCAATCTTTCTACATTCTTCTGGCTTTCCTATCAACTCTTATTTTTTGTTTTCACTTCTATCTTTCCTATCATTTCTTTTCACTCTTCTAAAGGCGCAACCACCTGAGCTTTAATCGTCAAGTGTGACGGACAGCGTGTACAACATAGATGTAGAAGGACTCTCCATTGTTGGAATAGAAAGTACATGCCTTGCTTTAGATTTTCTTTATCATAATTGAGCGGTGGCATGAGATTTCCAACAATGTAGTGTGTGCGACTAGCAGCCTGCGCATACGCACAGTCTGATCAGAGCCGTTGCTAGTTGCTTAAATTTTCTATGAGTGTTAAGCTATTGACTGAACATCATTTGAAGTTTCTAAGCTTAAAAGGAGGCTGTACAGGCTCATCTGAGTCAACACTTGTCAAAATGCCACTTTGTTGGAAATCACATGCCACGGCTCATATTCAGCTGTGATCCATTTAATAAATCGGATATTATTGAATGGAATAATATTACTACACCTGACAGTTACTGTTACAGCAGGCATATTTAACTGTCACACTGTTTAAACTGTAGAAAGTGTCCTCTAAATTATTGTTCTCAACGCCCCTCCATCAAACCGTCTGCAACCATTTTGTGCTCATGTGACCAGTCACATGATTAGATTTTAGGTTAAACTATACGTTGAAATATTCATTAATCGCGAAATTAAATTATATGACTACTACATGCACCCCGGTAGGGTTGCAGCTGTGCGCCGATGCGATACCATAAGACTGCAAAACTGACCATAAACACTGTATTCAACATTTTGAATTTGATACCCACATTCAACGTTCTCTCTTTAGACTGTAACCCTTTCCAACAGGTCCAGTCAAAAAATGGGAACAAGACAACTCGTCGACAGAAAAATTCGTCGACACATTTTTTGAGACAACTCGTCGACAGATCGTGAGATAACTCGTCGACACCTTTATCCTAAGTAAATTAACCAGTAAATACAACGACTTGCCAAGGTCAATTAACTTTGAACAAAAGTGTGGACGAGTTGTCTCATAAAGTGTCGACGAGTTGTCTCATGATCTGCCGACGAGTTGTCTAAAAAATGTGTCGACGAATTGTTCTGTCGACGGGTTGTCTCGATTCCAAAAAATACCCTTTCACTAGCTGTAATCCATTTAAATGCTTACTCTTTTACTTCTGCAACCATTGTATGCTGTTGCATTTATTCAGTATATTTTACATGTACATGGGAAAAATACTGTAATTTGCCAAATCATAAGTTTTTGAACATTAAGATATTAAGGTCTGGATCGAGTATAATGATTAGTGAATAGTGGTCTTTTTTATAATGAATAATGAATAATTAGCCAAAAAAATAATGAATAGTGAATAATGAGGGCCTAAAAAATAATGAATAATCCTAATTTTTTAATGAATTGATGAAAATAATAATGAATAGTGAATAGTCAGATTTCTTTGCCATCTTTCTTACTTTTAATGAATAATTGAATAATTGGTCTTATTTTAATGAATAATGCAAAATTTTAATGAGATAAATAATGGGCTAAATTTTTAATGACTAGTGAATACCAGACCCCCCCCCCCCCATCGAGACCTTCAGATATGTGCAAACTTTGTGCACACAAACCAGATAACCTTGGAGCACTGATTAAACTGTACAAGGATTCTTCTTCTTCCCAGTGATATACAGAGCCCTCTCTGGAGCATCGTCGCATATTGAACTTTGTACAAGGGTGCTGTGAGGCGCACCAGGTGCAGTTAAAACAGATAAAAACGGCAAAAATATGGTGCCTCTGTATGAATCTAGTAGAGGTCGGCTAGGCCAGCCTTGAAAGAGTCCAAGGTCTGGGCAATGGCGACATGCTCTGGCAGTTAGATTTCTGTCTGCATCTTTTGCACCATAAATATTACTGTAATATGACACTGTACAATTTTCAAATATTTCATCTGGCATCTGAAATTTTGGGAATTTACCCACTATACACAGCGTTATATTCCAGACATCCAGCAAGCGGTTCGTCGAAATTCCACCAATTTGTCTCTTTTGATGTTTGAGTTATGTTCCTTATTGTGTTTAAAGCTTTATTCACTGAATTTTGCGATTGCGCATGCACAAAACAGATGTAATGCTTTTCAGAATTCGTCATACTTGTGTTGCTGGCGAGTTTACCTTGATTTTGGGCGTGCAGGTAGTCTCAATTTACAGTTATATTGAACCTACCACAGATTACTGCATATGCGTGCGGCAGTGAATAGTCATGCTTTACCTGTTTATAAGAAAAATAGAACTGCCTCATTACCATGCATCTTTGAAACTACAATACAAGATGTGGTTTTGTTGCAAAATAGAAAATTTCGCCAAATCGGCTCATATTAGGCCTCAACGTGTTCCTCTCGTCCTAACTAAAAACACGAGTACCTACAATTAATGTTTCTGACCATAAACAACGAAGTTATTGGGAATGGAATGTGGCCAAATCATGCCTCATGTTGAACGTCTCCTGACGTGACCGAACTGTACTCGCATCAGCGTTACGCATCAGACGAATGACTGATATTTTTGACTATCACCCCCTGCTATGACAAACTAGTGACAGAATTCTCGGTCGCTATAGTAGCGGGTGGTTATGGAAGTTTTGTATGGGAAATTCACGTGAGATATAATAATAAATATTTGGTAATCTTCGATTTATCACGATTTTCGATAACTTTCTTTCTTTTACCAAATCAGGTATACCTATCAGCGCATTGTTCCCACCATTTCTCGGCCAGTAATGTGCGCAGACTAAGATGCAACAACACATTTATTTTCCTATGGAGATTTCAGTCATAAAATTTCAAGCTTGGCCAGTTTGATGAAAGTAAGTAAGGTTGCAAAGATCAGACCCCGCTTTCTAAGGTTGCTTTTCTAAACGATCAAAACACAATGTCTTAGACTACCATTTCGTTCAGTCGGATTTGGTCGGCAATGGATTTCTGAAGGCCTAAACTGTGTTAGATTTCTGTTCAAATTTGTAACCTGAAAAATTGCGCCCCTGTCACATTTAAATGACGTTCATTTGTTCCCTCGTGACAATATTCGTAAACTTTTACTTTATGAATTACCCAGTCTTTGAACGTTCAGATACATTAACATTTGCTTTACTGGATTGCGTCATTTTGCATATAAATGACAAACAATTCAGGTGTAGCGTTTTCACTTTTGTTCAGTATATAACCTACACGGCGATCACTGACCTGAAACGCCATCGACCGTTGCATATTATTAATAAACTGGGTCAGTTTATGTCCACTCTACCAACAGTACTACTCCCCCGTTGAAAAGAACCAAAATATGCCAAAAATCCATCTAATTATATTAAAACTCAGCAAAAACATCAGGTTGAAAATTGTCAAAAAATACTGCAGCTTTTTCTACCCGCATATCGAAAATATCAAGAGAAAATAACGTGGAAAGATGCACTTTAAGTCGATTTTCGCGTTTCTTATTAATGCGGCAGTACTTTAACTGTTGAGTATTGATTGCTGAGAACTTATCACGTAAAACCCTGACGTATAACCTAAAAGACGAATTGAATAATAAACTTGGCTAACGACGGAAAGACGATATCTATATACCCATTAGAAGTAGAATCTAGCAGTTAAAAGATTCAGTTTTTCCTATATTTTAACAAGAAGTCAATCAAGGGATCAATAAACCTAGTGTCTAATGTCAATAAAATAAAATGCGAAATTGTGGACAATAAGCGTTGATTATGCACATATTATCTACACGTGCGCCGCTTAGTGTCTACGTCGACACTGTTGCAAATTTGTGAAAAATGACAAATTACTATCCAAACCGTAGACATTGTCAATGATAATGTGTATACAAAATTTGGTTAATTTCTGTTCTTTCATGTTAACAATATGTTTTAAACAAGTTAAAATAATAAAGACAATGAATTGTAATGATGACATTACTAAGAATACTATAGTCCTGCCGCAATTATAAGAAACGCGAAAATCGGGAATATTATTTTCTTTCATGCATTTTTCCGAACATTACGCTCAAATCTGGATTTAGAATATCCTGCAGTGTCAGAAGAAAATTGTTCGAAGAATCTACTACCACTGCCCTGACCCCTAACCTCTTGGAAATTTCGACATTTTAAGGCTTTCTGAAAAGCGGGGGGAATTCAAATGGTGTAACAGCCATGTGACGGCCTATATATCTGTACTTAAATTTCTACAGGTAAGTGTCAAAAGCATCACACATCTTAAAATCGTGATTGCTTTCAGTGTACATGCCAGTTTTATTTTTTTTGAAACACTGCCATTCAGTTGAAATTACCGGTTTAATCAGCGTAGACACAGATCCAACTGATACAATATGATCAGTTTGATCCGAGGAAATACTGTTTGCTATATTTGTAAGGACATTTTCTACTAAAACAGTGTGATGTGGCTATTATCGACAGTTTTATAAAACAACTTTTACAGTGGTAAACGACCTAAACATTATCAACTTTATAGTCAGCCATTCAAATAGTGCAGAACAATAATAGTTTTTTTTTCACAAAATGGATAAGGCATATCACAGGATTATCCCTGTCAAGTGTCAAATAAGTGGAACAAAATGCCCAAATTCTACCATCAGAAATATTAGAACAAAAGTTAGCCGTAATACCAGGCAATATCTTTTGTCAAAATACTGCCTGAAATGATTCACGTTTTTTGAATACTCGATGCGATATAAATAATGAAAACGTAATCTAAAGTCATTTATTCGCGAACCTTATTTATGCAGCAGTACTTTCTATGTACGCTACACTTTATGCTAAACTGAAGAAAAGTGAAAACGCTACACTACAATATTTTATATTTTGTGAGAAAGTATTGGACGAAAAGTATTTACTAAAGATTAATAACGCTTTCCAGACACCCAGCAAGCGGTTCATCGAAATTCCATCAATTTGTCTCTTTTGATGTTTGAGTTATGTTCCTTATTGTGTTTAAAGCTTTATTCACTGAATTTTGCAATTGCGCATGCGCAAAACAGATTGTAATGCTTTTCAGAATTCGTCATACTTGTGCTGCATTATTACACAAGAAAACTGTTTTATCACTTGAAACAAGCTCAGAAATCAATCCCGAATTTATCAAATTTGTAAAAAAAGAAAAGTCTCGCTTTGACAAAAACAAATAGGGAATATTATATAAATATTACGTTCCCTTATTGGGTGATAGTCGAACATAGCATCCCAAGGAATGTGATTATCACATTTCCGGAGATGATTTTTCGACTATCACCCAATCAGAGAATGTAATATTTATTTTATTATACCGTATATTATTTTCTACCGTCTTAGGTCTACCGTGGTGAGGGGAGTTCCAAAGGAAAAATAATGCACAGCCTCTTATCTATATGCATGAATGAAAAAAACATCTTTCACAAAAATTGTTCTTTTAAGTAGTTTAAATGCTCAAACTGATCATGACGTTCGGTCAAACAAATAACGTCATAAAAAGTCGGCGACGCCAAACCTAATACCAAGCAGCGCCATTCAAATGGGATACTGTATTGTACTTTTAAAGATAGATAAGAATCGTTGTAAACAAACACTGGCGAGTTTACCTTGATTTTGGGCGTGCAGGTAGTCTCAATTTACAGTTATATTGAACCTACCACAGATTACTGCATATGCGTGCGGCAGTGAATAGTCATGCTTTACCTGTTTATAAGAAAAATAGAATTGCCTCATTACCATGCATCTTTGAAACTACAATACAAGATGTGGTTTTGTTGCAAAATAGAAAATTTCGCCAAATCGGCTCAAATTAGGCCTCAACGTGTTCCTCTCGTCCTAACTAAAAACACGAGTACCTACAATTAATGTTTCTGACCATAAACAACGATGTTATTTGGAATGGAAAGTGGCCAAATCATGCCTCATGTTGAACGTCTCCTGACGTGACCGTACCGTACTCGCATCAGCATTACGCATCAGACGAACGACTGATATTTTTGACTATCACCCCCTGCTATGACAAACGAGTGACAGAATTCTCCGTCGCTATAGTAGCGGGTGATTATGGAAGTTTTGTATGGGAAATTCACGTGAGATATAATAATAAATATTTGGTAATCTTCGATTTATCACGATTTTTGATAACTTTCTTTCTCTTACCAAATCAGGTATACCTATCAGCGCATTGTTCCCACCATTTCTCGGCCAGTAATGTGCGCAGACTAAGATGCAACAACACATTTATTTTCCTATGGAGATTTCAGTCATAAAATTTCAAGCTTGGCCAGTTTGATGAAAACCCCGCTTTCTAAGGTTGCTTTTCTAAACGATCAAAACACATTTCTGGTTGTCAAATGTCTTAGACTACCATTTCGTTCAGTCGGATCTGGTCGGCAGTGGATTTCTGAAGGCCTAAACTGTGTTAGATTTCTGTTCAAATTTGTAACCTGAAAAATTGCGCCCCTGTCACATTTAAATGACGTTCATTTGTTCCCTCGTGACAATATTCGTAAACTTTTACTTTATGCATTACCCAGTCTTTGAACGTTCAGATACATTAACATTTGCTTTACTGGATTGCGTCATTTTGCATATAAATGGCAAACAATTCAGGTGCAGCGTTTTCACTTTTGTTCAGTATATAACCTACACGGCGATCACTGACCTGAAACGCCATCGACCGTTGCATATTATTAATAAACTGGGTCAGTTTATGTCCATTCTACCAACAGTACTACTCCCCCGTTGAAAAGAACCAAAAATATGCCAAAATTCCATCTAATTATAGAAAAACTCAGCAAAAACATCAGTTGAAAATTTTGTCAAAAAATACTGCAGCTTTTTACTCCCCGCATATCGAAAATATCAAGGGAAAATAACGTGGAAAGATGCACTTTAAGTCGATTTTCGCGTTACTTATTAATGCGGCAGTACTCTAACTGTTGAGTGTTGATTGCTGAGAACTTATCACGTAAAACCCTGACGTATAACCTAAAAGACGAATTGAATAATAAACTTGGCTAACGACGGAAAGACGATATCTACACTGACCCAAAATGAAAACTTTACACTTTATTTCTTTGAACAACTGCTTTGTTAGTTAGTATACATGTCGTTGTAAGATTTACGCATGCTTATCAAGAATTCGTCGCAGATAACGATTATGCAGTTTTCATTCAAATCCCAGGTCTAATCAAGTGTCAACGCCTGAAAAACGTGTTCCTTACGTTGCACGTGCTGAGGAACAGGTGGTTCATTTACAGCTTTAAAACCGACAAGAAAACATTTGCACCTGAGTACTGGTAATGAAAAATAATTTATTGTTACAAAACGCTTCCATTTAGTGATGACACATCTTTCTAAAGATCAAAGAAACCAAATTATTGGCAGGCTCAAGGCGGGGTCTACGGTAAATGATATCGCGCATCATTTTGGCTGCTCTAGACAGACTATTCATTATCTTATGAACCGGTACAACAGCACTGGGTATGTCAGAGTTCGTGCAAGATCTGGTCGCGCACGTGTGACAACGTTACGTCCTTATCACGTTAACACGTTAACTCACCCACGTAATCGTTTTTGACGGCAACCATTATTGCTCGTCTTTACGGGGTTCATGCACAAAAGATAATTAGTCATTTCGTGCAAAATCACGGACCTGTCATTTTCCAGCATGACAATGCAAGGCCTCACAGAACACGTAAATAATCACATAATTCCATGCTAAAAATAACGTCAACCTCTTGCCTTGGCCTGCTTCATCCTGGGTCACGAACTCCATAGAAGAGGGTCTAGATGGGGTATAATGATTAGTGAATAATGGCCTTATTTTATAATGAATAGTGAATAATGAGCCAAAAAAATAATGAATAGTGAATAATGAGGGTCTAAAAAAAATGAATAATCCTATTATTTTTAATGAATAGAAGAAAAAATTAATGAATAGTGAATAATCAGATTTTAATGAATAATGAATATTGCTAAAAAATTAAAAGAAAAATATCAATGCGTTTGTTAAAGCCTATACATGTAAAATATTGACTCAGTTTGTTCTTTGAAATTGCTCCCACCCTTTGTAATTGATTGATTATCATAAGGTAATTCTACAATTTATAAAACAACGAGACATAATTTAGCGAAAATCCATACAAAATGGCACCTGAAATAGAGATTGAAACAGAAAAGTCCAAAAAAAAAACCTCGAGAAAAAGACACCTGTCAGAAAGTAATCATGTGGTTCCTGTTATCCTCACATTCTATGATTCTGATCTCAAAACTGTGAAAGAAAGAAGTAGGTCTAGACTCCAGAGTGTGCATAAATTCCAAAGAAAACGAAAATAAAATGAGTTTTCACAGTAATATTATTATCTTTTTGGGAATAAAAGAGCAGGCCCATTCGCTAGGGGTTCCAGGTTTTTAACTCAAGATAGTCAGATTACAAATCTACAACGTAAAAGGCAAAAATTATATGATACAAACACAGGTTAATTCAGTGAAAGAGCTTCATTGATAGGAACTTGTTGGGAATGAAATTGTAAGATACTGCAGAATGCGGGTCATTTTGGTCCTGGGTTGATTTGTCTTGGGTTGTTTCATCCAAATTTAGGGGGTGGGTTGCTTCGGACTTGGGAGGTGGGTCATTTCGGCCAATTTTCAAAAATGTCAAAAAGCCCTTGGCGGGGCCAAAACGACCAGTTACCATTACAGGGTGACTCGGGGAAATCAAGAGAATTTATAGAGAAAACAACTCAAAAACATAGATTTCGGAACAATTCATCAACATTTTCTATGACAATTCTCCAACAATATTTTTTAGATTTAGAATTAAAATCATTAAAGTGTCTGTGAATTAAATTGTCTCATAAAAATGATGAGGTGTCTGTGAGTTGACTCAAAATTTATCAGTGAATTGTCTCATAAAGTGTTGGTGAGTTGCCTCATAATCTATTGATAAATTGTCTCAAAAATGTGTCTATCTTATCTATCTGTACTCAGTCCGATTTTGTTCAGATTTTTTTCCTCGCTCGCTCCGCTCGCTCGGATTTAATAAATTAACTAGTGATTTTTTTCAGGGACCACGCTGCAAAAACATTTATTTTTTAGTTTTAATCTCAAAGGGCTCTCTGTTTAGCTTGTACTATTGTCACAGCTATTATCCTGCTTATTTAGTGTGGAATTTATTTCTAACTACTCATTGTGATAAATGTTGTACTTGAAAAAGCCCTACTATCCCTACTTTTTTTACACCAATAATCCCTACTTTTTCACTACTTTTCCCAAATTTTTATCGCTACTTTTTCACTACTTTTCCCAAATTTTTATCGCTACTTTTTCAATACTTTTTTCTTGAAGGGCACTTGAAAGCCTGGGGGGCCTAAAAGTAGGGGAGTCATATGCATTTCCATGTGGCTAGTAGGGGGGTCGCCATTAACTTTGGCTTCCCAGCAGGTGGGTCATGTTTTAATTGTCCCTATAAAATCATAATTTTTTTTTCCTCGCTCGCTCGGTTTTTATAAATCAAACTCTTATCAGGCCACTTTATTTCTCAGTTTTTAAAAGTTGTTCTGTTTTGGTGGTTTGATTGTTACAACTTTTATCCTGCTAATTTGATAGAAAATTGATTAATCAGGCTTTCAGATAGGCCCTACTTTTCCTTGTGTTCCTACATTTCCCTACTTTTTCTTGAAATGTCCTACTATCATAGCTTTTTCACTCTTAAATGTCATTTACGCTATAAAAATACAGAAGTTTTTCCTCGTTCTCTTCGCTCAATCAAATCTTAACATATAAACTATATTTTCAAGCATTATTTTGACCAATGCCGCGTCCGTAGAAATATTGGTATTTTTAAGTTTATTTCAATGAATGATTTTAATGAATAATTGGTCTTATTTTAATGAATAACCCAAAATTTTAATGAGATGAATAATGGGCTAAATTTTTAATGAATAGTGAATACCAGACCCCCCCCCCCATCCAGACCCTCATAGAACACGTATAGGATGAATTGGGTCGGAGGGTCAGGTCCAATCATCAAATGGAGGCGTTAAATGGCTCCAATATGCACCCCTGTTAGCATTACGTACGTATCCCTAACGTGCTCATACAACGTTACATAAATTCACTGAGGCGACGTATTCTGCTAAGCATTCGTAAAAATGGAGGTCACACTGGTTACTGGTGATCTTTTTAACATCACTTAAAGAACGCAGTCAGTAATTTCTTGTTTCCAAAATCTGTGTGACTGTTTTAATTGTTTTTAGAAATTTTCATTTTGACCCCTCTGAACTGAATTATTCAAAAAAATTATGCAATTTATGATTTTCATCCAATATTTTTTTCAGAGACATTGATAAGGCATTGAAGATTCGATGACCGAAAAAATTAACCCCAAAACTTAATTTATCCTCAAAATATATACTTTTGAATACTATGTAAAGTTTTCATTTTGGGTCAGTGTATATACCCATTAGAAGTAGAATCTAGCAGTTAAAAGATTCAGTTTTTCCTATATTTTAACAAGAAGTCAATCAAGGGATCAATAAACCTAGTGTCTAATGTCAATAAAATAAAATGCGAAATTGTGGACAATAAGCGTTTATTATGCACATATTATCTACATGTGCGCCGCTTAGTGTCTACGTCGACACTAACAGTTGCAGTTGCAACCGTTAGTGTAAACGCGTAGACACTAACGGTAGCGACCGCAACCATTAGTGTCGACGTAGACACTAAGCGGCGTGTAGACACTAACGGGTGATACAATGCAAGTCCTTATTAAATCATGCAATATGCCGCATAATGTATCAAAATCCATTGAAAAATAAGAAAGTTATAGATGTTTATATAGTAGACAATTTAAAGCAATGGACGGCAGCCATTTTTAGACTGAGGGACGTCACACAGCCCAAATTAAAAATGCAAAAACTTAATAAAAACACTGTACAATTTGTTTTGAAAATGGGAATTTTATTGGCTTTTCAAAATTAACAGGAAGTTAATTAAATATTCAAAAGGCGGCCTGCATTGGCTTAATAGATGTCCGAATTTTGATTTTCAAATTGCTCTAACTTTCTTATTTTATATCCAATTTTGATCGGGTTTGTGGCAGATTACATGGTTTAATAAGGGCTTGTATGTCAGACTCATATGCTTATAAAGTTGCTGTCCCCTTTAATGTTTAAATAAATACCATTATTGCACCTTTGAGTGTCATTCCAATGTTTTACATCAGATATCTCACAATGCACAATGTGCACATGCATGCTGGTGCAATAAGGCAGTTATTGTATGATTGTGCGCATGTACGGGAGATCTAATCCACTCGCTAAAGCTCGTGGATTACCTTCCCATACATACAAACCATACAAATACACTTAATGTGCACCTCCTGATACAAGAAAAATCTTTCGGCTGTGTTTTTAACTTAATAAGGAGTGCACTAAACTCCTCAGCAGTCTGGGAATTGACCAAAGAAGGAGAAAGACTATTCCACTGTGGAATAGTCCGGGGGAAAAAGAGTTCTTCAGGGCATCACTGTATGTCTAGTATCTACAATATTGGGCACTGTGTGATGACCTGGTAGATTTCAAACTGTGAGCAGGGGTCAGGTACTTGTCTTTTTCTATAGACAAAGCACCAGAATGTATCTTATGAGAGAGAAGCAGGGAGGACCGATCCCTACGGGCCTCAAGAGATGGCCACTCAAGCTCATCAAGCATCTCACCGACACTACTTGTTTCGCCATCTTCTGCAGGTCCAAAGGGCTGCTGCCATCTGGACCAACAAAGAAGTAGGAAAGTTGCGTTTTAAACGGTAAATGATCATCTTTTTGTGAAAAATGATCATGTTTTGTGTGAAACTATTTTACAGGTACATTTTGTAATGACCGGTTTAACCCGCCCGAATATATTTATTTTTTGGTGAAGCATACGTAAATTCTTAAAACCTCTTAGCTATTTTCTATTTATCTTAAAAATAAATATGAAAAATACATAATATTATGATCTGTCATACAGACAAAATTAGTCAGAATAACTATTCTTTACCTTAAGCATACTATCATCAAAAAGAGGACGCCTTGAAAAATATGACAATTCTATGTTTAAATATCGGTAAAACCTTAAAATTCTCACATGTGTACATGTACACTAATTCTTTCTTCTGACGATAAAAGGAATGATGGGTGAGTTGCAGGTTGTTATTTTTTTTTACTTAAAATACCCTAATCTTATAACGTTATAAATTTTATAAAAAAAGAATGCTTTAATTCAGCACATAAAAATAATTATAATTTCTGCACATATCACATCTGCGTGAAATTCAGTTTTAATCGTACATGTTGACGTATCCATCGAAGAAGCTGGTCTTATCATTTTTCTTCTATCTATTTTTCCGTTTCTTGATCAAAATGACAAGGTCCGCGACATGTGATTTCCAACAATGTGCAATTTTGACAAGTGTAGACTAAGGCGAGCCTGTGCAGCCTCCTGTTAAGCTTACAAACTCCAAAAGATGTTGGTCGGCAGCTTAACACTAATAGAATATTCAAGCGACTAGCAAGGCTTTGCGTAGGCTGATCTGAGGCTTTGCTGGTCGCACATACCACATTGTTAGAAATCTTATGTCGCGGCTCACAATCTTAATCGAAATCAATGACGGACAATCGATACCTTTGATGTTGTACTTTTTACAATATTATAGCATTAGATAATATTGCCAAAATATTGAGGACTGAACCCAGGCTACCATCGAAGCTATATGGGCCTGTCTCCGGGGTATCCGACAAAGCAAGTTTCAAACCAGTCGCATCAGCTACACCTTGAAATTTCACCAATAGCAAGGCTTTCCGAAAAGCGAATTTAAAGGCTCTGATCAAACTGCGCGGGCTGGTCTGCGCCTGTGTTGTTCGCAAACCCTTGAAGACAAGTTTTCTCTCGTTGAGGCCCATATTTCTTCGACACTCGTAACTCGAATGTTGAGCCAACTGTCTATTGTCAAACATAGGAAACAGGTCACGAGGTTATTAAGTTTTTTTTCGTGCTCAACTCAACGGAGCTTGCGATTTATACTGATACTTTTACAAAAAAAAAACTTAAATACTTAAAAATATATACTTTTTTTACATTGTTTTTATCATATACTGTAATGATTATAATACAAGTAAATGTTAAAATGCCATCAATTGTTGGCATTTTTAAAACATGTATGAGCATGATAAATTTCATTCTCAGTTGAGTTGAATGTACATGTATAGGTTTTGTAACATCGGGGGCAGGTTTTCTCGCAATGATGCTAATTAAAATTACTTTCAGGAAAATGAAGCTAAATGCGATCGTGTCAGGAATACGAAAGAGACGTTTTGTATCTATAACAGCGACTTTATTGGTCACCATGTTGATAACAGTATATCTCAGAACACTTAAAAGTGATGTAGTCGACATCGAAAATATTTCAGAATTCCCTGTGAAGTTGATACGAGCGGACAAATATCGTTGGAATTACACAAGTGTAATCAGTGAGGAGCTTCCTGAGTTCGCTCCAGGCTTCAATGAAACGGAGTATAACTGGTACGTGGAATTAATACGCGTGTTTGATGACACATGTAAACAGTACAATATAACATATTTCCTAATAGCTGGATCTGCAATTGGTGCGTATACTCATCATGGATTCATACCCTGGGACGATGACTTTGATGTAATGGTGAATGCCTCGCAGAAGGACATTTTTAAATTGGCGCTAGAATCTGTACCTGATCACAGCGTTCATACTACGCAGAACTACATGTGGAAATTCTGGCATTGCAATTTCTCAAGTGCGTCCAGGTATCCTTGGAGATGGCCTTTCATTGACATTTCATTCTTTGATGTAAATGACACGCATCAGTATGACGTCACTAGAACGATGCCTAGACTTTTCAATATCAAGTCACATATTTTTCCTTTGCGGAAGGGGTTATTTGAAAGCGTAATTTTACCCATACCAGGAAATATGGAAGCTTATCTGAACAATAGATACAAAATGGATGAATGTTACAGTAAAAGCTGGTGCCACAGAGAGCAAATCGCTTCGAAATACAGAAAGAAAAATGTACCATGTGACACATTTGTGAATGTTTATCCTTTTGTTCATAGATTTAGAAAAGACAGCTTTGGCTATGAAGAACTAAGACTAGGAAATAAGGTTCTCTACACTTTATTAGTGGACTAGTTTATCACCGCCACTTTTCTAATTTCAAACTCTAAGATGTTATAAGCATCATACATATAATGTTAAAATGCCAACAATGGTTTGCATTTTAACAATTATAAGCAAGATAAATTTTATCATGCTAATAAATGTTAAAATGCCAACAATCACTGTGATCATACCACTACGGCAATTTGGGTCTCGTCACCCACTCCGGTTTTATAGTAAAATTACCTTCAAATAAAGGCTGACAAAAATGAGAACTTTCAAATGATTGCATCCTCTAGTTAACAACCTCTGCAATTGGTGCGTATACTCATCATGGATTAATACCCCATGACGACGACTTTGATGTAATGGTGAACGCCTCGCAGAAGGGCATTTTTAAATTGGCGCTAGAGTCTCTGTACCTGATCACAGCGTTATTACTACGCGGAACTCAATTGGAAATTCTGGCATTGCAATTTCTCACGTGCCTCCAGGTATCCTTGGAGATGGCCTTTCATTGACATTTCATTCTTTGATGTAAATGACACGCACGAGTATGACGTCACTAGAACGATGCCTAGACTTTTCAATTTCAAGTCGCACATTTTTCCTTTGCGGAAGGGGTTATTTGAAAGCGTAATTTTACCCATGCCAGAAAATATGGAAACCCATCTGAGTCTAGTATTCACTATTCATTAAAAATTTAGCCCATTATTCATCTCATTAAAATTGTGGGTTATTCATTAAAATAAGACCAATTATTCATTAACAGTAAAAAAGGTGGCAAAGAAATCTGATTATTCACTATTACTTTTTTCTTCAATTCATTAAAAATAGGATTATTCATTTTTTAGGCCCCCAATATTCACTATTCATTATCATTTGGCTCATCATTCACTATTCATTATAAAAGGGCCATTATTCACTAATCATTAACCTCCATCCAGACCCTCCTTTATTAGTGAAGTAGTCCATTCACGGCTGCTTACATATATCCATGTAAGCGTAATGTCTCAAGAATGCAGTGGAAGACCCTTCGGCATGGGCTTAGCTACAATATGTATTGTATACGCAAGAACGCACTTGCGTAAATTAAAAAAAAAAAATATGGGATTATTCCATCCCAGTTCTGAAAGTTTGTTTTAATCATACGCATTAAATATATATGGGCCTCGTCGCGAGAAAACCTGTCTTCGGTGTATTGCGAACAACAAAGGCGCAGACCAGCCTGCGCATCCGCGCAGTCTGATCAGCGCCTTTGTTATTCGCTTATTGTAAAGTATCATATCCAGACTTGATACAAGCGAAATTACAATTTTCTACCTGGTCTCTATAGCTGAGGAGATTGGTTTAAATCTCGCTTTCTCGGAAACCCCGAAGATAGGTTTTCTCGCGTCGCGGCCCAATTATGTGAGTGGAAAAGCAATTCTAATGTGTCATTCCTGTTTTTGTATGATGGTATTATATGCTCTTAGACTCCCTTTAAGGGTTTTAGCACCCAATGATGAAGTGACAGGGGTTCTGATTCATATAAGATTAAAATATTGTCCAGCGTTACCAAGAATGACCCTAACATGGCAAATAGCGCAGACCCTGAAAAGACGCCGCGTTTGTGGCGTCTCATCTATGTCTACGCTATTTGTAAATGATCACTGTTTGGAATTGTATACATAAATGCATCTACCACTTAGCCACCATTGCGTACATTGAATTTTAGACAAGCTACGTCCCTGAAGTTGAATGTTTCGGTTACAGCAAAACCTGGCCCCGATGTTTTAAACGTGCGACCTTTTCATGCTCAACTCAACTGAGCATAAACTTTCAACTGCTCAAAACAAAAATGGAAAAAACATAGACTTTTCTTGATTTCAAACTCTCAGATGTTGCTTATAAATGGTTTATTATGCTTATAAATGTTAAAATGTCAACAATTGTTAGCATTCTAACGTTTATAAGCATGATAAATTTCATTCTTTGTTGAATGGAGCGTGAGAAAATTTCATAACCTTGATCAGTGAACTATATTATGTCACTGCCTTGGTGTCTGGATAATTTAAACTCCTGTAGTTTGAAGTACCGGCTAAGTCGAACTAATTACTAATTTGGGAAAATTTGTATTAAAATGAGTTTTATGAACTTCTTTGATCATTTTCTAACACCATATACATGTATACATTCTGGGTATTTAAAAGAATCACATCATTCAACGGAATCTGTCAAATACCCAGAACATATGTTTGATAAGAAGTATTATATGACTTTTTGAATACTGTAAAGGCGGCATCTCATGAAGGCGTAATTAGGACTGGTCAACCTTAGACATAGGTAAAAGCTGAAAATTAGGCGTGGTTTTGTTCAAAAGTAACTGTATCATCTTGCGCCATTACCTCAGTATAGACGTAAAACACATTATTTAGTCCTTAAAACGCCAGCAAAATAACTGCATCTGAAAATGTCTATTTAACATAAGCATAGAGGGAAACATTGTGGACCCAGATCAGACTGCACAGGAGCAGTCTGGTCTGGGTCCACACTGGTAGGAGCAGTCTGATCTGGGTCCACAATGTTTGCCTCTGAGGCTTCAAATATTTTAGTGGACGACAAAAACATACATTTTGTGATTATGCGCTTTAAGGGTTAATAAATATGAGTTCAGTGTGCAGACGGTTAGGATTTTCATGAAATGCACGCATGTTTGCGCGGCCCAAACAACACAAAATTATAAATAGAACCTGATTTCCCTTGTTTAGCAGATGAAATAGCCAGACCACGCCCAGATATGAATATTAAAGTTGCCGCCTTTACAGTCAGCGTAAAGTCTATTAATACTTAGAATAAAAATATTTGGACTATATATTTATGGGGTGGGAATTCATTTGTATGTCACCGTACCCCACTGCTTCAACTGTATGTTTTGTATTCCGTCAAATTTGGATTTCAATTTAACCATGTTCTTATCTTTGTCAAGAGCCCATTTCAACGAAACAAAACTGTCAATGTATGCTTCAAATAATTAATTTAATGCTTTATTTATTTTACAAGGATTCCAAACAGCCCTGGGGCTACTAGTTGGTCCCCTTACATGTAACAATTTACTAACATTTATGACAATAGCGCAGTCGGTAACGTGTCTGGCTACAGATGCGTGTCTGACTGCAGATCCAGGGGTCGCGAGTTCGATCCCGGTCCGGTACCATACTTTCGTGGAGATTGATCATGAAATGATTTCTACGGTCATTCTCCTCCCTCCCGCTGATTCATTCAAGAAGGATTGTTGTCAGTTGCAAGCGAAAGTATGTGCACGAATTACTGATTAACCGCTTGTTCAAGCCTGCCCAGGAAAAAGTGTGGTTAGGTGAACTGACCGTCCCGCAATGACCATAACTGTTGACTTGGGACGTAAAGCAACAAAACAAACAAACAAACAAAACAATAAAGACAACATACATATTTACATTTACATAAAGACATACAGACAGACATACGCACAGACAGACAAACACAGAGCAACACAGACAGACAGACAGACAGATGGACAGACAAATATAAACAAAAGAAAGTATAAGTGTAGGGAAAGGAAAAGAGAGCAGTCACCCCGTGTTGAAGCAGTAAATTAAAAGAACCAGTGTACGTAATCGTACGCCAATAACGCGTTTGTAAGTGTTTAACAAGAGTTAGGAATGCTGACACAACCATACACGCACACAGATAAGAAAATAATGACCAGGAGGAGATACGGAGACGGTGACGGCTTCAAATATGTTGACCAAATTTCATGAAACTCTAGAATTGGTAACATTTATTTTAAATTGTTGCAAACACAAGGTCTTAATTCATGAAAATATAACAATATTTCAGTGTAAACATATTTAAATACTGACTTCAGTTTTACTAAACTAGTATGTTATTGTACATGTAAGTAGTTGCAGGGATTATTTGGGGGGGGAGATAGTGAGAGATTTGCTCATTTTTCTGCCAAAATCTCTTTGAAATTGGCTTTATGGGAGAAAATCTCATAGCAAAATGTAATGCAGCAAAGGATGTTGTTAACATTTCTTGCTAAAATTCAGAATTTCTCGTCAGTTTTGGCTGAATGGGATATTTCTCCAGTGATAGTCTGCGCCAGAATTATCCTTGTATTTGATATGTTTCCGTGTTCACAAAAGTTACGCCCTGTCGTACCCCTTGGTTAAATATGAACTATTTTGTTCTCAGAACTCTAGACCACAAAGAAATTGCTCATTCCAAATTTTAGTCATCTTGTTTGGTTCTGCAATGCTGATACTGACCAATGAGCAACATTGATGCGCGGATCCAGAGGGGGAGGGGGATCCTGACCCCACCCCCTGAAAAATCACAAAAAATAGGGTGTCTCAGCAATATTGGCCCAGATCCCTGAAACATCACAAAGCTACCAAGCCAGCTTTCAATATTGGGCCATCATCGGCATGCCAGCGAAACGTAATTTTAATGTCGTTTCGCTGGCGGGCCAATGATGGACCGCTTATCATAAGTGGCATTTGGATCCTCCCTCTCCCCTCATTAAAATGACATTTACACTTAACAGGTCATTTTATGCATAAGTTACCCTGGATGGCAAGAACTACCCATGGCTAAAACTAATTTTCATGGTCCCAGACCTGTTCGAGCCATTGAAGTTCCACTTATCGATGTATCATGTCTTGTTCATAAAAATAACAATGTAAAAATGATACGTTATTTCCCATTTGCGTTTTAGGGCCAAGGTTTGATTGAGATTGAATAAATTCCTTGTCATTATTTATATCTGTACCCTAGTGTAAACAATAATTATTTATGAATCGAAAGTTTTTTTCGGCATTAACACTTAAATTAAGTGTCGCATGTAAGTCAATCTTTGCTTTTTGACCTGCAAATACCTGTGTAAGTGTAAAGTAAAGTGTAAGTGGTTATCGGCTGTCCATTTCTCTTCATAGAAGCATTGCACAGTATCACAATCACAAAAGAATTTCTGCCCTGAATGTCCCCGCCCCTCATGAAAAAGAACGGCAGTCCATTGACAAATGAAATACAGGTCAATACAATCAGATGACTGTTCTTGACCAAACAGATGAACAGATATCAATAAAGGATATGGCAGTTGTAATTATTCAAATATAAAGTACAACAATATACTGGCGTAGAGCGAAAATATTTAACCTGCCCCAGCCGGGAATCGAACTCTGGTCGCCGGATCTACAGGCAAACACTCTACCACGTCGCTGTAAAAGCCGGCTTCTACCGCAAGGCAGAAGAAGTGTCTTGTACACCTAGCCCCGTGACATTCTCCCCCACCAAATTGAACTTCGTACCCGAAGTTCCAGGCATAGAGAATCATTTCTAATGAGACTCGGGGAATTACTGCCGGGGTCTAGGGTGGGTTATTTGCGGTGGGCGCTGTAAAAGCCGGCTTCTACCGCAAGGCAGTAGAAGTGTGTTATATACCTAGCCCCGTGACAATGCAATACAACATACAGTACAGTATTACTTATTTTTGTATCCCTTTAACATGTTACATGTGAAAGGGATACAAAAATAATTACATGTACCGATAAAAGAAGTAACGTTTGACATCATCTTTTTTTTTGCCATAACTTAAAGGGGACGGCAACCCTGTTGATTACTATATTTATATGAAAGATCTTAATAAACCATGAATTTTGATACCATTTCATCTAATTTGGTTGAAAAATGTGAAGGTTTGAATTTAAGCAGCCATATTGTAGGCTTAGTTACCTCACTCAGCCTAATTTAATATGCTTAATCAAAATAAAAGACAAACCAATGGATTATTTGCATTAATCTTTAATGAAACATTTTCCGTATAAAGCTGCATATCTGCTGAAACACAGATGATGTGATAGTAGTGATAACTAAAAATTAAGCAGTTGAAAAAATTCTGAAAACTAATTAAATATTCAAAATGGCGGCTAAATGTTGGCCATGGTGTCTTCTTTTTTCCTTATAACATCCTCTTTCAACCATAAATGTGCCAGTTATTACTTTCGTTACTCTATAACACCAACTGGTTTAAGACAATATAAAGTGTATAAAATGTGAAAATGCATGCAAAAGGTAGATTGAAACAACTTTATTTTTTACCTCCGCTGAAACAAAAATTTGCTTCTTATTGTGGCTGAGCCGAATGCACATCAAAAACAAATAAAAGTGATATCAATCACAAGTGAAATGATATAATTTCATTATTGATATCAGCCTATACACTTAAAGGCAGGAGTGGGGTATAAAAGGAAAAATTAACCTCAGCTTTGGCACACAGACATAATAACCGAATAATGTAGCTTTGGTACTTTCTGACTTGCATTCAAGCTGTAAAGATCTCCAAGAGCTCTTAAGGCTTATCTCTAAATTGATTGGCTTATCTAATTAACTGTGAAAATGATTGACACATCTTATCAGCCCAGTGGTCATTTGGTTTTGTCATATGGGGTATTCTACACATATTGTCTCCCAGGAAATGTCTTGCATTTTCGTATTTCGGCAAGGCATCTCCACAGGGAAAGGTGACTTAGACAAGTATGTATGAGATAGCGACTGGTCACTGTTATGGTCTTGTATATTTATATGTAAGGCTATAGCTACGTCGCTGTCATAGCGTACCTAAACCCTTTGAAGAATGGAGGACTCTACAAACATTATAGACCCAGATGAAATGCCGCATAGGTGGCAGTTCACCGGGGACTGTGCTGTTTGCTAAGTTTAGAGAAACCTATAAAGTACTGTTTTGAGACTGTGGCCTGTGTCCCCTCGATCTATAGAAGGGGCCATTTTGACTAAAATGTATCAAGTTTACTATATCGAGTGGTCCATTGTTCTAAAGGATTAAACGCATTACGATATACACATTCTACAGTAGTACCACGACCTCTAAGTAATGACCCTCGATTCATTCAATGCATTTACCGTAAGAGTCACGCCTCAAAGCGTTTTGTGGAAGTACAGATAGTGTAATAGTGATGAAATTACTATTTTACGCGACGCGGGTCGACTGGATGTTTTTGCGTGAAAGTATGAACCGCCAGTGCTGCATTTTGGTTCACCCGCGTCTCGTAGCATGTTATTTATATGTTCATTTTTATAGACATACCTACCTACCTACCTAATACCTACCTAACTACCTACCTACCTAATCAATACCTACCCACCCACCCACCTAACTACCTACCTACCTACCTACCAACTTACCTACCTAAGTACCTACCTACCTACTTACCAACTAACTACCTAACTATGTATCAACATACCTACCTACCTACCTACCTGCCTACCTACCTACCTACCTACCAATTACCTACCTACCTACCTACCTACCTACCTACCTACCTACCTACCTACCTACCTACCTACCTACCTACCTACCTACCTACCTACCTACCTACCTACCTACCTACCTACTCACTACCTACCTACTTACCTACCTAACTACCTACCTACCAACCTACCTACCTACCTACCTACCAACTAACTACCTAACTATATATCCACATAACCACCTACCTACCTACTCACTACCTACCTACCTACCTACCTACTTACCTGACTACCTACCTACCTACCTACCCAATACCTAACTTCCTACCTACTTACCTACCTAACTACCTAAATGCATACCTACTTACCTACCTACCTACCTACCTACCTATCTACGTACGTACGTATGTACGTACGTACGTACGTAGGTACCTACCTACCTACCTACCTACCTACTCAATACCTACCTACCTACCTACCTACCTACCTACCTACCTACCTACCTACCTACCTATGTTAACCATTCATCAATTCACTTTCTGTCATTCTCCATATATATGTATATGTATTGTTATTATATGTCACAATAACGATGAGCTGTACATGCTTAAGTTGTGAATAAACTACTTACTTACTTACTTACTTACTTACTTACTTACTTACTTACTTACATATTACCAACTATTAGGAAATTGAGTCAAAACATAAGAAATAAAATTTGAATTTTGAAATAATTTTATTTTGGATATTTTCTATATATCGAAATTTTAGAAAGGCAGATCAGTGTTAGCAAACTAAATAAATAATTTAATAATGAATTATCTTTTTACCCATATTTTGCTACTAGGACAACAATGTTATAAATCATTTAGTATGAAAATACGAAAACATATTTTTTTTTTTATTTTACTACTAAATCATTTATTATAAACATTTAGTAAAAATATATAAATAGAATTCTGATAAAATCTCATTAATTTAACATTTTTCTTACTTCTTCTTTATCTTTATTTCCTCCATATGAAGATTTACAACATATAATTACAGGTATAACATTATTAAGTACAATAACGTATAAACATTTGTATAGAACTCTGCGAGTGCTACATAAAGAAAATTAATTTGTGAATGAATATGTACATTTGTTGTTCAGTACAAAATAATTTGCATTTGCTTAATGTCATTAAGAATGCATTTGCTCTTGTCATTGAATCTGTCTGTACTTATGTACTTCGAGTTTAGTCCACGTCTCAATGTTTAACTCTTTTATATAATCAGTACCTGGTAAGGGATTGCATTTTAAAGGAAGACATGTGTACATAGTCATATCCACGAATGATCACAGGATCTTCGACAGCAGTTCCTGATAAATGTATATACAGGACGTAAAACATTTCTGTCACCCTTGTATCTAAATTTGACCAACATGATGTGCTAAACACTGCTGCGACAAACGTATCAGCATCTGATGTTGCAAGACCATTCAATAAATTCCTTGGGAGAATGTCTGTACAGTCATGCAAAAATGATTCTCTCAGATTTTGAGAGCATCCACATTCTGCAATAAGATGAGTCAGAGCATCTCTTTATTGACATTTACAGTGGGGGCATATATAGGTTCCTGAGTCTGGTGTAGATGCCCATACCCTTGCTATAAAGTTGCATAATTTTAATTTTCTTATTTTAGATTGCTAAAATTTTGAGCCAGTGCATGAGATTTCCAACAATTTGACATTTTGACAAGTGTAGACTCGGACGAGCCTCTGCAGCCTCCTTTTAAGCTTAGAAACTCCAAATGGTGTTCAGTCAGTAGCTTAACAATCATAAAATACTCAAGCGACTAGCAAAGGCTCTGATCAGACTGCGCGTATGCGCAGGCTGGTCTGAGCCTTTGCTGGTCGCACATACCACATTGTTGGAAATCACATGCCACGGCTCAAATAGTATTTCCGCATAAATAAAAGAAAGTTTGGAATAAATCTTACGAAGCTTTATTTCGAAAACGGCGAAGGTCCAGATCAGCCGTGCTGATCAGAACTCAAATTGCATCTTAGGTAAAATTCTGCAAATTATTTATTTGATCAAATTCGGCAAGGATAAAGGGCGTACAATATACAGCATGATAAGTATTGATATTTTTTGCAAAAAAAAAAATAATCAAATAAAATATTTTTTTATAATTATTAGAATAAAAATATTAGAATATTATATTGATGACAATTCATTGAAGTAAGTTGTATTCATCATTCATGTCTTCATTCTTTTTTGTTGTTTGTTTGTTTTATTTTTCTTAGTTAAAAAAATACAAATAATTATCACAAAAAAATATTGTCATTTTTGTGTCAAGGAAACAGAACAGTAGTAGCCTGAGGCTTAGCTGTTATCTGCTAGACCAGATTAGGAAAGGTCTTATCTGGTCAATAGCTAAGCTCCACCCGCTGACCATCTCATACAGGTAATAATTTCCCTGCCGGTTCAGAATCCCTGCCTTTAACAAAATTTATAATTGTTTACTTTTAAAACTCATAATTTCTGACCAAGCGCCTATAACATTGAAATGGTTTTTGCCTAAATATGTGCAGTTCAATGGGCAAAGTTTAGTGGTCTTTCAGAAAAGTTGTCTGTCAATTCATAGTTTTTTGTTTAAATGCAAAAATATGTTTTTTTTTTAAAGAATAATGGTTTTGAGTGAAGTTTTATATCAAATGTTAGTGCAGTTGGTAATAAACTGATCTAGCCGACTTTAAAAAAACACCAAACACTTGAAATTTTGACAAAAGCAAATTTTCTAAAATATCACATTTTTCCAGATTTTTAAAATTCGTCATTAGCTCATGTTAAAATTGTTGTATGCATTTCATTTTATCTGAACAAGTCTGGCCTAACAGAATAGAACTTGATTCCTGCATTTTGTGATGACAAACATTTCACTGCAGCTGCGCACTTCTGGTGTGAATGTAAAACTTAAAAAAATCAATTTGACAGCATTTTTTTCTTCAATTTTCAAACAAGAACAGTGACGTCAAGTAGTAATGAATAAACGCTGAAAACTTCTATGCCGTATCGCAGACAACAAGGCGTACAGAACAGTGCGAACTTCCCATGTAAATTGCATGCATACAGCTGAATTTCTATGATTTAGCGTGTTCGTCTTAAATCACGGCAGTCAGTAACACCTTCAAACAAAATACAAACAAAAATACAATGGATAGCGCCTCTGCGAAATATTTGATATTGTAGAAAATATGTGACTTTTTGTAATGAGTGTACCTTTACTCTAGCATCGTCTGTGCAAGAAGTACCATTCGTTTTAAATTAAATAATCTGCAGAGTCTTGGCAAAGCCTTGGTTGATTTTTAGGCTTTGAGCCACTAAGGGTTTTTCTCCCCCCAGGGGGAATTTTGAAGGCTATGTTATTCATAAAGCGTATCATCTAACGAGCTTTTTGAAACATGTAAGTCCTCTGGCGTCTGGGGCGTTTGAGTGTTACAGCGTGTTAATTACGTTACCCCTCATTTTTTACAAAACAAAATAAGGTAATTAAGGCTATTGAGGTAGTGCTTGAACAATTCAAATTGGCTAAATAGTCATGTAATATACAAGAACAGTTAATTCCTTGCAGATATTGATGTTTGTCAAAGTTATTTAGGCCCATTATGGTGTCATTTACGTTATATTTTCAACTACACCTTATATAATCAATAAAATTTTATTAAATAGTTTCATTTGATATTTTTTTTAAAAAAATTTTTTTAGATTAAAATAACGTGTCTCTGAAAGACAATTTAATGACCATTCCAAAACTGCAAACAGCTTGCTTCTATCATAAAAGCTCTAAGAGTTATAAGCTGTTGAATATGACAACCCTGAAGAAAACGTTATGTAGGGTAAGAATCTTTTCATTTTAAAATACAGCATGCAATCCTATCTTTATGCTTTTAAACAATATATACGAGCATTCTTTTGATAAGCAAGACTGAAAAGGGATAATAAACATTGCTTCTGGGGTAAAATATCATTTTGATGTTATGTATGTTACATTAACTTCAGGGCGCTCTACATATTGATTTATACCCTAAATGATACACCATAGGGTATTTTAATTTATTTCGAAACTTTTTTGTGTGTGTTTAATAGATATGAAGATAATAATTTGTCTGAAATGGAATTTATCAGCTCGTATTAAGAGACTATATCAAATTGTCAGAGCATATTTGGTTTTGTGAAATAATATAATTTTGATTAAAATATATATATATATATTTACCAATTTGGCAAAATTTATAGCTTTAAACTTCATTAACAAAGAATATTAGAGCTCTCAAGTGATAGCTGAATAAAAAATATATTCCCACGTTTTGTCAAAACTGTTAAAGTAACATATATTACCTTATTAGATAATATCATAAGGTACTATGTGTGTCCAAAATGATGTCAAAGGCAGTATAAATTGAGTCTGAAATGGTAATATAAGGTGGATTTAGATTTTGTAATACTTATCTGAAGACTTTTGGTACTAAGTTTAATTCAATGACTTATTTAACAGCATCCAAGTGATATTAGTGCCACCAATTAACTGTTGTTCATATTATAAGAACATAGTCAGTAGCACGATACAGGCTAGTATTCCTTGCATTTGTATGCTCATCCACAGTAATAAAACTGCTTTTTAACTAAATGTTGTGGCTTTTCCATGGGTAGTAACCAAGACTGGGTCGGGAGGGTTTATGATTTGTGTGTTTATTTAATGACGGGAACTCCCAAGGGCTCAACCGAAAGTGGTTTTATGGAGAAGCCAGGAATCGAACCTGCGCGCCCTGGTTTACAAGACATAGGTTTATCCCCTACACCACGGCGGCTAGATGTTGTGTTGGAGATGGTAGCCTACAAAAGTGTGTGCTAACAATCCAGATAGAATCAAACATAATATAAGTTCGTACAATAAATTTTGATATGTGTTACATTAGATACTATGCATTATAAGTGAATGTAATCAGAAACTGTTTTAAGAATTGGTTTTCAAATAAATTTTTATACTGACATATTATTTGCATATGCAGATGGTGACACATTACTTTATTTTTAGCTTTTAAATGGACTTTGTTATCTTCAGCATATCTCACTGTTTAATGAATAAAATGCTAATTAAAATCAACATAGTATTGCTGATAATTTGCTCTAGCAATATAAACCTTATATAAATAAGTAAATGGTTTACAAAGAACAAACATTTCCACAAAAATGGGAAATAAAGTGTTAATGAAGGGATTTTCCGTGACAATGATCGCTTTTGATAGGATCATATCCACAGAATCAGGCCAGTTGTTACTTACGATATCAATTTAAATTTATAAGACTATCAGCCAGAATAAGGGCAGACCAAATTAGGCCAGCTGACATTCAAGTTAATGTAAAGTAGGTTTAACAATGTTCTTTTAGCATGTGGGATGGATAAGTAAAACATATAAAACAGTGCTGTCATGAGATCTTACTTAGTTTTATAAATTAATGTCAAACCAGCTGATGCTAATTTTCCACTATACAGAATGTGGCATGACCAAATTATTGCAGGAATCCTCAATAGAAAGCTTTATATGAATATTAACCTAGTAGAATGAGTTGTAAACACACCAGAGATTGGAATCAGGAAACATACAAAAAAGTCAACTGTTATGACAAAAATAGTATTGAGAGGCCACACTAGTAACTATCAACAGTGTTACCATGATTAACGTACATGCAATGTTAACAAAGTATACATGATTTTGTTGATAAGTATCCATGCATTTCTGATTTTCATGGGTCTTTTTCCTCAATTATCTCCAAAAGAAATCATATTTCTTTTACAATGAGAAAATATCATAAATATCAGACATATATATTCCAGTGTATTTATTGTCATATGTGTTACATGTGTGTATGATATAGTATATTAGATATTGAAACCATATCTCAGAAATTGATCTTTGACAATAACAAAAGTATTAAAATTATTGCACTTAGATAGAAACAATAACTGCTGATCTTATTTAATGTAATATATAAATTGCTCAAATGAAGATTTGACCAGCATGTGAGATTTTGGTACTTATCACATATTGGCAAAAACCAGCATTTATTGTCCATGCTGACGCAGTGGAGCCAGCTGTCTGAATTCTGGTCTACATCTATACTTGGTATATGCAGACAGAAAAGGCTCTGGTGAGTCTACACATTTACACAGGCTAACATGAGCCTTCATTTCTTGAAACTGTGATAAGTACCAAATTCAAATGTGCTGGTTCATTTGATTTATTCTTTGTGTTACTAGTTATAATCTATTTAGCTTGATTTGAATTATGCAAATGATTAGAAGGATGTTATTTTGTAACCATGATCATATTTTTCATTTGGCATGCTTAATACGAATAAAACAAAATTTCACTGTTATACTAAGTATAATTGACAGAAATAACTCTAAGCAAAATTACCAATGATTTATATCCATTCATTTAGTCATGTCTACATTAAAATACTAACAATGCAAGGAAGCTTTATAGTGTATTATCCTTTTTAAATATATCACTAACAAAGAACCTTTAGAACAAAACTTATGCTGTCATGTTTCATTGCTTCACAAAATTGTAAAACCAGATGAAACATATGACAAGTGTTATATTCTCCTAAATATTTGTGTTATGCATGTTACCGAGATAGAGTGTATACTGGACATGCTTTAGATATAGAGGGATTTATTACCATAGGGGATATAACCATAGGATTGGCATAGTGGTTACCTTTTATGGATCAGAAATCACTATGTTTAAAAAAACACTTTAGTTTTTGTTCAAAGGATAAACATCTGTTTTAATTCTTCATTTCTTGATTTTGATCATGCTTAAAATGACTTAAAACTTTAGAAATTGTAAGGTAGCTTTCCTTGATTGTTATCAATATAGTTGTTGTAATCAATAGCTGATGAGCTATATATGTATTTTGTTGGCTTATATAATGATCAATAGATCTTACTAAACTCCTTTATGCTTAATATCATGTTTCATCTAAATTGAACTGTAGATAGTGAGGAAAATGTCTTGCACATACAGGTATCATTTCTTGTATAAAAAATAATAAAACATATATAAGCGTAAGACAGTTAAGTGATATTATTTAAGAATTTAAGAAACATAATTTGCCACATTAGCAGCTCACGGTCTATTATGGAAGAATGAATTTAGTATAACCGAATCTTACTTTCAAAACTAGCGTCAAAAAGTGAGGTGACCAATTAGAAAGTTTGCTGAGTGTATTTTCACTGTAGCGTTTTTTTTGTTTTGTTTTTTATTGCCTCTGACTTTTCTATTCACTTAACGCATTTCACTTCAGAACTTCAAAACCCATAACATTCTTATTTGAGAACGAAAAAATCAAGTGTGGGTATGCGTTCTCATAGTTAAAACGTGAAGAATATTTTGGAATCAAAATTATTTGGTTTGCTAAAATTTTTCATTTTTGCATTTTCAGCTCCACCTTTTTCAGTGGGTGAGACATTGCATGCAGCCTATAAAAAGTATAAAATAAAAAGATTTTTTTTTTTTTTTTTTTGCACTCGTGAAAATTCTGATGTTTTCAACACACTCGATGAAATGTATTTGGTAATCACCTCAAAAGAGTAAATATCCTCTATAGACTTAAGATCGAAGGATAGCTAGTTCAATACTCAGTGCAGGTACTGTGCTGTGTCCTTGAGCAAGACACTTTATCATCTCTTCAGCATCGGTTGAGCCCATGAAGACAGGAATATGTCCCAACATGACTGAAAAATTATTGACTGGGAAACGTTCTTTATCTCGCTCGCCTTTCAACCTGAATATTCGAAGATGCGACATTACGTAGATGATAATATTACTTTGGCATTACAATGACTTGACTTAACATTTATGCTCCTGTATTTTTAAATTTATTAACCCCTTCACTGCATTACCACGAGTGCTGCTCGTTATAAAAATCGCTCCTCATATGCAAATACCACGAGTACCGTTCGTGATAGTGTAAAGCAAAATTAATGGGCATAGGGACAAAACTCAATTATTTTCTGTTCTAGAATGAAAGAGTTAACTTTTCAAAATTTAACTCATAACTTCGGGGCCAAAATACTTTCCGTAGCTTGATTTTTACAGGGAAAATGGCCATTTTGATGAAGAACTCCGTTTTTTCAAAGATGGCAGCTGATCCTGGCATTAGTCTGTCGTGTTTCTTGGAAGTAGAGGTTACTTTGGCAGTCTAAAACGGCTTATATATGGATGACAATTGATATTACATGTTATTGGAATCAGCTTGTGTGCACCATAAAATACTCAAAAAGTAACGGTTCTTGCTTAGTCAGTTGGTTGTCATTTTAAAATCATTTTATCGACATTGGTGAACTTATTCGTACAACAACAGAGCGTGGGGATGGGGGCGAACATTAGACGGCATACTAATAGATGGAACTAATAAGTATTGCCCAACATTTTCATGCAGCTCTATACAATACATGGTACGGTGAATGGACATTATATGCCAGTGTTATACTGTCTGTTACCAAACAAGACACAAGATACATACCGCAAAATGTGGACAGTTATAACAGACGCCTGCCGTGTCTGTGCATAATGTTGTCAAAGAGGTCTTCCCTGGTGCATCCCAGAACTAACAGGTAACTGCCCAAAACATTTGCGCTCAATTGATGAGCAGACTTTCTGGACTCTATAGAAATCCTGCGCTCAATTGATGGCATTTTAGCGCTGAATTGATGAGCATTTGCGCTCAATTGATGAATCGCCGGTTAATGAGGAAAATCATTGTCATTCTCACATTTTTGAACCATTGTTTTGCGACCATTTCAAAACAATGACGTTGAAAACGAAAGTAGGCATTCATGTATTTTTAGCTGTTGAAAAAATATTTGTTGCCATGCTATCACTAGAAAGCATTATTTCAGACATTGAACCAAATGTCTCAAACAAGCAGGAAAAAATGGTGTAAATCCCTACATTGATTAAGATTTTGTATGAAATTATATGTGTACCATAATAACATCAAAATAGCCTTATTTTCCCCTGGCATACGGCAGTGAAAAAGTTAAAATTTTACAAGAATTATTCTGACTAATTTTGTCTGTGTGACTGGTGACAGTTGATATGTATTTTTCATATTTATTATATAGATAAATAGAAAATAGCTAAGAGGTCTTAACATATTTAAGAATTTTCGTATGCTTCACATATAAATAAATACATTCGGGCGGGTTGACCCGGTCATTACCACACGAAACATGATCATTTTTCACATAAATGATGATCATTTACAGTTTCAGACGCACATTTCCCTACTATTCAACAAGCGTCTAACAAAGTCACTGATGACAAATGTAGAATACCCCACGCGAGGTCTCGGATCCTATATTCAATATCTGTAGGCTACGCGAATGAGAGGGAGGTCCTGACAAGGATTTTTATGGTCATTGTATTTCACAGAGGGCCGTAGGGGGTCCATGCCAAAAGTTTAAAAGAACCCTATAGCCACGTGGGATTTTCGAGGGAGGTCCGGGCCCCCACTGTGCCCCACCCCCTCTGGATCCGCCTACAGTCTCACATTTTACATATGTGACAAAATCCTTGCAATCACATTTTAAACACAATACGATGCACCCTGTGTTTTATATTAAGCAAACTTTTTGTGACTGTTTCTTGGCATTATACCACCCTTACCTACTTTAGCACGAAATATCTCGTGATGTGCAAGGTCTACACTTATGTAGGTGGTATAAATAGTTCTACCATGTTTGTTCACCTGTACGTAAGATAATCCACTGGCTAAAGCTCGTGAATTATCTCCACGTACAGGCGGACAACCCATGGTATAACTATTTCTTCACCCGTTTGAGCCGAATGGAATCTGCCACTCCTATCAATTGGACCTGTCCATTTCCGTTTTGAGGGTTGTTCGGTGATATTTTTCATTTTTATTCAAATTTTAAAGTAGAATAAGAGTGGATACCCTGATCAGACACCCTTTTTGTGGCGTCTGATCTGGGTCTCCACTGTTTGCCTCTCCGGTTTGAATAAACGTTTTATGCTTATAATAGATCATAATAATAATGAGCCTTGACATGTGATTTCCAAAAATGTGGCATTATGACAAGTGTAGACTCAGACGAGCAGGTGCAATCTCCCTTTAAGCTTAGAAACTCCAAATCGTGTTCAGTCAGTAGCTTAATACTCATAGAATATTCAAGCGACTAGCAAAGGCTCTAATCAGACTGTGCTTGTGCGCAGGCTGATCTGAGGCTTTGCTGGTCGCACATACCACATTGTTGGAAATTTCATGTCACGGCTCAATAATATGTTTTTAAACCAGTATTGAACCCTGTAGGGTTTCTGGTTTAACACTTCTCAGATACGGTGTCACGACTCTGGATTGTGTCAGTCGGGATTGAACTAGGTTAGCCATTATCAGTTGTTGTATTGTTGTCGAAGTTCCTATGAAAATTTCGGAACTATTAAAAATTACTTTATTAATTTAACTAGAATTATTTTCATCTGCGTATTGAAAAATCGACTATATAAACAACAAAAATATTTATTAGGTCAAGTTGTTGTGCTATTTCGAAATCCCGCTGAATTGTTTATACGGACGCTTCTCTCTTAAAACAATTTTATTGTTTTTAACATTTGAATTGTCCAAAAATATCAACGCTTTTACTTCGTTGCTTTCACCATTTTTTACACTATTTGGCGATTCAAGGGAGTTTATTAAAATATGAGAGAGGACACCAAAACAAGTTTAAGCTTTTTTAAAAAAAAACAAAAAACAACAACTTGCGATCTTGGTGCGTGACATCACAGTCGAATACAAACGTGACATTTTTAAAAAAAAAAACGAATATTTGGTAAAGAATAGCTTATGGGTGAAGCATATAAACATATAGCTAAATGCTTGTGGGTAAAACAATGGATTATTGGATGCCAGCTGCTCCTGGCCCACTGATATTCGACCCCATGTATTTTTTATAGCAAAAGGATTTGTCATGAAATATGTCCGTTTAGTTATGATTCCTGATGTATAGTGTTTCGCTAAAATAAATTATTTGAATTATTATAGTTTAGCTAAAAATCCAAACCATGCAGATACGACGGTTAACTTTCCGGGTTAACTTATGTATAGTCAATTGAAACTTCTTGCTGTGCGCCAGTAAATACTCATGTTCAATGAAAACGCACCACTTCCAAAAACACTATATCTTTTTAACTACATTTCATTTCATTTTTGCAATTGCGTCTTATTGCACTGTAGCAATTACTGATAGGTCTTTAATATAGGGATCAAACATGTTATCTATGCATTGACATCTGCTGGACCCCGAGGTGGTGTTGAGACCCGAGCCTGAAAGGAATAAAATGGACTGATCACTGATGACCCGTGCTGGAAGCATTTAACAAAACAATCGTCAAAACAGAAAGTCACATAATCAGCCATCGATTGTGTCAGAATTTTCTCTCGCATTTTTTCTGTGCATAAATTGCAAAGCATCTCTAAAGTGATAGCCTGCATTGAAAGCAGCTTTAACGTCGCTATGTGACGTCACTAGCCGCACGGTCAATTGGACTAGCGTGCAAAATCGAGACATTCGAGGAATCCTTCTTTTACTGATGTAAAATTACGATAAGGTCTTATAGCAAGAATTTTAAGAGTTCTTGCTCGTGTAGCGGGTCGTTAACATCGACGGAGCGTATGTACCAATGTTTTTTTTTGATAAACGCCAATCTCTGAAAGCTTGTATACAGGCTACACAAAACTAAGAGAACCTGTGTTGAACTTTTAAAATCGCACCAACAGATGAGCACAAATTTTAGAAGCTCTGAATGATAGCGTTGCGAAAAAAGGTCTGGTGACGCGCTCAAAGATGACATCAATGATGCAACGTCAATTTTTTAGAGGATTTTGGTGACGTTTTGCATATGTTTGTAGTACGGAAATCATCATTGTGTATATAGCGCGAAGATGTAATGAAAGCTCCATAATTTATTTTCCAGTTAGCCTACATCACAAGTGCTTAAAGAACATTTACACCTTAGTTTTGTGCAAACAAATATTTATTGTCTAGCAGTTAAATACAACAAGAGAAGGATTTCTAAAATCAGTAGTTCAAAAAATGGAAAAAGGGGAATCATTTTGTTTATAAGCCTGTTTTCAGCGTGTCGTCAAGCGTTACATCACTGATTTATATGAATATAAAATTGCATATAGACCTAACTTTAAAATTACTAGAAAGTTTTTTTCTTCTTCTTCGAGATGTTGTTGACAGTTGCCTTAGGCTTGACGCTGCACTAGAAATTACATGCAATCACTGCAATACACTTTTATTTTTGGCAAAAGCTGGACATTTAGTGATTAGGCTAGTGATGAAACAAAAAAGGACTGGACAAAAATGTGTCCAAATATAGTCTACTGTCTTGGTTATCATTAAATGCATATGCCTTCGTTAAAAAAAACATGCTCATATGAAAGGGCAAAGATCAAACTACCAAGCGCATTTTAACATGCGATTACCTGGCTGTATATCACTGGGTGGAAACGTACACAGGATATTGCTCCAAAATGAGCCGATGTTTACACCGAATTAGGAAAAAAACACACAACGAAGGCAAGGAAATCTGGAATTTCTTCTATTTAATTCTTTTTTTCGGTACTTGCGTGTGTCGATTTAGAATCACTATATGTATATTTAGCAAATTGTATGCATGATTTGGCATCAAACACTGAACTTGATAGTGAAAATCACAAAATGTAAGTCGTGCTCACACCAAAATTTAGACACCTATCCCCAAAAAGATATAATATTGAACAAAGAAAGCAAACTATTAAAATTCTGAATCGGCCAAATTTATGCAATGTCATTTAAATATCAATGCTGAAAATTTCAGCCTCGTATGTTGAAACTTGATGGAGATATGGCTCAAAACTAATGGTCAGTTAGTCTCGAAAAGGGTACTGGGGATTGGGAAAAGGTGTACTGGGTAATGCATATTGTCTAAATTTGGTGTACTGAGGATTGGCAGGTATTTTTTAGCCCTTTTTAGCACCCTACTAATCAAAGTCAGTTTTAAGTACTATAGAATTGCTTGATTCCGTCCGTACGTCTCTCTGTCATTCTACCTTTCAGTCCTGACAAACTAACAATTGACTTTACGCTCCTCTAAGACTTAGAACAGACTAAATGTTTGCTCTAATCTGCTGATGTACTTTGGAAGCCTTATTTGCAAACATTATGTTTCCAGATAATACTTATCTTTGGAGCAGTCTGGTAAGGATCCATAGTGTTTGCTTTGGCAATAAAAGCAGTTTGAAGTACATGTATATATACTGACCATCACTTCCATTGCTAAATATTTCAGGAGTTTAATTTAGTTACAAACTAGGTCTTGTCTAAATGATTGTATTAATAGACTTTTCCCTTACTGTAAAGGCGGCAATTTAATATTCATATCTGGGCTAGGTTTGGCTATTTCATCTGCTAAGGAAGGGAAATCACCTTTTATTTATAGTTTGGTAAAGACTTAATCAGCTTTTTGGGACACGCAAGCAAGCGTGCATTTCATGAAAATCCTAACCGTATACACACTGAACTCACATTTATTAACCCTTAAAGCACGTAATCACAAAATGTGTGTTTTTTGCCATCCACTAAAATATTTGAAGCCTCACAGACAAACATTGTGGACCCAGATCAGACTGCTCCTGTAGGACCCAGATCATGCTGCTCCTGTATGAGCAGTCTGATCTGTGTCCACAATGTTTGCCCCTATGCTTATGTTAAATAGACATTTTCAGATGCAGTTATTTTCCTGGCATTTTAAGGACTAAATAACGTGTTTTGCGTCTAATCTGAGGCAATGGCGCAATATGATAGTTACTTTTTAATAAAACCAAGCCTAATTTTCAGCTTTTACCTATGTGTAAGGTTGGCCAGTCCTTATTACGCATTCATGAGGTGCCGCCTTTACAGTAACTAAAAAGTCACATAACACAGTTTAGAGGTTATGACAGACATTCAACCAATCCAGCTCTGAAAGAAAAAAAATATTGATTGATAAAGTTCTACTTTCATTTTCATAAATATTAAGTGTTTTAATTTTTGATAAAATTATTTTACAATCGGTGACATAATATATGGAATATTAATGGTTCAGATTGATTTTGCGTTAGAAAAATAGTGAGTATGATCAGGAAATACCACAATCACAAACTGCAGAAATCCAATGGCACTGCGAGGAAGAGCCACACAACAATCATGAGACACCAGGAAGACAAACTAAGCAAAGCAACCAGCCCTCTCAAAATCAATTATGCTGGCTTATTTGATTTGATTTTTCACATTAAATCCAGCCAAATTGGACATGCTTTAGATCAAAAATAGATGATGACTATAGGGGTAGGCATGAAGGTTGTCAAACGTGGACTGAATTTTTACGACTCAGATAAACAATATCATAAACCATTTTATGAAAAGTAATTTGACCATTAAAATTAGCAGTTCTTTTAATGTTGGTTACATATTTGATACAAAAAAACATCTATGGTAGTTTATGTGCTTTAAATTCAAGTATCTTCCTCTAAATCACCCATGCTTCAATCATTTTTTTTTTCAGTAATATGCTTTATACTAATAAGGACACTATTCATCATATTTTGCATAAGTGGGCCTTCAAATGGCAGCAATTTATATCAACTAGTAGTTTAAACTCATATAGTGCTTTTATTACACTTAAATGATAAATATAAAAAAAAGCAACATATGTAACTGTAAAATAGGTTCATATTTCTAGTCCTTTGCTTTCAATAAGAAAAATATATTGACATGTAAGAATAAGAAATACTTTGATACTATCACTAACGAAGCTCCTATCTTACTATAGAAGCTCCTATTTATTAGGGTAACATAGTAAACTTTGATACTGCAGGGTAATCTCCTAACTGTGAATGAGCTAAGGAATATAATTTTGTGGCTTATATAATGAGTTTGTAGCAAACTATAACGAACATGGCTTCGGAGGTATTATGAAAGTCAATGGTCAAGTGATAACACTGTACTTAATACAGCTGTGGTATAACATATTTGACATTAAGTAACGTGTACAACAGTTTTATCATAAATGTAGATTGCTTTGTTGCATACTGGTTGTTGGCTGCATTTATAAACATCTTTCAATGCAATGAGCATGTCGTTAAATAAGAATTAGATTAAACTTTGTATTTGTACAATAGATTTAGTACTATTATAGGGTAACAGAGTTACCATGGCTGTTGCACAGTGAAGCCTTTACTGCCAGAAGCTAACATGAGCCATTTAGCATCTTATATTCTAAAACACATTTGATGCAGTTTAAGGATATCATATTGTACTAAATAACTACTTAATGAGGAGAGGGCTTCCATAAGCTTATTTTTTGGATGTTATGTATGTTACTATTTGCTTTATGGTTTCAAGATAAGCATGCCACTTATGCATAATTTACTGCTGGTATCCAATCTCATAACAAGCCGGCTGAATATATTTGTTTTTACTCTGCATGTCTTTATTCCATGTTTTTTTAGCCAAAAAATGTGTGTATTATTATTGTAAACTTATCAAGTCAAATGTCTACAAAAAATATTCTATAACAGCTAGGGAGCTGGTCTTAACAATTTGGATAGGTCAGTTAGTTGTCTTTTTGATAACACCAAAAACCTTGACCCTTTTGTCAGTGGAAAGAAGAAGCGACAGGCATAATTATTTCCCAGCAATAGGGTAGCAATGAAAAATGTCACGTAACATAGTGGATAGCATAATTTTGTTTAAAATAATAAGGTTTTGTCGCTAAATGGTTGGGCTATATAGAAACGTTAAACTTCAATTCATTTGAATGTCTCATAACATTTTTGACATTTTAACAGTCTATGTAATTTGAATAAATTTTGGAGAGTAACGTACGTGACAGGTGTTACATGGCTTATGCGACACTTGTCTGAGGGGTAACATATTTCAAAAAACTTATAAGACATTCGGCTATATGAATAGCATAGTCTGCAGAATGACCCCTGGGAGAGACAAAGCCATATGTATTCCATGGCCTACATTACTTTGTGGCTTATATAATGAGTTTGTAGTGAATCATAATGAACAATGCTTTGGAGGTCTTTTGGCAGCCAATGGTCAAGTGAAAGCACTGCTCTAAATAGTAATATATTTTATTAAGTAACGTATATAACAGTATTATCATAGCTGTAGATTATTTTGTTGCATACTGGCTGTTGGCTGCAAGTATTTAAGAGCTTTCGGTGCAATTAGTATTTTGATGAATAAGAATTAGATTCAACTTTGTATTTGCACTATAGGATTAGAGATTTTTAAAAGGTAACAGAGTCAACGTGACTGTAACAAAGTAAAAGCCCTAACTGCCAGAACCTTATTTGAGCCATTTTGCATCTTATATTCTTCTAAACATTTAATATATCTTTAGAAAATCATAGTGTACAAAAAAAACCTAAATGGGATGGTCCATGCACAGATATTTTTGGATGTTATATATGTTATTATTTGCATTATGTTTTCAAGATGAGCACGCTACTCAAGTATAATTTACTGTTATTAGTCTCTCTCATAACATGCCAGTTGAATATATTTGGGCTTTCTTTAAACTGCATGACTTAATCCATGTTTTTTAGCAAAAAATGTATTTATTATTATTGAAAATTAATACAATGGTAGCCATTTTCAAATGCATACAAAAGATATTTTGTAAAGAAAAAGCTGGACTTTGGAGTTTGGATAGTTCAGTTTATCGTCTTTGTGGCAGCATCAAACAACAGACCCAATGACCAATAATAAACATTTCAGAAGAAATGACAGCCACAATAATTTCCAAGAAATAGGGTAGTAATGCAAAATGTCACATCCGTAAAATAGTGGACAGTATAATTTTGTTTTAAATAAAAAGGTTTTGTTGTTTATGATTGGGCTATATGAAAATTTAAAACTTTAACTTATTTATATGCATCTAATAACATTTTGACTTTTGTACATTTCATGTCATTTTAACGATTTTTGATAGGTAACATGTGTAACAGAGGGAGCGCAATGGTTCAGTGGTAGAGTGCTTGACTCAAGACCGAGGGGCCATGGGTTCGAGCCTCACCAGCGTCACTGCATTGTATCCTTCAGCAAGAACATTAATCCTAACTAAGTACTGGTTCAACCAAGGAAGACCCGTCCCTATATAACTGAAAGACATGCTGGAATTTCTCCTATTTGATTCTTTTTTCGGTACTTGGCGTGTGTTGATTTAGAATCACTATATGTATATTTAGCAAATTGTATGAATGATTTGGCATCAAACACTGAACTTGATAGTGAAAATCACAAAATGAAAGTCATGCTCACACCAAAATTTAGATGGGATGTAAAGAATCAAAACAAACAAAACAAACACGTGTAACAGGATGTTACAGGCTTACGTGACAGTTGCCAGACAGCTAACATGTTTCAAAAACAAAACTTGTAACATATTAGGCTTTATGGAAATCATAGTCTACAAAATTCAGCCTGTGGGAGGGTGGGGTTACACCATATCTATCCCAGGGCCTAACGGCCGTAGCATCAAACTAAATCACAATCTGTTGCATATGCGTATTAAGTCATCCCTTAAAACACATGCACGGCCATCAAGTGAAACCAGATGCCTTAATTTCAGCAAGCTGGAAGCCCTCAATTAAGAGCACAGTGGCTCAGCGGTAGAGTGCTTGACTCGAGACCAAGGGGCCACAGGTCCAAGTTTCACAGGCGTCACTGCGTTGTGTCCTTGAACAAGAACATAATTCCTACCTTAGTACTGGTTCAACCAGGAAGACCTGTCCCTATATAACTGAAATATTGTTGATGGGATGTAAAGAATCAAATCAAACAAACAAATCAATCAAGATTGTACACTTCTGCAAGCTCCCCAGAGCCATCCTTGTTTGCATTCCAGCATTTCGGCTTTTAGAGGCTATATTGGCCCACCGCAAAAAATAACATCCTGACTTTGTTGCATGCCCACAACATAGGTGCAGACAATCTTCTGAATGCGCACAAACTAATCAACACCTTTGATGTTCAATCTTTGGAAAGTCAATATACTAGCCTCTGAAGCCAAACAGACTTGCCTGATCACTTACCTTGAAGATAGGCTTTCTCGCGCTGTAATTATTATTTTGGTCATGCATGAATTCGCTAAATTAATCCCTTAACAATACATGTACAAGCGCAGCTATCCAGTGAGATCAGACTCATAACTTTCGACCCATGCATTAATAAAAGCCTTTTTATGTTTGCAAACAGCAAATATATGGAAGAAATTGTGCATTTTTTAAGCTTTGACAGGTTCTTCAACGCTCTTATAGCCGTAAACGTGTATGGCTTTTGGACGCTGTATCATATGTACATGTAAAAAGCTCATCTTATGTGACCTAGTGTATATTTTCATAAATTCATCCCTTAAAATACATGCGCAGCCAGCCAGGGGTACCAGACGCCTAAATTTATGCCTGTCTGTCTGTCCAAAATTGTAATTTGTATGTGCATGCAGCAAATAATCTGAAAAAGTAATGCCTTTGCACAGAGTCAGCTGAGCCTCCATTGCATGCGCTTGTGCATATTAAGAACTAGTACCATAAGATTTAGCGATAAATTGTGGCTGATGTGGGTTCAGATTCGGTAAGGGATATAATTGGAACAACATCCCATATCGGCATATCATGAAGAGCTCCTATTAGCAACCAAACTCTGTTTTATCCTTTAATCTTCAATTCAATACCCAGTACACTAAAAAACAATACTCCCGTACAATAAAACTGAGATTTCCCAATCCCCAGTACCCTTTTTGAGACTAACTGACCATCAGTTTTGAGCCATATCTCCGTCAAGTTTCAACCTACGAGGCTGAAATATTCAGTATTGATATTTAAATGCCATTGCAAAAAAATGGCCAATTCAGAATTTTAATAGTTTGCTTTCTTGGTTCAATATTATTCATTTTTGGGGATAGGTGTCTAAATTTTGGTATGACCACGACTTTCATTTTGTGATTTACACTATCAAGTTCAGTGTTTGGTGCCAAATCATGCATACAATTTGCTAAATATATGATAGCAATTCTAAATTGGTACAAGCCAAGTACCGAAAAAATAATTAAATAGGAGAAATTCCTGATTTCCTTACCTTCGTTGTGTGTTTTTCTCCTAATTCAGTGCAAACATCGGCTCATTTTGGAGCAATATCCTGTGTACGTTTCCACCCAGTGTATATACGCTAAAAAAGTGAATAATAACGACTTTTTGCGAAAATGGACAAAAATATTTACTACTGACATGGCTGAAATCGATGTGACAGAGGGGACATTGTATACCCATTCAGATTGCATTTTGTAAAAAGGATTATGACGTCTCTTAACAGGGAGTGAGGATCCAAATGGCCATTCGTTCGTTCGTTAAACATTATCGGCCCGCCAAACCGTTACACGTGACTGTAGTCTATTGATGCAGTTGCAGATTGACTCAGTCTGAGTTACTTCCCTTATATAGTGAAACGGAAGTTTACATGTAACGCCAAGGAGAAGAGGTTACTATCCTGGATATCTTATTTTCTAAGGTATCCATCACTACTAAAGCATTTGGAGAAAATGAAAAAAACTGTCGTGTATTTCAGCACAAAGCTCAAACGTCTTTTCTGCAAAGTGCTTCATTTACTCACGCTGAAACCCATAGAACGTCTACTCAAGGGTCAAGTATTAGCTTCTAGAAAAACCTTTTTGGCTTCGCTTAGTTGTCACACTTGACGATTAATTTTCTTGAATCAGTGCTGGTCCAAATTTAATGTAAACAGGTTTTCCTTGACCCCCTATTTAAATGATTCCCATATTTCCCAAATGACTCTTAAATGCAAATGCTTTTTATAGCCTTTATTTTATTGGTGTTACTATAGAATTTGTCCGCCATAATTTGTTTGGTTCATTGGGCAAACGTGTTTGAACATAGATTACATGGCAGTAATGTAAAATGTTTAACATCTATTATGATGGTTAGGGTTAGGTTAGGGTATTGCTTGGTAGCTGCTAAGCAACTATGTCATACTGAAAGAATGGTTCAGATAAGTGGCGGACATATTCTATAGTCGCTCTATTTTATGTAAAGCCATATTATCCTGGCATATTCTATTTTCGTCGATCTTGTGTTTTCGAAGATGCGGTGAATTTGTTTAATTCTTGCATATTCATGTTTGAATCTCGGAGCTGTCAAATGGAAAAAAACGTAAACTTAAAACAGTCTTACTGCCAACACTTTTTGATCAAAAATGTAAATCAGGAAGGTAAAAACAAAGTACAAATAAAATCCCCACCTTATCTTCACACCATTTTACTATTTCCAAATTATCCTCAAGTTAAGGATCCTATATTTCATTCAACACAATATTTTTCAGACAATCATTATACACTGTCGTCTGCTCCAATGAACACTGACTAAGTAGTTCACGTGATAGCAATTTTCCATTTTCTACTGTTGGAAAAAAATTAAGCAACATGTTCATGGGGTTCTTATGGCTTCAATGTCATAAATTGTTATTTTCCAAGAGGCATGTATAAGAATCATATTAGGTTTCCTGCTCTTTACAGTCAAAGTGATTACCTAGATAAATTGGAGACACATCAAGTAACATGCTGAGGCAGTAAAAGTTTTGTTTTCTTTATTGGGTTGTTTTATTTAACAAGAGACATTAATAATTGTTTCATTGGGTACTAAGATTGGGTGACAGGTTCTTCTGTCTTGATTGTACAGAGGGATGAGGTGCAAATAAACAATAATGAATGAAACACACACTTACCAGACTGTAAATAAGTTCTGTTACATTCGTTGTTCTAGTATCTACAAATGTAAGTTGTTCCGATAGCCGAGTATAAACTACAGGTGCCATATTTTTGACCTACAGTATAATAGGCGAAAACTGATGACCTCTATTTTGAGACTGGTTTTGCTCTTTGTTGCAATGGTAAACAAATGAATTTAATTTGTGCTTTGTAAGGTACATACATTGTTGTATGCCAGAGAATGATGGACAAGTAAAATAGACAAAATATGTTTTAGTTGTAGCTTTTGTACCTTTACTTATGTCAGCGAAAACACAAGAAACCAGGATAAAAAATGGGGTCAGTTGTCCCCATTTTCAAAAGGTAAAGGGAAACCCTGCATAAATGTTCCTAATAATGCTAAAGAAGAAGCCAAAAAATGCAAAACAGTTCTGCTCGACTCAGGACCACTGAACAGAGCCTAATTGGACTTTCAGTCTTTTTATAAAAAAAACTTTGTGCAATTTCCTTAACTGCAACAGTGCAAGGCTGAAAACAACCATCCAAAATCATAAAACTATCTCATTTTGGAAAGATATTGGAATATTCCAAAATGTTTGTTACATTTTTGTATGTCATGACATAATTGTATGTCAGACATGTCAAATACTGTAAATATTACAGGCAAAGGCATGTTCATAGAAAATGCAGTATTAAGCATCATTTTCTATTCGATTGATGAACTGCAGAACAAACTCTTGACACCCCAGGGCTTTTTCCAGTTCTTTTGGGAAAAGGCCCCTGGCCAAAGTTGGGAAAAAATGATCGACTTAACATCAAAATTGGGAGAAACTATAACAAGGGTAGCAAAATATATCCTCTAAATCAAGTTATTTTAGATTGTATTATGCCATTGGCCCAAGCATACCACTTAAGCACAAGTGTTTAAGTATCATACTGATATGGGTCATTGTTTCTCATACGAAATAGTGGTCTAAAAAAACTAAACAAAAAAAAAATTTTTTTTTTTTACTTTTTTTAATTGGGAAAACAGACATGGTATTGGGAAAAAAGGTGGCTATTTTTTTTATTTGGAATGGGGCCAGAATTCGACCCCTAGAGAAGGGCAGAAAATGGCCTGTCCCATGTCACATTGGTCACTTCAATGCATTTTTTTCTGTTCTAGATGGGCTGTGGTGCTAGCTCCAACAATGGAGAACCAGACAATACCAACAACAGTGGTGGTGTCAACCCTGCCAATAAAGAGACATCAGTGATTTCAGAAAAACAGGTATACAGTAAATGCTCTAGTACTCTCAGTGCTTTGATTTCTGTTCTAGATGGGCTGTGGTGCTAGCTCCAACAATGGAGAACCAGACAATACCAACAACAGTGGTGGTGTCAACCCTGCCAATGAGACATCAGTGATTTCAGAAAAACAGGTATACAGTAAATGCTCTAGTACTCTCAGTGCTTTGATTTCTGTTCTAGATGGGTTGTGGTGCTAGCTCCAACAATGGAGAACCGGACAATACCAACAACAGTGGTGGTGTCAACCCTGCCAATAAAGAGACATCACTGATTTCAGAAAAACAGGTATACAGTAAATGCTCTAAAATTTTTAACACTAGTTCCTTGTCAAAAAGGCCTGGACAAACAGTGCAGACCCGAATCAGACTGCCTATGAAGAGGCAGTCTGATCAGGGACTACCCTGTTTGCTATTCTGACAAGCATTTTGTTAATATCCTCCTTGAAACAGACGTTTTAAGTTAGAGCATAAACAGATATAAATAGAAAATAAATTAAAAGGAATCAGGATATGCAGCAACATGGTCTCAACATGGTTGAAATTGTACAGGTTAGTTTATTTCAATTGAACAATTCACTGAAAACTACCCTAGTTGATATGCTTTTTACTTTGATCTGTATTATACTCAAGGTGAACTTAGGGGTTGGAGAAGTGTGTTTTACGTTTTGTGATTTATAAGTTTCTCTAAAATAACCGTTGGCCGGGGATATAAATTCCACAAATTTGCCTTGTTTGACTTGTGTTTTGCCAGGCGAAACATTCAATTCTCGGAATTCTAGTTCTATCTAGATGATCTTACACGAGTGATCATTTCATATGAAATTTATTCAACTAGCTTTTGGTGTGTTTACTAAATTTAATATGAAATGATCAACGAGTGTAAGATTCTGTTTATCATATGACCTTGTAAATGCGATTTTATCACCTTCAAAGTTTGTACATTTCAATGAAAATTTGCATTGTTGTCTCGGATGTCGTCATGACGTTACTTATTCCTGCCGAAAGTGTTCTGTACATGTAATGTGTGGTCATAATATTATTTATGACATGACGTTATCCACTGAATAACAGTAACGTCACTAATTTCATATGATAAATAAAGTTATTACAAAAAAACTTCATTTACTATTTAAAGGTTATTTGCAACAGGAAGTAATGTAATGGCCACTCAACAAAAGACAAAAAAATTGCTTGTTTTTTCAAGACCGATTATTGCATAATGCAGTTTAAAAGTATTGCAGAATTCTGCAACACTTTCGGCCTGCACTTGGTGCCCATTTGTCTTAAAGACCTTTGTTGTGTATATCTTTGAGAGGCCGTTTTAGGCAGGTTTTACTGTAAAGTCCTACTTTGTTTGCTAAGATAACACTGTTTACATTGGACAATTCTCTAAGTTTGCAATGAAATTAAAAAAAAATTCTTGACTGAAAATTGAAATATTTTTTTTTTGTAGGGCACAGGGAAACAAATAAAATTATAATTTAGGCCTTGCAAAAAAACCCTTCATTTAAAGGTTATTTGAAACAGGGAGTAATTTGAAACCTTGCTTAAATGACACATAGGTCCAGATAAGCACAAATTTTGAGTGTGAAATGGTGTACAGTTGAACCTAAAAATTTCAAAATCTGATTTTTGGAAATACTCGCTAATTTGAAATAAATTTTGGATGCAATGGATTCAGAGAATAGGGTCTATTTATGAACTATTTTAATTACTATCTATAAAACTTATTTTTTGAATGATTTTTTTTGTTTGCTTTGTTGCTTTACGTCCCAAGTCAACAGCTATGGTCAAGGCCGGACAATTTTTTTGAATGAGAGAATTCTTTCACGCGCCCACAACATATGACTGTTGTCTGATTGGATCAAAAATTGATAATAATCATTTCTGGGATATTTATACTTTTATGTCTACTTCCCTATAATTCGAACTACTAACAATTTCAAATAAACTTCTAGTCCTGAGGACCACAAATTAATGAGATGCAAAGTTTATACAGTAAAACCTGTGCAAAACAGCCACTCAAAAACAAAGACAAAACAGAGATCATAATGACAAATGGTAGTTTAATGAGGGTAGAAAGAATTGCAGAATGCTCCCATTGGAGCAGAACACTTTTAGCCTGTATTAAGCCATTATTGGTCTTGAAAACCAATTTGTGGTTGTTTTGGGAGTGGCCGTTTTACACAGGTTTTACTGTATTTCCTTTTTTTGTTGTGGGTGCTCAAAAAAACACATCTCATTCAGACAGTTCTTTTGAGAACCCACAGCATATGTATGGTTTGGTTGAAGAATAAAAAAAATGATTACATACTCTTATCTATATGCCTGATGACATACATGTATCTCTTTAAAGTTCCACTGATTAGAAAAAAAAATCACAATTTTATGCTCAATTTTGCAAGATCTGGGCCTATTTTTTGTTTGATTTGATTCTTTACATCTCATCAACAATCTTTCAGTTATATAGGGATGGAATTTCCTGCGTTGAACCAGTACTAAGCTAGGATAAACGTGTCTTGCTCAAGGACCACAACGCAGTGACGCCGGTGAGGCTCGAGACCGGGGCCTTTCGGTCTCGAGTCAAGCACTCTACCATTGAGCCACTGCGCTCCCTTATCTGGGCCTATCACTGTCTGGTATGTGTCTACAGAGTACCCTGTTTGCTTAGTCCTGTCTTGTCCAATTTTAAGACTGATATGGCCCCAAGGTTATATAACTTTTTTCATGCTCAACTAAACTGAGCATGAAATTTATCATAGTCATAAAATGTTAAAATGCCAATAATTATGGTCATAAATGTTAAAATGCCAACAATTGTTGGCATTTTAACGTTCATGACCATTATAAATTTATAAGCAGGATAAATACAACATCCGAGTACTAGTACTCGAAAGTAAAAAAAAAATGAGCATTTTAGTTTTTCATGCTCAGTTAACTTAGCATGAAAAAAAGTTTTATAACTTGGGGTACAAGTCTATTTTTTCTATCTCTAGGTACCACCAAGAAATGAAACAGCTACCGAGAAAACAGAGATCAAAGACATAGATGCAACCCACTCAAAATCTAATGACAAACTAGACACCGAATCTAAAACTGGAACTGCCATTAAAAATGAGTCAGACATTGATAATAAAGCAAACAAGGCTGTAAATGAAACAGACGATAAAGAAGGCAATACATTGTTAGCCCAGTCTAAAGAGTCTAAAGAGTCTAAAGAAAAAACAGACCATATAGAAGTAAACCAGTCTAAAGAGACTGTGAATAAAACTGACAAAAATGAAGGTGATAAATCATTATCCCAGTCTAGAGAAAGTGATGATAGGGTAATCCAGGAGGATCCAATGGACCAAAGAAAATTTGACTCTGCTCTAAAATTAGCATGTTCGCTGTTGAAACCGGAGAGTGTGTTGAAACTGGTGACCAAGAATGTGGAAAAGTTGCACCTACAGAGGGCGCTGCCTCTGCATTTTTCTTTACATGTGCTCTTGTCGAAGTTTGAAAATCTTAAGGTAGCACATTTTCCTTTACTTTTTTTGTTGAGTATACATGTAGGGAAAAATACCGACAATGATTACCTTTAGTATAAATGAGAACATTTTCTTATCCATCAGTTTAGACACCTGTTTTGGGTGGTCAAAAGAACCCATTATCATTGAGATGGTTCTTTTGAGTACCCACAGCATAGGATTTGGTTGAGAAAAAAGAACATTATAATCTAATTAAGAAATAGATCCGCTCTTGCAGTGAGGTGTTGCTTAATATATCACTGGCTGGAGGTCAGTCATTAAAGTGATTTATCCACTTACGACTGACTGACAGACAGTGATATATTAAGCAACAAATCACTATGAGTGCGAATTTATTTTGATTCTAACACACAAAAAGATTAAAAATATGAAAAAATCCTTCATAGTCTATAACGATTCCGCCATCAGTTGAACAGACTCTCAGAATTTCCCGCAACACCTGTTTAGACTGAAACACGTAATTTTTCCGTATATTTTGAACGTCCAAAAGTTGTAAAAACAATGTTACGCTGTCTATTGTCAATGTTACGATGCCCTATGTGATAGATGCCATCATGAAAATCAAACTGGCGACCAAGTGACGTCATGCCGGTCCGTACCCAGTCCGTGCATTGATTTATCAACCAATAAATCACTGAGTTTAACCATTGGCTATATGGGCAAGGTGTGTTAGAATTATTAATTAATCACGCCTGATCATTTTTTATTTGAATAAGTTATATGTCATATATAGATAAAGAAAATGAACATATAACTGCAAATATTTTCTTACACTTTAGTTCCAACAGTTTGTTTCACATGCTCAAATAGATGGTTCCAGTACCCACTTTATGTTTGATTGAGAAATCAGAAATTAATTCCAACTATGCAATCTTATCTCAAGGCCAGGCCCTGAGGATATAAAACGTTTTTCATTCTCAACTCATCTGAGCATGAAAATTTCAACTGCTCATAAAAACTAAAGTAATGACAAGTAAAGAAGTTTCTTGCTTTAAGTCTCTCGGATGTTGTATTTATCATGCTAATCAATGTTAAAATGCCAACAATTGTAGGCATTTTAACATTTATTAGCAAGATTTATGCAGTAGCCAAGAGTTTTAAAGCAATTGGAAGGAAACTGGAAGGAAACTCTTTCTCTCTCAGTGTTTTGATTTTAGTGAGCAGTTGAAATTAATGCCCAGTTGAGTTGAACATGAAAAAGTTCTATAATTTCTGGGTTGTACAGAGTATTTTATTCTTTAGCTATAGATATTTTTTTTTATTTCATTGATAGGACCTAGATATTTCACACAATGATCTTGGACCACAGGCTTTCAGAGCAGTATGTCTTGCCGTATGCAACAACTCAACCATCCTCAGTCTTAACCTAGCTGGGAGTAGGACAGACACAGACAGCGCTGTAAGTAGGATTGCAGGGCCTTTTCTACCCATCTCTAGGGGCCGAATCTCGGCCCCATTCCCAATCAAAAATAGTCACATTTTTTCCCTATACCATGTCTGATTTTCCCAAGTAAGAAAAGTAAAAAAAAAAAAAAAAAAAAAAAAAATTTTTTTTTTTTTACTTTTTTTTTAAAGACCACTACTACTTATGAGAAGCACTGGCCCATATCAGAATGATACTTAAATATTTGTGCTTAAGTGGTATGCTTGGCATAATAAAATCTAAAAATCTAAAATAACTTGATTTTGAGGGTATATTTGCTACCCTTGTAATGTTATATGTCGTTAATTACTCCCAATTTTGATGGTAAGTCGATCATTTTTTCCCAATTTTGGCCAGGGGCCTTTTCCCAAAATTGCTGGAAAAGGCCCTAGATTGCAGCTTTGAATCATATGGCCCCCCACTCCTACAAAAAAGAGAAAAAAACAAACAAAAAATAATGCCTGATCTTTCAGAAATAGAAGGAAACTACAAAACTGGAAAACAGCAGACACATTTTGAATGAGTGCGTTTATGGAAGTTATTGAACAGTATGACATTCTTGCTGACCCCTAATACTGTGGCATTCATCAGGGTATGCACTGTTTGCTAATCCAAAATAGATCTTCAGAGAAAGAAATACAGTTTTTGTGGTGCCTGTGAAGCAAGGATGACACATACATGTAGGGATCATGACTCTGGGGTCGTCATCGTTGTCGTTGCCATCCGTGGCGTCTCACTTTTGGTTTCCCATCGATTACTCTTGAAGGGATGCATCAGTTTCATTTAAACTTTACAAAAGGGTCAAGCATCATTTAATATACAGGTCAAGTTCAAAAAGGAGGGTAATCCACAAAATTTTGACTGAGTTATGGCCCTTTTTTTACTTAGATATTGGCTAAATTGTCATTTTATGGTTTCCGATCAATGACTTTCGAAGGGATGCATAACTTCTTTCAAATTTTACAGAAGGGTAAAGCATCATAAAATACAGGTCAAGTTGAATTTGGAGGTCATTTGCAAACTTTTGACTGAGTAATGGCCCTTTTTTGAATTAGGTTAAGGCTAATGCAAAAGCTATATTGGCCTTTTCTGTGGAATAAACTTCACATTTCTCCAAAATTATAATATCTGACACCATCTCGCTATAGGCCATGATTACCCAGTGCCTGTAGATAAGCATAACAGTGATAAAAATTTATCCCACTGGGGTCAAAGGTCAAATTTTTTAAATTTCGCAATAACTCAGTAAGTTGTCAATATTTTTTACGGAAATTTCGCATGCAGACAGGGGTACAGTAAATATGAAACATATCGTACATGTTTTTCTTTTGAAGGCCTATGTCTCACCCCCTGGGTGGACTTGGGGGTGGGGTCAGAAGGTCAAAATTCAACTTTTTCAGAACATGGTCATGTTGCATATCAAATTAAAGAGAATCACGAATGCAGCAACATGGTAGCAAATTTTGCCAAGAGACACCCCCCATGCCCTGAACATGGGGATGGGGTCAATAGGTCAAAATTCAACTTTTTCAGAACATAGTAATATTGCATTTCAAATTAAAGGAATCATCAGAATTCATCAACATGGTAGCAAATATTTTGCACACAGACCCCCACCCCCAGGACCCCAGGCTATTGAGTCAAAAGATCAAAACTCAACTTTCAGAACATGGTCATGTTGCATATCAAATTAAAGGGAATCATGGATGATGTAGCATGGTAACAAATAATTTGCTCTCAGACACCCCCTACCCAAGGTGAACTTAGGGATTGGAGAAATGTGATCTATGTTTGTGATATATAAGTTATTCTAAAGTAACCCTTCGCCTGGGATATAAATTCGACAAATTTGCCTTGTTTGGCCGATTCTCAGAATTCTAGTTTTTTTTTAAATAATAACCTGTGTCCCTCAATATATACAATGGACCATCCTGACTTAACTGTATCAAACTGTAAGGGAAATTCCATTGGTACAAAAATGGTTAATATGGATAATATTCAATTTATCCTATATTTCTCGTATCAATTTTATGTCTGCAAAGATCAATCAGTGTAAAAAATGATTAAAAAGCTCTGATTATGGCATCATTCATAAATACTTAACCCAAGGTTGTTGATGGATTCTCCCATTTAGGTTGATACAATAAGATTAGGGGGGATTTCTAAATTAAGTTATATTTTAACCCTGATAAATACACATTATTACTTTAGTAACTTGATCCAATGGGTCGGATCACGTCGAATGGGTGCGCCAGGAATGACCGGATCGCACACGAGACGAAGTCGAGTGCGATCCGGTCGTTTCTGACGCACCCATGAGACGTGATCCGACCAACGGATCAAGTTACTAAAGTAATAATGTATTTATTATATACCTAAAAAATAACAACAACAAGGCTAGAACGATTCAATAAAATACATGCATTTGCACAAATGTAAGGGAAATTACTACGGCAGATCTATGTGATGTGGCATTATGACACTTCTATTTTTTACCCGAGTAAGTAATCTGCTGAAAGAATTGGAAACCCGCCATTTTGAAAATCCTCTTCCTTGAGTCTACCTTGGAATTACAAATGTCTGTAACTTTCTTATAAATTAACAAAAACATAAAGTGTGGGTACTCGTTTTCTTAATTAGACCGTTAGGAACATTTTGGTACCAAATTTATTGTGTTTTTCTATAATTTTTCATTTTTGTACCTCTAGCTCCTGATCCAGTGGTGGAAGACAGAAACGTTATGCAACGTCATCGCATATATATGACGTAATTTGTGCGGTCACAAGTGCAGACAACTGTTTTGTCTTTCTTTCAAACAACTTTAAAAAAAAAGAACAGTGGAAAAAATGACATCGTTAATATTCAGATTCCGGCCAGTCGGCTGGGTTCTACCCAAATACAGTACCAGTGTAAAAGTAATTTGATGTGGGTAAAATATGGAGGATGGTGATACGGACTCAGAAAACGCTAGTAGGGTGATACAGGATTTTGTATTTTTGTGTAGGAAAATAGGTAGTATCAATGGATATTTTTTGCAGGTATATAATAATTGTTTGTATCATACAAAACAGTACTATAGAGTCTATAGACCATGGTGAAATGCCAAGTTTAGCAGCATTTCATCATTGTCTTCACCATATCAAAAAAGTGTTTTCCAAAGTAACTTAATAAAATTATGTTTATTTCCTTACCCATCAATATAAACATATGTTTTGGGTGCTCAAAAGAACCGTCTCATTGAGACGGTTCTTTTGAGTACCCACAACATATATTTTGGTTGAGAAAAAAGAAAGATAATTTTCCAGTACACACTATAATTACATTTATTATATTATATTTAACTATGAAAAAAAATCATCTTATAAAAATTCTATCCTCTCTGATAGTCAAATTTAGTGTCTGATGTCCAAGCCAAGAACTACTCCAAAGAAAAGTTTATATATTGCTATCTTAGAGAGATTGTCAGCTTTACTATAAAAACATTGACATTAGAGACTGGGGCCAGTCTAATCTGGAGGCCTGTATCCGGTTAACAAAGTGTTGATAACTGAATGTCAATTTACATTACAGGAATGTCTTGGACGAATGGTAAAAACTAATCAAATTCTGCAGTATCTAGATGTATCAAGTAACTATCTTGGTAAAGATTTCTTCTCTCGACAAATGGGCGAAGCTTTGAAAGTTAATACATCATTAAAGACTCTAAGGTAAATCACTAGTTGAGCCGCGACATGAGATTTCCAACAATGTGGCATTTTGACATGAATAGACTAGGACAAGCCTTTGCAGCCCCCTTTTAAGCTGTGAAACTACAAATGCTGTTCAGTCAATAGCTTAACAGTCGTAGATTATTCAAGAGAGGGGCAAAGGCTCTGATCAGACTGCGCGTATGCGCAGGCTGGTCTGAGCCCTTGCTGGTCGCACATACCACATTGTTGGAAATCTCATGTCGCGGCTCAGTTATTAAACCACTTTCGCTATTATGTCCTACCTGGTATATAGAGTGTATAGTATAGATTTATTTTTTTTTATCTGAAAAATGATTGTACAGTAAAACCTTGAAAATATGAAATCAATTTTTTGCAAAATTCTTGCTAATTTGAAATAAATACTATCTATAAAAACACATGTTTTGTATGCATAAAAGAAACCCCTCCTTGAGACGTTTCTATTCCACATACAAAACATGTTTGATAGATAAAATACTGATAGTAATCATTTGGAGGGGTGGGGGGGGGTAGTATATATTCTTATATAGATCTACCTCCCTATAATTCAAATTTTTTGATATTTCAAAATAAAATCCCTAGTCCTTAAGACTTCAAATTTACAATATTCTACTGTCTGTAAAAAGTTTAAATTTTGGCTGTAACCTCACTTCACTTCATAACAGCCATGCATTGTGTAAGCATGCCCATCTCTGCTCACCTATGTGAAAGGTACCATTATTGCATAGTTTACAAATATTCCAAAGCTTTACATCAAATATTTTGCAAATTGAAAAGTGCAAGCGTATACTTGTGCAATAAGCTGGTGTTTGTGTCTGTACAGGTGATACGCCACTTGTGATTAACTTGTTTTGAGTAGTATGTATATACAGGGTTCGCACAGGCTTGAAAAGTACTTGAATTTAGAGGGCTTTCATGAAAAGTCCTTGAAAATTAAATCTGCCTTGAATGAAAAGTACTGGAAAATCACTCCTTGAAAAGTCATTGAATTCTATTTTCTGTAGAACTTAACACTACATCAGTATAAAATTGTTATGCCTTTATTTGGTGCAGCAAATGCTGCACCAAAGAAAGACACAATAATTTCATACTCATTTTTAGTACTAATTTCTCCATTATCTCAGTCTAGCATTTTTGAAGAAGAATTTTAACACTTCAAGTAGTATTTTTTCTAAACCTTTAGTTCTTGAAAACTGTAAAATAGTCTTTAGAAGTCCTTGAAATCTTACTTAAACTTCCCTGTATGAACCCGGGTACAGGTGATAAGCCACTTGTTATAGCTGTTCGATTATCTTCCCCACGAATGCGGAAACCATTCAATAACTAACACAGATCTCAAGTGCTTTTTACACAGAAACATTATTACATATTTAGCTAAATCAGGTATCTAGACAATAGTGTTGTATCGATGATCGATTATAATCGATGATCAATCGAAAATTTCTTTCGATTCTACTAATCGATTGTGTTTGGTAATAATCGATTATAATCGAAAATATTCACACCCTCTTGTAAGCTACTATTCTAAATTTGCATCAAGAAAATGCAATCCAGAAATTCAAAAGTTTATAGAATGTTAGGAATAAAGAAATAACCTGTAATTACAGCAACTAAGAAGTCTTCAGTGCACACCTTAACCCTTTGTATGCTAATGACTCCTAAATGCCTACTTTAACAAAGAGTGAAAACGCTGATGAAATGCCACAGAATGTGGCATTTCATCAGGATCTACACCGTTTGCTAAGACATAAAATATCTTCAGAGTATGAAATATATTTTTGTTTGGTTTTATGTTTGTTTGATTTGATTCTTTACGTCCCATCAACAATCTTTCAGTTAAACAGGGACGGGTCTTCCTGGGTTGAACCAGTACTAAGCTAGGATAAATGTGGCTTGCTCAAGGACCACAATGCAGTGATGCCGGTGAGGGTCGAACCCGCAGCCTCCAGGCTCGAGTCAAGTACTCTACCACTGAGCCACTGCGCTCCCTACTTTTATTTGGAAATAATACATGTAACCTGTGACCCCTTGATGTATACAATGGACCTTACCAAGTTATTTCAAACCAGAAGGAAGAATCTGTAAGTGTATAAAGGGTTAAAATGCCAATGGCTGTTAAATTGAGTTTGCTGTCAGGACCAGTTGTGGTATTTGATACTGTACATAAAATAGCATGACACTGACACTAAAGATAAGAGTTTCAAGCAGTACAAGGATAGACATCATTCTATGGGTTTCCCCTTTATTTGATAATTTTCGATTATAATCGATCATCAATCGAAACCTCCTGTCCGATTATTTTCGATGATCGATTATGAAAAATCCAATAATCGAACAACACTACTAGACAAGACTGCATAATCAAAATTCAGTTTTCTTATTTCTCAAATAAAACATATATTGTGGGTACTCAAAGAACTGTCTTGATGAGACGGTTCTTTTGAGCACCCATAAAATCTGTTAAAAGTGATGTATAAAAAAAAATATTCACAATTTTATGCTCAAAGATTGTGTTTAACTTGACCTACAGTAAAACCTGTCTTAAGCGGCCACTCAAAAATAGACAAAACAAAGGTCTTTAAGATATATGTTGGCTTAATGCAGGTCGAAAGTATTGCAGAATGCTCCCTTTGGAGCATTCTGCAATACTTTTGACCTGCAGTAAGCGATAATCGGTCTTGAAAACTAATTTTTGGTCTTCTTTAGAGTGGCCGCTTATGACAGGTTTTACTGTATATAAATTTTAGGTGTGGGAGTATAGGAACAACAGATGCTAGAGCCTTAATAGATGGCCTGGAGGCAAATACCAGTCTCACAGAGTTAGACTTCAGCAGTAATGATATCTCTGACAAATTAGGATTTGCTAAAGGAATGGCCAATACACTCATGGTAAGAAATATGGGCCTCGTCTCGATTAAACCTGTGTTCTGGGTTTCCGACAAAGTGTGATTCAAAAAAGCCTGCTCAGCTGCAGAGACTAGCTAGAAAAATGAAATATCGCTTGTAGCAAGCTTAGATATGGTACTTTACAAAACGCAAATAACAAAGGCGCTGATCAGACTGCGCGGATGCGCAGGCTGGTCTGCGCCTGTGTTGTTTGCAAACCCCCGAAGATATAATTTTTCGCGTCGAGGCCCATATATTTTTGGCTGGAATTTGGGATCAAATATGGGACTGATTCTTAATGTTGTCTCCCTCTCCACACTGTAGGGTTAGGAGACATATTGTTTTTTCCCTGGACATATGACTGTCTGTCCATCTGTCTGTTACAAAATCATGACTGCTCTGTAACTTGAACATCGTTCAAGATATCTTCACAAAACTTTATATACTCAACTACAAAAGAAACCCATCAGTCACTTCTCGGGGCAATTGTGGAAATCAGAATTAAGAAATGAAAATATATTTATACCATATTCCGTAGCAATCAGTTCTGCATCATTTCATTGAATAATGTAACAGTTTTACTTAAATCTGTTCATGCTATTCGCCAGTGTTTAGACAAGGGGTAATTTTCAAAAATGACAAGTTTTTCACTTGAGAATGAATATCTCATTCTCGTCTAAATCAGTTCACTTGAGTTAAATTCGTCCAAAATTAGACATGACCCTCTCCTGCAGCAATTACTGCCTCATAACGAGGTTGAACCAAAAGCATGTGATGCCGCACAACGTTCTTGGGAATCCACGCCATATTGCTGAACAATCCCGGATGCGTCGCCAGAGCTCATCCAACAACTGCACTATCGTATTGAGATCTGGGCTTACTTAACTTACTCGGTTTGTTTTGGCTTCTGCACATACTTGTTTGCCTCGTCAGAGAGGGACATATCGGTTATTGGACAAAGTGAACTGATTAAGACTAGAACTCGAGTGAAAACCAATTGTCTGAAACTTGTCATTTTTAGAAATGACCCCTTGTCTATACACTGGCGTACAACACGAATGGGTTGCAGTAAAACTGTTACATTATTCAATAATTTGATGCATAAATGATTTGTTAAAGAAAATGGTATAAAATATATTTTGATTTCTTCATTATTTTACCATAATTGCCCTAAAAAGTGACTGATGGGTTTCTTTTGTAGTTGAGTATATAATTGAGAACCAAAAGTCTTGCATTTATACTTTTTTGAATTATTATTCTTGGAACTTTGTTTTGTCAGTCAGAGTATGAAGACTTTTTTAGTTACCAGTAGTAATACTATATAAGTCCAACATGCCCAGTGGCTCAGTGGTAGAGTGCTTGACTCGAGACCGAAGGGCAGTTGGTTAGAGCCTCATCGGCATCACTGTTTTGTCCTTGAGCAAGACACATTAATCCTAGCTTAGTACTGGATCAACCCAGGAAGACCTGTCCCGACCCAACTGAAAGACTGTTGACTGGGACGTAAAGAATCAAATCAAACCAACATAAAGATTGCTTAAGGACTGACCAATACACTCATGATAAAATGTTTTATTTTTTTTTTGCAAGGATTTGGGATCAAATTAATATTGGACTGAATCTTAATTAAGACATATAAAGGCTTTTTAATAATGGTTACTGCATGTAAGACCAACATAAGGATTAAAGTACTGACTCATTGTAACTATTTTTAGAAATTTCCTTTGCAAGAATTGGGAATTAAACCATATAAGCCTAGCGTTTTTTTTTGGTGGGACGTAGGCAAAGATTGCAGACCCAGATCAGACGCCGCAGAAAGCGGGGTCTGATCAGGGTCTCCACTGTTGGCTCACAGAATGATCTATTAGAATTTGATTAAGATTGAAAAATACCACCAAACAACCCTAAAAATTTGAAATGGACTTGTCCTACCGATAGAGATAGGAAAGTTAATTTGGCTTAAATATTGGACCCATCCCAAATTGAGACATATGATTTTTTAAGCTGCATAGTCTGTAACTTTTGATCTTTTGATTATAGAACTAATATTTCTATTTTTCAAACTCACAGTAAAAAAACTCAAATTCAGGTATACATTTTACCAATTTCGTAAATCTAAACAAACTATCAGTATCAAAACAACAGCATTTATGTTAAAATTAACTGTCTATAATTATTGGAGGGAAGCAAATAATTACCAATAGGGGAAAACACACCTGTTTTTATTAGATAATTCACTTTTCCGTGCAGTTTTCAGCTATAGTGAACATATTTATTGTTGAAGTGTAACTTAATTCTACTTTTAGAAATGATTTAAAAAGAAAATAAAAAATCTCGAAAAATGTTCATAGTTGCAGACTTAGTCTCTTTAATTGATAGCATTTTAAAAAAATTGGATTTGCTAAAGACCTGGCAGGAACCCACATAGAAAGATTTATTCTTTTCTTGCTAGCGGCGACTTTTTTCCCCTCCTGATAACCTTTGCAAACACGTTGGACACTGACAGGAAAATGGTTCTGATTTGGATCCAAACTGGTTGACACTTTTAGGACAGATCACTGAACTAACAGTGGAGATATACAGTTTTAAAGTATCCCAAACTGAAACCCTACATAGCTTTAAAGAGACTAAGTCTGCAACTATGAACATTTTTCGGAAAAAAATATTTTCTTTTTAAATCATTTGTAAAAGTAGAATTAAGTTATGTTTTAACAATAAATTTGTTCACTATAGCTGAAAACTGCACGGAAAAGTGAATTATCTTATGAAATAGGTGTGTGTTTTCTATTATCGGTAATTATTTGCGTCCCTCCAATAATTATAGACAGTTAATTTTTAACATAAATGCTGTTGTTTTGATACTGATAATTTGTTAAGATTGGCGAAATTGGTAAAATGTATACCTGAATTTTAGTTTTTTGCTGTGTTCTTGAAAAATAGAAACATTATTTCTAAAATCAAAAGATCAAAAGTTACAGACTATGCAGCTTTAACTTAGCATTCACCAAAGCCAGTGCTCGGCTGGCAGACTTGGCAACCACTTTTGAAGTAACATTTTCTCTTTATCTCATAGTGTTCTCTGTTGATAACTTTTACAAATGTCAGACCTGATCTGGATCCAATCTGTTTGACACTCAGATGGCATTCCTGAAAGAATTTTTTGAAAAAGTCAATTTTGATAAAAGTGAACAAACATATGACAAAAAAGCATGAAAAATTTCCGAGGGGCAATGTCAGAATTAAAACCCAAATATCTTGCAAGATTAATCTGAGGAATTAGTACTGTCCAGTATAATCTAAATTTGATTGTTGAAGGAGAAATTGAAATTTGAATGTGGTTAAGATGGTTTTCGGAAATGAGCCAGTTTAGATTTGCCTCTTATTAAAGTTCGGACTGTTCCTCCCAAACTAACAGTATAAACAATTAAGCAATAATCATACAGGACTTAAGTTAAGAGTACGTACCAAAAAATTAAATTTCTTATTTCTCAACCAAAACATATGTTGTGGGTACTCAAAAGAACAGTCTCAATGAGACCGTTCTTTTGAGTGCCCAAAACATATGTTAAAACTGATGGGTAAGGAAATATTTACACTTTCACACCAAAACATTTTGTTTATCTGAACCTATGATCATAGTTCCTCTTCTGTGTTTGCAGTGAATATGACATCATCTGCGTAGAGCAATATACATACCTTTTCACCATCTATGTCTATACAGGGTTCGCACAGGCTTGAAAAGTACTTGAATATAGAGGACAGTCTTGAAAAGTCCTTGAAAATTAAATTTGCCTTGAAAAGTACTTGAAAAACACTCAAAGGCCTTGAAAAGTCCTTGAATTTTACCATTTACAGGAGGATTCAACACTGTTTTTGGAGACCTAAAACAGTATAAAATTGTGGTGCCTTTATTTGGTGCAGCTTATGCTGCACCAAATAAAGGCACCCCAATTTTGTTTTAATTTTCTGAGACTAATATCTCTAGTAATGGACTCTAGCATTTCCGAAGTAGAAATTTAACGTGTAAATCAGTATTTTTAATTGTCCTTGAAAACAGTCCTTGAAAAGCCCTTGAATTTTACACAAACTTGCCTGTACGAACCCTACTATACTTCTTATTCAAATCTAGCTTTTACATTTTTAGAAACCAAACTGTAGTCTACAGTCCTTGTCACTGAGTAGATGCTGTATTAATGCTGCTGGCATGACAGAGATACAGAAAGGTTTAGATGCTAATCAATCTCTGACAGAATTAAATCTAACAGGGAGTGAGGTAGGTACACACCCTCAATTAGGTGCTGAAAAAATGAGCATAGAAATTTAGATATGAGCCATGACATGAGATTTCCAACAATGTGGTAAAGACAACCAGCAAAGGCTCAGACCAGCCTGCACATACGCACAGTCTGATCAGAGCCTTTGCAAGTCGCTTGAACATTCTGTGAATGTTAAGCTACTGACCAAACAGCATTTGGAGTTTCTAAGCTTAAAAGGAGGCTGCACAGGCTCGTCTGAGTCTACACTTGCCAAAATGCCACATTGTTGGAAATCACATGTCGTGGCTCATATATAATTCTAATTCATGAGTTTAAACATTTGTTTTTACATTGGTTTTGTTGCCTGCAAACAACAAAGGTGCAGAACAGCCTGCACATCCACACAGCCCAATCAGCTATTGTTATTTGCTCTCTACAAAGTTCGATTAATAAACTTAGTCAGGATTTTAGTTAAGAGTGCATACCCAAAAAATTAATTTTCTTATTTCTCAACTAAAACATATGTTGTGGGTACTCAAAAGAACCGACTCAATGAGTCGGTTCTTTTGAGCACCAAAAACATATGAGCCGCGCCATGCGATAATGTGTCTTCGGGAGATTAATTACGTCATGAGATATGATGTCCTAAAGTCTGACGTAATTATTTCGCACCGCGCGTAATTAAAGATAGCGTCATCAAAGATTACGACAATTTAGACAAGTCATGTTCAGAATAAAATGCGATTAAAATCAAGGAATTTTAGGCCGATTGTATTCTGTTGTAAATTTGTCATGGTCTGATCCAGCATGGGTTCCTGGTGAAAAATAAACTGTCCAAAAAGATGCGGCTTGGTAAACGCTAATTGGCCCTCAATCCTCAACATCTTTGCACTCCAAAGACACTCTAACAAAAAAATAAAATAAATAATAAATAAAATGAATAAATGAACGCCAGATGCATGTACATCCCAGCTTTCCTTAGTCGACCAACCAGTGTGTCTGAACCTTTCGTATTCACAGCCGAGCCGCTGAACGAAAACAGTTACACATTGACAAAGCCGCATTTACGATTGGGCAAAGGCTTCAATTAGACTGCTAGATTCGCAGACTTGTTTGAGCCTTCGCTGAGTGGCCGTGCGTGAAATAAATTAAAATCTCACAAGGTAGCTCTCATGTCTAAAAAAGAAGTAAAATACACGATTAGTTTCACACAAGAAACAATAGTTATTATTTGCCACCTTGTGACGTCGCCGTTTAAATCAATGTATTTCCAGATTTCTTACAAAGCTATTGAAGCTACAATGATGAAAAAAGCACAAGATTAAAGCAAATTGATATACACAATAAATATTTTTATTGTAGTTTCCTTGTGTCTGTTGGTTTCTTATGGCAGTCATTTAAACACACAAATTAAAAAAATTTGAGCCGTGACATGAGATTTCCAACAATTTGACATTTTGACAAGTGTAGACTCAGACGAGCCTATGCAGCCTCCTTTTAAGTTAGACACTCCAAATGATGTTCAGTCAGTAGCTTAACAGTCATAGAATATTCAAGCGACTAGCAAAGGCTTTGATCAGACTGCAAGTAAGCGCAGGTTGGTCTGAGCCTTTGCTGGTCGCACATACCACATTGTTGGAAATCTCATGCCATGGCTCAAATGTCATTTTTTCGGTGACGTTAACGTTTCTACTTTTGAAGTGTAGTAATTTTCATGTTTATTGAATATTGCTTTTTTCTATTTGCTCTTCACACCTTTAAGTTTTGCAAAATGCATCCATTAATTTTGTCATGGTAGTTATACCATAAAAAAACCCTGAATAGCACTGTTTTGAAACGACGACATCACTGATACAATTAAAAGTTGCGAATTATTATGCCCGTGACCATTATTTTGGGAGCCTTAACAAAATTTTAAGGTTCGTGAAAAATACTCAAGACACACAAAATGTCATGTCCAGTGGTTTGAGTCTATAACTCACTAAGCTAGAATCTCTAAGATGATTTTGTCATCGTTTTGTACTTAACTTAATTGCAAGTAAGTTTTCTACCGGAAATATTCACAGAACATTAAGTCGTAATTTCTTTGAGTGGAGGAGAGTAGTACTCCCCCACTCCAAGATTTTTAGCTTAATTAAACTAAATACTTGGAGAGGCAGTAACATTTTCCCCAAAGGTTCCCACTAGATGTTGAAGTCCTCTTTCTCAGTAACACATATAACCCACGCACATGTGTTTGTCAACAAAGACGGAGATGCGGAATGAAACGCAGTGTATTATGTTACCATGTTACTCTGTTTTCAAAATCAGCGTATAGTTCAACAATTTAAGAGCGGCGACTTTTAACAAACTTAACCTATCTCCGTTCTCAACTTAGTATCTGGAGATGCAGTGAAAGCAGTGTACATACGGAATTATCAAGACAAGACCTGCGCGATCGGGCCTGATTTAGAATTACACAATTCAAACTACATGTATCCAAATGCCCCACATTTTTATACAGCCAGAAGCCCTTTCTTAAAACCCTACGTGGGTGCATAAAACTGGGGGCAATGTGCACACTCTATATATGCTAGAGGCAAGGGGCGCACTACGCCAACATAAAACTAAAAAATCGAATGGAATAGAAATTAGTACCCGCACTGCCATAGCAACCAGATTTCTTTATGTCTTGATATTTTTTTGGTGAGAAGGTTTGTCTATGATTTTGTTGTTCAGTAGACTGAAATCCTTTTTCAGTGAGAAGTTTATTCTGTACATATGGTTAAGAAATGATGAGGCATTTCGCTCCGGATAGCAAAGTCGGGGTACAGTGAGACAAAGAAGCAATCCTGCTTCTGTAGGCTGAGATTGTGAGCTCGAGCCATTTCCTGGTCAAACATTACACAAGATTATTACCCTTAATCATTGCCCCGGTTCAAGTAGGGTAGTTGTCAGTTACTGGCGAAATATGCATACACTATGAACTGGTCGCCGTGATATGCCGACTGATAATATTTTTAAATTATGTTAACCAATTTATATTAGCCTAGCACCAATTTTGTGTGACATGGGAAACGGTGTAGAACTAGATCAGACCCCGCAATGTTTGCTTAGCGCATTGAGCGAAATTGTATATTACTACCCAACAACCCTTGAATCAGAAACGGATCCGTCCTTTTGGCAGTCTTGTGAAATTCCATTGGGCATATAAGGGTTTAGCCTAAACAACAACAACAACAGTGAATAAAAGATTATACTCATCGCCAAAACTTTAATTTAAACTAGTTATCAAGGTTGTGATACAACTATGCAAGAACACATTTTTGTGATTTTATTTTTCGATCCAGTTTTGTGTTGAATCTTAATTACCAAGTCAACTTTTTTGCATCATGTCGGACTAGAAAATTCACTGCTGCATCGGGTATGACATTAATGCGATGTTTGAAAAAAAATACCCTAAAACTGAGGAAATACGCTCGCGAACGCTTGTAATGTTTTGGGTCAGTTGTGGTACTTGATTGTATCGATTCCTGATCTTTGTTCTCTTTCTTATTTTGAAAACGTCAGTGCTCCTCCTGAGCATATATTAACATATACGGCTAACTGACCCTGTAGGTCTTGTGTAACTGCAGAACATTTCATTTTGTAGAAACAGTCAGCCTAATCCTCGATATGTAGTGTCACACTCCGTTGGCCAATAACTTCTTTTTTTTATTTATTACTTCAATTGTTTACATACTCATCTAAATCGTCATTTGCGGCATTTCCAGTGAGCTGAAAGGCAATCACTTCTTTGAGAAGAAAATGCCTTCTGTTTTTAAGTCGCAACCTATTTAATTCAATTTTGATCTACCTTTTACACGGAACAATTACCATGCCGATCCTGGTGTTTGTTTTTTTGATTCTTTTCGTCCCATCAACAATCTGTCAGTTATGTGGGGACGGGTCATCCTGGGTTGAGCCAGTACTAAGCTAGGAGTAAGGTGTCTTGCTCAAGGACACAACACAGTGATGCTGGTGAAGCTCGAACCCATGGCCTCTCCGTCTCGAGTCAAGTTCTCTACCACTGAGCCACTGCTCTCCCCCGATTTTGCTGTTACAATGCGAAGGACAGGCCCTGCCAAATGCCCTAGAGGGCGACCTTAGTATACAAAGTATCAATGTAAGGGTGCAAAACCTGCTCCAGGTCTCGAAGTTATAACATCTTTTAGTGCTCAGCTCAACTGAGCATGGAATTTATACTGTTCATAAAGGTAAAGAAATGTTGGCATTTAAACAGTATATTTAACATCAGGAGAGTTTCTCCATGTTAACAAGAAAACATTTACATTCAAGTTAACATTTTAGTTTTCATGGGCAGTTGAACATATAATGTTGCGGCCAGGTTTTTCTGAACTGAAAAAGTCAATGTGCAAATTTGTGCCCAATTTTATACGGATATGTGCCCATGATGATCCATAATTGTGCTGGCAAAATATTGGTGCAGGAAAATATAGCACCAGTCGATGGCTACGTTCATTTAGCGCACATTTTCAAACGAAGGCTGACATGGCATGGCGCCTCAAGGAATTATGGTAATCATTTATATGTCAACATTGAAGAATACGCAAGAAATAAAGTACGTTTGACTTGCGATTAAAATCAATTACTTTGATTTACCAGCACCATTAAGCTACGTCGCGATCCAGTTTCATGTTAGTAACAGCGATGGTCGGATGTCTAAATGCGTAAAAACTTCGCAACGTTGTGAATGACTTATCATGATGTCACTCAACGTCAGTTCTAAAATCAACGTCAAGCCGTCCAAAGTTCAAATTCCAATATCTTTTCTAATAATTTGAATATTTTGATCAAACAAAAACGAGCCTACTCTTCATATAATGACCTGTCTAAAAATCACATGATCTCAAAATGGCCAAATTTACCCCGAAGACACATTTCCCCATAGCACGGCTCATATGTTAAAACTGATAGGTAAGAAAATATTTGCAATTTTACGCTCAAAAATTTTGTTTATCTAAACCTATGTTAGTGCAGGCAAATTTTCGCTATTCTAGCTAGTCTTGATAGCTTGACAGCCTAGGCTAAACCTTACACAGCAGGGCATTTTCTGCCCTTCTCTAGGAGCTGAATTTTGGCCCCATTTCCAATAGAAAACAAACCCAGAAGACAGGTTTTCTTGCATCCTGGTTTGAAGTTCTCAAGCAAGGGATCCCTAGTCATTTTCATAGTGACAGTTATTTTCCTTATTGTGTGCATTGGCTAATTGGTAGAGTGTTAGACTGGGGGTTGAAGAATGCTAGTTTGAGGCTCACAGGAGTCACTGTGTTGTGTCTTTGAGCAAGACACCTCATCAGATGCTTAGTACTTGTTCAACCCAGGAAGGCAGGAATTGTCCCCACATGACCAAAAAAGTGTTGACTGGGACATAAAACATCAACACAAACAAGAGCTGATAAGCTTTAGACTAATCAAGAAATAAAGTCAGTTTTTGGACTGTTCATGGAATCATGAATACGTACTTCGGGTCTCTTGCAAAAGACTGGAAGTATTCATGATTCCATGAACAGTCCAAAAATTGAATTTATTGCTTATATTAACATTTTATTATAAATATCTAAAATATAAAAATTAATCTTAATTTAGGAATTAAAACAGATTTTTATTTAAAATGTTTTTGTATTAACAGTTTAGTCGAAGTTTAAAATGGAAAAGCAGAACAGCCAGATTGAACACGGATAGCCAATGGGACACGAGGCTTGTTTTGCACTTGGGACTCAGGTGTGGCTCACTGTCAATCACAACACCAGTATCACTTCTGGCAAATGAGTTCCATGTTCGAAGTGTATTGCACAGGCAAATGAGCTTGGCATCTGTCAATCAAATTCATGTAATTCATGAGGCTATGAACAGTTGCAAAAATCTAAAGATTCATTAAATGCTTGCTAGGAAAATGTAAATATTAAAAAAGATTACTATTTTCATTTTTAAAAAAAAGGTAACATAATACCTTGACCAATCAAAGACAGTAGATTTTCATTTTACCTTATTTAATTGCTCTTTTACAGTTCTCAAGCCAGGGATCCCTAGTTAGTTTCATAGTGACAGCTGCCAAGCACAAGAACCTCGTGAATCTTAGTCTTGACAGCTGTAATGTCAAGTCTCAGGACACAAAAACAGGTATATTTCCTTAATAATGCTGCTAATTACAAGTAATAGTTAAACTCATCTATAGGTCCTGCAACTTGCCAAGTGAAATGATTTGAGAAAAAAGTGTCGATATTTTCTTTTCTATCAGTATAAACTTATGTAGGGAATATCCCAACCCAAGGGCCCACTGAATGGAGGCCTCAAGGGTTGGGATTTCCTGTAAACGCTGAACAGCAATGATAGATTATTTTTCTCATATACCAATTTCACTTTTGGCGATGTGCTGTATAATATTTGTTCGTGACGTCACTGAGTTGATGTTTACAATGACGTGCGTTACTGTAAAAAATTTGACTGCTTGTCTGCCAAATATAACAGCTTGAAATAGTGATAAACCAGCACTTTAAACAATGAACAAATGGTCTTGTTGCAAAAATGGATTTACAAGAACTATGTACCTTATCAACATCAGTAAGTACATTTGCTGAGTAAATTCTTTTTACACACAGAGAAGACTCTCGCTGTCCCTTGGCATGACCGCTTGCCCAGCATGTCAAAGTATACCAAACAAAATGCATTCAACATGTTCAAATCATTTGAATAAATGTAGAAGTAAAAATGCTCAGTTTATACCATGTGTAGGCCTACTGTAATCGTTGAAATTTCAGTATTGAAACTGCCATGATCAACAATTTAACCTTAACATGTAGCTTATCTCCCATTAGCAACCCGCCTTGTGTGGCTTACCTCGTATTAGCAATGCTTATCTCACATGGGTAGCGATTTGGGATAGAGTTTGCGGACATCGATTTAACATTATGGACCACTCGATCTTGTATGCATTGTATGTGAGAAAAGATTTTCTATCCCAGGTTAAAATATCAAATATCCTTAGCCGGCGTGCAAGAATACCATTGTTTGTCCCAATGTCAATATAGCTTTAGCCAGTGGATTATCACCAGCACATGTGTTCAACCATGGTATAACCCTTTTTAGACTGGCTTCAGTCCTTAAAACGATTTTTCATCAATGTGTCATTATCATATTCTTGTAGCCAGTCAAACTCTGATGGCTCTGTTTTAAAACAGAGCCATCAGAGTTAGACTGGCTACAAGTATATGATATGACACATTGATGAAAAATTGTTTTAAGGACTGGAGCCAGTCTTAACCCTTATATACCAACTACATCAGTGTAGACCTTGTATTGTACATGCTTCCTTATTATGGTGTATAATTCAAACTTCATTTTGTTAAAACCCTGCTTACCTGTTCCTCTAGATTATCATGTATTGATCCAGTGGGGGGGGACAGGGGGTCCGGAACCCCCTGGAAAATTACAAAAATGTAGTGTTCCTTAGCAATACTGGTCTGGATCCCCTTAAAATCACAAAGCTACCAAGCCAGCATTCAATGTTGGGCCATCATCGGCCTCCCAGCGAAACGTCATTTAAATGGGGTTTCACTGGCGGGCCATTAATAGTGGTATTGGAGCCTTCCTCCACTCATCAAACTAAAAAAAAAAACCAAAAAAAAACATTGTAAAAGTTGGACCCCCTCTTACACATCTTTCTGGATCCGCGCATGATTATAAATTAATAGTGATAGTGTATAATGTACTGTGAATTGACAATACTCTGAAGGCTTTCTGTTTCACAAACACCAGGTCCCCAGATAAGGGTGCATAACGAAAAATTATTATTCTTATTTCTCAACCAAAACATATGTGTTGGGTACTTAAAAGAACTGTCAAACTGAGAGGGTTCTTTTGAGCACCCAAAACACATGTTTAAACTGATGGGTTAGAAAATTATGACAATTTTATGCTGAAAATATTTGCTTAACTGTTCCTATGAAACACCCATAGGTCTAGATAAGAATTTTTTAGCCTAAAATTGTGATATAATTTCTTACCCATACGTTTAAACATGTGTTTTGGGTGCTCAAAAAAAACATCTCATGGAGATGATTCTTTTGAGTACCTACAACATATGTTTTGATTGAGAAATAAGAAAAATGATTTTTAAATGGACATGTTTATCTGGAGGCCTGGCAGGGTTCGCACAGGCTTGAAAAGTACTTGAATTTAGAGGGCTTTCTTGAAAAGTCATTGAAAATTAAATCTGCTTTGAAAAGTACTGGAAAATCACTCAAAAGCCTTGAAAAGTCCTTGAATTTTACCATTTACAGGAGGATTCAACAGTCTTTTTGTTGACCTAAATCAGTATAAAATATATATGCTGCACCAAATAAAGGCACCACAATTGTATACTAATTATCTTAAACATATATCTTTAGTTATGGACTCTAGCATTTCAGAAGTAGAATTTTAATGCGTAAATCAGTATTTTTCTTTTAAAGTTTTCAGGCCTTGAAAACAGTAGGAATTCAAAGTCTTTGATACAGTCCGATTTGATTGACTGATCGAATTGAAACTTCCTATACGTTTTAATCTGCTGTCATGGCTGTGTACGCGACAGGTTTCAAATACCATTGTGTTGATGAATTACAATGAGCGACAGGTTTATTTATAGCTCTCGACTTGTGTACCTAGGTATTTTGAAAACCAATACCATTGCAATACAATGTAGTACCTTTCTATGTGGATTTTTATGCAAACGAAAGTCCTTCGTAAAAATGGGGTGCAAAAAAAAACCTCAGGCATAGGGACGCTTGTTGCTTCTTCATCGTCTATCTGGCATTGAATCAGCCACACTTCCCAAGGAGTGTAAGCATACTACTTAATTACTGTTAATTTATTAATCGAAACATGATCACAAAAGTTCCCCTCTTAATTTTTATAGCCAAAGCTGAAATAAATTGCCTAAATCCCCGTTTTAAAAAGTTAACACTTCTTGCTGACTGAGTCAGTAAAATGTCCGGCCGCGGGTGGAGAGCGAGGCACGTGCATGTTATGTCACTCAATCTGCTTACAAGTCGGACAAGTCCATTGAGAGCGTTATACTTGTACCAGACTGCCGATGAATCCGCTCTTGAGAAAACCGAACCACTTTTGCTTCGCTATGCACAATTGCCGACTTCGACTTCCAGTCAGTCACTCAAGAATATATTGAAACCGCCAGACATATCGTACGATCAGTATTTTTGCAAAGATCTACACTGAAACTCTGAAACTGTCAACACATTCCCACAGATGCTTATTTGGAGGAAAAAAGTTCCAGTGGTGCTTGAATGAGGGAGTGACTCAATTTAAAAAAAATAACTCTCCTTGTCGATCCGCCAATGCATTGGTTACTTTGATTTTCCCGAAAGGAGGGGCATACACGGTCTCTCTCTCTCTCTCTTTACATGGCAAACCGTTTGGATCCAGATCAGACCCGAATATAATACAGAAAAGAATGTTTCGTCGAGTGAAAAGTTTTGGCATGCGATAGAAAGCTTGCAAAGCGTTAATACTGTTGAATGTCCGACGCCAATGCGCACGATAATACATACAAGGGGTCCTCATCGGAAGCAACTGTAACAAGACTGATGGACTGACCCAAAACATTCTCTCTCTCTCTCTCTCTCTCTCTCTCTCTCTCTCTCTCTCTCTCTCTCTCTCTCTCTCTCTCTCTCTCTCTCTCTCTCTCTCTCTCTCTCTCTCTCTCTCTCTCTCTCTCTCTCTCTCTCTCTCTCTCTCTCTCTCTCTCTCTCTCTCTCTCTCTCTCTCTCTCTCTCTCTCTCTCTCTCTCTCTCTCTCTCTCTCTCTCTCTCTCTCTCTCTCTCTCTCTCTCTCTCTCTCTCTCTCTCTCTCTCTCTCTCTCTCTCTCTCTCTCTCTCTCTCTCTCTCTCTCTCTCTCTCTCTCTCTCTCTCTCTCTCTCTCTCTCTCTCTCTCTCTCTCTCTCTCTCTCTCTCTCTCTCTCTCTCTCTCTCTCTCTCTCTCTCTCTCTCTCTCTCTCTCTCTCTCTCTCTCTCTCTCTCTCTCTCTCTCTCTCTCTCTCTCTCTCTCTCTCTCTCTCTCTCCTTTTACGGATTGCTTTCAAAGTTTGCAAACGGTTGAGACCCAGAAGATTGCTGATACGCTGGGTATATTCACATACCTCAAGAGAGGATTTTCAATCCATGTATACGAACCTGCTCGATGTTTCGTTCAAAATTGAAATGAATCTTTAAAATATCGACGGACATTGGTTACTTATACTTATCAACGTGATGCGACAAAGGCTAAGACATGCGCAAATGTGCATTCTCAATACAGCGTGACACACATCCCAGCCAGCACACAAAGTCGGGCTACCATCGGCCCTCCAGCGAAATGCCATTCAAATGGCGGTTCGCTGGCGGGCTGGTGGTAGCCCTCTTTGGATAAAGTTGGGGAGTAGATGCCAGGCCTCACTGGTTGTATGTTATTTGGTTATGTCTCATGACTCAAACCATAGCGGGGGAAAAGGCCCTTTTGTATAAAAGCAAACTTTCTTAGAATATTTGCAAGCATATCAAGACCCAGTTGTTTAACGCTTCGGTTCATCTCCTACTAAAATAGTACTTGCAAAAGTTTATCTGACCAGGCAGTGTATGGCATACGTCCTTCATGGTGAACGCAAGCTTTGATGTGTGTGTTCTCGGTGTTGGTTGACCATTGCTGAAGAACTCGTGAATTATTGGCAAAGACAGCCGATACGAATACATGTATGGCCTTTTGTCATGTACATGTACGAAAGTCCATGCTTTTAATGCGCTCTTGCTTTATATACGTGCATCCCACAATTAGCCGCTGATACTCATGTTCAGACCAAACAACATAAAGTCGGGCGTTCAGCAATGCGGAAAAGACCGTCAAGTGTCAGATTACCCATCTAAGTAGAATGGAACCTTCCAAATGTCGCCTGCTTTAATACGTATGACACAACCGCACACGTGCTGTTCGGTATTATTATACCTATCAAAGATGGGACAGACAGATCAACGGACGATTTTCCACTGAAAATATTAAACTTGTGTTCGTTATTTTAGAAATTCACTTTTTCAAAAAGGACAGTGTTCTATTTACGGCGATAATTTTAGGTGAACGTAATTATTTTATATAAAGTTGTGAAAGAATCTGATTGATGCAAATAAATGTTATTGACACAACTTCTAAAATTGTCTCACCCTCAGCATATTTGAAGAATTTAATTTATTAAAAGCCCGAAGTTACATTCAAAGTAGTCAAAATTCATGCGTACCAAGACACACTGTCAATTATCGACACTAATTGTTATCCTTTCCCCCCTTGTAAACAAAGGATTGAAATTCGACCCATGCCAAGCCTGGAAGAGTCCAGTCTCACAACATTGTTATTTTTAATTCTTATAAGATCGGACTCAGGATAACGAGAAACCCTGTCTTCGGTGAGTTTGTGAACAACAAAGGCGCAGACCAGCCTGCGCAATGATTCGCGCAGTCTGATCAGCGCCTTTAAACAGCATTTAATACTATACAATTATTGACTTCAATGAGGTAGACATGAGAATTTATCTACCCGAAAAAGTGATAATTCATCGAGGCGGCTAGGCCGAGGTGAATATCACTTTTAAGGGTAGATAAATTCTCATGTCTACCGAAATTGAAGTCAATAACTGATTTGTTATATGACTTTTCAACTAAGAATAAAACTTTTCTACTTTCACTTTTGTTGTTCCTTCCACCTAAGGACTTTCTCACAAGTTTTATCAACTGTTATTAAAATATTTTAATGTAGTATTTTGCATTTTGAAATGTATATTATTTCTCTGAATGTGGAATGTAAAATTTAATCATAAAACTTTTTTTCACATTTTATTTATTCATAAAAAGATAAATGAACAAACAAAACAAAACAAAACAGTTGTTAAAATTCATGAAAGTCTTTAGTTTACCTGTTGGGATGTGAAACAGCAAATCATGTCAATTTCATGCAGCACATGCTAGTTTCATACTCATCATGCTATTTTTAGCTCTCTAGAGGGTGATATTGCAGAAGTGTCAAAAATATTAACTTCTGGAAACTAGTTTGAGCTGGTTTTCATCCTATATCACCTTCTGGGCCAGTTTAGACCAGTTTTCGGGTAGACATAGAGATTTATGAAGACAAATTGGGCCAATCAGGAGACAGGATTCTCTCCAGTCATATAACAAGAACAATTTGTGCATGCCGATGTAAGAAATTATTCGCAATTCTATTCAGAAGTAATTTCAAACCTGCGCACGTTTTTTTTTAACTACACACTAGGATCACATCACTGAGATGGGTCTGATGAGTACCAACAACAAACTATAGTTTTGTACATATAGTATATGTTCTAAGCACACATCTGAATCGCCTCGATGAGACGGCTTTGGCGTGTATTTGGAACATCTTTTCTAATGAGACGTGCTGATATATATATAAAAAAAAAACTTTTTGTGGCTTTCCCTGGGTAGTAACCAGTACCGGGCCGGAGGGTTTATGATTTGTATGTGTATTTTATGACGGGCGCATGTTAAGACAAAAAGGATAGCGTCGCGCGTTCGCCATTGCGGAAAAGAATTTCACGTGCCAGATAATCTATCTAAGTAGAATGGAACCTTCTAAATGTCGCCTGCTTACCTATGACACAATCGCAGGTAGAATTATACCGATTACTGATGGGACAAACAGACCCAACTTGTGTTCGTTATTTTAGAAAATCACTTTTTAATTGTTTTTTGGGGATGTTTTAAAAATATTTTAGGTGTCCGTAATTATTTTCGAACATTTACAGTCAATAGAGTTGTGTGAGAATCTGACTGACGCACAATCCCTCTTTTTTAGGGAGCGTAGTGGTAGAGTGTTTGTCTCGAGACCGAGAGGCCGCGGGTTCGAGCCTCACCGGCGTCACTGCGGACTGTGGTCCTCAGGAAGGCCCGTCCCTGTTTCACTGAGATATTGTTGATGGGACGTAAAGAATCAAATCAAACAAACTATCCCCTCTTCAGATAAATGTACTTAAATTTTAGGAACGGCATATTCATTTATTAAAAGCGAAAGTTACATTTCCTAGCAGTAAAAATTGAAACTATTTTATTAACGTTGTCGAATTATCGACACTTTCTTTTCCTCTCTTTGAAGCTTGCCCTGTAAACTAGGAATTGAAATTCGATCCCTTTCAGGTGAGGTTTTAACTAAATGACTTAACACAACAGTGTTATTTAGATGGGACTCCGGATATGCTATAAAAATTGGGCCTTGACGCAAAAGGCGCAGACCAGCCTGCGCATCCACACAGTCTGATCGGTGGTTTTATTTTTCGCTGACGCTTGAAAAGTATCATATCTAAACTTGAAACGAGCAAAATTTCAATTTTCTAGCTTCTCTCTGAAGCTGATGAGACTGGTTTGAGCATCGCTTTGTCCGGAAACCGCGAAGAGTTTTTGTCGCGTCGAGACAAAATACCGGTACATGTCGTATTGGTTTTTATCAAAGTGTAACAGGTAAAAAAACACTCCTGTCTATAAATAAACCTGATTGTTTGTATTGGATAACGTTACGCTTTACACGCTAGAGCAAAAGGTCAAGTTTTAGTGTTTCGATTACTCAATCGAATTGGGCTGTAAGTCCTTGAAAAGTCTTTAAATTTACACAATCTTGCCTGTATGAACCCTACCTGGGCATATCATGTATATTTCAGACGCTACCTTATGTGATCAGCCTTCTAATCTTGAAGTACTGAGTTTAAACAACTGCAACCTCACTGATAAAATTGTCATTAATTTCTTACGCATCAGTTTAAACATATGTTTTGGGTGCTCAAAAGAACCGTCTCATTGAGAGGGTTCTTATGAGTACCCACAACATATGTTTTGGTTGAGAAATCAGAAAAAAATGATTTTCAAATGGACATTTTTATCTGGAGGCCTGGCAGGTTCGCACAGGCTTGAAAAGTTCTTGAATTTAGAGGGCTTTCTTGAAAAGTCAACGAAAATTAAATCTGCCTTAAAAAGTACTAGAAAACAACTCAAAAGTCTTGAAAAGTCCTTGAATTTTACCATTTACAGGAGGATTCAGCAGTTTTTTGTTGACCTAAATCAGTATAAAATTGTGGTGCCTTTATTTGGTGCAGCATATGCTGCACCAAATAAAGGCACCACAATTTTATACAAGTTATCTTAAACTTATATCTTAATAAATGACACTAGCATTTCAGAAGTGGAATTGTAATGTGTAAATCAGTATTTTTCTTAAGTTTTCAGGCCTTGAAAACAGTAGGAATTCAAAGTCTTTGAGAAGTCCTTGAAAAGTCCTTGAATTTAACACAGTCTTGCCTGTATGAACTCTACCTGGGCATATCATGTATATTTCAGACGCTACCTTATGTGATCAGCCTTCTAATCTTGAAGTACTGAGTTTAAACAACTGCAACCTCGCTGATAAAATTGTAGTTATTTTCTTACCCATCAGTTTAAGCATGTGTTTTGGGTGCTCAAAAGAACCGTCTCATTGAGACAGTTCTTTTTAAGTACCCACAACATATGTTTTGGTTGAGAAATAAGGAAAATAGTTTTTGAATGTGCATTTTTATCTGGAGACCTGGGCATATCATGACGAGCGGCGGCATGGGATTTCCAACAATGTGGTATGTGCGACCAGCAAAGCATCAGATCAGCCTGTGCGTATGCGCAGTCTGATCAGAAACCTTGCTAGTCGCTTGAATGTTCTATGGGTGTTAAGCTACTGCCCGAACATCATTTGGAGATTCTAAGCTTAAAAGGAGGCTGCCCAGGCTTGTCTGAGTCTACACTTGACAAAATGCCACATTGTTGGAAATCACATAACATGGCCATGTATATTTCAAAAGCTACCTCATGTGACCAGCCTTCTAATCTTGAAGTACCTCGCTGATAAAATTGTAGTTATTTTCTTACCCATCAGTTTAAACATGTGTTTTGGGTGCTCAAAAGAGATGTCTCATTAAGACGGTTGTTTTGAGTACCCACAACATATGTTTTGGTTGAGAAATAAGAAAAATGATTTTCAAATGTTCATTTTTATCTGGAGGCCTGGGCATATCATGAAGAACCGTGGCATGGGATTTCCAACAATGTAGTATGTGCGACCAGCAAAGCATCAGATCAGCCTGTGCATACGCCCAGTCTGATCAGAGACTTTGCTAGTCGCTTGAATATTCTATGAGTGTTAAGCTACTGACTGAACGTCATTTGGAGATTCTAAGCTTAAAAGGAGGCTGCACAGGCTCATCTGAGTCTACACTTGTCAAAATGCCACATTGTTGGAAATCACATAACATGGTTCATATATGTTTCAGATGCTACCTCATGTGACCAGCCTTCTAATCTTGAAGTACTGAGTTTAAACAACTGCAACCTAAGTGATGATTTCTTCTTGGAACTTTCAAACTACACTCAAGGGAAGTTACTAGCCCTCACAGAAATTGATATTGCTGCCAACCAGGGGTTAACTCCCTCTTGTTTGGAGCTGCTGATGAAACTAACTTCAGGTAATGATCATGAGTCAATGTAAGCCAACAATTGAGCATAGCAGTGTGTGTTTTTTTTATAACCAACTATTAAAACATTATGGTTTGGGTAATATTGAACTTTTTGGTTACTGTAAAGGCGGCACCTCATGAATGCGTAAACAAGACTGGTCTACTTTAGAGATAGGTTAAAGCTGAAAATGAGGTGTGATTTTATTTGAAGGTAACTGTATCATTGTACCATAACACCTAAGTACAGACAGTAATTATTTAAACTTTAAAACGCTAGCAAAATAACTTCATTTGAAAGTGTCTTTTTATTGTTTAACATAAGTATTGACACAAACAGTGTGGACCCAGATCAGACCGCTCCTTTAGGAGCAGTCTGATCTGGATCTACACTGTTTGTTAAAGAGGCTTCAAAATGTTTCAACAGACAATAAAAACATACGACTTTTGTGATATGGGCTTTAAGAGTTAATACATGTGAGGTCAGTGTATATACGGTCAGGAATTTCATGAAATGCACGCACATTTGCGCGGCCCAAAAAGCTTATTAACTCTTTACCAAATTATAAATAAAACCTGATTTCGATGAAATAGCTGAACCACACCCAGATTTGAAGATTTAAGTTGCCTGTCTCGTGGATGAGACCATACCGTTTGATCACCTTTGAAGCTTCACGTCTCGGGTGATCCGATGGTATGACCTCATTCACTCGACGTGATACAGTACGCCAGATCAAGTTACTATTATAATAAAGTGTGTGCATCACAGTCATGAATGCTTTTACACAAAGGCTGAGAAAGTTTTGGATTTACCTTAATTCCTGATTGAGTACTTACAAATGATGTCATTTTAACATATGAGCCTCGACGCGAGAAAAATGTCTTCAGGTGTTTGTGAACAGCAAAGGCACAGATTAGCGCCTTTGTTATTCACTTTTTGGAAAGTATCATATCTAAACTTGCCACAAGCCAACTTTCAATTTTCCAGCTAGTCTCTGTAGCTGAGAAGACTGGTTTGAATCTCACTTTGTGGGAGGCCCAAAAGACAGGTTTTCTTGCATCTCAGCCCACATTTAAATCAGATTCAGAAAAAAATATGGAAAAAACCCTTCATGAAAAACATTTTTAAGATTTTTTTCAGGGCATTTTCTACCCTTCTCTAGGGGCCAAATTTCGGGCCCATTCCCAATCGAAAATAGCCACATTTTTTCCTAATACCATGTCAGTTTTTCCCAATTAAGTTAAGTAAAAAAAAAATTAAAAAAAATATATTTTTTTTCTTTTTTTAGAGACCCCTACTACTTTTGAGAAACAATGACCCATATCAGAATGATACTTAAATACCTGTGCTGAAGTGGTATGGTTGGAATTATTCAATCTAAAATAACTTGATTTTAAGGATATATTTTTCTACCCTTGTTATGTTCTATGTCGTTCCAATTTTGTTGTTAAGTCAATCTTTTTTTCCCAATTTTGGCAAGGGGCCTTTTCCCAAAATTGCTAGAAAAAGCCCTGTCTTTAACTTTCAGAAGAAAATAGAGCAAGCAGTATTAAGAAGATTTTGTTTGGACTCAACAAGGCTGATGGTATACAGGAGAAACTGAATCACTTCCCGGAGCTCCAGTACCTCAACTTGAGAATGTGCCGCATAAGTACGGCTGATGTTGGTGCCTTAGGATTGTCATTGCAGAGTCCTGGCTGTCAGCTGTCAACTCTAATATTGGATGGACTGAAATTGAGTGGTACAGCGGCCTTGAAAGATTTACTAGGTAAATTTAGCATTTAGGATTGTCATTGCAGAGTCCTGGCTGCCAGCTGTCGACTCTGATACTGGATGGACTGAAATTGAGTGGTACAGAGGCCTTGAAAGATTTACTAGGTAATCTAGGGCAGGGTTCGCACAGGCTTGAAAAGTACTGGAATATACAGGACTGTCTTGAAAAGTCCTTGAAAATTAAATTTGCCTTAAAAACACTCAAAGGCATTGAAAAGTTCTTGAATTTTACCATTTACAGGAGGATTCAACATGTTTTTTGAGACCTAAATCAGTATAGAATTGTGGTGCCTTTATTTGGTGCACCAAATAAAGGCACCACAATTTTATACCAATTTTCAAAAACTAGTATCTTTAGTGATGGACTCTAGCATTTCTTAAGTAGAATGTTAACGTGTAAATCAGTATTTTTCATAAGTTTTCATTCCTTGAAAACAGTAGGAAAGACTTTCAGAAGTCCTTGAAAAGTCCTTGAATTTTACACAAACTTGCCTGTATGAGCCCTGTAGGGGGATAGGGAATAACCAAGCAGTATTAAGAAGATTTTGTTTGGACTCAACAAAGCAGATGGTATACATGAGAACCTGAGATACTTCCCAGAGCTTCAGTACATTAACTTGAGAATGTGTCGCATAAGTACAGCTAATGTTGGAGCCTTAGGACTGTCATTGCAGAGTCCTGGCTGCCAGCTGTCAACTCTGATACTTGATGGACTGAAATTGAGTGGTACAGCGGCATTGAAAGATTTACTAGGTAATCTAGGGGGATGGGGAATAGCCTGAGTTTTCAGCTCACCTGAGCCAAAGGCTCCGAGGTGAGCTATTAGTATACCAATCACTCTGGCGTCCGTCCGTCCAGGAGAAACTGAAACACTTCCCAGCGCTTCAGTACATCAACTTGAGAATGTGCCGCATAAGTACAGCTGATGTTGGAGCCTTAGGATTGTCATTGCAGAGTCCTGACTGCCAGCTGTCAACTCTTATACTTGATGGACTGAAATTGAGTGGTACAGCGGCCTTGACAGATTTACTAGGTAATCTAGGGGGATAAGGAATAACATGAGTTCTTTGTGGAGTCAATGCATGAAAAATAATACATTGCACAGAATCAACAGAATACATTGTGTTTTCTTAAACCTAAAAACATTTTCTCTGGCTGCCAGCTGTCCACTCTGATACTTGATGGAATGAATTTGAGTGGTACAGCAGCCTTGAAAGACTTGCTAGGTAAATTTAGGGGTATTTCTTTTAGCAAAAATATATTGCACCGAAACAACAGCTACATTTAACTCTTTCCCTGAAAGTGGTGACTTTGTGGTCTGCTGACCGGACCGGGTAGGGCATCGGTAACGTGTCTGGCAACAGATGCGGGTCTGACTGCAGATCCAGGGGTTGCGAGTTTGGTCCCGGCCCGATCCCATACTTTCGTGGAGATTGATCATGAAATAATTTTTACGGTCATTCTCCTCCCTTCCGCTGAATCATTCAAGAAGGGTTGTTGTCAGTTACAAGCGTAAGTATGTACACGAAGTACTGGTTAACTGCTTGTTACCTGCTTCGCTTTAGCGAAAGCAGGTCTAGAAGTGGGTCCTTTCCGTCTATCCGTCTGCAACACTTAACAGGGTTCATACGCGTCAGGGAAATGTCAGGGAATTTTAAATTTTTTCAAGGTCAGGGAATTGTCAGGGAATTTTATGTTGTGTCAGTGAAAAATAGATATTTGCTCAAATGTCAAGGATTTGTCAGGGAATTTTATAATTTCCATTTTGTATCAACTGATGAGAAAAAGATAATTGCTAAGGCAGTTTACTTAACATTTTGGATACAAGCTAAATCATTTTGACAGCTTCTTAATTGCATTCAAAAGTAATCTCTAATGTCAGTTAGCCAAATGTGATGAAGTTTCATGGAAATATTCATCAGGTAGGGGAAAACATAAAGCTCCCATAGACTTTTAATTTGAGAAAAACTTTGAAAGTCTTCTTCTGAAATAAGAAAAGAGGCAAAGATTAGGAAACAATACAATCAAGTACCACACCTGACCCAGGATACCACATGGGAAAGTAACAAAAATACAATAAACATCACTAGCAGGTGACCACAAGGCAGCAATGAACAGACACAAAAGCATGAGAAACACAAGGCACAAAAAACACAAATGATCCACAAAAGAAGTACCGCCTTGGAACGGTCAGCAAACATATTTCACTAGAGAGCTTAAACCGGTCCCACGACGCCAACCCCAGGCCAGATGCGGATCAAGACACATAGATGTTTGGTTTGCATGAAAGACTCCTAGCTTTTCAATGCATCATCTCCGAAAACATATAAATCAAGATATCAAAAGGAGATAAAGTGAAGATAAGAACTCAACAGTAAATAAAACTGAATACCAGATCAAAAGAAATCCAACAGGTAAACCCCGGTAAGCCTGACAACAGCCAAAGCATCAGGCCCCTACAATCTCATCAATAGGTAAGTCTTTAAGCCGGAAGCGTCATAGAGTTTGAAGTCCGGCTCACTGGCGTGCAATTAAAGAGCAAAGCAAAGTTGCTAACCGTGATTGGGTTGACCAACAAGCATGCAGTCTGTTGCAATACATTTATATTATAGCCAATCTTTTTATAATGGGAAATTATTCTAATGAAATGCGCTGAAAAATTATTAGAGCCAACAATCCTCTTCAACTTATACACCTCACCATAGAATTCAGGTTCCGAAATTCTTTTAGCAAGAGAGATTTAAGTCCAACTTGGAATTAAGATATCAAATCATAGTATCGTCTATAAAATTTAGGAAAGGTTTTGCGAAACCATTAGGCCCACAGCTCATATATTTAATATATAGCAGTGCCTAGTAGTCCCCTTCATTTATCCTGCCAATCAAGTCCCTGGGGTCAAAACTGGCCACACCCAGGGGATCAAAATTACATGTAATATGGAAAAAATCTTCTGAAACCATATGTATTTAGTATGTGGCAAGGTCTTGTGCTCCCCCATTTAAATCCTGCCTATCAAGCCCTTTTGATGCAAATTGGTAAATCCCCTGGTGGCCAATAGCTCTCATAGATATAAAAATCTTTTCTATGAGGCCCATAGTTTATATATTTAGTATATAGCAATGTCTTGTGGTCCCCTGCATAAATCGTGCCAACCGTGCCCTTTGGGTCCAACTTGGCCATGCCCTGAGGGTCTGTCAGTAGCTTTCTTATAATGGGGAATAACTTTAAAAAATCTTCTGAAAACATGAAGCCAATAGCTTTTATATTTAGTATGTAGCAATGCATAGTGGTTCACTATGTAAATCAAGCCGACCCTTTGCAGTTTATAACCCTGGGGTTCAAATTGGCAACCGCCACACCTGTGGGTGATTTGCTCCCATAGACTCATAAAAAAATAATCAAAAAATCTTCTGAAACCATGAATTCTGTCAGTCAACATCTCAGGTGAGCAGTTTAGGCTAATTTTAATGTTAGCTCACCTAAGTTCTTTGTGCTCAAAGTCACTCAATGTTTGTCGTAAGTCATCCCTTGTCAACAGTTTGCTATGTTCGGGTTTTAGTAGAATTTTATCATGACAAAAACCTTTTCTATTGCAGCTTTTACAATGAAATATTACACATCAGGTCACAAATGCTTGCTAAACTTTATATCTGTATGAATGCATTATGTGTGGCTGTAGGGAGGTCCAAATTTTTGAATGGAAACAGCAGTTTTAAGATAGTAATTCTACAATCTTGTTCATTTCTATTTTGAAAACGTTGCTATTTACTAATCTATAGACATGCTGTAAATGTTAAATAAATCTTTAAAAAAATTCAAACTTATCACTCCAAACAGAGAAAACAGAGCTGTTCACTGTAGCTATACACAAAGATTTAAATAAAATTAAGTTTCTCCGACGTCAGGGAAATGTGGATTGGCGTCAGGGAAATGTCAGGGAATTTTGTTTTGCCCAGTCTGTATGAACCCTGCTTAAGGGTGCCAAGTTTGTGTAATCTGTAACTCCAAAAGTTTTCATTCTTTTTCATTGAAACTTTGCCTAATGATTGTACACATATCGGGGATGTGCACCTCTTATTTTGTGCATGTTTCATTTTTTTTTCACATTTTTGACGGGTGTTGAACTTAGACATTTTTTCCATCCGCAATGCTTAGGGGTGCCTAGTTTGTGTAATCTGCAACTCAAATAGTATTCATTCCTTTATATCCAAACTTTGCACAATGATTGTTCACACATTGAAGATGTGCACCATTTATTTTGTGCACATTTCATAATTTTTTCTCATTTTTGACAGGTGTTGAACTTAGACTTTTTTTCCATCTGAAATGCTTAGGGAGTGCCTAGTTTGTGTAATATGTAACTCCAACAGTTTTCATTCCTTGATATCCAAACTTTGTATAATGATTGTTCACACATTTAAAATGTGCACCTTCTATTTTTTTCGAAATTGTTTCATTTTTTTTTTCTCTTTTTTGATGGGTGTTGAATTTAGACATTTTTCCCATCTGTCCGTCTGTCCGCAACATTTTAGGGGTGCCAAGTTTGTGTAATCTGTAACTCCAAAAGTATTCATTCCTTTTTATTCAAACTTTGCCTTATGATTGTTCACATATGGAAGATGTGCACCTCTTATATTGTGCATGTATCATAAAATTTTTCTCATTTTTGACAGGTGTTGAACTTTGACATTTTTTCCATCTGAAATGCTTACTATAGATTACATTTTGAAATTTGGATCTGATTTCAACCCTGTGTATTTGAATTTTTCATATCAACTGCAAACACATTGACAATGTGCACCCTTAACGCAGGTCCAGAGCAGAGTTTGGTCTTGTTCAAGCTTGCCTAGGAAAAAGTGTAGTTAGGGGAACTGACTGTAAAACAAAAAAAATGTCGTCTGCTGATAACCATTGCAAACAATTTGGACCCAGATCAGGACCGACATTCTGTCGGTCCTGTTCTGGATCCAAACTGTTTGACATTCTGATAGAGTTCCTGAAAGAATGTTTTGAACTTCAACAAAGTTAATTGTGATAAAATCAGCAGATGACAGCATAAGCATGAAAAATTACCCAGAATGCAAAAAGTTAACAAAGTATTGGATAATGCACTGTTTTGATAGAGTAAATGAGTGGTAAACAGCCTCGAAAGATTTATTAGGTTAGGTGCTGTAAAACTACTAGTAACTCCTTCTGGAAGCTTTAAAGTAGAGCTACATTTAATTCATTCCTTGTTTGCTGTGACTTTTGTCTTATAACGTTTGCACTCTTTTTCCCCCTTTTTTTCAAGAGAATGCAAAGAAAGGCTGCCTATCAACACTGAGCCTAGGAAGCTGCTCATTGGATGATAATGATCTTTCACCTCTCTGTGAGTCCATAAAGGCGGGGCTTCAACTGCACATGCTAAAGCTGTCTGCCAATAGGATTACAGATGTGGGTGTTACCTCACTTGTGGAGGCGGTGCTTAAAAATAAATCCCACCCACTTAGTGTTTTAGATCTTTCGAATAATAGGGTAAGTTATTTTATGTACTACACTCCTTCTCAATTTTTATCCTGTTAACCTGCAGCATTCCATCTGTAAGCGTGAATTTTCAGTCATTGTGGAAAACAGTGGATCCTGATCAGATTTCTCCTTCACAAGCCAGCTGATCTGAATCTATAATGTTTTCTAAAATGGATAAATCCTGGTTCAGTAGGATAATGGTTAAGACCTACAAGCAAATACATTGAGCTGGTTTATAGTTTAACAAATCTATTGTAAAATGAATAATATACCATCCCAATAGCCAATTTCATTCCAAGTTTTCACAACAGGTACCAAGTAGAATAATTGCAATTTTGGTGTGAATGGCAGCCCACGATTACAATTTTTCAATATTATTTTTCAGTTTTTACCGAAAAAGACTGGGCTCCAAATTGACACTAACTCATAGGTCCAATTTTGCAGCATAAATTTGATAATTTTTACTTATCTATCAGTTTAAACATGTGTTTTGGGTGCTCAAAAGAATTGTCTCTTTGAGACAGTTCTTTTGAGTACCCACACCATATGTTTTGGTTAAGAAATAAGAAAAAAGTAAGTTATGCACTCTTATCTTGGGGGCCAGCTGCCGACTCTTAATTGGTTTTCCCCCTGCTTATTTTCAAATTTATTAGCTATTCTGCAAAAAACAATATATATTCAGGTTGTATAACTTTTAATATTTCATTTTACCTACTGTAGCCTATCAATGTAAATGATGAGAACGTCAAAAGCAGATACTTCATGCTATCTGAACTTGATTGATTAATATTTTAGTGTATGCACGGTTCACACAGGCTTTAAAAGCTCTTAGTTATAGAGGATTTTCTTGAAAAATCTTGAAAATTTCAATCTGCCTTCAAAAGTTCTGGAAAATTTTTCTGAGGCCTTGAAAAGTCCTTGAATTTTACCATTTGCAAGAAGATTCAACACTGTTTTTTTTTAGGTCTAAATCAATATAAAATTGTGGTACCTTTATTTGGTGCAGCATATGCTGCACCATAATTTTACACTGATTTTCTAAAATTTATATTTTTAGTAATGCAGTCTAGCATTTCAAAAATAGAATTTTAACGTGTAAATCAGTAATTTTCATTAATTTTCAGTCCTTGAAAACAGTAGGAAAGTCTTTAGAATTCCTTGAAAAGTCCTTGAATTTTACTCAAACTTGCCTGTAAGTAGCCTGTTTTACTATATGTTTCAGATAGAAGATGGTGGTGCTAAGGTGCTAGTCAAACTGTTCAGCAGCAAATCTAAGGTGCACAGTCTTAATGTCAGCGGGAACAGTATAGGTATGTTCCCCCTTTAGATTCTAAAAATAGCCATACTCTGTCTGTCTGTGTGTGTGTGTCTGTCTGTGTGTCTTGCTTAATTGAAGGATGGTATGTTGAGGTGCTAGTCAAACTGTTTAGCAGCAAATCTAAGGTGCATAGACTTAATGTCAGCAGGAATAGTATAGGTATGTTCCCCCTTTAGATTCTAAAAGTAGCCATACTCTGTCTGTCTGTCTGTCTGTCTGTCTTGCTTAATTGAAGACTGGTAGTGCTAAGGTGCTAGTCAAACTGTTCAGCAGCAAATCTAATGTGCATAGTCTTAATGTCAGCGGTAACAGTATAGGTATGTTTCTTCTTTAGATTCTAAAAATAGCCATTGTCTGTCTGTCTGTCTGTCTGTCTGTGTGTCTTGCTTAATTGAAGACTGGTAGTGCTAAGATGCTAGTCAAATTGTTCAGCAGCAAATCTAAGGTGCATAGTCTTAATGTCAGCGGCAATAGTATAGGTACATTCCCCCTACAGATTCTAAAAGTAGCCATACTCTGTCTGTCTGTGTGTCTGTCTGTGTGTTTTGCTTAATTGAAGACTGGTAGTGCTAAGATGCTAGTCAAATTGTTCAGCAGCAAATCTAGGGTGCATAGTCTTAATGTCAGCCGCAATAGTATTGGTATTTTCCTTCTTAAGATTCTAAAAGTAACCATACTCTGTGTGTTTTGCTTAAGCCTTAATACGCCAAGCGCAACAAAAGTCGTCTGCTTTTCTCGTCTGCTGAAATGTTGAAAAAGCCTCTATGGCAAACAGTGTGGATCCAGATCAGACTGCTCCTATAGGAGCAGTCTGTTCTGGGTCCACCCTGTTTGCTTCTATACTTAATGCGTCAGTAATGTTAGGCAATTATTTGCAGCAGACGACTTCAGCAGACCACATTTTCAGATGCATTTTTTTCTTGGCACTTTAAGGGTTAATTGAAGGATGGTAGTGTTGAGGTGCTAGTCAAGTTGTTCAGCAGCAAATCTAAGGTGCATAGTCTTAATGTCAGCGGCAATAATATAGGTATGTTCCTTTCTGTCTGTCCATCTGTCCATTCATCTGTCTGTCTGTCTGTCTTGCTAAATTGAAAGATGGTAGTGTTGAGGTGCTAGTCAAACTGTTCAGCAGCAAATCTAAGGTGCATAAACTTAATGGCAGCGGCATTAGTATAGGTACGTTCCTTCTTTAGATTCTAAAAATAGCCATACTCTGTCTGTATGTGTATCTGTCTGTCTGTCTGTCTGTCTGTCTGTCTGTCTGTCTGTCTTGCTTAATTGAAGAATGGTAGTGCTAAGGTGCTAGTCAAGTTGTTCAGCAGTAAATCTAAGGTGCATAGTCTTAATGTCAGCGGCAAAAGTAAACATATGTTCCCCCTTTAGATTCTAAAAACAGCCATACTCTGTCTGTCTTTGTATCTGTCTGTCTGTCTGTCTGTCTGTCTGTGTGTCTTGCTTAATTGAAGAATGGTAGTGCTAAGGTGCTAGTCAAACTGTTCAGCAGCAAATCTTAGGTGCATAGTCTTAATGTCAGCGGTAACAGTATAGGTATGTTTCTTCTTTAGCTTCTATAAATAGCCATTGTCTGTCTGTCTGTCTGTCTGTCTGTGTGTCTTGCTTAATTGAAGACTGGTAGTGCTAAGGTGCTAGTCAAACTGTTCAGCAGCAAATCTAAGGTGCATAGCCTTAATGTCAGTGGCAATAGCATAGGTAAGTTCCCCCTTTAGATTCTAGAAGTAGCCATACTCTATCTGTCTGTGTGTCTGTCTGTGTGTCTTGCTTAATTGAAGGATGTAAGTGCTAAGGTGCTAGTCAAGATGTTCAGCAGTCAATCTAAGGTGCATAGCCTTAATGTCAGTGGCAACAGTTTAGTTATGTTCCCCCTTTAGATTCTAAAAGTAGCCATACTCTGTGTGTCTGTCTGTCTGTCTGATTTGAACTAAGAGTCAGAGATGTAGTTCTTGAGAGACTTTGTTTTCCGGCTTGGAGAGCGAGCAAGTAGGTCAGCTAGTGAGCATAGGATACAAGATTCTACTAAAAGGTCACAATTGCACTTTAGAAATTGTGTTAATAAATTTCTGAACTGTCATCAAGTCTTTGTAGTGTTACACTGGTTTGAAAATCCCCTTTAGTTTTTATGTTCAAGGTCAAAGTTAAGTATATAAATTCATTTGTAGGTAAAATGTGACTGGCAGACCTCATGTCAGCCGTCTGAAGAAAATCTCCTTAGAACTCTCTATGTTCAAGGTCAACGTTTAGTGCATAAGTTCACTGATTAATTTACTAGGTTTTTTTCATTTTCTAGCTATTACTGTTGGTGAAAAATCCCCTTTAGTACTTTCTATGTTCATAGTCAGAGTTAAGGATCCAATATAATGTTACTGAATGTTCTTGTTTTTCTTGTTTCTAGGTAAAGTGGGATTGACAGACCTTATGTCAGCAATTGGAGGGAAATCTCCTCTCAGCACCCTCTATGTTCAAGGTCAAAGTTCAGGGTTGGATGAAGGTCATATTGTGGAGGTTTTTACAAAGCTGGCTGCAAGTCTAGGTATCTTAGATTTTACTTAGGTCAAATAAAAAAATACCTGTGTTTTAGGTAACCCAACCCTACCTAAATTTACTGGTGAAACCTATAATTTTTTTCAGGTTTTCTGAAAATAATATAATTTTATGCATTATGAAAGGCAACATTGCCTTTCAAAATGCTTAAAATTATATTTTTTTTCCTGAAAAAAAATATATGTGCCTACTTGTATACCCTACCTAAAATTTTCAGAACATTACACGAAACACACTTATTGCTTATTATACCCCCCTCAAACTTTGTTTGTGGTGGGTATACTGTTTTCACGTTGTCCGTCTGTCTGTGCGTCCGTCCGTAACGTTTTGTTTCCTTAATATCTTGAAGAGTCATCGCTGGATTTCCGTCTGTGCCTCCGTCCGTAATGTTTTGTTTCCTTAATATCTTGAAGAGTCACAGCTGGATTTTCATCAAACATTGCAAACATGTACATATATGCAAAACAAGTACTTTAGACAAAAAAGTAAAGGCTAGGGGCCAATTCTATAAGAGTTATTTCCCTTTGTAGTTCTAAAGGGTTCTATGCTTATGCTATTATAGGCCATACACGGGCCGATCAACTCCTACCACAGTTTGTGATGGAGCAATTTGATACTTTGCCTATACAATGTAGACACATTGAACATATGGGCCGATCAACTCCTACCACAGCTTGTGATGGAGCAATTTGATACTTTGCCTATACAATGTTGACACATTGAACATATGCATGAAGGAGTTTGGTTCAGAAAAAATACTTTTTGACAAAATGACAACAGTGAGAACTTAGACAATTTTTCCCTAATAAGATGTTTGTTTATGCATTGATGGTGTCTTCATTGGCCAATCAACTCCTACCACAGCTTTTGATGGAGCAACTTGATACTTTGCCTATACAATGTAGACACATTGAACATATGCATGAAGGAGTTTGGTTCAAAAAAAATTTTTTTTTTGACAAAATGACAGCAGTGAGAACTTAGACAATTTTCCCTAATAAGGTGTACTTTGCCTTTACAATGTAGACACATTGAACATAGGCATGAATGAGTTTGGTTCAGAAAAAATACTTTTTCACAAAATGACAGCAGTGAGAACTTAGACAATTTTTCCCTAGACACATTGAACATATGCATGAAGGAGTTTGGTTCAGAAAAAAATACTTTTTGACAAAATGACAGCAGTGAGAACTTAGACAATTTTTCCCTAATAAGGTGTTTGTATATGCATAGATGGTGCCTTCATGGGCCAATCAACTCCTACCACAGCTTTTGATGGAGCAACTTGATACTTTGTCTATACAATGTAGACACATTGAACATTTGCATGAAGGAGTTTGGTTTAGAAAAAATAAATTTTGACAAAATGACAGCTGTGAGAACTTAGGGTTTTATGCTTATGCTATTATAGGCCATACACGGGCCGATCAACTTCTACCACAGCTTTTAATGGAGCAATTTGATACTTTGCCCATACAATATAGACACATTGAACATATGCATGAAGGAGTCTGGATGAAATTTTTTTTTTGTGACAAAATGACAGCTGTGAGAACTTAGACAATTATTCCCTTATACGACTTTTGTATATGCATGGATAGTGCCTTTATGGGCTGATCAACTCCTACCACAGCTTATGATGGAGCAAAATGATACTTTGCCAATACAATGTACACATTGAACATATGCATGAAGGAGTTTATAATTTTTGTTTGCACAGATTCTACTGAAATCTTCTTTTCAAAACTAAGGTCTGCTGGTTTGAACTATAACTTGCAAAGTTTTTTCACTGACTCTTACTGTGCGGGGGGTATCTAATAAGCATTGCTTATTGACCTTTTTCATTTGCCCCTATTATTGTTATAGAAAGACAATGAGAGAAAGCAGTTTAAACCCAGGACAGACCTGAGCAGTTGGATCAAGGTTTCCTCTTTTAGTGATTCAAGTATTACATAGTACATGTGGCTAATCAGGTAGCTAGAAACATTTGAACGTTTTTTTGGATGAGTTTAAGAAAATGTTTTTGGTTTAGGAATATTTATGCTATAAATGCGGTTTGTTATTCTCTTATTTAGACTGAAACATCAAGTATGTAATTTTCTTGCACTCAGCTTAAGAATATCTGAAAGGGAGCACAGTGGCTCAGTGGTAGAGTGCTTGACTCGAGACCCAGGGGCTGCAGGGTCGAGCCTCACCGGCTTCACTGTGTTGTATCCTTGAGCAAGACACATTTATCCTTGCTTAGTACTGCTTCAACCGAGGAAGACCCGTCCCGACAGACCGGGCCACGTAGCGCAGTCGGTAATCAGTCTGGTAACAGATGCGAGTCTGACTGCAGATCCAGGGGTCGTGAGTTCAATCTCGGCCCATTCCCATACTTTTGTGGAGATTGATCATGAATAATTTCTACGGTCACTATCCTCCCTTCTGCTGAATCATTCAAGAAGGGTTGTTGTCAGTTACAAGAGAAAGTATGTGCACGAAGTACTGGTTAACTGCTTGTTCAAGCTTGCCCATGAAAAAGTGTGAATAGGTGAACTGACCATCCCGCCATGACCATAGCTTTTGACTAGGGACGTAAAGCAACAAAACAATAAACAAACCTGAAAAATTGTTGACTGGGACATAATGAATCAAATCAAACAAACAAAAAGAATATTTGAAATTTTATAATTGGTTAAAAGCACAATCCTACCTATTACTGGGAGAGATAAGAGGTTTCTGTACATAGTGAGATTGTGAGGGACAGGTAGAATAAAATGTTCGGAGGATCACAGAGGATCCTGAGGCTTGTAGATAATTCCTAAGGATGTTTATTCCCCACCACCACCACACACTCAAATGATGCAGTTTTATTTGTCTACATATCAACTCTGCAAGCTTAGAATCAAATCCAAATGTAATGCAGGCCTCCAGACAAGAGTGTGTATTGGAAAAATATTTTGTTTATTTCTCATCCAAAACATATGTTGTAGGTACTCAAAAGAAACGTCTCAATGAGATGGTTCTTTTGAGCACCCAAAACACATGTTTTAATTGATGGGTAAGAAAATAATTACAATTTTACACTCATAAAATTCCCTTATCTGGATCTATGGTAATGTAATGCAACATTATGTGTTGAGTCACTTCGGCATTACAATGTCATTGATTGATGACGATGTACCTCATGGGTTCCAATTTATCAAATGTGCACCCACACAGATCCTATAATGTACAAGATTTCATTTAAAGGGAAAGGATCAAGCCCCCAGATAAGAGTGTGTAACTGAAAATTATTTTTCTTATTTCTCAACCATAACATATGTTTTGGGTACTCAAAAGAACCGTCTCGATGAGACAGTCATTTTGAGCACCCAAAACACATAATTAAACTGATGGATAAGAAAATAATCGCCATTGTACGCTAAAATTGTTTGCTTAACTGACCCTAAGAGGATAATATAATATTGTAGGAAAGGATTGTCTGAAGTAAAGATAATAGCCTATTAGATGCTTTGACATGCCTTTTTAACCTTTTGTATACTGGAAACCCCTAAACAGGTACTTTGAAAAACAGGGAAGACCCGGATGAAATGCTACATAATGTGGCATTTCGTCAAGGTCTACACTGTAGTCTAAGATTAAAACCAACCTCAGGGACCAAAGTACGCTTTATATAATTTGGAAATTTCTACCTATGACCTTATTATATCAATAAGTAAGGGAAAATGCATTAAAATACAATGGGTTAAAGACCAATCTTTGGCCTATGTAATAAATACCATAATCTTGCGCTTACCCATATAAAGTATAGGGAAGGGTTGTATATAAAGTATTGGAACATGTTATTAAAGTAGTAGGAAGCATAGGTTTCGTTAAACACAATTTTTTAGCGTAAAATTGTAAACATTTTCTTACCCATCAGTTTTAACATATTCTGTGGGTGCTCAAAAGAACCATCTCATTGAGAGGGTTCTTTTGAGTACCCACAATATATGTTTTGGTTGAGAAATGAGAATTTATTTTTTGGTACACACTCTTAAATAAAGGCCTGAGGATGGGAAGTAAGTCAATATTGGAGAAAGATGATCATTTGTGGTTTAATATTTCCAGGGTTTAAAATACAGAGAGATGGGGAGAAGATCAAAGCAGGCACCTGTGACCTACCTGCAAATATACCTGAGAGACTACTTATTAGCTTAAAGAAATTGGGAGGAAATTCTGGTATGTAATACTGTTCAGTCCCTTATAATGTAGGTTTGGGGTCCACAGGAAAGGACCATGTTATGTGAACGTGTTTTGAGGGAACAATATACCTGAGAGTCTCTTTATAAGCTTGAAGAACTTTGGAGGTCCCTTTATAATGCTAGGTTTGGGATCCATAGGAATGGACTATGTTATGTGAACCAAGTTATAAGGTGACAATATACCTGAGCGACTCTTTATTAGCTTGAAGAACTTAGTAGGAAATTCTTGTATGTAATAATGGTCAGTCCCAATTTGGGTCCATGGGAATGGACCATGTTATGTGAACCAAGTTATAAGAGGACAATTTTACATAGTGATTATAGGAAAATGACCATTAAATGGTTATTTTCCTATAATTCCTTAAATTTGTAAAATTCTATGTTAAACAAATTTGGGAGCCACAACATGACCATGTTAATGTTATATTCAAATCTGTGTTATATTGAGGTATAATATAAAGGGGCTGCACTGTATAAAGAAGTCCATGTTATTTTCAATGAGAGCAGGTGTGGTTTTGAGCAGGAATTTCAGCATCAACATATTCTGTAGTTTGGATTATTTGCTCATCACCTTTGTTTCAAGTAGGACAGTTGTCAGTGACTGGCAAAAGTAGGAATGTAATAAGTATTGGTTAATCACAGATTAGCCCTAGGGCAGTGTTATAAGATAATTGACTGTGGTGATATGTGGTTAATTAGAGAGATTGATAATGAGTGCTCATGAATGTATTATTGAAATTATTAAACAAGTTGAGGAAAAGTGATAAAATCTGAGGCTTGCCAAGCCTTTAATCGTTCAGTTACTGGCAAAAGTATGCAAACATTTAGCGCTGCTAAGCCATTATCTCATTGGCAAGCAGCCCTGGCTCAGGCCAGACTGCACAAGTGACATAAGTGAGCCTTGGCTGCTCACACGAAGGATAAGTCAGACCAAAATTCAAATCTCTAGCACCACTAAATGCACATTAATTCTTATATGCTGGGAATTTTTCAGTGATATTTAGTCATCAACGTATTTAAAAAACAACAACATAATATTCTTTCAGAAATAGCATCAGAGTGTCAAACAGTTTGGATCCACATAAGGCCTGACTAAAGATTGGGCCTGATCTGGTCTCAACTATTTGCAAAGATTATCAGCAGATGAAACGAGACGGTAATGATTTTCACATACTGTTGTATATGGGCCTTGTCACTAGAAAACCTTACTTTGTTGCATGCAACCAACAGTGGCTGACCAGTCTACGCATATGCATGGTCTGATCAGAGCCTGTTGTATTTGCTATCTGGAAATAATAGCAGTTCAACTTGTTGCAGACTAAATTTAAATGTTTTAGCTAGTCACTTAAGCTGAGCAGGCTGGTGTGGGCCTTACTTGGTCAGTCCCCCAAGACAGGGTTTCTTGCGATGAGGCCGATATGCAATAAGTACCATTAACACATATTAAGGACACAATTTGGTGTGATAATCCAAAGTCTGCCCATGCAATAAACTCTTTCCTGACAACTGGTTATCTGTCCTCTCAAAACTTGGCTGAAAACTGGAAGTCGTGTGTTTTGTATGGCGAGAGGTTATCAGGCTCAACTCAAGTTGTTCACCAGATGGCATTAAATGTAAGTATCAACCCTCAACCATTATCATTGATATTGGGGTCTCGGGTTTGACACTTCAGGCAATAACCAAAACTCCATGCGATAATCTAACTATTTCATGGGTTGGTCCATTTATTTAACAGGGGATGAAGGTCAAGCCTTAGATTGTCCTGCTGTGCTGACAGATTACACACGTGATAGACTACCCAGTCTTTCCTTGGCTAACACCATGGAGATATGTGCTTTTCTGAAAGGAACAGGTAATTACTTACTTACTTAAATATGTTCTTAAAGGGTATCCTTTGGAAGCAAAGACTGCACCAAAGAACTGAAACTAGAGTGTGCATTTTTTTGGCCAGACTAGCTAGTTTCTGCCAATTAGGCTGGTTTAATCCTGGTTTGATATTTAGACTGCAGATAGTTTCACAGTTCCTGGTGTAAGCTGCAGTTGGCTTGTCCTTCTCACACCAGATCTCCAGGCTTCTCTGTTCTGGGGATCGATGCCTACGAGGTTGCACATATCACCATCCGCTTTAACACACTCACTCCAAGACTTCCTTGGTCTCCCACGTCCTCTAGGGCCAGGGATGGCGATACTGGTAATTGAATTTGTCCAGGAAGATGCACATGCAACATGACCATACCATCTCGGAAGTTTAGTTCTTAGTGCAACAGCTACCTCCAGAATCCCTTACTTTTTGTACAGGGTTTCCATAGGGACTTCGTCATGTGGTTTGACATAGCAGATCCAGTGGATCATGGCTCTATCATTAAACCAAGATAAAGCAGAATCCAGGCCTCAAGGGTATAAAAATCCATGCCCAATTCACTCTATCATAAATTTTTACTCTTTGCCTCTTAGTGTTGTCTGCTGATTACCTAGGCAAGCAGTTTGGACCCAGATCAGGCCTGACAAAACATTGGGCCTGATCTTGATCCAAATTGTTTGACACTGATGGTATTCCTAAAAGAATTTTCAAAAATGCTGAACTTGCAAAAGATCAGCAGACAACAAAAATATGCAAAATTTCCAAGGAGGCAAATACTTATTTAATATCATAAATAGCAAAATACAAAAAAATCCAATATTTTGTTTGCTGAAAACAGAAGACAATCTCATTTGAAATGAGTATGTATTGATAAACCATAACAATTGATATGTTGCAGATAACATAATACACCTTGAGTTATCTTTCTTGCTGGAAACACCCAATTATGTTTTCAACTCTTTGCACATACATATTTCTTTTATCCCTTGGTAAATTAAGTAAGATGAAACCTTAATTATTCAAATTTTAGGACCCTGAAGATTAAACACAGTGAAGTTCTAAATCTCAGGCTATTTTTAGCACTGTCCAAGGGACAAAAATTCCACTCGTTCACTCGAAATTACGAGTGAAATCTAGAAAGGACCAGTAATTCTTCCCAAAGCACTTGTCCTGTAGGATGAGTGCTTAAGGGAGAATTACTCGAATGTGAGTGTGAAAAATCTGAGGGTGAAACTAGCATTTTCTGAGTATTGACTGTGAAAGATTGTTGTCAGTATATGGGAAGCAGTTATGAAACTGACTGGGTAAATATAATGTTTATCAGTGATCAGTGATACAAGGAACTTTATAAGTCATATTACATATTACTTCCTTATGTTCTTTTTTGCATACACTTTTAAAGGACAAGTGCACGTGTTTGCAGGATGAGTGAAAATTTTAAGTCACTTGTCCTGCAGGTCAAGTACAATATTGAAATATTTTTGTCCCCTGCAGTGTCTTATTATTTATAAAAATGATTACAAGTGTGTGTACAAAAGCCTGTTTGGTGTCTTCAATATAATGGATCAAAGGAGAATAACCTTACAAATCTTTGGCCTCTGCAACCTCTCAATAGCTTTTTTGTCAATCTACAGTTCTTATTTCTTAACCCTTTACAGACTGGGAACCCCTTAACTGGTACCTTTGCAAATAGTGAAGACCCAGGTGAAACGCTACAGAATGTGGCATAATTCAGGCCTCCAGATAAGAGTGTGTATTGTAAACCTATTTTCTTTATTTCTCATCCAAACCATATGTTGTGGGTTCTCAAAAGAACCGTCTCAATGAGATGGTTCTTTTGAGCACCCAAAACAAATGTTTAAATTGATGGGTCAGAAAATAAGTACAATTTTACGCTCATAAAATTTCCTTATCTGGAGCATGGGCATTTGACCACGCTTCATCTGGGTTTCTAGTGCTTGTTAAGACATAATCTATCTTGGGAGAAAAAAATACAATATATTTTGGTAAGTATGACCTGTAACCCCTCAATATATACAATGTGGACAATCCTCGCTTAACTGTATCAAACTTTATGGAAAAGCCCTTTGTTTTTACAAAAGGTTGAAGGAACAATTGTTGATGTGCTCATTGGAAGCGTCATAAGAGATGATTCAAAATGAGAGCATAAACATTTTTTCATATTGAAAAATCGGGAAAAGTTACATGTTGCATTGTGATTTTAAGCTGACTTAATATTTTCGCAGGTGGGAGGGCAGTGGCTCAGTGGTAGAGTGCTTGACTCGAGACTGAGGGGCCGCGGGTTCAAGCCTCGCCGGCATCACTGCATTTTGTCCTTGAGCAAGAACATTAATCCTAGCTTAGTACTGGTTCAACCCAGGAAGACCCGTCCCTTTATAACTGAAAGATTGTTGATGGGACGTAAAGAATTAAATCAAACAAAACAAACAAAATATTTTCTCAGGTGGTGAGAGCTGTGTTTGGTCTGATGAAGAGTGGAACATGATAACTGGTGCTGATCGACCTACCACTGACACTCCTTCTTGGCTGAAGGTATATTTCTTCAAACCTTTCCCTGGCTCAAAAATAAAGGCCATATGCCTGCAGGGGTGGATCCAGGATTTCTTGAAAGTGGGTTCTTAAATATAAAGGTGTTGGGGTTCGCTTTGATGAATTTATCTCCTTTTTCTTAAGTAGCCCATGAAAATGAAATAATTTGGTCTCACTGAGACCAAATTATTTCATTTTCATAGGATATTTAAAAACGGGGGGCAGGGAAGGGGTTCGAGCATACCCCCTCTGGATCTGCCACTGCCCTGGATCCAGAAAATTCCAATGGTCATACGTCTTGATCTAGAAAGTTCCAATGGTCATATGCCTGGATCCAGAAAATTACAATGGCCATATGCCAGGATCCAGAAAATTCACATTGTGGCAGCGGAGGGAGGGGACTGGTTTGGGGCTCCTGATAATGCTGTTTTTTTAGTTTGTTATTTTAGTCATCAACATACAGTTAAACCTGCCTTAAGCAGCCACTCAAAAGGAAGACAAAAATGGGTTTTCAAGACCAATTTTCGCTTAATGCAGGTCAAATGCATTGCGGAATGCTCCAAGAGAGCATTCTGCAATACTTTTGACCTTCATTTAGCTACCATTTGTCTTTAAGACCTTTGTTTTGACTATATTTGAGTGGTCGCTTAAGACAGCTTTTACTGTATCAGTATTTCACAGAGGGCAGTAAAGACCTCTCTCTCTCTCAAGAAGCAATTGGAACCAAGGAGTTCAGAGCCAAAATATCTAAGGAAACTCCTCTGGATCTGCCTATGGATCACTATTTTAGCCAGTGCATGTGATTTCCAACAATGTGGCATTTTGACATGTGTAGACTCGGACGTGCCTCTGCAGCCTCCTTTTAAGCTTAGAAACTCCAAATGGTGTTCAGTCAGTAGCTTAACAATCATAGAATACTCAAGGGACTGGCAAAGGCTCTGATCAGACTGCGCATATGCGCAGTCTGATCTGAGGCTCTGCTGGTCACACATATCACATTGTTGGAAATCTCATGCACTGGCTCATTTTGTGTTCATTATAGGTTTAAATTACAGAGTCCCTGGGACCTAGGCCCCCAACAAAAGTAGAGACAATATTAGTTTTTCTGAGTTCCTTAAAATTTCTCAACTGACTAGTTTTTTTTAGGCATTCTTAAACACTTTGAAATTGGTTAAAACTTCATGTATCACAGAACTTTTATCTCAAACACTTTCAGTTGAGAATGATAATCAGTAACATAAAAAAGCAAGAAAGAGGCAGTGAACAAACAGTACGGACCCAGATCAGGGCTGATGTTTTGTCTGACCTGGATCAAAATTGACACTCTGATGGCATTCCTGAAATTTTTTTTTTAAAAAGTGATTTTGACAACAAATTAGCATGCAAAATTTTCCAGGAAGCAAAAGCAAGAGAAAAAAAGCTTTACATACCATAGAATTTGGAAATTTTTGCCAAGGTTTTATTTTCATGAAACTTTGCAGGTGCTAAGTTTTGTGAAAATAAAACTCTTGGCAAAATGGCAAAATTACTGTCGTTCAATTTTTGACACTGCAAATATGCCTTTTAAAGGGTTCCCACAAGCTTTGGAAATTAGGGAAAACCTGGAAAATCACTAAAAAAAAGTTCCATGCATGGAATTTTGTGAAATAATTTGACAAAACCACCAGTAGCCAGAAAACTAGCTGTCAGACACTTGTGTGTCCGACAGCTAGTTTTCTGGCTACTGGTGGTTTCAAGTCTTTACTTTATTTCAAAATGCATGCATGGTCTACAAGTAGGCTGTTTTTGCTGCATTTCGCATATATTCTCAGTGTGGTGAAGTTGCTGCTTAAAAGGGAAGTTGAAGGCCATGCATTAAATAGTCATGGAAATTAAATTTTTGATCATGGAAAATCATGGAATTGTGTTCTTGAATTTCTGTGGGAACCTTGCTTTTAATGCTATTTCTTGTAAGAATTTCCTAATTTACAGTAAATGGGTGAGTGACTTGTATTACTGATATTTTGTTTCATACAGGTCAGCCGCCAAAGGGACCTAGCCTTGTACCTTAGCAACCTGCCTGGCAACACAACACAACAGAAAGTAGAAGCACTATTAGAGATGGAAGCAGATTGTAATCTGGATGAGGCTTGTCTCATGAAGGTTTGTAGGTCAATAGGTGAATATAAGAATCTATCATAAGTGTGAGGGTAGGATAGAAAAATCGTCCCAAGGATCGCTGTTTGGCATCATGAGGCTTGCTGAGTGATGGCAAACGATGATCCCGAGGGACGGGTTTTTCTATCCTACCCTCACATGAATAATGGATTCTTTTTCTTGCTAACCACTGGGTTTATTTATTTCTTTATCTATTTTAAAATAAGCTTCCAGAAGTCCCTGAATACGCTAAGATGCAATTTCACATGATGACTTTACTTGAAGTCTTGGGAATGATAACATGGGTAAGATAAGATTTTCTATCCCAGGGTAAAATCTCAGATATCCTTATCTGGTGTGCAAGAAATAAGAATCTATCATGAGTGTGAGAGTTGGACAATAGAAAAATCTGTCCCGAGAATAAGTTTAGAGTATCCAAAAGGCATGCACAAACCAGGCTTTAATAAACAAAACTGTGTCACTATTTTGACAATTGGCAAGATTTTCTCCCATGATCAGTATAAAAGGCCAGTCCATACTTCCGAGTATCAGTTTCAAAATGAACGTTCCTCGTATAGCAGCTGTAGTATTGATCTTGCAACTTGAGTGTCGAATACAGCTGCTTACATAGCTAGAAGAAAACTGCTAACAAAAAGTAGAGAATTCCTGGCCCCCATGCGTGGATACAGAAAGTTTTGTCAGAGTGGGTTCAACACTGACAAGGTATTTCCTTTTTTTTTTTAGTTGATGGGATGAAGAGAGGATCAAAATGCCACTAAAAGTGGGCATCATCGGCCTGCCAGCAAAATGCCATTGAAATGGCGTTTCTCTGGCGTGCTGATAATGGCCCACCATTGAATGCTAGCTTGGTAGCTTTGTGATTTTTAGGGGATCCGGATCAATATTGCTACAAAATCCTATATTTTTGTGACTTTTAAGGAGGGGGGTCCAGACCCCCTGTCCCCCCCCCCCCCCCCCCCCCCCCCTCTGGATCCACACATGAAAATAACCAGCCAGGAGTCACTGACAGATCCTGATTATGCTCCTGAATCTGCTAGATCTGTTTTACTTTTGTGACTGACTCACCAGGGCTTCCAGCAATTTTGGGAAAAGGCCCCTGGCCAATATTTGGAAAAATAAACGACTTAACATCAAAATTGGGAAAATTAATGGCATAGAACATAACAAGGGTAGAAATATATCCTCGAAATCAAGTCATTTTAGATTGTATTATGCCAAGTATACCACTTAAGCACCATACTAATTACTAAACATACATATTTTTTTTTACTTTTCTTTATTTGGGAAAAACGGACATGGTATTGGGAAAAGTGGCTATTTTCGGTTGGGAATGGGGCCGAAATTCGGCCCCTAGAGAAGGGCAGAAAATGCCCTGCTCACATGCATGTGACAGGATAGTTACCCTTAGGGGATCTACTTCTGCTATCTCTTCCTTGGTTTATTGCTTATCTTACTCTCACAAATCCCCTAGAATGAGTTAAGAGTACCTATGACCGCCTAAGAATGTCTCCAAATCAATGACAATTCAGTTATGATATCTAAGGATGCATTAGAGTTTTGTTTCTAATCAAGTGTGACTTTTTGGAATCAGGAATTGTGGCCAAAGTTTTGAACAGATCATAAATTTTGCCAGGAATTCCCGGTGGACTAAAGAATAGCAATAATTGACTACTGACTAACTGATTCTGCTAAGATCTTTACAAAATGATTACATTTTAGCTACAACTATTCAATAAATTGTCAATTTGTGGGATTTTTAGTCTGTCTGGAATAGGGGTGCTATGGATATGTAATGAGTATGCTAGATGTTCTGAAATTTCTAACACTATTTAGCTGCCAAAAAGGCCTCTAACATCAGTGCATTCCCAGATCAGGCTGCTTCTGAAGAAGCAGTCTGATCAGTGTCTTCCCTGTTTGCTATTCTTACGTGGGTCATCCAATAAGTTCTGACAATGGTCTCATATCTCAGAAACTGTTATTGAAATCAAAATTCTATTACCCATTGCATGTGGCCATGGGTGTTGCCTATTCATGTTTGAAATATGGAATTTTTATCACAACCTGATCTTATGGTATACAAATTTGAAAACAACACTGTGAAAGCACATGGCCGCGAAAAATCACGTTTTTAACAACTTTTTGCTGGGGGTAGTTTTAGATAAAGATGAAGTTTGTATCTTTGGAAAGTTAGATTAGTGTTTGGTGATGTTGTCTGACTACACAATTGACCCATAAAAGCAAATCCTATAATGACATTAACCTAGTTGCTTTGAATGTTCTTGGTTGCTAGGCAACAACAGAACATTACATTTTTGCCCCAATTTAAGCGTTAATTATAAAATAGTATATTTTGAACGCTTAAAAAAGCCATTATAGCGATCAAATTGCATATTTATAGATACATGTTTCGATTAATATGTTCTATAGTCTTCTTAACGCAAAGAAAATAATAACTTTCAATAAATGCTATATACCAAATATAATACACTATTAGTACAACCCATTTTTAAGTAAAATTTTTCTTGCAAAATCGGTGATATGTCATAATCAAAACCCTGCAAGCACCACACTCGCAAGCTAAACCATTATCTATGGCGTTTAGAATCAACATACATAATGTCTTTATTTATCTATATAAAACGTTTTAAAGAGGAGTTTGTAATTTCTTAGAAATTTGGGCATGTATACCGCATATAGTGTCCCGTCCATGGTCCTTTACCTTGTGTTCTTTAGTTGCCTAGCAACATGGAAAATATTCGAATAGGTGATTCAATTCGCTATATTCTAAATAACATGTAAAGGTTATTGAAACACGTCCTAGAGAAATAGGTTTTGTTTTATGAAGACATTGTCAGAATTTATTGGATGACCCTCGTACAAGCATTTTGTGAATTCCAGCCCTGATAACTAACATTTAATTTGAGAACAGAAAGAGTAAAGTGTTTAAAATATTAGAACATTTGAGCCGCGACATGAGATTTCCAACAATGTGGTATGTGCAACCAGCAAAGGCTCAGACCAGCCTGTGCATGGGCACAGTCTGATCAGAGCCTTTGCTAGTGGCTTGAATATTCTATGAGTGTTAAGCTACTGACTGAACATCATTTGGAGTTCATAGACTTGAAAGGAGGCTGCACAGGCTCGTCTTGAGTCTACACTTGTCAAAATGCCACATTGTTGGAAATCACATGTCGCGGCTCATTTACCATATCAAAACCTAATGAAATGGTTCATATATTATAGGACCCTGTTACCAGGTCTATCAATGGAATTGGTTGGGTTGTGATGGTTGATCAAGAATCTGTACAGAAAGCTGTGGATTACTTCAACAGTGGAGAGGTATGATACAATTAAACTTCAATGGCTCAAACTCTGATGGCTCATTCACCTGGGCTGGCTAGAACTTTCATTATGGTCCCTACAGGTCACTTTATGCATTATTAACCCTGGATGGCTGGAACTACTCTTGGCTAGAACTATTTTTATGGTCCCAAGTCTGTTCGAGCCATCGAAGTTCTACTGTATTTAACCCCTTTCAGACCAATGGAATTTTCCATAAAGCTACCCGACAATGAAGTCAGGATAGTCCATTGTATATAGTAAGGGTCACAGGTTCTTATTTCCAAAAGTTAATTTTTGTTTTCTCTGAATGTCGATTTATTATTTAATAGCAAACAGTGCAGACCCCGATGAAATGTCCCATTATGAGGCATTTCATTTTTGGTCTTCATTGTTTCCCAAAGTACTATTTTGGAGTTACCGGTCAGCAAAGGTTTACCTATTTGTATCCTAGGTTATTTCTTTATACCCCCAGCAAACTTTGTTTCTGATGGGTATACTGTTTTCACGTTGTCCGTGCGTGCGTCCGTGCGTGCGTCCGTCCGTAACGTTTTGTTTTCTTAATATCTTGAAGAGTCATTGCTGGATTTTCATCAAACTTTGCAAACATGTTCATATATGCAAGACAAATAATTTAGACAAAAAAGTAAGGGCCAGGGGCCAATTCTATTAGAGAAATTTCCCTTTGTAGTTCTAAACGGCTTTTTATATAGGGTTTTATGCTTATGCTATTATAGGCCATACACTGGCCGATCAACTACTACCACAGCTTTGGATTGAACAATTTGATACTTTGCCTGTACATTGTAGACACACTGAACATATGCATGAAGGAGTTTGGTTCAGAAAAAAAAAATTGACAAAGGACAGCTGTGAGAACTTAGAATTTTTTTCCCTAATAAGGCTTTTGTATATGCATAGATAGTGCCTTCATGGGCCGATCAACTCCTACTACAGCTTTTGATGGAACAATTTGATACTTTTCCAGCACAATGTAGACACATTTAACATATGCATGAAGGAGTTTATAATTTTTGTTTTCACAGATTCTACTGAAATATTCTTTTCAAAACTAAGGTCTGCTGGGTTGAACTATAACTTGCCAAGTTTATTCACTGACTCTTACTGTGCGGGGGGTATCTAATAAGCATTGCTTATTGACTTTTTTCATTTATCCTTGGTTATAAATTGCTTTTATGGGGGCTATAGATTTTCTTGAAAACTTACTTTTGTCCGTTTGTCCGACCGTCTGTCCGTACATGCCTACGATACATTATGAGGTCCACAATCTTTACAGCCGTGTTCCGTGTTTAGTGAGGTAAGGGTTAGGTTAGGGTTAGTACAGTATGGTGTTATGGGGTTAAAATGTGCTTGTGGGGTTAACCTCATAAGGTTAACTCCATCAATTTGCAATGGCCAGGGACCATTAGAAACCTCAGAATGTACGTCCTGTAAGAATGTCTGTCCGTCTGTATGTGCGTCAGTGCTACTGATATGGATTTGTGGGCCTGTTTAGTTCTCTGGAGATCGACAAGGGGCCATTTCTTAACAAGGGGTCATGACCCTCTGTAAGTTTCTGTAAGTTGCCTCAAATGATTCAGGGGACCTCAGGGGAGGTAATAAAATAAACTTCTAAAAAAGGGCCATTTTATGTCTATAGTGATGGACGTCCAAACTGATAATGGCCTGTAGTAATTTGTCAGTCTGATATGAACGGGCCAATTTGGAGCTAAACTGGCCCGTTATTTTGGACACTTGGCCCCTTATTAATGGCCCTTTATAAACTGGCCCGATATTCAATATTTGGCGTATGTCTGTCCGTCCGTCAGTGCATTGTTTTCACTCTCTGCTGGGAGCATTTTTTAACCAATTTTCTTCAAAATTGCTGTGAGAGATGATATTGGCATGGAGTGTCCTGGGATTGCAGATGGGTAAATTCTGGCAAATAAGTACAGAATTACGGCCCTTGATTGACGTTAGAAATTGGTTTTCACTCTCTATCTTTGGCATTCCTTTACCGCTTTTTCTTCAAGATTGGTATGAGAGTTTATATTGGGAAGGAGTGTCCTGGTATTGCAGATGGGTAAATTTTGGCAGTTATAGCCCTTGATTGACATTAGAAACATTGAAAATATCCCATGGCGGGGTATGTTGCATGCCTTCAGTGCTTTTATTTTAGTCTCTAATTGTGGGTCATCCATAACAGGAAATTCAGGGTTCGCACAGGCTTGAAAAGTACTTGAATATACAGGACTGTCTTGAAAAGTCCTTGAAAATGAAATTTGCCTTGAAAAGTACTTGAAAAACACTCAAAGGCATTGAAAAGTCCTTGAATTTTACCATCTGCAAGAGGATTCAACACTACTTTCTGCGGCCTAGATCAATATAAAATTGTGGTGCCTTTTGGTGCAGCATACTGCACCAAATAAAGGCACCATAATTTTACATTGATTAGATTTTCTAAAACTAATATCTTTAATAATGGACTCTAGCATTTCAGAAGTAGAATTTGAACATGTAAACCAGTATTTTTTTCATAAGTTTTCAGTCCTAGAAAACAGTAGGAAAGTATTTTGGAAGTCCTTGAAAAGTCCTTGAATTTTACATGACCTTGCCTGTATGAACCCTGGAATTAAAGGCATGCCTGAAGCATGAGTTATCTATTCAGTTGAGACTTAACCATGAAATGTATGTAAAAGGGCAATGATCAGGAATTGATACAATCAAGCATCACACCTGACCCTGGATACCAATGGAAAAGTGTTTCATACTGTATATACCATGTACAAATCGGGAGCACAACGGCTCAGTGGTAGAGTGCTTGACGCGAGACCGAGGGGCCGCGGGTTCGAGCCTCACCAGCCTCACTGGGTTGTGGTCCTTGAGCAAGACACATTTATCCTAGCTAAGTGCTGGTTCAACCCAGGAAGACCCATCCCTGTTTAACTGAAAGATTGTTGATGGGACGTAAAGAATCAAATCAAACAAACAAACAAAACCATGTACAAATCTACAGGTCAACCTCGTTATCTCAAAGTCCAAGGGAATGGAAAAAATACTTCGAGTTATCCGAAGTTCGACATAGCCAAAATGTGACGTCACTAAAATACAGTATACATGTTGAATTATGTTGAACCAGATTTCCTACGATATACATTTGCAGTACAGACGTAGTAAAACTGTTTCTACTCAAAAGTGGAAAAGAAAAATCTTTTGAGTTGTTTAATTTCCATTTTAATTACAAAATAAAATAAAATAAGCAAACATCAAACAAAACAAGTTAATATCTCCATATACGAGAGCATATAGATAGCTAAAAACGGAGATCATTGCAGCACACTTCACTGAAAAAAACGTCAATTTTGTCGGAGCAGAACCACAGATATTCTAGCTGAATCAAATTAGGCTGCACTCTTGCATATATGCAGTCTAATAAGAGTCTGCACGTGAAGAAATATTACACCCTGTAATATCGAAATATCTCACAGCAAAGACTGCTCAGACAGTGCAAATGCATCAGCTGTGTATGTCTTTGCTGGCCGCAATTGTAAATTGAAGACGGTTGTGGCTTCTGTTCAAACAAAAATGTCTCGTCTAGCACAAATTCAATAAAGCCAGCTGATTTTGAGATGTTTGTGAAAAAAATAAAGACTGTTGAAACCATCTATCATCAAAGGACGCCGATTAAGTCATTAATTTGAAAGGGACCGCTAATTTTCTGATGCTCCAATCGAACACACCTGAGTGGTCACGTCAAGGTCAATTGGGTCAATTATCTACACAAACAGCTGATCAACTAACAATGGCCACATCACACGCTATAACTAAATGGCGATTACTTGCAACATTGGATTAATTGGGCTGAAATTAAGGCTATTGTTCGATCAATCAGGTAAATTATTTTGTTTGTCATTCGGACCGTTTCACTTTTTGACCACTTCGATACAAGCAGTGGTAAACAAAGGGAAAATTGACATTAAGGAATGAAAAATCGCTTCGAAATAGCCGAGTTTTCATGATAACCGAGTTTGACATAAGCAAGGTCGAATTACAATGCAATATAGGGGAAAAATTCGGGAATGGATGATCACTTCGACATAGGCCGTGTATTCGAGATAGGCAAGTTTGACATAACGAGGTTGACCTGTATTTTAAAAATTATGTTTAAACCAAAGCATTCTTATTGTCAAGCCATAGGTACAAATAATCACATGTTTTAATCAGTGTTTTGGGTGGCTGAACTCAAAAGAAATGTGTCATTGAGACAGAGCTTTTGAGTATCAACAACATATGCTTTGGTTGAAAAATAAGAAAGAAAAATCAATTATGAATTCTTATCTGGAGGCCTTCATCTTTTGTATTGATTTTATCAGTCACCTCTGATAATAACTGCATTGTTGTACACTGATCTGATAAACGCTGCTATCTCACAGCATGTGCCTTTATCAGGTCACCATGACGTTGGACTTTTTGAATGACGTCGCTAATGACACTGAATCAACGCAAAAATCGAAAATTACATCATAATCGTTAGTTTGAAGAGTGAAACAGTGAATTAACTGATAAATAGAATACCAGGTTCGCGTCTTTTGATATCAAGTTTACCAGGCTCGGCTTAGAGAATGCATGTCGAATCGCTCGGCAAGCCCCGTAATGTCAACAAGCATTCAGGAAATCTTGCCTGGTTAACTTGATATCAAAAGACACTCACCTAGTATTCTCTATATACAGGCCAAGAGTTAAAACAAACTTTTTAAATGTTTGCAGGCTAAAGTATTTTGGCAAGCCTTCATGATATCAAGACTTAAAGCGTTTTATGCAACCTGTTTCAATGTTTGCAGGCTAAAGTATTTGGTCAAGCCTTTATGATATCTCAAGACTGAATGTGTTATATACAACCTGTTTCAATGTTTGCAGGCTAAAGTATTTGGTCAAGCCTTCATGATATCAAGACTTAATGTGTTATATACAACCTGTTTCAATGTTTGCAGGCTAAAGTATTTGGTCAAGCCTTCATGATATCAAGACTTAATGTGTTTTATACAACCTGTTTCAATGTTTGCAGGCTAAAGTATTTGGTCAAGCCTTCATGATATCAAGACTTAACGTGTTTTATACAACCTGTTTCAATTTTTGCAGGCTAAAGTATTTGGCCAAGCCTTCATGATTTCAAGACTTAATGTGAAGATTGATGATACAGAAAATACAGAAGTTGAAAAGAAAGCTGAGTAAGTAAATTGTCCATTTGAGCGTAAAATTGTACATATTTTCTACCTTATCAGTTAAAGCATGTGTTTTGGGTGCTCAAAAGAACTGTCTCGTTGAGACAGTTCTTTTGAGTACCCACAACATAAATTTGGTTGAGAAATAAGAAAAATAATTTTCAATTACACATTCTTATTTGGAGGGGCTAGGCCTGTTGTAACATTCCTTTAACCCCAAGACAGTATTTAAAATTTTGCACATTTTATTTAAATAATTTAATACTTATCAGTTAAAACATGTGTTTTGGGTGCTTATTGAGACTTTGAGTACTCACAACATAATTTGTTTAAAGGAGAAAAATAATTTTCAGTTAATAATAATATGCACTTTTATTTGGAGGCTGTCAAGCCTTTGTTAATTAATGGAATCTGTCATGATCCTGTTTGGTACAAAAAATACTGGCTTGTTCATTATGTGTGTTAGCCCATGAAATAAAATGAATGATCTTACATTTGTGCTCATTTTTTTTTTTGATTCATTAAACATGTCAAAGAAGAGTTAAAATGCAAGGCTTTGCAGAGCATTTATCACTTTTTCACAAACAAGTTTATATTATATGGCTTTTTTGCAACAAGTTTGATAAAACAATAATATAGAAACATGGATGTTTGATTCTAATTTCTATATGACCATAAAACTACTGTAACTTTTAAAGCATGTTTTCTTATTAAGGAGGAGGAGTGTAAGGGTGTGATAGAAAAATCCGTCCTGAGGATCACCGTTTGGCATCACGAGGCTTGCAGAGTGATGACAAACGGTGATTCCGTGGGACTGATTTTTTCTAGCCTACCCTCACACGAATGATAGATTGTTTTTCTTGCTCACCACTGTTTTTTTTTATTTTAAAATAAGCTTCCAGAAGTCCCTGAATATGTTAAGGTACAATTGCACATGATGATGTCACTTAAACATAACAATGACGTCACTTGACGACCATGTGTGCAAGTTCCAATACAACCTATGTATATAGCCCTCACGTGACAGCCTGGGTAAGATAAGATTTTCTATCCCAGGGTAAAATCTCAGATATTCTTATCCGGTGTGCAAGAATATAGGAGTAGCCATGTAACTAAGCTTGATCCCAGCTCCTCCAGTCTGTCTGATGAGACTCTTTGCCATGACCCTGCATCCATTTGACCATATAGCTGTTGGTGGGATTTAAGAGCAATTCTCTGTAACCACTTAAATTTTTACATAGGGTCATGGCACGCATAGTCACCGATTTTGCTGAAACTTTCCTATCTTGGTCATGGTGACCCAAAACCAAGTAATCAAGATTCCTTTTATCCATATGCATGCCCGTTGCCATGGAAACGGCATGTGAACATTTTGCCTAAAATAGTGACAAAAATTCACTTAAAATTGATGGATTTCCAAACAAAACTATCACTTTAGAATAAACCAAACGCCACAAATGACCCGTATGTATGACTATACTACACATCCTGGCTGGAAATAAATAATCAAAATTACATTTGGAAAACCTTGGTTTTTATCCATGCTCTGCAAAGTGGGTGGGGTTTCAGAAATTTGACAAAGGTGATTTTTGAGCATTTTCAAAGGACATTTTCATATCGAGTGCGGTCGGTTACAAATATACCGGCATATTCCAGAAATAGAACAAGGTTTCCTAAATTGATATATGAAAAGACATATTTGGGAAAGTATGGTTCCTGAAGCGTTACCATAGCAACAATCAGTGTACCGTCACAAAAAGCTAATTTATCTGTGACTGTATTTCTGATCTCATAAAAATCTGCCGAAGGGACATATTTGATTTTTAATGAGGAAATATGTTCCTTATCAAGATAATGTACCGAAAATAATATATTATGTTGTAATTGACCTGCTAAAGGTCAAGGTCAAGGTCACAGAAGCAGGAAATTTACTTAAAATGAGCAATTTTCGCACATATTTAAGTCTATTTCTCCATTATTTGATGTAACTTGGTTTGTATATTTAATCTTCTTATACGCAGCTACACTGCCTTTTAAAATGAAATACTTTTATCCTCCATATTACTTTAAGGTCAAGGTCAAGGTCAATGAAATTTAATATTTTTGGTTTTAAATTGGAAATATTGACAATATTCGTTAACCAATTTCTTTAATTCAGTTATATTTAGCTTCTTCCTTCAAAAATATGCTGCACATTATAACATTGTTAAAATTACTTGGCAACATGGCTTAATTATCAGTTTGAAGGTCAAGGTCACATAAGCCAGAAATAACCAAAAAATGAGCGTTTTTTGCACATATTTAAGTCTATTTTTCCATTATTTGATGTGTTTTGGTAAGTATATTTAACCTTTACATAAGCAACTACAAAGCCTTTTAACTGAAATAATTTTATCCTCCAAATTACTTCAAGTTCAAGGTCAAGGTCACTAAAACTTAAATATTTTGGCTGTAAATCGGAAATATTTACACTATTTGTAAACAGATTTCTTTATTTCGAATATGTTGAATTTCTTGCATTAGAAATATGTTGCACGGTATAACATTGTTAAAATAATATGACAATATGCCTTAATTATCATTTTAAATGTCAAGGTCAAGGTCAAAGAGTCAAGAAATTGGCATAAATTGGGGGATTTTTCGCACATAATATATTTGGTCATAAATTGGAGAAAATGACAATATTTGTTAGCCAATTCCTTTATTTCAGTTATGTTAAGCTTCTTCCTTTTGAAATATGCTCTGCAGTATAGCATTTGTTAAGATATCATGACAATAGGCCTTAAATAGAAATTTGAGGGACAAGGTCAAGGTCACGGAATAAATAAATTGACATAAAATGAGCGATTTTCGCCCATATTTAAGGTTATCTCTCAATAATTTGGTGTGATTTGGTTTATATACATGATCCTTATCTACACAGCTACAATGCATTTTAATCTGAAATAGTTAAATCATCCAGATACCTTCAAGGTCAAGGTCAAGCTACTGAAACTTAAAATATTTTTGGACATAAATTGGAAAAATTACAGTATTTGATAACCGATTTCTTTATTTCAATTACGTTTAGCTTCTTTCTTCAGAAATATCTTTCTTTTTCTTTTTATGGTTTGTCTTTCTATTTTAAGAAACATATTTTCACAACAGCAGCTATAGACAACATAGATCATAACCCAAAAATACAACAGTCACCGCTTCTTTGCATGGGACAAGTATCTTATCAGGTTACAGTCTGTAGTCTCTACAAACTTTACAAAATAGTTGAAAAAGTAGGATATAATATGGATGTAAATGAGGAAATAAGTTCATCATTAAGATAATGTACCGAAAATAACATATTATGTTGTAAGTGACCTGCTAAAGGTCAATGCCATAGAAGCAAGAAATTGACTTAAAATGAGCAATTTTTGCACATATTTAAGTCTATTTCTCCATTATTTGACGTGACTTGGTTTGAATATTTAATCTTCTTATACGCAGCTACACTGCCGTTTAAATGAAATAATTTAATCCTCCATATTACTTCAAGGTGAAGGTCAATGAAAATTTAATATTTTTGGTTTAAAATTGGAAATATTGACAATATTTGTCAACAAATTTCTTTAATTCAGTTATGTTTAGCTTCTTCCTTTAGAAATATGCTGCACAGTATAAGATTAGTAAAATAACGTGACACTATGCCTTAATTATCAGTTTGAAGGTCAAGGTCACAGAAACCAGAAATTACCATAAAATGAGCGATTTTCACACATATTTAAGTCTATTTTTCGAGTATTGATGTGATTTGGTTTGTATATTTAATCTTTAGAACAGCAACCACAATGCCTTTAAATCTGAAATAATTTTATCTTCCATATCATTTCAAGGTCAAGGTTAAGGTCACTGAAATTGTCATATTTTTGGTTGTAATATGGACATGTTGACAATATATGTTAACCAATTTATTTATTTCCGTTATGTTCAGATTATTTCTTTAGAAATATGCCGCACAGTATAACATTGTTTAAATAACATGACAAATTGCTTTAATTATGAAGTTGACTGTCAAGGTCATGGTCACAGAAGCCAGAAATTACCGTAAGATGAGCGCTTTTAGCTTATGTTTAAGTTTTTTTTTCTCTATTATTTGATGTGATTTGGTTGTATATATAATTTTATATACTCAACTACAATGGCATTAAAGCTGAAATAATTAAATCCTCCACATTACTTCAAGATCAAGGTCAAGGTCAATGAAATTTTTATATTTTTGCTTTTAAATTGGAAATATTGACAATATTTGTTAACCCATTTTTTGTTTCAGTTATGTTCCGATTATTTCTAAAATTCTTATTCTGACAGTTTATTTTTTCATATATCAAGGGAAACATGACGCCATAAGCCACATCACTTGTGATTGGTCAACATAGCAGCTAAAATTTGTAACTTATACCTTCTTCTTGATGTGTTTAAGTAGAACAGGTAGACAAGAATCTGATTACCATTAAAAAAGGAATTGAGAGAACCATTTTTTAATTGTCAGTACATTCAGATATCATCTTTTACGACTACGCTGAAAATGATGATATAAATCCCCAGATAAAATTGTTGACTACAGTTAATTATCTCCTAATCAGCGGACAAAGTTTTAAGCCCCTAAAAGAGTTTGAAAGAGATTACATATTTTTTAATTAACCAAACCCCTAACTGGGATACAAGTCATAAACATACAAACAATATAAACCTGAAACAAACATACTGAGGAATATTTCAAAGTTTATTATATGATGTCGAGACTGGGAGTGATATACAAATGTATCACCTTGTATTAAAATTGATTAACCACTTGTGGTTTACACATTTGGTCAATGTCAATTTAATATGATAGATGTCCATAACAGCATTAAAGGAGCTTACATGAGTGCTCATTTTTAAATCAATTTATTAAAAAAGTTAGGGAAAAGGGATCAACTGTGAGATTTGTAAACATTCTATACCTTTTCACTAAAATTAAAGAAATTCATTGGCATAGAAGCATCAATGTTAGATTCAGTTTATCACATGCCTATGAAATTACCCAAAATCTTATTTTTGAGGTGAAACCGTCATTACATTATGCTAATAAATCTGTAAACCACTGGTGGTTTATCAATTTTATTGCATAGCGTTATAACACTCCTGGCAGAATTAGTGTGATAGATTGCAAAAATCTCGGACAAATAAAATTGTTTAGTTTGAGAAGCATTTTTGCTATGTATACCAAGAGTGAATATCAAACAATATCACACTAAATTACGGATTAAAGAACATAACTATTGTGGAGATGGCTGAATTTATATTAAATCTAGCTTATGACCTATTTCAGACACATAGTCATATTTTACCAGTATTGTACTATGCCTGATATTTCCAAAGCAAAAGCTAGGCATAACTAGAATAAGGATGCTGTCAATTTTTCCTTTTTATGACAAATTACATTAAAACTTCAGTAAATTTGACCTTGAAATTATGTGGAGGATAAAATTATTTCCATTCAAAAAAAGTAAGAAAGAGGGCAAAGATCAGGAATCGATACAATCAAGCCAAAGCTTCAGGCCCCTACCATCTCATCAATAGATAAGTCTTTAAGTCGGAACCGTCATAGAGTCTGAAGTCCAGCCCACCAGTTTGCAATTAAAGAGGAAAGCAAAGTTGCCAACCGTGATTGGGTTGATCACCAAGTATGCAGTCTGCTGCGATACATTAATGTTATAGCCAATATTTTATGATGGGAAATTATTTTAATGAACTGCGCTGAAAAATAATTAGAGCCAACAATCTTCTTTAATTTAACCACCAAATCACCATATAATTCAGGTTCCGAAAGTCCTTGGCGCAAGAGAAATTTAAATCCAATTTGGAAATTTAGATATCAAATCAAAGTATTGTCTATAAAATTTAGAAAAGGTTTTGCAAAGTTTATGATACCGATAGCATTGTTTAAGAAGTTTCTAAGTTAACAATTTATTGTGAGTGTTGAAGTCAGCAACATGGCTAGATGCTCTTGCAAAACGAATGAGTTGAGAGATATAGACTTCATAGGATGTAGATAGAGGAACATCACCATCTAAAAATGGGAAAATGACAATTTCAAAATCAAAGTTTATCATAGATTTTGGTAGGAACAATATTATTAGAAATTGACAAATGCAAGTCTAAAACGCGGATTCGGTATCAGAGGTATTAGCTTTATTAAGTTGGAGCTCTGAAGGGTATATTTGACTAATCATAGTGTCAAAATAAACATTATCAATGTTAAAAATATCTTCCAAATATTTGGATGTAGTGTAAAAGGCATCTATAATATCAGCCTGCTTATCATCAGGAAGAGACATCATAAAGTCCCTTTCATAACAAAGGCTAGTTGTGTAGATGACAAAGATACAAATCAAATCAAACCAAATTATGGAGAGATGGGCTAAAATATGGGCAAAAATCGCTCACTAAGGTCAATTTATTTATTCTGTGACCTTGACCTTGAACCTCAAATTCCCATTTAAGGCCTATTGTCATGATATCTTAACAAATGCTATACTGCACAGCATATTTCTTAAGGAAGAAGTTTAACATAGCTGAAATAAAGAAATTGGTTAACAAATATTGTCAATTTCTCCAATTTATGCCCAAAGTTATTATGTGTAAAAATCCCCAAATTTATGCCAATTTCTTGACTCTTTGACCTTGACATTTAAAATGATAATTCAGGCATATTGTCATGTTATTTTGACAATGTTATACCGTGCAGCATATTTCTAAAGTAAACAGTTCAACATACCCAAAATAAAAAATCGGTTTGAAAATAGTGTCAATATTTCCAATTTACAGTCAAAAATATTAAAGTTTTAGTGACCTTGACCTTGACCTTGAAGTAATATGGAGGATAAAATCATTTCAGTTTAAAACGCATAGTAGTTGCCTATGGAAAGATTACATATAAAAACCAAACCCCGTCAAATAATGGAGAAATAGACATAAATATGTGCGAAAATCGCTCGTTTTATGGTAATTTCTGGCTTCTGTGACCTTGACCTTGACCTTCAAACTGATAATTAAGGCATATTGTCACGTTATTTTAACAAAGTGATAATGTGCAGCATATTTCTAAAGAAAGAAGCTAAATATAACTGAATTAAAGGAATTGGTTAACGAATATTGTCAATATTTCCAATTTAAAACCAAAAGTATTAAAATATCATTTACCTTGACCTTGAAGTAGTATGGAGGATAAAATTATTTCCATTTAAAAAACAGTGTAGCTGTGTATAAGGAGACTAAATTTACAAACCAAGTTATATCAAATAATGGAGAAATAGACTTAAATATGTGCGTAAATTGCTCATTTTAATTCAATTTCTTGCTTCTGTGACCTTGACCTTGACCTTTAGCAGGTCAATTACAACATAATATGTAATTTCCGGTACATTATTTCAATAAGGAACATATTTCCTCATTTAAAAATCAAATATGTCCCTTCAGCAGATTTTTATGAGATCAGAAATACAGTCACAGATAAATTAGCTTTTTGTGACGGTACACTGATTGTTGCTATGGTAACGCTTCAGGAACCATACTTTCCCAAACATGTCTTTTCATATGTCAATTTAGGAAACCTTGTTCTATTTCTGGAATATACCGGTATATTTGTAACCGACCGCACTCGATATGAAAATGTCCTTTAAAAATGCTCAAAAATCACCTTTGTAAAATTTCTGAAACCCCACCCACTTTGCAGAGCATGGATAAAAACCGAGGTTTTCCAAATGTAATTTTGATTATTTATTTCCAGCCAGGATGTGTTGTATATTCATACATATGGGTCATTTGTGGCGTTTGGTTTAATTTAAAGTGATAGTTCCGTTTGGAAATCCATCAATTTTAAGTGAATTTTTGTCACTATTTTAGCCAAAATGTTCACATGCTGTTTCCATGGCAACGGGCATGCATATGGATAAAAGGAATGTTGATTGCTTGGTTTTGGGTCACCATGACCAAGATAGGAAAGTTTCAGCAAAATCGGTGACTATGCGTGGCACAACTTTTTAAGTGGTTACAGAGAATTGCTCTTAAATACAAACACACTCATTTGTCATGACATGAGCCGCCACATAGCTAAGCCTCAGATCACCTTGCGCATACATCTCATCAGAGCATTTACTAATTGCTTGAATATTCTATGAGGGTTAACCTACTGACTGAACAGCATTTGGTGATCAGGAAATACCACAATCACAAACCACAGACAACCCCATGGCACCGTCAGGAAGAGCCACTCAACCATCACGAGACACCAGGAAGACAAATTAAGCACAGCAACCAGCTCTCTCTTCCCCATCAAGATGATTGCAATACTAGAATGGACATAAAGTAACGTACAACAAAACCTAGAACAATTACAGACTTCCACAATGGGAGTAACAATAAACAAAAGTCAACAACAACAGAACCACCGCCTTAGAACAGACAGCAGCCTAAACCATCGGGGGGCTTAAATGCATTTTACAGGTACCAAATCTTCACCCTAGATTCAGCTGTTGTTGAAGTACAAGAAATGTTCAGCTCCCACTGAGGCCTGCAATGTATCATCATGGAGAAACGCTCTAATCTAAATGCCACATTGCTGGAAATCATGTCATGGCTCATGTAGTTTTGTATCATGGTTCTCTTAGATTAAAATCACCATTTCTAATCAGCCGTTAGCATTATAGATGAAAAAGTAGTCTGTACAGGTAAAACCTGTCTTAAGCGGCCATTCAAAAAGAAGACCAAAATTGGTTTTCAAGACCGATTACTGCTAATGCAGGTCAAAAGTATTGCAGAATGCTCCAAGAGGAGCATTCTGCAATATTTTCAACCTTCATTAAGCTACCATTTGTCTTTAAGATCTTTGTTTTGTCTATTATTGAGTGGCCACTTAAGACAAGTTTTACTGTACAGGTAAAATGTTGGCAGTAATGGTTTCTTGCTGCAGGAGGTACCAGTAATGGCTTGTGTTACATTAGGTATCACATAAAGAAAATATAAGAAAACTGTTTATCACATGATATGAGCCGTGACACGTGATTACCAGCAATGTGGCATTTGGATAAGAGTAGACTCAAACAGGCCTGTGCAGCTTCCTTTTAAGCTTAGAAACTCCAAATGATGTTCAGTCAGTAGCTTAACACTCATAGAATATTCAAGCAGCCAGCAAGGGCTCTGATCAGACTGCACGTATACGCAGGCTGATCTGAGGCTTTGCTGGTCGCACATACCACATTGATGGAAATATCATGTCGCAGCTCATAAAGCACCAGGGAATAATATATAGCCATGTATTAAAAATAAAAACAAAAGATTAGTGACGTGATAGTGACTTCCATTGTAATTGGGTAAAAGACAGCAAAATATTGAAGTTTTCTTGAAAGTCAAAAAATGTGATTTTTAAGTATTTTCAATTTCATGTGATAAATAGAATCCAATTTTCATGCTCCTGTGTTATTGAATTAAAACTTGTTGCAAAAAAGCGATAAAACCTGGGAATGTCACACATTTTATCACTTTTCCCCAACTGGTTTAATAAATTCAATAAAAGGCAAGCACACATGTTAGATCCTCTATGTATCCATTCCTGATGTTTGCCTTCTTTAGTTTTCATTTATTTTCATTAGAGCTGTCATTGATTGGTCATTTGGTGTATCGATATATCGGTAGGAAATATCGCCATATATCGATACATATCGATATATTGATAATCTTTTAAAAATGTATGAAATGCAACCTTTATGATATGGGTATATAATATATGACAGGTGCATGAAACTTTTGCATTAAACTTGTCTTCTATTGGTTAACTTTTTTATATAACAGCCCTAAATGTCTCGTGCATACAGTCCTGGAGTATGAACGCTTGTTTGAAACCTCCATGATGTAGGCCTCCAGGAAGAAAAATAACACTTCTAGCTTGACCATATATCGTTAAGTATCGATATCCAAATTTCTGTATCAATATGAATATCGCTGCTCTTTTTTATTGATACATCTTCCACATCTTTCAGGGAAGATCGTAAAACGAGACTGAAAATGAGACAAGCAGAAGATACAGCACACAGGACTCTTATAATTAACACTGCAGAGGAGTCATGGAAACGTCATGCTTATAGGCTTGCCCATCCCGCCTATGCTGATGGGAGGATTTGGTGAAGAGATGGCATAATTTGGTGACAAGATTTGAGAATTTGTGGATGAGATGGGAGAATGTGGTGACAAGTTAGAAAAATGAGCCGTGGCATGAGATTTCCAACAATTTGCATTCTGACAAGTGTAGACTTGGACAAGCCTCTGCAGCTTCCCTTTAAGCTTAGAAACTCAAAATGGCGTTCAGTCAGTAGCTTAACAATCTTAGAATACTCAAGCGACAAGCAAAGGCTCTGATCAGACTGCCCATATGTGCAGGCTGATCTGAGACTTTGCTAGTCGCACATACCACATTGTTGGAAATCTCATGCTCTGGCTCAAATAAAATTTGACTTACATTGATTCCCAACTTGTTTAAAAAATTACAAGAGTGCTCATTTATTATAGAATACAAAATGACTCACTTATTATGGAAGTTATTAAACAAGTTGGGAAAATTCATGCAAAACTTACTCATGTAATATCCTTTGAGTGCTCATTTTTTATTGAATTTATTAAACAAGTTGGGGAAAAGCAACAGAATTTGAGACTATGCCGAACTTTTTATCTCTTTTTAGCAAAGATAATAATACAGCTTGGTGATTGTAAGTGATTTCATATCAACATATTCAGGAATTTCTGTGAGTCTATTTAAGTAAAATAATTCTGGTTGGAAACGGAGCAAGATAAAGTTTTTTTGTCTGTTGATGCTTTACATCCAAGTCAACAATTTCTTTTTATGTTGGAATGTTTGTCTTCTCTGGTTGAATCAATACAAGAGAGATAATTAAGTGTCAGTGTCTTTCTCAAGGACACATAACAGCACATCTAGTGGGTCTTAACCCTTAAAGCGCCAAGAAAAAAATGTATCTGAAAATGTTGTCTGCTGAAGTCGTCTGCGGCAAATAATTGCCTAACATTACTGGTGAACAAAGTATAGAAGCAAACAGCACGGACCCAGAACAGACTGCTCCTATAGGAGCAGTCTGCTCTGGGTTCACACTGTTTGCCATAGAGGCTTCTAAAACATTTCAGCAGACGAGAAAAGCACACAACTTTTGTTGTGATTGGCGCGTTAAGGGTTAAAAATCTATATTCCTATCCAAGGACTTACAACACCATTTCTTTCACTGAGGCATAATACATTATTATTAATGTTTTATCAGAAAATACGTAAAGTCTTCATGGGACCACTTTATTGCCCCCTGTAAGGGAGCCATAATCATGGGACCACTTTACTGCCCCCTGTAAGGAAGTCATAATTACCTCATAAAGTTTTGCCTTTAATCTGTCCGAAATAACCATCAGAAGTGGTACCACTTCTCCAATCCCAAGTATACCACTATATCAACTGGGCAACTGCAATTCTTGCTAGATTAAATTTCCGTCATTTATGTGAATGGCGGATAGAAAAATATGTCCCTCAGGATCACCAACTGTGATCACTTGGCAAGTCTTTTGATTCCGAATGGGAATCATCAATAGAACTCATCATTGTGAGGTTTTCTTGCATACCAGAATGGGGTTTCTGCTGTTTTAATCAATGCGAGATGATTCTATTTTAATTCGCTGTACAAACCCATCAGAAATATAAAAATGAAACAGCTGCTAATCGCAAGACTGGTGATGTCATTGCGACATATTCGACATTAAAGTGACATCATCATGTTGTGTCACATCTCAATGTATTCAGGGACTTCTGGATTGTTTTGATGCCCCCAACTTTCGAAAAAGTTGAAGGGGCACATTGCTTTGGGCTTGTCCGTCTGTCTGTGCATCCGTTCAAATTTCATTAAGATAGAGTTTTGAAATTTCACTTAAGGATTCCTCATCAACAAATAATTGATACTTTTTTCAAGTCTGGATTATCTCCCTGTGTGGAGTTATGCCCCTTTTAAAGGGTCATAATGATACTTTGTAATCAAGATATCTCAAAAACTATAACAGCTATGAGCTTCAAACTTGGTCAGCTAATAGAAGATAAAGAGTATATAACCTGGTGAAAATTAAAAAAAAACATCATTTTTTTCAAGTTATTGCCCTTCGCAAATTTTGGCATTGGAAACTTGTAATCAAGATATCTCAAAAATTATTACAGCAAGTAGCTTCAAACTTGGTCAGCTGATAGGAGATAATGAGTAGATAACAAATATTTTGCTAGCCAACCTCCACCCCCATCCCCCTGAACCTGGAGTTGGGGTTAACAGGTCAAAATTCAACTTTTTCAGAACATTGTCATGTTGCATATCAACTTAAAGGGAATCACAATGCGGCAACTCAGTAGCAACTATTTTGCCCGCAGACCCTGGGTGTCAAATGGTCAAAATTAAACTTTAACAGAACATGATCGTGTTGCATATCAAATCAAAGGGCATCACAATGGCAGCAACATGGTGCCAAATGTTTTGCCCATAGACCCCCCTACCTGACCCTGGGGATGCGTTTAAAAGCTTTTTCAGAACAATCTCATGTTGCATATCAAATAACAGGGAAACACAAATGCAGCAGCAATATGGTAGCCCCTCCCCCACCCTGGGGGGTTCAAAAGGTCAAAATTCAACTTATTCAGAACATGAACATGTTGCATATCAAATTAAAGGGAATGGAGCATAAATCACCATGCAAGCACATATTCTCTCCTGTTGGTTGGATTAAAAGGAAAAAAATCTGAATGTGGTCATGTTGCATATCAAATTAAGGGGAAAGAAGTATAGACTTACATAGCAGCAAACACTTTGACCTTACATACACCTCTGACCTCTGGGTCAGGTTTAAGTCAGATACTGAAATTGTACAGAGAAGTTTATTTTTTATTGAACTAACCACTGAAAACTGATTGAATTTTAACTTTGATCTGTATACCCCAGGGGACACATCCGATTCTTGGAATTCTAGTCTAAGAATATATATCTTAGAAGTTCCTGAATGCGCTAAGATGTGACATTACATAATGATGTCACTTTGACATAACAATGTGTGGCAAATTTGCACATTTGTGCAGTCTTGTGTGGGACTTCACTGTCAACCAGTATCTGATTTTCTGACTGAAATAATTATTTTTTTATGAGGAGTGATAACCGATGGGCAAAAATCATCTTAACCCTTAATTTAAAGCGCAAAAAAAAAATTATCTAAAAATGTCGTCTGCTGAGGTCGTCTGCTGCAAATAATTGCGTAGCAGTACTGACAAATTAAGTATAGAAGCAGTACTGACAAATTAAGTATAGAAGCACAACAGCGTGGACCCATAACAGACTGCTCCTATATGAGCAGTCTGATCTGGGTCCACACTGTTTGCCATAGAGGCTTCTTAATCATTTCAGCAGACGAGAAAATCAGAGGACTTTTGTTGCGATTGGCGCATTAAGGGTTATGCTTTACTGCTCACCTGTGCTACATGTAGTAGTTACTGTAGAAAAATCTAATGTGGTGGTTTAACCTTTTCATTTTGATAGATTATCACATTCATATGCTGATTCAATAAGTATGGGTTTGTCCATTTTATATATAAAGGGGTTGCTGGTCAAATTTTTTACAAAAGAATGTATTTCTTCCTGAAAATCATTTTTTATTTCAGCAAACAGTTCAGACCCTGATGAATGCCTTCTTATGCAGCATTTCATCTTGGTTTTGACTGTTTGCCCTAAATATTCTAAAGTTTGTAAATCAGAAATTCCTTGATAAACAGTGCAGACCCTGATCAGACTGCTTTTTCAGAAGAAGCAGTCTGATCAGGGTCTTCCCTGTTTGCTATTCTGACACATTTTGTGAATTCCAGCCCTGAAAACAAAACATTTTATATGAGAACAGGAAGAGAAAAGTGTAAAAAATTTTAGGCGAGAATATTTTTATTAGTTGATTTACGAGAAATTTTGTTCAGATTTTTGGGGGACGAAAAAAAAAAATTCAGAGCTTTTTTCTTTAGAGCTTTTTTTTTCTTTTTAATATCTCCCAAAAAATAGTAAAACTAGTACGGTAAACCAACAGTCTGTATTTATTCTTTTAATATTTCATAATTTTTCTAAAAAATCTGAGCAGGACAATCACTTTTAAGAGTGTCACTCTCAAAAATACACAGACAGAACCTAAAAAAAAATTTCAACGAAACAAATAATATGTAGAGTCGGTGGATAAAATAAAAAAATAATTTTAGAAATTAAATTTTATTTTTTCTCTACTTTCTGAAAATTTACAGAAGGAGGATTTGTAAATCAACTAATAACAAAAATTCTGGCCTTAACTGTACTAGCGTTTGAATGAAATGGGTAAACTCACTTTATGTTTGTCTGTATACGTGCGTAACAGTGTTCCAAATTTCAGTATTATTTACTCTGTGATATTTGGGCCTCGACGCAAGAAAACCTGTCTTCGGGGGTGCGAACAACACAGGCGCAGACCAGCCTGCGCATCTGCGCAGTCTGATCAGCGCCTTTGTTATTCGCTTTTGGGAATGAACCATATTTAGCCTTGCTACAGGTAAAATTTCACATTTTGCAGCTAGTCTCTGTAGCTGAGGAGACGGATTTGAAACTGGCTTTGTCGGAAACCCCGAAGACAGGCTTTTTTCGCGACGAGGCCCATTTGATCTGTGATAGTTTATGTTTATTTGAATTTAAATAAAGTATTTATTTTTTCATGCTTTTTGTTCTTTTATAACTTCTGCCATGAGGTTTATGGACAGATACAGAGGGGACTGGGGTGCAGGGTAGGGCAGGGGGTCCGGACCCCCTCCCCCTCTTGGGTAATCCTCTTGGGTAATCACAAGTTGCAATTGGTGTCCTTCACTTCCTAAGTACCCACAACATACTTTATGGTTGAAAAAAATAAGAAAAAGAATATTCAATTGCCTACTCTTTGGTGTACCTATAGTGTTCTAACATGGCCCAAAATCATGCGACTTTAGAGGGACCGAAATGTCTGATACCTTCGATTCAGATAAGACTTTCATTGATATCTCCATTAATACTGGTCAGATTTGCACCAGGTCTGAAGCAGACACCTCAGAAAATTTGTAGAAACTGGCCATCTTATCAGACTTTTGAACAAAGATCTGTTTTTAAAGGTATTTACGAGCAAAATCTTTTTTCCTGGAATGGGTTTACACAGCAAAGAGATGGAGCAGGAAGGTGAGCTGTATTTGTTAAATTATTTCACAGGTTTAGATCAACAAAATTTTCATTGTAAAAATGTAAATATTTTCTTACCCATCAGTTAAAACATATGTTTTGGGTGCCCAAAAGAACCGTCTCACTGAGACGGTTCTTTTGAGTACCCACAACATATGTTTTGGTTTAGAAATAAGAAAATTAGATTGTCGTTACGCACTCTTAACTAAAGTCCTGTTATTTCCATATGAATTGAATGCTGCAAAATGAAGCAGAGATTGAGCTTTTAATTTAGACAGTTTTCAGGGTAGAAAAAGGATAAAAAAATGATTAACACCAGGAGTTTTTATACGATATGACTCACATAATCTGCAAAAACCTTGGAATATGCATTGTTTTTCTGCAAAATGCATCTTAATTGTGTTTGTTGTTTTGTAAGGCGTCTTGGACAAAGTTTGCATGCAATCAAGCACACCGTGTAGTGTGAAAGGGGGTATTGCTCAGGTTTCACAATTAATCAGTTTCTAGTTGGGCCTCGACGCGAGAAAACCTGTCTTTGGGGGTTTGCGAACAACACAGGCGCAGACCAGCCTGCGCATTCTGATCAGCGCCTTTGTTATTCCCTTAGTGGAAAATATCATATCTAAACTTGTTTCCAGTGAAAGGTCCATACCAATGCAGATCCCTAAGCATCATACGCCCATGCATTAATCACATGGGTGGATCCAGAATGGGGGATAGGAGGTCCTGACCCCCCCCCCTCCCCCCCCCCCCCCCCCCCCCCGGAAAAATGAAATGTCTCCAAATGTATGTCATTTATCCTTTGATTCCAAATCACATTCGTTCCACACGTTTGGAATGTGACCACATTCGTCTCCTAATGTGATGTGTCATTTATGCTTTGATTCCAAACACATTCGTCCCACACGTTAGGAATATGATCACATTAGTCTCAAAATGTGTGTCATTTATGCGTTGATTCCAAATCACATTCGTCCCACACGTTAGGTTTTTTAAATAAAGAGCACTCCTATCCTTATCAATTTCAATATTCTAGCTAGTCTCTGTAGCTGAAGAGACTGGTTTGAGTCCCACCTCGTCGGAAACCCCCAAGACAGGTTTTCTCGCGACGTGGCCCAGTTGAGACTGAAAGAACAGTGTTCAGTTTGAAGGTGCTGGAGTGAAACATTGAAGTATCCCCCCTACACACAGCACACACCTCCTAAGCCACATGCAAGGTCCATACCAATGCAGATCCCTCAGCATCATACGCCCATGCATTAATCACATGGGTGGATCCAGAATGGGGGATAGGAGGTCCTGACCCCCCCCCCCCCCCCCCCCGGAAAAATGAAATGTGGCTATAAGTTCCCTTAGATATACTTGTGGTATGGACCGTTAAAAAAGCAATTGCTTTTAGAGGAGGTCTGTACCTTCCGAAATATGCTGTCATGATCTGCCTGAAGGATTTTACTGGATTAGCCCATGAATCATTTGACTACCATGTTCATTTTCTGTTCATAAAAGATACAAGTACTTGACAACTATGATTATATGCCACCTAAAATGGAGATATTTATGTTGAACAAAATCTCCATTAAGGTACAGATACTATATATAAGTTATGGCAATAAATAGGGAATACTAGGTGAGTGTTTTTTTTTATATCAGGTTTACCAGGCAAGGCATTGAGAATGCTTGTTGACATTGCAAGGCTTGCCGAGCGATTCAACATGCGTTCTCAAAGCCACGCTTGGTAAATTTGATATCAAAAGACACGAACCTGGTATTCTATTTATCAGTTTACCCATTGTTTCACTCTTCAAACTAGCGATTTTGACGTAATCATGTCGAACTTTAACGGACATCTGCTTTTCCAAGCTGACCGTTTGTCATGTTCGTATCTTAATCCGCCAGGAGGCACCAATTTCACATTACCTGTATTAATTTTATCTCTAAGCGGACGACGGAGTAACCATAGCTACGGGCGTTTTATCCACTAGACTGGTTTTCACAGTTTATTGAAATTATTTAGACTACATTAGAATAGTATGCCAATTAAGGGTTTCTGTTCGTGTGGATGGAATACTGACCAGAATGTGCTTCAGCGGCGTATGCTGAACTTTAAAATGAAACAAACGTCAATTTTATTAATGTAATTTTAATACATTTAATAATAATTTTGATTAACGTCGTAAGAAAAAAAAAATCTTTTTCTTGCATGCTATTTAAAACCCTGAGTGCTCCAATCGCAACAACAGTCGTCTGCTTTCTCGTCTGCTGAAATGTTTAAGAACCTCTATGGCAAACAGTGTGGACCCAGATCGGACTGCTCCTGTTCTGGGTCCACGCAGTTTGCTTCTATACTTAATTCGTCAGTAATGTTAGGCAGTTATTCTCAGCAGACGACATTTTCAAATGCATTTTAAGGGTTAACAGACGCGTAGATAAGTTTACACCACGAGTGCAGTCTGATCATCGATCAGGATATTCAATTTAATTAAGTTTTAGATGAACCTTGTGTGCGTGAACAGTGAAGACCCTGATTAAACGCTGAATTCTATAGCCTCTTGTTTGTTTGGTTTGATTCTTTACGTCCCATCAACAATATTTCAGTTATATAGGGACGAGTCTTCCTGGGTTAAACCAGTACTAAGCTAGGATAAATGATTCTATAGCCTCTGATCTGGGCCTGTGCTGTTCACCTATGTCCCACAAAAGGGACGCTAAACCTGTTCAAATTAGTCAAAGATATCTTTCTCGTGACGTAGTTACTTATAAATAAAATATCTACAATAGACCATGATTAAACACTGCATTCTGTGGCCTCTAATCCGGGTCTGGATATCTGGTGGTATTACTGAAAGGTTGCTTATTCTTAAACATTTATTTTTAGATAGAAATCAGTATGTGCATGTCATTCACCATCTTGTATTAATTAACGCTGGTCAACAGCTTACAATCGACTGCATCGGCTGATCTCAGACCCCGCAGGGCGTACATTATGACACGTTTCAGCGACCTGATTTAACATGTACCATACCATGATAAAGGACCCTTACCACCAATGCTTATGACAGTCTTACATAAGATAAGTATATTTATTTGGATGTCGTCTGCTTATTTCGTATGTTCTCAAATGACTGCTCCTTAGGGAGTTGTCTGATCAGGACCCACACTGTATGTAGTATGGGCCACCGGACTAACTTATCACGGGTGAGCCCAGACCAGACCGCACCTAATGGGGCAATCTGATCTTGGTCCCTAATATCCTCAATAAAGGACACCAGACTTATTTTATCATAGAAGCAAACAAAATGAACCCGGATCAGACTGCTCCTTGTTCGCAATATAATCAACTAGCGTAAAAAGTGCAACGCCAATTTTACACATGCGACGCGTAAAATATAGCGGTTCCTTTGATAACACGCGTTTGTAGCGCAATTAAAGATTTTGTTCATTTTGAGGTAAACGCATACTATGAAAAACAGTGAAAACCCAGAGGAAATACTACACAAGCGGCATTTCATCAGGATCAACACTGTATTCTACGACAAACTCGATCTTTAGAGTAAGAAATATAATATTTTTATGACATCCCTCAATATATGAAATGGACCGCCCGGACTGATTCAAACTTTATGGACCATTCAATTGATCTTAAAAGGTTAATGTCCAACGTTCACATGCTTTATTTATGCTTGTACAAGCTGGTAATGATCGCGCACGCGAAAATGCCCCTCATAAACGCCCATGTTAACGTAAGTGACGTATTCAACGAAGTACTTTGACAGTGAAAACCCAGATGAAATGCCGCATAAGCGGCATTTTATCAGAGTCTGCTCTGTTTTCTATGACAATATCGATCATCAGAGAAGGAGGTGTATTATAAACTGTAATCCCTCAAGAAATTCAATGGGCCATCCTGACTTTACTGTATGGAATATTGAATTATTTTTAGTGGTTTAAAGCGGTTAAAGATCCAACGTCTACAGGTTTAGTTAATATTTGTAAATATATGTTGTTGCGCTGGCAAATGCCCCTGAAATATAAAATGCTCATGTTGGAACTTATCGCACATGCGTTGATGCCCCTGATGAACACCCATGCTAGCGTAACCAAAGCCAGATATTCTATGCAAAGCTGTAAAAAAAACCCAGATTAAACACTCCAGTGAAAACCGTGTAGATCCAAATCAATCAAACTCATTAAGCTAAAATATTTTAATACATGTACCATACGAGAGCATTAGCCTGCACACGCAGCATTGGCATTATTTTAAAATTATTAGGTTTTTATTTAATTATACTTTTTTCAAAAAATATATTCAGATACGCCATCTGTTTGGATTCATTTAAAATTCCGTATTTTGTCGCGCCTGATCTGGGTCAATTTGTTTTGGAAAAATAATCACCAGAAGACACACGCATGCAATAAAAATCCCCTCACGCAGCCACACTGTATGGGGTCCTCTGTTAATCTTTGTTTATTGGTAATACACAATGTATGCCGTACTTTCATAATTTGTAAGAAATAGAAATACAGGTAATTACCGATTTTAGCCGTATGGATTTTCCCACTCTTATCAGTTATACCAGTCCATTTTTGAACCAAGGGTTGCATGGTGGTATTTATATTTTTAATTCAGATTTTAATAGAACATTTTATAAGAAACCACGGAGACCCTGATCAGAGGCCACGTTCTGTCGCGTCTGATCTGGGTCTGCAATGTTTTTTTTTCTATGTCCCTCAACAAGAACAAGTAATGCATACCATCGGTTCTTTTTTAAATAGGCATTTGAAACAATATTTCAAAATCTTTTCGCCTTTCATTTCAGAAATACCAACACAAATTCAAAATTTCTCACTCAAACAGTATGAATCCAGTTCAGTTTGACGCTTTTTCGGGCCTGATCTGGATCCAAACTATTTGTACCAAAATTATCGCCACTAGCAAGTGAAGAATCATAACCAATTTAGGTCAATAGAATTTCCCACTCTTGGCATTAGGGCAAGTCCATTTTGTATTAAGTTGTGTGGTATTTTTCATTTTTATTTAAATTTTAATAGAATATTCTTTATGCAAACAGTGCATACCCTGATCAAATGCAACTTTATTGAATAAATAAATAAATAAATAAATAAATCAGGACTTTAGCATTTAAGAGTGCGTACCAAAAAAAATAATTTTCTTATTTCTCAACCAGAACATATGTTGTGGGTACTCAAAAGAACCGTCTCACTGAGACTGTTCTTTTGAGCACCCAAAGCATATGTTAAAACTGATTGGCAAGATAATATTTACAATTTTACGCTATTTTTTTTTGTTTATTTAAACCTATGTAAATAAATAAACAAATAAATAAATAAATAAGCTTAACTTTCAAAAAGCTAAGTTATAGACACGCGATTACTATAGTGTATGTGTGGTCAATACCTGTTGTTACCTTGGATACAGTTGCTAAAAATAGAATATACCTCCGTAATCGGTGGGAAGCTTGTGAAAAAGTAGTAGGGGTTGTACCAGGAAAAATTCAAAAGGCTACATCAAATTTTAGTTTAATTGTATGAAAAATATACCAATTTGTTCGCAATTGATCTGAGCATAGTGTCCCGTTTGCACAGAGAAAATATATTGAATACTTTAATAACTATGACAGAATATCTACCAATGAGCAGATCTAAAAAAGCCTGTTTTACTATATAATTTAATCATTCTTAGGGTTCTATCAAAAACCAGCAAAAAGGACGAAGAGTTTGCAGAGGGAAATTCATAAAAATTATATCAGAATAACCGTGAGATATTTAGGTAAAACATTTGTTTGCACAGGAATTCTGCTTTTATAATTTCAAAAGATATAGTATAAAAACTAACACCTTCCATTATAATTCCCTATTACCGCTTCAGCGCATCGCAGATACCTGGATGTCCGTTAAAGTCCCGTATGTTTCGATTTCCGTGTTGATATAGCGTCATAATTAAAGCTGCATAGTCTGTAACTTTTGATCATTTAATTTTAGAACTAATGTTTCTATTTTTCAAGAACACAGTAAAATTACTAAAATTCAGGTATACATTTTACCAATTTCGTAAATCTTAACAAATTATCAGTATCGAAACAACAGCATTTATGTTAAAATTAACTGTCTATAATTATTGGAGGGACGCAAATAATTACCCACACGAGTAAAACACACCTGTTTTATCAGATAATTCACTTTTCCATGCAGTTTTCCGCTCTAGTGAACAGATTTATTTTGAAAACATAACTTAATTCAACTTTTACAAATGATTTAAAAAGAAAATAAAACATTTCGAAAAATGTTCATAGTTGCAGACTTAGTCTCTTTAAGCGATGTCATTCAAAAAGTGCAACGTCATCATGACCTGATAAAGGCACATGCCTTGAGATAGACAACGTCGATCAGTCAACGTGCAAAATGTAGTTAAAATGAGAGGTCACTGATAAAATAGATGATGCCAAACATTTCTTCTTTTTTCGGTACTTTATTTCTTTATCCCTTTCATATGTAATACTTTCAAATGTAATGTATTGTATATTTGATGTGTGTGTTGAATCTTGATGTACTTTATATTTGAATATTTACGTTTTCAAAGCGAGCCTTTAATGTGTTTAGATTTTTGCAACTGCTCATAGCCTCGTGAAAGGCATACATTTGATTGACAGATGCCAAGCTCTCTTGCCCGTGCAATACGCTTCGAACATAGAATTAATTTGCCAGAAGTGACATTGGTGTTTTGTATGACTAGTCACACATGCAAAACAAGCCTTTTGTTGGCTCCATTGGCTGTCCTTGTTCACACTGGCTGTTTCGCTTTTTACGTCTTACACTCCAACAAAACCATTAATACGATTACATATTAGATATAAAACTGTAATTTCCCTAAATTATAAACGATTTATATATTTTAGATATATATATAATAAAATGCACATATAAGCAGTACATTCAAGTTTTGGTCTGATCTTGGAATCATAAATACTTCGCGTATCTTGCATAGTAAGTGAAGCCCTAAGGGCTTCACTTACTTTGCAAGAGGCCCGAATTATTCATGATTCCCTTCGATCTTTGATTCCATGAACACTCCAAAATTGAATTATTTCTAAAATAAATATTGTTTACATGAAGGTACAGACATAAATAATGACCAGGAAATGATTCAAGCACAATCAAACCTTGGCCCTAAAAGGCAAATGAGAAATAACTTATCCTTTTTATATTGTTATTAGCTCACCTAAGCCGAAGGCTCATGGGTGAGCAATGATTATACCAGTCACTCCCGCCATCCAGTCCATGGGTCAACATTTTAAAACACCTCCTCTGAAACCACTAGGCCAATTAAACTAAAATTTTATATGGAGGCTCCTTAGGAGGCGGGAACGAAAGTTTGTTCAAATGGTCTTGGTCACATGATCATGATGGACGCCACACCAATATATGGTAAGTATTTCTTTAAAATCTTCTCCAGAACCAAGAGGCCGATGACCTTGGCACTTGGTATGTAGCTTTGGGGATGTTGGGCCTACCCAGTTTGTTCAAATGATGATCCATATATGTAGGTTGACCTTGACCTACTTAACGTCAAGGTAAAATTTGCTTCCTAATGCATTGAAAATAGAAATTGTTTTGAAAAGTTATCTTTTTTTAAAACTGTTAAAGTCTAAGTCATTATTCTTACTTGATATGTTGAGCCTAATAATACAACAGCTATAAATGAGTTTCAAAGGTCAATGCTGACCTTTGACCTTTCAGCCAAGGTCTCTCATATTGGAGTCCCATCAATATATTAAAACATAGTTTTCTCACAAACCATTGGCCCAATTGAACTCGAATTTCATGTGAAGACTCATTAAGATATATTAGCCCAAATTTATGCATCACATGACCAAGATGGCCTCCACGCCCATATATGGTAAAACCCCTTTAAAAATCTTCTACTCCTGAACCAGAAGGCTGGTGACCTTGGTACTTGGTATTTAGCATTGGGGATGTGGGACCTACCAAGTTTGTTGAAATGATGATACTAAGTAGACATTGACCTACTTAACGTCAATGTCAAATTTGCTTATTAGTGTATTTAAATATGATTTTTAGCTCACCTGAGCCATTGGCTCATGGTGATAGTTGGATGTCCGTCGTGCGGCGTGTGTGGTCAGACATTGATTCAAAAAACATTTCCTAAACTATTTGCTGGATTTTGACCAAACTTGTCAGGAATGATCCTTATAAGGCCCTCTTTAATAAGTGTTTAAATGGTTCCAGTCTGTTGCATATCTTGGTCAAACAGGCTAAAAATAGATTTTCGAGATGAAAACTTTAAAATATCTTCTTGTCTGAAACCACAAGGCCTAGAGCCTTGATATTTGATATGTAGTATCAACTAGTGGACCTCTACCAAGTTTGTTCAAAGTATGCACCTGGTGCCTAAATTGGGCCCGCCTGGGGTCACATTTTTTACACCGGCTGATATAGGGAAAACATGAAAAAATCATCTTGTCTGAAACCACAAGGCCTAGAGCTTTGATATTTGGTATGAAGCATCAACTGGTAGACCTCTGCTAAGTTTGTTCAAATTATGTCGGTGGGGCCAAAGATGGAAAAGGGGCCCACCCTGGGGATCACATGTTTAACAAAGACTGATATATGGAAAACATGAAAAAAATCTTCACCTCTGAAACCACAAGGCCTAGAGCCTTGATATTCCATATGTAGTATCACCTGGTGGACCTCTACCAAGTTAATTCATCGTATGCCCCTGTGGCCAAAAATGGCCACGCCCGGGGATCACATGTTTTACATGGGTCTATATTGGGAAAACGTGAAGGCATCTTCTTTTCTAAACCATAAGGCATAGAGCCTTGATATTTGATATGTAGCATTACCTAGTAAACCTCTACCAAGTTTTTCAAAAAATGCACCTGGGGTCAAAAATCTGCCCCAGGGTCACATTGTTTACATAGGCTTACATAGGGTAAACATTGAAAAAATCTTCTTGTCTGAAATCATAAGGCCTACAGCCTTGATATTTGTTATGAATCATTATCTAATGAACCTCTACCAAGTTTGTTCAAATTATGCCCCTGGGGCCAAAAATGGGCCTGCCCTGGGGTCACATGTTTTACATAGGCTTAGGGAGAAACATGAAAAAAATCTACTTGCCAGAAACCACAAGGCATAGAGCCTTGATATTTGATAAGAATCATCACCTAGGAAACCTCTACCAAGTTTGGTCAAATTATATCCCTGGGGCCAAAAATTGCCCCGCCCCGAGGGTCACGTGTTTTACACAGGCTTATATAGGGTAAAATAATGAAAAAATCTTCTTGTCTGAAACGATTAGGCATAGAGCCTTGATATTTGGTATGTAACACCACCTAGAGGACCTCAACCAAGTTTGTTCACTTTATGCCCATGGGGCCAATAATGGCCCTGCCCCAGGTGTCACCAAGGACATGGTCAGCTTTCAACAGATACCTACATGTATTTAAGCTTTAATTCTAACACACCTCGCCTATAGAGCCAACGGTAACAAACTGTGATATATCGGACAATAATTCACTGCTAAAGTGTGTGATAGCTGACGTCACTGGAAAATGACGTCATTCATGTCGTTAGACAGTGTAACGTCGTTTTTACGCTTGAAAGACGTTACAATTTCATGTAAACGTATGCGACGTAGTCTAAGTATTGGCGGGAGTTCTTCAGTGCAATGGCGGAAACTTGGAGGAAGCTGAAGACTTCGAATGTGTTTTCGTCTTTTTTTGTGTGTTAGAATCGAAATAGATCAGCTCCATTGCATGAATTGTTGAGTAATAATTCACTGTTTGTCGGTCAGTTGTACGAAGATAAATCACTCGCGCTGCGCACTCGTGATTTGATCTTCTTTACAACTGACCTCCAAACAGTGAATTATTACTCAGCAATTCACTGCTGGAGCTGATCTATTTCTTAAACAAAACTCAGGTGAGCGATTTAGGGCCACTTGGCCCTCTTGTTTTTGAAAGTTTATTTTTTGAATACTGTTAAAGCCAAAGTCAATATTCTCACTTGATATGTTAAACCTAATGAGACAATGGCTTTAAATAAGTTTCAAAGGTCAAGGTTGAATTTTGACCTTTCAGCCACTGTCACTCATATTGGAGTCCCTTCAACACATTTATTCATAGTTTTTTTTTTTCAGAAACCACTAGGCCAATCGAACTCAAACTTCATATGAAGACTCCTTATGATAGGTTAGCCAAATTTATACAAATAGTTCTGGTCACATGACTAAGATGGCCACCACGCCCAAATGTTGTAAAATCCCTTCAAATATCTTCTTCTCTGGAACCAAAAGGCCAATGGCCTTGGGACTTGGTATGTAGCATTGAGAATATTAGCCCTACCAGGTTTGCACAAACGAGGAATCTAGGTTGGTCTTGACCTACGTTATGGCAAGGTCATTTTTGAATTTGAATCATAATGCATTTGTATGGGAAAAATCTTGAAATGTTTTTTTTTTCTATAACTATTTTAGCCAAACTCATAATACTTGCCAGAAACGATTCACTTAACGAGACAATGGTTTTATATAAGTACCAAATATCAGGCTAGACTGTGACCTTTTAGCCAAGGCCACTCATTTGGACTATCTATCTAAACTCCTTTTTCTCCGAAATCACTGGACTGTTTGATGAAGTATTTATTAGATTGTTTTAGGTCACTTGACCAAAATGGTCGCAACCCCCATAAAACAAAATATGTTTCATATAAGTTGTAGTTGACCTATTTTAACATTAATTAGGAGATCAGGTGGGCGCCTCTGGACCTCTAGTTTGTATGTACTTAGAGGTGATACATGGGTCATCGAATAAGTTCTGACAATGGTCTTATATCTCAGAAATTGTTATAGAAATCAGAATTATATTACCCATTGCACATGACCGTGGGAGTTGCCTACTCATGTTAGAAATGTGGAGCTTTTATCACAACCTGATCAGATGCTACACAAATTTGTAAACAACACTGTGAGAGCCAATGGCTGGGAAAATCACATGCCTTAACTAATTTTGCTGGGGTTGATTTAGTTAAGATGCAGTATGTTTCTTTGGTAAGTTATATTAGCAGGGTTTATTTTCGAGGGGAGATAGTGCGGGATTTGCTAAGTTTTCTGCCAAAAATCTCATTGAAGTTGGTTTGATGGGAGAATGATAGCAAAATGTGATTATGCAAAAGATTTTGTTTAAGTTTCTCTCTGAAGAGTTCATAATTTCTCGTCAATTTTGGCTGAATGGGATATTTTCTCTCATGATATTCATGTTTCGATAAATCTGTTCTATAGTCTTCTTAATGCACATAAAATAATAACTTTCAGTAAATGCTGTACCAAATATAGTACACTATTAGAACAACCCATTTTGAAGGCAAATATTTCTTTCAAAATCGGTGATATGTCATTATAAAAGCCCTGATAGCACCACAGTCGCAAGCTAAACCATAATCTATGACTTTCAGAACCAACATACATAAAAATGTTTTTATTTACAACCACGCAACTAGCAATCCCATAACACATCTCAAGACAAGCTGTCAGAAGCATTAAATAGACAGTCTATTATTGTCATCCATGTGCATGACAAGCTACATGAAAAGTTGTTCATTTCTACATGCTCATTTCTTTGAATAAATGAAAGTGGTTGAGAATTTGTTTAAAAAAGCTTATGGTAAAAACTCATTTATTTAAAAGACATATGTTGTAGGTACATATTAGAATTGCCTCATAGAGGCATTTCTAATGTGTACCTACTACATATGCTACTGGAAATAAGGAAAACGATTTTGACACTTACACTTTCATTGTCTTTACCTCTTTTAAACATCCAACTACCAATCAGTATTAAAATTCCTGTCACTCTACTGCCAATTGTTTATACTTGCATGACAGCTATATCTCCAAATTCGAGTTTATTAACAACTCTTTGCTAACCTGCTAGTTGCGTTGGTGTATCTATATAAAAAGTTTTAAAGAGGAGTTAGTAATTTCTTAGAAATTTGGGTATGTATCCCGCATTTGCCTAGCAACCATTGCGGTTGCAACATTTGAAATATTTGAACAGGTGATTCAATTCCGTATACTATAAATAACATGTGAAAATTATTGAAACACGTCTTAGAGATATAGATTTTGTTGTATGGGATCATTCTCAGAAATTATTGGATGACCCTCGTAGATGTGACATGTACACAACAACACCAATGCCTCGAATGACAATTAGTTTTAGCCTAGGGTAGCTCAAGCCATCCAGGGTAACTTATGCATAAAAATGACCTGTTAAGTACGAATGAATGTTATGTGCGATCCAGGAAGTTTTTTTCAGAGGGGGTCTTACTTTTTCAAGTTCATTTTAAAGACATATGCGGCTATTTCCAATGCGCACCTTTGCCGCGCCTGGAAACGGGTAAAGTTGTCTGGGTCCTGTCTTTCGACCATTAACGGATTCGGATTTACACAGCTTTCCGATATTCTTTTGTCATATTGGTGTTTCGACATTTTCATGACAAAATAAAGTAATTAAAGTGTGTCCGAAATATCTATTGACATCTTATCAGAACTGATCGTCTACGCACTAAAGACAGATAAATGTAGCTCAGTCGAAATCAAACGACGTACACAATTACCCTGGTTACGAATACGATAATGGCCGAGTCTCTACTATTTGTATGGTTATTTAGAGCGCCGCACGACCTGACCTCGTGGCCTAGTGGTTAGCGTGTCTGGCTACGAAGCCAGAAGACCAGGATCGATTCCCGGATGCGCACATATTTTCAATGTGTTTTTTCTTTCTTTTTTAACATTTTAATGTTAAATTGCTTCATATACTAGTTAAATGGCATCATCGAAACGACCGAAATGGTACTTCCTGAACTTTTTATATTGAATGACGCATATAACCTATGGGGGTGGGGTTAAATTTGGCCCTCTTGAAAGAGAATTAGTTCGGTGACCCCATATTTTTATTCTTTTTTCTAAAAGATATTATAATAGTCCATGAATCAAAAATATTTTTTTTAAGATTTTCAATATCAGATTTTTTAATACATGATTTATTCTAAAAACAAACTCCAATTTTTAACGAATTGCCAAAATATATTACGCGATATCTTGTCACAGCATGGGATAACAAATAAACTTGCACATTTCTAAAATGTTTGAGGTCATGGGCAATAATTTGAGTTAAAAGAAAGAAGCTGGCTGATGACTACAACCATCTTAGCTCGATATTTAGGACTAGCGTTATTATTTTATATTTTTAGAAAATTGGTCAAAAGATGAAAACTTCGACTTGAGATCCTGAAAAAATAAGCACGAAGACACATCTTTTTTATTTCATAAATGGATAGCCCATGCATAAAACAAACTGTATGCAAAGTATTGAACATATTTCAACATGGGAAGTATTTAGTAGCATATGTCCTTAAATACCCAGAACGAATGTGCTGGTAGGAAATGATCGAAACAGTTTATAAATACAAAGTACCCAAAATAGTGATAAGCTCCATTTAACCAATACTACAAACTATATAAGTTCAAATTATCCAGACACAGTGGTTATAAAACATGTTCATGCTCAACTCAACTGAGCATGAAATTTATCGCTCTTATAAATGATAAAATGCCAAAAATTATTGGCGTTTTAACTTTTATTAGCATGATAAAAATTTATCTTGCTTATAAATGTTAAAATGCAAACCATTGTTGGCATTTTAACATTTATATGCATGATGCTTACACCATCTGAGAGTTTGAAATCAAGAAAAGTCCAGTCCACTAGTCCACTAATAAAGTGTAGAGAACCTTATTTCCTAGTCTTAGTTCTTCATAGCCAAAGTTGTCTTTTCTAAATCTATTAACAAAAGGATAAACATTCAAAAATGTGTCACATGGTACATTTTTCTGTCTGTATTTGGAACCCCTTTGCTCTCTGTGGCACCAACTTTTGCTGTAACATTTATCCATTTTGTATCTATTGTTCAGATAAGCTTCCATATTTCCTGGCACGGGTAAAATTAGGTTTTCAAATAACCCCTTCCGCAATGGAAAAATGTGCGACTTGATATTGAAAAGCCTCGGTCCCGTCTTTAAAGTGACGTCATACTCATGCGTGACATTTATGTCAAAAAATACAATATCAATGAAAGGCCATCTCCAAGGAAACCTGGATGCACGTGAGAAATTGTAATGCCAGAATTTCCAAAAGTAGTTCTTCGGAGTATGAACACCGTGATCAGGTACAGACTGTAGCGCCATTTTTAAAAGATCCTTCTGCGGGGCATTCACCTTCACATCAAAGTCATCGTCCCAGGGTATGAAACCATGATGAGTATACGCACCAATTACAGACCCAGCTTCTATGAAATATGTAATATTGTACTGCTTACATGTGTCATCAAACACGCGTATTAATTCCACGTACCAGTTATGCTCCGTTTCATTGAATCCTGGGGCGAACTCAGGAAACCCCTCACTGATAACACTCGTGTCATTCCAACGGTATTTGTCCGCTCTTCTCAACTTCACAGGAAATTCTGAAACATTTTCGATGTCTATAGACCCCGTGTGGCGTGAACGTGCTACATGCAAACCAGGGACGCTATTTTTCCATACATCTCTATTAAGTGTTTGTAGGTTTAGTGTAATGATTAACGTGGCCACTATAGTCATTATTATAGATACAAAACGTATCTTTCGTATTCTTGGCATGAATCGCATTTTAGCCGCATATTCCTGTAAGTAGTTTTAAATGAGCACCATTGCGTAAAAAACCCATGCCCCCGATGTTATAAAACTTATACGTTCAACTCAGCTGAGAATGAAATTTATCATGCTCATAAAAGTTATTAAATTGCCAACAATTGATGGCATTTTAACATTTACTACATGTAGCATGATAAAAACAATGTCATAAAGTACATATTTTTAAGCATTTATGTTTTTATGATCATTTGGAATTTCATGCTAGGTTGAGTAGAGCATGAAAAACGTTTAATAACCTCGGGGCCTGTTTTCTAGGTTGCAGCCAGGTGAGGCTCATATCTGTCCCCTCAGCTACAAAGACTAGCTGGAGCATTGTGTTCAAATTGCACATTGCAGGTCCAGCTTTCGTAATTTTCAGCTGGGGCGAATGACAAGGGTTAGCCAGTTAATTATACTCAGCGTCAGTGAAGAGTTACTAGTATCTAAATTTCGATATTTTGGAAAATATACAATACAGTTCTATGGCTACTTTTTACTTCATGTTTCTGGTCCACGACGGACTAGTTTGGAGAGATAAAACAGTTCCACGAGCCCTGTAACTATGGTACACGTGATGCACGTGCATTTTATGTTTTTCGCAGTTTTTAGGAGTTTGAAATCATCATTTTCAGAAGACATTATGCTAGTACATGCCATAAACGTTTTCATTGAAAACGCCACCAAAATGGTTTGAATTATCCCATTAAATACAAAAATGGGGATCAAACTTAAAGGTAGAACCGAAACGTTGCATTTTCCTATACAATACAATGTAAACTACTGGGGTATAATGCATCCGGATGCGATGGATACCGTTTGCCATAGTGGTGATGCATTGGACTTTAAACATTACGGAAGCCTATATGTGACATTGTGTTTTGTGCTATGGCGTTTTGATTTCGGTGTTTTAACTTTTTACTTTCATATTTTGAGTTTCTTGTTTTGTGTTTTGTGTACGATGTTGTTCATTTTAAACGGCGCAATCCACGAGGTAAAGACAAGATATAGACGAAAAGACGGGCGAAAATGAAGTTGTAAGTATTTTAATGCATTCATTGTACATGTAATGTTAGTGGGTTTTTTACATTTGAAATCCATGCAGCTGGTAACTATCACAAAGTCAAAAATATACAGGTCATGCTACAAAGTGGGTTCTCTCTCTGTGAAAGCATTCAAATAGATCCAGGACAATTCAATACGAGACAATTTGGTCCCTTACAATACTTTGACCAATTAAATTTGTAACCGAAGTTTATTCAAAGATTTTATTTTGTACGTCCGATGCAGTGCAATCGAAAATTAGACAACATGAAAGGCAAAACGTATCTATCTATCTATCTATCTATCTATCTATCTATCTATCTATCTATCTATCTATCTATCTATCTATCTATCTATCTATCTATCTATCTATCTATCTATCTATCTATCTATCTATCTATCTATCTATCTATCTATCTATCTATCTATCTATCTATCTATCTGTCTATGAGTATATCTGTCTTTCTGTCTGTCTGCGGGTCGTGAAATAACTGAATTGTACTCGATCAATGTTTGTGAGCGCAGTGTGTTCTACTGGAGATATTTGTTTTTACCATAAAATGCAATAATTGTACCTTAACCTTAAAATTTCGTAGTTTGACTGATATCAAATCAATTTTTCTTTTCTAAAAAAACAACTTTAATAGTTGTTTTAATACATGTATATAATGTGAAACCAGTCAGCAAAACATAACGCAGAAAAAAACATATATTTGTGCACCCGAAGATGTTTTACTATTAATAATTAATAATATTCATAATTTATCGTTTTTATTTTCAGGTTAAATCATGTCTCTGCAAGATTAATGTGGTCATCTTGCTAAACAGTGTGGAGTTGTTAATTTTGTTTCATCATACCCCCTTCAAATGAATGGCTAATCTAGAGTACAATTAATTCTGGTATATTTTGACAAATAATTAAGTTTGTGCTCATTGATTTACATTATGTAGACGAGAATTAATATGTATCCTAAACAAACAAAAAAACAAAATCACGACAGCGATTTCAGTACTCAGAACCCATCTCATATTTAGATGTTTCGAACTATTCTAGATAGCACCAGATGATCTACGCTGTGACCTAGACCCCAAAAAAAATCGTGCTTCTGCAACCCTTTTTAGACACACAGCTGCAGACTCAGTTGTTGGATTTGACACCTTCATGTACGGAAACTGTTTCCAATCAGCGAATGGAAACGCTGAGGCGCCAGAGATTACATTGCTTGATACGGTTTTTAAAGACCTGAGAGATACAGGATAAATTTTAAGACACTAAAAAATAGTAAGTGAGTATGATCAGGAAATACCACTATCACAAACTGCAGACAACCCCGTGGCACCGCGAGGAAGAGCCGCTCAACCATCACGAGACACCAGGAAGACAAATTAAGCAAAGCACTCAGCTCTCTCTTCCCCATCAAGATTAATGCAATACTATAATGGACATAAAGTAACGTACAACAAAACATAGAACAATTACAGACTTCCACAATGGGAGTAACAATAAACAAAAATTCAACAACAACAGAACAGACAGCAGCCTAAGCCACCGGGGGAGGGGGGGGGGCTTAAATGCATTTTACTGGTACCAAATCTTCGCCCTAGAATTTGCTGTTGTTGAAGTACAAGACCCCATTTTATGTTGAATGTGCTCGACTCTGTTTTATTGATCTCATTAAGTAGAACTAGATAGAAGCGCCCAAAACAGATGAGTATGGCCAAGAAATTCTACAAGCATAGGCCACAGACTAACCCATGACACCAGAGGGAAAGATACAAAGAACACTGACAGCCACACGGCAACATAATTAAAGTAAAGCAACCAGCTCTCTATACCTCAGCAAGATGACAACAAACTAGAAAGGACAATAAGAAGTAAACTATAAAAGACAGACCCAACACAATGGGAGCAACAACAAACAATGAATCATCAACAACAGAATCACCACCTCAGAACAGACAGCAGCCGAGGCTACTGGGGGTACTGGGGTGGATACATCTATGAGTCTTGATCCACATCTGAACTAAGGGTGAGGTTTGCGCTGTGAATCTGGTTTAAGCGCTCGAGTAAAATATTTTACTGACGTTTCCAAGGCGGTACTTTTTTGGATCATTTGTGTTTTTTATGTCTTGTGTTTGTCATGTTTTCGCGTCTGTTTATTGCTGTCGCGTGGTCACTTGCTGGGAAAGGGCTGACCTCATGGCTCTTGTTTGTGATGTTTAATTGTGTTTCTGTCACTTTACCATGTGGTGTCCTGAGTCAGGTGTGGTACTTGATTGTATCGTTTCCGAATCTTTGTCGTCATTTTACTTAAATATATTTTACTGGCCAATTATGTACCCTAGTTGCTGCCGTTGTTAAAACACAAAGAGTGTTTAGCTCACATGGTGGCTTCTTAGCTTGTGTTACACTGGAATCCCAATTCAATAAGAGCGCAGTGAAAATGTTGATATACAAGAAGGATAGCCTGATATACTACACTCAATGGTCACATAGAGCTTGGAACACTGGTAGATCAAGTTGGTGTAACAACATGTAACAACATGTTAAGAAATGTATAATAAGAAGACGTTTTTAAATGAATTTCTTGCAATACTGAGCCTTATAAATCCCAAGAACTGATTTTGAAACGTCAGTGAATTTGTTCATTGGACTTAAAGACCTACTGAAAAACTCTGAAACACTCACGTTTTGCTTTATATACATTTACCAGAAAACACAAGTTTTATTAACTAATTTCACCTGCAGTAGATTTCCTTAATATGATGACAGTGGTGGTAGGAAATTAAGAGATTTGCTTTAACGGTTCCAAATTTAAGCCTTATCTATAAATGAGAGGGTTTGGGCCTGATGCTGTGTCTGCTGTCTGGCCCGCAAGGGTTTAACTGTTTGATTTCTTTTGCTACGGTATTCAGTTGTATGTTCTGTTGAGTCATTATCTTTGTTTTATCTCCTTTTTGTATCTTGATTTATATGTACTTGTAGACGAGTCATGGATAAGTTAGGGATCTTTCATGCGAACCAAACATATTTGTGTCTTGATCCACATCAGAATGAAGGGTGAGGTTGGTACCGTGAAACTAGTTTAAGCATTCCAGTAATTTTCTTACTGACCATTCCAAGGTGGTATTTCTTTTGTGGATCTTTTTATGTGTTTTTCTTTGCTATATTGTCTTGTCTGTGTCATGCAGCCTTGTGGTCACCTGCTAGGAAAGGGCTGACTTCTTGGCTCTCCTCTATTTAAAGTTTTTGTGTATTTGTCACGTTCCCATATGGTATCCAGGCTCAGGTGTGGTAATTGATTGTATCCAATCCAGAACTTTACCTCCTTTACTACTTTGCATTACATACACATTTCAGACGCATGAAGCATTAAAGCTTTTACATCATCCATAGAAGAGCAACGAAATGTAATTCTAATTAATTTTATTTAAAAAAACAACTTGTATTTACTTAACATATGAAATTAGCAATAGTTTTCGCACAAATTAACCGTTACACGTACTCTATGTGTTGGCTCACCAGGATTCAACTTTTGGCTTTCATTCCCTCCAGTGTTCCAGTGGCGATGTGAACTGCCAGAGTAAGCGTTGTTACTGTTAACTCTTCATCCTTGAACCACCATGGTTTTACCTATGATTCCTTTGTTGTCTGTGTTGAATTATTGATGAGTTGGATACCTCCACGTGGTCCATTCAAATGCATGTTTTAGAACCACAACGAAAGTGAGGATTTGGACTAAACCCTCGTGAAGTTAACTTAAATCAACTGGTAACGCATTACTGACCGTTCCAAGTTGATGCTTTGTTGTGGTTACTTGCTATTCTGTGTTATCATTTAATTGTCCTATTTAAGCTGTAATTTTATTCAGTTACGTTCGAATTCAGAGTCACCACCTCTTTGGAAAATAGCTGCTTACTTGGTTCATCTTATGTCATCTGTTTACTCCAATCAATCTCGTTGTGACTCTTTTACCTTGTGGTTTTATGGGTAGGGTTTAGAAACTAATTGTAACTGTTCCTGACATTGCTTTGCTTAATTTCCAAGTAAATAAATATTTGGTTTATTTAGACGTATGAAATCTCCAATCTGAATTAAGTTAATAAAGATTTATTCAAGGTTCAATCTACATTACTTGAAAATTTGATGAGATGAACGTGTGATTTCAATTTAAATTAAGAAAAAAAATAGATGGATTGGCAGAAATGTTTTTGCATTCTGACTTTGACGCGATGTGCTTTGGCTACACAGCGACAACAAAGTAATTAGCATACATAAAACGGGGGTGTTTTGACAAAGAACAAGACTTCCATGGAAGTTGGTGCTGCATCCGCTGGGGGAAGAGAGACAAAGTCGTTGGGCCTTTCTTAATAAAGCATATGATTTAGGTCAGGGGCCAAGGTGTTGACCAATTAGTACTTGGTTTCAGTTTAGGTCAATGTCTCTGAACCAACACAGGATTTTGAGGAGATGCCTTATGCACGCTTTGGTGGTTGTAGACACAATATCTAACGAGATCCTGAAGGTTAACATAAAAATGACAATGTCGATGGAGCTTGAAATTTAAGTCGAAGTCATCAGATTAAGATGCGTGCTGACGCAAGATGTTGAGGGGATGCCTTATGCCTTATGTTTGATAGTGTGAAGCATTATGGTTGATGAGAGCACAAGGGTTGACATACAATTATAAAAATACTAGCCATTGGAGCTTGTAAAATATAGGTCAAGTTCACTGGTTTAATGTGCTAGCCAGCTAAGCATGTCGAGCAGATACTTTACGGCAGTGTGATGGTGGTATGCATTAAAATAAAAATCACATTTGATGCTCTTTTATTAAAATAAACTCTTATTTTTTGCCTTAGAACTTGTTCTTTACAAGTTAGAGACAAACGAAAAGTGCCAGGTTTCCTCAGTCGTTAGTGCCAGGTAGTGTACCTGCATTAATTTCTTGTAAAATAAAAGTGTAAATTGGGACCAGTAGTTTTCACGCCAAATATGAGTAGTTGCATTGTATAATCTTTGACACATGGGCCTCATCATGAGAAAACCTGGTTTTGCGGACATCTAACAGGCCAAACACAAACTTGGCTGTGTAGTTATAGACAAATATATATATATATATATATATATATATATATATATATATATATATATATATATATATATATATATATATATATATATAATGAACTGATCAAAGAGATGTTGAATAAAAACTGAATTGGTGAATTACACATACAGAAAACAAATGCGCAGATCAGTTGTGCTTCAACTGGGAAAGTGATAAAGCATTGAAACAGTGACAATTAGCCTAATCGCTAGACATCTCGTTTTCGAATTTCGAATTTTCTAACTTTCTATGTTGGGCTCGAATTGACCTTCTAAGCTTCAAAAACTTGCTATAATTAAAAATAGAGCAACTCTAGCAGTAAATTGTTGAGTAATAATTTACTGTTTGGAGGTCAGTTGTAAAGAAGATCAAATCATGAGCGCACAGCACGAGTGATTTATCTTAGTACAACTGACTGACAAACAGTGAATTATTACTCAACAATTCGCGCAATAGAGCTGATCTATTTCGATTTTAACATACAATAAACGACGAAAATACATTTGCACTCTTCAGCTTCTTACAACTTTCCGCCATTGCACTGAGGAAATCCCGCCAATATTTGGATTGTGTCGTATATATTTACATGTATAAGTTACGTCTTTCCAGCGTAAAAACAACGTTACACCGTCTAACGCCATGACTGACGTCATTTTGCAGTAACAAATGACGTCAGCTAGCACGCGTCTTCTTCGGGCTTTCAAAGCTGTGAATTATTGTTTGATATATCACGTTTTTTTAGCATTGGCTTTATAGGCGAGGTGTGTAAGAGTCTTGAAATAAGATATTAAACTTTAAAAATTGTGTTGACCAGCATGTTCGGACACATCTAATCAGTGCCTTTTTGTTCTCACATTTCAAAATGCAGGTTTTCATTTGACGTGGCTCATATATGAATTTGCATACATATGTATGTTTTGTGTATGATGTTGTACATCATTTTAAACAACACAATTCATAGGGGTAGAACCAAGATGGAAATAAAAAAGGTAAGAAAGACAAAAGTACAAGTATTTTAAGTCATCCTGTGTAACGTTTTTTTTACGTTTGAAATCGATGCAGCTGGTAAATATCTCAGTTCAAAATGTCTACTGTAGGTTTTCGGTTCAACCATGCTATCTGTGAAAGTATTCAAATAGATCTATGACAATTCTGCACACGACAGTTTGACTCATTTTAATAGTCAGAATGTATTTATTCTGTAGGTCGAATTAAGTGCAATCGAACATTAGATGGCATTAAATGCAAAACGTATCTATCTATCAATCTATTTCCGCATCCTTCCCATATTAGATACGCTATCAATTGTTTGTGTGTCTGTCTGTATGTTTGTCTGCTGCCAAAATTTGAAGGGGTACTGGGATTCCTTTTTAGCATAGAACTAACATACGAAAACCCAAAATACAATATACAAACGTTTAAACACAAAAGACAAAAGTAAAAAGCTGAAAGTTAAAACGCAAAAGGCAAAAGACAATAAAGGAAAGAACCTGAAGTCAAAATTTAAAACACAAAAGGCAAAACACAAAAGATGAAGTAAAAGGGCCAAAGATAAAAGTCAAATAAATAAATAAAACAGTATATAAGTACACATATAGCCTTGCAATATAACGATTGTCTGTTCACACCACCACATTAGACAGACAGACAGACAGACAGACATGTAGATAACCCCAAGAAATTTATAGTGTGGTGGGTGGGTATAGGATAGGCAATGGAAAACAGCTTTATGTACAATAGCAGAATCTAGGGTGAAGAGCCCCTCCTGGGCGATCTCGACTATACATGTAGTTTTTGAGTCATTTTGCTGAGGAAAAGAGCCAAAAAACTGACTGATTAACTTTGAATGTTATCTTGCTGTCGTGTGACTGTCTATGTACTGTGCCCCGTCATCATAGTGATTATGGAATTTCCTTGTTATACTTACTTGTTTTCTTATACAGACAGAAAAACACACAGACTGACAGGCGGAAAGACAGTCAGACAGGTGGACAGAGAGACTGACAGGTGAATAAACTCAAGCATTTTTTGTTGGCGGGTTGGGGGGTTGTAGACTTGGGATAGACGGTAGAAAAATGCATTTAGGCAAATATAAAGGTAGATAAACCCAAGAAATTTATATGGCAGTGGGTGTGACGTTTGAAATCAGCATTAAAACTGACTGACAGACTGACATACAGATAACCTCCAGATAGATAGATAGATAGATAGATAGATAGATAGATAGATAGATAGATAGATAGATAGATAGATAGATAGATAGATAGATAGATAGATAGATAGATAGATAGATAGATAGATAGATAGATAGATAGATACGTTTTGCCTTTAATGTCATCTCATTTTCTATTGCACTGTATCAGAGTAAAATCTCAGAATTAATTTCTGTAACAATTAAAATGGGTCGATATAGATGGATCGAACTATAATAGTCAGTCGAACTGTATTATATTGAATAGTACTGGGTTTATGTGACTACTTTCTCAGTGAGATCCCAGTATGTAGCATAATCAAACCGAAAGCCTCCAGTAGACTTTTTGTCTGTGATAGTTACCAACTGCATCGATTTCAAATATATCAAAAAAAAACTACATTACGACGGATGAATTAAAATACTTATTTCCCCGTTTGTTCTCCATCTTGGCTCTACCTCGTGAATTGCGCCGTTTAAAATGTGCAACATTGTACACAAAACAGGAAACTCAACATACAAAAACGCCGAAATCAAAAGGACATAACACAAAACACAATGTCACATATAGGCTTCCGTAAAACATAAAGCTGAGTGCTGAACTAGCCGCAATGAAATAAATACTGTCCTGTGTTAAATTTATTGGACTTACTGGTAACTTTTCATTGACGCTGGCTATAATTTTAACATGTTTCTCAGCGTACTTTGGATGGCAATGTGGTCCAGCTTAAATCAGGTCTCCGCATTGAGACCATTCTTTTCTTTGTTTTCGATTTTTCTTATGAAATAATTTGCTTTTGGGAATCTGTCTCTGCTTCCGAAAACTAGATTTTAAATATCGCAAAATAAAATATGCTAAAATACCAGTTAAATGCAAAGTTTAATTTCCGGGCCTAAAATGAATCGGAATAGAACAGAGAAAAAATGCAGTTATAGACCAGGGCCCGGAATTACAATGCCTCCTTAGAGTAACAGAAGACTTGAGTTAAGTATTGATTTTTCAGGATGCTAAAAATAACATTTAAAACTGATAAAAATCAAAATAGTTTAAATTTTTCTGAAGATCACAATGATATCTTTGACCACAAATACCACATCGATCAAGGCAAATTATTTAGCATTTAAAACAGCATGTTGAAATGTCAATACTTTACTTAAGTCTTTCTTAACCTTAAGAAGGCATTGTAATTCCGGGCCCTGGGCCCGGAACTACAATGCCTCCTTAGAGTTAAGGAAGGCTTAAGTTGGGTATTGATTTTTCAGGATGCGAAAAATAACGTTTATAACTGATTAAAATCATAATAGTTTCGTTTTTTCTGAAGATCATAACGATATCTTTGACCACAAATACCACATAGATCCAAGCAATTTATTTAGCATTTAATATAGCACGTTGAAATATCAATACTTAACTTAGGTCTTGCTTAACTTAAAGGAGGCATTGTAATTCCGGGCCCAGGTCCTAATGACCTGGTTCGCCTTTTTATTACATGTACTTTCTTATTTGCTGGACTATTTACAGCAATATCCAATTATAAAATATCCACAATATTCCTGTATCCCTTATAAACAAAAACACAATTTTCGTAATCCTGAAATACTCTAAACAAGCTTAATAATTGTTAATTTAAGTGAATAGATGTATATACTGGATGCTCGAACTTCAAATTAAGTTTCCAACTTAACAAACCTATCAAATCTGCTTTATATACTGAGGAAATCCGCGCACGTGGCATCGATTTCAATAATATCATGTAACAAAATGTTGAGCCGCGACATGAGATTTCCAACAATGCTGTATGTGCGACCAGCAAAGGCTCAGACCAGCCTGCGCATACGCGCAGTCTGATCAGAGTCTTTGCTAGTCGCTTGAATATTCTTTGGGCGTTAAGCTACTGACTGCACATCATTTTGACTTCCTTAGCTTAAAAGGAGGCTGCACAGGCTCGTCTGGTTCTACACTTGCCAAAATGCCACTTTGTTGGAAATCACATGTCGTGGCTCAAATATACGACTGCTCAGGCCTTGCTAAATAATAATTGGTTTGTCACTTCATACTGGGAATTTTTAGAGTTGGGTAGGTAGGTAGCATTTTTGCATGTGCAAAAAATGTTAGAAAAAATCCAACAAAAAAAAAAACACGCTAATTTTGGTATCAAAGATACCCAGATATAAAAAAAAAGTTCTTATATTTTTTTAAAAATATACAGAATTTATCATCTATACAAGTGTGAAGTGTTAAAGATGAGATATTATAAAAAATAGGCATTTTGCTCAGTGGGCAGAGATGAAATGAAAAAAATCCTAATTCTGAGACCATTTCTTTTTGTGGTAGGAGTCTAGATTGTTGGGTTGGTAGGAAACAGGAAACAAACATTTCTTGAATTTAGGCCCTGGCCATCAGGCGCTTAATAACTCACCTGAGTCCTTGTCCATGATGATATCCATTTTTAAAACATTTTTAGCTCTGGCAGAAATACTTTTCTTCTAAAACAAGACGTTAAGTGCACATTTTGGCACGGGGTCACACATGGAACATTTATGTGAGATTGTTTTGAATTTGGGACAGTGATGAAGAAGATGATTCCATTTTAAGTTCTTTTTCGTTTCATATCTGGTTGCCATTACTGTAAATTCGGAAATTTTCGCGAAGGTTTTATTTTCGCGAAACTTCGCATATGAAGTTTCGTGAAAATAAAATCCTCGCAAAAGAGCGAAATCACTCTATCGTTTACTGATATGAGTAAATCATGCCCAAATCGCAATTTTTTTACATCGCAAATATGTCTTTTAACGCTATTCGCGAAAATAAAATTCTCGCGAAATTTTCCGAATTTACAGTATTTTACTGGAACAAAACCTTGCAGTTAACGTTTTTGTTCTTTTAACTCAGAGTCTGGCGGCCATTTTGTTTAGTAGAACAGAACAGAACCAGACTTTGAGACCATACATGTTTTGTTTGTTTGATTTGACTCTTATCGTCACTTTCAACTTTTTTTTTCAGTTATATCGGGACTAGTCTACCTGGGTTGAACAAGTACTAAGCAAGGATAAATTTGTCTTGCTCAAAGACACAACGCAGTGACACCGGTGAGGCTCGAACCCGCAACCCCTCGCACTCTACCACTGAGCCACTGCGCTCCCAAAGACCGTACATGCGAAGAGAAATATTTATGTGAAACATTTTTAAACATGGACTGTTGGTTCAGACGGAGATGTAGTTATTATACCCCCAAAAAGTTTGGAAAAAGTTGAGGTGGCATTTGCTTTGGGTTCATCCCTTTGCTTGTCCTTCCGTCCGTTTGTACATCCGTTCAAATAAAATAAATAAAGTTAGGGGTTTGAATCTTCGTATATGGATTCCTAATCAAACATAAATGCAACGTTTTTAGCCTGAATTATCTCCATTTGAGGAGTTCTGGCCATTTTAAATGGCCAGAATGGAATTTTGTAATCAAGATATCTCGAAAATAGTGACAGTTAACATATCCAAATTTGGTTAGTGGATAAAGGAAAATGTGTAGAGCACCTTGTGTAAATTTCAAAAAAAAGTTTTTTTCCCCATTTTTTCGGATTATGCGCTTCGCAAATTTCGGCATTGAAAACTTTTTAAACAGACATTTTGAAAGCTATTACAGCTTGCAGCTTCAAACTTGGTCAGCTTGATGATTAGTAGATTATCTAATAATATTTTAGAAATAAGCCATTTTTTTTAGTTGCCCTTTGTAAATTTAACAATTGAAAACTTGTAAACAGGACATTTCGAAATTTATGATAAAAAGGAGCTTCAAATTTGATCAGCCGATTAGGATGATTAGAAGTATAGCTAGAAGAGTTCCATCCTCATGGACAAGCAAATGGTTGGGGGTACAGTGTTTCATGAACACAATATCTAGTGGGTGTTTTTTGTTTGTTTTTTTACTTTTAACTCTCAATCTTGAATAATCGACGAGAACAATTCATACATTTTTTCAAGAGGGCATTATAGGAAAAATATAAGCGAGTATGATCAGAAAATACAACAATCACACACTGCAGACCAACCCACGACGCCGTGAGAAGATCCACAGAACATTTATAGTGACAATACATCTGTAAGACAATAATAGCAAAGCAACCAGCTTTCTCTTCCTCTTCCAGATGATTGCAAGACTAGAATGGACACAAAATAATGCGTAACGAATTAAAGCCAAACACAGAACTCCACCAAACAATGGGAAGTACATTAAAAATAGATCAACAACAACAGAACCACCGCATTAGAACCGACAGCAGCCTTAGCCACCGGGGGCTTAAATGCATTTTACTGGCGCCCATTATAAGCTCTTTTTGTGCGTAATTAGTTTAAATTGGCCCTAGACGTTAATGAGGAAACGTGGCTCTAAACAAGCCTCAAAATTGTAAAAAATGATGGATAGATACTGATTTCTCCAATTCTCGTATTCTTATTTGCAACAGGTTTGTGAAAGAGGGCAATTTGAGGAATATTTGTATTTGTTGTTCAGTGGAGCCGAAATATTTGTGGCAATTTGGTAGGGGGTAACATGTTTAACATGAGTAACATTTCTGTGAAATTATGGATTTGGTCCAGTGGTTTAGGAGGTGAGGTCGCTGAAAGATATTTGGGCCTAGTCGCGACTTAAAGTTGTTGCATGCGAAAAATAAAGGTCAACCAGACAGTGTTAATAGTGTTCATTATGTGACTCTATATAATAGAATGGATAAGAATACCTTTTGGCATTAGAAGAATTACATATAATGCATTAGTCATTTGTAACTATATGGAATCCCGGTGGACACAAAACTAATACATACAAAACTGCTAAAACCATTCTCAAATAGTAAATTTCTTAATAATACATGTGATAATGCTATTTCGTTGTGGCAACTTTATAAACTGTCCACCACTTCATCTTGCCCACACTTTCAGTTGCTCAAATGAATATAGAGGTTATGGTTGCTATCAAACATAACACTAGCCCTAACCTAAGTAAAGAAAAAGCAGAGATAAGAAATCGATACAATAAAGGTCCACACCATATGGGAAAGTGACAAAATCACAAGCAAACATCACACACGAGAGAGCCAATAGGTCAGCTTTTCCCAGCAGGTGAGCACAAGGCTGCCAGGAACGGACATGACGATAAAGCTAAACGTGAAACATAATTAACAAAAAGTATCCACAAAAGAAGCATCCCTTTGAACGGTCAGTAAAAATTACTGGAGGGCTTAAACGTGTTAAACGGTACCGACTTCACCCTGAATTCTGATCATAGATGTTTGGTTCGCATGGAAGATCTCTAACTTATTGATGCATCATCTCCTAGTATATACAAATCAAGATATTAAAAGAAAATAAACAAAGATAAGGACTAAACAGTGCATACAACAAAATACTGGAGCAAAAGAAATCCAACAGTTAAACCCCCGTTGGGGTTACTATCATTATATATGTTACATGTAAATCTTGAACATTACTTTCATGTACTATATAAAAAGGAATATTCATCCAATAAACCCATAAAAAGTAAAGTAAAACCTGTCTGAAGCGGCCAATCAAAAAGGAAGACTAAACATTGGTTTTCAAAACCAATTATCGCTTAATGCAGGTCAAAAGTATTGCATTCTGCAATACTTTCGACCTTTATTAAACTACCATTTGTCATTAAGATCTTTGTTTTGCCTATTATTGAGTGGTCGCTTAAGACAGAATTTACTCTACACCATCACTGCACGGGTTTCGCATTTTGCACATTTCACGCGACTGTACACCTTTTATTAGAATCTTGTGATGCCCTGGAAGGGGGTCCCAGTATCCCAAATCCCTTTAATTACTTTTGAAAAATATCCCATATCCCTAAAATAAATATGGCAAATGTCCCCAAAATTCAGCAAGCATTGTATTCCAATATCCCTAAAATTGTTCCAAGTACCCCGTATCCCTTTAAATATTTGCAAAAAATATCCCGTATCTCTATAAGTTTTTGGACAATATCCCTGTATCCCTAAAAACCCTTCCAGGGCCTCAATTGTGTGCGGCTTGTGGGTATTTACTATTGCGCAGCCTCTGCGGAATTGCTGTTTTCAAGCCAGTCAGTCGTTCGTGCAATATAGGAACATTCTTACTACCGAATTTGATACTACAACATATGTCCATAACATAGTCGCACTAGTGAAATATGTGTATTATTTCAGATTTCAGATTTTTATTGCTTAAACTAAGTCACATTTGTCCATCTGTTGCTAAACATGAGTATTATCTAACAGAGGAGAGGTCTGTTGCTTCAACAGTCTTCTAAATCAATGATTTGAATGCAAAGCTCATCACGCATTAGTTAGCCCTGCCCTAATGGTCAATTTGTTTATAATGTATGCTTCATCAATTCATTGCGGCTGAACGGAACATGCCAAAAGGCAGTTTTGCGCATTACAAGGTAGATTATTTCAGCTACATCTGATCCTTCACCATTTTATGGCAAATGGAATTTCATACCATTATCAAGTGGACGAACCCATTTCGAATTTAAGGACTGTTGGGTAGTTAACTTGTAACAATTTCATTCAAATTTAAAAAGAACATTTTGTAAGCAAACATTGAAAGACCTGACCAGTCGCCGCGTTCTGTCCGCGTTTGATCTGGTACTGCGTTGTTTGCCGATGTCCTCTAATAAGAGCGCTATAGGCTTACACTGTACACTGAACCGAAGTTTTAAGTGACCACCTTACATTTTTGCGCCCGTTCAGAAAGTGAAAAATCGCTCTCACAAATTTTAATTCTATAAACAAATTCAAGGCTCTGTCGAGACTCTAGTGTAGGCCGCTGTGTCAAAATTTGGGCTCCCGTGGGATTTTTTGGGTAAAAGTGATTCATGTCAATTTTCAACTAGAGAAATATACGCAGTTTAAGGAAAACGATGTTTCCAATTTTTTCTTGCAGTATTAACATCACAGTGACGTCACAAATGACGTACCGTATTTTCACATGAATCAAATAGTTTATATCTGCTAGTGCTGTATACACCTAAATTAATCGCATTGTAATTTTGTTTATTGCGTTGAAGTGGTTGAAAACGTCGATAGGAGGACCAGAATGAAAATCAATTCAACGTGGACTTTAATTTTACGTCAAATTGACGTCAATTTGATGTCAGTATGCAGCAAAAAAATATTGTGTACAGAAATATAATTCTGGAAAGATTGTGTGTGCCTTGCAATTAAAATCAAAGGTTAGCATTATTTTATGGTTCTAGCTTAGCTTTTTTAAACATGTGAGCTCTCTGATGGCTGGGGTGTTTGACTGTTACAGCATGTTAACTACGTCACTCCTGAATTGTTTAAAACACAAAAAATGTAAATAAGGTTCATAAGGTAGTACCGGTATAATCAAATTCGCTAAACATTCATTTATTGTACAAGAACATTTTATTTCCTACAAATATTTGAGTTTAAGTTATTAGGGCCCATTGTTATATCATTTATGTTACATTTAAACTACCCCTCCCCCTGTAAAACCATTGAAATGTTGTTAAATAGTTTCACTTAAGCCCCATTCTCACTGTGCCGGTGTAGCCACGGTTCATCCCGATGCAGGACAGCCGGTATACCGTGATGCACCGGGACACATTTCATAAAAAATAAATTGCGTTCTCACTGTGCCGACGTTACCCCGGTATAGCCCCGGTTCTCGAGAAAGCAAGACGCCGGTTGAGCCCCGGTTCACCACGGAGCACTTACGGTGCAGCACGGTGGAGCCACGGTTCGTGCCGGTATACCCCGGTGTTACCCAGGTTGTTTACGGTGATGTCCCGGTAACTGCCGGTTGCGCCACGGTTACATGCCGGTAGGTCCACGGTTGCGTCCCGGTGCTACTCTACACTATAAAACCAGGATAAAAACGTGGAGTAACATCAGTTTTCTTCTGTCTCTATCGCATAACAGTTATGACACAAATTGGACTGCACATCCATATACCAGTTACTAGAGGAATCATGATCTGAGTAGCGAAAGCAAAATTGTCTAGTAACCTCGCAGCTCAGTTGCATGACAAATAAGCAGAAGCAGACCTGTTTTCTTACGACGAGGTTTAAATGTTGTTGATCTGGGCCCAGAATTGCTTAATAAATTGCCAAGACCGATGCAGTACTCATGGTCAAAGATATCATTGTGATCTACAGAAAAAATGAAACTATTTTGGTTTTAATCAGTTTGGAAACGTTATTTTTCGCATCCTGGAAATTCATACTTTGTTAACTTAAGTACTCCTTAACTTTAAGGATACATTGTAATTCTAGGCCCAGATTGTCTTGCTTTTTCGTAAAAATATATAAACACTTTGAGCGGGGCATGTGATTTCCAACAATGTGATATTTTGAGAAGTGTAGACTCAAACAAGCCTGTGCAGTCCCCAATTAAGCTGTAAAGTTGTTCGGTCAGTAGCTTAACAGTCATAGTAATAATCAAGCGACAAGCAAAGGCTCTGATCAGACTGCGCCTAGGCGCAGGCTGATCTGAGGCTTTGCTAATGGCAACTACCACATTGTTGGAGATCTCATGTCGTGGCTCATATATGCTTGACTCTTCAGTAATTATAAGTGCATTTATTCATATTTAGCTTTGTAAATGAACACATTTATACTGCTGACAATTTAACCAACTTGTGACGAATGGACTTTCCCATCCTTATCATTTGGATTAATCTAATTTCATTTTAGGTGCAGCAGGAGTGACTTTTCATTTTTATTTTGCATTTTATTACATATACACAGGCAGTGGAACCACACGGTTTATCACGGTGGAGACACGGATGTTCCCGGATTACGCCGGTATTGCCCCGACGCCGTCCCGGTGGAGACACGGTTGCTCCCGGCGTCTTCCCGGTTTATCACGGTATTTGACAGCCTTCCCGGTTACTCCCGGTGAGTCCCGGTTGTTTTAAACATTTTAAAACAACCGGGGACATGAGCCGGTTTTACACGGTTCAACACGGTTCATCCCGGATCTCCAAGGTTGTCCACGGTGCCGCCACGGTTGTGACACGGTTCATCACGGTTCGTCCCGGATCATCAAACCGGGGTGAACCGGCACCTTAAACCGGGACAGTGAGAACGGGGCTTTAATAAGCTTCTCATTTAACATTCATGTTTTAACTATATGTCACAAAAGACAATTAATTGGCCATTTTATAACTGCAGGCAGCTTGTTTTATCCCAAAAAAAACTTTAAGAGTTATATGCTGTTAAATATGATACCACCGAAAAGCATGTTAAATAAGGTAAGAATATATTCATCCTTAAATTTTATGTAATGCTATATGAAAACCTGTAAACATCATGTATGAGCATTATATTGAAATTCAAAAGTGAAATGCTGTGACCAACATCGCTTCTGGTGTTAATTATCTTTTTGTTATTTGTGTGACAATATGTAACGTATATTACAGCTTTCAAGATTGTATATGACCTGCTTAATTCCTTATACGTTATATGGTATTATATATCATTTCAAAAAAGCAAGTAAGTATGAATAGTAAATACCACAATAACACACTGCAGACCAACACATGGTATCATGAGGAAGAGCGACAGAACACTAACAGCCACAAGACATCAGGAACACAATTAAAGTAAAGCAACCAACTCTCTTTTTCCCATCAAGGTGATTGCAACACTAGAAGGACACAAAGTACTGAATAACAGAACAAGGACCAAACTCAAAACCCCCTCAAACAATAGGAACAACAATAAGCAATGGATCAACAACAACAAAACCACCAACCTAGAACAGACAGATGCCTAAGCCACTGCAACGGGAGCTGGGGGGGGGGGGCTTAAATGAATTCTACTGGTACCAAATCTAGTCCTTGATTATGTTGTTTTAAAGCACAACAATTGTTCGGTTCGCATGGAAAAATGAATTATTTTTTTTATAGATATCCAGGTTCCTGTTTGTCTGAAAAAATATCAATTAATCCATGCAACATTTGCAAAATATTATATCTTTTAACTTTTTATATCTTCAAAAAATGATTTGCCCAAAATTATAGATTTTAAAACTCATAAGCAAATAAAATGATAGCTCTCAAGACCAGAACTTAGAAGGATACATTCCCATTTTCTTTCGAATTTGTTGAAATAACATATAAAGCTGTATAAAGTATATCATAAGGCCCACTGTTTATCAAAAATGTTGTCAAAGATGATATATAATTGAGCCCGAAAAGCTAATATATCATGTTGAATTTAGAGATTTGTTTAGTAGTATTTATCTGGAGAAATCTAAGTTAAACTGAAATAATTATAATCAGTAAAATCAGTTACTCTATGTTACTGTTTACAGTTGTTCAAATTATGGGCATACGTATTCAGTGACATTGCATAATACAGGCTAGATTCAATGTATCCATGTTTATTCTGGTTCAATCACCATAAAATAGTATCCCTTCTAATTACTAAATGTTTTGAGGGAGGTATGCATTATAACTACCTGTAATAAGTTATTGTTTAAAGAGACTGTCACCAAATCAATTTGTATCCTGGCATCTAGTTGCGTATGCAGTTGGTGAGGCATTATTGAAGTTTTTAAATTAATTCAAGTTGATATTCAACAAAGCTTTCGTTCTTTAACTAACGAAACTGTCAATCACATCAACTTAGTACTTCTGATCACTTGCTCAACCAATAATGCGAAAATAGTGGTGAGTTTTACTCTAAGGCAATGATTACAATAGATATTACCACATTCAAGGAAACTAGTTAAAGGTCTATTGTTACTTTTATACCAAATAAGTACAAATTTTATCAGCCCAAATTATGTCCGGCCAAATTTGATCAAGTGACATTAAACTTATTGTAAAATAGATTTTACAATGTTCTTTTAGAATGCTGGATAGAAAAGTGAAATATTTCATAAGAAAGTGCAAGTATAAGCTCTCAATTAGTTTTAGCAATACATGCTTACATACATGAACTGACTGTGACTTTTACAAAACATTACAGGAACAGTGTTAACATGGTAAATGGAATAATAAAGAGATATATGTGTATTAAACATTTGAATCAGTTGTAAACTCACCAGGACCTAATAGATTCAATAGACGCACGCAAAAATGTGAACTCTTCTAGCTAATATCAGCTACTCAGTCGCTGACTTACTTGCAAAATACCAAAATAAAATGGGCTAAATCCTTTTAATTATTCTTTCCATTACTATTGTTAATCTATTTTGTTTGATTTGAAATATGCAAAGAAGAAATTGGATGTATTTTTGTATCTATCGTTATGTTCACATTTGATTGGCTAAATATCAAAATGATATTAAGACTAAATTTATAGAATTATGAAAAAAAAAATATCCAATACTTTATTTTGGTCCATTAATAAAGCGATGGCTACAGTATATATGCTACACTTATAATGCCAGGGAGCTTTTCTATATGATAAACCATTTTCTTTCAAATGTATGACTACCATGAACCATTAGAACAAATGCTGTCTGTTCAATGCTTCACAAAATTTTAGAACAAGACAGAATGGAAGATAAGTGTAATATGCTCCTTTAACTACTCTTGTTATGCATTTTACCAACATAATTGCTATTCTTACTTCACCAAACTAGACATCCTTCTTCAGATATAAAACGATTATAACCATAGGAATAGGTTTGGTGTGTGTCATACTCGTATGTTGGGAAATAGTCGTTAAGTTTCCAAAACACTTCAGTTTATTGTTTTAAAAGACAAGGATAAAGGTCACAATTAAGACCTAAGTCTGAATTAACAGACAATTTTAAGGAATTCTGAGTAAGTTTTTATCTTTATCAATACAGCTGGTGTAATCAATAGTTGGGTTACACAGTATGTGATGGATCTTACTAACTTAAAGCTACTTCATGCTTAATATTATAGTGTCATCTAAAATGAGGTGTAGTCAGTGAAGAAAAGCGTCTTTTTATATCATTTCATGTGTAAAATGAAGCAAATACACGAGTGTCAGTGAGATAAAAGATATCATTTTTGCATTAAAGAAACATTAATGGATCATAAAATAAGCAGCATCTAAAATGCTGTTTATAAATTTGATAAAATACACAGACTTGAAATGACGTTTTATGTGATTTAGGCTAGCATTTCTTCCCTTAATTATCAATGCTTTGTTGATATTTCAGTTAATGGCAATTACTGGCAGTTAAATGACAGTAAATAAACCACTGGCAGTGTAAACAGTGTAACATAATGCATTTAAAAGAAAGTAAAGTGCATAACAGTTATAACAGGTACTTTTATTTGATAGAATCATATTGCTAGTCATTTGAATACAATTAAAAGTCTTAGCTTATATTGTCACGTAGGAATCAGGAACAATTTGATAGGAATTCCTATTATTTCAGGGTAACGAAGTAACGCTGTAGCCGCTATAGTGTTAATATACATTATTCTTTGGCTTATATATTTTGGCTTTAGAAAGATGTTATGTACATAAACTCTCCCTCAGGGGTATTTTGGCAGCCTATCGTCTAGTGATAGTACTACATTAAGTAGTAATACATTTGAAGTAAGTAACATATATAACTGTCATTTCATAGAGGTGTATTGTTTAAACGCATACTTGATGTTTGCTGCTTTTTGATAAATGCTTTTAAGGCAATCAGCTTGTCGATGAATAAGAATTCGATACAATTTGGTATTTGCACAATAGGATTTGAAAATACAATAGAGTTACGTAGTTAACATGGCTGTTACAGGTCAGAGAGCTAACATGTGTCATTTTGTATCTTATATTATTTAGTTTCATTAGCATAGTGTACAATATTCCAGCAGTTGGAGAGGAGGGTCTATTAGCATATTGTGATCTAATGTCATTTGAGATTTCACTATAACATACTTTTCATTTTGATACTGACGTCATTTTTTCCTCTCTTGACATCATTTTGAAGTTAAAGTAACCACTTTAAAATTCTGAGTCAGATTCTATGCTCCAATTACAATATATCGCCAGTAATATTACTATACATGTAGCTGATCAAACAGTACATGTTTGCGCCAGCTGGAATTCATAGTGCTCAATTTTCAAGCCCTAAATAAGCCAAATATGGGTACATCACTTTGTGGCGTCACCATGACGTTAAACCGACAAGAAAAAAATTGGAAACATCTTTTTTCTTAAAGAGGATACGTTTTTCTACAAGAAAATTAATGTTTGCAACTTTTACCCAAAAATTCCCACGGGATTACACAGCGGCCTACACTACTCTGCAAAAATGTCATTTCAAAATGACTGGTAGATATTGCACAGACGAAGTCCGAGTAAAGGTACCCTCATTTTAAAAAGTCACACTTTTAATGTGATATAAAATATTCATTAGATACGTTATCCATTTATATTTTAATAAGTTTGAAGATGTTAATAATAGGTGTGCTATATGATGAAAAAGAATCAAAAGTTTGTGTCAATTGAACTTTCCATTTCTCTTCTACGTTAACATGAAGACAGCCACGGCCAGCAGCTTAATCAAAGAGGTGCATTTTGCATACACACTGCTAGTATCTCACTGGTATGCGAACAATTTGCGACTATTTCAAGACTAATTTGAGACACGTTTTTGGCGACAGAAATACGACATTGCAACCATAATCACATTGCGGTCGCACCGAAAGGGTGATTAAGACATGTTTGCGACTGTCGCACGAATGTCGTACGATTGTCGCACGAATCATTGGCGAATGTTTCACGACATTCGCGCGACATTCGTGCGACATTCGCGAGACACTCGCACGATGTATTCCCGATTAAATTGCGGACATTTATTACCATCGACCGCCTCATGACGTTCTCACGAACGTCGTGCCACTGTCGCGCGAAGGTCGTGCGACTGTCGCACGATAGTTTTGCGAGTAATGATAAACCAAGAAAATAAACATTCTAGCAAGCACAGAAACTTCAGACTAGGAAGGTACTACGCTGTTGGAAGGAACTAGAGGGCTGGAAGGAGCTAGGTTGTTGGAAGGTGTCACGCTGCTGGGGGTGTTGGACTGTTGAATGGTAGCAAATATTGAGTTAGAAAAAAGTTAACTCGTTTAAACTGCACAGTTATGATGGCCCATCAAGCAGCTTAAGAAAGTCAGTCGAGAACGCACATGCTCTAATTGCCCATACGTATGGCATGATAAGCCCAATCAAATCAAAATTGCATTGAGTTCAGATGAGCCTCGTCCTGTGAGAATCTATTTTATACAGTTATGCGCACAACAAAGGCACAAATCAGACTGCACGGATACGCATTCTAATCAGAATCTTAGTTGTCCGCTGCAGTGATAATTTGTTTATAGGGCTCTGTATGCCAAATTTAAACCTTAGAAGGGCTGCTGAGACTAAGCAGGCTGTTGTAGTCTAGCCAAGATACAATACTAATACCTTTATACTGTAATAGAAATAGTCAACATTTATGTAGGCCTTATAAAACATGCTTAACAAAATTATCCTCTCAGAATGCAGAACCATTTTAATAAGCGAAATTACTCCGAACAGTATACATGTAAGTAAGCCTTATCAATATACATGTACCATACTTATATGAAACTATCCTCTCAGATAGCAAGAATACTTGACATCTGGAATTAGTCAAAACTGTATACATTTGTACTTAAGTATGCCTAACCAAGATCTCGTACTAGGAAAGAACTATCATCTCAGACAGAAGGAACTCTTATAACGAACCTTTGGCGACATAATTGCGAGTAATTTAAGATACTCGCGCGATAGTCGTGAGACGTTCGTGCGACTGTCTCACGACGTTCGCCAGAACATCGCTTAGTTTAATTTACTCGCAATGTCGTCGCGAAGTGTCTCAATTAGGTCGCAATTGGTTCGCAATTCAGTCTTATTTATCTCGCAAATATGTCGTGTTCCAAAATGATTGCGACTAAATTGCGAGGGGTCGGCGACAAGTTCGCGACGGGTTCGAGACACCCGCGACGACTTTGCGACTATTTTGCGAGGAATTTTGTCGCATAAAATTTTTGAATATGTTCAAAATTTTCGCGACTACTTTGCGCCAATTGGCGACACATGCGAGGATATTACGAATCACTGGCGACTGTTTCGAGACTGCTTTGCGAGCCACTCGCGATGTCTGTCGCCAGCTGTCGCAAAACAGTCGCAGTCCAGTGAGATAGGGGCTTAAATACCTGCTTACGGGTTATGCGCTTCGCAAATTTCGGCATTGAAACTTGTTATACAGAAATTGTACGCTTTATTATTTGCGGCACGGCATTAAAATTTTCAGGGGTTCTTCATTATGAATTGGTGTCACTGTTTACTTAAAAATTAAAAAAAAAAATCTTTAATAAATGCCACTGAAATGACCATAAAATTTTCACGTTAAAACCGGAAGTGGATTCCAATCTTGAAAATGTCGTTAGAAAATGGCCTGATCAAGTTCTATTGTGTTTGGTCAAACATATTGACATGAAACAAAACACATACAATGAATTTTAATTGTGCAGCTGATGATTTCCGAAAATATGGGAAAATTCAGAAAATTAGCTTTTTTTAAAAATAAGTCATGAAAAATCAGTAATAGGCAAAATGTCAAGTGTTTGGTGTTTTTCAAGTCGGCTAGACAGATTTCTAATCACATGTACTTCAATTTGATAAAAACAGCGCTCAAAACGCTTATTTTCTTCAAAAAGTTGATTTTTGCACTTTTGAACCAAAAATCTTAATGATATAGAAAACTCTTCCAAAACACCGCTAAACTTTAGTCCATTAAAATGCACATACTTAGGCAAAAATTCATTTCGATATCATTAGCGCTTAGTCAGAAAAACAAAATTGAAAAGTTGGCACTTAGAACTTCGGTTCAGTGTATATGGGTTAATCCTTTTCATTCAGTATCGATGGTATTCAATGGCACTAGCTCCAAAAAGAGTCAGCGAAATTGTGTTCCCTTGTCACATCCAGGAACTAGCGGGCTAGCACTCTCGACAGAAAATCCGTAAAAACGGTAGGTATCGCTCGAAACGAATAGATTCCTTTAATATCATGAGCGGATCAAGAAAGCTTTGTCAGAGGGGGTTCCACTCTGACAACGTTTTGCGTTTCTTTTTTTTTATTAGTAAGTTGATTAGGGGAGGAGTGAGCATCCAAATAACACTAGAAGCGGGCCATCATCATTTAAATGGCGTTTCGCTGGCGGGCCGATAGTTGTCCATCATTGAATACAGACTTGGTGGCTTTATGATTTTACAGGGGATCTAGATCCGTATTGCAAAGAAACCCCGGAGCTTTATTTATTTTTATTTTTTTGGGGGGGGGGGGTGCAGAGCCGTGCCTTGAGAGGGCGGTCAAGACCCACTGCCCCCCCTCTGGATCCGCACATTAATGTTGTTTATTCATAGAATCACTCTTCAAATGTACACGCTGAGCTATACAGTGGGGCTAGTTGGGCCATATGTCTTAACTTTGATCTTCTGACCCTCTTATCTGCTACCATACTTTGTATAGTCGAGAAGTGAAGGCTCTGGCGAGGCTATGCAGATGCACAACCTCGCCAGAACCTTCGCTGGTTGCCTTTGTGAATGCTCTTCTGTGTCCTATGGTTTCCCTGCTCGATAATAATCATCGCCGATAAAGAAAGAGCCATTTTGCTTTGATAAAGAGGTTGCAGATGACATCACACACCTTGAGTTATCTTTCTTGGTGGAGACAACCAACACTTTTCTACTCTATCATAATGTACTTAAAACATATTTTTGCCGTTATCCCTCGGTAAACTAATATGAAACCTTCATATTGAATTTCTAACAGCCTCAAAATTATACATGTTGAAATCCCAAATCTCAGACGCTTTTTATTACTGCGTAATCATCTGATAAAAATGATTAAAATTGCGTACATAACTCTGGCTATTTTCTCCAATATGGTGGACCATGGGAGAATAATCTTACAAAACTTCGGCCATGCCTTTCAATTGTATCTAGCATTTATTATGTCACCAATTAACATGACTGCTGGACCCCGAGAGTGGTGTTGAAACCCGAGCCTGAAAGGCGAGGGCTGCGTCCAGCATATGTTAGCGTATCAAAAATCCATGTTTGATCGTTGTTATTATTGTATAAAGTCATTTGTCACTTGAAAACTTTGGAAAAGCACTTCGAAAAGGTAATTTTTGCATGACTATAATGGCGCGCAAAAGCATGAAGGATTCGTAGGTTTTGAGAACGCCTTTTCCAGAGCAAAGACCTACGTCATCCTAACGTCACTAAATTACGTTCATTTCTCTGCACACTATTGTTGATGACGTCCATATTTGTGACGGCCTAGATTGCTTACAAAAACCGTGCATCAACAGCACGTGGATTTCCCGATTAATACATGGGGTTTTGCCACTTCAAACATGGCTGTTAATAGCGTGCGACACCGTTTTTTATGCTATAATCCTTGTTGCACGCATAAGAGTCTATCTGTGAAAGTGGTATTTTCTGTCATCTTAGCTTGTTTTTTACAGCAAATCATTTATGAAAGAAAACAACAAACACCAGTTAAAATTAAAACATTTCTTTTATTTCTCCAGAACAACAAACAATTACATAAAACAACAAGATAACAATAAATTTTAAGATAATACCGTTAGCTAATCAAAACGTTAAGGCCAGTGCGTGAGTGTTTGGTACTTTTTCTTATTGCACATGCGCAAAATAATCTGATTAAACTGTTCTGTTGGTCTTTTGGGCGCGATATAATCAAAATCGAAGTCATCGTGGTATACATGTACTCTGTCAGAACCTCATTTTTACATTCTTGTTATTTCCCCTATTATAGGGGAAATAACAAGAATGTAAAAGCGAGGTTCTGACAGGTAAGTATTCAGATAGCGCCCCTTTGCTGATTGAAGGATTTTTTCTCAAGTTAAACGCTTATTAAGTCTTATTTATGCTTTACTGTGTATGCTACATGTAGCAGTCAATGCACTGGTGAATCTGCGCATATTCACAAACACGTGTGAGCATTCACTGCTCGCCAATGTGGTAAGTACCAAAATCTCATGTACTGGCTCTTTAACAAGCACATGCGCGGATCCAGATGGGAGGGCAGCGGACTTCCCTGAAAAATCACAAAAATATAGGGTTTCCTAGCAATACTGGTCCGGATTTTCTAAAAATGCAACGTTGGGCCATCATCGGCACGCCAGCGAAACGCCATTAAAATGATTGCCCGACTATAGTGGTATTTTGATCATCTCTCCCCTCATCAGCTACAAAAAAGTTGTCAAAGTTGGACTCCCTCTGACAAAACTTTCTGGATCCGCGCATGAGACGTAACAACTACATTAAATAATGCTTCAATTTCAACAGCGTCAAAACAGTTGACCCATTAACAACGGTTAAACGAATTTTACAATAAAGCAAGAGCTAAAGCTTACAAATGAGTGCTCCTGTTCAGGACTAAAGCCAGCAGATATATGACGTCAAAACAAGGCCGCATCGACGTCGATGCGACGTTATGGTGTTGCATCGATGTCGATAGGTAACGTGCCTGCTAGGGAAGGTGTACACTACTGATAAAGAATAATATTAATGTGTGGCACCTAAGGTGCACGCCATGCGCACAAGGGCTGTCAAGTTTACTTCTGACACCACTGTACATTACATTATAATTACTACGCGATCGGTGGGGCTATATTTTTAAATAGGCTATATGACTGCTACATGTTAACTAATACATGGTAATAACGGGTGCGGCGTTTTGTGGTAGTTTGTGGTCAAACTCTTCGCCAAATATAATGTGTTTTCAGAATTATTTTCTTAGTTTCGCCTGTGTGCGATATGGAGACTGCATTTTGCTATGCTTATGGGTAATGTTCAGGAAACTGCGAAAGGCAGTTTCTTGGCAGCACGCACAGTTCAATCATTATTTTTGCATCCTGTAAGGGTTAGAAACAGCCGTCACACCCATCTCTGGGTTGAGAAATTGACAACAAATTAAACATAATTATTTTCGTAAAAATCTGCTAAACTGACCACAAAACAATAAGCTGCTGGCCCATATCACAACAATGACGAAAGTCCATTTATTTCGCATTGATGCTATCTATATTACACAAATGCAAAATATAGTGCAATACATATTAGGGAGCGCAGTGGCTCAGTGGTAGAGTGCTTGACTCGAGACCGAGAGGCCGCGGGTTCGAGCCTCACCGGCGTCACTGCGCTGTGGTCCTTGAGCAAGACACATTTATCCTAGCTTAGTACTGGTTCAACCCAGAAAGACCCGTCCCTGTTTAACTGAAAGATTGTTGATTGGACGTAAAGAATCAATCAAACAAAAACAATACATATTACAGTAATACTATGGAGGACGAATATTTCCGACCTAACACTCAATGTCACGATTCAATAAAAATAAAAAAACACAATATCGCTACATTGAAAAAGTTGCAGTAACAGGCTCTCCTTTTCTCAAAAAAAAAAGAAATATGGATGATGATGATAATGATGATGATGATGATGATGATGATGATGATGATGAAATAATTCTTACAGTCTTTTAGATGCAGGGGCCTCGTCGCGGAAAATCCTCTGTGTTGTGGCAGTCGTTGATTTTTACAAGGGTTTTCAGAAATAAATCTACTCCTCTACATAGACTTATTTTGGAAATTTAAATAGAGCAGGTGTAATTTTTATACTATTCAAGAAGCGAAACGCTAAAGACGCTGATCAGGCTGTGCGTTTACGCCGGCTGGTCTGCCTGCGTCTTTGCTATTGGCATACAGGTTAGGCATACATTCTAGAATATAGCCAGATCTTATGCACCTTATAGGTTTTCTCACGACGAGGTTCACTTATACGTCACTTATATACATACAATATCATAAACAGCAAAACATACAAGAGATCTTTTATAAAACAACATTCTAGAATATAGCCCTTACATTGATATCCCATTGTTTAACATAAAACATCTCGCCATGCACAAAATGCAAATGCAGGCCGGTGCAATAAGCAAGTTATTGTATGGTTTGCGTGTCAGTACAAGGAGATAATCCACTCGCTTTAAAAGTTCGTGGATTACCTACTCTTACAGATGCACAAACCATACAAAAACTTCTACAATTTTTTCCATATATTACTGTTTGTTTCATCATAATACATGTATTTGGAAAGCTGCTCTTACAATGTACCAGAGCTACAAGCGGGTTGCTTGTCTTACGTGTGCTTTATACATGTATAGGCTTGACGCGAGAAACCCTGTATTCGAGGTTTGCGAACAACAAAGGCGCAGACCAGCCTGCGCATGCGCGCAGTCTGATCAGCGCCTTCGTTATTCGCTTATTGGAAGATGTCGCATCTACACTTTCGACGGGCGAAATTGCAATTTTCTTATCACTCAAATTAAGTACTTAACTTCTACCCAACCAGACCTTATAAAATTATATGGAAACTCGTGTATATAACGTCATGGCGATACATGTACGTGAACGTCGATAAACAAAGAAAGTTATCGGCTGACACTGACGTTACTCGGTCTCAATGCTTTGCATCGAGGATTACTAGCAGCTTCACCCAAGGCATTGTTTCGTCTAAGGCAACTACACCGAGAATGTAAATATGTACTACATGTATAACATGAGCCGCGACATGAGATTTCCAACAATGTGGTATGTGCGACCAGCAGAGCCTCAGATCAGCCTTCGCATACGCGCAGTCTGATCAGAGCCTTTGCTAGTCGCTGAATATTCTATGAGTGTTAAGTTACTGACTGAAAATCAATTTTGGAGTCTCTAAGCTGAAAAGGCGGCTGCACAGGCTCGTCTGAGTCTACACTTGTCAAGATGCCACATTGTTGGAAATCACATATCATTGTGCAGGCTTTACTAATGATTGTCAAACTGTACAATACTAACTACAAAACAATGCACATTAACAATGGCATATATGTACAATAACACGTATTAGGGCATAACAGGTATGAGAGGGACGTTCCCAGCGTTTAAATGACAACCGCAGCGCTGTGTGGCAAATACGAAATCCTTACGTCGCGCATGGATACATGGACTACTTCAGGCCGAGTTATGATAGTGTGAAGTAAAAAGGGATAGTAAGAGAAAAAGTCAGTTATAGGCCCATCTTGGTGAAATATATTCAATCCGCCTAAAATTCAACGTACGATATTGGGGTTGGGGGCAGGTTAATGTATTTTGCATTGCATCCAAAAGGGTAGCATTTACAAGTAGCCCAGACCCAGATGAGACTCCGCTAAACGGGGCGTCACATCAGTGTCTGCGCTATATTATTCAATACGATTCTTACATGTATATGAATCAGGACCTATTTCGCTTTGTTAATTGGTGCTTAAAGCTGCATAGTCTGTAACTTTTAATCTTCTAATTTTAAAAATATTTTTTTTATTTTTCAAGAACACAGTAAAAATACTCAAATTCACGTAAACATTTTACCATTTTCGTAAATCTTAACAAGTTAGCACTATCAAAACAACTGCATTTATGTTAAAATTCAACGGTCTAGAATTATTGGAGGGACGCAAATAATTACCAACAGTAGAAATAAACACCTATTTGATAAGATAATTCACTTTTCCATGCAGTTTTCAGCTGTACTGAACATTTTTATTGTGAAAACATAGCTTAATTCTACTTTTACAAATGATTTAAAAAGAAAATAATTTTTTTCGAAAAATGTTCATAGTTACAGAGTATGCAGCTTTAACACACAAATGAGATAATGCAATCATATATAACCCCTACCAAAGTTGGAATTAGACAGATTAGAATTGCTCTTCCGCATATCAAGAACGAAATGTGCGGTATTTTCGGTTGAAATGTGTACGCAAATTTTGCGTATATGGTTGCTACGCCCATAGACGCTGTATATGGCATGCTTTAATATAAACCACTCGCTGTTTTCTCAACTTTAATCTGGACCAGTGAAACTCCAGAACACGATTTTCTAATGCAAATTAATGTGTTGAAGATGGAACAGTATTGCATTTGGACAACATGGATGCTTTTTCAATTTTCTATAATCTTACTTAGCTCAGGGGCTGAGTAGGGGTTTGCAACATGTATGCTACACGCTCAGAAGAAAGGTTTTCTCGGGACCTGGCGCATATGTAATAAATGCATGTCAAACAAGCAGGTCACTAAGGTCAAACTATACCAGGTCAAAATCAGTAACTTGGTCATTTGTCAGGTGAAAGTCGACAGTGCCTGGCACTTATCGATTCATTATAGGCTTGAAACCGACCTGTGTGTATGGCTTTCTGAGTGAAAGCTTTTGGAGAAAAGTTTTCATCTTCATACTGCTCTAAGCTCTCTATCTCTCTCTTAAAGTGACCCGGGTTCTCCAATTCTTCTCGAATCATGCATGCTCTTGCATCTACGCAATGGAATATTGAAAACAACTACTGGTTATCGAAAGTTCCGAAAGAGAAAACTTAAGAATTTCCGCGTTACCCAGAAGTTTCTTTGAATGTCCACAACAAATCATGGGCGGATCCAGGATTTCTGGAAAGGGGGTTCACATAAATAAAGGGTGGGGGTTCGCTTTGCTTATTTTATCTAATTTTTCTTAAATACCCAATGTAAATGAAGTAATTTGGTCTCATTGAGACCAAGTTATTTCATTTTCATAGGATATTTAAAAACGGGGTCAGGGAGGGGGGTTCGAGCGAACCCCCTGAATCCCCTCTGGATCCGCCACTGCAAATGTTTTGGTAGATAATTTAGAAAATAATAACTTTTAATTGCGTACTTTATCTTGAGGCCTGGGGCCCAACTTCTGAAACGGTGAAACTCACAGAATAACGACAAACATATGACGGTGTAGGCTTTACAAATAATGAGCCTTTGTTAGACATCTAAGCAAAGGTGGGCATAGGATGCCACTAGAACCAATTACCACATGCTCTCGCTTCGACCAGCACAAGCTCGCTCATGGTGAACAAAGCAAACTATTTGCACACCCCTCGTGTCGATAAAAATCAGGAGGGTGCAGTTTGCAAGTGACTGCTGTAAACAAATGGATACAGTCACTGTATAAATTTGAGTAAACTGTCACTATCAGCCTCACATTGGATTATTTAACTCTTCCGGTTCCGGTGGGTCTTCCCCTGGCTTTAACGTCGTCGTCGTCGCTTTCCCGTTTGGCGATGCTGCCGATGGATTTCTTGAAATAACGATATTTGTCTGTCCAGCATTCGTTCTTACCTTTGATAAGGTCAACTGTCCATTTGTTTGAATAATGATCGGCCTGTCCTTTTTATTTTTCCCATATATTATAATATTTGTTGGATTGGTGTTGCCATTGCTATTTTTAGCACTTCCTAATCCCTGTAACTGTTGCAGGTTCCCTTGCAGATGATGCTGCGCATTGGTGTTATTTGCTTCCGGTACTCGTGCGTGGTTATTGAAACCCTGTCCAAATAAAGATTGCCCCCTACCATGTAAACCAGGAAGGATGGGCCTGCCACTGTGTCTGAGAGAAAGAGAGCCAGGCAACTGGACACGCCCACCTGGCAACGGATGTACCCTCAAATTCACAATATTTGGTCTACCGGCATTCGAGTTTGGCGCCCTACGTGTACTTTTCCGTGTTTGCCCACCAGGAAGAACATTTGTATTCTGATTTACATAAACTGTTTGTTTAATGATTTTAACGTCGTGAGGAGGCGGTGTTGGCTGGCTTCTGATCGTGGGATAACCAATATTGCGCATGAAGTGCGGCTGCATAGGACGTCGGCCGCGACGGGAACCAATAGACACACGTGACGAAAGAGATATCCGTGGCCTTCGTCCAATCGAGGAGCCGAATCTTCCAGATACCTGAAAAATAGATAAAATTTCCTTTAAATTCATAGTCACGCGTGTAAAACGATGCGTACATAAAGTAAGCCACTTAATATTTGCGAGATAAAAATTGGAGAGTTAAAACAAACTGAAATGTCCACTTTAATTGTGCTTGTTGTAATAGAATTCTAAACTGTAATTCGCGGTCTCCAATTTTGGCCATATATTTGTTTTAACCGCGAATGGCGCCAAATAAAAATAGCATTGAGGACTCTCAGCATTACTTCTTCCACTGCCTGCAGAAACTGTCAAGCAAACAGACATAAACTTTTAAGCACTATCTTTAATTCAAAACCCTTCCATGCAGCCTTTACTTTATAGTGACCCGGCTTTGCCTGAAGAAAGTAACAGGAGTATTGTTGACAATGTACATAAATATATATTCAAGGAAAAGCGATTTGATGCACAGGAACTAGTTACATTTTTTTAGAAAAAAAACTGTAGACGTGTATCCATAACATAGATAAATTTTCAAAGTAATACTTTTTTTCTATTCTAAGGGTTTGTGACCAGTTCCTGTAATTTGATGCTATACTTATACTTGTATGTTTCATCCCCCACTGCCGAACTCATATCCATATGCATGGGTTGCTCCGAAAGGACAAAAAGTTAGCTACTATTGCCAGGTAATGCAAGGCCGTCGTCGCCGGTCCGGCAGGACGGCGAGCGCCGGACCACTTTTTTGGACGAGTATGCTTTCCGCCGTGTCCCTTTTTTCTCGTTTGGCTCATTTTTCTTTGTGCTTATCTCTGATTTTCAATTTATTGATGCAATCATCAATAACCCTCGTTGCACATGTCATCCATAGACCGACCTAGCCAAGGTGTGAAAACATTGAAAAACAATGCAATTATTATAATGACAGTTATCATACTTGTGGGCCGTGTCGAGAGAAAATCTGACGTAGTTGTATTCGAAGATTAAAGGCGCAGACCAGCCTGCACATCCGCGCAGTCTGATCAGTGCCTTTGTTGTTCGCCCTCTTGAAAGTATAATTTATAAACTTGCTACACGCAAAATTTCAGCTTACTAGCTACATGTACTCTCTGTAACTGAGCAGGTTGGTTTGAGTCTTGCATGGTCGTAAACCCCGAAGACCGGTCTTCTCGCATTGCGGCCCAGATAATTTCTATGCGTCAGTTTCATTTCCCTCAAATTGACATTTTTTTCATCTAAATAATATAACGAGCGACTAAGTATGTTTTAACGTTAAGAGCATCGTGGGCATGTGTTGTTACAATTCATACTGTTACGGATTTACAAGTTCTGCCTGTTTCCAATTCAGTACTTTGCCAAAACCTGCGGGAACATAGGTGACATAATTTCTAAGAAATATGCTGAAGAAAAAAGTAAAAAAATCGTGACTGTCTGAAAACGATTTTGTTTAGCATTCGGTTTTCTAACGAGCCAAGAAATATCTTTTCTAGCGAAAATCGTGACTGAAATCTGATCCCGAACGCATAAAAACCCATTAAAAACGCACATAAAAGCGCTAGAAATTCAAAAAATTTTCGGGGGAGAACCCCTAACCCCCCTAACGAGAGGGGAGTCCCCCTCTCGTGCTCTCCCCCTCTCGTGGCGTTGGCACTCGTGTGATTTCCTCCGCCGGACCACTTTTAAATACGCGGCGACGGCCCTGTAATGCTACAATTATAAGCCAGAGGCCAACGCTTGGCAAAAGGGGAGCGTGTCGAAAAAGCTACATGTAGAGACAGTCACTATTATTTTTCACGAGTACTCCTGCAAGCATATTAAACGAGTTGAGGAAAAGTGACGATATGCGAGACTCTGTCGTGCATTTGCTTTGTCGATTTTCGCAATGAGTTTATTAAATTCACTAATACAGGAGCACACTTTTAAGATTATTTCATTATCAAAATGAATGAAGACATGCCAATAGGATCCATGACCCCTCCCCATTACCAGACACGATTGAGACCCCTTTGCAGACAAGAGATAGCAACGTAATAGTTATACCATGGCTTGTCTGTCTGTACGTGGAGATAATCCACGAGCTTTAGCGAGTGGATTTTCTTATGTACAAATGTACAGGTGAACCATTATTGTTTACTGACTATTTTATACCATCTACATCAGTGTAGACCTTGCATATCACGAAATATTAATAGATTAAGTTGGTAAGGTGGTATAAATTATATTACCTCGTTGTAGAAAAACAACAATTGCTCAATATTTGGCATCATAAGAGGCCTTGTCTGAGCGTGTCAATGAAATTTTCTGATTAGCGAGTTATGGCCCTAAAATTTAATGATTAGCGAATTATGGCCCTAAAACTTAATGATTATCGACTTTATAAGGAAAATTTTACCAAACAGCGGAATGAGCATTGCTAGTGATTAGCGAATTTTGGCGAAAAATATAATGATTAGTGAATTTTTCGCGAAAAAATACTGAATAGCGGTCTGGTGCTTTTTAAAGGTTAACGATTTCGTCTTATGAATCGCAAGGCAATCTGGGTCCAAACTACATGCAAACAGACACTCGCTGGAACTCTGAAAAAGATATCTAACTCTTTGTTCCGGAGAGAAATGAATTAAATGGTAAGAAAATGAATATTTTCACCCAAAAGAAACGTTTACTGATTTGGCCCAATTTTACTGATTACTGATTTTTGGCATTAATTTAACTGATTACCGATTTTTGGCCTAATTTTACTCATTACCGATTGTTTGGCCTAAATTTTACTCATACCGATTTTGGAGCCTAAGTTTTACTGATTACCGATTTTGGGGCCTAAATTTTACTAATAACCGATTTTTGGCCTAAATTTTACTGATTGCTGATTTCAGTGGTACCCCTAGGAGACACTCTTGTCTATTTCCGTTACATTGATTTCTCTTTTTCACAGTGTTATCTTTTAGGCTTTTTTATTCTGTTATAAATTTCAAACGTTTACCAATGCTTTTCCAGACAGACATGAACCTCTTTCCAGATAGGCATTATGGAAAATATTGCAAAATGTGTAGTGATGAAACACACCCCCCCCCCCCCCCCCGTTCTAGATAGAGACGCAGAAAATAAGTCATTATGATTGGCATGCCCCTACCCAGACTTATATTGAGAGTACCCCCTATAATGTTGTAAAGTGCTTAACAGCACACTAAACCAGGTTTGCACCGCTTGCCCATTTTACGATATCCAAATACTTAGAACTAATAATAAAGGAATGTACTGTAAAATGACCAGGTGTTAGTTCTTTAAACTATGCTAAACTGTTTTTACAAAATTTAGCGATACGGAAAATTAATATTATAAAAGGAAATATCAAAATAGTCATTTAAACGTTCATGGTATTTTGTGTATTGTGATTTGCTTTTCATAGAATTCCACAGGAATAGGTTTTTTCCTTTCTGATCTAAGAAGTTACGTTAAAAATATTATCATACGCGTCACCTAAATATGCACTGTTACACAGATGGCAAATTCTGCCATCTCTTGCAATGCCTGTAAATCTGCTTTTTTCAAAATCTAAATTTACTGAAAGAAGTACTTAAATCTGTAGGTAACAATTAAGAAAAAAAATGTATTTTGTTTGATAAATTCTGAAATTAAAAAAATGAAAGGTCAAATACAGAATTTTACCAATCATAAGGAGCCGTCTCATCAAGGAATTCAGACACAAAATTGGTGTTAACTGGTTAGTACTGCTGTACCCCAATGTTAACTGGTTTTAATATGCATTATGATGCACATGTAGAAATACAAGCACTGTCAACCTCGCTAAAGTGCTTAACAGCACACATACATGTAACCAGGTTTGCACTGCTTGTCCATTTTACGATATCCAAAAACATAGAACTTAATTAAGGAAGGTAAAAATGTAAAATTACTAGGTGTTAGCTTTATATAAACTGTTCTAAACTGTAATTACAAAATTCAGCGATACGGAAAACTAATATTGTAAAAGGAAACATTAAAACGTTCATGATATTTTTGTATAATTGTGTTTTGCTTATGTAGAATTGCGCAGGAATATGCCTTTTCCTTTCTGATTTAAGAAGTTACATTTAAAATATAATCATAAATGTACGCGTCACCTAATTCTGCACTGTTACACAAATTGCAAATTTCTGCCATATTTTGCAATGCCTGTAAATCTGTTGTTTTTTTTTCAATTGGCAATTTGTGATTTATACATCTAAATTTACTGCAAGAAGTACTTAAACCTGTAGGTAACACAGATAGATAATTAAAAAAAACATTATTTTGTTTGATAAATTCTGAAATTCAAACAGTTTGAAAGGTAAAATACAGAATTTTACTAATTCCGTCTAAACTAATCAATAAGCTGGTTTTGACCATGTTAACCAAACAATATTTTCTAGAACATATTGATGGATCTAGTATCCAGAAAAAAACAACACAATTGCAAAGAGTTAACAATATCAACAGACCTGCGAGTTTTGCGATGGAAATCCACTTGCATGAATCGCAAACAAAACTGCCAGAATAATCCTAAAGACGTGCTCCATTTTTGTATCACAGAACGATCCGAACCTTGCGCTGGACTGACGAAAACTGATTCAGAACTGTCCGGCTATTACTATTTTATTGTCTGTTAATGAGTCAGGCGACAGAGTAATTAATACCGGGGTTTATTCCACTCCGTCTAATGAATCGTTTTTGGTGACTATCTTATGATGACAGTTATGCATTGCTAACACCGAAACCCTGCGTTCGTACACATCAAAGCCCTCCACGTGTTTGCTTATGGGCTTTATCCCGTGATTATGTGATTATTTTTAACATTTAGTATGCATATTAATGATCACGTTAGCATATGCTAGCCCTTCGGGGATATTGGGCTCAGACATCGAAGCAGGTGATCGGTGCTACGGGGGCGTCAGTGGCGGATCCAGAGGGGGCTCAGGTGGATCACTCGAACACCCTCCCTGCCCCATTTTTTTTAAATATCCTATGAAAAATGAAATAATTTGGTCTCAGTGAGACCAAATTATTTCATTTTCATGGGATATTTAAGGAAAATAAGATAAAATCAGCAAAGCGAACCCCCACGCCTTTATATATATAAGTAAGTAAGGGTTCAAATATCAGGAATCGATACAATCAAGTACCACACCTGACCCAGGATACCAATGGGAAAGTAACAAACTCACAGTTAGACACCACAAACGAGAGCCAAGAGGCCACCCCTTTCCCAGCAGGTGACCACAAGGCACATATAAACAGACGTGTGCAAAGGCATAGCAAACACAAGACAGAAAAAAACATAGGACCCCATTTCCAGAAATCCTGGATCCGCCCCTGGGCATGGAGTTGTTACGCTTTCTATTTTTTCTCATGAAGAGGCTCAATGAACTAGAGTCTGATGTTTTCAAAGTTTATTTAAGAAATGAATTCAATTTTGGGAATGTTCATGTAATCACGAATACTTCGGGTCTTTTGCAAAGTAAGTGACGCGCTCAGTGCTTCACGTTAACTTTGCAAGAGACCCGAACTATTCATAATTCCATGAAGATTCCAAAAATTGAATTTAATGCTTATACATGTATTTACATTTTATTATAGATATCTAAAATTTATATTTTTTTTTAATTAAGGAATTAAAACAGTTTTATATTTAAAATATATATGTATAAACGGTTAAGTCGGGCTGTAAAATGGAAAAAGTGAAACAGCCAGCTTTAGCACGGAGAGCCAATGGAGCAAACAAGAGGCTTGTTTTGCACGTTCGGCTCAGGTGTGGCTCGCTGTCAATCACAACATCAGTATCATTTCTGGCGAATGAGTTTGATGTTTGAAGCGTATTAAACGGACAAGTGAGATTGGCAGCTGTCAATCAAATTTTGTGTAATTCATGAGGCTATGCACGGTTGCAAAAATCTAAAGATTCATTCAAGGATTGCTTCGAAAGTGTAAACATATGTATTTCTGTACTTCTGGGGGATCCGTTTTCATAGATCATACATGAAGGTGCCTAACAGGTGGAGGAGAGAGCATACTCGTTGTGAGCCCGCGTGGCTTCTTTGCTGCGCTATATCTTCTGAAATATTGGGTGGATTTTGACCAAACTTACGTAGATCATGCGACAGTCTGCATGCCTCGTTTTAAACCCAATTGCAGCATATACAATGTAGCTATGAGGCCTTGGAAGGTTTTATAGGGAAACAGGGATATTGGCCAAAAACTTAAAGGGAAACGGGATATTTTTTTGCTGTAAATATTTAAAGGGATACGTGATAATTGGATCAATTTTAGTGATATGGGGATACAATGCTTTCTGAATTTTGGGGATATTTGCCATATTTACTTTAGGGATATGGGATATTTTTAAAAATAATTAAAGAAATATGGGATACTGGGACCCCCCTTCCAGGGCCTCACCTATGATGTCCTCTTTAATTCTATGACAGGTAAGGTCTCAGACTCAATGACGGCCCTGATGTAAAGCCTGATGCTTGTCTGTGGCAGGGCCTACCGTGGCTGAACTTGAGGTTTTCATTTAGTTCTGACTATCTGTGAGTCATGAGTCATTAACTTTGTTTCTTCACAGTGTGTTACTTTGAATAGATCGTTTCTCTGTGATGATGCATTGCATTAGTTAGAAGGCCTCCATGCGAGCTAAGCAATTGTTGTGTTTAAAAAACAACAGAATCTAGGGCGAAGATTTGGTGCCATTAAAAACATTTAATCCCCCCAACCCCCTCGCTCCGGTGGCTTATGCTGCTGTCAAGTCTACGGCATTGGTATTGTTGTTGCTGATTTATTACTTTATATACCCCCATTGTTTGAAGGTATTCTGTGTTCTTCTTTATTTTGTTATGCATTTGCAATCATCTTGGCTAGGATGAGAGAGCTGGTAGCTTTGTTTTAATTGCCTTCCTGATGTCTGGTGACTGATAGTGTTCTGTGGCTCTTCCTCACCATGCCATGGGATGGACTGCAGTGTATGATTGTTTTATTTCCTGATCATACTCACTTACGTTTTATGGTGTATGCGTTTCTGTCTGCATCACATAATGTATTACGTTGTTGTCAAATTTTAGGGTGAGTAGATAAAAATAAACTTGTAGAAAGCTATTTAGAAACCAATGTGCCAACATGAGAAAAAAACTGACAGCAGTTGAGTAATAACTATCATGTACACATTTTGTACTCTTGGGCAGTCACTTAGCAATTATCATTGACTTTTAATATATGGTCAAATGCAGGGATGCTTAAAACTGGTCTTGGTTGATCTGTAGTATGTGATTGTTGTATTTCCTGGTCAAACTCACTTTGTGTGGTTCCTGTTGGTTGCCAAAAAAAATTAGGGTAGGTAGGTAGGCCCTAACATTAAATTAAGAAATAACATTAAAAGCGCATGACGGCCTAAAATATGATACAGAATATACATGTAGTACAAGGGAGTCAATAAACATATTTTGATATATTATAGATAAATTAATATTTTAATGTCAGAAATTCTTGTTTTGCTTGTTTAACTGTGCATTTCTCAAACCAGTCATTTGAGTCCACCTTAGAAAAAGAAAAAAATGCCTTGTACGTATGTCTACCAGGATTTAATATGGATATAACAAATTGACTTTTTTATATTATGAAACATGATGATGCCTCTATATGCAGTAGTGCTGTGTTTCTCATCACATGATGCAGTGTTCAGAGCTGGTTTCCTTTGCTTTGTTTGTCTTCCCAGTGTCTCATGATTGTTGTGTGACTCTTCCTCACAGTGCCATGGGTTTGTTTGCAGTTAGTGATTGTGGTATTTCTGTTCATACTCACTATTTTCAATCTAGAACACGCGATTGGCCCATTTGAAAGGCAATTGTCACAAGTTTGATGTCTACCGGTCTTCTGTTTGCAGATAACTGGGTCCTGTATATTCACTTCATGACTGTCTTACCCTGCAAGAAGAACTTCCAGGCTCAGGACAGTGGGAAGCTGATTGGCAAATGAAATTTAATGAAGCCAGATGTCACTCTATGAGAGTGACTTGGCGGCATAAGCATCACAACCAATTTCATTTTGATTATTCATTACACAACCCAACCTTTGAAAATGTTCAGTCAATAAAATACCTTGGTATAACATCACTGACAACACGAGAAAGCAAGTGCAAATTAGGCCAGGAAACTGAGGAAATGCCACAATCACAGACCATAGACCAACCCACAGCACTTTGAGGAAAGACACATAACATACTTTCATGTACCGCTACAAGATAATAAGAACACAATTAAAGTAAAGCAACCATCGCTCTCTTCCTCAGTGAAAAACTAGAAAGGACATTAAGTACTGCATTACATAAGCAAGGACCAAACACAAAAACCCACAAACATCGGGAGCAATAATAAACAATGAATCAACAACCACAGAACCACCACCTTGGGATGTACAGCAGCTGAAGCCACAAGGATGGATTTTGCCCTGGATTCTGCATTTGTTTAATTTTGGTTTGTCTTATAATCTTGAGTATGCAGCACTGAGTTGAAACCCTCACTCTTAAACTAGATTGAATTGAGAACGTTCTGAGGACAGCTGCCCGTTGGACCTGCAGATGGCGAAATGCAAGTAGTGTTTAGCGAAATGCTCAATGAGTTTGAGTGGCCATCTCTTGAGGTCTGTAGTGTAGGGATTTGTCTTCTTTCCTTCTCTTCAATAGGGTTCATTGTGGTGCTGTGTATATTGAAAATATAAAGACAAGTACTTGAACCTGCCTACAGTTCAAAAGTTACCAGGTTATCACATTGGATACTAGAAATACGCCCCAAGAAATATAGGAAATTCCTGAAGAATAAGTTTTTTCCCCTTACTATTCCCACTTTGAAATACTATTTCTCCAATGCAGTCACAACACAGACAACAGAGGAGTTGAAGGCTCTCTCATTTCTTCCAAACACAGTCAAAGTTCGTTGTTTATTCTCCAAATTTCAAAATTAGCACTCCTGGGCGTAATTACCATCTTTGATCGATGCCAGTAAAGAAGAAAGATTGATACTTGGGCCGAAATCGCGTGGTACGAATCTAACGCGGTACGTAAATATGTAACGATTTTCGGCTTTTTTGCAATCTATTTTCCGTATATTAACAATTTATATTCGTGTTTTTATCGGTAAAACTAGATAAAGGAGCTTGGTATATATCCAAAAGTGACTATATTTCACATTAGTTCGTTCTTTGTTGGTGTTTTAAAGGCCAATTACAAATGTCATTAGTTTTCGTGACTAATGGAGTTCTGATAAAGTCGGGAAAAAACATGTAAATTTTGACTGTTTTATCACCTGTTTATATGAGTGCCCTTCTTTTTTCTGAATGAACCCTTTTATAGATTATATGGGCCCCATTGGCATATAGATTGAACACAGCACATGGCGGCACCAGTCCAGCGACGAAAAACGGTCTTTTTTTTCGATTTTTTTTTTTTTTTTTTTTACAGAAACACTATTTTAATGTTTCGGGTCGCAGATATTTAAATAGGCACGGTCGGCAACCGGAACCACACATATATTTCATTTAGGCCAGATTGGGCGGAAAATAATAATACTACCTCAGACGCACAATTTGGTTTTCGTAGAGGGCGGTCAACAACTGACTCGGTTTTTGTTTTACATGCTGTTGTGCAGAAGGTTTTAAATGAAAAAGGGAGATTATTTTGTGCTTTTGTTGATTTTAGAAAGGCGTTTGATAGTGTATACTTAAATGGGTTATGGTTTAAGCTCTTTAAACTCGGAATTAACGGTAAAATGTTAAGAATTTTAAAGGATATGTATAATCAGGTTAAAGCTTGTGTTAGGGCCTGCAATTCTTATTCTGATTTCTTTGAATGCGCTATTGGCCTGAAACAAGGGGAGGTAATTTCGCCTTTACTTTTTTCCTTGTTTGTTGACGACTTGGAGCTATTTTTACAAGGTGACCCAAATTGTGGTCTTAATTTAGATGATATTACTTTAATTTTGATGCTTTTCGCAGACGATATGGTTATTTTAGGCAACAGTATTGCAGATTTACAACATGGCCTTGATCTTTTGCATATTTACTGTTCTAAGTGGGGATTACAAGTCAATACTGAAAAGACTAAGGTACTGGTGTTCAGAAAAAGGGGGCGGTTGAAAGAAAATGAGGTTTGGACATACAATGGCATACATTTAGAAGTAGTAAATGATTTTAACTATTTAGGCACTGTATTTAATTATACTGGTACGTTTGCTTTAAATCAGGAAATGTTAATTGGGAAGGGTTTAAGGGCGATGAACTGTCTTTTATCCAATACTAGAGGTTATCACTTAAGTCCTAAAGTTATGTGTCAGTTATTTGATGCCTTTGTGGGATCCATCCTTAGTTTGACGTCTGAAGTTTGGGGTTTTGGAAAGTGTAAATCCATAGAAAGAATCCATCTTAAATTCTGTAAAACAATACTGAAGGTTAGGTCGTCCACTTGTTCTTTAGGAGTTTATGGTGATTTGGGGCGATACCCTCTATATATACAAAGGTATGTGCGTATCATAGAATTTTGGTGTCGTATTGTATCATCGGATAATATTCTTGTGTCATATCTCTATAATAATATGGTTGAAGCTTGTGGTAAAGGTGCGAAGAACTGGGCTAGTAATGTAAAAACATTGTTGGATACTTATGGTTTTTCATATGCTTGGTGTAATCCGGGTTTGATTAATCTGAAAACTTTTCACCTGCTGTTCAAAGAAAGAGTTATTGGTGTATTTAAGCAGTCCTGGGTTAATGATATAAATCGGAGTAGTTCACTTATGTTATATAAAGATTTCAAAGGGGAGCTGGTGTATGAGCGCTATTTAGATATATTGCCATATAAGCTCAGAATAGGTATTTCCCAGCTAAGGTTGGCTGCCCATCAGTTACGCATTGTAACGGGACGGTACTCACAGAATAGAGTTGACCGTGCGTTACGCCTTTGCACTCTTTGTAACGGCTCACATATCGAAGATGAGTACCATTTCGTTGCGATTTGCCCAGCTTATAATCAGTTACGAGAAAAATACATCCGACCATATTATTACAAGCGTCCAAGTGTGTATAAATTCACTCTTTTGATGCGAAGCACAAATACTAAAATAGTGAAAAATTTGGCTAAGTTTGTATCCGAAGCATTCTCTTTCAGAAATACTCTTGTTAATTAATTGCGTATGGTGAGCGATGTATACCTGTACCAGTCGACTAGCCATGGTAGCCACTGATAGCGGTAGACATCGATACCAGGTAACATTTGACGTGGAGTTGTTGTATGGTGGTGATGTATATCTTTTAATCCAATTTTATTTATCTGTCTTTATCCTTATTACGCACGGAATGGTTTTGCCACAGTGGTAAAATCAGTCGGTGGGTTATAATGAGTGATAGAAAGGATCATTGACACTTGCTATGGGTAAATGCCTATGGTTTTCAGTAAAAATAAAAGTTTGTCAATCGTCCCTTTCTTCACCTTGAAGCTACCCTGCCATGAGTACTTTATGGCTGTGAAATCCGTTTTCGATATTAAATGCTTCAAGGATGTAAAATTTTGGGTAGAACAATCAGTTTTACATTAACATATATAGAAATCCGAAAACATTTTTTAAAACATCATTCCCCCCCGTGTGCCAGCAAAAGCTTTTGCATGTATATGTGTTACCATATTTTACACATTGTATGGAAGTGGCTTGCTGGCACACGGGGGGGAAAGATGTTCAGCAGCCCAAAAACCCAGGGCCTAAGCCCATAAAATGCCTTTTCTACCAAATAAGAAATTAATGACAGTAATGAAGTTCTCTAGAACCAACCTCCTAAATTGCTTTGTATTCTGTGCTAGTTTAATATAAAGTACAAAAGGTTAAAAGTAGAATTAGCAAGGTTTTATGCATTTTTTCATAAGAAAAAATCTCACTGTTATTAAATGACACATTTTTTTTGCAAACGTCCTGTACCTATATATTTGCATGCTAGGGAATTGTTCGTTTTAATTTTCGTCTGCTGACTTTCTTCAAAATTAAGTTTTTTAAAACTAAACCACCCAGGCCACCATCAGAGTGTCAAACAGTTTTGATCCAGATCAAGACAGCCAATCTGTTGGTCTTCATCTGGGTTCAAACTGTTTGCAAAAGGCTATTGGCATACGACAAAATTATCCACTGGCATGCAAAGAGTTATAACCGGTAAATACTTTAGTGTTCAATATATTGTCTCATATAGGGATATACATGCATATGTATACCATAAATAAATGCATTTATAGTTGTATACGCAAAAAATCAATTCGATTCTACTGTGAATCATGCATTTTGCATTTAGTGCGTGTGTCCTATAAAATTCATGTTTAAAGTTGTTAATTTAAAACTGACACGGTTATAATATATAAAGGATAGATGCAGATGAGATGGCTCACACGAGTCGGCTTATCTGAATCTACTTTCTTTATCTCCTATCCCATGGCACGTGTATTCTTCTGTGAATCATGCATTTTGCATTTAGTGCGTGTGTCCTATAAAATTCATGTTTAAAGTTGTTAACTTAAAACTGACACCGTTATAATATATAAAGGATAGATGCAGATGAGATGGCTCACACGTGTCGGCTTATCTGAATCTACTTTCTTTATCTCCTATCCCATGGCACGTGTATTCTTCTGTGAATCATGCATTTTGCATTTAGTGCGTGTGTCCTATAAAATTCATGTTTAAAGTTGTTAATTTAAAACTGACACGGTTATAATATATAAAGGATAGATGCAGATGAGATGGCTCACACGAGTCGGCTTATCTGAATCTACTTTCTTTATCTCCTACCCCATGGCACGTGTATATGAGTATCTAACGGTAATACTGGTTAAGTAGTTAATTGAGAAAATATACCTAATACTGGTTAAATTTATCTTACAATCTCACTGAGATAAAGAGGACTCATGTGGTCTCGTGACGCGAGACAACGCCTTATCGACGTCGATGCAACGTGGAGACGTTGTATCGACGTTGGTGCGGCGTGGTCTCGCCACAACCCATGTTTGGATATTATGCAGCTCTGGTAAAACGCTTAAGAGATAGTCAAGCGTCGAGTAGTTGCCATGATTACGTCTTCATGGCGATCGTGGGCCTACTTGACCTTTCTCATAAACATTTAAGGTTAAAAAAATAATAATCTGATTAGTAAAACGCATCAATGGAACTTCATTCGCAATGATAGCAAAGTCTTATCGATACAATGAGGGTGGTACACGTCGCCCTCTTTGTGTTGGTAATGCCTGCTGCTTGGATTTGGCTCAGCCTCCATCAAAACATCAAATAATAAGCAAAATTCTAACATTAAGAAATTACTTCTGCATGATAGTCATTTAATAAGTATACGAGTATTTGCAACTTAAAATACTCCTCTATGCCTTTGATATGAGCAAAAATATGAACGTTCAATATTCATGAAACGTGACAGATTTATTGTGTAATAATTATATGTGATTGACTAGAAACTGTATGGTTTATGTCAAATAAACAATCTGTTCTGTTCTGTTCTGCATATGTATACCATAAATATTCGGACACTTTAAATACATTCAACATGCTATGCCCTTTAAACTAAGCAAAAGTAATATTCAAAGGATCTAGGTAGAATCATTTTTACTTTCCAATGCTAAATGGGACACTTTCATTTCTTCAAAAATATTATTTATTTTGTCGAGCTTTCAGTTTTGTATTATTTACGGTACATGGAGTCAAAAATGTACAGGTAACTTCTAAATTATCTCCCCAAAATCATTTTATTACAAAACATATTTTGTTTTTAAAACAATTTCATCAATTATCGTGATTCATTAATACTTTGTGTATGGTATGTTCAATAGATATTACATACCTACCAAATAAATCAAGAAATCTTGCAGAAATCACTTTTTAAAGCACTTTTTATTTTCATGAAATTTCAGACCCCCTCCCCTTTCTACCCGCCATAACTCTCGAATGCGTTGGAATTTTGCAAATATTTTGCTAGCTGGCTCTTGCCATTAGATTCACCTATTTCACTGATACTACATGCACCACACTAGAAGCCAAAAAGCAGCGTTCCGGGGATCAGAAAAATAGGCGTATAAGGCCCAAACCGTCAATGATCCTTACCCCCATATACCTGATGAGCGTAGTATACATTGTTATCATTGCTTGCGAGCGTGGATGCTCGCTAGAACAGCCTCGCCGAGACAGTCTATCGAGCTTACGCGACGCATTCGGAGCACAAATCTTCGCCCTGGCTCCAATCACATTAAATGACATCTACTTGTCCTGCTGTCTGCTGACATCTTATGATAATTCTTTGGCCACAAACAGTGAGGACCCAGATTTGACTGCTCCGATAGGAGCGATCTGATCTGTGACCAAACTGTTTGCATATGTACTTGACAAATAAATATTAATAGAAAATATACGTAGCGGACGAATTGTGCAGACAACAGCTACGGATGTACTATTGCAGACGCTTCAGGGTTGATAATGCCTCAAAATAGGCATACCTTGTAAATATGAGAAGAAAACAAACATGTAACACTTACCACTACTTGAATGCAATCTCTTTTTCCATGCTGATTTTATATTGCCTTGAACTTTAAGGGCTGTAGCTATATACGACATTAGATGTTTATTGTTGCGATCTAAACACTTCATACATTGTTGACTCAGACGAAATGCCGCAAAAGTCGGTATTTCGTCTGAGTTTACACTGTCTGGTTTGGAAAGTATTACGCACACGGTATGAATAAAATTTCTTTGTGATCAATACACAATTAAGGCACGGGAATCTTGCACAGGTAAATGTGATTTTAAACGGGGCGGATCTAGAAGTGTTTTTCATTGCGCAAAATCTAAAATATATTTTCACAGGTCAATATTCTGTTAAAACGTGGAGTCTTTAAAACAATATTTAGCCTTAGTCTCAGCTGACATCGTATTTATTTATTTATTTTTTTATTTATCTATTTATTTATTTATTTATTTATTTATTTATTTATTTATTTATTTATTTATTTATTTATCTATCTATCCAGAAAATGTTTATTGGAAAACATGTTGAATTATCCATGAATTATCGAAATAATAGGTGGTATCCTAAGATATTTTCTTGTATTTTACAAGATTGAATCTTGGGATTATAACTAATATCACTATATGTTATCCTTTGAACCCCTCTTGTATTTCGTTTCGTCAAGATCGGATCTGGGGATATACATACACTATTTTCTAAACAAAATAGGTATCCTATAACTACTTTATTCTTTTACATTTGAATTTATTTTTTTTTACTTACTAAAATTCGATTTCACAAGTAGAGCTGGACTCAGCCTCCAGTTAATACAGCTATAATGATTGATAGTCTGACTGAACAATTAGTTTAGTAACGTTATAACTTAAAATAGTAAATTTAGAGTTAAGATTTATTTTCACAAAAATGCAACTTTTGAGCTATAATCTGGAGCACAGACATCTTTTTGCTATATATTGTGAACATCTATAACTTTGTTGTCAAATCCATGTATACATTTATTGTGACCTTGTAAAAATCTTTTGTTATATCGAAGTATGTATGACGAGAAACTGTAGAGTTTAAGTCAATAAAATATATGTTCTGTTCTGTTCTGTTCTCTATGTTGATTATTATGGGAGGTGAAAACCGACATTATTCAATGCATACATCTTTGTTTTTGTATGTTGGCAATTTCATTCTATTTTGTAAATTGTGTCATTATATCATGCAAATTGTCATTTAATAGTCGTTTCACTCGTAATCAGATTCCGATCTTGTTATTTCTCGGTTTTAAAAAGGCAGAACTAGGTTGTAAAATGTCAGAACTACATTTGTATGTTGTAAAAAGGCAGAACTGGGTTGTCATTATACGAAAGTGAAATTGCTTTTGTATTTTGACGCCAGAGGGCGCACCAATTTTACTGGGAATAAATTATTTCTCCCATGCAAGTAGAACTCGCTTCAAACGGTGTTAAGGATGATTTTTTTACCAAGAAGTTCCCCCTACATGTGATCTGATTCTTTACGTCCCATCAACATTTTTTCAGTTATGTAGGGACGGGTCTACCTGGGTTGAACCAGCACTAAGCTAGGATCAATGTGTCTTGCTCAAGGACACATCACAGTGACGCTAGTGAGGCTCGAACCCGCGGCCTCTCTGTCTCGAGTCAAGCACTCTACCACTGAGCCACTGCCCTCCCCTTACACGTATATATAAGAGAAAAGTTCATCCCGTCCCGCCATGCTTGAACACAACCAACACATGTAGATCTATTACTGGGTCCGAGCTACAAGTGAAGGCAGAACATGCGTGGATACAGAGAGGGGATAGGGGGTCCGGGGGAAATCACAATTTCGATAGGTTTCTACAGAAATTAGCATTTGGACCCCCCCCCCCCCCCCCCCGCCTGGAAAAAAGTTGGACCCCTCCCCCCACCCCGTAAAATGTTGGACCCCCTCTGGAACCTTGGAAAATTATTGTTTTCCAAAAAATAAACCATTGGACCCTGGGATCGGTCCCCTCTGTAAAACTGTTAAATAAGTTGAAGGTGAGGACTAAAAAACAGCAAAAATAACAAAACAAGGCTGTCCGAGCTTTTTACTGTCAGGTGGGCCTGGACCCTCTACACCCCCCCCCCCCCACTTGGTGAAAATTCCTGGATCCGCACATGCAGATGCAGAAGACACAAAATACCGCATTAAATATGGCCATGTATTTGCCCTGTTTCTTACTTTGAACCATTTATCCTCAAATCGCCTCCCTTTAATAGTACAACTGTATCTTATTTAATTTTCATGCTGTCATGAAAGCTAATGTATTTATAAAGTATAAGATTATATTCGCAGATTATAAATAAAAGAAATTTTAGTAAAATAGAGGTGCTTTTGTCTTTTTCAGAAAAAAAAATCACATCAATATATTTGTAAATTCATAAGTATTTAATGGTTAAAATGTGCATTTTAAATGTATCGTCAATGTCTGTGGGATGAGACTTCAAGCCATTTGCCCGTCTTCTGAGACGCTTTAAAACCAGAACCACTGCCGGTTGAGCCTCCAGGAGTTCCTGGACAAAGAACCACAAAAAGCATAAACCCACCCGGCCAGTACTGGTACAGCCAAGGAACACGGCCACAAACAATAATTCCTAGTTTGCCAGAACCACTTTCGGATAAGCCTTTGGGGTTCCCCGTCCTAAAATACACACTAAACCCTTCCAACCTGATGATGGTTACTACCCAGGGAAAGTCACTAAAAGTGGTATAGTGGAATAGTAACTCGCGCGCGTTGTACCCGGGGCTCCTGAGTTCCATCCCCAGCTTTCAGTCTGTCTGACATGACTTAAAGCCATCGTCCTGTCTTCTTAGATGAACCGCTGCCGGTTTAGGATTCGGGATAGATAAGTAATAGTTATACCATGGGTTGTCCGCCTGTACGTGGAGATTACGTACAGGTGGACAAACATGGTATAACTATTTTATACCACCTACATGAGTGTAGACCTTGCACATCACGAGGTTTTTCCTGCTAAAGTTGGTAAGGGTGGTATAAAGACAGCTTTTAAGATCCGGGCGTTTGGGCGAATTCCAAATTATATAGTGCACAAGTATAAAAGCTATCTCCGGGGGCTAGAAGTGTTTTTTGGGGGACCTGAGCCTTGACCCCTCTACCAAAGGATCAAATTCTTGACCGAGAGCCCCCCCTGACCCCCTCAAGGGTGGTTCCTGTCTGCGACAATTGTCATAACGCGTCAACTATGTTTAAGGATAGCAATAAAACACTTGGGCCTCGACTCAAGAAACTCTGTCGTCAAAGTTTGAAAACAACAAAGGCGCAGACCAGCCTGTGCATCCCCGCAGACTGGATAGCGCCTTTGTTATTGTATCATCTGTCGCTTACCTGATGCATTTTATAGAGTACGCACTCTTGAGGGAGTAAGGGGGACTCTCCCCTATATGGGTCCATGGGTGAAGCCATGTGGCAGAAAATGGTTTTTGAGCAATCCAAAGGGCTAAAAGAAGCTCTTTAGCATGCTAAGACACGCAGCTAAACACTATTGAGGCACTGGAAGGGGGGGGGGGTCCCCAGTATCCCATATCCCTTTAAGTATTTTGAAAAATATCCCACATCCCTAAAAGAAAATGGCAAATACCCCCAAATCCAGAAAGCATTGTATCCCCATATCCCTAGAATTGATCAAAATATCCTGTATCCCTTTAAATATTTACAAAAATATCCCCTATCCCCTATATGCTTTTGGCCCATATCCCTGTATCCCTAAAACCCCTTCCAGGGCCTCACTATTTGCTGCTTGTTTGTTCCAAAAAATCTAATAAAATACAGTAAAAACACTCAAAAAGACCAAAACTTGGTTTTCAAGACCGATTATCACTTGAATGCAGGTCAAAAGTATTACAGAAAGCTCCGAGGGGAGCATTCTGCAATACTTTCAAGCTTCATTAAGATACCATTCGTCATTAAGACCGGGTTGTTGTCCATTTTTGAGTGGCCTATACTGGCTGGGTCAAGTTATACACACATGCGTATTTGCATACACATAGGTACGCCCCTGCTCATATCTGAATTTGCTACTAGCGAAATTTGAATTACACTGTTTCTAGCGATTTTTGATCCGCGTTCGTCGATTGTTAAAAGCGTTTTCGATTGCCCCCTATCCGGTGTGAAACAAAATTATTTTTAACAGACAAATGGCAATCGAAAACACTGTTTCTAGCGATTTGTGATCCGCGTTCATCACTTGCTCAGAGCGTTTTCGATTGCTGCCTATCCAGTGTGATAAAGGAGCCTATTTTATGGTAATTGAAAAAGTTTGGTCGTTTCTCCATAAAACATTAGCGACGATATGTTAACTTGCAGACGATGTCCTTGAGCGGGCTTAAATGGCATTGAAGCCCTGTTGAACCGCAAATTTCACATTTCGCAAATTTCACACTGTGAAAAATTGGTACCAATTCTTTACAGTGTGTGAAAAATTGGTACCAATACGTCACATTTTTCATACCAATATTTCACATTTTGTGAAATTTGCGCACATAGTGAAATTATGGTACTAAGCTAGGATAAATGTGTCTTGCTAAAGGACCACAACGCAGCGACGCCGGTGAGACTCGAACCCGTGGCCATTCGGTTTCGAGTAAAGCACTCTACCACTGAGCCACTGCGCTCCCTCATTCTATTTATTTCGTTAAAATTTTAATGCACTTATATTTATGAGATTCTACATGGACTTTTTAATTAGAGATTGCATTTTGTGTCCTATAACAAACGTTTTACAAAAAAGACAAAAAAAAAATGATTTTTTTTTGTTTATTACTCTTATTACTCTTATCCACCTTTGAGATAAACCATTGTAGTCAAAATAACTCTCATCACCGGTTTACAAAATTAATCGACAACTTCAGAATAAGGGATACTCTGTAAATTATAAATGAAAGCGCGCCCTCTGGCGTCAAAATATCTAGCATAGAAAGAAGCGGGGAATTACCGCCAATATTCAATGCGTCAACTTTCTGTTATGAATGAATGGAGTGTCATTTTATAAAGCTGTTAGTGTGCTATTCTCTATTTCTAAATTACTTTGTACTATTTGTAATTCGTTAGTATGCATCCGAAGCTGTTATCATAATACAATTCACATGATTTAATGACACAATTTACAAAATAAAATGAAATTGCCAACATACAAAAACAAAGATGTATGCATTGAATAATGTCGGTTTTCACCTTCCATAGATTATAGGCCTTGAGCTGGCTATAGACCCCCCCCCCCCCCGGGGGGAATTTTGTACACTATGATTTTCTGAAACTACATGATATAAGACACAAAATAAAAGGTGTTAGCCCTCTGAGAGTGGCAGCGTTAACGTGTAACATCACGTTATATACGTTACCCCCCACCCCCCAAAAAATAGCATTAAACGTCGCTGATAATGTCTCAACCATGACATGTTTGTACATTTTAGCATGCTGGCACAGGTTTATGAACTTCTTATAACACAGTTACATACTTTTAGTATTAATTGTATAAATGTCTTGAATTAGTACCGTTGTATACGTTAGGGCCTGCTTAGTGTTTTTTGTGTTATTTCCGAGTATCAGTATGGAATTTATTGACTATTTGTGTATTACATCTGTCACAGAATATAGTAAATCTATAAGGCTGCTACTTAAATGATTTAAAGTTCTTTATTATGGTCACTTACACTATTTTTCAGGCCCATGTTATGAATGTTACCTTCAAAATAGCATTAAACATTCACGTTTATGCCTCTAACAAGCCCTGTTTATACTTATTTGCATGCTTGCACAGGTTTATGTATTCCTTTTCACAAGGTTTACCTATTTTAAGTATCCATTTAATAATGCTCTGAGCTTTAACTGTTATGTGCGTTACCAAATGATACATAAGTTATTCCTAGTATCTGTAAAGCAGTTGTTGACTATATATGTATAGAGTCTGTCAGAAAATTTAGAAAATTTATGAGGCTGAAATAAGTTGAAGTTTCTTATTTTTTTATGGTGATTTAAACTAATAATATAATGTGATCTATCAACCTTCGCTGTTTGCTCACATAAACAGTAGATACCATGCATTCAAATCGGAAGTTCTGAAAATTAATTCTTTCAAGAACAATATAAGAGTGTCAAACTGTTTGGATCCAGATCAGGATGGACATTCTTTCAGTCCTAATCTGGGTCCAAACTGTTTGCATAGGTTATCAGCAGATGACAAAAGTCGCTGCTAGCAATGAAAAAAATATTCTCATAAATTACAACAAATGTTTTCATATGCAAATATGACATTATACAAGGCTATACTTTAATTTTCTTAATTTATTTTAATTTTACTTTTTGCCAAGAAATAGAATGAAGGTACTCATTAGAACCTCATTTTGGAAGTTTTAGCGAGTACCGACAATCTTTTTAAAATGAGCCACGTCATGTGAAAATGTGTCTTCGGGATTTCCGACCAGGTAAGATTTAAACCAGCCTCCTCAGCTACAGAAACAAGGTGCGGATTTAGTAAGAGTGGGTATCCTGATCTCTAGGCAGCGAACAAGAAAGGTGCTGATCAGACTGCATGGATGCGCAGGCTGATCTGCGTCTTTATTGTTCGCATCTGATCAGCAGATTTTCGCATGGCTTGGCTCAAATGTAAAAGTCATTTCAGTTGTAAAATTCGCAACGCATAGACCTGCGTGTTGAAGTAAAAACTTCAGACACCTGAACGCAAACAGTGAATATCTTAATCAGGAGTTTTCTGATCGGGGTCTACATTATATGCTTAGACCTGTCTGTCCAAAATTCAAAATTGTTTTGCATAATTGCTTAGACCTGTCTGTCCAAAATTCAAAATTGTTTTGCATAATTATAAATGATATCATTATAAATGGTCATTAGCTGTGTGACAATTCTAACGTAAGGTGCACCGAGTCCGAGCGGCCTGTACATCTCAGAGGGCCCTGTACACCCGCTCATTCTTGCTAGAAAATTAGCTGTATGCAGTTCATTTTCTGTCCAGTGAGCACACAGCCAAGACTCTGTTCAGATTGGTTAGATACCCATCCAAATTTAAATCATCGTTGTGCGCACAAGTGGTTGTAGTTGTAGTTGTAGTTTTACGGTATTAGCCTTGCAGTCTCGCCTTTTGTCGTCTGCTTATGTTCTTTGACAGACAAGAAAACAGGATGAACTCAGTATGCAACCAGTATTTAGACTCAAATAAGACTGAGCTCATTCTGATGGGGAGTCTATAACGTTTGCTTCCATGAAAAGTATAGACTGAAGTGCGCTTGAGTATGTGAAGCAGTCATAAAAGCAGACAACATTTTCAGGAGGATTAGGGTAAAATGTATGTATCTAGAATGCATCACAGTCACCAATAGAACAACTAGAATAACAATAAATTTGAAAACTTGATTGTTTTCAGCTGTACATATTCATATACTCTTTTATGGACTCTCAAACTTGGTCACTTACCACTTCGTTTCTTTGTTTTGATTTTTATGTTCCAGTCAACAATTTTTCATTTATGTCGGTTCACGAAGCAGCAGATAAAGTAAACCATTTTCCAGTCCTGTCAGATTGTCGGTACTGTTTTCCTGCGTTGAACCAGTGTTAAGCAAGGGATAAAGTGTCTTTCTCTAGGACACAACACAGTAACTCCACCGGTGGCGAGATTCGAACAAGGAATCCCTCAATCCCAAGTCTAACACTCTACAAACTAAGTCACTAATATCTTTATAAAGTCGAAAAGTGCAAAGCGAAGGGTGGCAGCCGCTTTAGAAATCTTGGTTATCGTTCATCAGACAGTTTGCGCTCATACCCCAGACAGAAGATTTTGACACATTGTACAGCGGAAAAAAATACATGTATCAGATGAAAAAAAAATCAAACATACGTTACGTAAACATGCCTATTCATGCAATTACTGTACAACTGACAATGGTCAGTCATAAAATTAAGATGTGTGTCCTTTTCGGCCCCACCCCAACCCCACAAAAAAAGAAAGGAAGCCTTCCTTTCTTTTTTTTCTTTCTTTTTTTTTTTTTTTTTTTTGGGGGGGGGGGGGGGGTGGGGCTCGCAAAACATAAATTGATTGTACTTAACTGAACCACCGTACTGATGCGATTCTAAGGAGCATACACAATCTAAAAACAAGAGCAAAATGAAGAAAATTATCAAAAATATAATTGAATATTTAAAGATAAATACTCATCCATTCCTACTGTTTTTCTTTATTTAAACCAGTGACGTATTTTATATAGATCACTGTTCAAACTCACCAGAAAAAAAAAATAAAGATTTATAATGGCGAATAAAAGATTTTGTTTTGTTTGATTTGATTCTTTACGTCCCAGTCAACTATTTTTCAGTTTCGTCGGAACAGGTCATCCTGGGTTGAACCAGTACTAAGCAAGGATAAATGTGTCTTGCTCAAGAACACAATGCAGTGACGATGGTGAGGCTCGAACCCGCGGCCCTTATGTCTCCAGTCAAGCACTCTACCACTGAGCCACTGCGCTCATATTTAAAAAGAGATATCTACAAAAACAGAACATGTGTATATATTGTTACATCCTGGAAGCAACAGCAGCATGTGTTATGGTCTATGAAACCACCATATCAGTATATCAATTAACAAGTTATTGGAAATCCACAGTAGGCCACTGCATAAGTGGTCTTTGGTTAGCGTTTATGAACTAATCTTTTGTGGCAATCTCACCTATAGATGGAGGCTATTCCGTAGAGTGTATCGGTTTTAAGCGAATATTCTGCTTAACAGTTTGAAATGTTTTGTAAGGAAGAAAATGTTCTTGTTTTTTCAGCTTCAACACATAATCTAGAATCAGATTTTATGCCAGGGCACACTATTTAAGGCATGCCGAAGGTAAGCATAAAGACCATCGCGATCCAATAGCATTCTCGGATTTCTTAAATAATGTTTTGTTTGTTTGTTTGATTTGATTCTTTACGTCCCATCAACAGTCTTCCAATTATAAAGGGACGGGTCTTCCTGGGTTGAACCAGTACTAAGCTAGGATTAATGTTCTTGCTCAAGGACACAACACAGTGACGCCGGTGAGGCTAAAATAATGTACTGGTTAGAAAGAATAACGATTTATTCGGATTTATTCTGGATACTGATGAGCACATCATGTTTGTATCAAATAGTAAAATTTACGAAACCACCACGTGCACATTCGACGAAATCAAATCATTTTACTCACTAGACCCGATTAATTACCAACTAATGAACCAATAATGTTTAAATTGACGTATGTCTAAATATGGTGACCAAACACACGGTGAAAATCTTGACTGTGTCAGTCAGTTAGAAATAGGTCTGGCCGGTTACTTATTGAATCACACTCGTAACGTTGTTTTTTTTTCAGTAGGAAATTAAACTCAGTTTAAAAGAATAGGTCCAGGCTTGCCATTTACTTAGAGTGGAATTTAGTCATAGAGACAAAGCGACAACTCCTCTGGCTAGAGCGTGGTGCGAGACGAAGGAAGACACAAAAAAGTTTGAAGCTGTCAGCCTTGCGTATTGTTTTATTGTGGCCCATTGACACCTTTTGGTCAAATGACCTCAATATTTCTACAAAATAAATATATCATGGTCACTGTATTTGACATGAATGGCATCCTTGATGACCTGTTTGGGCATACACAATAGCAAAAGTTTCTAATTATAACAATACACATGTTAATGTATGCGGCTTTGTGGCTAAATGGACCAATCGACAACATACAACCCATGTCGAGGGCGATCAATTAGCTGCATTTTCCTGGTCAGTACTTTACACATAGCCGCGGGTTCGTCATGAGAAAAACTGTCATTGGGTTTTCCGACCAGGGCATGATCAATCCAGCCTGCTCAGCTACAGAGACTAGCGAGAAACGTGAACATATGCATGTGTCAAGGTTTGTAAAACAGTTGTTATATTTACATAAAGCTCTGATCAGAGTGCAGTGGAAACCCAGATTATTTTACCAATATTTCTCCGGATAAATCAAAAGCTTTGAAGCGTGACTGTATTTACAATTTTGATATGTTATTCTAGAAAAAAATGGTTTCTGGCATTTATTTTTATTACTATAAAGCTTTGACAAACACGGATATTCCAGCCTGACTGGCTCATTTACGCATTCTGCATCATTTTTTTAATAGAAAGACCCGAAAGGGCATTAATCAGAGGTCATGGAATATCTATGTTTAAATCTTTCGAAACACAGATTGAGGCATTACCTGTTCACACTCACTTACAGTAAAACCCGCTCAAAAATTGGTTTTCAAGACCGAATATTGCTTAATGCATGTCAAAAATATTGCAGAAAGGGAGCATTCTGCAATACTTTTGACCAGCATTTAGCTACCATTTGTCGTTAAGACTTTTTGTCTATTCTAGTGGTCGTTTTAGACAGGTTTTACTGTACCTTTTGGGACGGAATTTCAAGAAAAATGTCTTTAATGTGGTATATAAACATGTAGTAATGGTACACAACAATATTGAAATGAATGGATGGTTTAATAATTGTTGAGGGTTTTCAACAATTAATGACTCTTTTATGTTACAGGCCTTGCTCAGATACTTTGTAGTCTCGTGCAAACTAAGTTTTTTAAATAAAATAGTACACTTGACAGTTTCCACGTTTCCTGATATTTGTAATTGTTGAGCATGCCGTATATATACTACTCAAAATAAGATTTGCATCACCAAAAATATACCCCATTTTTAAGTATCATTTTTTTCTACGAATAACAAACTTGATTTTTCCTCTTAAATTGCACGCCGGTGGGCCAGAGTTCAGACTTTACGACTCTATGACGGTTCCGACTTAAAGACTTATCTATTGATGAGATGGTAGGGGCCTGATGCTTTGGCTGTTTGTCGGGCCCACAAGGGTTTACCTGTTGGATTTCTTTTGCTCCCGAATTCAGTTTTATGTACAGTTGAGTCCTTATCTTTGCTTTATCTTCTTTTTATATCTTGATTTATATGTTTTTGGAGATGATGTATTGATAAGCTAGGGGTCTTTCATGGTAACCAAACATCTATGTGTTTTGATCTACATCTGAACTAAGGGCGAATTTGTCGCCGTGAAACCGGTTTAAGCCCTTCAGTAAAATATATTTACTGAACGTTCCAACGCGGTTCTTCTTTTGTGGATCAATTGTGTTTTTTTTTGTGTCTTGTGTATCTCATGCATTTGCGTCTGTTCATTGCTGCCTTGTGGTCACCTGCTGGGAAAGGGCTCACCTCTTGAATATTGTTGGTGATGTTTATTGTATTTTTGTTACTTTCGCATGTGGTATCGTACTTGATTGAATCGCTTCTTGATCTTTGCCTCCTTTCTTATTTTAAATTTGATACTGCCTTTTAGGGTTCGATTCAGTATGTGACACAACAAAAAATTATTTAAAAACCTTAAACGGTAATCTGTAAAACTGCATTTTCTGTTAATACCAAACTTTTGTATTTTTATTAAGTCCACCATTTATTTCATGGGTTTCAGAATTCAGTTTTATTTTCAAATCCTTGCTCTATAGTTTTTAAAAAACTGTTTTAGCCAAAAGGGAAGTGAACTTTTATTTTGGAAGAAACATGCGATTTGACCACGCATCATTGTTACATCTAAATCGATTGTTTTGGCACCAAAACCTGTTTTCAAAATTCCCAAATGTTCAAAATTGAAGTCTTGCAGAAGTTACTGTATCAACTTTCTTATTTTTGTATCCCATAAATAAAGCTTCGGAAATTTCAAAGATTGATAAACAGCACGTTAACTTAATCAATATGGAATATTGCAGGCTGAGAACTGAATTTGAAAAATTCTCAAAACTCGTAATTTTTGGTCAAAAATGGTATTTTTCTCCCAAAAAAATCAATTTTCATTTTTTCTGCTTAAAATGGTATTTCTCAGTCTCTAGAATAAGGATTTAAAAACAAAACTGATTCTGAAGCCCATGAAAAAAATCTGGAATTTTAAAACAAAACAGAAAAATGCAATTTTACAGATTTCCACATTAAGTTTCCAAACAAATTCATTGTTGTGTCAGATTCTGAATCGAACCCTCTATACAAAGACAGTATCAAAATTGAATATCAAGTTTGGTATACTGGTATACATAGAAAAAAAAATGATGCTTAAAAATGTGGCATAAATTTGATGATGCAAAACATTTTTGAGTAGTTATACTTGTACATGTGGTAGGTATTCCTTGGGATGGGGCAGTGCGATATTGATTCGTTTTTTTGGCACAAACGTCAGCTTTCGGGCACAATCATAATCATTCATACATACATTGATTGCATATTTGTGGTCAATAGATCAATGCATTATGATCACCCCTAGACGTTTTATGACCCATATTTAATTTGAGCATCGACACTTGAGAAAACATACGGTGCTTGCGACCAGGTTAGTCCCAAAGCAGCTTAATTACTGGGACTAGCTGCTGTCGTGCCAACCAGGAGTGACAATGACTTAAAGCTGCATACTCTGTAACTATGAACGTTTTTCGAAAAAAATATTTTCTTTTTAAATCATTTGCAAAAGTAGAATAAAGTGATGTTGTCACAAAAAATCTAATTTCTACAGTTGAAATCTGCATGAAAAAGTGAATTATCTTATAAAAACAGGTGTATTTTCTCTTGTTTGTAATTATTTGCGTCCCTCCAATAATTCTAGACAGTTAATTTTTAACATAAATGCTGTTGTTTTGGCACTTATAATTTGTTAATTATTACGCAAAAGGTAAAATGTATACCTGAATTTTAGTATTTTTACTGTGTTCTTGAAAAATAGAAACATTATTTTTAAAATGAAAATATCAAAAGTTACAGATTATGCCGCTTTAATATTTTGTTTACAATCGTTAAGTAAAACATTACTTGAGCTTACGCGAATAGATGAATCACTTGTGTATTTATCCTATCCGCAGGAAGAAACCAATAAGCCAGGGTCAGGTGTTGTACTTGATTGCATCGATTCCTGATCTTTGTCCTCTTTCTTACTTTGTTGATCGCATGCCAGACTATCCGGTGTTCCCACCAAGCTACCCATATGAATCAGCCCACGAAGGAAAAAAGGGCGCATACATGTATATCGTATGGTATTCTTTAGACGTGCGTGCGAAACTTTTCAATGTGGCTGGGAGTCCATTACTTGATTTGAACTTTCAACTGCATGTACTACGAAACGTAACGTGTGATAGGTACGAACTTCAACTTGTTCTCGTGAGAATATGCTGCTACACAGGCTTATCTTAACATTGACTGCTCGCATATGCAAGAAGTGCCAATTTCTGAAGTGCTGGCTAAAGTTTGTCTATCTACCTGATGAACCTGGTAACGAGCCTATCCTAGATGAAAGAAATCAGAGACAAAATGAAAGACATTCATGCTTCTCAGGACCCGCGACCGACCGACCTATCCAAAATGTCAAATGACTATGACTTGAGGTAGTGGGTACTGTTGACTCAGTTTCAATCTGTAGATTACTTAAGAAATGAATTCAATTTTTGAAATGTTCATGGAATCATGAATACTTCGGGTCACTTGCAAACTAAGTGAAGCCCTTCTCGTTAACTTCGTATGGACAGTCAGCCACACCTGAGTCGCACGTGCAAAACAGGCCTCGTGTTTGCTCCATTGGCTGTCCGTGTTCAAGCTGGCTATTCCGCTTTTTCATTTTTACACGCCAACTAAACCATTAATATGATTATATTTTAAAATAAAAATATGTTTTAATTCCTAAATTAAGAATACATTTCATATTTTAGATATTTATAATAAAATGTAAATATAAGCAATAAATTCAATTTTTGCGCAAGAGATCCGAAGTATTCGTGATTCCATGAACATTCCAGAAATTGAAATCATTTCTTAATGAAAGATAGGTCAGACTGCAGTTTGTTTAAAGCTTCTGAAGTTGATTTGATGCTTTGGTCATTTGCCAAACCAATGTTATGCTTTAAAAATCTTATTCCCTGTGAAAAGTCACCCTCATTTTACTTACTGTTCCATCGTGTGTCATTTTGTGAATTTCTGGTTTAACTACAATCTCCATTTGTGACAGCAGTGCTCCCGCCCAAGGCTGCTTGCGAAAATATATACAAGTATTTACTTCAACTATTTGACTGATAATCACTTGTGGTGTCACTTCGGGTACAAGGACGTTCAGCCAGTGAGCTGAGAAGTGCTAACTGCTCGTCCAACTTATGCCATATTGATGTATCCGTCGGAACACTGTAGCTACTGAGGTAACGTTGGCGTTTAGCAACTGTTGGAGAGGAGCATGGCGAATAAGGTACCGCATCGTGTGGATCAGGCCCATTATGATCTGAAGAGCAACAAACAAAATACTGAAAGTCAAACAATCAGACATGATATTTACAGAACTGAATAATTATATAGTAAGAAAGTGATCGAGATCGATTCAAACATGTACCACACCAGACTCAGGACACCAGTTCCCAATATTATATGACTTTTTGGGTACTGTAAAAGCGGCACCTCATGAATGCGTTATTAGAACTGGTCAACCTTAGACATAGGTAAAAGCAGAAATGAGGCGTGCTTTTATTCAAATGTAACTGTATCATCTTGCGCCATTACCTCAGTGTAGACGCAAAACACATTATTTATTCCTTAAAATGCCAGCAAAAAATTGCATCTGGAAATGTCTATTTAACATAAGCATGGAGGCAAACACTGTGGACTCAGATCAGACTGCTCCTACACTGTTTGTCTATGAGGCTTTAAATATTTTAGTGGACGACAAAAAACATACATTTTGTGATTATGCGCTTTAAGGGTTAATAAATGTGAGTTCAGTGTGTATACGGTTAGGATTTTCAAGAAATGCACGCATGTTTGCGCGGCCCAAACAACTTATTTATTCTTCACCAAATCATAAATAGAACCTGATTTCCCTTGTTTAGCAGATAAAATAGCCGAACCATGTCCAGATATCAATATTTAAATTGCCGCCTTAACAGTAAGCGAAAAGTCTATTAATACCTGCATTAAAGACATATGCGGCTATTTCCAATGCGCACCTTTTCCGCGTCAGCAAACGGGGAAAGTTGTCTGGGTCCTGTCTTTCGACCCTTAACGGATTCGGATCAACACAGCTTCCGATATTCTTATGTCATATCGGTGTTCCGACATTTTCTTCACAAAATAACTAATTAAAGTGTGTTCGAAATATCTATTGACATCTTTTCAGAACTGATCGTCTCAGCACTAAAGACAGATAAATGTAGCTCAGTCGAAATCAAACAACGTACACAATAACCCTGGTTACGAATACGATAGTGGCCGAGTCTATACTATTTGTATGGATATTTAGAGCGGCGCACGACCTGACCTCGTGGCCTAGTGGTTAGCGTGTCTGGCTACAAAGCCAAAGAACCAGGATCGATTCCCGGATGCGCACATGTTTTCAGTGTGTTTTTTATTTCTTTTTTAACATTTTAATGCTAAATTACTTCATATATTAGTAAAATGGCACCATCAAAACGACCGAAATGGTCATCCCCGAACTTTTTATATTGAATTACGCATGAAACCTATAGGGGTGGGGTTAAATTTGGCCCTCTAGAAAGAGAATTAGTTTGGTGACCCCAGATTTTTATTCTTTTTTCTGAAAGGTATTATAATAGTCCATTAATTAACAATAAATTTTCAAGATTTTCAATATCAGATTTTTTAATACATGATTTATTCTAACAAAAAAAATCCATTTTTCGTCGAATTGCCAAAATATATCATGCATTATCTTGTCACAGCATGGGGTAACAAGTAAACATGCACATTTTCTTAAAAGTTTGAGGTCATGGGCAGTAATTTAAGTTAAAAGAAAGAAGCTGGGTGAAGATTACAACCGTTTTAGCTCGATAATTAGGACTAGTATTATTATTTTATATTTCTAGAAAATTGGTCAAATGCTGTAAACTTCAATATGAGATTCTGAAAAAATAAGCACGGTGACATATCCTTTTTATTTCATAAATGGATAGCCCATGCATAAAACAAACTGTATGCAAAGTATTGAAAATATTTCAATATGGGAAGTATTTAGTAGCATATGTCCTTAAAATCAGTTTACGCATATATACTCCAAGGCTGCCACCAGACATTATCTTGATTTATCTTTTACTCTTATTATCTAGTACACGAAGCCGTTTAGCTATTTCACAGACGGTCTTGGTGGCCGCTTTGGAGTCTCATGCTCATTGGATCTTGGTGCAAAAAAAATCAATATCATTCAGGAAAACTCCCTTATTCCTGATCACCTTATTATGTTTCAATGTTCTGAAACCGTCTCATGACTTTGTGCCTCTCTTCTGTCTTCTGACGCATATACAACATTGTAATGAGGGGTACCGAAATATCAGACACCCGCATAAGATTTGCTTCTTATATAAAAAAGTAGTTTACATACTACTGTTTTAGTTCTCTTATCCTCACTGTTCTACATACATGGCTCTTTATCCTGATCTTACTTAGTGCAGATGTTGAAGTAAATCCGGGTCCTGAATCTGTCGAAAGTAGTTTTGATTCCAGTGACATTTTATCCTCAGCATCGTTTAATTCGTTAGCAAATCATCTCAGCATTCTGCATCTTAACGTTAAAAGTATACTTCCCAAAATAGACCTTGCACGAGGAGAAGCCATTGCACATGACATACTCATTTTTATAGAAAGTAATTAACGATGATACCATACATATTGAGAACTTCTTTCCTCCATTCAGGACAGAAAGACGCGAACGTCCTGGCGGATGAGTCATTGCATATGTAAGGGATACACTTTCTTGCAAACGGCGCACAGATTTAGAGATTCGTGGAGTTGAGGGTCTTTGTCTTTAGGTAAATATCAAGGCAAAAACGATTTTAGTGGGGGGTTTATCGACCACCAAACAGCTACGTTGACTATTTCAACTTGATTAAAGAAAGCATAGACAGGGCCTGCAATACAAATATAATTGATATTATCATCACTGGGGATTATAATTTCGACATCTCAAAACCGCAAAATAAGATATCTGAACTCACTCACGAATTCAATCTAACTCAGTTGATAACGGAACCCACTCACTACATAGAGACATCCTCACCAACAATTGACATAATTCTCGTTCGCAACAATACAGATGTTCTGTGCAGTTGCGTTGCTGATTCCTTCATTTCTGAACAGGTTCGATATCATTGTCCTACTATAGTCATACTCAAATTTTTAAGAGCATACATACATATAAAAGATGAATATGGAACTTCAAAATGGCCCATTGTGAAAAATATAAAAGACACCTTTCGGAATCAAATATTCTCGAAAAGATTAAAAGTGAAAGAAATATAGACAATAATGTCCAAGACATATAAGATGCAATAACAAAAGCAGCCGAAATTCAAAACCCACACAAAATGATCACTGTTAGGCCAAATGATCCTCCATGGATAACATGCTACATTAAAAGACTTATAAGGAAACGAAAACTAGCATTTAGGCAACACAAGAAAGCAAATAACATTCATTACTGGAACGAATACAAAGCCCTACGAAACAAAGTAATCAGTGAGTTGAGAAAATCAAAACAATCATATCACGACAATCTTGATAAGATTTTATCTTCTGGTGATTGCAATTCAAAATCGTTTTGGAAAACATCCAAAACAAATCTTAGATTTAGAATGGAATTCCACTAGTATGCCAACTCTTCACCATAACAGCATCTATGCAGAGAGTGATCTCGAAAAAGCCAAAATGTTAAATACATATTTTTATCACAAGCTGCTGTCGATGATACAAACATACAATTACCTCCAATCCCACACACTGATCATTCATTAGAGTTCATAACTATTACAACCCAAGACGTCAGCGATGTATTTCAACATCTTGATAAAACAAAAGCATGCGGTCCAGACTCAATTAACCCTCGTTTACTGAAAGAAGAATGTCATATTCTTGCTCACCCATATTCCATTATTTTCAACCGCTCTCTTGGACAAGGATACTTCCCCTCGTCATGGAAAGATGCTTACGTTACTCTGACTTACAAAAAGGAAGACAAATCACTACCTAGCAATTACCGACCTATATCACTTTTGAGTATTGTTGGTAAAACGATGGAACGCTGTGTGCATAAACATCTATATAATTAAATGGTTACAAACCAACTCTTAACACCCTTACAGTCTGGATCCAGGGAAGGCGACTCCACCACAAATCAATTACTCTTTACATACCATACCATTAGTGAAGCTGTAGAAAAAGGCAAAGAAATAAGAGCAGTGTTTTGCGATATTAGTAAGGCATTCGATAGAATCTGGCACAAGGGGCTACTTTACAAATTGCGCTACATGGGGTGTTCAAGTCGTATTGTTAATCGGTTTGCAAGTTTTTTTATCTAAGCGTAGACAACGTGTTGTTATTAATGGTCAGTCATCAGACTGGGCTCATATTTTGGATGGTGTCCAACAAGGATCGGTTCTTGGCCCTCTTTTATTTCTCAATTACATCAATGATATAGTCAAACACATTGGATGTTCTATCCGCTTGTTTGCTGATGATACAAGTTTGTATATCGTTATGGACTGTCCCCTTCACTCAGCCCAACTTCTTAACACTGATCTGCAAACTATCTCTGACTGGGCTGCTGCTTGGCTTGTCACTTTTAATCCCCTGAAAACTCTGTCAATGATAATCTCGCGCAAGCGCAACCCTTTATTCCACCCGCCCCTCTTTATGAATGGTACAATGATCAAGAACACTTGTTCTCATAAGCACCTGGGTCTAAATTTTTCTAATTCTGGTACTTGGGATGAACATATCAAATCGATCTCAGAAAAATCTTGGTCAGACTAAACTTGTTAAGGACAATGTCATACACAATATGGCGTGGTGGCTAAAATCTGCGGGTGCTTTGAATTTTGCGCTGTCACAAGAACAATGTCCAATTTTGCTCTGAATTTCAGAGATAATCATAAGATATATGTAATATAGTTTACAATTTTGTTGCTGAATGAAATATACACAAACAGAAAATAAGTCAAATATTACCTTGAACTTGGTCAATTTTTGCACACAGAATTCTCCTATTTTCCTCCATCAGAAATTTAAGTTTTTTGCACAAGCATGTAGTGCGACATGTGATCTAGTACAGCCGGAATTTAAATTTAACAAAACTTAATTCAAAAGGCCACTTTTCTTGCTAATCCGATAGTACATAACACTCATATAATAGCCTACCAGGCGTAATGTACATGTTTATCTACACCTGTAAACAGGGCTACCAATCCATATCCTGCATAGGAAAATACAAATAATACATACTTGTATAGTTGTAATACATATCTATGAGCCGGACTTCCTAGTATGAATATAAAGCGGAATCCAATTAGTGCACGTGACATGGTGTTCTTCTTTATTATCACAACCCCTTTTTAAAGGGGGTATTGTTATCGCCTCTGCCCGTCTGTCCGTTCGTTCGTCCGTCTGTCTGTATGTTATGCTCTATCCTCCTTAACCATTGGACGAAATCCAACCAAGTTTGGTGTGCGAAATTTTCATGAGTGGGTTGTGCGACAGCACTCTTTTGGGGCCGTCCCCCTAGGGCCCAGGGGAGGGTTCAAAGGTCAACTATCATTTTTGAAAAGTCAATTTCAAAGATTTTTATACTAAACTTTATGTTTGTTCTCAAAAATAAAAGAATGAGATTTTCATTATGTCCCCCATGTCGTACTCCAGGGGTGGGACTTGGGGTTGCTTGGGGTCAATTTTTTTCCCAAACATGGTCGTGTGGCATATCAAATTGAAGGGGATGATGAGCAGAACGGGATACAAGTTAAATTTTCACCGTATGGTCAAACTTGTGATCGCGAGGTATAGTCAATAGGTCAATTATCATTAAATTTCTTCGAGAACGTGGGGTGTTAGCGATGGAACCCCATCAATTATGTGATTACAAGTACTTTCATTTTATTAGATGTTTCAAAATTCGGAGATTGTTGTTCGATTGCTCATTTAGCTTCACTTTTACACCAATAGATCGTCTGTGGCATGATGCCTGCTCACTGGATTCAATGGAAAGGAATGCTTACATAAGAGCGTGTGAGCTTTCACAGCCTTGGATTCAATTTGACGTTTTAATCAAATTAAGAAATTGAAGAAAAGCTTAGGCAATAAATAAAATAAACATTTTTATATTAGTGCGTGATATACATTTCAATACAGGAATCGACATTTAACAAAAAAAAAAGACACAGCGTTCTTTTAAAAGTCAGTGAACGACAATGAAGAAAAACGGGTGTACAAACCGCCAGACTGATGACCATAATCCTCAATGTGCAACACACTGAAAACGACACATCACCCAAATCAGTAATTTTCAAACAATTAAGACTGCCGAAAGATATGAAATTTTATTTAAATATGGCCTTAATCTTAACTATTTGTTAACCTATGTTGCTGAGACAAAAGTGATCTTAAGAGAAATGTATTCTATATTAATTGGAAATGATAGCCTTCTGAAGCGCCCACAGGTAATTTAAGTCAAGTCATTGGCCCATCGAATAGCATTCTCCAGGTTTTTATAAAATAACTCTCAGAGTGCAAGATATAGATAGTGACCAGAGAACACGATATTACCTATTATAGGACTATTGGGGTACTGTAACAGCGGCACATCATGAATGGGAAATAAGGACTGGTCAACCCTTTAAAGACATAGGTAATAGCTGAAAATGAGGTGTGGTTTTATTCGAAAGTAAGTATCATCTTGCGCCAGAACACCTCAGCGAAGACACAAATCATATGAATTAACCCTTAAAACACCAGCAAAATAACTGCATCCGAAAAATGTCTGTTTATTGGTTAACATAATTATAGACGCATACAGTGTGGACCCAGACCCGACTGATCCTATAGAAGTAGTCTGATCTGGATCTACACTGTATATGGAAGGGTCTTCAAATATTTCAGCAGACGACAAAGGTATACGTTTTTTTGTAATATACGCTTAAAGGGTTAATAAACGTAAGTTCAGTGTATATATGGTCAGGATTTTCATGAAAATCACGCTTCTTTGCATGGCTAAAACAACTTAATAACTCTTTACCAATAGATAGAACCTGATTTCTCTTTTTGAGCAGATGAAATAGCCGAACCACGCCCAGATATGAATATTAAAGTTACCGCCTTTACAGACACCAAAAAACTCCATTATACACGAATCTCCGCTTATGTTTTTGTATTCATTGTATTTGCTGAAGAAGGAGATAGATTGGTGGACGTGTATGTAAACTTACTTACCTGTATAACTGACATGTATATTATTGTCAGTGGCTATTATATATGAGTGTTAGGTGTTATCGGATTAGCAAGAAAAGTGACCTTGTGAATAAAATTTTGTAAATTTTAAATTCCGGCTGTACTAGATCACATGTCGCACTACATGCTTGTGCAAAAAACTTAAATTTCTGATGGAGGAAAATAGGAGAATTCTGTGTGCAAAAATTGACCAAGTTCAAGGTAATATTTGACTTATTTACTGTTTGTGTATATTTAATTCAGCAACAAAATTGTAAACTATATTACATACATCTTATGATTATCTCTGAAATTCAGAGCGAAATTGGACATTGTTCTTGTGACAGCGCAAAATTCAAAGCACCCGCAGATTTTAGCCACCACGCCATATTGTGTATGACATTGTCCTTAAGAGCTCTAAAGTTTAGGGTGTTGAGAAAATCTTTGGAAAAATGTACTTTGCATACACACGTCCTCTCTTGGAATATAGCAATGTTGTTTGGGATAATTGTTCTTTGGAATCAAGACAGCTACTAGACGCTGTTCATGTAGAAGCAGCACGAATTGTCACAGGAGCGACAAAATTGTGCAGCATTGACAGATTATTTATGAAACTTTGTTGGGAATCGCTCCAAACTAGGAGATATAATATTTAAACAGGAACAAGCTTCAGTCCCCATCTTACTTTCCTGTAGGATCGCGCTTAGGTCAAATCCTACACGCCAGACTGCGAATGCAATGCAGTGCTTAACATGCAGACTTGTATCGCAAAAATATAGTTGAAAGCCGTTCCTGTCAGCACTGTGGAGGTTTTGAAAGTGCATATCACATATTTTCATTTGCCCCGCATATGTAGCTACAAGAAGTTATCTCCCTGACAATTTTTATGAATACTCTTTAAAGGATCTCTTATATGGCACCAAACATGGCACAGGTCATGAGAACGAAACATTATTCTTAAAAGTACAGGATTTCTTAACGAAGAGTGGAAGATTTAATCATCAATCATAATATAATAAGTCATAAGACATGTTATGGCAAAGAAAGGAGTCCAACTACTTTGTATATATGCTACAGACTTTGAATGGTGCTTATACATATAAATTACCATGTTTTTGTTGACCAGTAATTATATACAGCACCTCATATTTTGATGTAATTATATTGTATATTGTATAGCGAATCAAACCCCTCTCTCTCTCTCTCTCTCTCTCTCTCTCTCTCTCTCTCTCTCTCTCTCTCTCTGCCATTCCTACTCATTCATTTATGTCCATTACTATTCGATAACTTTATTTTGTTCACTTCTCATTCATTCAGCAACAATGTGCATCTAAATATTTAAAGGGAGATGACAATATATAAGTTTAACGCTTACCGTCAAATCCTAGAAATATTGTATGCATGTATATATCATAATATGTTAACGTTACTGTGAATAGAAAATTGTTTAAACCAGTTTACGCATTTGTTATTAAAAGGTATTGACAGCTAGACGCTTATTTAATACACCAGTGAAGATTTTTGAAAAACAACTAACCAAAGTGACCCCTCTATAATTATTAACATCATTCGGATCATTCTTTTTAAATAACGGTACAATAATACCTTGGGACCACTGAGCTGGAAAATGGCCTGAATTAAGAATTCCATTGAACAGGTCGACAAGATGACCCAAAAGTATGTCACACGATTCGATAAAATACTCATTTAAAAGTTGATCGCCTGCAAAAGCTTTATTTCTTTTTAATTTCTGGATAACATCGCGGATTTCTTTTGACGTGATTGGATTATCAAGCTCAGAAAAGTTACATTCATCATTATCGAAATTATGGGTCGAACAAAAACTCTCGCTTTCATCATTTGTGGTGCTTGAAAGATTACGCTGCATATCTGAAAAGTAATTGAAAAAAGAGTCTAGTGAAATATTCGGACTGTTTTGTTTATTTTTTTTGAAAAGCTTCCAAAAATCCTTTGGCTTAGCATGCCTTAATTTTTCAATATCGCGCACTTTACGAAAATGAAACGTTCTTTTCTTTCTCTTAGTAAGTTTTTTATAATTTGACCTTAGAAGGCACATTGACTGTCTATTTTCATCAGATTTAAAGGAATTAAAACTACGTAAGGACTCTAAATACAATTGTTTTGCTGTTTTACATTCTTCATCAAACCACTCTGCCTTATAATATATCCTATTTTTATAATGGTTAGACGATGGGCCGCTTTTATAAGTACCTGATTTACAAAATAAAGGTTTTGCAACATCATTTATAATCTGTGTAAACTTTTCAACACATGAGTTAATTGAAGATTTGTCAGATGTATTAATACAATTAACTACCTCATTAAAATCAGCCAGCCTACCAATGATACCTCGACGAAAGTCGTCTCGAAGTGATTCTCTCCACTTAATATTGGTATATCTATAATGCATATTTTCGTTCTCTGATATGTCTATATTACATCGTATATCAAAAGCCATTGGCGCATGGTCAGACCACTCACAAAACGAGCCAATTTCAAAATTGGCAATTTGACTGAAATCATGTTGGTTGAGGAGTACCCAATCTACCGTTAGCAATGCGTAGTGAAGTCGCTTTACACAAATCAAGCAATTTAATACCATGTGAATTACAAATGTTATCCAATGAACGCCTCGGTAACGGTACATCTGGCAAATAATCATCATTATCGATGCTACCAACATAACGGTCACACACAATATAATCTGGGCGTGTCCCATTACCAACTCGGGCATTCCAATCGCCACATAATAAGACGGTTCCGTGAGACTGAAAATGGGTAATATCAGATTGAAGTATAGAATAGAGATCCACATCAATATGGTTATAAGCGGGGGAATTTTCCCCCCAAATATAAACACATGAAAGGTAAAGATCATTTTCAGTCTTAAAGAACTTGCTATTAAATTCGAACCAGATTATTGTATCATAATGATTTTCAACAATGTCTACACCCTTGGCAATAGCATCTTTAATGTAAACAACAATACCCCCACTGCACCTATTTGCCCGTCTATTCTGAAATTTCCGATACAAGTTATAGCTTTTGTAACCGGATAGTTCGATATCAGATTTGATGTGTGTCCAAGTCTCATACAGTACAATCATATCGTATCCACATATTTCATTTAAAAAGTCACTATCTTCTAGTTTATTTTGGGTGAGTCCATTGATATTCCAGGACAGTATGCGCAGATCAGCCCCCGCGGCATCCTAGTGTCGCTCACTACGCACTGGCCGACCATCTATGTATAGAGTATCATAGCTTATCCAAGCATTCTTGCCTTCACGTTTCGCCTGGTGAAATTCTGGTAGTAGTTCCTTCCGCCTATCAGCTATTTCCTTGGGGAATTGTTCATTAACGTAATAGCCTGTTCCTTTAAGATTCATACGAGCCCTGCGCACAGTCTCACGGTCTTTATAGTACAAGAATTTGGCAACAAGGTTCCTTGGCCGTGATCTGGCTCCAGAAGAAGTGGCTCCAGAGTAGTTGACGCCCATCCTATGCACGCGCTCGAGTTGAAACCCGTCAACTATGTCCTGCGCTATCTTCATTTTCTCAACCATGAATTGTCGCACCTTGCCCTCCGTAATCTCGGGCTTTTCATTACCGTCCTCCGTTAATCCTGAAAACACGAGATTGTTTCTCATAGACTGGGACTGTAGATATAATAATGAATCCTGCATTTTTTTCTTGTCATTGTTCAACTGTGTAATCTCGTCCTGAGCAGACCCTATGGCGAATTTAAATGTGTCAAGTTTTTCATTGATTGTAGAGATGGCCTCCTTATTATCCTTTAGCTGGTCATGAACAAAAGTCCATAATTTTTTCACATCTCCATCAACCTCCGTCACCTTTTTCTCAAGATAGTCTAATTTTTCTAATTGTTTACCCATTGAATTGATTTTTGAGTCCATCTTTTTCAGACACACTAATAGGTCCAGATTACTAGGAGATGATACAGGGTCCATGCCACCAGATATAACACTAGGCGACTTGCTTTCAATAGTACCTGATAATGAGCTGTCATGCTCATGCTCATGCCCATGTCCTGGCTCGAAAACAGAATTATCCAATTCTAAGGTGGTTTCATCATTATTTCCATCAAATAACACTGAGTTAGCTTGACGCAACGAGTCACTTACTGACACATTCACAGGTGATCCGCCATTACGCGCATTCTTTTGTTGCGCGCCAGAACCTTCACTACTGTTTTTACGCTTATTTGACTTATGTTTTCCCATTTCTTCCAAATCAAGGTTCCAAACTGACTAAACAACTGTTAGGTAAGTCAACGATTGAAAAAATCCCAAAATGCTCATTCCGAAATAATATAAATATTGAAAATACTGAGAGCACCAAAAATTCACAACACTACATAACACCACGTGACCAGTCAGTAAGTCATCATCGACGCATTTGGTAATGCAATCAATTTTGATATTGAAGAGAGTTGTAGACAACACACTTTCTTGTGGGACTCATTCCTCGTTTAAGGCTGACTTGAACCTTTATTGTCCGATATTACTATTTACTCAGAAATGTTCGCGAGAACTTAATTTTCGCAAATAGCGCTAAAAGATATATTTGCCACGTTAAAATGTTAGGGCATGATTCCCCTACATCAGTTAAGGACAGGGTGTTTTCACCATTTGGTTATTATAAGCCTGCGCTGCCGCACCTGCTCATCACTCGCACACACAGTATGGATGTAGATGAATGCTCAGACCAAAGTTAAGGCATCTAGCTTCGCTGGATACGTCAACATGGGTGTTTATTGCGGAGTGCCAAAATGTCATGCCCATGTAGAATAAAACCATGCGCGGATCCATAAGGGGGGGGGGGGCAGGGGGTCCGGACCCCTCAAAAATTACAAAAATATAGGGATCCTTAGTAATACTGGTCCCGACCCCTTAAAATCACAAAGCTACCAATCCATCATTCAATGTTTGGCCATCATGGCGTTTGTGTAATGACGTAAATGGCGTTTCGCTGGCGGGCCGTTGATGGTCCGCTTATAGTGTTTTTTGGACGCTTCCTACCCTCATCAAACTAAAATAATAATAAAATAAACGTTGTCAAACTTGCACCCCCCCCCTGACAAAACTTTTTGGATCCGCGCATGAAAGTAAGTAAGGGTGCAAAGATCGGCCACTCAAATAAAAGACACACATTTAGCTTTCAAAACCGATTATTGACTAATTCAGGTTAAAAGTATTGCAGGATGCTCCAAGAGCATTCTGCAATACTTTCGACCTTCATTAAGCTACCATTTGTCGTTAAGACCTTTCTATTGTCTATTTTTGAGTGGCCGATTTAAACAGGTACTGTCCAATTAACCTGAATTTTTGAAGTTGTACCCATCTTTCTGAAAATGGCACCAAAACTCATTTTGCATTAATTTTGAATAGTGGCATGTGACAAATCTGACGCTTGACGTGTAAACCTGTCTGTTCACGTGCACAAGTACACGATTGCGCATGTCGGGTCATTTTAAGAACAACTATTTCCGAAAATGACCAACCCACATTAGTCCTTTTGAGCGTGGTAGTTCAATGCATTCAAATGAGGGCATAAGACAAAAATGACTGTTCACGTGTATGTTTGTTCACGTGCAAAATTCATGACATGGCATGCCCATTTTCAAAAGGCATTGGCCGAAAATGGCCACCTAGCTCTATTTTCCATGGTGGTTCATTGATGAATTGATTCTCGTCGCTGACATTGATATTGTTAAATATTATTGTAACTAGGCTTTAATGACTATAACTATTATTTTTTATAATATCGTTCCATCATTGTTTAACGTTTAGATGGTGTTAACATGGTTAACGTTCGCCCTCACGCTTTAAAACTAAGGTGGGCAGGTGAATGCACTTTCAGCACGCCAAACTATTAATGAACCCATTTAAGCATGGGGCATCGATAAACGGTTTAGAACCAGATCAGACGCCGCAAAACGATGCGTCTTATCAGGTTCTGCACTGCTTGCTAACAAAATGTTCTTTAAAAATTAAATGGTATTAAAGCTTACTACCCTTAAATCGAAATGGATTTGTCCCATTGATAAAGGTGAGAAATTCAAATAGGCATCAATGGGCTATGCATACTAACGAATATCTGAGAAGAACATGGTTTACCACGGTTCTGAACAGATGTTAACATTTTGTAAAATTGAAATAGGAATCACTATTTATTTTAATAAGTTATCACGTTTAAGAAGTCCCTTTTTCGTGTTAAATCGCTGAAATAAAGTTGAACGTCCGGTAAAGTAGCGTTCATTAGACAAGCCACGTGGCTATTTGACGTTAAAATGTGTGTTTATCACGTTACCGACCTATATTATTCTCGTCTAGACAAAACCTGATATTGTCATGTGAACAACATAGGCGCATGCTTTGTATCTGTTCTGTATCTCTGACACGATTTGCGTACTGAGATCAGATGGTAGAGTGCCAAACTCAGCTAAATACCATGGGCTTGCATTCCATCTAGTGGGAAGATACTAGGCTTTTTCTTCACTGCTTTTCGCCCTAAGTACTTTGTGAAACATTGTTGACCGGGATGTAAGGCACCGTCTTTAAACAAATAAGTGCTTTAAAAAAAAATAGTTTTCACAATTCAGCACATAAAGCATCATTGGTCGCGTATATGTTCTTTTAAGTAAGTCACAGAGCTGTAATTGTAAAAAGGACACTGATTGGCTCAAGAGGTGGGTGGAAGCACAGCACAAAAATTTAAGTTGAAAAGTACTTCGTGATTGGTCAATAATAAAATTTCGGGAAAGAAATCATATATTTGCCTCACTTTTTGGAACAACATCTTTCTGCATTTGTTGTTTAGGTTTACTGGTGTAGCTTAGAAAAAAGAACCTTGCAGTTTGGTATTTTTTTCAATGAAATTTTCCTCTCATGTAGGGTGTCCACCTTCAGGGGCCAAAAAGTGGTAAAACATGGCGGCCACCAGGGTATCTCAATCTTGTTTATAGATTTAACTAGGTCCAATCTGTAATTCTTTTTCAGCCTCATTGTGCTTTAAGAGTTGTTAGACCACAGCTTACTTAAAGGCTATAATGGAAAAAGTTACAGGTCTTGGCAGAATGCACTTTTTTTTCAAACTAGAAATACAGACTTATCGTTCGTAACACACGCGAAGTCTCGCGAGAATACAATTGACAGGATAAGGCTCGCAACACCACACAGAAAATCTCAGGATTATTAGGTTACACACCTTTTTTTCATGCTCATCTCAAATGAGCATAACATTTCAAAAGTGCATAAAAACTAAAATGCTGAATTATCAAGACTTTTCGTGCATTCAAGCCTTGTGATGTTGTATTTATGATGCTTATCAATTTTAGAATGTCAGTTCATGCTCAACTCAAATCAGCATGATAATTCAACTGTTCATAAAGGCTAAGTTGCTGAAAAATTAAGATTAAAATTGTTTATGCGTTCAAGCCCTCAGATGGTGTATTTATCATGTTAATAAATGTTATAATGCCAACAATTGTTGGCATTTTAACATTTATGAGCATGACAAAATGCAGGCTCATTTGATTTAAGCATGAAACAAAGTATTATAACCTCCAGACTTGGAAAATGTTACGCTCATCGATTTAACATGAATTAGCTTATCAACAGCACCATGAGGAAGACATGTGAAAATTAGTCCAAGGGCCAATAATTGAACCCTCCCCTCTAACGGGATTTTGTGACACCCATATATTCTTGGAACTTAGGGTATATGTTAGCAAATCCTGGTTGTTGGACTAGAATCGGATGCTGGATGAGCAAACTGTCGGCATGTGTCCATGGTAACCACCAAAATTTTGAATTTTTAGTTACTGTATTAATCCTATTATTCTGAAGAAAGCCTTGTTTATAATGTTTATAAATCAGTCGAAGAAGTGCTAAAATGTTCTCGATATGTTTATTGCATCCGAATCTAGTCCAACAACCAGGATTTGCTAACATGCATACTCATGAATATAAATTAGAATCTAAGAAAACATGCTTAATTTGTTTAAAAACGATTTTTAAACAAATAAGTGCAATATCGTTTTTTTCATTTTTTTGCATTTAAATGTTGAAAATAGCACAAAAAGTAACCAGTTCATTATCCCCACGCTTTTTAAAAAACCGAAGGGGATTTTGTAATCGCCTCCGTCCGTCTGTTAGATTGGTTCCCCACGTTGATAAAGCTCCACTTCCGCTACGCATATTACGTTTGGTAACTAGTAATTTTTTACCAGTAGAGAATCCCACTCATCTGACTGCGCATGCTCCAGAAAGAGCATCTGTTTACATCCTGGGTCAATTTCGCACTTCAAAATGAGAAATGAACATGTACTGAAAACTGAGAAGATTTGCCGCACTTTCTTTTCGATACGAAGCCTTTCAAATATTGCTGTTATTGGTAATTTCGATTTTAATAATTTTTTCAATGTAGTTAGATTTTGATGTAATCAAGTGACGATACCTGTCCAAATAGCACAAGTGGTAGCGCTTTAGCTTAACGAGGTAATGGTCTAGAGATCGAATCCCACACACCTGATTTTTTTTCTTCCGCATATGGTATTTTTTCAAGTAGAGAACCTGCGCATGCTCCAGAAAGAGCGTCGGTGTTGAAAAAGTTCATAAATAGGCCAGGTATTATATGAATCCAGTGTGAACCAAATTCAATTAAATTTTTTACAATATAAAAGGCACAGAAAGTGGACTGGGTGGGCCAGCTCATACTCACTTACTATCCAATGATGCAAACCATGTTTCAAGGTCACCAGTCTTGTGGTTCATGTAAAGAAGATTTAAAGGGTATTCACCACCTAAAAATAGTATGTGAGCATGATCAGGAAATACCACAATCACAAACAGCAGACAACCCCATGGCACTGCAAGGAAGAGACACACAACCATCAAGAGACACCAGGAAGACAAACTAATACACCCGTGGATCATTGTGGCTACAGCATGGGATAGAAATGTATAGAACTCCCGTAAAACAAAAACCTGCACCCTGCAGAGCGTGTCTGCATGGTCTGTGGAAAGAGCGCACAAGAGGTCCGAAGGATCGAATCCACAAAAAGATCAGACATCAACGCCAAAGCATTGCTCGCCAAATATGGGGGCATTAATGTAGAGAGTGGCGTTAGGCTTAAATGAAATATATGTGTGGTTCCTGTTGCCTACCTACCCTAATTTTTTTTAACCCTATATACCCTAAACAATAAAATGGTCTTTGGAGAAAAAATGGGCACTTTTTCAATTTCTGTCACTATTTTCTTTGTTAAATGTTATAACAAAATTTAATAATTTCCCTACCTACCTACCCTGAATTTTCTTGGCATGAAACAGGAACCACACATATATTTCATTTGGGCCTTATGTGTAGAAACTGTTACTCGAAATTACAGAACCTCGATCAAAGATGTAGACTTTTTTATGAGGGGTGCCAACGAAATGCAAGGATAGTGATGCGTGCTAATACTAAAAGAATGATGCGCTCCTCTCCTCTCTCTGGACCACAAAAGAGAATTACAAATGTAACTTCTCAAAAACACCAACAAAGACACGCAAAACAAAACGCAAAACACAATTGTTTAAAGAGAGTGCCACCCCTGAAAGTACCACACCCGAGGAAATTGGCCTTAAAGTGGATTTTGTTTCTGGTAGGATGTGTTTCCAGGTTTTAAGTGACCCCCGTTTTTCTTTTTTAAACAGCTTTAAAATGATCTTAGAAGAATGCACACCGCGTAACTAAAACCTATGGATCCCCGGAGCCCCCCCCTTCCTAAAAATCGCAAGTTATTGTGATAGCAATTAGCATTTGGATCCCCCCTTGGATGGACCTCCCCTGAAAATGTTGGACCCCCTCTGGATCCTTGGGAAAGTATAGTTTTCTCTGCAATAAAACCATTGCCCCCCCCCTCTGTAAAATAAGCTGAGGACTAAAAAACGTCTCAATCTGGACCCCCCCCCCCTGTCAAAATTCCTGGATCCGCGCATGATATTATACATGCTTTAAAGTCATATTACGGGGGTCGCGCACATGCGTTCCTTTTTCGCCACGCTCCCTAACTGTGAATGATGACCATCCCGCCCCCTCCCCTAAAATATCCACAATTTTATCATAGATCCCATAAAATATTTATTCAATCTGAACCCCCTAAAATTATTGAAATTAAAAGTTAGACCCCCTCCTTAAAAAAGGTCCGAGTCCACATAGGCTACGAAATATCAGAGTAACCCCCATCCGATCGGAAATCCCCGACACAGGCATGCACGGACCCAGGAAGTGTTGTTAGAGGGAGTCCAATTTATCTTTAACAACTTTTTTATGGTGAGAATCCAAATACCTTTCAAGGTGTATCATCATCGGCCAATTTCAATGGCGTTTCGCTAGCGGCCGAATTAATGGCCCAACATTGAATTCTGGCTTTCCTTTGAGATTTTCAAGTGGATCCAGACGAGTATTGCTAAATAAATCCTATAGCTTTGTGATTTTGCTGGGCCCGGAGCCCCGGCCCCCTCTGGATCCGCGCATGGGTAGTTTTCCTCGTAACCTGGCTTATTTAATGAACATGAGACAGAGGGGCCGCGGGTTCGAGCCTCGCAGGCGTCACTGCGTTGTGTCCTTGAGCAAGACACATTAATCATAGCTTAGTACCGGTTCAACCCATGAAGACCCGTCCCTACATAACTGAAAGATTGTTGATGGGACGTAAGAATCAAATCAAACAAATCTCCTTCGCAATGCTGGCCCAATGTCATGTGCTCCGGAAACATAAACTTCTTTTAACACCAAACACATTATTCAGAATACAGGCACAGAGGATTTTGTAATAATATAGTGGTGTTTAATAATGAGAGAATGGTCGACATTGTTGCGTCGGTTCGATGTTGGTACAAGGTTGGTATGCGGCGACGCCCACATTTCCACCAACTACCAACGTGGGCCCAACGTATCTTTGCTATCTGTGTAGTGACCTCAAACACAAAATATGACGTCCGCTGTTATTGTTCACGAATTCCAAGCATACTCGCACCTGGGTGAGAAAGGGGGGGGGGGTACTCTAATATTTTCAAACATACGTAGGCCCGGACCATTTTTGGGGTTAACTTTTTGGTATTTTGTGATGACCCCAAAAGATATCCACAAAATCTTCATACCCCAAAAAATTTTCATTTTTCTGAAAACCCTCAAAGGTATTGAAATTCAAAATTTTGAACCCCAAAATGGTGCGAGTGAATGAAAATATTATAGTACCCCCCCCCCCTCCACCCTCTACTCGCAGATAGAAACAGGGGCCGGGGGCGTCCAGACTCAAATAACAGAAAAAAAAACTCTGATAAGGGTGTTTATTGTTGGTTTTTTTGCAACTATATTATATTTTTTTACGGTTCAAAAGGGAAGGGTCGAAACATTATCGGGGGGGGGGGTGCAACTTTTTATTATTATTTTTTTTTTTGGGGGGGGGGAGGGGGGTTGGGGGGGTACAAATCCTTATTTCTATAGAAACTAGTATATAACTTGTGATTTTTCGGGGGGGGGGGGGTCCGGACCACCTATCCCTCTCTGGATTCGCGCATGGGTAAGAAATAAGTAATCGCCCACTTCCCTGTCACGGATTGAGTTTTCTGAAAGTCTCAGAAGGTTTACCGGCCGGCGCAGTCGGTAACATGTGGTTTTTTTCGGGGATGGGGGGTGGGCAAATGCTTATTTCCAACGAAACTTAAAGAACTTGTGATTATTATTTATTTTTATTTATTTATTTATTTATTTATTTTATTTTTTTTTTGGGGGGGGGGGGGTGTCCGGACCACCTATCCCCCTCTGGATCCGCACATCGGTTAGAAATAAGTAATTGCCCACTTCCCCGTCACGGATTGAGTTTTGTAGGTGCAAACTGAAAGTCTCATAAGTGTTTCCCCTGTGAACATTTGAAATTCCAGAAAATAGTTGTACCGGGCCGCGTTGCGTCTGACTAGATGCGGGGTAACTGTATTTTTGTTTATTTTCGGGTGGCGGGGAATGCTTATTTCTATAGAAACCCATAGAACATGTGATTTTTTAGGGGGATGGGGGGGGGGGTAGGGTGCGGACCACCTAACCCCCTCTGGATCCACGCATCCAGTGTTGGGTTGGGGATGCTTATTTCTATAGGAACCTATAGAACTTGTAATTTTTCAGTTGCCATATTCCTGATAATAGAAAAAAATAAACTTTATAAAAAAAATCCAATCCGCACGTACAATTGGGCCACTTTCGGCCCGCCAACGAACCGCCATCCGCAGGTGACGGTTCGTCGGCGGGTCGATAGTGGCTCGTGATGGGATGCTAGCTGGGAGCAGTTGTTTAAAAATCGCAAATGCACTTTTTATTCAATACCCAGATGGACTCAAGACGTCCCAGGTATTTTCCAATACTACGTATTTTTCCATTACTACGTCAGTGTATATGCTATAAATAGACGCAATGGCGTTTAGTAGTTACCTGTCTTAATATGCTGACAAGCTATTAAAGGGAGAGAACCAGTCTATCCGTCTGTCTGTCCTTCCGTCCGTCCGTTATGCTAACTCCTCCTAAACCGTTGGACGAAATTCAACGAAATTGGGTGTGTGAGTTACTCACATGAATGGGGCGTGCAACGGCAATTGTTTTTGGCCCCTGTCCCCTGGGGCTCTGGGAGGGGTCAAAAGGTCAAATATCATTCAATTTCAATTACAAAATCAAAATTTAAAGATTTTTTATACAAAACTTTGTGTATGTTCTTGCAAATGAAGATACAAAACGAATCAGACGGGATTTTACTTCTGTCAAGATTTTAATACCACACTTTTTGCTCTCACAAACGAAAGATACAAAACATATAAGGCGGGATTTTCATTCTGTCACCTTGGCCATGCCCACGGGGTGGGACTTTGGGGCGCTGGGGTGCTCAAGGGGGGGTGGGTCAATTTTTTTTCAAACATGGTCATGTGGCATATCAAATTGGCGGGAAGAATGAGCAGAACAGAATGCAAGTAAATTTTTATCCTAAGGTCAAGCTGGTGACCTTGGGGTAAGGTCAAAAGGTCAAATATAATTAAATTAAGGTTACCTTGTCAATTTCAATATTTTATACCAAACTTTGTGTGTGTTCTCACAAATACAAGATAGAAAACATATTGAACAGAATTTTCATTCTTTGTCGGGATCATGCCCCAGGGGTGGGACTTTGGGGTGCTGGGGGTCAAAAACTTTAGAGTAGGGATTTGCGATGGCGCCCCATCGACTGCGCATTCTAGTTTATTGTTTAATTTACTGCTCAATAGACACAATATTACAAAAGTATAACAAAAGAGTGGGTGGGGTAAAATAACCCCCAAAATAAGAAAAACTGAAACTTTGTCAGTAAATATATTTTAGATGAAATAGGTGGTTTCAGGCGGTTATTTTTTACAACCACATTAAAACTACATACTCTATGCACATAAGTGTCCCATATTCAGTAAAATATACCGACAAAGCTAATATCTTTGCTTTAAAAATCAATATACATGTACGAGGGCCATCCAATAAATAGCGGGATTTCCCTTATAAAGTAAGAGCTTATATCATTTAAACATCTCAAATGTAACCATTATGTGCATAACTTGCAGAGCATGTAACAACATATCGAAACATTTGATGGTAAGTGAGTTTGAGTGTTGCTTAGCAACAAAAAAACTGATATTTAAGCTGACTTGGCCGGATTTTCCTCACACAAAACCTCATGCTAAAGAAACATAATCTGACATTCAACTATTATCATTGAGCTGAACATAACTTGTCATTTATTTCGTTCTAGTTTAATTGTTCTTAATGTTACATATTAAATATGCCCATTAACATGTCCATGTTAGTCACGGTTGCCTAAGCAACCACGTAATTGTGGAAAATTGGACTATTTTAGCATGGTCTATATTCTTGCTGCTACATGATTTTTAGTCTATATCTCTCAACTCAGTCGTTTTGCTAGAGCATCTAGCTATATTACTGACTTCAACACTCGCAATAAATTGTTAACTCAGAAACTTCTTAAACAAGGCTATTGGTATCATAAAATTCGCAAAACCTTTTCTAAATTTTATAGACGATACTATGATTTGATATCTAAATTCCAAGTTGGACTTAAATCTCTCTTACGCCATGGACTTTCCAAACCTGAATTCCATGGTGACCTGGTGTATAAATTGAAGAAGATTGTTGGCTCAAATAATTTTTCAGCGCAGTTCATTAAAATAATTTCCCATTATAAAAAGATTGGCCATAACATTAATGTATTGCAACAGACTGCATGCTTGGTGGTCAACCCAATCACGGTTGGCAACTTTGCTTTCCTCTTTAATTGCACGCCGGTGGGTCGGACTTCAGACTCTATGACGGTACCAATTTAAAGACTTATCTATTGATGAGATGGTAGGGGCCTGATGCTTTGGCTGTTTGTCGGGCCCACGGGGGTTTACCTGTTGGATTTCTTTTAGTCCGGTAGTTCAAGTTTATTTACTGTTGAGTTCTTGTCTTTGCTTTATCTCCTTTTTATATCTTGATTTATATGTTCTAGGAGATGATTGTATTTTATCGGAATTGGAGGCTGGGTCATACAACCAGCCGCAAAAATTGTTCTTTTTGAAGCCATATTGCATTTGCACATTTTGAATTTAACCCATATAATCCAAATAGAACTTCCCATTCTTATAAGTGGTACCAATCCATTTCAATTTTAAGAGTTGTGGGTTTGTATTTTTTCTTTCATTTTAACATAACGGTCTGTTAGCAAATAGTGAAAACCCTGATCAGAGTAATTCGCAAAGGTACTGATGGTGGGATGGATCGAATAGGTATTTGAGATCCTAGTAACAAGATCTTAGTCAATCAGCGAGTGCTTTGCTTCATGTCTGTTCCCCACAATGCGGTCCTATGGATGCTGTATAGGATCGTTTATATGATCAATTACGTGCCATGCCTGCAATAACCCAGCATTGTCATCCCTGATCCCATATGGTGGTTGTAATGGTCACGGAGGCAGAACAGGCTCAGGTTACAAAGAGGTACATGGTGACTACGGGTATGACAAGCCAGTCCCAGATATTGAGGGTGAGAGGATTCTGAAATATGCATTGGCAAATGATCTGCTCCTCTGTAACATGCGCCTTAAGAAATGCAAAAGTCACCTTATAACAGACAAGTAAGATAATATAGCATTTGTTATTTCAAAAGGGCCTGTTACTGATGTGATGGTTATCTCTAGAGAGAAGATTGCTCTGCAGCCATCAGCTGGTAAGCGACATGTTGATTGATGCGCTGTCGCAAATCAAGCCCTAAATCATTGCCCCAACCTGTCCAAAAGTGTACAAATGGCACGAGTCCAACTGACTGGAAAAAAGTTTCATTGTCTGGAATTACAGGGAGAAAGGGTGTTGCTCAGGACGGAGGCGACCATCGAGGGTATTACTGACTGATCATCCATGAAGATCCTAGAGAGGATTGTCGATAGCCTCATACAACAGGTGGTGTCTATTGATTATACCAGTCGAGCTTTGTCCCAGGTAGAGTACTACAGATGTAATCGTTGTGGTGCAGGCAAATGCAGAAGAAATGCCTAATAGTGAACAAATAGATTTTTATGACCTTCCTGGACATATAGAAACAATTAAAAGTGCCCCTGGAAAATTTATCTTGTGCTCGGACCCAATAAACACGGACTGGCCACTTACACACAGGTAAATGTATATATTGGAAATACGTTGTCGTGGCTACACGGTGGCTGAGCTGTCAAAACTTACGTATGTTGAAGATAAAATAATCATATCTCCGTTATTTCTTTGCATATCTTTGCATTTTCTTCAAAAAGCAATGGTTCAATATACTATCTTTAAGACTGTATTGTTATATTTATTGAAAGCTTATCCGTCTTTATGAACATCAGCAAGGAAGCTACGTACCTTTTTTTAGCTATTTTCGGCATTTTAGCCGACAATCGTCAGAAATCAACATAAAAGATGCGAACATCTCAATTATTTTGACTGTAGCTCGTAATATTTCAGCTTCGCATACCGGGAGTAACCTCTTATAATCTCGAGTATGTTCAAAATCGATTTTATTGGCTGCAGTACTATGAAATAACACTAAAATAAAGCCTCGACAACATAACTTTGTATTTCCGTCAGTGACCAGTCCGTTTATTCTGGGTCCGAGTCTTGTGAGAGCTGAGAAAGTTATGTCACCCAAGGAGTGAACACCAATGCGCTGAGACATATCTGTGTTGTTTATAATTACAACCAAGAAATGAAGGTTATGGTGGGGTCCACTTAGTACTCTGCTCATAATCTTGATAATATGGTGCAGAGAAACAATTGACAGCAGACTGGAAAGTGCTATTAAGTTCGAACCGAATAGAGTTGGTGGTAGCTTCCTTCTAATACCTGAGTGACATGGTTTCTGTTGGCAGAGGCTGTGAGGTGGCAGTCAGTGGTCTAACATCCCGCCACCTTTCTTAAAAGTCCTGCGGCCATCTGTAGAGCTCTTACGTGTGGATTACCAGCCTCAATGGAAGTGAAACTTGGCCGTTGACCAGACTGAACCTTCAGCACTTGCAGCTCAAGACTTGGCCATGATCAGACAGATCTTCAATATCATGCCAAAGGATGTGGCCACTGAGTAAGGTCAAGAGAACTAGTGGTAAAGCTTAAGCTCGAGAAATGTGACCTCATTTGAGAGAGAGATGGCTTAACTGTTTGGACTTGTGGCGCATTCTAGTGGTGCATTCAGTCAGCATATGATATACAGGCCAGGGAGGGGGTCAATATGACATGGAAACAACTGACAGAGAATGACTGTCATGAGACTACTCAATGTGCGGCAGTCGATCCCCAAGAAATGAGGTGCAATCTACCTGCAGGAAAATGTGACCCAAATTTGCTTTCGTAGTTTTTTTAATACCTATAATATTTTGTTAACAGCTGGTTTACATATTTGTTATAGACATAATTAGAAGCATTGCACATACGAGGGCTGTTCAAATATGAATGCAAGTAGCTTCATAACTTTCTTCACATATATGCTACGACAAAATACTATACCTTTCTGGAAAGAACTATTTGTCGCCTATAAAATGGCACCAAACATAAAGAAACACTTACTATATTTCTCGAGTTACAGACCCTTATATAAAGGTCATTCCTGTATACTGTAGTTTTTCTGAAGCAAATTGCAATGCTGGTTTTAGTCCATTTGCGGATATAGTGTCATATCTTTGTAAAATTTAGACAAAATGTCACCAAATTTTAGATGCAAGTTAAAGTAACAATCCAAAGGTTGCTTGCAGGAAAACGTTTATATTATCCTGTTTCAATCTCGAGTAAACGGGCACGTTTGTGACGTCATTAATTTTATGATAAACGTCATTTTGAGCTATCTACTGGTGATGTAATAATGAACATCGCTGTGTTGTTTTCTTTGCAATTTGCTGAAAACATGCTAAATATGTCATAAGGGAGTTTTCAAAACGCGCCGTCCTCTATTTACAGAGTAATCGCATTTTATATCATTTTTCAAGCATTTTTCTGCTTCTTAATGACGTGTCTACATGAATTAAAATATGTTCAATCTGGCTAGTCCTCAAGACCAGGTGAGTAATTTTATTGTAAATAATGCCTATAGTGGTCAAATTTAAAGTTTACGTTCAAATTTAGAATAAAGTCGCAATGTTATGACAAAAAAATCAGTATAAATTCTATAACTCCTTAACTTAAGGCATTTATGACTTAATAAAAATACTTTTCAACGTTTAAAAATTACCCACTATCCATCAATAATTTGTAGCAATAACTCAGTATGAGCGATATCAACATATTTCTTTGAGTTAAAACTAGTTTGAATATTGCTTTGTGCATTTTGTTTGAGATAATGTTAACTGAAAACTGAAAGGTGGTGTTTTATTCATATTTATTTGCAAACACAAGGAGTCTTTAGTGAAAACAATTCGTTTTAATTTAACAAAAGCATGTCAGATTTTCTCAACTTTCACAGAATCATTAAAATAAGAATATGGGGATACAGCCTTAAAAATTTCAAGAACTTTTACCTGTTTATCGAAGAATTATACGTCTATATCACTGGTATATGTTAGAAGCATTGGGTGTGTTAGTATACTAACTTGACCCTCATTCAAAGGGCTATAGCTCGATAAGTATACTGTATTTTTCTAAAGTTCTGGTGCCAGTTTACAGATGACATATAGTAATTTATAGAAACGTTTACCATTTTGTCATAGCATATATGTGAAGAAAGTTATGAAGCTACTTGCATTCATATTTGAACAGCCCTCGTATTACAGAATAAATTATAAAACCTCATACATGCACGTTGGTATTATAAAATAATAATAAGTGAAAAATCACTGCAATACGTTGTGGTAGCTGTCTGCTACAAAATCTATCTGGGCAATTTCTTTCTCCTTCAGTTTGTAAAGATTTGAATTTAAATGAATTATCTACATTGTATATCATAAACAGTAAAATACAATTGAAGGCTCCTTTTATCTGTCATAACATTAATTCCAAGGAAATACTATGTCTATCCTCCACAGTCGACTCGTGTAAGTGCCCACTTGGAAACTGCGTACATGAGGGCTTTTAATTTTATTGCCGGGAGTATCCTTACTAGTGTGATGTATGGCTTCCCATCAAGGACTCTGCTTTTAAAGAAGCAGATATCATAGATATGTTAAGAGATTGTTATTTTTTGTAATAATTAGATAAAGAACTATATTCAGTGCTTTTTGCAAACTGTGAAAAATTAGTTACTTGAATGTATATTATATTATGGCTAATTGGCTAGTTTTTACACTTATAAAGGGACATAATCCTTATACGAGTAGTTTACAAAAGAGTTATCCTTTCTTATTTAAATATATGAATTAACACAATACATATTAATTTCAAGATATGTGGTTTGAGAATTTGTAAATTTGGACTCTATATACTCATATATATAAATTCACAAAAAATGAAATATTTAGAAATCAGGGGCAGATATTAAATTGCAAACAGTAACTTCATCCAGCATCCATTTTTGTCCAACACGTCACATTCAATGCGGAAGATAGTACGTTTTACAATGATATAGGTGTCATAAAATCCCACTAGGTGGGACCTATGGTACAGTGGGCTCTTAGTCCATACCAACAAGAAAGAAGCATAAAGAAGTACACTTACATGTATACATGTACTACACAAATTTTGATAAGGGTCACGCCAATCTAAATCAATGGTAGTTAAAATTTTTAGCACCAATGCATCTCAAACCAGCGTTCAGAATATCGAGCGGTTTTCGATGTCGCAATCGTTAAAATTGCAAAGAACAATTTTATTGCAAACATTCAAAAACACTTTTGGGTACAAACTGTGTTTTTAATCCCAAACCCTTTTTCTGTATAAAAATAAATATCAACACACTTAGATTTAACATCATTTCATTCATAAGAAAGGACACACGTGTGGTGCTGTTATCAAGAAAGTCCTTTTTCGCAATTTCCAAATTTCCATTTACTTTAAAAAGGCAAAATTTTAGGGTAAGTATACATTGGCTACAAATTTAAACACGTAAAGTTTGTTCTAGATGCTTGAATGAAGACAGTAAGTCATGGGTTGATAAATATAGCATACTATGATACTGGAGTTGTGACTCTTGTCACATTTTAAACAGCAAGTCAGAGAGCATGGTTATTGCCAAATAAATTATTTTATATGCGAGACCTTGACACGAGCATACAACGGCTATAATACTGTTAATATCGGTCAGTATGTCAGAGTTGAATGACATTAAACCAATTTAAGCCAAATTGAGTCCCCACTCTTGTCAATTGGACCAGTCTATTTCCGTTTTAAGGGTTATTGGGTGGTATTTTTAATTATTATTTTAATTTTAATAGAAACATTCTCTAAGCAAACAGTTGAGATACAGATAGAACACGACATCTGAACTAGCCTATGTACCACAAAAGCTAGACTTATATGGGTTCTGTTTTAGTGTGTCCTTGCTTTGACATACACTTGTCTATCATTCCAAGGGTTTGTTCCTGATGATCTAAAGTCTGAAAGGATTGTTCCCCTTTTATAAAAGAACGACAGAACTGATTTTAGCATCATATCAAAGATGTTTGAAAGGGTAACGTATGATCAGATTGAAACCTTCTTGGATCACTAAAATGTTTTCCAGTTTTAGAAGTCGCTTTCCCACTGATTTATGCTTGATTTACTTGACAGATTTTATAACGTTCAAAATAGACAAATGTGATTATTCTGGCATGGTCTTACTTACCTCCAAAAGGCATTCGATACTGTAGGTAAAACATCTAACTGGTGAAATTAGAGGCCAAAGGTCTGAATGGAGATGTCATAAGATGGTTCTTTTCGCATCTGGTAGACCGTCAGTATCTTGTAGATACCTCGGGTACGCTCTCATCAAGTGCTGAAATAAAGTGAGGTGTCCTCCTCCATGGGTCCATATTTTAGTATATAGGAACAATATGTCTGGTGCGGTCAACAATAAAATTCTTGTGCATGCAGTTTATTCTGCAATCCTGGTGGCGGATATACAAACATCAAAGTTGAAAAACAACTCCAGATGGTTAGTGATTGACTCATTGACAGCAAGATATCCCTGCATCTTGGTAAGACAGAATCAATACTGGTTGGTTCTAAAATTAAGCTGAAAGCAGAGTCAAAATGGAGAATCTCCTGCAAAGGTAATGGCATTGAATCTGAAGAAAGTGTCAAGTATTTAGGTGCAACTTTAAAAACAATGTCACACTGGTGAAATCATGGCCAAATCAATAATTTAAAAGGCGAATGAAAGGCTTTTTTTATAGGAAGCAAAAATGGTTGAATATGCACACTATAGCTAGAAAACTCTTAGTCATATCATTGATTCTGTGTAATTTATAAATTACATGCAAGAAAATAAGGTTTGTCTAGAAAATTGGTCCCAAGTCACAAATCGGACTGGATCATGCTTATATATCATGCTGTTGGATGGTTGCCGGTTTCTGAAAGAGTTGATCAGCTTATTCTTAATCATGTTTTTTTATGACACACTTGGGTACTTTACCAGATTGTGTGATAGAACATGTTGTTCCAGCTAGATCTGTACACCCATACAGCACAAGGATAAGGGAGAATGGTAGTTTTTTCTTCAATAATTAAAAAAAAGTTTGGTAGGAAGACAAAGACACTTTTGTTTATCAGGGATGTATTTTATGGAATTGATGCTGACAATGCCCGGTTGTGCTACAGATACAATATGAATTATGTTAATATTATAGACCACTTTATAAGTGAATTCCGCTATGACCACTTGGAAATAGTCTCTCTCTGTGATAAAATTCATAATTTTAATCCAGATGTATATGTTTCTTATGAGACTGGATAAAGACACTCTGGCAAATGTATTTCTGGGCGAAGCTTTGGTAGACCTAGTACAACTATTGCCAGAAGACGACCGTACTCTGTTTTGGGATCTTTGTCTACCAACTTTACATGCCATATGGTCGAGATATTACCACATGGTCGTGTGATTAGATGAGTTATGTCTTTGAGATCGGTTTCTCTGAGAGTCTTTTAGGCGTTGAAACGTGCCATCAACATGTCTGCTTGTGTATGTCTGACATATATCTGACGGGCATTTTGATGGCATGATTCCTCTGCTATATCATACTCAACTAGAAGCCGTCAGCAGGGATAAAACTCACTGTACTATACTAATATACATATTATACTGGTTGATTGTCATACTTATGAGTCGTTGACATGGCACTCGTAAATCTTTTGCATTTTGCCTCGGCAAGGGATCTGCTTGCTATGTATCCAAGCATAAGCTAATAATGAAAAAATCGTGTAAATATTAGTTTGTTTTCAGCTTGTAATCTTATATATGTATTGTCTGTCTCTTGTATATATATACTATGCACAATAAGTTTAGCAATTGCTTTGTACGGATGAACCCATCCACACCAGATCTCAAGTTTCATTTGCTGTCATGCAGATACAAGCGCTGATCATCTGAAAAGATTTCCACTTAAATAATACGGAATTACCAAATGCGGCGGCCGTGCTAAAGTGACGTTAAATTTTGAGACTAGCGGGTAACGTGGGTTTGTCTGATCATTTGGGGAAGCCAAAAACATTTTCAAGTGATTGTTTGGTCACTGAAAACCAAAATAGCATAGCAAATGCTGCAATTTTCTGACTTTTCTCAGAGACATAAAGGACCAATTTTTACAATTTGACGTTTTATTAAGGGATTTAGTGCATCGTTAAACTGGTTTAAGCCCTTCTCCAGTAAAATATTTTTACTGACCGTTCTAAGGCGGTGCTTCTTTTGTGGATCGTTTGTGTTGTTTCTGTCTTGTTTTGTTATGCTTTCACGCACGTCTGTTTGTTGATGCCTTGTGGTCACCTGCTGGGAAAGGGCTGACCTCTTGGCTCTCGTTTGTGATGTCTAATTGTGACGTTGTAACTTTCCCATTGGTATCCTGGGTCAGGTGTAATGCTTGATTGTATCGATTCCTGACCTTTGCTCTCGTTCTTACTTTTACGTTATCGCATTTAAAAAAGTGTTTCTAGTCGGTGTTTCTTGAACCACATTGAAAAAGTAAAACTGTTTGAAATCATGTACTAATGAGAACCTGGTTTAAAAAAAACATAAAATAATTGCACTTTGCTCTCGATTTTGATTGTTAGAGTCGATGCATTATGCATAGAAGTTCCTCGGGCTGAATCAGTACTACAACACGGCTTCGACGACCGTAAGTCGAACTGTTGGGGTGTGGTAACGAATTGCAAACTCATATCATTTTTTTTGCATTTGCTGCTCCACAATCCCAATACATGTGACAAGTAGGAAACCTGTACACACTTACAGAGGTTTAACGTCTACAGACCTTATGAATCCATGTTGACATGCGACATTTCATCTGGGTTTCACTGTTTTTAAAAGAGTCCGTTTTGGGACATCCCGTATACACGTTAACATTTTATGCATGTATCTGAAAGTTCACGAAGTCTAATGACATACGATAGGTGCGAAATATCACACGCCTGTCGCTAATATAGCCCATAAATTATCGGATTCATTACTTTGAGTGTAAATGTCTAGCTAGTGACCAACAACGATATGTTTCCCTATGTTCGGCTGACATTTAACATTGACTTTTGCTGCTCTGACCCGTCTTAAGGCACACATTAACCATGGGGTAACACTGCCGTGACCTTCTGGTGCTGCCGGAGACCCACGATGCCTGAGTTTGATTGTGGCTATAAAAATGACGCCTCCGCGACAATAATGGCAAATGCTGACCTTGAAGGGGAATATACAAGTTAGACTTTTTACAAAAAAAAAAAAAAAAAAAAAAAAATAATGTCCAGCAGTACAAATTTTAATTGCAACTGCTGATACATTAGTTTGATTTTGATGTTTTACGTCTAAGCCAACACTTTTTCAGTTATGTCGGGACGTAGACTGGCTCCTGTCCATAAAACAATTTTTCACCAATATGTGATATCATAAACTTGCAGCTAGTCTAACTCTGATTGCTCTGTTTTATAAAACAGAGCCATCAGAGTTAGACTAGCTACAAGTTTATGATATCACATATTGGTGAAAAATTGGTTTATGGACAGGAGTCAGTCTAGTCGGGACGTTTTTTGGTCTATTTTCAGGTCTATTTTCCAGGGTTTAACTAATCTGTCCCCAGACCCTATCTTTCCTTTTCAATCTAATGAACCGACACACATCTTGAACAGTTCTAATTAATTTACAGGATTAAGTCCCCTGGCTGAATAGATATTGTCAGCCAGTGGCAACAGTTGAGCTTGGATTAAAGAGGCAATAAAGAGAAATGTAAGGAAAGACAGAAAATTCAGAGAATTTATGTCCCCCGCCACTTTATGCTTGTCTTTGTCAGCTTTCATGAAACAACATTCTTACGTGCACGTCTGTTTGTTAATGCCTTGTGGTCACCTGCTGGGGAAGGGCTGATCCCTTGGCTCTCGTTTGTGATGTCTAATTGTGAAGTTGTCACTTTGCCAGTGGTATCCTGGGTCAGGTGTAAAGCTTGATTGTATCGATTTCTGATTTTGCCCTCTTTCTTACTTTAAGTTCGAAGAATAGAATAAAGGAACAAAACTTAAGAATATTATCCAAAGCATATCCATATCTTCAGGCCATGACATAAGCACATACAGATGTTTCATAAAGAATTGTATAAATATGTAGAAGCATTTGCACTCAAAAGGTACTACATGTATATATAGACATTGATAAGATATTGATAGCATTGAAGGCGAAAAAATGCTGGAAAAGTGATCAAGTTTAAGCTGAGGATTATAACATAAAATGAAATAAAACACTGGTGAAGTTTCAAAGGAATCAATATAAAACAGAAGGAGGAGTTGCGACCACAAGGTGTCCACTAGCCATTTACGTTGTTATAAATAATGCCTAAAATGACTAAATTCAACTTGCGAGAAAAGTGTCAAAAATAATTCGTGGATTATATCCAAACCACACATGCATATTTCCAGACCGTGACCAAAACTCCAGCGAAGTTTCAAAAGAATCAGTATAAAACTGTATAAGACGTTGCGCACACTAAGTACCCCCTGTCAATAGATAATGTCCAAAAATGGCAAAGGTGGCTGATCAACATGCAAAAAGAGTAACAAAAAATAAACTGATCATTAATACCAAACTACATGCATATCTTCAGACCATGACCAAAACACCTGTAAAGTATCGAAAGAATCAGTAGTAAACTGTAGGATGAATTGTAGGAGGAGTTGCGCACACAAGGCATCCACTATCCATTCACTTTGTTACATGTATAGATAATGATGGAAAAATGTTGTGCCAACTTGTGAAAAAAGCGACAAAATAATCTGAGGATTATATTCAAACCACATGCATATTTCAGACCGTGACCAAAACTCATTTGAAGTTTCCAAAGAATCAGTATAAAACTGTATCAGGAGTTACGACACAAGGTATCCCCTGTCCATTCACGTTGTTATAAATAATGCTTGAAATATGACTAAGTTCAACTTGCGAAACAAGTGACAAAAATAATCTGAGGATTATATCCAAACCACATGCATATCTTCAAATCATAAACAAAACAGCTGTAAAGTTTCAAAAGAACCAGTATAAAACAGTAGGAGGAGTTGCAACCACAATGCTGTTGTTGTATTTATGTTTTATGCATACCAACAGCCAAGGTCATATGGAGACGGGGCCAAGGCTTAAAGTCTCATCCGACAGACTGGTAAGGCGGGGATCGAACCTGAGACCCATGTATAATTAACTTACACTTAACACCAAATTGGGTGGCTGCCACTTTATTGTTGTATATGTAACATTTCATCTGCCCATACAACTTGATTAATTAACATAATTTTGTATTATATTTAAGGGGTCACAGGTAGGAATTTCCAAATTATGATGATTGTATATCCCTGAATATTATTTTTAACATTACAAACTTTCCAAGCCCTGATGAAATGCCGCGTTTGTGGGGTCACTTGGGTATTCATTGCTTGCCAAGGTACACGTTCAGGAGTCTACAGTATGCAAATGATTAAACTGGATACCAGCCATAGCGAATACAATAAAACCTATCTTCAGCGACCACTCAAATATAGATAAAACAAGGTCAAAAATCAATTTTGGTCTTCTTTTTGAGTGGCCGCTTAAGACTGGTTTTACTCTACAGTGCTTCAATTTATTGTTCTGGTCATATCTTCTCCCTAGATGCAATTGTTGCTAATGTATTGAAAAAATAAAGAAAAAACAACACCATTTTTTGTTTATTTTTAGACTGGATGCCCGTCTCATGTTCGTAAAGGTGTTTGAAAACTGATCAAGAGAAACAAGCAAAAATTGATCCCCATCAGAGTTGTCTTTTCAATCTGCTCTTAGAAAGTCAAACTCAGTCATCATTAGGTTGAAAAAATCAGTTAAACATTTTTGTTTAAAGTTTTACGACGAAGCCAGTTTGCTATGCTAACCCTTTCCTTCATGAATATTCATGCTAAGTACCACCCACTATGAATAATTGTGTAAATAAACTTTCACATTTGTACATAGAACAAAGAAATGACTTGTCATTTCCACTAGTGTAGGATCACGTCTAATCGTATTTCCATAAGCAAACAGAGTAGACCCTGATCAGGCAGCTCTTACAAAAATCTGACGGTTCTGGGCCTGTTCTGTTTGCAAAGGCGTTGAAAGGAATATTTATGAGGTAATGAGTTAAATATGAAATTGTAACTCACATTAATTGTGTTATTCTCACAGAGGCGTAGACTTTTGATTATTTTCAAGCAAACTGAAGAAGGGACAAATACTTGGACCTGATCAAGAGATGTGGTTGTTCATGACTGTTGTTCAAAGGCGAGTGTCAATCAGTAGCATGAGCAATCACATGACCTCTCATTAGACATTTTTACCCACAGGCGGACAGCTTACGCTTACACCTTACACTGACTTTTTGGGTGCAGTGTATTGTGCATTTGCGGTCAACTTTTTAATTTTTACCAAGCAAAAATTTATGCAGATATGTTGTCTTATATGCTTTAGTGCATTATGAAAAGGCTGCATCTATAGAATGTTCTGCTATATATATCGTCACTTAACCTAATGTGTATTAAGAGTGATGACCGCAAAACTTAAATGACATTTTTCTGGAAATAACAAATATTTCAGCCACTATTTTCATGTGCTTTAAGCGAATAAAGAACTTCATATATATGGACAACACTCTGCCCTGGGTTACATATAACAACCTCCGAGCAAACAAGACATCTCGGGGTAATAGGAGTTATTGACCACAAAAACACAATCGCTATATTACACGCTCTGGTTAAGATATTGGGGGATTTTCTCCGAATACGCAGGATAACTTTACATGTACATCGGTACGGTCTATGCGCCTGCAGTTTAAAGTTGTCGGACACTGTATTGCAGAGTATATCCGTTGTCTATACGCTTTTGATATAATAACAGTTGCTCGTCATTTCACATGCTTTACAGTCATCACTATATCCTCCGATTTATGGCGTAAAGAAAGGCGTCCATTGTCCTTATAAATTTCACCCATACTATCTAGGACACATTAATAAAATATGGGATTCTTCCATTAAACATTGACTGCTGCAGCGATGATTTATCTCTTAATATGTGGAATATCAAACATGTACATGTACCTCAGCGGATGTATATAGAATATGTGGAATAACCTACATGTACATGTAGTGTTTCCCACTGCCTGAAAAAAGGGCAGGGTGCTGGCCAGAAAAAGGGCGCTTTTGATGCGTGAAATTCACCCAAAAGGGCACTTGTTAGAACAGACTTTTCAAATGTGAGTTAGTAAAGGATTTTATGTCTGTTAAAAGGTTAGAATACCTTCTAATAGAGCATAGGGTTTATTGGGATAACAAAAAAGTTCTTTTATTCAGTAAAAACTAAAATATGACTATTTTTATACTAAAATGAAAATAAGGGCAGGAGGGGGGAACTTTAGGGCAGCAGGGTGCTCCCCCTGCTATTCGTCTTTATGGGAAACACTATACATGTACCTCAGCGGATGCATATGAATAACCTACATGTACATGTACCGAACAGCTGTACATAATTGGATGCTGAATTCACTTTTTTAGAAATGGCGACCTCGAACGCCTCAAAATTTCGCACCATTCCACACATGCTTCTATCTTTGCCAATGTAACTGACGAGTTTAAATCTTTCCGCGTTAGTGGCGAGTTGTGTCTTCGGCTAAAGTTTAGTGCCAGATCAGACCGTCAACATGAACTTTGTAACAATTTGACATTCTGGTGGTATTATGGATTATGTTTTAAAATTACCAATTTAGAGAATATGAGCAGACTTAAAAAAACAACATGCAAAATTACCCAGCATGCAAATACGTTAAAGGGAACGGCAACCCTGATGATAACTATGTTTTATATGAAAGAACTTAATAACCCATGAATTTTGATACCAGTTTCATCTAAATCGGTTGAAAAATGTGGAAGTTGTGGGCGTTTGAATATTTGCAAATGGACTGTAATGGAAGGGGCCATATTGTAGGCTTAGTGACGTCACTCAGCCTAATTAAATATGCGTAATCAAAATAAATGACAAACAAATGGATTATTTGCCTTAATCTTTAATGAAACATTTTCCATATGTATAAAGCTGCATATCTGCTGAAACACAGATGATGTGATAGTAGTGATAATTAAAAATTAAGCAGTTGAAAAAATTGTGAAAACTAATTAAATATTCAAAATGGCGGCTAAATGTTGGCCATATTGAATTCTTTAAATGCCCATAACTTGCCCATTTTTCAACCGATTTTGATAATACTTGTATCAAAACTCATGGTTAATATAGCTCTTTCTGATAAAACATACATTTAATTAGGGTTGCTGTCCCCTTTAACTGAATTAGAAGTGTCCCGTTTTCAACACTGTAGACAATGTGGATTAAGGATGGTTTTGAACTTCAGCTACGGTCTTTTTGAAGTTATCAGACTGTTTGATGGCATGTGAAAACATTTACAGTCATATATGTGATGATCTGTGGTGCTCATGAAATAGCATGCACATAATGGTGGCGTCAACTATTTTAGCATAGAGCAGTTCAAGATTTAAAAGCGATATTTGGTCCATCTTTCTTTAATCTAAAGGCTATTCTGTTTACGATATGTGAGGTATAACATCGGGCAGGCGGCAATGCTGAGCGCAATTCTTAAACCTAAGAGTCCAGAAAATACCACAATAACATACTGCAGACCAACCAACCACACCGTGAGGAAGAGACACGGAACACTTACAGTCGCATGACTGCAAGTAGACAGCAACCAGCTCTCTCTTCCCTAGCGGAATGATTGCAAAACTAGAATTGATACCAAGTACTGCATAGAAAAACTAGCACAAAACACAAAACTCCTACAATTAGAGCAACAAAAAACTGAGCTTAATGTGTACGACCCGTGGTGGACGTATATCTTAGAAACAACATTTTAAAATTAAATGAGTTTTTCTGCTCTGACTATGCCGAGATTGAAGAAAGCGAGAGCATTATTGGGGATATATTGCAGTTGCAGTTCACATAAATTCGCCTGAGATTCGAATTAGTTTTCTATCTTGTTGTGACTGGTTGAGAAAGGGGTAGTGTTGAATTTTGGAGTGAAATAGTTTTAAGACATTCTAGTATAGGGGTCCAAAATATCATATTTGAGTTTAAAATTATGATAAATAAGTAAATTTCACCTAAAGAGACTTGTTGGGTGAGTATTTCTACAAGTTGAAATGAAAGGCGAAACTCATCACTGGTACAAATGCAAAATAATTTCGCATAAATGTCCCTTATAATGCTCTCTAACAAAATTGCCTTTAAGTTAATAACTTTGCTCCGCCAAACAAGCTGGCTGCCAGAGCTGTAGATAAGAAATATCTTTAAATAGCATATTCTCTCGAGCCACTGGTCCCAATCCAAAAACAAATCACACGAAGGTTTATTATAAGGTCATCTTGTAAAATTTCTCAATCGGTTCTGATCAGCTGAACAAAATGACTACCAGAGTTAAAATAAGAACACCACTTAACACAACATCAGATTCTCAGCTATTTTTCAAGATTCAAAATAATTATATTATACCAGTGTCAAGGATAAGTAAGATTTTTTTCATCAAAATACATGTATAACATGCCGTTCAAAGTTATGAGCATTTTCACTAAAATACCTCGACCGGCCAAAATGATGCTTGACAAAGCGTCGTCACCTATTTGCATACCAGCGTCTAAACAATGTTAAAATGAATAAATAATAAGTATGCAAAATTTGATCGAAATATACCATGTGGTTTAAGATTTGTGAGCATTTATACTAACTGACCATTACCCGCCTGACTGATGCTCGGCAAAACCTTGTCTGCCAAACGAAACTGTTACGCATGCCAGTGTTTGGACAATGTTGACATGTATACGTATGCAAATTTTGATCACACTATACCATCTGGTTATAAAGTAAGGAGCAATCAACAACGACAGAACCACCGCCAAAGAATGGACAGCAGCGGAAGCTACTGGTGGCTTAGATGCGTTATGGCGCCAAATCTGTGCTCTGGATTCTGCTTGGTTTCTTTTAAAACACAAAAGTGTTAAGCTCGAAAAGAGGATTTCTAACTTATGCAAAACATTATCACAGAGAAACAAACTATCAATGATTTGGTGAAACAAAGAAAATGGCTCACAGAGAGTTAGAATTTAAGAGTATCTCTCAAGTTGAGCAACGGTGGGCCCAGCTGGAAACAAGCATAAGGAGCCAGCATAGAGACGAAAGTATCTGAGACTGAGGTCTGCTCCATCGTGATGCAATTAAAGTGGAAACCATAGTTAACCCGTGATTTGGTTTTCTGCCAGGCATACTGACTGTCGCAATATATTGCAATGCTGACCTCCAATGCAGTGGTACTACAGTTTCAATAAATAGACTACCTTCCACTGTTTCTGGCGTACAATCAAGGTCCTGGCCAGCCAAGCTTACCTTGATGACGATTGACCTGTGATAAAGAAAGAAATACGAACCTAAAAGACATTTACCACATGAAACTCTGCCATCCCAAGATACAAATGCACACCAAATTTGGAATCGCTAGCTCAAATAATATAAGTGAAATGCTCTGAGCACAATTGTTCTAAAACTAGGTCAGAGGTCAAGGTCATAGTGACCCAAAAAGTGGTACGCGACACTCTGTCATCCCAAGATGCATCAACACACCTAATTTGTAATTCCTTCTTCAAAGAATATAAAAGTTATGCACTAGATTTGATGCCAATTCTAGAAACTAGGTCAAAGGTTAAGGTCACAGTGACCAAAATTGGAACGAGACAATCCGTCATTCCAAGATGCATTCACACACTAAATTGCCACCAGAGATGCATTTACACACCAAATTTGGAATTGCTAGCTCAAAGAATATAAGAGATGTGCTCCAGACACAATAATTCTTAAAACTAGGTCAGATGTCAAGGTCAAGGTCACAGTGACTCGAAAATGGTACGTGACACTCTGCCATCCCAGGATGCATTTTCAAACCAAATTTGGAATTCCTACCTCAAAGAATATAAGATATATGCACAAGACTCAAAGCAGTTTCTAGAAACTAGGTCAGAGGTCAAGGTCAACGTCACAGGGACCCAAGGATGGTGCGCGACGCTTTGTCATCTCAAGATGCATCCAAATACCAAATTTGGAATTCCTCCAAATACCAAATTTGGGATTCCTTCCTTAAATAATATAGGAGATATGCTCCGGATACGAGTATTCTGAAAACTAGATCAAGGTCAAGGTCACAGTGACCCGAAAATATAACGAGACACTTTGCTATCTCAATATGCATCCACACACCAAATTTGAAACTTCTGCCTCAAATAATATAGGAGATATGCACTGGAAAGAAAGCAGGACGGACGGACTGATGGACGGACGGCGGGATGGGCAGTGCGTTTTCTATACGCCTCCCAAAGTTCCTTTGGGGGCAGGCATAGAAAACAGAAGAAGTCTTATAATTTCATGTTGGCGAAAAGCTGACTCGATCTTTGTACGGAGGAAAGTACATGTCATAGAGTGGTCATTGAGCTGTTAAAACGATTTAGTTGTATGATCTTTTGTAGTTTTTGCACTTTACCATTAGTTTTATACATGATTTTCACGTTCATGCTGAAAGTATAATGATAGTTAGAACGCAAGTATACCCTCTTTGCAACGAACATGTTGTCCCCAAATAATTTGTCGTTAAACTGAATATCTGTTGAAATGACTAAACTGGTACATTTGTGCAAATACTAATGACGTGTAAAATGTTTTGCTGTTGTAAAGAGTGTCTGTATAAAGATATTTCACTATATTAAAGAAAATCAAATGATGATTTAGTAGAGGCATATTTCTACTCTAGACTGACACCATTAAAATAAATGCATATACATGTAATTACAGTTTATGATTATTTCAAACTATGAAAAAAAAACATCTTAAAGTTCTATCCTCACTGATGGTCAAATTTAGAGTGTCCGAGCCCAGAACTACTCCAAGCAAAGTTTATAAATTGCTACATGTATCTTAGAGAGAAAATCAGTTTTACTAGAAAAAATACATTAGAGGCTGGGACCAGTTTAGACGATTTCCGGTCTATGCGTATAATAGCGGATAGAGATTCAAGATGGCTGAGCGTTTACATTTAAAGTATGATGGGATAGGGGACGTTATTCCTTGGGCATGCAGGCCAATTTGACCGTGTCGCGAGAAAATCTGTTTTCGGTGTGTGCGACCTGGTAAGACTTAATCCAGCCTACTCAGCTACAGAGACTAGCTAGAATCTCGAACATTAGAATGAAGCAAGTTTATATATATATATATATATATATATATATATATATATATATATATATATATATATATATATATATATATATATATATATATATATATATTCATGTAGCTTTGCATATAGCGAATCAACAAGGCGCTGATCAGACTGCTCTCAAGCGCAGGCTGATCAGCGCCGTTGTTGTTCGCATGCAAAGATATCAGGATAAGAATTTTATTCTCGTGAAGGGGTTTAGTTAATAAATGGTTCAAAATGACAGTTTTATTCCTGACCGTAGACCGTTCAGTGTATTACCGATGTCCTACATATATATGTTAGGATGGACAGAATGTATTATTTCTTTATGGCTTTGCCTCGCGCCTTCTTTAATATAATGTAATAAATTACCAATTAGACACATCACACATATATGGGCCACGTGACGAGGGTTTGTGACCATGTCAAATTCAGAGGGACAAATGCAGACTCTGAGAAGACTGAATGCATCTCGTTGCAGTCTAATGAAAGGATAAGGAATATCATTTATAATCTGTTTAAAGTGATTGTTTTTTACCTTTAAAACAGGTCCGTTTAAGCTTCAAGTCAGCCACATGACAAAATCCACGCACAACCTTTTTATGATACCTACACTTTACAGAACAATATGGAATTTTCCATAAACGTGCATACATTAAGTATTCTGGGAAATGGATCCTTCAGAAAAAGAGAAACCTTCAATATTAGAAAACAGCAGACTGGGTTTTATTGAGTCTGTTCATGAGAACTAATGAAAAGTGCAACAATTCGCCCGCCCCCTAGCACCAGTATCTTGCTTTACGTACGAACCTAATATTCCCGAAGGACCAGAATATGAAAAAATATCAACACTATATCTTAAAGCATATTGGCCCTTTGTTATTGTTGATCAGCTGTTGAATTACTTAATTTCTTTCTCAATTTTTTTTTGTTTTTTATAAAACAGTACAGACCCGTCTGAAATGATGCGTATTGCGACATTCATGTGGGTCTTCACTGTTTGCGAAAGTACCCAATTAGTGGTTTCTAGTCTGAAGAAGGTATATCTGTGTGATATTCAGTCACTTTAGGCTGAAATAGCTCATCAAATTTAATCTGTCCTTGGATTAAAAAAAACGTTAGTACGTATGACCAGGAAATGCCAATGTCACACTCTGCAGACTAACCCACGGCACCGTGAGGAAGAATCACATAACAATAACAACCACATGGCAGCAAGGGAAGTCGAGCAAACATCCCTCTCTTTCTAAGCCGCATAACATCAAACATCAAACTAATTATCAGCATGTTCTCTCCCTTAAAACGGTTTGATGAGATGGAAGGGGCCTGATGCTTTGGCTGCTGTCGGGCCCATCGGGGTTTACCTGTTAAATTTCTTTTGCACCGGTTTTCAATTCTATTTACTGTTGAGTCCTTATCTTTGCTTTATCTCCTTTTTATATCTTGATTTATATGTTCTAGGAGATGATGCATTGATAAGTTAGGGGTCTTTCATGCAAACCGAACATCTATATGTCATGATCCACATCTGAACTAATGGTGAGGTTGGCTCGCCGTGAAACCGGTTTAGGCTCTCCAGTAAAATATCTTTACTGACCGTTCCAAGGCGGTACTTCTTTTGTGGATCATTTGTGTTATTTATGTTTTGTGTTTGTGTCTCGATCGTGTGAGGTTGGCGTGCTGTGAAACCGGTTTATGCCCCCAGTAAAATATTTTCAGCAGTGCTTCTTTTGTGGATCACTATGTTATTTCTGTCGTGTATTTGTTATGATTTTGTGCGCGTCTGTTTATTGATGCCTTGTGGTCACCTGCTGGGAAAGGGCTGATCTCTTGGCTCTCGTTTGTGATGTCTAATTGTGAAGTTGCCACTTTCCCATTGGTATCCTTGGTCAGGTGTGGTGCTTGATTGTATCGATTCTTGATTTTTGCGCTGGTAGGGGAGAACTACCATGCGCGGATCCAGAGGGGTCAGGGGGTCGAGACCCGCCATAGAAAACACTCCATTATCGGCTCACCAGCGAAATGCCTTCATAGGGCGGGCCGATGGTGGCCCCAGCTCTATAAAATATGATGACCTCATAAAAAATGGGTCCTCAGACACAACTTTCTGGAGCAGCGCCTGTACTTGTAAGAATCTTTATCTTCCAGTTCAGAGTAGCCATGGTAGAGGGTTGGCTATAGGTCGAAAGGATGTGCGTTCAAGCCTCGCCGGAGGTACATACTGCGTTGTGTCCTTGAGCTAGACACTATAGATGTACCCTCTGCTTAGTACTGGTTCAACACAGGAAGACCCGTCCCGATATGACCGTAAAACTGTTGACTGGGGCATGCAGAATCAAAACAAATAAAACCGACTGTCCACGAGCTACGGCCTTCGAAAAGCAGCATAGACATCAGCCTAGAATTTGCCGTGCGTACTGTAATGGATGTCCGAAGACAATGTGCTGCCATTGGTGATTCCGAGGTACTTAGCTTGTGTAGTCTCTTATATGGTTTGGATATGTATCCTGCATTATCAGTCACCCCTAATATTAACTGAATTGTTTCAACATTACCTAATAAACGTTTCCAATCTCACGGTATGTTACCTTTATCAGGTCAAGATCACGTTGCACTTTTTGAATGACGTCGCTAATGACGCTGAATCAACACAAAACTCGAAAATTACCTCATAATCGCCAGTTTGAAGAGTGAAACAATGGGTAAACTGATGAATAGAATACCAAGTTCGCGTCTTTTGATATCAAGTTTACCAGGCTCGGCTTTGAGAACGCATGTTGAATCGCTCGGCAAGCCTCGCTATGTCAACAAGCCTTCTCAAAGCCTTGTCTGGTACCCCTGATATCAAAAGACACTCACCTAGTATTCTCTAATTTTGTTGTTCAGAGATTTCAGGATTAAACATAATCTGCCTCTTGAAGTTGGTTAAGGCCCGTCCGTAAGGCTAGTCTGTTTATTTCAGTACAACAGATAGTCATCGACAAGTAGTCGCACTGATGGGGAGACGCTTGAGGGCGCTTTCAGATCCTTGATATAGGATGAACAGGAGTGGACAGAGCACTATTCCTTGAGGGACACTAGGTTTGACTGCAGCAAGAGAAGATAACCTTTAATCGAGAACAACGTGTTGGCTCCTATCTGCAGTGAAGCTGTTTATCCAAGATAGGGTCTAGTCACTCTCTGATTCTATAGTGATAGAACATGGCAACAAAGGTCAAAAGTCCACATGCCCTCTACTGATATTCATGCACTTGAAATATTGCCAATTTAAAAGTCGAGCGTGGGGTTGTCAAATTCTCATAAAGCGGACCTCAAATTATCAGATCAATGTTCGCAGATGAATGACCGGTCAACGACATTGCATCTGCAGACTGAAAGCACACCAGACTGTTGACAAGGGAAACGTGGCTTGATTACATGTCAACCAAATTAACCACCTCTCACGTGTACAAAAAGTGTACATTAGTGGTACGTATGAACATACTATTGCTTTTTAATTGCACCCTATTTACATAACATGGACATAAGTCCAAACCAGCCTGAACCGTGGCCAATTGCTCAATACGGTAGTCATTGTCTGCTACTTTCATGATATGGAACAGCACATGAGCAATAATTTCGACCTGCATTTAGCTCCAATTAGCTCTTTTAAGATCATTGTTTTGTCTATACTTGAGTGGTCGTTTTACACAGGTTTTACTGTATATGCGCAAAAGTCCATAATGACGCATCCAGTTGGGCTAGATGTCCACAATTTTAACTGTAACGTGGGCTTTACAAGAAGGTCCTTATTAGTAATCTGTTAACCTGAATAAATAGGTTCTCGACAAACAAAACGTTCATACCGTTTACAGAATTTTGCACCACCAAATGTTGAGAAAATGTGTGTTAGTTAATCTCTGTGATATGTCCTTTACTCGTGATGCACCTTACAATGGAACATGCATACATGTACAAACATGTAAGTAAGGTCGGATCCTAGATCGGTGTGCTTTTTCACTATTACTAGACTGCATTGGCGTAGCTCCATTACGCAGTAACGCACGTGTGTAATAAAACAGTAACATTCAAGTGAGGTCACCTAATGTGGTAAAAGTGATACTTCCATACCAAAAGGAACTGCTCTTAAAGGAAAGAATTTGCTCCCTTTGGGAGAACTTTTTCTTAGCTTTTAGAGAAGTTCCCATTTGAAAAGGGATACAATTAAAAAGAATCACTGCTTGATTCAGTAATCTCCCTTTGATGTGCGTAACTTTTTCAGCGTTCTAGCTACGCCATTGGACTGGGTTTCTTCAACAGTTTTTGTCATTGATTGCTTAAGTTATTGGATGATGCAGATGGCGGCCATTATATTAACATGAAATACGTGCAGAGGGGTTGGTATTCTATTGCGTCCATCGCTTTGGCATATGCTTGCTTGGTAAAAAAAATCATTAGGTTGACGGGGCAATACACTAAAAAAATGGCATGATATTGTTTCACGGGAAATAACTTTTTGCGTTTTGGTAAGGAATATACCCTGTTATTGTCTCCAGTGAACAATAATCTTGTGACCGTAAAATGCAGTGCATGTACACGTTTTAATAACCATTTGAGCCATCACAAGAGTTTGTGCACATATCGCATTGTCGCTTGACGAAAATATGGATGTAGATCAATACTCAGGGCTATGAGATTCCTTATTAGGCCCTTCTTGTAAAATACAAGTTACGGTTAAATCTCATTCAACTATATTTTATGATGTCTTTTACAGGAGAGAAAAAAATACATGGGTGCATATTTCTAAATTTTGTGTTTAAAAGTGTTAGTTATGTTGTATGAAACACAATGATACTACTAATTTATAATATACTCAGAAAAACAATTCAAGGATATTAAAATTCTTTTGACTTTAAAACATTTGGGAATATAATTTTCAAACAAAATTATTTTTGTCATTGATAGAATTATCACTATGCAATTCACCAAAATGCAAATTGAAATTCACGGGTCATTGGTTACGATATCGTACTACACCAAATGTACCGACCCTCTCTACCCAAAGTTCACAAGCAAAAAATTTAGCGCTCTCAATTTTTGTTGCAACCTTTACAAGGTCATTGCTTATGCTCCAATTCCGACCACAGACAAAAGTTTACACCAATTTATCAGTCATTGCCCCTAATCATGGGACAACTTCTTCAACAAAAATACACAGATATGGCATACTCCAGCAACTCTGGCCACAAATATGCAGTAAAACACTTACAACAGCTTCAAAATTAGGTGCATTTTTTGGAGGGAGAACCAGCGAAGATTTTGGAGCCAGTCATTATGGAATACAAACGATAAAATGGGTTTCAATCATTTTTGAACGTTTGTGACTTTTCAGTATAGAGGGCTTAACCATTTGGATTTGCACTTTACTTAAACCATTGAAGCGTTGCTAAAAAAAGCATCCATTTTGATTGCAGATGTCTGGAACTATGAAATGCATGCACAGTTAGTAAAGTTTTTATTGTATTGGGTGTTAGAAATGAGACTGAATCTGAATATCCTTCAATTGTTTTTCTGAGTTTATTTAGCGTCAATTAGTTATAATGTACAGACCTTTAGAAAATACGGTTAAAATATGAAACGTACATAAAATACATCATTTGCCTGAGGATGAGATAAAAAAATCCGTCCCTCGCGACCACCACAGTTTTGTCTTTATTCGGCAAGCACCGTGATGCAACACGGGGTTTTCTATCCCACCCTCACACTCATGATAGATTCTTATAAAATTGTTTTATACATTAAAAGCCTTGTTGCAGATCATTTACAGTCATGTCTTATTTAGCCAAAAATATTAAGCGAGTATGATCAGGAAATACCACAATCACAAACTGCAGACAGACTCATGGCACCGCGAGGAAAAGCCACATAACAATCACAAGACATCAGGAAGACAAACTAAGCAAAGCAACCAGCTCTCTCTTCCCTAACAAGATGATTGCAAAACTAGAATGGACAAACATAGAACAATTACAGACCCCCAAATGGGAGAAACAATAAGCAACAAGTCAACAACAACATAACCGCCGCCTTAGAACGGACAGCAGCCTAAGCCACTGGGTGTCTTATATGCATTTTACTGGTGCCAAATCTTCGCCCTAGATTCTGCTGTTGTTGAAGTACAAGAAATGTTCAGCTCGCATGGAAGCCTTCCAATTATTGCAATGTATCATCATGGAGAAACACCCCCTGTAATAACAAAACAATGCACGTGCTGTAATGCATGTATTTTGTTAGTTGTGGGCCACAGCTAATCCGTCATTCGATTTTATATACACTGGTAATGTTGATCCAAAGATAGAAACAAAAATATAAACTAATCCAGGTAATGGGAATTTATACAGGTAGAGTCCGTGCTCGACAAGAGTAGGGTTACGTACATGTAGTTGGTCACATTATGGTACTTTATTCACCTGATTGGACAAATATTGGGTTTTCATTCATACTTCTAACTGTAAATCAATTTCGTCACCCTACTCTTATCGAGCACGGACTGTATATATAATTTACTGCAGTATAATATACACCGTAAATTATCTGTTTCTATCAAAAATAGTAGAATCCTATTATCATGCATTTTGAACCATCTGTAGACGTGTATAATCAAAGCGTCGAACCACGTGCGAAAAGGGTAACGAATATAGTGTCTCTGTGCCAATTAGTATGAATATTTCGGTGAATTTATTCATGATAACAAGTCAATTTAACATTAATTTTAATGAATGCAATAACAAGGGAGATGTTAAACGATGCATCATGAACATTAATAGAAGGTTCTACAAGTCGTCGACTGAGGCGGTGTTCAGCATTCTGCCAGAATCCAATATCTACGAAGGACTAGAAACTACAAAATAACATAAAAAAAATTGCACCATGTTTAGTCGACTCCTCGTGTCCCGCGATAACTTTTGCTAATTGATATCGATACGTTTGCAGGTGGATTGCGATAAGGCGTCGAGTGAACCCTCACAAGGTCAAAAGTATTCTAAAACGACACATTGTATTGGGGATACAATAAGAAATAGCTCTTGATTAATTTTACGCATGCAAAAAGCGTTTCTCTGGCACGCATGCTGGGCATCTTTAACCCATATTCGTCTAGCATCCTTTTTGTGAGACATGAGCAATTAGTGCAAACCCAGATCAGACGCCGCAGAGCGCGGTGTCCGATCAGGGTTTTCACTGTTTGTTAACAGAATTTTCGATTAAAATTTGGGAAAACATGAAAAATACCACCCAATACTCCTAAAGTGACAATGGGCTCGTCCTTACGATAAGGATAGACAAGTCCATTCGACATAAAAGGGTTAAGGTGCTACTATTCTTGGTCTACTGCAATTGAAAGATGTATTAAAAGTGACGCCCAAACCTCAGAATATTGCTCTAGCGCTGCGCTTAACCGACAACGACAGCACAATTAGCGATACTGTGCACTCATCATGGTCGCACTATAGATTTTCCATAGACGACAATGTTAACATTTTAACACCTTGTTCGAAAACTAATACATATGAAATTTACCAAACTGGCCTCATTTTGAAATATCATTCTTGCCAGTTAGTTTCAATGAATAAAAACTACATGTTTCCCAGCTCAATCCCGCACTATATCCCTTTAAACTGACATACTACGAAACAACATGTTTTCTTATGTAGAGAGGTCTTCAAGGGGGTCCAAGAAACAAAACCCATCTGGTATCAACCAGGTACTAGAATGTACCACCTTGGCCGTCTCCATTAAAACGGACAATGACTCGCGTCTTTTAATCAAACACGCCACAACACCTGTCAATCAACGCATATTGAAGAATGACGTCACCTTAGCTCTAATGTAAAGTATATGCTCTCCCCACAAAAAACGAGACAAGATTTCATGACTATTTAGTGTAGTGTACCCTAAAAACATCCTCTGACGTTACGTTTAACTAAACTTTTGACTGCAGTATGTTCACATAATTGGGTCGCGTCATGTGATTTCCAACAATGTGGCATTTTGGCACTTGTAGACTCAGACGAGCCTGTGCAGCCTCCTGTTAGGCTTAGAAACGCCAAATGATGTTCGGTTGGTAGCTTAACACTCATATAATATTCAAGCGGCCAGCAAATGCTCTGATCAGACTGCGCGTATGCGCAGGCTGATCTGAGGCTTTGCTGGTCGCACATACCACGCTGTTGGAAATCTCGTGTCGCGGCTCAAATTTATTATGAACGTGGCGCAGTATTCATGAAGGCCTTTACTGTTTGCTAAAACAAGAAAAAACAAAAGAAAGCAAAACATATTCAGACTAATTTTTAGACACTCTTTTCATTTCAAGCTTTTTCTGTATCAAACCAGAATGAAAAACTTATCACCTAACCCAGTTAAGCCGAATATACCTTCCCAGCCTTATTACCTGAACGAGTACATTTACATTTTAAGGTTGCCAGGGTTTTTATTCAAGTTTTAATAGATTATTGTGTTAGTAAACAGCGGAAATCCTGATTAGACGCCGCGTTTTGGCATTTTAATATTTATGAGTAGGATCATTTTCATGCTTAGCTGAGTTGATGAAAAAGTGCTATAATTTCGAAGCCAGATTCTCACTTTGTGTCCAACTGAGGAACAATTTATCATGCTTTTTTCGTGCACACAGCGGAAACTCTGGGCAGACTGGTCGAATGCCCAGACTGATTTACATGTTACATGTAGTTCTCACTGAGCGCATATGCAATTCTGTTGGTTTGACATGCATTGTCTTACAAGATCTCTTTTCATTTGGGATAGCTCAAATATTATCAATATAAAAATTGGAAGTTATCATTATTATCAGGGTCGTGTAGACACCTTCAATACTATTTTGGTAAAAATGGCATGATCGGAACAAAAATAAAAAAAATCGACAAATAAGACAAAAAAAGAAAAGGACAGATGCATGTAAAACGCACCATGGATTACTGGAGGGTGTTGTTTCTGGCTTTGGAATTATGGACTGCATTTGCACGTGAGTGTTGGTCGGATTCTTTACGTCCCAGGCAACAATTAATCAGTCATATCGGGACGGGTTTTCCTGGGATGAACCAGAACTTACATGTAGCTACGGATAAAGTGTTTTGCTCAAGGACACAGTACAGTGACTCAGTCGCCGGGAAGGTTCGAACCAACAAACCTTCGATCTCCAGTTTAACAATCTACCAATTAAACCACTGTTGGATTCCTTCTTGTCGTGAATGATGTGGTTGTTGAAGATAGCAAAGAAAACTTAAGTCCCGTATCAGAATGCTCCTTTAAGGAAGATTGATCTGAGTTTTTGGTTTGCGTATGAAGAAAAAAACAACTCGGGAGATAAAATGCTATGATTTGCAAGAATTATATGGCTACCACATAAAAGTACATCAGTGTTAGTTTAAACATATTTTATTTCAAACAGTTAGCAAGTAATACAGTACAATATATACAATTCATAAGGAAATTACGATCAGAACAAAAGCGTAAGCTTTTACTGGAGGGTGCTGTTTCTGGCTTTGTGTTTGTGGACTGCATTTGCACGTGAGTGTTGGTCTGATTCTTTACGTCCCATGCAACAATCTATCAGTCATATCGTGACGGATCTTGCTAAGTATATCATCTCCTATTGATATGGAAGGCGGGCTGTATCATATGTCAATTCAAGTTGTAGTCACTATGATCACACATTGACCTGTCAAGCAAGTTTGATATACGGAAGGGAAAATGATTTAATATACTAGGTGAACTTGAAAGTTGATAAAAATACTAAGAAAAAAAAAAAAAAAAAAAAAAAAAAACAAGTGAGAAAAGACGGGAACATTTGGATGTGAGTTTAGCATCTGGAGATCAAACATATAAGTATCGCATCGGAATCGCCTTGACTCTAATATGTAGTTGTGTACATGGTCAAATATGCTCCTGTTACTTTCTTCCGGCAAAGCTGAGTCACCATAAAGCAAAAGATGTAAGGAAAGCTTTTGAATTAAAGATATACTGTTTTAAAGTCTGATTGCTTGATAGTTTCTGCAGCGAAAGAAGTAATGTTGAGAGTTTTCAATACTACCATCAGTGTTGGTTACCATAATAATGATACGGAATATTCCGTTTTTCTTAAATATTAAAAAAATATTCCTAACCCTTTTTATTCTAGATACGCCAAACAGATACTTGGTCAAACAGTAAAGACCCAGATGGAATGCCACAAAGGTGGTATTTTACCTTGGTCTACACTGTTTGCCATGATAAAAAAAGAATACTCAGGGGCAATGATACAGCAGTTAATAGTAATCATGAGTATCTCCGTTAAAATATAGAATGAGCCATAACATGTGATTTCCAACAATGTGGCATTTTGACATGAATAGACTCGGACGAGTTTGCGCAAAGATAAGTTTCCTATTACGCTAAGGAACTCCAAATGCTGTATCGTCAGTAGCTTAACAGTTATAAAATATTCAAGCGACTAGCAAAGGCTCTGATCATAATGTGCGTATGCGCAGGCTGGTCTGAGCCTTTGCTGGTCGCACATACCACATTGTTGGAAATCTCATGTCGCGGCTCAAATGGATAATCCCGACCTTATTATAACATTGTAGCCATATGATAATCCATAGGAATGAAACGAGTCGGTGGAGTTGCGTCTTTTAAATCAGCTTACTTGTACTTAGACCCAAATAAAAAGTGTGTTACAGCTAACATGCCTGAATATTTTAGGTAAGGTAGGCACTCATATAATTTTTATATATTTTGTTTTGGAAAAAAATATAATTTTAAGCAATTTGAAAGGCATTTCGCCTTTTGAAATGCATAAAATTATATATTTTTCCAGAAAACCTGAATTATTTAGGTAGTTTCGGGGGTTTATTCCTGTTCCTCCCACTTTTAGAAATTCATATTCCTGTTATTCCCACTGTGTAAAATTTAGGACAACTTACCTGTGTAGTATAGTCTGTTTCAGAATTATTTTACATCTTCACAGTAAATCCATTAATCTTGGGATTAGCTTATTTGCGACTTTTGTCAACTGTTAACATTTGCAAACAGTTTGGACCCAGGTCAGGTCCAACACAAAGTCAGTCGTGATTAGTATCCAAACCGTTTGACACACTCTGGTTCCGTGGTTTAATTTTTTTTCTTTGTATCGGGGCTAGCAGCGCAGACCCTGAATACTGAGGTGCTCTGAATGTGTGTTTCCAGTAACAACCTTTTTTTCAGAAAATATGTTATTACCCTTTTATTGATATTCCATTGTTTTATCTGAAATATCTCACAATACACAGTTATCGCATTTTCAAGCAATGAAGGCTCAGTTGAGCTTATGCCAATGCGCAGCCTCGCCTGAGCTCTCGCTGCTTGCGTTAAACGAGAGAGAAAATAGGGACATTTGGTATTTGTCATATTTTAAAACAACGAAGTCTCAGTCGAGTTTTTGCCAATGCACAGACTCCCCTGAGCTTTCACTGCTCGCATTAATGAGAAAAAAAAATCTTAAAAATTGGTATTCGTCGCATTCTAAAGCACTGAAGGCTCAGTCGATTTTTTGCCAATGCACAGGCTCGCATGTGCTTTCGCTGCTGGCATCAATGAGAAAAATAGGAACATTTGCATGTTCTAAAAGGTTCCTGTAAACTCCTAAAAGTAACTTAGCAATGCAAGCGATTCCTCGGGCCCCGGACAACAGACCACCTTAAGGGATGGCACAGCAAATTGAAGAAAGTCGTACACTACACCCGGACATTTACCGCATCATCACAACACTACAACAAGTTAAGGCACCGAACATTATAGAGCTAAACCAATATGCAGCTGGTTAAGAGGAGGAAGTATAGAGACCTTGAAAACAGACTCAACACTCTGAGCTGGAAAGATCACCGTGGTACAGTACGCTGATGCTACATCCTATCTTCTGTATATTTGAATGATTATAAGCTGAAAAATTTATATAGCATTATCGAGCAATGAAGTTTTAGGCAAGCCTGTGCACATGTACAGACTCGTCAGAGCCGTCTATGCTCTTATTAACAAAGACTGCGGTTTTCATTATGCAGAGGGTTGAATTAGAAAATTATTACGAATAAGTTTGTAGCAAGAGCCGATCACTTATGCACATGCAAAATCTACCAAGCATGGGAGTCTTAGACACACCTGCGCTCATGCACAGATTCGCCAAATCCGTCTCTGCTGGCATATTCATGTACAAAGATTAGGGTTTCCAGCATGCAAAGGGTTAAATTAGAAAAAATATTATGAATAAGGTTGTAGATATATAATACATGTAGATGTACAATCTAGCGGGCAAGGAAGTCTTAAGCGAGCCTGCGGGCAAGCACTCATCATAGCTTTTCTGTCCGCATATACAGAGGATAAATTTAGAGTTTCCATTATACAGAGCGTTAAATTAGAAAGTTTTTGTAAATAATATTGTACATATATAGATCTACATGTTAAATCTCCTACATATGCGATAAATACCAAAGTCTCCTGCGCTACAAGTTTGCAACCGCATGAATTTAAAAAGAAAATGAAATCTGGTTTAAATTTAATTTTTATATATATATATAGCAAAAGCCTAAGTATATACATGTGCATTTAATCTGACATGCTCAATTATTATCACCTGTATTATATGTGCTTTTTACCTGTTTTATGTTTACCTTTACTGAAATAAACTATATGCCCTCAGGTTATGTATTAACACCTTTTCACCTTATCCACAAATCCTGTTTTTCCCACCCAAAATGTACCTAAAAATCAAAAAGTGGGAGAAACAGGAATACACCGAAACGGGTTACCCTAAACACAGGTATTTTTTTTATTTGACCTTACAATCGTATTGTATGTACTTTGCAGCCGTGCTTAGCAAGACCAAGCAATGCCCCATGCTGTTTATGTGCCCGTCGTTTTGTATGCAAATCAAGAATGGTTGTTATGTCTGCGATTGTGGTAAATACATGTATGAGATGTGTAGAAAGACCCTGGTCCCGAGGTTATAAAACATTTTTCATGCTCAACTCAACTCAGCATGAAAAAGTTCAGCTGCTCGTCAAATCTAAAATCCAGAAAAATAAGGATTGTTCTTGCTTTGAAATTCTCACATGATGAACACCATTTTAAAAATGTTAAAATGCGATTGTGGTAAGTATGAGATGTGTAGAAAGACCCTGGTATCGAGGATATAAAACTTTTTTCATGCTCAACTCAACTTAGCATGTAATGTCAGCTGCTCGTTAAAACAACAATAATACAAAATAAAGAATTTTCTGCTTTGAAATTCTCACATGCTGAATTTATCATGCTAATGAATGTTAAAATGTCAACGATTGTTGGCATTTTGACATTTATGAGAATGATAAATTTCATGCTCAGTTGAGAAGAGCAAGATTTTTTTTATAACATCAGGGCGTGTTCTAAATAAACAGACATTGCGTGTAGACCTTCCCATGCTGTTTATCCATCAGTTTAACTATGTGTTTAGAGCCTCAAAATATCCGTTTCATTGAGATGGTTATTTTGAGTATCCACAAGTTGAGCACAAGGTATGTTTTGGGTTAGAAATAAGTTACTTACTTTTTAATTATGCCCTCTGATATGGAGGGTTGTTAGTGATACCGATTACTGGAGCTCTGTTACACAGGTGCTTCTAAGCCTTCACTTGTATGCATAGCCAAACCACACTGAGCCCATGCTTTTTCAAAATCATTTTAATGAAAACGCCTACGCATTTTCGAAAAAAATGCGGGATACATGTACAATCGATCGAAAGGACAATGGTAACAAAGTAAGTAAGGATGCAAAGATCAGGAATCGATACAATCAAGTACCACACCTGGCCCAAGATACCAATGGGAAAGTGACAAACTCACAGTTAGACATCACAAACGAGAGCCAATAGGTCAGCCCTTTCCCAGCAGGTGACCACAAGGCACATATAAACAGACGCGCACAAAAAACAGAAAAAATAAAAGATCCACAAAAGAAGTACCACCTTGGAACGGTCAGTAAAATATTTTACTGGAGGGCTTAAACCGGTTTCACGGCGCGCCAACCTCACCCTTGATTCAGACACTCTTCTTTCATGCTCCCATTCTGCAATACTTTTGCGATAATTGGTATTGGATTCTAATTTTCGGTCTTTTGGAAAGAGGACGTTTTACACATAGGGGCTTGAAGTCATGATTTTTGAGTGATTTAGGCTTAGGAAAGCGTGATACATGCTTTAATATGTCGAAAGGTCGACTATTTAAAGATTTGAATCACTTTGGTCAAAATTTGCATTTATTTTAATTGGCTGGTATTTTCTCGAAATTTTTGGATGGAATTAAAGACAAGGTCCCTAAGCATCAGACAAGGTAGCAAATTTTCATAAATTCGAGCACCTGTTGTTTTACACACGTTTTTACTGCAGATAACATGTCCGAGACTCATTTACTGCTAGGCTGTACTGTTTGTACTCCATGTACATTTTCTATGATTTTGAGACTTTGTCAGGCGAAGCAAAATCATTGGTATTGTTATGTGCATGCTCATTGGTCAGTTTTTTATTTGTAGGTTCACTGTCTGGTATTCTACAAGCAGCATCCAATCAGCTGAATCGACTATCCTCGCAGCAACTAATGCAGACCGGAAGTCAGCTAGGCTCTTTTGTACCCGGATCAAAGGACGGAACCGGAAGTGGTGGACGATTTGTTGCCAATGGCGGAGAAAGTCGTATTGAAAGCAATGATTTTTCATCACAGGTACAGCTATCTGGTAGGGATATCTGCCTATGTTTTTTGTTTAAACTTTTAGCTGTTTTTAAAGTGTGTGATCTTGTGGCGTCCATGTTCATATCAGCTGACTTACACATATGTGTGAGTGCAGAAAAGATTCATTTTGAGAATTGTCTTTTCCATAAGTTCAAGCAATGGCGTAGCTAGAAGGCTGGAAAGGCTACACACATCAAAGGGAAACTACTGAATCATGTAGTGATCCTCTTCATTTGCGTCCCTTTTCAAAACGGGAACTTCTCTTAAAGGAAAGAATTTGCCCCCAGGGGGAGCCTGGGAGCAAATTCTTTCCTTTAAGAGTTGTTCTCAATGGAATTGAAAATTACTTTAACCACATTGTATGACTTCCCTTGAATGTTGCAATTTTTATTACGCACGTGCGTAAGTGCGTAATGGGAGATACGCCAATGAGTTCAAACATGGGTGCTAAAAAGAACCACTTCAATAAGACGATTCGTAAGTGTGCCAACAATACATATCTTGGTTGAGAAAGAAGAAACTTAGTTTTAATAACGCCATATCACCTGGAGGCATGTTAAAACATAATGAAAGCATCATCGCCATCATAAGTTTTATTTACTTAATTGGAAAACTGATTATATACCGAATTACTCTACTTTAAGAAAGGATAAACCCATGTACATGCACTAACGTCCATTTGTTTTTAAAAAAGGCGGATTTGACCATTTAACGAGACAGTATAACACAACAAGCCAATTTACAAACTAACACACAAGTCAGACATCTATTTTCTTTTCAGAAATGCGTTTGCGAAACTCAGATATAGTACAAAAATAAATACATGTACCTCACAAAGCCAGTTAGGTATTAGCCCATATAAGCCTAGCGTCCTTTTTAATGGCACATCGGCAAACAGTACAGAACCAAACCAGACGCCACTGATTGCGGCGTCTGATCAGGTTCTCTACTTTTTACTTACAGGATTGTCTATTGAAATTTAAATAAAAATGAAAACTACCACCCAATAACCATTAAAACGGAAATGGACTTGTCCATTTGATAAGGGCGAGATGATCCAGCCGGCTTAAATTGGTTAAACACAAAACCCATACGTCCGGGCACAAAGATGAGGCTAGCCATTTCTCCCTCATAGGTTTTCTAAAATTACACGCATCTGGGCTTTTTTTGGTTACTCAATTCATCGTCATAGAATATTGTCAATATTTGAATAACTTTCACGTATAATATATATCTTCTTTTAGAGCCCTAAATGTACGGGTACGATAGTATAAGGGACCCGGGACTAGGGACTTTTAGAAGTTATATCAAGGGCAAACCCTGCAATCATTGGTAGTGTTTCTATGTAATGTCTTTCCAGAGACATAACGCTCCTAGCAGCAGTGCTCAGCGGTATGGCCAAGTGTATAACGGTGACATCCAAACAGCGTTACAACCATGGTATGACCAATACAACCCAAGCCACAGCAGTGAGTAGGACTTTATGCTTTATGCTGCCATGTACATTTTGTTGTTTTATGCGATGTCAAAGAAGCCGCGGATATGTTGAAAGTCTTTTTTTACATAACCTAGAGCGCGCAGTCGATGGGGCGCCACCGCAAATCCCCACGCTAAAGTTTTTGACTCCCCCCAGCACCTCGAAGTCCCACCCCGGGGCATGACCCTGGCAACAGAAGGAAAATTCTGTTCAATATGATTTCTATCTTTTACTTGTGAGAACACACACAAAGTTTGGTATAAAATCCTTTAAATTGACATGATAATAATATTTGAAATTTTGACCTCGCCCCAAGGTCATCAGTTTCACCCTAGAATGAAAAGGTTACTTGCATTCTGTTCTGCTCGTCATCCCTGTCGATTTGATATGCTGCATGACCATGTTTGAATTATTTATGACCCCCTGGGCACCCAAATGTGCCCTAAAGTCCCACCCCTGGTGCATGACCCAGGCGACAGAATAAAAATCCCGTCTGATATGTTTTGTATCTTTAATTTGTGAGAACACACACACAATTTGGTATAAAAATCTTTGAAATTGACATGGTAACCGAAATTTAATGATATTTGACCTTTGACCTCACCCCAAGGTCACCAGTTTGACCCTAGGATGAAAATTTTACTTTCATTCTGTTCTGCTTGTCATCCCCTTCGATTTGATATGCCACATGACCATGTTTGAAAATTATTTTTTTGATCACCTGGGCACCCCCAGCGCCCCAAAGTCCCGGCCCTGTGGCATGACCTAGGCAACAGAATGAAAATACCGTCTGATATGTTTTGTATCTTTTATTTGTGAGAATACACACAAAGTTTGGTATAAAAATCTTTGAAATTGAATTTATAATTGAAATTGAATAAAATTTGACCTTTTGACGCCTCCCTAGGGCCTTAAGGGGCGGGGCAAAACAATTTTTGTCGGTGCGCGCCCCTTTCATGTGTGTAACTCACACACCAAATTTGGTTGAATTTCGTCCAACGGTTTAGGAGGAGATAGCATAACGGACAGACAGCAGGACGGAATTTGATTTTTGTCCCCTAAGCACCCCAAGTCCCACCCCTAGGGCATGACCCAGGCGACAGAATAAACACCCCGTCTGATATGTTTTGTATCTGTTATTTGTGAGAATACACACAAAGTTTGGTATAAAAAATCTTTGAAATTGAATTCGTGCACGCCCCATTCATGTGAGTAACTCACACACCAAATTTGGTTAAATTTCGTCCAATGGTTTAGGAGGAGATAGCATAACGGACGGACGGACCGACGGACGTTCTTACAGTTGGATTCTTGGTGGGTACTTACAGTGTTAGAAAAAGTAGCCAAGAAAGCGTGAATACCCAACAAATCTTTATGGAATAAACCTCATTTTGAGCCAATTAGCCCCCATTATATGAAAATGAGGTTTATTCCGTAAATTATTTTTTAAAAAATATAAATTTGAAGAAACTATTAGGGTGGGTACGTTGAGGAAGGCTTGGGAAATTTCGGTATTTAAAGTACCCAACAAGGGTCCATTCGTGAGTACGGACAGACGGACGGACGGACGGACGGACGGAGGCGATAACAATATCCCCTTCGCTTTATTTTTAAAAAAGCGTGGGGAAAATTACATGTCAAGATACTGTAAATCAGGAAATTTTCGCGAGAATTTTATTTTCGCGAATAGAGTTAAAAGACATATTTGCGACGTTAAAAATTCGCGACTATGGCATGGTTTACATATATCAGTAAAATTTAGAGTGATTGCGCCATTTCGCGAGGATTATATTTTCACGAAATTTCGCATATACAAAGTTTCACGAAAATAAAACCCTCGCGAATATTTCCGAATTTACAGTAAGCATTGTCATATGATCTCATTGCAGCATTTCAAAATGACAAATAGATTTAACGGCGTCACTGTGGTGTGTCCTTGAGCAAGAACATTAATCCTAGCTTAGTACTGGTTCAACCCAAGAAGACCCGTCCCTTTATAACTGGAAGACCGTTGATGGGACGTAAAGAATCAAATCAAACAAAACAAACAAACAAATAGATTTCAAGCAATACGTTACCCGTCACATTAATTGCATTATTGCATGATGACTTGATAAACGTTGCCTATCTCACGGAATGTGTCTTTATCAGGTCATCATGGCGTTGCCCTTTTTAATTGACATCGTCAATGACGTAGAATCGACAAGGAAATCAATTACGTCATAATCGCTTGAAGAGTGAAGCAACATGTAAGCTGATAAATAGAGTATTTTGAAGCTGAGCTTGGAGAACGCATGTTGAATCGCTCAGCAAGCCTCGCAATACAACAAACATTTTCGAAGCATCACCTGGTAAACTTTATATCAAAAGACACAATTACACATCTCTGAATTTACAGAATGTTACCAAAAGGATCTTGATGTACATGTTAAGTAGCAAGACATACAGTATATACAAGTGATTTTAACTAGCAAGACATACTGTATATACAAGTGATGTTACTGTTCTGTTTTAATTGTTATCATTTAATGCATTTTATTTTGTTTGGTTTGGTTTGAGGTTTTACGTCCCAGTGAACAGCTATGGTCATGTCGAGATGGTCAGTTCACCTTACCACACTTTATCCTGTGCAAGCTTGACTAAGCGATTAACCAGTACTTCGTGCACATGCTTTCGGTTGTAACTGACAACAACCCTTCTTGAATCAGCGGATAGCGGAAAATGAACGTAGAAATGATTTCATAATCAATCACAGCAAAATTATGGGACCGAGCTGGGATTGAGCGCAGTCCCGTCATTTTAGGCCTGAGTTTATAAATAGTCCAGAAAGGTTATAAAACTGTTTCATGCTAATATCAATGGAGCATAGAATTTTGTGTGGCTCATAAATGTTAAAATGCCAATAACTGATGGCATTTCAACATTTTAGCAGGATAAATACAACGTCTGAAAGTTAAAAGCAAGACGTGACTTTATTTTGGCAATTTTGATTCTATTAACAATTAAACTTCTCACTCATATCAGTTGAGTTGAGCATGAAAGTACCACCGCCTTAGACAGCAGCCTAAGCCATCGGGTGACTTAAATGCATTTTACTTGCGCTAAATCTTCACCCTAGGTTCTGTTGTTGTTAAATCACAAAATTGTTTAGCTGGCATGGAGGCTTCCTAACTAATGCAATGTATCATCACAGAGAAATAATAATAACAAATTAACACATTATGATGATACAAAGAAAAAGGCTCATGACTCACAGATAGTCAGAGCTAAAGAAAACCTTAAGTTGATCTTCTGTGGGAACAGCCACCACAAGCATCAGACACCAACCAACGGTCAGGGCCTTCTTTAAGTCTGAGGTCTGACCCACCGTCGTGCAATGGAAGAGTAAACCATAGCTATCAACCGTGATTGGGTTCACAACGAGGCATGCAGACTGCCGCACGATATCCATGATGTGTCCCACACTTTTATAACATTTAATAATCCTTTTCAATTGATCACTAAATTTAGGCTTCGCAACAATTCTTTCTTTTTTATAAACTAAATCGCCACGAAATACAGGTTCTGACATGCATTGTTGCAGAAAAGTCTTTAAGCAAATATTGTATTTAACAATCGGTAATAAAATTTAGAAAAAGCTTTACAGAGTTTATGGACTGATTCTATCCCGGAAAAGCCATCCCGACATGACTGGGACGTTAAGAATCAAAACCAAAAAAAAGTTAATGAATAATTATTGTATTCACTCTTCCTCCAGAGAAAGAGTGAATACAATTCATTGACTTTAGTGAGAAAGAGTGCATACAATTCATTGATTTTATTGAGAAAGAGTAAATACAATTCATTTTCTTTATTAAGCAAGAATGAATACAATTTATTGACTTTATTGAGAAAGAGTGAATACAATTCATTGACTTTATTGAGAAAGAATGAATACAATTCATTGACTTTATTGAGAAAGAATGATAACAATTTATTGACTTTTTTGAGAAAGAGTGAATATAATTCATTGACTTTATTGAGAAAGAGTGAATACAATTCATTTTCTTTATTAAGAAAGAATGAATACAATTTATTGACTATATTGAGAAAGAGTGAATACAATTCATTGACTTTATTGTTATTATTCCCTTTGGAATTATTATAATAAAAAAAGTTAAATTTGATTATTTCAGATCACCAACAGCCTCAGCAAAAACAACAACTGTTTATGCCAGGAATGATTTGTGGACACTTCAGTTCTAACTGTCCTTCCACCTGTTGGCAAACAGATGTATTTAGCGGATGTATCACGTGCAGTTGTGGTGAGTACCTGAATTTGAACTTGCCATGATACTAGTACATCTTTCATGTTATGACGTCATGTCTGCGAGTGATAACACACTTTGTATTGAAATTGATAAACCACCAGCGGTTTAGATAATTAGGCAGGTTATGAAATGACGGTGATAACAGCGTAGCATATATATGAGAAACTCTTGACTTATTTATGATAAAAACTCGATTTTAACGTCATTTCAACGTTGTATGATTAATATTATCTAAAATTCGTGCTCCTGTATTATTGATTTTTTATGCACGTTGTAAAAATGCGATAAAATGCCAGGCCAGTTTCGCATGATTTTATCTATTTTCCTCGATTCGTTTACTAAATAGAGGATCTTACATGAGTGCTCATGTTTTATTGAATTTGTAAAACGTGTTTGGGGAAGTGAAAAATATGAGGCTTGCCGAGCATTTTATCACATTTTTGCAACGCGTTTAATTAATTCAATTATACATGAGCACGTATGTTAGATTATATTTATTGCATGACTATAAAAATACATAAAATGCAATTTTGGCATGGAAACGTCTAGACTTCCCCCTCTTTTATAGCACGTTGTAATGACCGTCATAACGTTACGTTTATAAATCTTTAACCACTAGTATAGTTTATCCATTTTATTGCATAGAGGTATATGAATCCCAGACGCAACGTAATGTGATAAATATAATTGTTCACGAGCACTCATCCTGTAAGAACCATTATGCTCTTACTACGCATGCATAAAGTTACTCTACAATCAACATCTAGCTCACATATCCAGTGGTACATGGTGCCAATTATTTGGCATCTTCAAAAATGGTACCAAACTCGCTATCTGTATTTAAAACAAAGCGCTCCGTCGTATATTATACTCTTGCCAAAATAAAGAAGGCCACCGTGAGCTTTGTATAAGGTTCGTTTATTTTGCATAGTAATACAGGGGTCACTTACAGACCAACGCTATGTAGATGAAGTTCTGCACCCACATTTCCTGCAAATTTATCAAACTGTTAGAAACATTTCTCTCTTCCAGCAAGACAATACCAGCATACCTGCAATATGACAAGGGACTGTTTGCAAGCTGGCCATGTCGTACCCCCTTGACTGGCCTTTTAGGTCCCAATCAATCTCTGATTGGCTACCCCTGGGATTTTCTAGGCTGGCAGATACATGGTTGTATCGCAACCCATCTGTCACATTTCCTTAATTTGAACACAAGATAATTGAACAATGCCAATGCATTCCGTCACGGGTGGGGTACAACCCAAGGCTTATTTTGAGCATGCGAAAAAACCTCACAGAATGCATTCATAAAGGCGTTGGTAATACAAAATATGACTTACAATATATAATTTATAATTAAAGCATGTTCATGTCTGTATTTATTTTCAACAAAGCCGGAGAATTGGGCTGGCCTTCTTTTTATTAGCATGAGTATATATTTATCAATTGAATAGGATGAACGTCCTCGCTTCCTAAGTCCCACTGAGATTTCAAGATGGACGTGAACATTACGTACTTTCGAAATTACTGCTCATAAAATGAACATAAACTTGCCTTTAATCAATTTTTTGAAATATTGTTTTATAAGAAACGTAAACTTTGAATTCGTTGCGATGGGTTTGTTTGTAATCTATTATTGGTGGCGAAAGAGTTTCGGCCATTTTGAATGAATACTGTCTTAAAGTATCAAACACGTCTGGGAGTGATATCAAGCAGTGCAATAAAATTGATAAACCACTAGTTGTTTACATATTTAGTAACGTTACGTAATGGCGTATATATTAACTTTGCGTAAAAGCTTGCAAAATCTTGCGTTTTACGCCAAAATGCTTTTTATTTAAAGTAACTTTAGTGCCATGTGATCAATAGACATTTGTGCTCCCGTATTATTGAATTTTTAAAATCGGCACGCCTCGCATTTTATCTCTCTTCCTATACTCGATTAACAATCTTAATAAAACATGAGCACTCTTGTATGATCCACTATGATATTATATATTTGTTCTTTATAGGCTCAAAAGGCAGTTCCTCAAGTGGAAGTATGTCAGTAACAACTACGCCAATCACCTCTACAAGTATGAGACCGTCTTCTTCGTTGCCAACTGAAACAGTTGCATCACAAAATACTCACACCACACATGCACATCCGACGTTGCCTTTTAAAATACCAACACGTCCATCGTCATTGAAAAATGTAGCGACTTCGTCTATGCTCAAAATCAGACCAACAATGAAAGCTCCTACAACTCCAAATATGCCCTCACAGGCCCTTGCAAAAGAACAATACATTCAGCCAACCAGTGGATATTTTGCGACAAGCGAAACTGACAAGGTGACATCGCAAATTGGATCACTAGCCAATACTCCTCCACACATGCTTCCATTGACAACAGTTTTACCAAATAGACTAAACAATACCAGTGCTACAAAAAGCACACGATTGTTTCAAACATCTCATATGACTACTTCCCCAGTACTTAATGTGAAGGTACAAACGCAGAAACCACCTGTAGACGGATCAATTAATAGGAAACAATACGGTGATATCAAAAACAATGGTCATCATTATATCTTTCATGGGAAGATAAGCAAATCAGGTCTTAAATATAATTCTATGCCTTCTAATATCAGTGAAAATAAATCTGACTTCACTATGACAACGAGAGGCTATGCCATGACTACAATACCTACCAGAACAAGTACAGAATCTACTACAGCAATTACAGATTATACACCATATGTCAGGTTAGAATCGCGCTTGGACCAGTCTGAACAAAGTTTTCAGAACAAAAATCCAAGTACAAATGAAATAATTATGCAGAATTTTGGCGTACCTTCTGAAAGAGTAACTGGTCTTCCTGGCTTTGTTGAAACACCTTCTGATAATCAAACAAAAACATTTAGCGATAATTTACCCATTGCGTTTCCACCTGGATATAATATCGTCTCATCTGATAGAAAAGACCAAACTACAGCAGGAAGTATGGCGGGTGCATTCAGATCATTTCAAATGGACGACATAGTTCATACACCAGCAGTTGATGATGGAACAGACATTGGTAACTTTCACGAGGGAATTCATGCTAACAATAATACACCAGGTGTAGGGTTCTATAGTGACTTTCAGGTAATAGATGGAACAGATATAGAGAATACTATATAGGTGAGCGTCTTTTGATATCAAGTTTACTAGGCAAGGCTTTGAGAACTCTTGTTGATATCGCGAGGCTTGTCGAGCGATTCAGCATGCGTTCTCAAAGCCGAGCCTGGCAAACTTGATATCAAAAGAGCCAACCTGGTATTCTATTTATCAGTTTACCCACTGTTGAACACTCTTCAAACTAGCGATTATGATGTATTTTTTTTTTTATTTTTGTGTTGATTCAGCGTCACTAGCGACGTCATTCAAAAAGTGCAACGTCATCATGACCTGATAAAGGTAACATGCCGTGAGATAGGAAACGTTTATTAGGTTATGTTGAAACAATTCAATTAATATTAAGGGTGACTGATATAATGGGATTCAGCATATGTTGCTTCAGATGCCTGAAAGTCTTTCAGCAGGAACCAAAAACAACAATCGATTCGAAGACTAGTTTCTTTTGCTTTGCATTACCAGGAATTGATAAAGATGATGCGTATCTGTTCTATTTATTGCATGCCAGTATTTTCACATGACGTTCAAAAGAAAATCTATCCAAAACTTTGTTTGTGTGGATTTTCATTCAGTTACCAGGAACCGACACAAGTGTAACTTTTGAAAATGACTGGTGTCTGGTCCTATTCACAATTTTTACCATTGTCAAAAGTGAAAGGCTATTTGACCAGTCTACGAGACAATGATATTAATCACATGTCAATAAAGATATCAAACGACAATGCTGGCCTATCAGATATAACTACTGTCCTGCAAGCCAAGAATGACAGTGACATTATACATAGTTTACAAAGTTATCAGGGACTTAAAATCAATAGATCACTTGTGTGTTAATCCTATCCGCAGGATAGGATTAATACACAAGTGATCTATCGATTCGTGTTAGCTCAAGTGAAGTGTATGACTTAGTTTTTTACTTAGCAATTGTAAACAAAGTATTGTGTCACTGTTACTTTTGGTTGGCATGACAGTAGATATCTATATTTTGGTTTGTGCTTTCATCTATTGTCGAGCCAACCAAGAGTGACAGTGACGTAATACTTTGTCTACAGTTGCTAAGTAAAACACTAACGTGTACAACTCACTTGAGCTAACGCGAATCGTTAGATCACTTGTGTATTAATCCTATCCACAGGATAGGATTAATACACAAGTGATCTATCGATTCTAAGTCCCTGATAACATTGTAAACAAAACATGACGTCACTGTCACTTTTGACTGGCAGGGCAGTAGAGTAGTAACCGATGTGATCAGCACAACACTATCATGTTTAGGACCATTTATCTGCCATTAACTTAACCATTAAATTGCCAATATTTTTTATTGTTTTCTGACGTATGTCAAAGGAGACCATAGAAATGGGATCTTCCGTCTGTCTATCCGTCCATAGAAGCAATGATGGAGTAGACTGTGAGCGATTTTGATTCACTTTCTATAAATCAAATCAAGGCAGGCTATAAGTCAGTATGATGATGTAAAGGTATACAATGCATTAATTGTATCTATACCTATGTATTCATTAGTTATGTACCTTTAGAGTAAGAGATAGTTTGTACACTGTCATGTTTGTACTATACATATTTTTAGCAAAATGACTACAACCGTTCTTAGGGAGCGCAGTGGCTCAGTGGTAGAGTGCTTGACTCGAGACCGAAGGGCCGCGGGTTCGAGCCTCACCGGCGTCACTGTGTTGTGGTCCTTGAGCAAGACACATTTATCCTAGATTAGTACTGGGTCAACCCAGGAAGACCCATCCCTGTTTAACTGAAAGATTGTTGATGGAACGTAAAGAATCAAATCAAACAAAATCAGTCAGCATGATGATGTGAAGGTATACAATGCATAAATTGTTTATATACCTATGTATCCAATAATTATGTACCCTTACAAAAAAGAGATAATTTGTACACTGGCGTGTTTGTACTATACAGTAAAACCTGTATTAAGCGGCCACTCAAAAAAGACCAATAATTGGTTTTCAAGGCCGATTATTGCTTAATGAATGTCAAAAGTATTGCAGAATGCTCCCTTTGGAGCATTCTGCAATACTTTTGACATTCATTAAGCTACCATTTGTCATCAATAATTTTTGTTTTTTGTCTTTTTTGAGAGGCCGCTTAAGACAGGGTTTACTTTACATATTTTTAACAAAATGACTACAACTGTTCACATGTATAATGAGTCAGATTTTATGGAATCAAGAAAAAAACAGGTGCAAGTCGTCAGATTATGATGGTGAGCGCATCATTACTTCCTTCTGAATTGCTGGAGGTGTTTTAGTGATGGTAGATGGTCTTAAACATAACTGTTATACTTGCATGTTTGACATATAGAATATTTCCACGAATTACTCAAAAACTTTTCAACCAATAAAAATGAAACTGATTCATTATCATAATCTGAGGTTTTGCAAGACATAGAGAATCTTACTAGCGTGCTCATGTTTTATTGACTTTATTAAACAAGTTGAGGCTTGCCGAGCATTTTATCCTTTTTTGCATCTAATTTAATAAGTTCAATAAGGCATGAGCACGAATGTTAGATTCTATTTATCACATGGCATTGAGATTACTTAAAATGGCAGTTTTGGCGTGGCAAAGTCACGAATTTGCCACCTTTTAGTCGCAACGTTATAATTAACGTCATTACGCTACGTTACTAAATATGTAATCGACTAGTGGTTTATCGATTTATTGCATGGCGTTATATCACTCCCAGACGCGACGTCATGAAATAAATAGTTTTAATCTAAACATGCCCGCGTTATGTGTGGTTTAACCAAGACAATTTGCGTTGCTAAGGTATTTGCCATTTGAGTCCCGTCGCGAAAAAACCTGTCTTCGAGGGTTTGCAAACAACACAGGCGCAGATCAGCCCTCGCATCCGCGCAGTCTGATCAGCGCCTTTGTTATTCACTTTAGGAAAGTACCATATGTAGACTTGCTACAAATTAAATTTTTCAATTTTCTAGCTAGTCTCTGTAGCTGAGGAGACTGTTTTGAAACTCGCTTTGTCTGAAACCGCGAAGACAGGTTTTCACGCGACGAGGCCCATTTGCAATGACTTTTGTAGCTTTAAATAAAGAGAGTAACTATGCTGGATATGTTATGCTAACCATTTTCTTAAAAAGCATAATTCTCATATAGCGTTTCAGGTGCTTTTAACCCATTTAAGTCTAGCGCCATTTTTATGGGACACAGGCAGATGGTTAAAACCCAGATCAGACGTTGGGTAATGCGGCGTCTGATTCTGATCTTCACTGTTGTCTTAGATATGATATACTACTCAAAAAAAGTTTGCATCACCAGATATATGCGACATTTTAAGTATCTTTTTTCTACGTATACCAAACTTGATTTTTAATTTTGATACCACCTTAGAGGGATCTATTCAGAATCTGACGCAACAAAATAATTGTTTGGAAATTTAGTGTGGAAATCTTTAAAATTGCATGTTTCTGTTAAGACCAAAATTGACCAAAAATTATACTTAAAATGTGGTATATAATTGGTGAGGCAAAACTTTTTTGAGTTGTATATAATAAAAAAATGACTAAACAAACAATAGTACACCAGTATAGCCAGATAAGATTGACTTGATTAATTTCCGCCAAAATATTCAAGATGTTCTTGCGTTATCGTAAAGTACTCAGGCGTATCTCATGCATTTACATAGAATACTAGAATATAAAGATAATATCTATTCATTTCTGCAAATGTCTGCTGGCCTAGTGGTTAGTTGTGTGACTTTGGTTAGAGATACCACATACCTCGGTCGAATCTTAACATGGATTCTCTGTAAGAATCAAAAAATGTTGGCCACGCTATGTCTGGGATTTTCATATTTTTTTGTGTACATGTCAGATTTCACCCAAAACTAACAAAACAGGTGTGAATCTCATAGATTTGTAGTTCGTTACCATGGAAACAGAGATTATTTGATCCTGTCAAAATGGCGCCAAAATGGACAGGAAAAATTGCCAAAACCTGCCAAATTGCTTTGCTGTTTTCTTGTCATTATATAGATTTTAAAGCAAGTGTTGTATGTGATATTGAATTAACTAAATTGGTATGTTAAAATGATACATAAATTAAACCATTATCTTATAGAGGTGTTTCACATGTGGGGCCCTAAAATGGGGAAATTTGGCAAAATGCCAATTTTGTAAAAACTGCAAAATTATACATATTAAGCTGTTGTTTAGAACCCTTTAGCAACGGTCCTCAAGAAAACTACTAGTATGCTTACACAGAGCAGCATAGCAACTATTGAAAGAAAAAATAAACTGGACGGAGAAATTAAAATATGAAGGTCAAGGTCACGGTTATAAATTCTCTATTTTCAAAAATGTAAAAAATAGGGATTTTTAGCTAATTCGAACCAATTTTTAGCAAGTATTGCAGAAGATGATAAGTAAATAAGTATTTATGTTTTAAAGTATAATGTATCTACTATTGACAGCAAAACCAAAATGGATCAAGAATTTAAATCTGAAGGTCAATGTCAAGGTCACAAAATCTCTATTTTCAAAAAATCAAGAAAAATAGGGATTTTAGCTGATATGAATCTATATTGAAAGGTATTGCAGAAGGGGACAAAGAAAATTAATAATATCATTGTAGAGAATTATGTATATTCGATTGACAGCGAAACCAAAATGGATCAATACTTTAAATCTGAAGGTCAACGTCAAGGTCACAAAATCTCTATTTTCGAAATTGTAGAAAACACGGATTTTCAGTTTACTTGAACCAATTTTGGTTAAATATTGCAGAAGATGATAAGAAAATAAATAATATGGTAATAGAGGATAATGTATCTACTATTTACAGCAAAACCAAAATGGATCAATAGTTAAATCTGAAGGTCAAGGTCATTAAACTCTCTATTTTCAAAAATGAAGAAAAACAGGGATTTTTTTCCAGCTTATTTGAATCAATTATGGTACGTATTGCAGAAGTTGACAAAGAAAGTTAATAATATGGCTACAGAGAATTATGTATATCCTATTGATAGCTTAACCAAAATGAATCAATAAATTAGATCTGAAGGTCAATGTCAAGGTCACAAAATCTATTTTCGAAATGTAGAAAAACATGGATTTTCAGCATATTGGAACCAATTTTGGTAAGTATTGGAGAAGATAAGAAAATAAATGATATCGTAATAGAAGATAATGTAGCTACTATTGATAGCAAAACAAAAATGGATTAAGAATTAAAACCCGAAGGTCAAGGTCACTAAAATCTCTATTTTCAAAAATGGATGAAAACAGGAATTTCTAGTTAATTTACACCAATATTGATAAGTATTGCAGAAGATGATAAGAAAATTAATAATATGGTTATAGACAATTATGTATTTTCTATGGACAGCTAAACAAAAATGGATCAATAATTTAAATCTGAATGTCAAGGTCACAAAATTTCTATTTCAAACTTGTAGAAAAACATGGATTTTTAGCTAAATTTAACAAATTTGATAAGAATTGCAGAAGATGATAAGAAAATAAATAATATGGTGATAGAGATTTATGTATCTACTATTAACAGCAAAACCAGAATGGATCCAGATCTAAAATCTGAAGGTCAAGGTCACAAAATTTATATTTTCAAAAATAGAGAAAATTAGAAATTGTCAGCTGATTTGGACCAATATTCGAAATTATTGCAGAAGATGATCAGAAAATAAATAATATGGAAATAGAGAATACTGTATCTACTATTGACAGCAAATAGGTAAAAAGGCAAAGATCAGGAACTGATACAATCAAGTACCACACCAATATGGATCAATAATTAATATCCGAAGGTCAATGTTAAGGTCAAAAGTATCTATTTTCAAAATTGGAGAAAAACGGGGATTTTCAACTAATTTGAACTAATATTGGTAATTATAGTTTATTCTGCCCCTTCCAGTACTTCACAACCAATCAGTTTATTTAAATCATTTGGTAACTTAATTACATATTTTGTCAATATTTGTAATATCTATTAAATAAATCATTAAGTAAATCTGCTAAGGGTTCAATGCGACCATTTCCAAAGGAAAGGTTAGGAGAAAACTATATGAGGTCATAGATCATAACTTACAATTATGAGTGAAATTAAGTGGTTCACTCGCTACGGTCTTTCCCACTGAATTCCTTTATAATTGTAATATATGACCTATAACCTATAAGCATTGCAAAAGCTAAGTAAAAAATATTATGGTTATGGAGAATAATGTATCTACTATTGACAGAAAAGCCAAAATGGATCACAAATTTTAGTCTGAAGGTCAAGATCACAAATTCTCTCTTTTTCTAACATGTACAGTAGGAAAATGGAAAATGTTTGGTTTTGATTGTTTTGTTTGTTTGATTTGATTCTTTATGTTCTAGTCAACAATTTTCCAGTTATGTTGGGATGGATACTAAGCAAGGATCAATGTGTCTTACTCAATGACACAACTCAGTGACACTGGTGAGGCTCGAATCCGCATCTCCTAGGTCTCGAGTCAAGTACTCTACCACTTAGCCAGTGCACTCCCTATAAATAAGTTTAGCAGTAGATGATAAGATAATAACTAATATGGTTATCAAGAATAACGTATTTCCTATTGACAGCAAAACCAAAATGCATCAATATTTTAAATCCGGTCAAGGTCACAAAATCTCTATTTGAAAAATATATAAAACAAGAAATTTTAGCTAATTTAACCAATATTAGTACGTATTGCAGATGATTAGAAAAAAAGAAAAATTGTTATAAAGGATAACGTCACGATTATTGACAATAACACCAATATGGACAAGAATTTGAATCTGAAGATCAATGTCAAGGTCACAAAACAGGTATTTTTAATCTAATTTGAACCAATTTTGTTAAGTATTGCAGGAGATGACTTGAAAATAAGTAATCTGGTTATAAAGTATAATGTGTCTTCTATTGACAGAAAACCCAAAATGGACCAACAAAATAAATCTGAAGGTCAAATTCACACAATATATATTTTGCCAAAATGTAGAAAAAACAGGAAATGTTAGCTAATTTGAACCAATTTTGTCAATTATTGCAGAAGATGATAAGAAAATAAGTAATAAGGTTATATAGGATAATGTACCAACTATTGACAGCAAAACTAAAATGGACCAAGTATTTAAATCTGAAGGTCAATTTCAAGGTCACAAAAGCTACAGTTGCAAAATTCTAAAACTTGTGATTTATTGTAATCTGCACAACAGAACTTAAGACAAAACATCTCGATTTTCAAAAGTAGAGACAAAAGGGATTTTTAGCTCATTTGAAGTAAGTATTTCAAAGGAATTTGATGATTAGAAAATAAATAATACGGCTATAAAGAATAATGTATCAACTAATGAGGGACCAAACCAAAATGGGTCGAGAATTTAATTTTTAAGGTAATGGTCACAAATTATCTTTGTTTTAAATATGTAGAAAAATAGGAAATTTTAGCTAATTTGAATCAATTTTGGTAGGTTTTGCAGAAGTAGGTCTGCATATTGTGAGAATACTGCAACAAAGATCTTGAAAAATACAAATGACGTACCCTATTGAGGTCAATGGTCAAGTTCAAATATTCTTGAAATGTGCCTTATTGTTCAAATTGTAAACTACTCTTTCTTTTTCATTGAGGGTGTACATTTTTACATAATGGCTTCTTATGGTGTCTAAATTACAACAAAGGTTTAATTTACCAGTATATCCTTGATTAAAAGGTCAAGGTAACATATACTTAAAACCGTTCTATAGATAGTCTCAAACTTTTATTTTTGGACTGAGTTTGTTCATATTTGAAACATTGATTGTCTTTGGTATGTACACTAAAACAAAATTTACAGAACAGTGCTATAAAGTCAAATGTCAAGGTCAAATTTGCATAAAAACTATCTATGGCTGGTTACTAGAATAAGATTCATCTCTTGATGGAGGGAGTTCATACATAGCAAAATGATTGCTTATGATGTGTAAAATATCAAGAGGGCCCTTGGGCCCTTGGTCGCTTACCTGAGAATGACTGATCGTCTGGCAGCCCATTTGTGAAATTTTGGTTAAGTGCATCACGAGGAACAATTCTGTGAAATTATTTTGAATTTGGGTCAGTGGTTAAGGAGAAAGTGTCGTTTAAAAGATTTCTTATCTAGAGCTCTGGCAGTCCTCCTAATGGTGCAGCAGAACCATTTATGCGATTTTGAAAGCGGGCATCACGGCAAATATTCATGGAATTTGGACCAGTGGTTCAAAATGAGATGTCGTTTAGACACATTTCTTATCTAGATGTCTACCAAACCATTTGTGCAATGTTGGTAGAAGGTATCATGAGGAACAATTCTGTGAAATTATTTTGAATTTGGATCAGTGATTCAGGAGGAAATGCCCGATCAAAGATATTTCTTATCTGGATATCTGGCAGTCCATTTGTTCAGCAGAGTGTAACCATTTGTGCAATTTTGGTAGAGGGTATTACGAGGAACAATTCTGCAAAATTATTTTGAATTTGGGTCAATGGTTCAGGAAAAGATGTCTTTTAAAACATTTCTTATCTGGAGCTCTGGCGGCCCTCCTCTTCAGTGGAGTGGAAGCATTTATGCAATTTTGAATAAAGGCATCATGGGGAACACTCATGTGAAGTTATATGAAATTTGGAGATATCATTTAAAGACATTTCTTATCTAGAGCCATGGCAGCCCCTTTGCTCAGTGGACTGGATCCATTTATGCAATATTGGAAGAGAGCATCATGAGGAACTATCCTGTGTAATTATTTTGAATTCGGACCAGTGGTTCAGGAGGAAATGCCATTTAAATGTATTTCTTATCTGGAGCTCTGGCAGCCTTTTGTTCAGCAGAGCGTAACCATTTGTGCAATTTTGGTAGAGGGTATCAAGAAGGACAATTCTGTGATTTTTTTTTTTTAATTTGGGTCAATGGTTCAGGAGATGTCTTTTAAAATTTTTCTCATCTGGAGCTCTGGCGACCCTCCTCTTCAGTGGAGCAGAACTATTTATGCAATTTTAAAAGAGGGCATCGAGGGGAACATTCATTCAGGAGGAGATGTCGTTTTAGGAAAAAGTTTATGCACGGACGGACGAAGGAGGACGGACAAAGACCTATCACAATAGCTCACCTTGAGTTTTTGGCGCAGGTGAGCTAAAAAGAGGTTTCAGCCATAATGATATTGTAGTAGCTGAAAATCCCTGTTTTTCTACATTTTTGAAAATAGAAATTCATACCTCAATTGGTCCATCCAGTTATTTATATTTTCAATAGTTTATAGCTTGCTTTGTTTATTAACATGTGTGATTTTCTTAAGCACCTCTGCAAAAGTGTTCATAATGACTGCTAAATATGTGTAATTTTGCAACTGTCACAAAAATGCCAAATTTTCCCATATTTCGGTCCCTATTATGAAACATCCGTATTGTTTTATTATTGTATCATTCTGTCTTTCCAATGTAGTAGCATCGATCTCACGTACAAATCTTCGTTTAAATTATCTAATGACAAAAAACAACAACACAATAGTGCAGGGTTCGAAATTTGTCCTGCCAATTTCTGCTGCAGTTTGACAGGATCAAATAGTCTTTGTTTCCATGGTAACGAACTATAAATCGAAAACAAAATGCCCCAGTTTTGTAGGTATTTTTATAAACTTTTCATTAATTATTGTGTTGTATTTAGTGCATAGACAAGTGGTTTTCTTATTTTCTTTTATGTACCTTTCTAAATACTGTCCCGAAACATGTGGAAATCCCAGTTTTTCCACATTTTGAACTACTACATTTGATGACCTTGACATTTATATTTAAATAACTTCATCAATTGGAGAATGACTTTCTTGAACTGATTCGTTAATCTTATTCCATAGACTAGATGTTTTTTAATAATGATCGTTCATGTACCTATCCAAATATTGTTCCGAAACATGTGAAAATCCAAATTTTCTGCATTTTGAATTTCTACATTTAATGACCTTGACCTTGACATTTATTTTTTTCATTCATTTGAGTAATGCTTTCTTTAGCTGATATTTGAGTATTGCTTTCTTTAACTGATGCGTTGTTCTTAATCCATAGACTAGTGGTTTTCTTATGAGCTTGTACGATGTGTGCCTATTTAAATATTGTTTCAAAATGTGAAAATCCCAGAATTTCTGCATTTTGAATTTCTACATTTGATGTCCTTGACATTGATCTTTCATTTGAATTTCTTCAGTCAATTTTAGTATTTCTTTAAATGTTTACTGATGTGTTGTTCTTAATCCATGGACCAGTTTCTTACTTACTTTCTTTCATTTATCCATCCAAATATTGTTGTATATTCATTCAAAAATCCCAGTTTTTCGAAATTTCAAAGTCCATATTTGATGACCTTGAACATGAACTTGACCTTCACTTTTAATATTTAAATTCTTTTGAGTTTTGCTTTTGTTAACTGTTCTGTTTTTTAAAATCCATAGGTTAGTTGTTTTTTATGATCTTTCATGTATAATAGTGTTCCAAAACATGCGAAAATCCCATTTTTTCTGCATTTTGAATTTGTACATTTGATGACCTTGACCTTGACCTACTAATGTAAATATCTGGATTCATTTTAGCATTGCTTTGGTTAACATCTGTGTTGTTCTTAATACAAGGACCAGCGGCTTTCTTATTGGTTCTCATCAAATTCATTTTCATTCAAAACATGTGAAAATTACAGTTTTTTCCTCATTTTGAATTTCTGCGTTTGATGACCTTGACATTGACCTTTACATACCAATATTTTAATCCATTGATTATTGCTTTCAGTAACTGAAGTGTTGTTCTTAACGCATAGACTCGCTGCTTTTTTTCTTTTCTTCATTTACTCATATAATGATTGTTCAAAAACATGTGAAAAATCCAGTTTTTCCACATTTTGAAATTCTGCATTTGATGACCTTGACATTGACCTTCACCTTCAAATAAATTCATACATTTTAGTATTGCGTTTGGTTACTTATATGTTGTTCTTAATGCATGTAACACTTGTTTTCTTATAAGCTTTCATTTACCCATCCAGATATTGCTCTAAAACTTGTTAAAATACGAAATTTTAAAAAATCATGAAATGGAGTATTTATGACCTTGACCTTGACCTTAAATAAAGAATTTCTCCATCCAGTTTTTAATTGTTACCAACAGAAGACATATTGCTTGTTATATTCATATCAGTGGTTTTCTTGTACACCGGTGCAAAAGTTATCAAAAACTGCTTCAAAATATGTCAAATTCCCATTTTTTCCACACTTTGGAAATTGTCAAAATCTGCATATTTTAACAGTCACGTGCTACTCACGTCTGTAATATACCTTATGAATTCTCATTCTCTCATATAGAGCAAAGTTGGTACAGTATACAAGTATGTTAGTTTTAGAAAATTGATGAACACATTTTGAAGGAATGATCAGCCAAGTATGCCTATTTTTCCCTTTTTTCTTTGCATTTTCTACAAAGCTCAGCTTGACGTCAATGACCCTGGTTACCATAGTAACCAGATGTCATTTTGAAATTTTAAGGCTAGATTTGCTGTTTGTGGGTCATACCTGCTTCATACACAAAGAATGAGAAAAATCCCAGACGTAGCGTGCCGGACCCTTATGGGGAATACAGAGAATCCATGTTAAGAATCATTTGTAAAATGTATGCGTTGGTTTTTTTTTAAAAAAAAGATTGTTCTTCTATTTACTATAATTTTGATTTTCATCTCATGCATAATATTTAGTTTCTGATGTATTTACTATTACTGTAACATTGGTTACCTCATGAGTGTTACTTAAGTACTAAGCTGATTGAAAACATTGTGCTCTGCGTGTTCGTTTGATGGATATAAGAAAATTAGATTGATATTAAAAGATCTATTTATACGCAAAATCCAGAAGAACATAAACCCAAATAAACAAGGAATAAATGCATGAATAAAAGGTAATAATCATATGTTTAAATGGTCCTGGAATCGACCCCATGTCGTTTGAATGCAAATGATAGATTGCTATATATTAGGCTACCAGGGAATTAGATGATTCTTGCATCAGATAAATAAACGTACCTGACAACTTTTCATAGGATTGAATTCTTCAAACGCTTTAAGACTTGATGAACGTCATTCTAGACAGAGTCCTAAATGAGTTAGCATTTGAGTAATGTCCAGTGTTGGTTATATTTTCCAGCAGTCAATAGAAACAGATTTATAGGAATATGTAGAGAAATTTTTATGTGTGCTCAATTTAGTGAACGAATCAGTAAAATCTTCGACGCACTGTGCGAACAACAACTTACGCGAACATTCTTCGACGAACTGAAAACGACCTTGTATCGTTGAGCTAACGAACTTCAACGCATACCAACGTGCATCAACGAATGTCAAAAAATCTCTAAACGCTGATCGAACGCTGAGTCAATTCATTATAGTGTAAACGAGGCTTTATACTAACATTTGACCTTATAGCCAGTAACCCTGCGCAATAGAAATTGCCACTCGATGGCAGTTTAGAAAAATAAAGTTAAGAAGAAAGCAAATATCAGAAATCGAAACAATCAATCACCACACCTGACCCGAGATACCATATGGAGAAGTGACAAAAGCACAATGAACTATCACACACAAGAGAGCCAAAAGGTCAGCCCTTTCCCAGCAGATAACCACACGGCTAGACTCATACAGCTGACACAAATATTTACAAAGGCAGCTTCCTTCCACAGACACCTATATAGAGATGGAACACTCTACCAGATTCTGTAATTTCCTCTACTAAAATTGCAGGCGATGCTTTTGCTATTATAACTTTTCTAATGTAATCTAGGGACTAATTTCCCCAGTAAAAGATCCTGGTAAGTGATTAATCGTCTAAGCGTTTCATCAGTTCACTACATGTGCGATATTCCAATTATTGCCAATGCTAAATATATCAAACAATAATTTGACAATTTTGAAGATGCTGAAAGCGTGATGGAAAGCATGCACTAGCTGACGTCAATGGTGACTGCAAGATGACATCAGTTATGGCGTTAAACGGTGTAACGTCGTTTTTTTACACATGAATTCCGTTACAAATACATGCACATGTAAACGTATGCGACACAGGCCAGCGATTGGGGGGTTCTTCAGTGCAAAGCGGGAAGTTGGAAGAAGCTGAATACTTCAAATGTGTTTTCGTATTTCGTAGTTTATTGTGTGTTAGAATCGAAATTGATCCCCTCTAGTGTTCGAATTGTTGAGTAAAAATTCATTGTTTGTTTATCAGTTGTACGAAGATTGAATCACGGGCGCGCAGCGCGAGTGATTTGATCTTCTTTACAACTGACAAACAAACAGCAAATTATTACTCAACAATTCACTTCTAGAGCTGCTCTATTTCTTAAATCTTGAACAAAGCCTTCGATCAAACAGGGCTGCCCTCAAATATTATTCATTAGTTCGAAGCTACCTATTTTTGTACAAGCAAATACTCTGAACAGACTGGGCTAATGGAGATATAAATATTGATGTAATTACTTCATTATAACCAATTCATGGATATTGTACAGAATATCATTTACATAAGGCTGTATTTCATCAGAGGCTGCACTCTTTGATGAGACAAAATTGCTCTTCAGATATCTTGTGATATTGTATTTTTTATATACTCAGAAAAACAATTGAAGGATATTAATTTTTTTGACTGTATAACATTTGAGAAAATAATTCCCAAACAAAGTATTTTCGTATCTGATAGAACTATCACTATTCAATTCAGCAAAATGCAAATTAAAAAGTTACAGGTCATTGGTTACATACGATACAGTACCACACCAAGTGTACCAATACGCTTTACCCAAACTTCACAAGCAAAAAATTGAGCGTTTATATTTTTGCTGCAACCTTTACCTGGTCATTGCTTTTGTTCTAATTCCGACCACAGACAAGTATTCACACCCATTTGTCAGTTATTCCACCTAATAACGTGACAACTTCTTCAACAAAAACGCACAGATATGGCTTACCCCTGCCAATATGACAACAAACTGGAAGTAAAACACTGACAACAACTACAAAAGTATGTGTCATTCTTTTGACTGAGGGCCAGCAATGATATTGGAGCCATTCATTATGGAATACAAACGATTAAAATGTGGTTCAATCATGTTTGAATGTCTGTGACTTTTCAGTAGAGAGTGATGCACCATTTGAATCTGTATAATACTTTAATCATTGATGAGGGGCTTCGAGCACATTCATTTTAATTGCAGATATCTGGAACTATGAAATGCATGCATAATTAGTTTAGTTGTATTGAGTAACAGAGATGGACCTGAATCTAAATATTCTTCAATTGTTTTTCTGATTATATTATAATCTGAAACCGTCAATACATACAATGGACGTTACTGACTTAACTATAACAAACTTTGTGAAAAATAATTTATTGGTCGTAAGACGGTTAATACACCTGTCTAAGGCATTTTGTAGTAGCAATATAATTTGGTTGTGATATTGCTATTAGGTTCATACCCATCAGTTGAACATTTGTGACATTAAGGCGAGTTTTTGAGTACCTACGCCATATGATTTAGCTAGGAAATAATAATAAAAAAAATCTAAATACGCTCTCTTATCTGGAGCTCTGAGAAGCTATTGCGGGTCGTGCACAATAGCATGAGTTGATAATAATTATGTCGCGTGGGCGCCATATTTGGTCGTATAAATTATTTGTGCAGCTGGTTATATTTGAAACGAGGCGGCATACTTAATCATCTTTGATTATGTATAAGTCAGTGTTTATGATATATTGGAAACATCAAAGAACTCATTAATAAAGAACATACCAACGTGTAACATTCAGGGTCGTCTTCCTCTTAAACATTAAAAAAGTCAGATGAGTTTTAAGATTAATTAAAATCTAAAGGTTTTTAGCTGTTATTTTTTTGGCATTATGAAGTTTATACTTTTTACACTAGGCTCCAGGACTTTAGTTACGAGTACGTACCAAAAAATAATTTTCTTAATTCTCAACTAAAACATATGCTGTGGGTACTCAAAAGAACCGTCTCAATGAGACGGTTCTTTAGAGCACTCAAACATATATTAAAACTGATGGGTAAGACTCTTTTTTTTTACAATTTTACGCTCAAAAATTTTGTTTATCTAAACCTATGGACCGTCACTACATAACCTCATACTATACAGTTGTTTCAAAGATGCATAGTAATAGGAAAGTCTATTTTTCATATAAACTGGTCAAGCATGACAATTCACTGCCACGCGCATATGCAGTAATTTGTGATAGGGTCAATTTAACTGTAAACTGAGATTACCTGCACGCCCTAAATCAAAGTAAACTCGCCAGCGTTATCATCTATCTTTGAACCCACTATAACAATAGAAACACTTATTGACTTACCTAAACAAACTTTTTAGCGCTCCTTTTGTGTGCTGGTGACTCCTATTTACGTACTTTGGGAAACAATGAAGACACATCAGGGTATACAGAAAACATGTGTCAAACGGCCTCTCTCAAAAAGACCACAAATAGGCTTTAGAGATCAATTATCGATTAATGCAGGTCAAAAGTATTGCAAGGGATGCATTCTGCAATACTTTCGACCTTCATTAAGCTACCATTTGCTTGTTGTGAAACTCAGCCTTTTTACTTCAAAACAACAGCGCAAATATACATTTGCTTTAACAGAAATTATGCCACCCTTACCAACTTTAGCACGAAATATCTCACGGTGTGCAAGGTCTACACTGATGTAGGTGGTATAAAAAAGTTATACCATGTTTGTCCACCTGTACGTAAGATAATCCACTCGCTAAAGCTCGTGGACTATCTTCACGTACAGGCGGACAACCCGTGGTATAACTATTACGTATGAGACAAACTAAGTCAATAAATTGATTTTCATGTGTTGATGCTTTGCATCTCAGTCAATAATTTTTCAGTCATGTTGGGACAATTTCCTGTCTTCTTGGGTTGAAACAGTACTAAGAAGCGGATATAATGTATTGATTTAAGATTTATATAGGTTGTTTACTAACATTGTCATCTGTCGAACAAAATGTCATTAAACATTTGTATGATACTAGTGTAAAATGAGCCGCGACATGAGATTTCCAACAATGTGGTATCTGCGACCAACAAAGCCTCAGATCAGCCTGCGCATACGCGCAGTCTGATCAGAGCCTTTACTAGTCGCTTGAATATTTTGTGAATCTTAGGCTACTGACCGAACATCATTTGGAGTTTCCAAGCTTAAAAGTAGGCTGCTCAGGCTCGTCTGAGTTTACACATGTCAAAATGCCACATTGCTGGAAATCACATGTCACGGCTCATTATGTAAATACAAACACTTTGTTTCCGTTTCTTAATTTATCATGAAGGATTACTAGTATATTTTAAAATGCAAACAACAAACAACTGTATAATTATTGTTGATTTTTTATGAGTGTGACCGGGAAGTATTTGTCAAATAAGTATACAGCCTGGACATTTTGATAGATAGACTAGTATACTGTAAGCTGGCTCATTCGTATATTGCTAGACAATACGCGTTAAGAAATTTAAACCGAATTTGAAAGTTGTTGAACGCTTCCCCAAAATCAAACTTGTATATGTGTATGGAAATTAAACTTTATGCGAAAAGACGGTATGGAAATACCCAGACAATTTGACAAATATTGTTTCTACAAATCCGTGTGTGTCAGCAGTAAAATACATGCACTTCTAAGTTTTCAAAGCTTTCCGCCGACACATTTTATCTTAAAGTTTACGTATTCATACTTGAACATTTGACCATTACTTTTCAATGTAAGCTCAAATCAAGGCAATGCACATAGCCCATCTCTGTTCGAGCTTCCTTATCCCTCCAAAATAGAAGGCATTTTCCTGGTTCCCCACGTACTGTATGACGCCTTAAATGCTTCCATACTGTGCACGAAGATATAATTTCAGTTTTGGGAACAAGTAGAAGTCAGAAGAAGCCATATATGGAGAATATGGGGAACGAGGAAGGATTTCAAATCCACACTCAATCTTAGCAAGCATGGCAACTTATGACGTGTGAACAGCTGTGTTGTCCTGCGAGAGTAGAATATCTCATGTCAGTTTCCTTGGCCCTTTCTTGTAGTTTTCCTGGCTAAGCCGCCTCAATTTGCCTGCATAATATGAACCGTTTATCCTTGGACCTTGCTCAAGATAATCAATCATAATCACCCCTTGACTATCCCAAAAGATTGAGGCCATCACCTTCCCTGTTGGATGAACGCTCTTAAATTTCTTAGGAGGGGTGAGTGCTTTTCACACTCCCAATGTTCTTCATTTTGATCAAATGACCTATTGGCAAAGATTTTTATTTAATGAATCTCACCGAAGCATATCAGGCCACAAACTTTTTAACACACTTCGTACACATAGTTCAAATCACAATAATAATAGTGATGATATTCAGTGAAGTGTAAAAAATCCATATGATTATTTTAATTTATTATAATTAAACACAGCTGTCCCTGTTATTACTATTACCGGTTTGCACTTGGTGTAGTTTGTAACTAAATGCTAAAGGAGGAAATTTCTCCATTTTCTAATACAGACCGAATTCGGACTTGAACTTGTCAATAACAAATGGCATAGTTTCTTCTAAAATTTATGATAAACGGGATGATTTTAATTTTGAAATAGTTAATTTCCCATTTATTGATGGAGATGTTCCTCGCTCTCCTTCCTATGGTGTATATATTTCTCAGCTTATTCGTTTTGCTAGAGTATGTTCTAATGTTGATGACTTCAACAACAGAAACTTATTTTTAACTGCTAAATTATTAAAACAAGGTTATAGATATGATAAAATTCGAAAAGCATTTTCTAAATTCTACCACAGACACTCAGAGTTAATTGTTAAATACAACATTGGGTTAAAAACTCTTCTGCAACGAGGCATATCAGAACCTATATTTTATGGTGATTTAGTCTATAAATTCAAACGAATTGTTGGAAAACCTAATTTTAGTGATCAATTCAAAAAGATAGTTAAACGTTATATAAGGGTTGGATATAACTTGGATATCATGCGACAATCTGCATGCCTAGTTGTAAACCCAATCACGGTTTATAGCTATGGTTTCCTCTTTAATTGCACGACGGTGGGTCGGACCTCAGACTCTATGACGGCTCTGACGTAAAGCTTTAATCGGTGGGTTGGTGCCTGATGCTTATCTGTAGCTGGACCCACGGTGGCTCAACTTGAGGTTTTCTTTAGCTCTGACTATCTGTGAGTCATGAGCCCTTTTCTTTGTTTCATCATGGTGTAGTAATTTGATTAGAGTGTTTTTCCATGATGATACATTGCATTAGTTAGATGGCCTCCATGCGAGCTGAACATTTTTTGTACTTCAACAATAGCAGAATCTAGGGCGAAGATTTGGTACCAGTAAAATGCATTTAAGCCCCCCGGTGGCTTAGGCTGCTGTCCGTTCTAAGGCGGTGGTTCTGTTGTTGTTGACTTTCTGTTTATTGTTACTCCCATTGTGGGAGTCTGTAATTGTTCTATGTTTTGTTGTACGTTACTTTATGTCCATTTTAGTATTGCAATCATCTTGATGGGGAAGAGAGAGCTGCTTGCTTTGCTTAATTTGTCTTCCTGGTGTCTCGTGATGGTTGAGCGGCTCTTCCTCACGGTGCCACGGGGTTGTCTGCAGTTTGTGATTGTGGTATTTCCTGATCATACTCATTTACTATTTTCAATGTCAGATGATTACAAATAGATTGTATAATAAAGACTCTCAAATGTAACGTGTGTAACAGACATGACAACTCATGTAGCAATAAGAATGACTATATATCTCTGCATGGAATAAAAGGTAATAACAGTCGATCGCATCTTAATAGTTTTGAATAAGAATATTTCAGTCCTTCGTCGGTATCATTTCAAGGTATTTCTAGGGCAATATTTGTAACATTGCTGTTACAGGAAACGCATCCAGTGTCAGTGTGATAAAACGCGCCATTTTATAGCTTATGTAGTATTATATTGGAAATTAATAGTGTACTGTATATCTCCCACCCCTGGAGGAAGGGATTTATGGCCAGACAAATGACCATATATGTTATCATAATGTTTTAGTGTCACACATGTAACAGAAAATGATATACTATGCAAATTTTGAAGCCTTTACTACTTTTTTGCCGCCGAAAGTATCACTGTATAAAATTGAGCACATAAACAGTTAGTAACGTATCGAAATTTGCTAATGCGCATGATTTAGCCCTTTTATCAGCATGTAGTTATACGTATAGCTTTTTTAAATGTAATTTATGTTTTAGGGCTGTTGAATGCGAACATCCCAACTACCACACAGACAGCTTATACAATGTGTCAGTTTGTAGTTTAAAAAAGTATTCTTTTAGGACACATTCTGTTAAAGACTGTGGGGGGGTGTGGTCAGGTCCACAGAAAGTCAGAAAAACATATTCTTGTCGTAATAGGGTATCTATCGACATGTGTATTTTTAAGGCATAACTACCTATCTGTGGTTGCAAATAAGGTGCAATTTTATTTACAAATGTTGGATTTATGTTAAAAATGTGCAATAGTTGCTCTTCATGACTGGTTACATTTGATGGACTATTGCTACCGTTCTCATCAAATTATGAGTGAACGCATTTCTTCTTTTCAAAATGTAAAATTTCTGAAAATATTAGGGATAGAAGATGTTGTTTAAATCCGATTTTAACTGAAAAGCTGAAATGAGTTTCTTTTAATTTGATTAAATATGCTTCCCCCTCTTAGACTCAAGTTGCCCCTTGAGCTGCGAAGTGTCACTACATGCATGTACGATTTATATAAAATCCGATTTGAGTCTTGCGAGGAGGGAAACAGGGTGTTGCACCGGTGAAAAAATGACTGCTTAGTAGGCATCAATTGTAAATACACGTACGAGGGGGGGGGGGGGGGGTCAATATGAAATGAAAACGCATTCAAAACTCCATCCACTAACGCATTAGGATTCTATACTGCATACCAAACAAACGATCGAAGCTTGACCTTTCAAATGGTGCATACACACTTTATTTGATATTTCTAACTCATTTAATCACAGACTTTTGAAATTACACACTCATATATACATTGTTTATACTTTCCTCCGGATTGCAAATACACATTTTAACCAAGGTAGCAAGGGATGCTGTCCTTTTTACAACAAACATTTAACAAGCATGAATGGTATATACCTATCTTTTGGACTCAATTCCCTTTTTACCTGCTAAAACGCTAGCAACTTTTGACCAGTACCGGTTTCTCGTGTGACGGTTTTATTACGTATCCCCCTCTTACGTTGGCGTCGTTTAAAGCAAGAGACGTGACACTAAAATATGAACGGTTCTTAAAAATCTGCTTTTTGGCTTTGTATCAAGAAAATGCAATTTTATTGTATCGAAGTTTGAATACGCACAGTGCATAGACAGCGTACCAGTTGAAATAAATCCACTATCTAGGGGTATCTCAACTAAGTGGTATGCCACTTTCTTTTCTTCTAAGTTTATAATCTGATATAGGCCAGCCAGATTTTTTACATGTCAATATGTGTGACAATGTCCGTTAAAAGCATACAAAGCAAACATTGATGAAAAACGGTGTTTTGCTCGATTCATTCCTTTGTAAGTTAGAGATGGTATTCTTTTAAGTGATTTTCTTAAATGACGTATTTAGATGTAATTTATGAGTGAGAACAAATATGGAACTTTTGTAACCGATTGTAATACTTGCAAACGAATACCATAAGGTGACCAGAAGAAATATTATAAACGATTTTTGCATAAATAATAAATTATTTGCTATGTAATCGTTCATGCAAAAACGACTGTGTGAACTGAATGCCAGAGTTTGTGGTTTCAAGGAGGATTTTAACCAAAAGGACAACCTCATTTTAGTAGAATATAAAGCAATATCAAAGATTTTTTGCAGTTATTAATCACCAATATATAGATATTTACCACGTGACAAATCAGGCTGAAAATATACTTAGTTCGTGTAGTTTTCTGTTTGTAAAAGCATTGTTTCATTTCTTATCGTAATCTATTTCAGTACCCTATATTATATGACATTTTAAGAAAGTAATTATAATGCTTGCAAATTTAAAACTCTAAGATTTATTTACCTTTTTCAATTACATAATTAAATCCCTTCGTGTAAGTGATGGCTTAATGCCTTATAAGATTATCAAATTGAAATTGTATTTTAAACAAGGCAGCGTAATAAACTTTTAACTTTTAACAAACTGGTTAGAAAACAACGACATCTGATCTGATTTCGTGTTTGTTTGTTTAAGTTATTTATGTCACAGTCAACAGTTTTTCAGTCATGTCGATACTGGTATTTCTGGGTTGAACCAGTATAAAGCAGCGGATAAAGTGTCTTGCTCAAGGACATAACATAGTGACTCGAAGTGAGACTCAAACCAGTTTCCAATCGATCCCTAGTCAAACCCTCTACCAACTGAGCCACTGCGCTCTGCATACGCTCGGCATCCATGCGTTATTTCAACAGAATTAAAGATATTAAAATTAAACTACATTGAATAGGGGTTGTATCGTTTTGGGAAACATCCCGCCATGTCACTAAAACCCTTTAATATATTCAGCTCCAATTTCTATTGATTTTGTTACGGTCTTGCAAAAGGATCAACAGTGTCAAACTTTATGCTTGATACATGTACTATGTATCTTCGAGTATTGTGTGCGATGTTAAGAATTTTATAACAATGTTTAATAACAATGATTTTGCAAAATATAATGAAAAATAACATAGTTAAAGCTGCATAGTCTGTAACTTTTGATCTTCTAATTTTAAAAATAATGTTTTTATTTTTCAAGAACACAGTAAAAATACTCAAATTCAGGTAAACATTGTACCATTTTCGTAAATCTTAACAAGTTATCACTATCAAAACAACTGTATTTATGTTAAAATTCAACGGTCTATAATTATTGGAGGGACGCAAATAATTACCAACAAGAGAAAAATACACCTATTTGGTAAGATAATTCACTTTTCCATGCAGTTTTCAGCTGTACTGAACATTTTTATTGTGGAAACATAGCTTAATTCTACTTTTACAAATGATTTAAAAAGAAAAGAAAATTTTTCGAAAAATGTTCATAGTTACAGAGTATGCAGCTTTAAGGCAACCACAACGATAAATAGTGTTTTTCACAGTCTTACAAATGAAAATATGGATGCTGTTTTGACACTGAATAGACAACAATTGGTCCTCGACGCGTTAAAACCTGACTTTGTTTTATACGAATAATAAATGAGCAGACCAGACTGCGCACGTACGCAGTCGGCTCAGCGCCTTCTTTATTCGCTATCTAGAGAGCATAGTAGCCAAACTCACTCAATGCAAAATTTTAATATCATTCTAGTCTTTGTAGTTGCACAGAATGGATTTGAAACCCCGAAAATAGGGTTTCTCGCGAAGAGGCCCATATGTATGTATTTAACATCTTTATCATTTGAGCCATGACATGTGATTTTCAACAATATTGCATTTTGACAAGGCTTAAACACAGACGAGCCTGTGAATACTCCTTTTAAAGCTTAGACATTCCAAATTATATTCAGTCAGTAGTCCTACACTCATAGAATATTCAAGCGACTAACAAAGGCTCTGATCATACTGCGCGTATGCGCAGGCTGATCTGAAGCTTTGCTGGTCGCACATACCACATTGTTGGAAATAACATGTCATGGCTCAATTTTATAGATTGTTCATTAGTTTCCTTTTATGACAATGTTACATCTTTATTCGCAATAAAATTGACAGCTTCATTTCACTTACTAATACTGAGTGAAAAACTTTTCTGTTACGATTAATTAGAAAAGGTCAAACCAGCTTGATTTGAATAATTACTTAACTAATTACAGCTTCAACTGAATACGGCTTTGCAATGGGAAGTTACATTTACCACTTTTTTCTTTGCTAAAACTTATGCTATAATGTTCCAACGAATTGTCTCAGTGGAGCAATTCTGTGCAGTATTCAACGATACTTTATGTCTGCGAAGAAATATTTTTCCGTAATTATTGTCGGATTCGTGACTAATGCATGTTAAAAGTACCCTAGAACATAATAACATTTGTTTTATCTTGTGTGTACATCCAATTTAATCAGGGTGCTCGTTATGACCATTTAATATGTCACAGACAAACCATAAGACAAAAACATGAAGAGAATATAGCAAATACATGTATAGGTGCAGCTTAGTTAGAGACCCGGCTGACAATATGTTTGTGACACCATAATGTCAGGTTTAATTTGGAATGGTGGTTGAATTTAATTTTTGATTTCATTTTTGTACAGACAGCCGCCGTTAGTGCATCCTAAGGCTCATGAGCATGGATGTTTTGACAACGCTGTGTATTGTTTTTATTCTGGTTGGATTTTCTTTAACTCAGACGGGAAATAAAAATGGAATGGTAAAATAATAAAATAACCCTTATATTACTGTTTATAAGATTCTAAAGATTTATATCTAAAATATTGATTAAACTATTAGTAAAAACCTTTTCTTAGCAACATTCTGTCGGGTTTTTTAACGCATTGTATTGTGTTTTGTTCTGGTTGGATTTCTTTTCGTCTCAGATGTGAGTAAAAGTATGTAAGGTTACAAAACTACACAAACTGCATTTCGATAACTTCAATAAAGCAATTTCTTTCTGATGACACTACTTTTATTTTGTTAGACAAAGTCTAAAAAATTCGTTCTTGTTGAAAAACTGACTTGATCTCTGTATGGATAAGTACATGCCATGAAAGGGTTATTCATCTATCACAGAGATTTTGAAGTATGTTTTGCTTTTTCATTAGTTTTAAATATGATTTTCATGTTGGTACTGAAAGAATGATAGTTAAAACGCAAGAAATGTAAAGAAATATCTGCGTCGATGGTTTAAAAAAAGGACCGCACGATAACTCTTCCGCACGGAAGAATTGCCGATATTTGATGGTTACCCTCAACTAAACTAATATCAGTCAGCTAAACTAATATTTGTAGGTTACGGTCAACTAGATTATACCACTGTTTTAGATTTTTGCACCAGGCACGTACATTGTATGACACTTGTTATTTTAAATATGCAGCATTTGGGCTCTTGCATAAAATTTTCGTTCTGACTCGAGTTTTCGCAAGATTCCAGCAATCCTGTACCCTAGAAGCATCACTTCAGTTATTTTGGAATAGCTTAACGCTTAACTGGGCTCAGCTGACCAAAGACATAACAAAGTATAAACATCCCCCACTTTTTTCTTTTCAATTTATTTATTAAAAATTCTCACGTGACTCATACATGTATCATATTATGTCTTCTGTCACTTCGTCGTATAACTTTTTTAAAGATATTTCTTGTTTTATATACACTCATTCTTTGTATGTAAAATTCGTGGGGGTTCAAAAGCAGTGCCATCTTTAGCCTTAAAATGTGTTTCAACTAAGCATTTGAACATCGTAACACCTAATGATATTTAGGATGTTAGCCATTGCCTCCACACTTCGGATGGTCATAATTTAAAAGCTGCGGTCTGCTATGGAACTGTGTTTGATATAAATTTAGCTTTATCAAATAGGACATACATACTTACATTGACATCTGCGGAAATCAAATGTTAATTTAATTATATCCATTTGTTATCATATAGGTATTGATAAATTCAAAATGGAATTTTTACGGTTATCTTTTTGGCCATGTTTTGGTCTCCTGTTCATAATTCGTGTTTATTCATATATATATATATATCAGAAGTTATTCATATACACATGGTGCAAGGCGACAAATGACATTAATGGCACCAACGAGAGGTTTTATATATGAGTATCTTTTGATAGCATATTTACCAAGTAAGGCTTCGATAATGTTTGTTGAATCGCGTGATTTGCCGAGGGATTGAACATGTGTTCTTAAAACTGAACCTGGTTAACTTGATATCAAAAGACGCAAAACTGGTACTTTATTTATCACTTGTACATGTACATATTGATTCTCTCTTTAAAATGGCGATTATGACGTGCATGTAAGTATTGCTTTCGTGTCGATTCAGTGTCATCGACGACGTCATTCAAAAACTGCAACGTCATGTTGACCTGATAATGATACATGCAGTTAGATCGTCAACGTTAATCAAGTCAACGTACAGCAATGCAATTCAAATGAGGAGTAACTGATATAACTCTTTGCGAGTTTGCGATGAGTTTTGTTATTTGCTAATCTCTGATAACCTTTGCAAGAATGCAAAAAGTTAACTTTACCTTTATATTAGCCAATCACTACTCTTATTAATGGCGTAGCCAGAACGCTGACAAAGTTACGCACATCAAAGGGAGATTACTGCATCAAGCATTGTTTCTCTCCAAGAGCGTCCTTTTTTCAAAATGAGAACTCCTTTTAAAGGAAAGAATTTGCTCCCAACTTCTTTCCATTAAAAACAGTTCCTTGTGGTATGGGAAATCACTCTTACCACATTGTGTGACTTCCCTTGAATGTTACTACTTTTAATTATGCAAATGCGTAACTGCGTAATGGGAGCTACACCAATGCTTTTTATTGTTTTTCTACTAACATATCGTTTTAATGTCGCTTCAGAGTCGCCATGATGGAGCATCCAGCCCAATCACAATCAACAACCTTGACGCAAGGTATATATAGGTGAAAGTTTGTACATTTACAATGTTGATGCTGATACCAGTATCTTTGTAGTATAATGTATGTGGGCGTTTCGTGTTTGGTTCTCTTTTTATAATATAATTATTGAGTCATTTCTAAGGATCTCTGACAGTGGTACAAGTAATGGGAGCCACAATGTATCGTTCCTTATGATATTGAAAACAAATAAAGTTGGTCAAATGCTCGTCAAATGCTTCCATCTTTATAAGTTCGCTGTAAGTCTCTATTAAACGATACTATTGTGTTCAAGTTTCCAATTTCAATTAATGTACAACTTAATTGGGGGGGGGGGGGGGCTAAAATGGTCATTTTTCATATTAAACATATAGGAAAAAATAAAAAAAATATCATTATTCTCCTCCCCATGAGTCCCAACTAATCCTTTTGCTGGTAAATGCTTTCTCATATTTTCCATATTATATGTGAATAGAGCGTTGGGATTTGGTGGAACAATACCGCACCGCCAGAAATGTAAAATATATTGGAGCGCCTGAACATAAGCATTTGGATTTTTTGTGTGTTCTATTGAAAATCCTTTTTCGAAATACAATGTTACATTTAATTCGAGTATGGTTTCGTTTCCTAGCCTCTTAGTCATGAAATATGACACACTTTTGAGCATAGTTTTCGTTAGATTAATATGAAATCGTCCTTTTACTAAATTCTGTTGATATATATTTCGTACATTAACTGTATCTATCCAATACACATAAATTGCATGGCCCCTGAAGCATTGATGAATGATTATAGTGAATTGAAACCAAGTTCTAATTGTTCACTTTTCAAATTCATTATTCCTCACCAAACGCTTATAAAACTGAATGATTTGTAGCCTTAATATGTGCATTTCATTGCTAAAAGTTTAGCGGTGTTTTGGAACAGTTGTCTATTACTACAAAGTAAACAATGCAAAAATCGATCTTTTTGTAAAGAATAAATGGGGTTTGAAGGTAGTTTTTTTTATAAAATTGAAGTGTTTATGGTTACAAACTGGTCTAATCGACTTGAAAAAAACACCAAACAATTGAAATTTTGCATTTTTCGAATGTTTTTTGAGATTTTTAAATTCATCAGTAGCTCATGCTTTAATAGTAAAATGCAATTTATTTTATCTGAATACTGAAATTGTGGTCCACTAGATTGATGCTACATACCAAATATCAAGACTCTAGGCCTTATGGTTTCAGACAAAAAGATTTTTTCATGAGTTTATATAAGCCTATGTAAAACATGTGACCCCCAGGGCATAATTTGAACAAACTTGGAAGAGTTCTACTAGGTGATGCCACATATCAAAGATCAAGGCTCTAGGCCTTATGGTTTCGGGCAAGAAGATGTGTTCATGTTTTTCTATATATAAGCCTATGTAAAACATGTCACCTCTGGGGCTCCAGGGACATAATTTGAACAAACTTGGTAGAAGGCCACTTGGTGATGCTACACACCAACTATCAAGACTCTAGGCCTTATGGTTTCAGACAAGAGTATTTTGGCATGTTATTCCCTATATAAGCCTATATAAAACATGTGACCCCCGGGGTGTAGCCATTTTTGGCCCAAGGGCATAATTTGAACAAACTTGGTAGAGGTCTACTAGGTGATCATATATACCAAATATGAAGGCTCTAGGACTTATGGTTTTAGACAAGAAAAGTTTTCATCGTTTTCCCAATATAAGCCTATGTAAAACATATGACTCCCAGGCGGAACCATTTTTTTGCCCCAGGGGCATAATTTGAACAAATTTGGTAGAAGTCTACTAGGTAAGGATACTTATCAAATATCAAGGCTATAGGCCTTGTGGTTGTAGACAGGGAGTTTTTTTCTAACATATTTCATCTTAAAAATCGATTTTTAGCCTGTGTCACCTAGACATGCAATGGACCAAAACCATTTGAATAATTATTTAGGATCATTCCTGCCAAGTTTGATAAAAAAAATCCAGCCAATAATTTAGGAGGAGATGTCATGTAGAAGGTTCTTTATAGTATATTTTTTCAATTACTCAAAACATAAGCTCTTTTAAATATTTTTTTCAAGGACTCATGACAAATTTCCCCGGATAGAAAATAAGAAAAAAAAATACAACGTTTCCTAGTTTCTACTTTTATATAAACCCTTTGTAGTTTGGATAAACCATAAACGTGTACTTTAACAACTGTGAAGACCTGATGAAATGCCACGTGCGGTGGCATTCCATCAGGTAAGCACAGTTTGCTAAGACAAAAACGACCTGCGGAGAAAGAAATTCAATATCATTCGAAATTATAACCTGTGACCCCTCATTATAGATAATGAACCATCCTGACTTAAATGTATCAAACTTTATGAACAATTTCATTGGTCTAAAAAAGGGATAAATAGGTTTGCCTAGCTATCAGCGTTGTCAGAACGCCTCATTTTTTTCTGTACTTTTATTTTAGGGTGCTGCAGATATTGGGTCCCCAAGGCAACCCACTACACAATTTTGTTCTATCAAGAAGCATTGTGGAGCAGCTAAAGAAACTTCAAAGTACAGGTTCCAGAAACTTACCAAGAAAAACCCCAACCAGACCAACACAACGGGCTACGACGCCTCGTTTGTCTAACAATCGTTTAGTACTGAACCAAAATAGATCACCACACATAGGACCCCCAGTTGGAGCTGACAGGAGGTTATCCGCTCGACAACGTCTAACCCAGTATCAACAGCTAATGGAGCTGATGCAGCGAAGAAACGCAATTAATAGAGCTAGACGTATTAACAATAATCAAAGATTGAACAATGGAATTAGAATCTCAAATGCGTATTATACACCACAAAGGAACATTGTGCCACGCCGTATAGATAGGTATAGCAGAAATGGACAGCCTAAAACATTCCAGTACAGAACAAACACGATGCAAAATGCACCAATCCAAAATATGCAGCGTACCAATCGAATGCAACAATTAGCCCGGCTTCATTCAATGTTAGCTGCACAGCGCCGCAACTCACAATCTACACGTAGGGGCATGTCGCCGGCTATTGGGAGTAGAAATAGGTCAGGGAGACGTTTCAAATCTCCTATGCAAAGTAGTTCGAACCAAAGGCCAAATGTATTCAAAAACAAAATTATAAATGTAAATGTTCATTACGATGTTGTACCTCACAATAAAGGAAGCCGAAGGTTGTCCACTAGTAAGACGAACAAATATAACCCTACGAATCCACCACAAAATACTGATCCTTCTGTCAAAGTAAACCAGACAGAGAGCAACATTAAATTTTATGAGCAGATTCAAAACCAAATATATTCATTTCTGGATAAATTGTATTTCAGCGAATATAACACTTCAACAGTTAATCAGAGTGATACAATGGTCACAGACCAGATGGTTCAAGGTGATCATGTTACTCATTCTCAAGGTAATGCTTTAGATAATAAACATGCTGTGTCCAAAGGAAAGTCACAAGCCAATAACAAAGTTATAGATATTAAAACACATGTTAATACAAAACACTCAAAAACACAAAATCGAGCGTCTAACAGTGTTAAGACCGTTATGATTAAGAAAAAGAAAAAATCGTCTAAAGTTAAGAAAACGAAAGTAAACAGAGATAGAAAGAAACAGGCAATGAAGAGAAAAAAGACAGTTGCAGGAAGCCTGTCTGTCAAAGCTACAACTACACGGGCGCCAGGCCTCAACAATACGACAGAGTTTGTATTTGACTACCCAGGGTCTAATTCAGTGAAAGTTCGGGTAGATAAAGGAACTAAAGTCTCTAACGTTAAGAATCCAGATGGGAGCTCAAAGCTAGTAATAATACAAAATGTTGTCACAACTGAAGAGCCAGTTGAAGTTGAGGCTCCTTAGAGGCAGAGTTCATGACGTTAATGACACAATGATGGATGTTGTTTGTCATGAAAGGCAAAACTGTAACACTTTGAAACTAAGTTAAGCCAAACCGTTTTGTTGATAGTTTTTCACCAGACAGAGAGAACGGGTTTACAAATTAAAAGTGTGAACTGACATATACGTACATGTATTATTCAACTAATCGGTCAATGTCAAGCCACGTCACCAACTGGTTCCTTTAGTTTTACAAGAGTCCGGGACAGTGCATACAACGTGGCGATACAGCGACCTAATAGTTAAATAAAACCTGACTCCATAAAATGAGCCACGACATGGGATTTCCAACAATGTGGTGTGTGCGACTAGCAAAGGCTCAGACCAGCCTGCACATACGCGCAGTCTGGTCAGAGCCTTTGCAAGTCGCTTGAATATTCAATGAGTATTAAGCTACTGAATGAACATCATTTGGAGTTTCTAAGCTTAAAAAGAAGGCTGCATAGGCTCGTCTGAGTCTACACTTGTCAAAATGCCACAGTGTTGAAAGTCAAATGTTGCAGCTCAAATAACATTGTAATTATTGCAGTAACCTCTATATTGCCTTCTTGTGTAGAACATCTATATCAGCTCCGACAGGGATAGTTATATCATCTAACTGCAAAACAGCATCCTTTTTATATGAGCCGCAACATGTAATTTACAGCAATGTGGCAGTTTGAAAAGTGTTGACTCAGACAAGCCCGTGTAGTATGTATGTACAAACACCCCCTGCTCGAGTACATTGACTCAGTATGGACAACTTCTCTTCAGGCCCAAAAAAACAACAGTTGGAATCAATTCATACTGAGGTTGCTAGAATAATTGTAGGTTCTATAGTACTCTGCAGCATAGAGAAACACTTTATCTACTTGTGGTGGGAGACCCTTCTAAATAATCTGGAATAACGGATCGCCGCAACATATACAACCTTGTACTACTTTATACAATTCCCCATGACCTAGCACCCAATTACCTCTCAGAGCTTCAAGAAACTATGACCTACAATCTTCGAAGTTCTGACAATATTCAAAACTATAGAGCCTACTATAACCTCTTTTGTAACTCATTTTTCCTTCATCAATGCGTGCATGGAATTATCTACTTAATGATATTCAAAACGCACCTTATTTTGCCGCCTTCAAATACAAACTAAACAGAAATATAAAACTACCACCTAAATATTACAATACTGGTTCACAAAGGATAAATCATCCATGCTAGGCTAAGACTGGAGTGCAGCTATCTAAACTTTGATTTGTACCAAAATCTTAAAGCCATCTGCTGGTTCCACAACTCATTAGCGAATTATCAAAGCGTCATGAGCTTCTCGATGACCTTGTGAACAACTGCACAGTTATGTGTGAAAGACTGTATATGTTTGCTGAATGCATAAATGTGCACACGTACGCTTGTGAATGCAAGGCAGCAGTGGTGAGGGATAATAATATATGCATCAATATACTCACAACAACAGCTCGTGTACTCATCACTATTTAGTCATCCTGAATATTTAGACATTATTGATTAAAGTGTAATTGATTACTAATAATTCCAAACAGGATTAATAACACTCATGTAAATGTGGTGGGTTTGAAAGTGCAGCCTTTTACCCGTAAATAACTGCGCTGAAAAATTATAAGAGCCAACAATCTTCTTCAACGTATACACCAAGTCACCACAGAATTCAGGTTCCGAAACCCTTGTCGCATGAGAGATATAAGTCCAACTTGGAATTTAGATATCAAATCATAGTATCATCTATACAATTTAGAAAAGGTTTTTTGAAGTTTATAATACCTATAGCATTGTTTAAGAAATTTCTGAGTTATCAATTTATTGCAAGTTTTGAAGCCAGCAACATGGCTAGATACTCTAGCAATACGAATTGGTTGAGAGATATAGACTCCATAGGGTGTAGAGCGAGGAACATCACCATCTAAAATGGAAAATAGACAATTTCAAGATCAAAATATTTACGTTTATCATAAATTTTGGTAGAAACAATACCATTAGAAATTATAGACAAATTCAAGTCTAAAAGCGGGGCTTGAGAATCAGAGGTATTAGCTTTATAAGGAGATCTGAAAGGTATATTTGATTATTTGTTGTCCAAATAAACATTATTAATGTTTAAAATATCGTCCAAATATCTAGATGTAGTATTAAAAGCATCATTGATATCAGCCTGCTTATCATCAGAAGGAACATCATAAAGTGCCTCTCATAACAAAACAGGAATAATCCGCAACCAGGGGAGCACAATTAGTGCCCATAGGAATCCAAACTACTAGTATACAACTTGGTTCGAAATTGAATAACAATGCTGATGATAACAAGGTAGTTGCAAAATTTGGAAAAGACGAAAGCTTGCCTTTTGGATAGTATAGGTATCACACATGTTTTTTAATGCATTAACATTTGCCGGGTCCCAAGGAAGCTGTTTGAACACAATGCTGATAAGCCTAGTGTTCAAACATCTTCCGAGGGACCTGGCAAGTGTTAATACAAGGAGACAAACATGTGTGATCGTTATTCTTGCATATTTTACCTTATTCCAACCCCATTCGCACTGAAAAAAATGCTGATCATTAATTGTCCATTTTCTTACCATGGATTTCTCTAAACAAAATGGCGTCGGATGTGTACTTTCGAACGTCATAACGTCGTCACAATGTCATAACCGTACGCAACGTCATCGTGAACAAAAAAACATCGGCAAAATGATAAGTCTTGTCCGCAACACTTTCCATATATAACGCCATGCAGATAATGCAGGGCTCATTTTAAATATTTTCAAGTTCAGACCCATGTTCAAACAGCACGTGAATCTCCTGATTTGAACATGGATTTTCGTTTATTAGACTATGGGTGTAAACAGCTATACGAATAGACATCTATGCAAGAATGCAAGTTTGTACCAAATGTGTAGGTTTGTTATATGATGTTGTTAATTGTGGTTCTCTGGACAAGTTGTGAACTGAGAAGGTTCTGAAACACATAAAACGGAAACCTAAGAAACTTCCATCTACAGATGACAGCTTTTTGCAGCAAAAGTTCCGATGCACTTACCAGTTTCTGGGTGTTTTTGCTGCAATGCAGTAATTAGTAGACCCACTTTAGCATTAGTATGTCACTGACGGTGAGTCTGGTCTGCTGGTTCCACAGCTCATGAGCTGGTTATCAATGGGTCATGAGCTTCTCAATTACCTTTTGTACAACTGCATAGTTATGTGTGAAAGACAGTATATGTTTGCTGAACGCATGGATGTGTACACACGCTTGTGAATGCAAGGCAACAGTGGTAAGGGATAATGATATATGCATCAACAACAGCCCGTGTACCCATCACTATTTAGTCATCCGGGATATTTAGACATTATTGATTAAAGTGTAAATGAGAACTCATAATTCCAAACAGGATTAATAACATGCATCAAAACAATATAAAATGCATACCACACTCATTCAGGATTTTAAGAAGTCGCAGTGTGTTACACCAGGGTGGATTCAAGAGAACAATGGAGTTGTTCATTGGTTTAGAGCATTAAAGTTTGATTGGTTTGACTTACCTGACTTGAAACTGACATTATTGATGAACTTAGTGATTTTGTGATAAAGTTTCAGAGAGCCAATTGATACTTACATGCTTTAAGAGCGATGTTAGGGCAAATCAGCATTTGACTTATTTCCTTTCTACTTTCATAAAATAATTATAAGCAGAGACCGATATACATGATAATTATTTTGTTTACAAATTTACAAGTTAAGAAGATGGCAAAAAATTCAGGAATGGATACAATAAAGTGGCACAACTGATCCGAGACACTATATGGGAAAGTGACACAAATACAAGGTCCCATCACACATTATAAGTGAGTCAAGAGGTCAGCCCTTTCCCAGCAGGTGAACACAATACTCAAAGGAGCAGACAAGACAGTATAATAAAGACAAAGGTGAAACAAAGATAATAAAAATGATCTACAACAGAAGTCTTTATTGTGTGTGGATTTTACATCCACCCGTGACTCAGTTCTATGACCTAAATAAATCCTGGATGTTAGTCCAATATAATCAGTTTTAGTTGTGGGCTCATTGCACAGCTAGTGCATTAAGCTTTAATCATTCCAACAGCAGACTTGGATCAGACTGGATAGATGTCCAGGTTGATTTGAATCTACGCTGGGCTCAAATGCCAAACTGCTGGTTTCGCCACACATGACAGAATTTTTACATAATTAACCTTAGAATTTGAGGCTTAATTTACGGAATGTTTAATGCTGTACTTTATTAAAGACAAGTATTCTATTATCTTGCTTTCTTACAGTCACCACTTCAGATTTTACAGCTTCATTTACAACTTTCTTCCTGGGTCTACATTTTCATATATTTTGGACGCCATCTTGGATATCCAAGTTAATAATATATACTACCACTTGATAGTTTAATAAAAAAAAGTAAGTGAATATAAGCAGGAATCACCACAATCACACACTGCAGACCAACCAATGGCACTGTGAGGAAAATCACAGAGCAACAACAGTCAAAAGTTATCAGGACGACAATTAAAATAAAGCACCTAGCTTTCTCTTCCTCATTAAGATGATTGCAAAACAAGAAAACACACTGAGTAGTGCTTAAGGCAAAGACTAAATATAGAACCCACACAAACATTGGGAGCAACATAAAACAATGAACAACAGAACTACCACCTTAAAACGGACAACAAACTAAGACACTGGGAAGCTTAAATGCATTTTACTGGCGCCAATTCTTCACCATTTATTCTCTTGGTGTTGTAACACAGCAATTGTTAAGCTGAAATGGAGCCTTCCTCATTTATGCAATGTATTGCCACAGGGAAACAATCTAATCGAATGAAAACACAATGATGAAACAAGGAAACTTGTTCACTACTTACCGATAGTCAGCGCTAATGAAAACCTTAAGTTGAGCCAAGGTGGTCCCAGCCAAAGACAATCATCAAGCACCAACCAACGGATAAAAGCTTTATATCAGGGCCATCAGTGACCCTCCATCATGCAATTAAAGGGGAGTCCATAGCTATAAACCGTGATTGGTTTTACAACCCGGTATGCAGACTGTCGCATGGTTATCCATCCCACTTCATTTTATGACGTTTGATTATCTTTTTGAATGGGTCATCCAACAATTCTTTTGAATTTATAAACTAAATCATCATAAAATACCAACTGCAATATGCCCTGTTGCAGAATTGGTGTTATTAGAAATATGCAGACATATAATTCAACAACTTATACTTTAATAGCCACATTTAAAAATAAAATTGAAAAATAAATCAAATTGTTGACAAATAGTGTTGTTCTTTTTTTAAATTATTTGGCAAGTGCACGGTCTCCAGACGCCTTCTTAACACATAAGCGTTTAATTTTCATTTAAATTCACCAAAGTTAATACATTGTAGCTGTCTTTATTATAGAAACAAATCCTGTTTAATTAAACTGATAGAATAACAAAAAACAGTTGTGCATTCGTATTCGATCTTGACCTGGAAATTGAAACCATATTCAAATATACTATGAATCCATTTTGGGCGCCATCTGGGATTTTCCAGGTAACAACATAAAATGCCACCATATCTTCTTAGTTTTATTATTTTAATCGTATTAAAAATGTGCTGATATAGAATTCTGCATGTAATACTATAATGCCCACATTTAAAATGGAAAAAAAAATGTTAAAAAGTAGTACGTTTCAATTATTTTGATAAGGAGTCTCAAGACGCCCTCTTGAAAATCTCCATGGAAATGCAACAGAGGTTAATTTTCATCTAAAATGATCAAATTCTCTACATTGTAGTTTACTTTTCTATGCAACACTTCTTCCAAATTCAGTAAACTTTGTTACAAAACAAAAAATAAATGTTCAGTTAGCCTTTTTTCACTGTTTTTCGTATCTGACCTTGAATTTGACCTTGACCTTGAAATTGTAACCATATCTAGATGTATCATGAAGAAGTACAAACATAAACTACAAAATAGGTATCATTAATTTGATGACTGAAAATACATCAAATTATCAAATCAAACAAACAAAATAAAGTACCAGACTAGACGTCGATTGATCTTCATAATCTTCGTAAGGCACTAAGGTTTGCGAAATCGAGAAACATTCCCAGTCGAAAATTAAAAGTGCAACACAGATGATGTCGTCATATGGTCGTGAAGCACGGAATGATCAGTCGAATAGGCGTATTAAAATAACTGCATAAATACAAACTTTAAGACTTGTGGAGGTGTTAGAATAGGAAAAAGTCGGGTAAATTCGGACATCAGGTAAATTCGGACACACATTTGCAAACACTGGAAATCCAGATGAGATGGCTCCTTATGAGCCATATCATCAGGATTTTCACTGTTTGCTTAGTTAATCTATTTTTTATTCCAATAATTGAAGTATGAAACCAACAAGATCGCTGTCCGAATATAGCTGTCTGTCCGAACATACCCGACTTTACCCTAGTCTTCATCGACAGCGCTTTATAGGGGTATCACGTTTGAACATATCTGTTCAAGAACTACAACTCCACCAGCTAACAAAGTTATTAGGGACTTAAAATCTTATCCTGTGGACAGGATTAATACACAAGTGATCTCTCGATTCACGTTAGCTCAAGTGAAAAGTACAAGTAAATGTTTTACATATCAATTATAAGCACAATATTTCGTCACTGTCACTTTTGGTTGGGCCACCTCCAGGCGAGAAATTGCCATAATCAGTTGTTTCACTTACATGTAGAACTTTGTTGCGGTTATCGGTTATGGCTTATAATAAAGAGTTATTTCCTTTCGCTGGATTTTAAAATCGATAGATGAATGTCAACGGAGTGCGACGAATATCAATATTTCTTGATAGATATTGGAAAAACATTAACAACAATCGAACATTTTTTATTTCTGCCTTTTGTCTAGCGAAATGGTTTTATGTGGTATATTAAACTATTTGCGGAAGGCTTTGTAAACAAGTCAAAGAGCCCGATGCAGTTGTGGAGTTTAATGGGAGTTAAATAAGGCAATATAATAGTTTATTCTATAAAACCAGTCAGGGAATACTTAGGCAACGGTTTGTTATTAAAATGTTTTTTCCTTAGAAATTATTTAAATGTGCAAACATACATGTATTAGTGCAAAAGCAACTCACAGGAATTTCCATATTTATCAGACATTTCCTTTATCCATATAAATTTCATATGTTTTGCACCATGAATGGGCCCTGTATTAAAGTTTGTAAATGCCGTCGCGTTTGGGAGTAAAATAATACCATGCAATAAAATCGACAAACCACTAGTGGCTTACAGATTTTTGGGAAACGTTATGACGTCCATAACAACGTTGCGCATATACTGACAAAATTATAACGTTTTTACGGCAGAAATGAGATTTCAAAATAATTTTAATGTCATATGATAAAGTATACTCATACATTCGTGCTCCTGTATGTACAGGTAAATTATTGAATTTATTAAACTAGTTGCGAAAAAGAGATAAAATGCTCGGCAAGCCTCGCATTTTATCTCTTTTCCCCAACTTGTTTAAATAATTCAATAAAACATGAGCTTCTATATACACTGAACCGAAGTTATAAGTAGCCACCATGCAATTTTTGCCCCCGTTCAGAAAGTAAAAATCGCTCTCACAAAAGTTTAATTCTATAAAAATGTCCAAAGCGTTGTCGAGACTCTGCAAATTATGTCATTTCAAAATGACGGGTAGATCTTGCACAGACGAGGTCCGAGTAAAGGTACCCTCATTTCAAAAAGTCACACTTTTTAGTGTGATATAAACTATTCATCAGATACATTATCCGTTTATATTTTAATTAGTTTGAAGATGTTTATAACAGCTGTGATATACGATGAAAAGAATCAAAAGTTTTTTTGACAATTGAACACTCCATCTCGCTTCTACTTTAACATGAAAACAACTTAATCAAAGGATTTTTAGCTTAACCATGCAGTTTGCATACTCACTTTGCATTGCTCTGTACGCTTTATTATCTGCGGCACAGCAGTGCAATTTTCAGGGGTTCTTTATTATTAATTGGCGTCACTTTTCTGCTTTAAAATTAAAAGAAATCTTTAACAAGTGCCATTTAAATGACCTTTAAAATTCACGTTAAAATCAGAAGTGGATACCAAATTAGTAAAAAATATCGTTAGAAAATGGGCTCATCAAGTTGCATGGTGTTTTGTCAAACATATTAACATAAAATAAAGCACACACAATGATTTTAGTATGTGCAGCTGATGATTTCCGAAATTTTCGGAAAAATCGGAAAATTATCAATTTTTAAAAATTCATAAAAAATCTGTTATAAGCAAAATGTCAAGTGTTTGGTGTTTTTCAAGTCGACTAGGCAGGTTTGCAATCACCTGTACTTGAATTTGATAAAAACTGCACTCAAAATGCTTATTTTCTTCAAAAAGTTGATTTTTGCATTTTCTATCCCAAAAATCGTGAAGTGATAGAAAACTCTTCCGAAACACCGCTTAACTTAAGTCCATTACAAAGCACATACTTGGGCAAAAATTCATTTCAATATCACTAGGGCTTAGTCAGAAAAAAAGAAATTGAAAAGTGGCTACTTAGAACTTCGGTTCAGTGTATTGTATATATTTATATGGTCCCAAAGTTCTCAGTGGGTCCAAGACATGATTATCTGATTATGAAGATCTAGGACTCAATATATTAAGTCCGTAAAACTGCACAGATTTCATTTATATACATTTCCTGCGAGATTACAAACATGAATATATGACGATGATATGATTTTAAGAGTTTAAAAAACACAACAAAAAACAAAACAAACAAAACAAACAACAACAACATAGAGTCAGCTCATTATTGAACGTATCCTTGAAGTGCGTCTGAATGATCTTTGCACAATGTAGATAAGGGCGAATATACCTATTTTAATGGATGCCAGCAATTTTATACATTGTATTTTGATTGCGAAATTCAGATCTGCGATTTTTTCAGAACCGCGTTTTTGTCTTGTAGATATTAGTAAATTTTTACCGCGTATCTGAAATGACTTTGGAGGTAATCGCGAGCTGAGTTTTTTTGTTATATTTTCGAAATCAATTTGTTATCTCAAACATACAAAATATGTAATTAATATCTTTAAAGCGAAAAAGGCGAAACGTTTCTCATTAACACAAACTTTTACAGCACGTAAACCGGACTTACATGTACATATAGAACATGTAGAACTAGCACATGCACTTTTGGTAGGCAAACCGGACTTACATGTACATGTTCATATAGAACATGTAGAACTAGCACATGCACTTTTGGTAAGCACACCGGACATACACGTACATGTAGAACATGTAGAACTAGCACATGCTCTTTTGGTAGGCACACCGGACTTACACGTACATGTAGAACATGTAGAACTAGCACATGCAATTTTGGTAGGCACACCCTACTACAATGTACATGTAAAACATGTAGAACTTGAACATGCAATTTCGTTAGACATTGTCACGCTGATTGTCGAGTAACGAAGACACTAGATAGCGTTGCACTGTAATGTACACATGTATGTTAAAAGAGAGGCTAAATGCTAATGCGATGAGTATACTTTGATACAAATTCCACTTCCCCAGAGTTCTATATAATATTCTTAATTTTATGGAAAAACGGATCCTTCATAAATAAAGAGGACCTACAATATAACAAAAACAGCAGACTCGGTTTTATTAAGGTTGTACGTGATAACTAATGGAAAGTGCAACAATTCGCAGGCCCCCAAGTACCGGTTTGAGCGGTATTCTGCTTTCCGCCGGAACCCAATATTCCTGAAGGACCTGAACCCTGCATTAACCATCTAAAAGAGGGGCAGTAATTTATGTTATTGCAAATATCAGTATTGTTCATTGTCCGTGTTCACAAGCTCAATAAAGCAAATAAAATCATTTGCACCAGCTCGCAGAAAAAGACTGAATTTTATTGAGTATTGGCACATTGGCGCATTCTGATCAACGCCAGTGTTTTTCGCTCTCTAATAAAAATACAAACTTATCTTATTTCATGAGAACTTTCAAGATTAAAACTAGTTTCAGTAGCTGGATTGAGCAACACCTTGGGCCCCGAGTGTATAAAACTGTTTTCATGCTCAACTCAGCTGAGCGTGAAATGTATCCTGCTCATAAATGTTAAAATGCTGCAACAATCAATGGCATTTTAAATTTTATTAACAAGATAAAATCTGATAGTTTTAAAGCAAGAAAAATGTTTATTTGTCAACATTTTAGTTTTTATGAGCAGTTGAAATTTCGTGCTCAGTTTAGTTGAGCTTGAACAAAAAATAGTATAATCTCGGGGCCTGGTCGTTAGCCCCCAAAGGTTTTCATGCGGCGAGGCGAGGCCCATTTAATTAATTCATACTCTCTTGTTTCGCTATTTAACATTCTGCTCGTTTCATCGAATAGAGCAGAATATTTGTCTAGTCGGTACTAGCATTAACAAAGGTTGTGCAGTATATTATTACTCAGTCGTCATGCACGGACTGAGAATAATCAGGTATTTGTGAACGAAGTGTCGTGAAAAATCAGTTCTAAGGCGGCTTCACAGACGTGAGCAACACACAAAATTTTGTATAGATTCGAGCAAGAGATCTTGCCGTGTTGATTTGCACGTCGTCATTGCTATGTGGTAAACTGCACTGTTAAAATCACAGCAAGTTTTCGCCAAACAAAAAATAGAAAGTTTGGTGTCATGTGGGCTGGACGGCAGGTACTTCGGCAATGAGAAGATCTAAGGGTTAAGTAAGCTGTGTTAATGGCAGGGCTTTTACAAGCACTTCTTAAATAGATCTCATCAAGGTCTACAACGTCCTTCCATGTCACGCTGCTCATTTGCTCACATTAAAGCGCGCCAACATGCAAACTGTGTTTGTTTTCTTTGTTAGAGTAAAGAATGGACAGATATAATCTGATACCGGACCATAGATCATATTTTATTAATAGCTCTAGTACATTTATCAATATACACTATTGTGCTACTTCTTCTTAACAGTGTGACACTGAAATCAGGACCAGACCTACTGTCGTGCTAAGCAAGAGTGACAGTGACTTTATATTTTGTTTATAATTGTGAGCAAAACATTAATTTGTACACTCCACAATCGATAGATCACTTGTGTATCAATCCTATCCTGCGGATTTGATTAATACACGTCAAGTAATTTATCGATTAGAAAATCCCTGATAACTTTGTAAACAAATCATGACGCCACTGTCACTCTTGGCTGGCAGGATAGTAGTCGATCGAAGCAATGAAATTCTGCTTACATGAGGTACATTGTACCACGGCCAATAATTGCAAACTTGCAAAGTAAGGGTCATTCATTTAATGGTCTAGGGGCCAAATCTCAAATTTTGAGTTCTGTTGCACCCCCCAGGAAGAAAAAGTTGGTTACTATTTTCAGTCAGGGACATGTCTGGGGGCCTCAGAAACCCATGTTTTACTAAGTTTTCTGTGGTCAGGTTTCTGTAAATGGCCTGTAATCACCGTTACCCCACAAACATTGAAAATAGCATTAAACAAAATACAAGACTAATAATATATTTTATTATAGTATCAATGAATTTATTTGAGGTCTAAATGTTTGATCTAGTCATAAACATTAATTGCAGACATCTCTGAGATGTTTTACCGCTCATCAGCGTTACGTATGTTACATTTAATACGAAATGGCAGACAATGACTTTATAGATTGCATATAAGAATGAACCATGTTCCCCAGCCACAGGAAGAGAAACTTGATTACTATTTTCAGCCTGGGACATGTCTTGGGGTATTCAAACCCATGTTATAGTAAGTTTTTTTTGGTCATTTTTCTGTAAATGGCCTGTAATTAATGTTACCATACTAACATTGAAAATAGCAGTTCACAAAATACAAGACTAATATGATATTTTCAAACGTATAAATGAAATTATTTGAACTTTACATGTTTCAGCTAGTCATAAACATTAATTGCATACATGTGTGAGAGGTATTTCTGCTTGTCAGAGTTACTTATGTTACATTTTTACGAAATCGCAGATAATGACTTTATAGATTGCATATTAGAACAAACCATTCCCCCAACCTTAAATGTGTATTAAAGATCTCTATTCTAATGATAAATTTCCATTTTCACATATGTTAGGCTATTTACAACTTGTAACTGGCAATAGAGGTTGAAAAATAAATATTTAAGTATGCTTATGAGCATGTCACTTCTAATATTAGAAGTAGAGATTTTCTATTTGACAATTTACATTGCATTGGAATGTACAATGTCTTCTTCACCACTTTCACAATGAAACGAAATAATACTTATAAACAAATTTAACTATGATGGATAGTTTGTTGCTGTAAATATATATCAGGTAATGTAGGTAACAACATTGTCCCTTGCATAAATGGATAAAAATACTAATTTTACCTGGGCCTGGAACCAGCCAGGCGCAAAATATATTTGAGTTCTCTCCACATATTATTTAAATATTTTCAGTTATGGACAAATTATTCTAAATGAACTCTTATCCAAGAGATTTTTGTAATTTTGATTGATTATTTTACTTTGATATGACAGTTTACAGGTTTTTAATCAATGGTACATGTCAATATGTAGAATATCTCCGTACTTCATAAGTCAAATATTGTACTGAAAGTTTAACTACGTTTCCTGTGGTCTGTTTTACCACGTTTCCTATTGTCAAAGTGTCATAATGGGCCTGTAAATTATGTTACCTAATGAATGAGGATAGAAAATTTGTAAGCCAGTACAAATTACATGCTAATAAGCATATTTATAAATCAATTCCACTACAGCTACAAGAAATCAACAGCTTCAAATATGTAAAAATGGAAATTTACCATTAGAATAGATATCTACATTATAAATTTAAGGTTGGGGAACATGTTTTCGTTCTAAAATGCAATCTATAAAGTCATTATTTTCAATTTAGTATACAACGTAACATAAGTAACGCTGACGAGCAGAAACATATCTCACAGATTCCTGCAATTGATGTTTATGCCCATCTCAAACAAGTAAAGCTAAAATAAACTCACTGATACTATAGAAAAATATCTTATTAGGTAAGTGTGTCTTGGTTGGCCTTTTGGTGACTAAGGCTCTTAACAAGGTTATTCAATGATATATACACATGCTAATCAAGAATCCATCATTCACCATATTGCAGCAGCTAATAGCTTGAGTGCACACCCAGTTTATCATTAGTTTATCTGAGGTCATGTCTAATGTTTGGAGAAATTACACCACAAAATGTTTATCTAACACAAAATTACGAACATAATCAATTGGTTTAATGTCTGGTTTGCTTGATGTAGAAAAAGTCCCTAAGGTGGAAAACTCGCCTGTACTTAGATATAAAAATGCATCTGTGTTTTAACCATATTTGTTTGCTGAAACAGCGATACGTTGCATAAAAGGTTGGTCTTTACATTAAAGTTATCCACTACATGTATAGACAAAGTGTTATATATAAGATTAGCTTGCACTTGTAATTTGTAACATACTCATAATTTGTAATCCTTATATGGCATTACACCTAAAATAAAATTGAAACACTTTCCTTTAACCAGACACAGCCCTCAAACAATGTAAGTATTAACAAATATATACATGGATATGGGTGCAAGAATAAGTAAGTTTATAACTAAAAATATGTTTATGAGCTGTTGTTTGCAGTATTGCTCACAATTAATGATTGTTTTGCATACAATAAAGCTAATTCAGTAAATTTTTGAAACCAACAAATTGATCATAAGTCTCTTACTCCTCATGTGTAAAGATGTATCAGTGTTACCAATAGCTCAACAAGACCCAAAGTTGCAAAAAAGAAAGAAAAAAGAACTTTCTTGTGAATAATGTAAGAAAGCTAACAACTGCGCGTGAGTCATGGCACTGGTTTTTCAACAGACACTCAGGCGACAATTTAATCTCTGGTTTTCAGAAATTCAAACCATGTTGTTGAATTACAGTGAGTCATGTTTATGACTAAAGCTTTAGAATAACTCCTCAAAATGGACTTTAAAATAAAGCTTTACTAACCGAAAAAAAAACATGTGCAATTAATGTTTACATGAAATAGCTTTGTAATTAATGTTACCACGTAATATGCTTTTAAGTCTACGCGTATCGCTCAAGTTGCTTTACCTCAAACTTGCTTGGTTAACAAACGAAATAATTTCTTTCGAAATTGCTGTATAATAAGATAAGATTATAAGCATTTTACAATATGATATAATGAGATCGTATGAGAATAGTGAGAATAGACGATTGCAATTGTGACAGGCCTAGGGATACATTGATTTTTTTTTAAAAAGTAATTATCAACAGTGAAAATTAATGTATTAAGCATACAAGAAAAAAAGTAAATGCTAGATCTACAAAGCACCAGGTACATTTTGGTATCAACTGTGCTATTTCTGTAATGATAAGTACTTTGATTGATATCATATTTGTACTTTTAAAAACGGTAGAGGAACTTTAGATTATAACAAAATGCAGCCAAGACCTACAATGTTCTGTGTTTCATCCTCACGGTACCTTTGTTTGATCTACAGTCTGTGATTGTGACATTTCATGGTCATTCTCACTTTTAAGCAAACATAGTTTTTTCAGGCATGATAAAGTACTTCTACTACCTGCAAAAAAGCAGCAAGTTGTCGCAGGAAAACATATTTAAAGCTAAAATAATCACAATGTGCTGTTACATATGTTATGGGCTTGACAAATATATTCATACAGTATAAAGGGTTTATATCTTGTAAAACAGTGAATCGTCAAATTTGACCAATTTGTTACCCATTCAAAGAAGGCTCAGCTGGAACTTTACTAGTTTTAAGATATTTCCTCTGTGTAAAGTCGACAGAAAGCCCCTGCTCTGGAAGACACCCGCACTATCCTCATGCTTTTCCACCAGATGCAGGAAATATCGCTTTTCTATTTAAATTTATTTATTGAGGTACGGTATATTAAGTCCAATATTTGAATCATAAAGTAAATATTATGTTCATTGCTATGAATCATTGATAAAAAAATCTGTAAATTACCATACATGTATCAAAGTAACAGGATCAAACAAAATTTCAAAACTCTCTTAGATGAATGTTTATCTTAAAATATTTTGTCTATTAATGAAGTTATTAAAATATGTGGAGAGTAGACTCTTCGTGTCGCCAGGCTTAGGTAAAATAGGAGTCTACTCTCCACAATTTTTAGTATATCCATTTACGCAAAACACCATTGTTGTTACTTATGTTACCTTATTTATATATTGACAGAAATTAAATGTCCATGGTAGTAAAACTTGTTTTTAATGCTGTTATTTCATTTCATTGCGTTAGAGATGAAAGAAGACACTGTCAATTCCAATGCAATGTATATGGTTGAAATAGAAAATCTGTATGTTAGTAGAAATGATATGCTTATAAGCATATTTTAAAATTTATTTTACTACAAATTATCTCCAATTACAAATTATAAATAGATTCAAATTTGGAAAAATGGATATTCAATACTAGAGTAGGGGTCTTTATCGCACATTTAAGGTTGGGAACATGGTTTATTATAATATGCACTCTATACAGTTTTTATCTCCATTTTCGTAAAACAATGTAACGTAAGTAACACTGACGAGCAGAAATTCATATTACATATGTCTGCAATTGATGTTTATGTCTAGCTTAAACATGAAAAACTAAAATAATTCCATTAATGCTATTGTAAACTGTCCTACTAGTCTTGTATTCTGTGTACTGCTATTTTCAAAATTAAGGTAACATTGATTACAGTTCCCTTACAGAAAACTATCCACAGAAAACTTACTAAAACATGGGTTTCTATAGCTCCAAGACATGTCCCAGGCTGAAAATAGTAACCAAGTTAGTAACCTGAGGCTGGGGAACATGGTTCATTCTTATATGCAGTATATAAAGTCATTATCTGCAATTTCGTATAAAATGTAACATATGTAACGCTGATGAGCGGTAAAACATCTCACAGATGTCTGTAATTAATGTTTATGACAAGATCAAACATTTAAACCTCAAATAAATTCATTGATTCTATTATAAAATATATTATTAGTCTTGTATTTAGTATACTGCTATTTTCAATGTTTGTGGGGGAACGGTGATTACAGGCCATTTACAGAAACCTGACCACAGAAAACTTAGTAAAACATGGGTTTCTGAGGCCCCCAGACATGTCCAAGGTTGGAAATAGTAACCAACTTTTTCTTCCTGGGGGGTGCAACAAACTCGAAAAATAGCCCATATATCTCAGTTTGGCCCCTACACTATAAAGTGCAAGTGTAACTTTGACATGCATTGAGTCTTTATGACAAATATATTTAAATATGCTCGAGGACACAATTTTTCGAGTCCAGTTTTAGGTACGAGCCGTATCTGATGAGAACCAACTATGCTCGGGAACTGATTTGACAGGTCCTTTACGAAAACTTGCATATTTGGCCAAATATTTTAGTACAGTGTATGCATGCGCAGTGGCTCAGAATAGAATGCTTGACTCGAGATCGGAGGGTTGCGGGTTCGAGCCTCACCGACGGTACTGCGTTTTATCGTTGAGCAAGGCACATTATGTCCTGCTTAGTACTGGTTCAACCCAGGATGATCCGTCCCGACATGACTGAAAAAATGTTGCCTGGGACGTAGAGAATCAAATCAAGCAAACAAACAGTCGCATGCCTATGGTCGTGTCTGTATACTTAAATTGTGTATATCATTTGTAGCTTCCCTGGGGCTAAACGCAGGCCTACGCAGCTTATGCTACAATGTATATGTACATGTATGACCTGTTTTCCGGCGTCCATCCGTCAGTCTGTCCATCCGCCCTCCAGAGATTGGGAATTTGTATTATATGACTTTTTGGTTACTGTAAAGGTGGCACCTCATGAATGCGTAATTAAGACTGGTCAACCCTAGACATATGTAAAAGCTGAAAAAGAGGCGTGGTTTTATTCAAAAGTAACTGCAGCATTTTGCGCCATTACCTCAGTATAGACGCAATGCACATTATTTAGTCCTAAAACGCCTGCAAAATAACTGTATCTGAAAATGTCTATTTAACATAAGCATAGAGGCAAACATTGTTGACCCAGATTAGACTGCTCCTGTGTCCACACTGTTTGTCTATGATGCTTCAAATATTTTAGTGGACTACAAAATACATGCGTCTTGTGATTATGCGCTTTAAGGGCTAATAAATGTGAGTTCAGTGTTTATACGGTTAGGATTTTCATGAAATGCACGCACGTTTGCGCGGCCCAAACAACTTATTAATTCTTCACCAAATTATAAAGAGAAACCGATTTCCCTTCCCTAGCAGATGAAATAGCCGAACCACACCCAGGTATGAATATTAAAGTCGCCGCATTTACAGTTAGTGAAAGGTCTATTAATAAAAGTGTTCTGTTCCAATATTCAAGATGACCGCCATGGCAATCATCATTAAATGCATCAAAAGCTACCTCCGTCTGAATATCATGTGTCAAATCGAACCAAAACATCAAAATAAAAAATCATTAATTAAAATCGTTAAATAATGCTTCCTTTATTATGTTGTATGTTTTAAACAGAACACATAAGCTATGTAAAGCTATTACTCCACCATAGCAATATCTTAAATGCATCTGCCTTGCTCATCACCAGGACAATATGCAGATTAAGAATTGCTGAAGTATCAATGGTTAGGCCGCCATGTTGAAATTACTTCAAATATAATATTCTACCAAATTATGAGTCGGATAAAACTGAAATTTGGACAGGTCTTCGGGGCAACATGGAGGTACAGTCCGATCTGTAAGAAGGCTTCCAAAAAGGCCATCTTGAAAGGACCTCGGACAGTTTCCTATTCAATCTGCCCAAATTTGACAGCCTGTGGCTAAGATAATGCATGATAACTGACAACTATAGTTTTGTGCTCAAATCAAACCCTTACATTTAGTGCACCTAGTAAAATAAAAATAATTTGAAAAGATTGCATAATTATGCCAGGACACTAGGGTTTAGGGGTCGGGGGTATTTTTGTGACCAAATTTTATTTCACAGGAAGTCAAAGTTTCGTCAAGTATTCACCTGAATAAATGTAAATATTACGTTTGCGCCATAAAACTTGAAACGAAAGCGATGCTTTTGAATAAAAATCGGGTTAAGAAGATTTCATTGTTTCATCTAAAGAAGTGTGCTGTCAATTACTTTTGACTATTACCTGTAATGTTCCAAGTCAACCAGTTTGACTTGTGCACTGAGGTGTATCATATCCGCACACTGTATAAATCATAGTCTAGATAAACACAGTTTTGAGCGTAAAATCGTTAATATTTTCTTACACATCATATTTAACCTATAATTTGGTGCTTAAAAGAACCGTCTCATTGAGACGGTTCTTTTGAGTACCCAAAACATATGTTTTGGTAGAGAAATGAGACAATTAATTACTTTGTAAGCACTCATAGCTAAAGCCCTGATACATGTCATTGCAAATTGATATTTACCTACAGGCTTTTACAAAATAGGTTTCTAATACGTTTTTATAATAAAGTGTTTTCGAGCATTTTGACATCGATCCCCCCGGTGACAAATCATGCCGTTTTTATATGATGTGTGAAACGTAAAACTACAACTGTATGCTAAAGGATTAGTTTGGTCACGGGGCGGGGGGGGGGGGGTAGCACTTCAGTATAACGTTTTCTATTTTCTATATGTTGAATAGCAAAAACAGAGTTTTCAACCCATATTTTTCAATTGGTACTTGTCCAATGAGAAAACTGCTTTTGTGGTACAGTCGAGGGTTGAACCTACTATCTTTTTCATAGAAACAATATCGTTTTCTTTGAAACTTTTCTCTGGTCATTTTTATGGGCAATCCTTCATTAAGACTGTCCGAGGTCCTTTGCAAAACAATGTCTCCGACGAAGCATCCCCTCTGTTTATATCAGTATGGGTGTTTTAAGAGATTTTTGCGCAAGTGGGATAAGTACAAAAAAACACTTGCATAGGGCCATTTGTTATTTAGGGCGATTATAATGACTTCATTTATGACGTCATGTCTATGTTTGTAGATGTCCGTCTACCTGTTCCAAAAGGCAATATATCAACGCCTGTATGTTTCTTCCAGCAAGATAAGAACCTGGTTACTCGTCACTACATTAGCATGCAATATACTTTTATCGACAGCAGGTTAGTATTACAGTACAGCCATCGGTCATTAGTAAATGGGTTTGTCCTATGACCGCTTGAAGACCGCACGCAAAAAATAAAAGCAATTTTACACCAGATTAGATGACAGATGAACTATCACTGGTCTTGGCCTAACTTCTTTTTTAAGTGATTGGGGACACGTCAATCATTCTAAGCAGTTACTAATAGCAAGCATTGCACTACTTGCTTCGCAAATTACTTGATTTAGCTGCAGTATGCAACTGCATTTATATTAGATGCTCTTAAGATAAGATGGCTTGGATTTTGTGGCCCCATGTCTTTATTGCGAATATATCTATATTGATTCTGAAAAACAACCTGTACATATACGCTCATATTGGTTAATGTAATTTAAAATAAACAACACAGATTGTAGAAAAAAAACCACCAAGCAGTAATGAGTGTATGCAGGCACGTCTGCTGACTTTTACCAGTGAGCATTCCACTAAACCCTGGGATTGCCTCGGGTGATGTACCTAGGACTAACAGAGGGTTTTATCCTAGATAACCATTTAAAAGAATGGATACAATTTTGGTACTTATTGCATATTCAATTAATATATCATTTCAACAACCTTAAGCAGCTACATGTACCTAGTTGGATTAGACTTTAAATTTAGCCAGAAACTTTATCGACACCCTACTTTGTGAGCAAACAGAAAAATGCTTAGACATAACTACATGCATATGTGATCAGTACAAACAAAGTAAGTAAGGGTGCACAAATCAGGAATCGATACAATCAAGTACCACACCTGACCCAGGATACCAATGGGAAAGTGACAAACTCACAGTTAGACACCACAAACGAGAGCCAAGAGGTCAGCCCTTTCCCAGCAGGTGACCACAAAGCACATATAAACAGACGCACACAAAGACACAGCAAACACAAGACAGAACAAAACATAAAAGATCCACAAAAGAAATACCGTCTTGGAACAGTCAGTAAAATATTTTACTGGAGGGCTTAAACTGGTTTAACGGCGCCAGCCTCACCCTTAATTCAGATGTAGATCAAGACACATAGATGTTTGGTTTGCATGAAAGACCCTAACTTATCAATGCATCATCTCCCAGAACATATAAAGCAAGATATAACAAGGAGATAAAGCAAAGAGAAGGACTCAACAGTAAAAAAAAACTGAATACCAGAGCAAAAGAAATCCAACAGGTAAACCCTGGTGAGCCCGACGAACAGCAAAAGCATCAGAACCCTACCATCTTATCAATAGATTAGTCTTTAGGTCGGAACCATCATAGAGTCTGAAGTCCGACCCACCAGCGTGCAATTAAAGAGGAAAGCAAAGTTGCCAACCGTGATTAGGTTGACCACCAAGCATGCAGTCTGTTGCAATTCATTAATGTTATAGCCAATCTTTTTATAATGGGAAATTATTTTAATGAACTGCGCTGAAAATTATTAGAGCCAACAATCTTCTTCAATTTATACACCAAGTCACCATAGAAATCAGGTTCCGAAAGTCCTTGGCGCAAGAGAGATTTTAGTCCAATTTGGAATTTAGAATCAAATCATAGTATCGTCTATAAAATTTTGAAAATATTTTGCCAAGTTTATGATACTGATAGCCTTGTTTTAGAAGTTTCTGAGTTAACAATTTATTGCGAGTGAGTCAAGAAGTGGACTCATATGGTTCATTTATTCCATTAATTGAAATCAATACAAGGTCAAACCTAAGCTTTTTAACGTGTTTTATTGCCAACAATAGGCTTCAAGTTTATTAATGCAATGATCTATGGGACGCACTAGCATCTTTCCAAAAATGAGTACTTGAAAATCTAAATCATCATTTTCTATGAGTGTAACATAATCTAGCAACGTTGTTCACGTCTAGTTTTTATTTTTCAATTTCAGATAAAGTTTTGTCCATAAATCACCTGCGCCAGTTTGAACCAGTATACTATGATCATGAAGAACTACATCGACAGCATCACGTGGCTAAACGATCTACCTCAGGTCGTGTTCAGTTAGATTTCAAAGCATTTGATATGTTAGTTTATATCAAATAAACGCGAATTATAAAATTATTATTTAATAAGTTCTTGAAGTCAGCTTTCTCATCATTAATAAGAAGGGAGGTCAATAAATTTATAGAACTTGTTTTTTTGTATACAATTATTTTTTTTCATTTGTGTGCAGTGTAGACCTTTGTCAGTTAAATGATAACAGCCGTTCAGACAACACATACAATTTTGCTTTTTTTTTGAAAACCTATTCCCAAAGGCAACAAAAAAAAAGAAATTCAGAATTTTGAGTTAAGAGCAGTTAAAAATTCCTCAATAAGGAGTGTGGAAATCACAAATAAATCCATTGTTTGATGTGTATGGTAATAGTAGCCCAAAGTAATCCACAGTGGCATATTTTCATCATTGGACATTGCATGAACAGCACTAGCTAAGCAGTTTTGTACACGTTATGATTGTTAATTACATTTTCCACATGCAAGTGATAAACTCTATTCGTGAATATTTATTGTTTAGCTTGAGTGTTGCATCATATAACATTTCAGACTTTTCAAGACCAGGCTAAGACGAGATACGTCGGTCTTTCATCCTCATGTTGTCATAGAAACAAGCCACGGGACAGTGCCTTATGACGTAACAAGAACTTACACAGGGACTATCGAAGGTACATTATCTTGAACGGTTCATATAATTTAGACAATAACCATTGCTTAATGCCCAGGAATATAGTTTGTCTAAACTAAAGTAAAGACTGCCATAAAGCATACAATGAACCGATGATGGGACCATTAAAGGTATAATCTGCACGACCTTCTAACTGTTTATATTATTCATACACACTTGTCTAATACACACGGAAGGTACAATGTGATGTTTTTAGCAACTGAAACTTTACCCCAAACATGATTTACTACAATAACAGAAGCATGTATCAATCAAGTAATGCATATGTATGTCCAACCATATTACAGTGACGTCTTTTGTCGGTCAGGAATACCAACTATTATGGCTAAAGCAAAAACTCTATTTATTCATGGTATATATACTGCAGACTTATGGAGCACTGATTTCCCTTTATATCCTTCAAAAGACAGTTGTATGTCAAAATCCTATGCTTTGAAAATGTCATCATTATGTGGTATCTTCAGTAAACACTTAAGTTATTTAGCTTTAATTGTACAACTAAACTCGACGACTTTATTTTCTCACTGAAACATTTCTTAAGTAGAGTAGATTTTATGTCATCAAATGAAAGGGTTCTAAGAGATAAACGCCAAATATGCAAATAAACTGTATTGCAGACCTGCCAATCAATATGAGAGTGATCCCCCAATGAATTACAAAGTCTATGACACAAATTTTATGCTTCTCGTGTTTTTTGATTTAAAGAAGTAGGAATCTTTCACTGATAACAATTTGTCACATTAAACAGTTGGCCGCTATCTAAATAAATTTACATTTTAAGCGTTTAATTCATTTTAAATGGACAAGTTTTCCATGTGTTAATTAAAAATGAACACCTTTTAACATGCAATCAAAATAATTGTTCTGCCTTCTTTTTGAGACATAAATTAAAGCTGCTATCCAAGTGTTGCGTTTTTAAAGTACATGTTTGTCAGTATATAACGAGAATTGTGATAATAATCTTCAGATTTTTTAGCTCAATTGTTATATTTATGTCTGACATATACATGCATATGCATAAAAATGCAAAATGAATTAATATATAAACTACGAATTCTAAAAATAGACACATTCTGGTTCTATAGATTCCTAATATAAGCCGTATTATAGTATGAAACTGAATACCAGTATTTCAGATCACTTAAGAACAACTGTTGATATGCAACCCTTGGATATATCTTCATTTTACATATACTATAATACCCCAGTTGCCACGAATAGACTATACAAAAAGGCATATAGTTGTATTTGAAGTCAGGGGCATGGCTGTTAAGTGATGTAATTGTAGTTCTAATGCGATGCCAACACACTATTTTGGATTTCAAAGTAATCAGAAACCACTAAGAACTAATTTGTGCGAGGATGGCATAGTAAAATTCTTATTAAGTATCACTGTTTGGCGTCAACAGGTTTGCCAAAGTAATGACACAATATTTTTTATCGTACCCTTACACAAATAACGCATTCTTTTTCTCGCTCAAAATTGACATTTTTGTAAAACAAGCTTCAGGAAGTTCTTCACTTGAATATTTGTAGGTGCAAATATTGCATGATGATGTCATTTGGACATAATAATAAAGCCACCGACCATGTGCGTGAGGTCCAATTTAACAAATGACACCATGTGCGTGAGATCCAATTTAACAAATGATATATATATATATATATATATATATATATATATATATATATATATATATATATATATATATATATATATATATATATATATATATATATATATATATATATATATATATATATATATATATATATATATATATATATATATATATATATATATATATATATATATATATATATATATGAGGCTTAATAAGATCCAATGGGTAAAATATGATTGTCTATACAATGCTCAAATATCAGATATTTTGTTTCTGTCTCTTGCGCTGATTATAAAGACTAATAAAATCATACAAACGTCAATTTATCTATTGACAGGTTTGCAGTCTAGAGTGCATGGATTAATCACATCTACAGGGCAGTTCGAGGGTAAAATCACAATCGGCAATGAGTCATACTACGTTGAACGATCTCAACATCACTTCACTGAACCTCAGGAGTTTCACAGCGTCATCTATAAACAGTCAGATGTGACATTTGCTCCAACCGAGAGCACGTGTGGAGTTGATAGACTATATGAAGCCATAGCTCATGGTCAAGGTCAAGTTTATAGTGGTACGAACGACCAACGTGATAATTGGGAGTTAAAATATATGGATTCTGACCATTTGCGAAGGCTGAGCGCCTTCGTAAATGGTCAGAATCCATATATTAACAATAATGAATCCAGTTACCATAGAAACAGGCGTGCAGTTGACCTAACAAAAGATACGTGTGAGGTGTACATGCAGGCGGACCATTTGTACTACAGGAGGTATTACAACGACACAGACACGGTGATTGAGAAGCTAACGCAACACGTACAGGCAATAAACAGTATATTTAAGGCTGTTGGTGAGTAGTTTTGTATTATTGAAAGCAGAGCTAGTACCACTCGTTAGTGATTTGAAGACTTAAATTCATTACTAGGCTATTAAAGAATGTTTCATATTGAGGTGATCATGAACCATCTGTATACTGTTTGTTTATAAAATGACCCTTGATAATACATGTGCATTAGATGTATGATATATTCGGAAATAGAGAGAACATTTGGAAGGCGAAACAATCATCACGCCTCTAGTACCAGCTTAAATCAGCTTTCCGCAGGAACCTATTACTCCTAAAGGATCAGGATTTCACAGCATGGGATCCATGTTTGTCTGACGCGTTTGTCAAGTTTACATGATTTGGGTGCAGGCAGTCCTTTTGTTTCTCAATTTGTGATGAAATTTTTTAAAGTCCTTGGCAATCATCTCACTGCTGAAGAGAGAGCTAGTTGCTTTATATTTGATTATATTCAAGCTGTCGTGTTGATGACAGTGTTTCATGTCTTTTCGACATTGTGCCTTTAGTTAGTCGTGATCATTCCCACTATTTTTCACCTGCATCTTAAAACGTAGATGCATAACGATTTGACATTGATTTGAAAATATTTACTTGCATATTATGAGCCGTGACATATGATATCCAACAATGTGGTCTTTTGGTAAGCGTAGACTGAGACGAGCCTATAACGCCTCCTTTTGAGCTTAGAAACTCCAAAAGATATTCAGTCAGTAGCTTAACACTCAGAATATTCAAGCGACAAGCAAAGGTTCTGATCAGACTGTGCGTATGCGCAGGCTGAATTGAGGCTTTGCTTGTCGCACATACCACATTGTTGGAATTCTCATGTCGCAGCTCATATGTTTTAACAAAAACGGATTCGTCTTCCAGATTTTGACAACAATGGCTCCCCAGATAACGTCAACTTTATCACCAAAAAAATAAAAGTTCACAACGACCCGACGACGTCTGGCTACAAATACGACGGTAACTTCGGCGTCGAGACGTTTCTAGATTTACATTCGGATGATAACTATGACGATTATTGTCTCTCCTACCTGTTTACCGACAGAGACTTTGGTGATGGAGTGCTCGGCCTTGCTTGGGTTGGTGACACTTCAGCGGCAGGTGGCGTTTGCGAAAAGAATACAGTAAGCTAATTATTTCAACTTATAAAGTAAGAAAGAGGACATCCTCTGGATCCGCACATGGCTTTGTCCGGTCTAATTGTCTATTGATCATTTCAATTAAGTTTAAAGAGACTAAGTCTGCAACTATAAAAAGTTTTCGAAAAAAAATCTTTTCTTTTTAAATCATTTGTAAAAGCAGAATTAAGTTAAGTTTTTACAATAAATCTGTTCACTATAGCTGAAAACTGCATGGAAAAGTGAATTATCTTACAAAAACAGGTGTTTTTTTTCTTGTTGGGAATTATTTGCGTCCCTTCAATAATTATAGACAGTCAATTTCAACATAAATACTGTTGTTTTGATACTGATAATTTGTAAAGATTTACAAAATTGGTAAAATGTATTCCTGAATTTTAGATTTTACTGTGTTCTTGAAAAATGGAGACATTATTTAAAAAATTTAAAGATCAAAAATTACAGACTATGCAGCTTTAAACAAGTTTTGTGTATCTCCAGAAATTCCATGGTGTACCTAAGAGTTTAAACACAGGCATTGTTACAATAAAGAACTACAACAAAGAGGTGCCATCAGCAGTATCCCACGTGACGTTTGCTCATGAAGTAGGACACAACTTTGGATCTCCGGTATGAATTATATATAGGAATCTCTTGTGATAAACTATAATTTTGGTATTTGCTTTTGATTGGTGTACAATAATATATCAAAAGCCTTATATTATATCAAAACGACATGTTCTCTTAAGGTATGACATTTTATTGTTACTTTAAAATGATACGACCAAAACATTTAAAAATTTAAACTTTAATTATTGTTCTTATAAGACCAATCAGCTTTTATTGATTAGGTTTAGCGGTGGTGGTGGTGAACGCAATGTAGCTTTATAATTTTGTAAATTGTATCGTCGTGGTTAACTAGTGAACTATTTACATGAGCCTCTTCATGCCAAACCAGCACATTGCTGTAAGACGTAAATTCTGTCCTCGCCACATGAAGAACGCATTAATTTTAAGAGATGCTTGGGCTGATCAGTCTTCAATAGGCACACAAGCCACTATTTCATTTCTTTAATCGAAAGTTTTTATATTTAAAAATGTATACTTTTAAAACGACAGCATGATCCAGACAGCAATGACAACTGTAGCCCAGGTGGAAATTCCGGAAACTACATAATGTATGCTTACGCCACTTCCGGTGATCAGGCGAATAATGATGACTTTTCCTCATGCAGTGTTGGTTCTATGAATTCTGTCATAGATTTAAAGGCAAGAGGAGACAACGGATGTTTTGTCCGTAAGTAGGTTCTATTTAACTTATTGCATTGTTGGTAAATTTTCATGCTTTTATTGTCGTGTGCTGACCTTTTTCAAGATTGACCTTTTCAAAAAGTTGTTTCAGAAACATCATTAGTTATCAAACGGTTTGGATCCAGATCAGGGCTGGTATTCTGTTTCATCATAGTATGTTAATTTTTATCCTGTGATGATACATATAATAAATGGACTGTTCTTCTTTTATTGAATCTATTTAACGAGTTGAGGCAAAGTGATAAAATGCGAGGCTTGCAGAACAATTTGTCACTTTTTCGCAACGAGTTTAATAAATTCATTTATACAAAAGCATACATGTTAGATTCTATTTATCATATGCCATTAAGATTACTTTGAAATCACATTACTGGCGTGAAAAAATAAGATTTTGTCATTATGCATTCAACGTTTTTATGGACGCCATAACGTTTCATGAAGATCTGTAAACCACTAGCGGTTTATCGATTTTAATGCATGACGTTATTTTACTCCAAGACGCGACGTCACATGATAAAGTAGTTTTCTTAGTTTTTTAGTCATCAACGTATTTCATAGAGGACAATATGAAACTCTCTAGAGAAGCAATTGGACACATGGGATCCAATTGCTGCTCAAGGGGGTCCATGCTGGTATATATAAGGAAACCTGTGGCCAAAAGTGGTTTTCCAGGGGAAAGGAACAGACCCGGTGCCCCCTGGCTGGATCCGCTCATGTACTGGTTTCAATATTTCAACTTCATTTAAGCCTCATATTCACAAGGATTTTCTTCTCAGATATAACTACCATAAATTCTCGCGTACATTCTGGACTTAATGCATGTTTTGAAAAAATATCATCAATAGAACAGACAAACAAAGTTATGATATATGGATGATTGTCTTATAAAATGAAAAAAAAAAACCTATTTGCTTTGTGCATATATTAACTTAACAAATGGACTCTTAATGTGGACGTCGAATTAATTTACTTTTTGGCAGTTTCACATAAAGTACATATTGAGATTCTGTGGTTGTTATAGTGGCTGTTCTATGTTATCTGTACTTAATATACAGTGAAAATACTTAAATTTTACCCACAAGACATTACATGACCCTTACAAAAATGGCAAATGCCATGTTAATAAATGTTCAGTTGTCACATGAAGCCAAAAAGATGCCGAAAACAACCAATTTTCCAAAGTTATGTTGTAATATTGAAGAAAAACACACACCAATTTTCGGAAGGTTATTTCAAACATTTAAAGGCACAATTTAATAAATTATAGATATCATAGCAATATCATGGTTCAATATCTTTTAAATGCTTTCTGGTAAAAAAATTAAGAATTTTACACTAAAATATGTGAATGACATGCTCCGTTACGGGTTTAACGTTTTGTCCAATAGCTTTTACTGAATGCTTTCTATATGTGCAAAAATAGCATTTAATACTGCTTAATTATACCCCCCCCCCGCAAACTTTGTTTGGGGTGGGTATACTGTTTTCATGTTGTCCGTGCGTCCGTGCATCCGTCCGTCCGTCCGTCCTTCCGTAACGCTTTGTTTCCCTAATATCTTCAAGAGTCATTGCTGGATTTTCATCAAACTTTGCAAACATGTTCATATATGCAAGACAAATACTTTAAACAAAAAAGTAAGGGCTAGGGGCCAATTCTATTAGAGTTATTTCCCTTTGTAGTTCTAAATGGCTTTTTGTATAGGGTTTTATGCTTATGCTAGCTATTATAGGCCATACATAGGCCGATCAACTCCTACCACAGCTTTTGATGGAACAATTTGATACTTTTCCTATACAATGTAGACACATTGAACATATACATGAAGGAGTTTGGTTCAGAAAAAATAATTTTTAACAAAATTACAGCTGTGAGAACTTAGACATTTTTTCCCTATTAAGGCTTTTCAATAGGCATTGATGGTGCCTTCATGGGCCTATCAACATCTACCACAGCTTTAAATGGAACAATTTGATACTTTGCCTACACTATGTTAACACATTGAACATATGTATGAAGGAGTTTGGTTCAGAAAAAATAATTTTTAACAAAATTACAGCTGTGAGAACTTAGACAATTTTTCCCTAATAGAACTTTTGTATATATGCATAGATGGTGCCTTCATTGGCCGATCAACTCCTACCACAGTTTTTGATGGAGCGATTTGATACTTTGCCTATTCAATAAAGACACATTGAACATATGCATGAAGGAGTTTGATTTGGAATAAATATTTTTGACAAAATAACAGCTGTGAGAACTTAGACAATTTTTCACTTATATGGCTTTTGTATATGCATGATAGTGCCTTTATGGGCCGATCCACTCCTACCACAGCTTTTGATGGAGCAATTTGATATGTTGCAGCTACAATATAGACATATTGAACATATGCATGAAGAAGTTTGGTTTGGAAAAAATAATTTTTGACAAAATGACAGCTGTTAGAACTTAGACAATTATCCCTAACAAGGCTTTTGTATATGCATAGATGGTGCCTTCATGGGCCGATCGACTCCTACCACAGCTTTTGATGGAGCAATTTGATATGTTGCCTATACAATATAGACACATTGAACATATGCATAAAGGAGTTTGGTTTGGAAAATATAATTTTTGATAAAATGACATCTATTAGAACTTAGTTTATTTTTCTGATATAAGCTTTGATATATAGAGCTTTCAGGTGTGAATAATTTTGTGTATTTGATCTTAACCAAATGTTCCAGATTGCAAGCTTTAAGATCATTTGCACAGATTCTACTGAAATCTTGTTTTCACAGATTCTACTGAAATCTTTTTTTCAAAAATAGGGTCTGCTGGTTTGAACTATTACTTGGCAAAAAACACTTGCCAAAACTAAGTTTTTTCACTGACTCTTACTGTGCGGGGGGTATCTAATGAGCATTGCTTATTGACTTTTTTTCATTTAACAACAGTTTAGACAAGCATTATATATGTTATGGTTTCAAAAACTGTTTATATTGAAGGTAGATTTTCTACATATTTTTGTTATGTCAGCATCACATACAAATGCTTGCTTGTTCTATTAATTCTTAACTGATGGTGTTGTCACTTTTCTCTTGGAAGCTGACCATTGCCCTATATGACTGACAAAAATATTGGACACTTCTGTCTTTGACTTAGAAAACAGGAGCAGAAAATGTCCAGTGTAGTGTCTGCAGCATTCTGTAGTGTCCGCAACGATACTTCTTTTGGATCAATGAAATTCTATTATTATTGGCTAAGTTTGGTGTAAGCATGAATTCATCATTTCTTAATTATAACTGCTTTCTTGTAAGATGATTATTCATTCAAGTAATTATAATGTGAAACATTAAATACATTTTATAGAGATATAACTTAATGCACAAATTAAATGTGTATTGGGGATGAGGTGATTTTACTTCAAAGCTGTATTTAGTTTCCTTGTTTTGTATTAAACTTATCATGGCAAAACAAAGACATGTGCCTTTTGAGCTCTGATTATTTATTGGTAGTTTATTATTGATACAAAAAGCGTTGCGGACACTACAAATCTTGCAATATTTGAAGAACATTCTCCCATATGACAAACATAGTTTGGAGCAAAAGTAACAATGGTAAAACCAAGTTTCCAATGTTTCAGGGTTTGTAAGTGTTAGGATCGCTTGCAAATTGATATAAAATCTTTTCCTTGAAGCTGATATACACCATGACTTCTTCCTGAAAAAATATGTTTACCCTGTCTCCACCTCAGGAGTCTACCATACGTGTTAGTGCTTCCTATTTGCTTACATGTTAATTTACTTTTGTATCCTTTCAATTGGAACATTTAGACCTCTTTTTGTAAAAGATGAACTTTAAATCTGACTCCATTGAAGAAAATAATGGACCTTGTAATAGTTTTTTCTGTGCTTCAGTTGATTCAACTGTATATGCAACATGACCGCATTCTGTGATGTGTAAGAAGGCTCAAAAGCCACTTTTATAGTAAGCAGTCCTGTTGCACACCAAATTCATTGGAATACTAAGTTATATTTATCATTAAATCCCTTACACACACAACACTGAAAAACATTTCAAAATTCAGACAATGGTGAATAGTTATCTTTTTGAAATTTTTGAAAAGTTGATATAACAATTGTATATTCTAAATATATGTCAATAACCCAATTATCACTGTGCAGCAATGGACATGTAACTGGTCGACAACATATTCAGAAAAGGGTTTGTAGAGTGTTGTCACTATCGTGCCAGTTCATCATAACCATCTATAACTAGCAACTTGAATTACAATTCCTTGATATAAATATAACTTATTTTACTATCCAGTCCTAGGTAGATAAAAAGTTTTCATTTTAGTTTCAAAGTTTTACTTTAAATAATACAAACTATCAACAGCTTAATTATATAGAAAGGGCACTACTTTATGACAAACATGAAGGGAATAATTGTATCATTACTTTAAAGCAAGGCTTTAGAAAAGAAATATGTATGGAAAATAAAAACTAAAAATAAACATCCTCAGTTTGGTCTCTGTTATAGTGCCAAATAATACATTTATCAGTAATAACATCCCTTTACCATGTGTTGTGACAATGCCACCATTGATCGACACTGTTGATATGCATTTGGTGATGATGCCCTCAGTCTTTGTAAACTAACAAAACAACTTCAACCAACAGGTCATTTTTATGAATCTTACTGTAGTGTCCGTAACGGAGCTGACAAATGACCTTATGCATAAAGCAGAATAATTTTCCAGATCGAACCAACAATATTTTCTTCATTGCACATCCTTTTATCAGATATCAGCTATAAACTTAGGTTTTCATCTAACTCTATGTTTCATCGTTCATTTGTAAAGCCTTATCTTATTCCCAGCTGTTTATGTTATTGTTTGCTTTTGGGCAAAGTTGAGTGCATAACTATTGTATGAGTGCTTTAAATCACATTTCTATAGAGATCTTCAGTATGAAGGAAGATAAGTACAAAAAGTCACAATTCATGGCCAAACAATAATTTAATAAAACAAAAAATTATATATTTAACTATATTGTAGTGTCCACAACGAAAATGGTGCATATTTAAAAGCTTAAATATGATGATTATAACCCGACAAAATGTGAATTTCACATCATTCAGTGTTACTATTTCAATATATGATGAAAAAATGACTGTCTCTATGTATATTTCTTAATTGTAATGCAATGGCTAAGTATAAGAATAGTTCGAGCAATGTGGAAATTAAAGCAAAAACTGAAATTTCACAAAATTTTCTCAAAATATACCAGAAAGTATTATTTGAAAATCTATATTGGTACATCATCTATACAATAAACAAATATTTTTTTCTATGGAGGAGTAATTTGTCTTACATATTGCATTATAACTCCTTTTTTTTATTAAATTGCCATTATCACTATGTATCTAATAATTGTAGCCATTATTTTAAAAAAAAGGAGAGGTAAAAGTGGGAGATTATTTAGGATTTAGTGCATAGTTTCCAAAAATAATAATGATATTCAATAATAACCATTTTGGATGTTTGCCAAATTTGTTACATTTGTGTGCACTTTAAGGTGAAACTGTCGTTTTGTGAAAGAAACTTGAATATCTTGGTGAGGACAATATTAATATTTTTTTCAGTCAGATGCTGGTTTAACAAAATAAAAATACAAACATATTAATCCACATAAGTACACTACATACTTACGATTGAAACTGATAGTGTGCATATCTTATTACCTCAAACAATATATAGCTTCCTGGATGGTATCTTACAATCGACATAATGTTTATTTACTATCTCAGTTGTGGATAAAAATATAATTAAATTTAGCGAGTTATACATCATTATAACATTTTTATTACAGCTAATATAGACTCAATTTGTGGAAATAAAATAGTTGAAGGGGACGAAGAGTGTGATTGTGGCTGGGATACTGAATGTACTGAGGGGTGTTGTAATCCACAGACTAATACCACAGGGCCTGAAACCCCATGCACAAAGAAGTCAACAGCTGTATGCAGGTATGTAATTAGATTGTGGCTGGGATACTGAATGTACTGAGGGGTGTTGTAATCCACAGACTAATACCACAGGGCCAGAAACCCCATGCACAAAGAAGTCAACAGCTGTATGCAGGTATGTAATTAGATTGTGGCTGGGATACTGAATGTACTGAGGGGTGTTGTAATACACAGACTAATACCACAGGGCCAGAAACCCCTTGCACAAAATAATCAACAGCTGAGTGGAGGTATGTAATACGATTGTGGCTGTGATACTGAATGTACTGAGGGGTGTTGTAATATACAGACTAATACCTCAGGGGCAGAAACCCCTAGCACAAAGAAATAAACAACTGAGTGCAGGTATGTAATTAGATAGTGGATGGGATACAGAATTTGCTGAGGGGTGTTGCAATCCATAGAGTGACACACCCTTGGGGTAGAGACCTCTTAAATATAGTGGTCAATAGCGCTCCTTGCGAAGATTGTGGCTGGGATACTGAATGTACTGAGGGGTGTTGTAAATCCATAGACTAATACCACAGGGGCAGAAACCCCATCCACAAAGAAGTCATCAGCTGTGTGCAGGTATGTAATACGATTGTGGCTGTGATACTGAATGTACTGAGGGATGTTGTAATCCACAGACTAATACCAATGGGGCAGAAACCCCTTGCTCAAAAAGTCAACAGCTATGTGCAAGTGTGTAATTAGATTGTGGCCGGGATACTGAATGTGCTGAGGGGTGTTGATTCGATAGACTGACACATACATGGGACAGAGACACCTTGCACAAGTGAGTCTACAGATGTATGCAGGTATGTGTTTAGATAGTTGCTGGGATACTGAATTTACTGAGGGGTGTTGTAATCGATAGAGTGACACACCCTTGGGATAGAGACCACTAGAATATGCTAGTCGATAGCTTTCCCTGCTTGCATGTATATGTTCAGATTGTGGCTGGGATACTGTATGTACTGAGGGGTGTTGTAATCTACAGACAGAATAATGACTGACAGGGACACCTTGCACAGGAAGTCTAGAGCTGTGTGCACGTATGTGTTTAGATTGTGGCTGGGATACTGAATGGTGTAATCCATACATGTAGACTGTCAATCCCTGAGCAGAGCCCCCAAGTAAAACTGAGTCAAGGACCTCGGACAGTCTCCTATTCAATCTGCCCAATTTTTGAAAGCCTGTGGCTAGGGTAATACATTATTTACAAGTAAGTAATGGTGCAAAGATCAGGAATCGATACAATCAAGTACCACACCTGACCCAGGATACCAATGGGAAAGTGACAAACTCACAGAAGACACCACAAACGAGAGCCAAGAGGTCAGCCCTTTCCCAGCAGGTGACCACAAAGCACATATAAACAGACGCGCACAAAACATAGCAAACACAAGACAGAACAAAAACATAAAAGATCCACAAAAGAAGTACCGCCTTGGAACGGTCAGTAAAATATTTTACTGGAGGGCTTAAACCGGTTTAACGGCGCCAACCTCACCCTTAATTCAGATGTGGATCAAGACACATAGATATTTGGTTTGCATGAAAGACCCCTAACTTATCAATGCATCATCTCCTAAAACATATAAGTCAAGATATAACAAGGAGATAAAGCAAGGATAAGGACTCAACAGTAAATTAAACTGAATACGGGAGCAAAAGAAATCCAACAGGTAAGCCCCGGTGGGCCCGACAAACAGCCAAAGCATCAGGCCCCTACCATCTCATCAATAGATAAATAGTTTTTTGTGCTTAAATCAGACCCTTACATTTTGTGCACCTAGCAAAATAAAAGTATTTGGAAAATATTGCATATTAATGTCAGGACTACATGGTGAAGGGGTCGGGGTATTTTTTGCGACCAATTTTTATTTCACAGAAAGTCAAAGTTTTGCCAGGTACTCACCTAAATACACGGAAATATAGAGTTTGCGGGCATAAAACTTGAGACAAAAGTGATAAGTTTGCATAAAATTGAGGTTTTGAAAATTTCATCTTTTCCTCCAAATAAGTATGCTGACCATAACTTTTGACTATTACCTGTAATATTTCAAGCGCACTCAGATGATCTGTTCACTGGGGTGTAACATACCTACATACTATATACAGCACACTCTAGATAAGCACAGTTTTTTAGTGTAAAATTGTAAAGATGTTCTTACTCATCAGATTTAACATATACTTTGGTGTTCAAAAAAACCGCCTCATTGCGACGGTTCTTATGAGTACCCACAACATATGTTTTGGTTGAGAAGTAAGACAATTAGTTAATTGGTACACACTCATAACTAAAGCCCTGATACATGCCATTTACCTACAGGTTTGTACAAAATAAGTTCCTAATAAGTTTTTATAAGAAATTGTTTTTGAGCATTTTGACATCGTTCCCCCCCATGACCAATCATGCCATTTTTATATGATGTGTTAAATGTAAAACCACAACTGTATGCAAAAGGATTAGTTTGGTCACGGGGGGGGGGGGGGTGGGGGTGGGGGAAGCACTTCAGTAAAACTTTTTCTATTTCCTATATGTTGAATAGCAAAAACAGTGTTTTCGACCCATATTTTTAATAGGTACTGGTCCAATGCGAAAAACACTTGTGCGTATAATTCGAGAGTTAAAATTACTACCTTTTTCATGGAAAAATATCATTTTCTTTGAAACTTTTTTTTGACCATTTTTATGGGCAATCCTTCATTAAGACTGTCCGAGGTCCTTTCTTGCACACCTGATATGGAGTTGAGATTTTACCCTGGGATAGAAAATCTTATCTTACCCATGCTATCTTACCAAGGACGTCAAGTAACGTCATCGTGTGAAACTGCATCTTCGCGTATTCAGGGACTTCTAAAAGCTTATTTTAAAATAAATAAATAAATAAATGAATAAATAAATAAAAACAGTGGTGAGCAAGAAAAAGAATTCATTATTTGTGTGATGGTAGGATAGAAAAAATCGTCCCTCGGGATCACCATTTGTCATCATTCGGGAAGCCTCGTTATGCCAAACGGTGATCCTCGGGACGGATTTTTCTATCCTACCCTCAAACTCATGATATATTCTTATAATCTGTGTGCTACTAGCATGTGTTTTAACAGTGGCTCAGACACTTAGTGGTCCTAGAGGTTATAAGATTTAACTGTTTTAGATAAATTGCCATGTATAAAATTCACAACAGTCGAAAGCACTTATATGATCGACATGCTTAAAATGCTTAGAGAAGTTATACACATTAGCACTGTGCAGTGGTAATATCCAACAGAAACAAAAATGCACGATTTTATACAACATTTCCGTAATCAACAAAAGACAATGTTGGGGACTTAAAGATCAGTAGAATATCAACACTCTACTGTCGTGCCAACCAAGAGTGACAGTAACGTTATATTTTGTTTACAATTGTTAAGTAAAACATTAACCTTACACTCCATTTGAGCCAATGCGAATCGATAGATCACTTGTGTATTAATCCTATCCTGCGGATAGGATAAAATACATTAATTGATCTATCGATTTTAAGTCCCTGGTATCTTTGTAAACAAAACATGATGTCAATGTCACTATTGGCTGGCAGGACAGTACTGTTCTCTACTTTCAGTCCAAGTCAAGGTGGATGTTGTACATCATCATGCCAGTACCGACTAGCTGCTGAGAACTATTCCTGTCGACAGGCTACTGATTGCCTTGATGAAGCATTTTGTGAATATCCTTTTTATCAAGAATAAAACATTATCCTTTAAATTGATAGTAAAAAAGGCATATATGCTATATGTGTGCCTCGTTGCAGAAACCCTGACTTTGTTGCATGTGAGCAACAAATGCGCATACCAACCTGCGTTTCTACGCAGACTGCTAAGCGCATTTAATATTCGCTCCTTGCAAAGTTATGATACCTAAACCTGCTTCTTAGAAAATTGTTTTATTCAAGCTATTCTCTGTAGCTGCATATGACCTGTTCGGAAGCCCAAAAGACAGGATCTTGGATGCCATTGTAGAACTTTGAAACCGATTAGAAGCGCACTGATGGGGCATACTATACAGTAAAACGTGTCTTAAGAGGCCACTTAAAAATAGACAAAATCAAGGACTTAATGGAAAATGATAGTTTAATGGAGGTTAAACGCATTGCAGAATGCTCCCTTCTGCAATACTTTTGACCTGCATTCATTATAATTGGTCTTGAAAACCAAATTTGGTCTTCGTTTTGAGTGGCCGCTTAAGACAGGTTTTACTGTATTGAAACTACCTAGTCTGGCCCCAAAAACTTGCACACTCTACACTTTCAGTTCGTTGTTGTAATTTTTACTTTTTTTCTAAGAATATATTTCTCACGAGAAGGTTCATATGGGCCTTGAGGGTAGAAAACCTGTCTTCGGAGGTTTGCGAGCAACAAATGCGCTGACCTGCCTGATCCGCGCAGTCTGGTCAGCGCCTTTGTTATTCGCTTATTGGAAACCTACTATAAGCAAAATTTCACTATTCCAGCTTATTTCTGTAGCTTTGTCGTACTCAGAAAACAGATTTTCTCACGACGAGGCCCATTTAATATGAAGCAGTTCATGAATAAACGACTTTAGATACAGAATTACTCTTTGCAGCCTGGATATCCTGACCTCAAAGTCTACAGCCACTCAAAAATAAACAAAACAAAGGTATTAAAGACAAATGATAGCTTAATGAAGGTCGAAAGTATTGCAGAATGCTTTCTTGGAGCATTCTGCAATACTTTTGACCTGCATTAAGCGACAATTGGCTTGAAAAACAATTTTGATCTTCTCTTTGAGTGGCGGCTTAAGACTGGTTTTACTGTAAGTGTAGTTGTAATCAGCTTATTATATGATTCTCCAAATAGTTTAGCATTGTTGATGAGACTAAGAAGTTCTCAGTTCCCATATTTATCTTCCACATAATCACAACTGCGTGAAAGATAATCCTTAACATATTATACTGGTGCTATCTACAACTCCACGTGTCCTCCATCGACAGCTAAAGCAAACGCCACAGCCTGTGGAAATAGTAATGAAGATTTGGTTTGCTATAAAGGGGTAAGTAGGATTAATTTGTTAACCATTATCCTGCTGACTACTTTATTGACTCCGCTATTTCTGTTTTATCATGCAGTCCAATTATAAGTATGTATTTACAAATAGAGTAGAAAACAGTGCCACCATGTTGGATCCTGGTAAGATAACATGATCAGACGTAAACTGATCTGAGTATACAGTCTTTTTATATAAACAATAAATCCTGGTTCAGCAGGCCAAGTGTTAACAAGTATTTTGCTGAAGATACGGGAGCTGCTTTAGTGGATCCTTGTATTTTAGTTTTTTTTAACAAGTTGTCTATGGGCTGGTCTGTAATTGTGTCATTCCTATAGTATGGTGGCATAATTGGGTATCGTCGCGAGAAAACCTGTCTTCGGGGATTCCGACAAAGTGAGTTTTAAACCAATCTCCTTAGCTACAGAGACTAGCTAAAAAATCAAATTTCACTTGTGGCAAGTTCACATTATGATACTTTCCAAATAGCGAATAACAAAGGCGCTGATCAGACTGCGCGGATGCGCAGGCTGGTGTGCACCTGTGTTGTTCGCAAACCCCCAAAGACAAGTTTTCTCGCGTCGAGGCCCATATTGTCTTCAAGGTTGACTATTATATACACTGGTTCAAAAGTCTACATTTATCCAATTACGTTACACTATGTCATTGTCATAAGTCCTTAAAATGAAAAACAACTGTTTCCAAGAAATATAAAATCATTGTTAGATTTGTCAGAAAGAGTTGGGTTATCATGATAACTTATCTTGATTGCTATTTAGCACCATGTGGCAGAAAAAGGCCACCACTGAAAACAGTTTTATATTACTTAACATAAATGTTTTTTGCCATTTTAAGAGGAAGAGTCTACGTAAATAAAGTAAGAAAGAAGGCAAAAATAAGGAATCAATACAATCAAGCACCACACCTGACCCAGGACACCACGTGGGAAAGTGACAAAAACACAATAAAACATTACATGCCAGAGAGTCAAGAAGTCAGTCTTTCCGACCAGGTGAACACGAGGCTGCAAAGACCAGACAACAAAACATAACAAACACGAAACATAAAAAACAAAAATGAGCCATAAAAGAAGCACCGCCTTGAAACGGTCAGTAAAAATACTTTTAATGGAGGGCTTAAACTACACTAAACGGAAATTATAAGTGGCCACCTTATATTTTTTGCGCCTGTTCAGAAAGTAAAAATCGCTATTACAACATTTTAGGTCTAAGTATACAATATCAAAGGCTTTGTCTAGACTCTGCTGCAAATTATGTCATTTCAAAATTACTGGCAGATCTTGCACAGACTGAGTCCAAGTAAAGGTAGAGTAAGATATAAAATATTCATCTGATACGTTATTTATTTATATGTTCATTAGTTTGAAAACGTTAATAACAGCTGTGATACAAGATGAAAAAGAATCAAACGTTTTGTGACAATTGAATTATTCATTTCTCTTCTACATTAACATAAACACAGTCATCGTCAGACAGCTTCAATCAAGAGTTCTAGCCTTAAACATGCAATTTGCATACACACTTTGAATTACTCTCTACACTTTATTATCTGCGGCACGGCATTGAAATTTTCATGCGTCACTGTTCTAATTAAAAAAAATCTTTAACAAAAGCTTTAAATGACCTTTAAACTTTCACCATAAAGCCGGAAGTGGTAACCAATCATGAATAAGATGTTGTCAAAAATGGACTTGTCCAGCTTTATTGTGTTTGGACTAACAAATGAACATAAAATAAAACACATACAATGATTTTAGAATGTGCAGAAGATGATTTCCGAAAAAAAAAATCTGAAAATTTTGAAAATTATTTTTTTTTTAAATCATAAAAAAATCTGTCATATGCAAAATGTCAAGAATTTGGTGTTTCTTTCAAGTCAGCTAGACGTGTTCGTAATCACCTCTCACTTCAACTCGATAACAACAATACTAAACACTCATTTTCTTCAAAAAGTTTGATTTTTGCATTTTCGAACTTAAAAATACGGAACTGATAGAAAACTCTTCCAAAACACTGCTTAACTGTAGTCCATTAAACTGCTCATACTTGGATAAAAGTTGATTTCAATATCAATAGAGCATAGTCAGAAAAGTGAAGATGAAAAGTGGCCACTTAAAACTTCGGTTCAGTGAAGTTGAGCAGCGCTAACCTTAACCTTAGTTCAGATGAGGATCAAGACACATAAACAGGCAATGAGCCAAACAAAAAAAAGTAAATTACATGCGCAAGCTATGAGTGGGCGTATAATTATTCATGGCTACGATGTCACTACTGATAACTGTTTGAAATGTGCTGCATGTGTGAATAAGCATAGTTAGTGTTCATGTTGTTTTTGTGGTATATGTGGTTTCGACTGATTGCAAAATTCCCATGGTTCATTAAATGCATGCATTAAAGACATGATTTCCTTTTATTACAGGAATGCACTGGGTCTGTATGCCTAGCGTATGGACGAAATCCTTGCTATTGTTCACCAACTGTAGAAGGAAACTGGAAAGACGAGAAACTATGTCAAGTCTGTTGCAATGACGATAGTGGAGCTTGCATGTATGCATTTACCATTTGTAAATTAACCCTATATAGACAAATGGAATTTCCCATATAGCTACATACATGTACGAGTGCAATAAATTCAGGATTGTCCATTGTAAATATTGTGGGATTACATGATTTAACTTTTTAATCAAACTCTGAAGATCAATTTTGCCTAAGCAAACAGTGCAGATCCTGATGAAATGCCGCAAATTTGGCATTTCATCTGGGTGCTCTCACTGTTTGTCAAAGTATCTTTTTAGTGGTTTCCAGTCTTAAATGGGTTAATGAAAACTTCCACCCGATTTAATACAATGAGTCTGGGATGGTTAATTGTACATATAATGGGTCGCAGGTTAAACTATCTAAATCAATATTAATTGCAATCCCTACAAATTTTATTTATATTTAAGTTGACAGTGCAAAGCCTTATGAAATTTTACGTGCCATGGCAACTCATATGGGTCTTCGCTTTTTGTAAAGTACCCATTTAAAATTTCCAGTAAACAAAAGATTAAATGACTTTTACAATGTCACTTCGTGATTTAGAACAGTGACTATTTGTTTGGTACTATATACTACACTGTATTAGCTTTTGAACATCATATAAATTGTACATAAAATGATGGTATTTTGTTGATACAATGGAAACAGTAAGTACATTTTTCATTTGTTGTAAATCTGTTTGTGTACAAATAAGTAAACCTGGGCCCAAAAACTTTTCACAATGCTTTATTTCTTGACAAAGCTATATTACCATAGAAAAAGCCTCAGAACATAAATGTTAGTTTGAGGATCTAAAGATACATTATATCATCATCCAGTTCTTATTCATCCTATGTCACGTAAGCTAGCTCGATTAAAAAGGATGTTGCTCCTATCACTTTCTTGTATGAACCAGCTAATTTTCTCATAAAATGGAATCATAAACTACGTTAAGCTTTTAAAAATGTAATTTGATTTTGGTGCCACCTTATAACCCTCTTTAAATGCTATTGTTGCTATAACCAGCTGTGCTTGATATCTAGTATACTCAAGCACCAAATACTCATGGCAAACCAGTATAGATAAATCACCACGCCACCTATCGGCAGTTTACATTTAAATTTTGCACATAAGTAAACTGAAGGCTACAAACCACTCAAAGAAAATAAACTTCAAAAATGTTAAGTTGTGAATGTAAAATATTTTTTATCACTTTATCAATGCAAATGGCATCTGCCTTTCCACCCATGTCATATAAATTGCATATTTCTCGAAATATTTTTAGTTAATCCCGCAGTTTAGTCAGCTCAAAGTGAGTTACAAATTTAAATGAAACGACGTTCGGCTATCATGCGGCTGACTTGCGGCTGTTCTTTTTTAAATTTATTTCTTACGGGATGGTACGGGTATTTGAGATAGATGAATTATCTCACATGAGTAGACACAGGGGGAATCTGATCTGGTATGCGAGAAGAGCCTAGACATCTTATTTAGATCAGAGTATTTGCTGTTTGCATGACAAAAGTTTGGGTTCATAGTTAACCAATAAGCACACAGCACGTTTTCTGATCAGACTGGATGGATGCTAAGGCTGGTCTTAGTCTTCGTATTGCATACACACATTTTGTTGGGTTGTCATGGCATTGCTAAAGAAGTGAATATGTATTCTGTTTATAGATCATCCTATGAGCTAAATGACGTACCAAATGCCAGTGTTGTTGCTGGGACCCCTTGTAACGATCGTGGCGGCTACTGTGACGTTTACCAGAAATGTCGAGCGGTAAGATCCAAATGACAAACAGTGGTATTTTTTTTTATTACTAATCATATTGTATATGTTTATTGTGTCTTTATGCGATTTGTTTGCGTTGATGTTTTGCATCCCAGCCAACAATTTTTCAGTCACCTCCGGATGATTTTCTATCTTACAGGGTTGAACCAGTACTAAACAGAGAAAAAAAGTGTCTTTCTTTGGTCATCATTGCAGTGACCCCCGTGAGTCTGGAACATAGTAAAACCTGTCTTAAGCGGTCACTCAAAAAGGACACCTAAAATCATTTTTTCAGGACCGATTATCGCTTAATGCAGGTCAAAAGTAGTGCAGAATTCTCCATGGTGAGCATTCTGCAATACTTTTGACCTCCATTAAGCCACCTTTGTCTTGTCTATCTTTGAGTGGCTGCTTAAGACAGGGTTTACTGTAATGATTCATCAACTCTTCCACTGAGTCATGCGCTCCTCCGTTGTGTGTACTTAAAGATCAGTGAATATGATATTGAAATGACATAAGTCGGGCTACCTTAGTAATAACAGAGAGAAGCTGCAATATCATTTATAGTTAAGGCCAGATCGCACAATTTACACAATGTAAACAAGACAGCTAAGCTTCATTGATTCGCTGGATGTGAATGAATCAAATTGCTACATTTCAACTATTTATGTCATAAATGGAACTTTTCTAAACAGTTACTCACCAAAATTTTTTATATAAAACTAAAGCATCTGTTTGAGACTTAGTAAATAGGGTTTTATTTCCTTATAATGTACGGGTTTGTACCATTTAAACATCACAAATATAACCATAAGGTGGCATAACTTGTTGCGCATGCAACAACATATCCAAAAATTTGACGGAATGCCTTAGCAATGTAAACAGGTACTTAAAGCTGATCTGGCCGGATGCCTTAGAATTGTTGCCATGGTTACTGACATGTGCAGATCAGTTCCAAAAGGAATCTATTCTATAAACTACAACATAAGGTAATTATTCTGAAAAATTCATTGACGTTTTTTTAAAAATGTCAAATTGGCAAGGGCATTTAGCGTAAAAAGGGACAAAAATGAAAAATAGTTGAATCAGAAATAGGGGTATAGGTCATGAATAAGCCCTTAATTTTTGTTGGTTGGTATAAACGTTTTTGAATAGCCTGAAATTATTTAATAAATTCTATATTTTGAAACAGTATCTTTAAATAAAACATCTATCAAATGTGTCCCTTGTCGCCTAGCAACAGTAAAATATAGACTTAACAACCAGTCCATTTTTCCACAATTGCCTGGTTGCTAAGCAACTTTGTGTAACTTGTACATGATAATGACCATATTTTATATGTAACATCGAAAACAATTAAACTATAACAGATTAAAGGACAAACTACGTTCAGATACATGATAATAATAACATGCCAGACTCTGGTTCTTTAGCATGAAGTTTTTGACCAGGTAAGCTTTAGTATCACTTATTCGTTGCTAAGCAACAAACGACCTCACTTTCCAACATAGTTTAAGATTTGCTGCTGATGCCCAACAAGTTATGCCACCTTATGATTACATTTGCTGTGTTTTACTGGTACGAACTACTGTATTATAAGGAAATCCCCTCTACTTTTTGGATGACCTTCGTACAATAAGCACCACATACTTCATGCATGGCGAAGATCAATTAATACGCGTTCAAATTACATATGCCTTATAATAGCGCCACTTAACTTTTTATGCAATACGTATCTTTCAATAAAACTTCTATACAGTCCATATTTGACAACTTTAGTGAAATCTAGAAAAACACTCTTAGGTATCCTTATCCAGTATGCAAGGCCATACTTTCTCACGTTCTCGCTTATTTGGAAGGTGTGGTAGATAATAGAAGTTTACGAACCGTGCCAAGAATGTCACTCAAAAGTCATGTGATAGTGTATAACTGACCAATGCAACGGCGACTTAAGAAAAGCCATAGACCCGCAAACACAATCACACATGTTTAGAAAGATGGAAAGGTTCACATTTAACTTAGTGTGTTTAAATTTTCGCATGTTGTGTAACATTTCATGCCTTTTTGTTGTCTGTTTTTTTTTTGTTTCAAAATCAATATATTTTCAAAACATATTTCAGTGATACCATCAATTAATTGAACAGCTTGGATCCAGATTAGACCTAACATTTTGTTAGGCCTGATCTGGATCCAAACTGTTTTGCAAAAGTTGCATGTATCAGCAGACGACACTAGCAGGCAACAGTTAACCACTTTAAGCTGATTGGAATTTCCCATTAATATTTAGACCAGTCCATTTCCGTTTGAAGGGTTCTTGGTTGGTATTTTACATTTTTCTTCAAATTGTAGAAGATTCTTCTGTAAGCAAACAGTGGAGAACCTAGTCGAGGCGTGTGATCTGGTTTTGGGCTGGTTGCCGATGTCCCACAAAAAGGATGCTAGGCTTATATTGGTTTAAGTAGGTGGGATTTTTATAAAGATAAATTAGTTATAAATGTTCAATTATACTTATTCTTCTGTTCAGCTCCACCCAGAGGGGCCACTAAGTAACCTTAAGAAACTATTCTTAGATGGTTCACTTGTTAATGAAGTCAAACAGTTTCTAACACAACACTGGTATATAGGACTGGTTGCTGGTCTTGGATTCGTAATAATTATAGTAAGTTCACATGCAGTAAAACCTGTCATAAGCGGCCATTCCAAAAAAGACCAAAAATTGGTTTTAAGACCTTTTATCGCTTAATGCAGGTCAAAAGTATTGCAGAATCTACAATACTTTTGACCTTCATTAAGCTACGATTTTTCTGAAAGACCTTTGTTTTGTCTATTTTTGATGGCCGCTTAAGACAGGTTTTACTGTATATATAATTTCCTCTTGTAATACAATTATTTTGCTCAATTTTTACTGGATAAATAAGGTCAGCATCAACATAATAGCAGACATTGGATTTTTTAACATAATTGAGCCGTGACATGAGATTTCCAACAATGTGGTATGTGCGACCAGCAAAGGCTCAGATCAGCCTGCGCATATGCGCAGTCTGATTAGAGCCTTTTCTAGTCGCTTGAATGTTCTATGTGTTTTAAGCTACTGACAGAACATCATTTGGAGTTTCTAAGCTTAAAAGGAGGCATCACAGGCTGGTCTGAGCATACACTAATCAAAATGTCACATTGTTGGAAATCACATGTCACGGCTCATTTATTGTGCAATGTCGAGTGCAATTCAGCAATATTTTAAAGAGTTCCGTTGTCCATCGAAAGCCAATAATGTATTTTAACGCACGTGTGTTTATGTTACATTTATATGTATCACCGGATGCAATGGTGTTCTGGTAAACATTTCAACATTGGTAGAATTGGCGAAAACCTAAGCGAAAATTCACAGATCAGTTGTGCTCCAGGCATTCATAACTAGATATAATATAACATAATGATCAATTGCACTTTTTCACCTGTCATCGTTGGGTACCTTAAACTTTTTCTTTCAAACATTAGCCATATTATAAGTATGCCGTTAACACATTTAAGCCTATTGCCTTTTTATGGGACATCCGCAAACAGTTCAGAACCAGCTCTGACACAGCGTTCAGTCTGTTCATTATTTGCTTACAAACGGTTCTATTAAAATTTGAGTAAAATGGAGAGAAAAAAACACCAAGCAGCCCTTAAAAAGGAAATGGACTGGCTCACTTGATAAGGTTGGGAAATCCTATTATGCATAAATGGGTTAAGAGATCGAGGCCTTTCAAGAAATTGCACTTTAAAAACAATGAAAGCCTTCCCTTTAAAAGGAAAAAAAATATTTTATTTGATATACGTAGTCATATTATATATTAAACCTCTGTCCTGTCAGCCAATAGTGACAGCGACGTCATGTTTTGTTTACAATTGTTAAGTAAAACATTAACTTGTACACACCACTTGAGCTAACGAGAATTGATATATCACTTGTGTATTAATCCTATCCTGCGGATAGGATTAATACACAAGTGATCTATCGACTCTAACTCCCTGATAGCTTTGTAAACAAAACATGACGTCACTGTCACTCTTGGTTGGCAGGACAGTACTATGGCTATTTGTAACAGTAATGACACAGTAGTAACCGTTACAGTAATTGCACTGAGAATATGCTACAAAATGCAGCATTTTAAAATAATCTTCATGTTTGTTACTGTAAATACATTCTGAGACAGAAAAACTAAGTAAGGTAGTAGGCAAAGATCAGCAATCAAAACAATCAAATACCACACCAGTGACCAGGACACCATATGGAAAAGTGCCAAAACATAAGATAGTATCACATACAAAAGCCAAGAGGTTAGCCTTTACCAGCTGGTGACCACAAGGCTGCAATGAACAGACAAGAAAGCATAACAGCCATGAAACACAATTAACAAGAATGATCCACAATAAAACACCTCCCTGGTATGGTCAGTAAAAATATACTGTAGGGCTTAAGCATGTTTGACGGGCGCCAACCTCACCCTTATTTCTGATGTGGATCAAGACAAAAAGATGATCGAATGCGAGATCCCTACCTTATCGATGCATCATCCCTTAGTAAATACAAATCAATATATAATTAGAAGATGAAAAAAGATAACAACTTAACAGTATAATACCACTAAGAAATCCAACAGTTAAATCCCGGCCCGCATGACCACAGACACGACATCAGGCCAAAACCCTCTGTTTAAGTTGGAACTGTCATAAAATATGGGTCTCATATTTTATCTTCTATAAATTTTTATAGGCAGCATATGCGGATCCAGAGGGGGGAAGGGGGTCCGGACCACCCCCCCCCTGAAAAATCACAAAAAGGGTTTCCTAGCGATATTGATCAGGATCCCCTAAAAATCACAAAGCTACCAAGCCAGCATGTAATGGTGGGCCATTATTGGCACGCCAGGGAAACTGTATTTTAATGGCGTTTCGCTGGCCGGTCTATGATGGTCCACTTTCAGTGGCATTTCGGTCCTCCCTCCATCCCCTCAAAAGAAACACATAAAAAAGACATATGGACCCCCTCTGACAAAATTTTCTGGATCTCCGCTTGGGCAGATCACGCAAGGTACATGGAGTCCGGACCTACACTGAAAATCACAAGTGGCTATAGGTTTCCTTAAATAATCTGCTACTCTGGCACTCTCAGGGATACCATTTCTTCTCGTGGAAGGTCCGTATTGCCCTCTGTGAAATATTTTAATGACTACAAAATATGAAGAAATGGACGCTCCAACCCTTATTGTATCAATATGCATATAAAATCGATCAGAACAAATGTGTTAACAGTCTGACCATCTTCCACTCTTTAATGTATTACGCTGAAAAAGCAAATATCTATGTCCCACAAGCCACATAATGAATATACTAGAAATTATATTTCTGTTTACAGAAAGCTTCGGGTATTCACTAAATGGTTCGGAGGAATTGGCATGTTTCACCTAAGCAGGAATGCAAACTCGCTATATGATCTTTTCAGGGACTGGTAGTGAAATTCTGTAGAAAGACCCACAAGCCCCCAGATGACGACGAGGCATGGACTCCTGGGCCAGCAGGCCGCAACCAGATTCTACCTGAGAGATACTAGACCCGTAGAGATGTGTCTTGGAGAAAAAAAAGATGTAGACTGACAAACAAATAAATGTATTTTGTGATATTGTTTTATGTGATAAATTATTGATAGTCACTTTTGTGATTTTATCTAATTGATTAACATAACATGTGTGATAATTTTTTATACATAGGTCTGAATAAACAAAGTTTTGAGGGTAAAATTGTGATTTTTGATTTTTCTAATCTATTTATTGTATCTTTTGCGTCAGGTGATAAAAAGAATTGCCCCAGTGAGGCGGTTCTTTTGAGTGCCAACAACGTATTGTTTAGTTGATAAATAAGAATATATTCTAGAGGCATACTGTGATAAATACTAATGTTAGATATATATAAGTAGATGGCGTCAAAGTGTAAGCACCGCCTAAACATTTTCCAAGAAAAATAGTAACAGAGGCTTGCAAAACATGAATTTATGCTTGTAATATTTATGAAATTAGGTATACAGTAGATTTTGGTTTGATTATCATTAAGGTTAACGACCAGGTATGCGAAAAGTAATGCCCCAATTCTCTACCCAAATGTTGCATTCTCATATCTCTACGAAATGAAAATTGTTAGTGTCATATTATTGCAAAAATAGTAGTAAGTACAAAGCAATTAAGATTTTTTTTTCTGAATATTTCAGCTAAATATCCCTAATGAAGCAAACTATATTGATGTGTATAAAATGGCATGTTATATGGTGAAACATACAAAATTATAAACATGTAATTACCTATCTCTGTAATTGAATAAAAAACTTCAGTCAGACGGAACCATTTTGGCAATAGTCTGAAAAAATGTCTAGTTTATTTTCACATTATTATGAATTCAAAGGAAGCAGTTGGGTCAGCTATTACACTTTCAAGGTTATGCCCAAAAATAGGGGTTAAATATGTTTTATTTGTTTTGTTTTTGCCATAATGTGATGTCTGTGTTCTGCAGTCTTGTGGTAAACTGTTGAGAGGGACTGACCTATTGGCGTTCTTGTATGTGATTTCTTCTTGTGTTTTTATGTCTTTCCCTTTCAGTGTCCTTGGTCAGGTGTGGTACTTTCTTGTATCGACTCCTGATCTTTGTGTTCTTCCTTTCTTTGGTGTATAAAGAGCACCGTAGAACTTTGTGTCAAAAGTGTCAAATGGTATTCTGAAACGTTTGACAGACCACAGAAAGAATTGAGCAATAATTTGTACAAATATTTGTTCTTTTTTTAAGATAATCATAATGAAAACTATCTCTGCATTATTATTTGGGTTCTTAACTTTTGATGCAGTGTATAATTGACTTGATCATTGTTTTTGAATGAGCCTCTTGCCCATAATTTGAACTTTTGAACTTTTACAAACAGTAAATACACACAGAAATTGCTGCAATATGTGATATTTATTAGATACTGCACTGTTATTATTCATTTCCGATTTTCATTTACTATTTTCATGCTGGACTTTTTTAAAACTTTTGTTTTCGTCTACTGACTTTGTGATAAGATTTACTTTTTTCTTCAAGGAACATTCAGGACTAATAGTATGTCTGTCCTGTGCGAGTCTAAAATATATGGGATGACAAAAGTCAACGCTAGCAAAGAAAGTTCATCAAACAAGACATATTGAAATTGTTCTCACTTTAATGATAAATGAATAGATCATTAGATCATTACAATGGGATAAATACTAAAATTGAAATGGCTATTTGGTTTAAGATTGTCATTGTGTTTACCTTTTTTCCTGTTTACAAATGTCGCTTTTTCAAGGCATATGCGTTCGAAATTCTATAATATTTTTGCCATTAGGTGTTTATAAAATAGCATTACATTGATGTACCACTAATATAAATCTCTGGAAAAAAGCTAATCAAAACCTAACATATTTCGAACAGCAATTTTATCATTAAAGTGTTTATGTTATATAGCCTGGGCCCAGTCGTCAATATTTTTGCTAATATTCCATATGCTAATATTCTGAAAATTAGGAGATAAAACGATAACGATATTGGATATTAGATATTGTCATTTTTGACCAAGAAACGGAAAAATAAAAAATGAGGAAATGGTCAGACTGGAACCCAGCTAGGCTATATGATTATATGCTGTGAGATCTAATTAGCATTGTTATCACATGGGTATCCTTCAATTCAAGATGCAAAGCGGTTTTGAGCAAAACCTTTCACAGTCTTTTTTACGCCCAGCTTATATCAGCATCTTGGGTGGCTGGCGGGTAGCACATTCTGTCTAATAGGGCGAGCAAAGGTTCATACACTTTGAATCAGATTTATTTCAGCCCATCTCCACAGTGATATGCTCGTTCAGTAAGAGCTTTATTGATAGAAGCAATCGCCTGTATGACTTTCCCGAGGGAATTGTTCAATAGTTCAATAACCAAGAGATTGAAAGTCGGATTCTCAGGACCTAAACATGGAAGTCTTAAAACTATGCGTCAGGAATGATAACAGCTTGTGCAAAGCGCCAACTGCCACGTGCAGTTTTTGTCAGAAACACAAATAATTGAGAAGATCTACATTATTTCAAATTTTTCACAAAAAGTAGATCTTTATTTATCTTCTGATTGTCTTCATGTGTAGCTTTGATTGAAGAAAATGTCCCTTATACTTTTAGCACAAAAGCATGTTTGGTTGAATCTGATAGCCTCAGTTCATTCTCTCGGATATACACGATACAATTCATAAAACGTTTACAACGATGTTTATAGCATACAAACAAATTGAACACGATATCATTTCATTCAGATATAATACCAAAATATTTATATAATTATTTTATGCATCATCCTTGCAGCATTTTCCCCAACTTCAGCGTCCACAATGACAAGAGTTGCCCTAGTTGAAATGCACTCAAGGTGACAGCTACCGCAACACTTACTATATGTTAGATAATTTGAAAATATGTAGGCGGATTGCATTCAAATTGGGTATAAGAACAATTCTACACATGATATATACATGGCATAAATTCCTTTTCAATTTTTTGACTTATAAATTTAAAATCATAGCAAATAAAAGTATCACACCATAAGTAAAAGTCACAAAATCACATAACGGCGCCAATTTTCAAAAGCAACCCAGGCACTGCTACAGCTGCAGAATATCTGCAAGCTACATGTACAATGGGCTTCAAAGTCCCCGTAACTTAATGCCATTGTACATTTATGAGATGAGCTTAACTGACGTGTTGTGCCATACGTGTAACCTTCAAGAGCTGGAGCAGTCACCGGTTCAGGAATGGAGAAACATCCCACAGGTATTCATACTGAACTACCTTTGTCAATGAGATATAGGTGTCAGCAAGAAAGTTGAACTAGAGGTAGTTAAACCAGGTATTAGTTGGACAAAGTAGTTTCCTGTTGCTAGACCATGCATTCTAAGGTAACATAGGATAAAAAGTCGCCATTATGGGATTTTCTTTTTTCTTTTGCTGTGATATTCGGCATTACGTGATTGTGTGACTTTTACTTATGGTGTGATATTTTTAACTAGTTATGGCTTTAAATGTATTATTCAATAGATTGAAAATAAGTTTCTACCAGGTATATTTCATGTGTTGAATTATTCTTATGCCCAATTGTAATGCAATCCGTCCACACATCCTCAAATTTTCTAACATATAGTAAGTGTTGCGTTAGCTTAGGCCTTCAGTGTAGTGGTTGACTTCAATTTTCACGATTATCCTTACTATCAAACTCTTAGTCTCAGGTTTACAGCATATGTATAGTGTGACCAGGTAACGGACGTTGGGCGTGTCAGAAAGAACACTGCCATTCACTGTCAATTTAGACTGGTCTACAGTAAATTGGGTAAAACAGCACAGGTACCCTTTAATCGTGCAAAACAACTGGACCGCAGACGACAAAGTACGGCTAGTATGCCTGGTAAACGTTCGCAAGCAAATCTAAACAGAAAATCTAAGTCTTAATTGTTTACAGACACATTGGTATATACTATTGCTCACTGGCCAGTGCCTCCTAAACTCGATTTTTATGTTTTTTACATTGATTTTCGGCGATAACTTTTTTATTAATAATTTTAGCAAACTGTGTTGGCGATGAAAGTTGTTGAAAAAAATAGCTCCAATTTCTCCAAGAGGTCCTAAGTTTGTGGCATAAACAGACTTTTGTGTACATAGATGAAGATTTTGCAATAAATTGAACTCAGCCAAATTTTATAAGTCTTTTATTGACAGGTAAATTTCGTAGCGATACGTCTCAATAGAATAATCACAAGGGGTATATATTAAATTATTCAACGGTTGTTTATAGCATATCCTGCCGTATGTAGAGTCTCCATGAATATGCATGTTCAGAATCTACTATGAGCATGGCCAATTAAAGGTACAGAAGCTGTGATATCGCATGACGCGCAATCATTTTCTCTTACGCTCGTGCTCCTAAACGAACAGTTTCGAGATAAACCAACAAGCTTAGTGCATGGGCGAATCAAGCGCAATTTCCAACGTAATTGAACAAGCCATCCGCCCTCTTTCTTATTGAATCAGGGCGGTGCAATGTTACTTTTTGACTGACACATTTGACTTAGTTTATTTGCGCTTTGTTTAAAATGCTCAAATAGTAAAGCTATAATCAGAGCAAGTTGCAGCATCTATGATGTCGGAACCGCTTTCAGAAGTTGACGCTAATATTTCTTTACAACTTTCATCGCGAACATAGTTTACTAAAATCAATAATTAAAAAGTTATCTTCGAAACTCAATGTGAAAAACATAAAAACTCGAGTTTAGTATGTATGTGGATTTTAGTCAAGACTGGCAAGGCAGACTGGTCCATGTTAGAACGGTTGTTGCTGCTACATGTATAAAGATAATAGAGTCAGGTTGCACAGCGTAATGACGATCTGATTGCATGTAGCCATGTCTCAAGTAACCATCTAAAACGCAAAGCTGCATACACTGGTAGGGAGGTCGAAATGTTTTATGCTAAACAGATATAAATGGCGTAAATGTAATATTGGTTTAGTGATTACACATTATTGAACTAGCCCGACAAACAGGCTGACATGAATGACGCCTTCAAAAACAGTAGTTATTAATCGGCTTTTGGGTCACTGTCTAGCCACGCCCACAACTGGCTCCTATCTCCGTAAGCTTTACATGAGATTGGGACATCGCATTCCACTTGGCGATACAGTGACGGAATAGCTGTATATTACCTGTAGAGCCAACCAGTGGTAGAATGCTCGACTTGAGATAAAGGGGTCGTTGGGATGAGTTTTTCTGGAGGCACGATGGTGTGTCCTTGTGCAAGACATGTTATGCTCTATTTAAATCTGGTTCAACCCAGGAAACATCCCGACATGACTGAAAATTTCTTGACTGGGATGTAAAGTATCACCACGAATAATCGAGGTCCACAGTTGCTTAGTGCTTATGTGCTAGACCTTTGATTAAAGGATTGTTATTTTGAGAAGGTTCAAAGGAATCACTTTGTAATGTCCTAAGCAAGACACTTTATTCTCTGCTAAGTACTGGTTCAACCTAGGAACAAAAGAGACACTCATCTATAAACTTTGCTGTAGTTGTGTGCGTCTACTGGTACACAGGTTTATCTTTAGCATGCTACTTGGAAAATATTCGCGTGAAAAATGTTGTCGATTGAAATATTCTTCCAAATTCTGTTTGTTTGGCAAGAAAATGATTTGGTGTTTAGCTCTGAATTCGAAAAAAAAAGCATTACAAAAACAACAACATAAAAATAGCCCCATTCTCTTCACACACACACAACACAAATTTAAATTCAGCATGATAAGGTTTCAATATCTGGGCCACAAGGAAAGGGTACACAGATATTTTATAAATCAATACAATCTTGTGTGATTGTAGATTTCATTGTCGAAGATTGATGTTTTGCTTGAGTTTAAGATAAACGTGCGTGTTTAAGATACATGTACGTACATTTTTCAAACAAAGTATCTGGACTGATCAGATTCATTTACAATAATTCGAAACGCTTATTTTTCACGATATGGCAACCATAAGACTACAGGTATATTATTTTGGTGTATAGAGTTTCAAAGATGGGTTAATACGCAAACAATGCAACCTGACTAACTGATTTTTAAATGTTTTTGTCCAGGGGTTGAACTTTGCTAAGAACCGCCTAACATCTCTTAACTGGACGGACTATTCAAAGCAAGATAGTACCAAAAATTAAAGGAGTCAATGAGGTGAACCAAGTCTTAGTCAGTCTGAATCGTTTTTGTATTACTATTATTTTGCTCTTCCTTATCTGTAGCTGCCTTTATCAATATTCCTTTTTCGAAGACCACGCCTACTTTAACTTTGTTTAATTTTATCGTTTGCAGATAATCTTTTTAACTGCAAACCGCTTGTATCCACATCAGGCCCGCCAAAGTGTCGGTCCTGATCTAGATCCAAACTGTTTTTGAAAAAAAAGTTATGAAGACTAAATTGATTATGAAAAATAAAATCATCTAATGAAAAAACGCATGAACAATTACTCAGCATGCAAAAAGTTAAATCCACTTACTGTAATGTAAACCTCAATTAGTTATGGAGTATTAGTTATTAGTTTAATAGAGTATAATATATACATTAATGCATATCGCTTCCCTCTCTGCTTTACACCTAAGCATTATTATATAATAGCAAACACTATATTTCCAGGGCGTTTTCCCTACAAGTTGGTTCGCAAATTGGTTAACAGTCTGTTTAAGTCAACACGTGAGACAATATTGGTTTGAGTGAACAGTGACAGACCAAATGAGTCTACGCATACTGCCAATCAGATTTGAGTCCGTCAGACTACATGAGGTTTACTATATACACAAAAAGGTACATTGAAATCATGGACAAAATTTCACTATAACGTAGCAGATGACAGATCTTGTCTTACACGTTATATGTATCTCTCAGTGGAATGTACACGTTTTCTATGGGATATATTGTTTAATTAAATTTGTCTGAATTTGCAATACCCTCAGAGAATGTTTTTACAAAATACTTCTTTCAAATTTCTAAACTTTATGAACTATTCAGAAAATAAATTTGAAATTTGACCACAATAAGTGAAATGAAATGTTCTGAAATATTACATTTACGTTAGTATTTAAGTGCATATTCTTTAAATGTGTAATCCACTGTGTGTCAGTCTTGTGTACTGTCCTGTCAGCCAATAATAACAGTGACGTCATGTTTTGTTCACAAAGTTATCAAGGACTCATAATTGATATATCCACTCGCGTTACAGTAGGAACGCAAAGAGCGTATTTTGAGTTAAAGTATTTTAAAATTGTAAAAATGCGCGACGCAAAATATTCCCTCAAAATGGCGGCCGAAAAATGGCGCCAAATATTCCCTTTTTTAAACGCTCTTTATTCTTAATTTGTAATTAATGACAGTGTATTCTCGCTATATATTTAGATTCTGCAACCTTTAATCGCCAATTTCCTTTTTTGAAAGTGTTTAATGATATATTGCTTTGCAACGAAATCAAGCTCTGAAATGCACCACCGTCAGGCGCTTAAAAACAGAAATGAAATATAAGCTCTGGCATATAATGGAACGTTTTTTGTCTCCAGAACCGATTTTGATGAAATAAATTAAAACATATTCACCTTTGCCCCGTTCATCTTTCAGCTGAGTATAAACGCGGGACAAAGCTCTAAAATGACGTAGTCACTAGTCAAAGTTGTCCCATATTTACGTCACAATATTACGAGTAAACGTGTTGAAATCGATATGTTTTATCTAAAAAAATGTGATTCTAAAGGAATAATGCCAATACATATTCTTCTGTAAAATGGCGAAGAACTGTGATGTTCAAATACCTTATCTCTGGGGCCTCAGAGGTGCATCCTAGGTATGCAGATTTCATTTTTAATTCGTTTCGTTCGTCTGAAAATCGGCTTTCCCGTTACTTTCAAATGAGAAATCTTAAATATTCCCTTCTTCCCGGGCTGCCGATTCTTCCCCTTTCGACTTTATTCTTTAGTCTTTAAATGTCATGCATGTGCAGATCCAGAGGGGGGGGGGGGGGTAGGGGGTCCGGACCCCATCCCTGGTAAATCACAAGTTCTATCAAATTCTATAGAAATTAGCATTTGGACCCCCCCTCGTAAATAGTTGGACCCCTCCCCGCATCCCCGGAAAATTTTGGACTAAAAACCCCAAAACAAACATAAAAAAATCAAGGCTGTATTCTCGCTGTTGGGCTTGGACCCCCCCCCCCCCCCTCTCTGACAAAAAAGTCTGGATCTGCGCATGCATTGACCAATCAACAGCTCACCCCCGGGCTCACCAAATGTCAGAAGGAACTATATGGTTATGTCTGTACCTTGGCTGAATTATCCACTAACCATCGAGGCCCTCACGGGGGGAGGGGGGGGGGAGGCTGAAATAAACTTGCTTGTTCCCCAAAAATCGAATTTTTTTTTTCCTGGGTTCCATGTTCCCCAACATTATCTTTGTTTGCTTGTTCCCCTCAAAAGTTGCACTTACCTCCCCTGTTCCCTTGAAATAAATGCCCCTTTACCCTGTTTCCAAAAACCCATGGAAGGCCTCACCAACTACTAACCTACACACCACCCTCAATCCTCCTCTTGCTCCTATGTCTTCTTTTTTCCTAGCTGTTCCCCAATATTCTTTATTTTTGCAGGGATAATTCTGGATGGGCCTAATCCATTTTGTGAGAAAGTTTTATTGCTTTTAGAAAATGGACTTTACTTTTGGCTTGGCCCCATATAAATTTCTATTCAAATTTCATGTGAATTTTGCTCTAATGTGGATATTAACTTAAGGATTCTTGGGCCCATCAAATTTTGCAAAGGGCCCATAAAAAATTTAAAAGGCCCATTGAAATTTTGAAATTTGCATGACTTTGAATGGGATATATGGGTCATTGGCCCATTTCAAGGGCCCATCATCCTTTTGGGCAAGGATTATCTCTGTTTTTGTTTACTAAACTTTATCTTTTTTGTGTGTAATTTTGGTATGGGTGTGCGAGCCAGTATTTTCAGACCAACCCCAATCCGAATCATATACAAAAATATCCCTTCATATACTTGATTTCACAGAAAGTTGATCCATTCATAAACTCCCCCCCCCCCCCAAAGTAAATTTTATAAAAAGCCTAATAGCAGAGCTCACATTTTATTTAGGTGTACAAAACTAAGAAATGGGAGCCAGTATACCCCTTATTTCAGAGTCAGTGGGAACTTTGCTATTAATAATGAAATTAAAATACAATTTATTGATAAAAGCATCCCATTATGACCCAGACCCAAATTAATACATCATTAATATTGAATCATACAATATTCAACCTTCAAACTAGACCTAACCCTAAATAAGAGAAAAATGTTTTTGCTTTATTTTTATTTCATTTTATTTTTTTTTTTAAAATGAGGTGCTTGGGGCTTGGAACAAAGACAACTTTAGTAAGAAAACATAACTATTTCTTGTGAAAAGGGAACCAGGTTAATGTATGCAGGTAAACATTATGTAACATATCACAAACCCCACTGGCTGGGCCTCATTAAGATCATTTTTGTAAAGTGTAGACTGAGATTGCTTTCAATCTGGATAAAAAGTTAAAGAGGTTTAAGTATGTATTCCAAGTTGCAGCATACCAACCACTATATACATGTAATAAGCAGACATGTTCTTATTATAAACCAACAATGATAAAGGATTCAAAATAAGAATTTTTAACTGTCTTACAGGAATCTTAGTCAGACTCTCAAACATTAATTGGCCTTGAACTTCAAAAACTGGATGACAGTATAATTAAACACTGGTTTCAAATTTTAGAGAGATTTCATCAGCTGTTAACTGATCTGATGATTGTTTACACAGAATAAAGTGCCTGTAAAATTTACAGTTAATCAGAATGAAGCCAGCTGGTCTGGAACACCAATTTCCCTCATTTTTGAAATAGTTACTTCATTTGTACAAAAGTATGCTTATTATGAAGAATATGGTACTTTATACCTTAAGCTACTATAGCCCCCCTCCCCACAGCATCTATCACCAATATTTATAAGAGACTTCAGGCCCCCAGATAAGAGTAAAATTTATTTTCCTATTTCTTAACCAAAACATATGCTGTGGGTACTCAAAAGAACCGTCTCGATGAGACGGTTCTTTTGAGCACACAAAACACATGTTTGAACTGATGGATAACTGGCCCTACGAGAGTATGAGATGTCAAAATAACTTGTTTACTTTCAATTACTGCAAATTGCAGAATAAGTCTTATATATCAGTATTAAGTCTGTTTTATTTATTTTTTTCAATGATTTGTTGGTTTTACACAGTGCTTATGAGAGTCAGAGACCCCCAAAATTGGTCATAGGAATCAAAAACTGATGCCAGCTAGTTATGGTCTCAAATTTGAGAAAGATCTAACCAGCTTTAACCTTTTACACCTTTGAAATATCATGTATTTGAAAATATTATGGAAAATGGAGCATTTCCTCTTTTGGAGCAAATGCTCCATTTTCCATTATATTTTCAAATGTTGTCTAAAATAGAAAATAATGTCATGATCTAAATATAGCCTATGAAGTAAAGGATTAAGATGATAAAAGAGTAAACTTCAAGTTTGTTTTTGTCCAAAAAAGGGGTGTGTAACACATATTTTGAGTTAAACCAAACTCTAGGAAGAATATGTTTGTAGATTTTTTTTCATTTAGGAGGTATTTTACAATAAAGACATGTATCTATTTAAATGAATTTAAGTATGCTTATTATGAAGGATACTTTATACCCCAAGCTTCTATAGCATTCCCTCCCCAAAGCACCTATCCCCAAGATAAGACTATTTATGTGTGATTGAATCATTTCTTAATCAAACATATATTGTGGGTACTCAAAAGAACCGTCTCAAAGAGCACCCTAAGCACAGTGTCATATGTTTATTGATATTTGGATCATATAACTTTTGTATTTGTTGGGGTCAGGTAAACACTAACATATGATTAGGGCATGGGTATTCATCCTATTTAAAGAATCAGGCAGTAACTTGGTTGTCTTGCAATGTAAATCTGTCTAGAGTATGTATAGTGATACAGATGTAATTGTTTTCTTGATATTTTTGATAAACTAAACAGGATTCTTTGGCACATTTTGAAGACCAATTTTGAGTCATGTTCCCAATTGCAAAAAAGTATGTTTTTTCCAATATTAAGGAGAATGTTCCCAATTTAAGAAACAAAAAAATGTCACTATTTTGTGACAATGTACCCCAATGAATAGTACCTGTTAAATTCATAATGTTGAAATGTTCTTATTAGCTAAGTTTTGTTTGATTTGATTATAATATATGGTGTGACTTTTTCCCCAATTTGTATAAAACTATGTGAAAAATTCCCAATTCTGGGGATTGGGTCATATTCCCTAAATAGAGAGAAAAACCCCTGGGTCACTTTTAATAATAGGGACTGTAACAACGTTGTAGCTTACACATAACCTGTTCTGAAAATGAAATCAAATATGTTTTGGTATACTATTTTCATGTTGATTTAACATCTGTGTTATTTGGGGGGGGGGGTCCATCACTGAAGCCCTCCCAGGGTTTGGGATACAGGGGGAAAAGAGCATTCATCTCAGGGTAACAGAAGAACAAAGGGCCCAATTAATTTTGAGGGGAAGAGGAACATTGGGGAACAGGGAAAATATGGGGAACAAGGGAACAGGAACCATCTTCCTTCCCTGGAAGGGCCTCATCAGTAGTTTGTAAAGTATTAATTAGTGCATAATTGGGTGTAAAATGGACTAACGCAAGTTTTATCAACACCCATAGAAACATTTGAATAGTGCAAGACAGCAAGATTATTGAAAACCAATAAGACAGCAGGAACGGCTTTCTATACCGTGTGCACTTAAAAAAGATTGCTTACGTCATTTATTTATCGATGTTGTCGTCATTAACCAGACGGTCAGGAAAGATAACGTTGTCATTGATTGAGAATATTAGTGAAATATGAATTTATCCGAGGTAAATAAGGCCTAGATATCCAATATATTAAATAGATCTATATTTTCATTTGAATTTTAATACATTTATTGTGGTCTAGATTGGTTTTGCGCGATATGAACTGGCTTTGCCAGTCGCACCCAATCCTCGTTTTTCGCCATCTTGGAAGTTTGACCGTTTGAAGACCGTATGACCTCTCGAAGATAATGGAACGAATTTTGTCTCCAGAACGAATTTCGATAAAAATTGGCACATTGGTAGTTGAAACCCTATATTTTTTCATGACATATATGCCACAGCGGGACCAAGTCGAAAAAATGAGAAATTTGATATCAAACGTGAACCATTTTTTACAGTCACATCCATCTTGCAAGTTTTCCGTTTCGCCCATCTTGTTGTTTAAGAGCGTTGTCGTAGATTAAAAATCATACGCTATGGGAAAACTTGAACAAACGACGAACACAAGTGGCCAATTTTTAACAGAATAAGATTCGGGACATTCGTGCAACAAGCGGTTAAATTTGGGGTGTCGTTCCTCGCTTCGCTGAGAAAGCCGAAAAATTCGAACGTTTTTGTTGCTATGCATGTTTGATAATATTCATACGCCTTCACTACGCGTCCCGACTGTTAGCTCAAGTGAATAATCAAGGTCCACAGTTGCTTAGTGCTGATGTGCTAGACCTGTGATTAAAGGATTGTTATTTTGAGAAGGTTCAAAGGAATCACTTTGTAATGTCCTAAGCAAGACACTTTATTCTCTGCTAGGTACTGGTTCAACCTAGGAACAAAAGAGACACTCATCTATAAACTTTGCTGTAGTTGTGTGCGTCTACTGGTACACAGGTTTATCTTTAGCATGCTACTTGGAAAATATTCGCGTGAAAAATGTTGTCGATGAAAATATTCTTCTAAATTCTGTTTGTTTGGCAAGAAAATGATTTGGTGTTTAGCTCTGAATTCGAAAAAATAGCATTACAAAAACAACAACATAAAAATAGCCCCATTCTCTTCACACACACACACAACACAAATTAAAATTCAGCATGATAAGGTTTCAATATTTTATAAATCAACACAATCTTGTGTGATTGTAGATTTCATTGTCGAAGATTGATGTTTTGCTTGTATAGTTTTAGATAAACGTGCGTGTTTAAGATACATGTACGTACATATTTCAAACAAAGTATTTGGACTGATCAGATTCATATACAATAATTGGAAACGCTTATTTTTCACTATATGGCAACCATAAGACTACAGGTATATTATTTTGGTGTATAGAGTTTCACAGATGGGTTAATACGTAAACAATGCAACCGCTTTATTGTACTTTCAAAGATAGATGAGAATCGATGTAAACAAACAATGGCAAGTTTACCTTGATTTTGGGCGTGCAGGTAGTCTCAGTTTACAGTTTTATTGAACCTACCACATATTATTGCATTTGAGCGAAGCAGTGAAAAGTCATGCTTTACCTGTTTATAAGAAAAATAGAATAGCCTCATTACTATGCATCTTTGAAACTATTATAAATGTGTAATCAACTGTGTATCAGTCTTGCGTACTGTCCTGTCAGCCAATAATAACAGTGACGTCATGTTTTGTTAACAAAATTATCAAGGACTCATAATTGATCTATCCACTCGCGTTAGCTCAAGTGGAGTGTACACGTTAATGTTTTACTTAACAATTGTAGACAAAATATCACGTCACTGTCACTCTTGGTTGGCACGACAGTGCCTCCTGTTATGTGACTATACCGAACAATAACAAAATTAAACCATAATTTCATGGCAAAGCTATGTTGATGCCAACAAGTGAATGCACGGAAATAGGCAGTGCCTATCAAATTAATAATATTAATTGGTAAAATATATCCATCGACGAGGATGGGATTCGAACCCACGCGGGGAGACCCCAATGGATTAGCAGTCCATCGCCTTAACCACTCGGCCACCTCGTCTTGGTATCATTAGTTCACAAACACATTTTGAATTCATTGTATAAATATGTATCGATGAATTAAATGTTCTGCCTGGATCATGGCAGTCTTTGATTAGATACGCAACGAACCCTTTGGCAACACTGGGTTATGGCTTTGAAGATAAATTGTCCAACCACATCCGTCTCTATATAATGAATAGCACAGCGAACGAAATTTGGTTACTGATCACGTTTTAATTATTATCAGCCACCCCTTATATTAACTGAATTGTTTCAACATAACCTAATAAACTTTTCCTATCTCACGGCATGTTACCTTTATCAGGTCATGATGACGTTGCACTTTTTAAATGACGTCGCTAATGACGCTGAATCAACACAAAAATCAAAAATTACGTCATAATCGCTAGTTTTAAGAGTTTTCAACAATGGGTTAACTGATAAATAGAATACCAGGCTCGCGTCTTTTGATATCAAGTTTACCAGGCTCGGCTTTGAGAACGCATGTTGAATCGCTCGGCAAGCCTCGCGATGTCAACAAGCGTTCTCAAAGCCTTGCCTGGTAAACTTGATATCAAAAGACACTCACCTAGTACTCTCTATACCTCGGCAAGCCTCGCGATGTCAACAAGCGTTCTCAAAGCCTTGCCTGGTAAACTTGATATCAAAAGACGCTCACCTAGTACTCTCTATACCTCGGCAAGCCTCGCGATGTCAACAAGCGTTCTCAAAACCTTGCCTGGTAAACTTGATATCAAAAGACACTAACCTAGTATTCTCTATTTATAACACGTCTCCTGAAGCACATGTGTCACACAAGCAAGGTTTGTCACCTACTACAGCTGCGATCGCGCTAAAGGCTCAATAAAGTCATAGCTGATGATTTTACGGTTATCATGTCGGCATAGTGCGGCCCCCTGTCTCTGACATATAGAGCGCGCATAAAACGCCCAGTTTTATGCACCCACTAAGGCTTTGAAGAAGGAGTTCTGGCTGTAGCCCGCCATTATCCTACGCCTGTCAGTAAAGTCATAGCTGATTAAAGATTGACGAGCAGAAGCAATAGACATTTACAAACCACGCCCAGAATACCACTCAAAAGTCACCTGGTAGTGTATAATTGACCAATGCAACGATGAAATAGCATGTGGCATATTCACGCTAGGAAACCTCTGTACTCTAAAGGTGCAGTCATCGCATGGTGGTTGCAGTCGACGAGTGTATAAAATTGTGTACCTAGCTGTTTAAAAGGGTAAAATTTTGGTCAATATTTTACTTCTGAAAATATTCATCGATAATTATTGTCACTTATAAATCCAGCTACAATGCATGTATCTGCTGAACACATTTTATTGTGGGTTGAGGGGTAGCCGCTACAGCGCCATAGTTATGGGAAAAAAGTGATTTTTTCTGAAAAGAGGACAAAAGAAATTTTCGCTCATGTTCTGGAAGGACCTCTGTAGCTTTGATAGGGTATCTGCCTATTTTTCAGATGCTTCCCAAAACTTCCCTATGCATAAGATATCACTGGTAACCTTTTGAATAGGATGCTTGATGTATTAGGAACGAATTAAGGTTATAATTACATAGGCAGATCTCTACGACAAAACAAGAGACGCTACCAAAGGGAGTAGGGGTTGCAAAAGTTGACTTCAAAAAAGAATTTAGAAATCAATTATTGTCACGTGTAAGAGTATTATGTCATCAATACTCGATTACAAATAACAGTGAAAGTATTTTAAAGTCCACAATCATGAGCATTTTAATGATTATTTTTGTTGTTGTTTTTTTTCTATCTGATTTGTTAAGACATATTTTGAAGTGCAACTGTAGTCCATATTCAACCTTGATGACATTGTATTTACCTGGTGCAATATTATGCAGCAATGTACTATACCCATTCATCCATGCGTAAAGTACACCTTGTCAATGGCCATGTGCAAAATAATCTACAAACTGAATTTAGTAAAAGGACAATTTGCATAATCTAAAGAAAAATATGCTAAAACATTGTAATATTTCATGACTTATGGGTTATGAAAATGAAACTTACTTGTACTAATTATTTCATTATACTGGAAGTAAAGATTTTCAAGAGAACACTTCAAAAATCCAAATGCTTATGTCCTGGCTCGCCCATACGTCACATTTTGGGCTGTGGGATATCATTCCCCCAGAGTTCCAACTAGCTTTTCACATATATTATGTAAAATATGAGAACACTCTTACTTGCAAAAGGACTAGTTGGAACTCGGGGGGGGGGGGGGGGGGAATGATGTTTTAAAAATATTTTTCTATTTCCTATATGTATAATACAAAAAGTGACCATTTAAGCCCCAAAATAAAGCGGTACTTTTATGTAAATATGAAATCTAATGCAAAATCATAAAAAAACAGACCAACAGCCAGCTTATATATGAAGATGGAAGCATTCGGTCGACTTTAATTTTTATCAAAATTATAGGCAGCGATACTCTGTGATTCCCATTATCACCGTCAGAGGTCCTTTATGCTTACTTTGGTTACAATGCAGGATAACAGTACTTTAATGCGAAAATTATTCAATATCTCAGGCTGGAGCAGTTTGATAGTTAGTCAAGTTTTTCATACTGTACGCATAGTTCTGTACATCAGGTGTTCTGGCTCAGTGGTCGGGTCATTGACTTATTCATATTGATTTTATTTAGACACTCGACTACTGGGTCAGAACACCTGATATACAGAACTACAGCGTACAGTATGAAAAGCTTGAATAACTTCCAAAATGCCCTGCCCTCAGATTTCAAACTTTGTGCATATTAAAGGATTAGTATTTTGCATTTTATCGAAAGTAAGCATAAATACCAGAACATAAGCAAAGCATTCATTCATCATCTTTTCAGGAAAAATCACATTTTGGCATAACTCTGGCGCTGTAACAACATACATTTGCAAAGGTCATTGGCAGACGGCACTTGTAAACAACTTGTTAAATCAGGCAAGGTGTTTTCCAAAAGGAGAATTTTACCCGTTTCCTTTCTCTGCACCCATGTATCTATATTAATTCTATCACGTTCTTATAAAAAAGGAGTGCAATGAAATATGCCAGCATGGCTATCTACGCAAAGATATTTGACCCTTTGAACATTTTCACATCAAACCTCCAGCTTTGTGACTTGAGTCAGATCTCGATATATCGAGTTTTACAGGAAAGCATATGATTGTATCTCGGTAAAATCTGATATATTGGCATTAATTACTTACTGTATGAAAAATATGCTATATAAGTAGAGTTAAAATGGTGATTTGGTTTAAGCTCTTCATATCTACTGTCATGCCAACCAAAAGTGACAACGACGTAATACTTTGTTTAGAATTGCTTTAGTAAAACACTAACGTGTACACTTTACTTGAGGTAACATGAATAGATAGATCACTTGTGTAATAATCCTAACCTAAGGATAGGATTAATACACAATTGAATTATCGATTATTTATAACTGGTAACTTTGTAAACAAAACATGAAGTCACAGTCACTCTTGGCTGGTAGGACAGTAACTCCTTTTATTTCGAACTACTGATAAATGAAAACAAATGTAGTCACATGGTCTTGTAGGTTAAAGAATGAGTTCCATTTTGGTCGTCGCAGAAAACTGGTCTTCAGAGATTTCGACCAAGCTATTCTCAAACTAGTATATTCAGCTATTAGAGGCTAGCATGTATGTGGAAATGTGGGAATGTGTTTGAAGCAAGCTTAGATAACACACTCTGCATAGAGCGAATAACAAAGACTCTCATCAAAATGTGAATATTCGCAGGCTGGTCCTGGCCTTTGTTGTTCGCTATCAACAAAGGCTTTCTCGCGGCCAGGCCCATTTATAACTGAACTACATTAAATCAGCTTGTCATCCTGCCGAGTCTAGGTATAATGTTGTTCACATGCTTCCAGTATATACAGGTGAATGTGGGTATAGACCTTTATAAAAAGGAAACACCAAAAGCGTAATCTTTGCAAACAGTGTAAAGCCAGATGCAATGCAGCAAACATCTTCAACAGCGGAATCTAGGGCAGAAATTTGGTACCAGTAAAATGCATTTAAGCCCCCAGTGGTTTTGGCTGCTGTCCGTTCTAAGGCGGTGGTTCTGTTGTTGTTGTTGATTCATTGTTGATTGTGACTCCCCTTGTGGGATTCTGTAATTGTTCTATGTTTTACTGTACGTTACTTTTTTGTAATCATCTCGATGGGGAAGAGAAAGCTGGTAGCTTTTCTTTGTTTGTCTTCCTGGTGTCTCGCGATTGCTGTGTGGCTCTTCCTCGTGATGCCAAAGGTTTGTCTGCAGTTTGTGACTGTGGTATTTCCTGATCATACTCACTATTTTGCTTAACATTAAAATCTTTAGTGACAGCAATATATCATAATTGAGCCAGTGCATGAGATTTACAACAATGTGGTATGTGCGACCAGCGAAGCCTCAGATCAGCCTGCGCATACACGCAGTCTGATCAGAGCCTTTGCTAGTTGCTTGAGTATTCTATGATTGTTAAGCTACTGACTGAACACCAGTTGGAGTTTCTGAGCTTAAAAGGAGGCTGCAGAGGCTCGTCCGCGTCTACACATGTCAAAATGCTACATTGTTGGAAATCTCATGCACTGGTTCAATTAGGGAACTTCTACCTGTGACCCTTTAAAGTTCACAATGGAAAGTCATTCGCTTATCATAACAATATGTATGGGAAAAATCACCAGAATACATAGAGGATCTTACATGAGTGCTCATGTTTTATTGATTTTATTAAACGAGTTGGGGAAAAGAGATAAAATGCGAGGCTTGCCGAGCATTTTATCTCTTTTTCGCAACGAGTTTATTAATTTCAATAATACAAGAGCACGAATGTTAGATTCTATTTATCATATGACTAATACTTTGAAATCTTATTTTGGGTGTAAAAACGTTATGATTTTGTCATTATGTACGCAACGTTGTTATGGACGTCATAACGTTTCCCGTAAATCGATAAACCACTAGTGGTTTACAGATTTTATTGCATGGCGTTATTTCACTCCCAGACGCGACGTCATATGATAAAGTTTTTTATAACAATATGTATGGGAAAAATCACCAGTATACAAACGTGTTGATGGTTCTGTTGCTGATGATTGATACTCCGATCGTGGGAGTCTTAATTGTTGTAAGTTTTGTTGTAAGTTACTTTATGTTGATTCCAGTTTTGCAGTCATCTTGATGCGTAAGAGAGAGCTGGTTGCTTTGCTTGGTGTCTCGTGATTGTTGTGTGGCTCTACTTTGCGGTGCCGTGGGTTTGTCTGTGGTTTGTAATTGTGGTATTCCCTGATCATACTCACTTACTGCTTTTTAAGGGTATTTATTATAAAAGAAACCAGCATGCATACTAGTATTTATTTTCCCACCATCCCAGTCATTGCAAACAGGGCTGTGACCATGGCAATTAACCCATACTGTAAAGGTGGTTTGCTATGGGCTTTCTCTGGAACTGCTTTAACATGATGGTGGCTGTGTCCCCGCTTGAAGTTTCTCTCTTTAACGTGATTGTGGTTGTGACCCTGTTTGAAGGTTCTCTCAGGTTTCCATTCTGACATTCCAGGGCACGTTCCATAAGATATTTCGTTCGAGCTACCATCTGGTATGCCGAGGATGCCTGGAACCACATTATTCCAAAAATCTATCCGTTCATCAACGAAATGTGATTCTATGGGAAATTCGTCCATCCCGCCGTCAAACAGTATATAGCGCTGAGAAGCAATGGTGTATTCAGGCCATCGTGTACGGGTGCGGTGTGAGTGGCCATGCGTTCCAAAGTTAGGATTTCTGAAAAGAAGAGCATAGGGCCAGTTTAGCAAATATATTAAGCGCAAAATTGCTATTATTTTCTTACCTATCGATTTAAACATGTGTTTTGGGTGCTCAAAAGAACCGTCTCATTGAGACGGTTCTTTTGAGTACCCACAACATATGTTTTGAATGAGAAATAAAGAAAATATGTTTCCAATACGCACTCTTATCTGGAGGCATGGGAGAGTCATGGGTCGTTATGTCCTCATCCCTGATTTATCATTATTAAATGTTACAGTTTAAAAATTACCTCAAAGTAGGTAAGGGTGCAAAGATCAGGAATCGATACAATCAAGTACCATAACTGACCCAGGATACCAATGGGAGAGCAACAAACTCACAGCTATACACCACAAACGAGAGCCAAGCGGTCAGCCCCTTCCCAGCAGGTGACCACAAGGCACAAACAAACAGACAGACAATCATGACCTGATAAAGGCACAAGCGTTGAGATAGACAAAGTTTGTCAGACGGTGTGCAGCAATGCAGTTAATATGCGAGGTAACAGATAATTACCATGATTACAAGCTGCCGCGTGAGGAAGAGACACACTACACTTAATGTCACTTGACATCAAATTAGGGGATAACTGTATTCAAAATTTTTATTTGGGGAGGTATATCGTCGGATATACGGTCGGAAATTTAGTTTTACGGCGACGCGCGAGCGGAGCCGTTAAACGTGATTTCCGAACGTATATCCGACGATATACCTCCCCAAATGAAAATTTTGAATATGGTTATCCCCATTCTAATGCATTTCGCAATTTCGTCTCAAATCGGAGCGTTGCAAGCCGCATAATGACGCACGTCATCTAATGAAATGTGACGTAATTAATGACGTCAAACTGTTTCCTGCAGTATATCGCAGGATATACTGTCGCAAATTTTTGACGTTATCCAATCAGAAGTAGCTTTACAAAAGCGAGTGCATTAGAATGGCAATTAAAGTTAAGAACTAACCAGCTTTTTCACCCCAAGCGAGATGAATTCAAAACTAGAAATGATAATAAGCCTTTTGCAATAATAGCTTTAACTGTGGTATGAAAGTCGCATTGTCCACTCAAAATTCTTCAAAATTCAAATTAGACATGACTATAAACATATTTATTATATAACCTATAAATAGACATCTTTTGATTGGCCCAGATGCCTATCCACTCGAGTCCATAAAACTACATATCTACTGGGCCGCTGGTTTTACCCATTCAATATTAGTTACTAAAAATAGACTTCATAGAAACTTTTTATAACAGGTGTGCTTTCAGCATGAAACTTGCATGATTTGCTGTAATTACAATTCAGTAAGTGACAGCAGCATGAAATTCACAAGATTTGGTGTTTCATCATATACATGTAATTTAGACTTTGCTGTTGAATATAGTAATTAGCAGAACTCTTAAATAAACTAATGAATTCTTCCTTCTGGATTGATGCAATAAACTTGGAATGGTCCATTGTATAATTCAAGGGGTCACAAGTTTTAATTTTTAAACAAAATTGCAATTTTTTTCCCTGAAGATCATTTTGTCGTAACAAACAGTGTAGACCCTGATGAAATGCCACATTATGCGGCATTTTATCTGGATCTTCTCTATCTGTAGTTGTAATTACAAATAAAATATGCATTCTTTCCTCTTTTAACTGAATGGAATCAATTAGTCATCATGTAAAAAAGAAATTCAAGACTGTCCAAGACAAAGCCCATAGCTAAGATTTTGTTGTTGTTGTTCTTGCTTTTTTGCTTAGAGAAATTATATCTCCGCCTTGGTCAATATTGGTACTCTCAGGTCGATATCACATCATGTCCAATACCTCAATAGTCAATAATTGTATAATGTCACTGAGATTGTTTGATCCTGTCTATCCCAGTGGCTGAAGATTACTATACTTACTAACACAATTAGATACTCAACCGTGACTTTAGTTTTGCATTACATTAGTAGCAATTAAATTGCAATGATTTTATAATCATCAATTATAATTGATAAAAAGAATCATAGATGAGTTGAATTATTTATATTTGCATGTATCGAGTGTTGTGTATGTCTATTGATGCAGGAACAAACAGTGTGCCGCATGTAATGGTGCGCGCACCTTAATGGCTATATAAGCATTCGTATTATACACACATTATGAATTTATTCATTTATCAGACGTTTAGCTGACATCAATATGGAATCTTTTAATCTATAAAAAGATCATTGATATTTAATTTTTTTTATAAATTTGCTCCCTGACATACCTATGTCAGTCTTGATCATTCATTGCAATGATTTTTCTCTCTGTTATTTAAGCCAATTATTTCCTTATCATTACCTTGCCAAAAGGAGATCAGCATGTTTGGTCATCTGTTTTTTTAACCTTGTTTGAGGGTCATAACATTTAAACCACAACTGAAATTTTTTTTCGATAATTTAGATGTGACATTGTCACTATATAAGGTAACACAATTTGTTTAAAATTGACCAGGGTTTCAAATTATATGTTTAAACAAAAAAAATGTTCTTTTTTCTGTACCAATATGCCTCTATTTTGAATCTTAGTGTTTCCATTTTCCTGGATGTTGTCATTGATGATGATGATGATGATGATGATGATGATGATGATGATGATGATGATGATTTTATCATTCATCACTATTTCATGGGCCATACATTTGATAAAATCTATAACATTTCATTGAAATTTTTAACTGGATAGCTATGGTTACAAGAGTGACTGGTCATTTGAGGCTGATCAAAAGTTATTTGAAGGAGATGTCATTCAATTCATCCATGTAGTTTTTTGTACTAATATAACCTTTTGATGTGAGCTCATAGATGGCAGGACTGTGTTTGAACTGCAATACTATGGCTTAAAATAAACTTTAATTGATTGACTATTGTGAGGAAAGTTAATACTTTTATTTCTACTGGTGTAAGTACTGCATAACGAAACAAAGTAAAGCTAAAATACTACTATCATGCCAACCAAGAGTGACAGTGACATAATAATTTGTTTAGAATTGCTAAGTAAAACACTAACGTGTACGCGTCACTTGAGCTAATGCGAATCGATAGATTACTTGTGTATTAATCCTATCCTGAGGATAGGATTAATACACAAATGATCTATCGCTTATAAGTCCCTGATAACTATGTAAACAAAACATGAAGTCACTGTCACTCTTGGCTGGCAGGACAACATACCCTGTTTTTACATAGTTGCCCCAGTATGTCATCATGTCAAGCGATAGCTGAAGATCCTCTTGCGTAAACACTGTGGCAGGGTCCGTGAAAGTAATGTCATAGATGTATTCCAGCTTGACCATTGGGAACCCAAGCGCAAATACATTCTCCTCTCCATGAGTAGAACCTTCTCGTCCGGGTTTAGAAATGATGCTTCTGTGGTGAAAGATAAACAGATAAGTATTTCCTTTAAGCTTTGTATTTGCATGTACTTGTGCCGATTTGATAACACCAGCATTAAATATCGTATCCGACAGGAAGTCTATTGTCTGTTCTCTGATTTTTACATTATTGCTGGTATCGATATCACCCAAATAGAGTTCGACAATAGCCTCTGTGAGTTCTGGGCTTGGTGAATACGAAATTCTATTTTCACTGAGAATAAGAGGGATTACAATGTTCTTGAAATTATCTAGGGTATACCCTGCAATCACGTCAGTTCCCACGGCTACGGCGTAATCCACAGGTCTCATATAAGCATTCGCTTCGTCAGAATTCAAGCCATATATGATGTTATACATTCCGTAATGGCATAAGATGTTGTGAGCTTTAGTTGAATTGTTAGCAAAAACTTCGTCCGGGTGAAGTTCTATAAACTCTCCATCCACAACCGGTGCGTAATAAAGATCTATAGTCGTTTGGGCCATCAGAGCAGCCAGTGGAAGGTTCCTCAAACACTCAATCATTTCTCCTTGGGAGCTTGCCATGCATCCTGTTGCGTTTGCGATAGCGAGGAATTTGGTGAGAGGTTTGTCTTCTAACCTAGCTAGGTTGTTAGCAGTACCACTGTGTGCTATGACGCTCCTGAATAAGCCTTTACTGCCTCTATACAGTGCGTGATGAACAGATGACATGCTTCCAGCGGAGTTTCCAGCAATAGTCACTTTCCCTGGATCTCCTCCAAAACATTCAATGTGGTCCTGTACCCACTTTAATGCTAGATGCTGGTCCCAGAGACCGTTGTTTTCTGGCAACTCACTACCATTCCCTGTACTCAAGAATCCAAGTACTGTCAACCTGTAGTTCATGGTCACAAATATGATATCTTGAGTCGCTGGTAGCATCTTGCCGAGGAAGTAGTCTTGGGTTTGAACCTCATAGAACCCTCCATGTATCCACACAAGAACTGGCAGTTTCTTACCCCGTACCGGTCTGTCAGGTTTGAAAACGTTTAGTGTTAAGCAATCCTCTACTTGATTCTCAAGACCCCCTGTTATTCCTAAAAAGGCTAGATACTGTGGGTTTTGAGGACACAGTGGCGATGCAGTCTGAGCTATGTATGGCTCAGTGAATGGTGCCTTTTTAACAGGTTTGGCAAAACGAAGTGGTCCGATTGGTGCCTCGGCAAAGGGGATTCCAAGAAATTCTCTGACGGTGTAACGTGTACCATTGAAGTGAATGTCTTTTGTGTGACCTATAATAGTTCCGATATCTGTTTCGACCTGGACATCGATAGTCATTCCTGGTAGTATCTGGCTAACCAGTAGCAGCACGTTAATCAGGAGCAGCATTGCCTATCGTTCTGAAACATAATTCGAGATAAGCAACTTTTTAACCCATTTAAGCCTAATTAAATTTCCCATATTTATCAATTGGACCAGTCCATTTTCGTTTGAAGGGAATGTTGGGTGGTAATTTTCAACTTTATTCAAATTTTGATATAATATTATGTAAGCAAATAGTGGAGAACCAGATCAGACGCAGCGTTCAGCGGCGTTTGGTCAGGTTCTCATCTATTTGCTTACAGAATGTTTTATCGAAATTTTCGAAGTTTGGCGATTTCACTAAAAAGGACGCCAGGCTTAAATGGGTTAAGCGTAAAATTATAAATATTTTCTTATTCATCAGTGAGAACATATGTTTTCGGTTCTCAAAAGAACCGTCTCAGTGAGACGGTCTTTTGAGTACCCACAACATATGTTTTGTTTGCAAAAATGAAAAAAATGCATTTTAATAATTATTATCCGCTCTTACATAAATGCATGTAGAAATATTTTTGTAAACGGACAAAGCCGGGAGGTTAATGAAAACACATTATTAAATCGCACATCAAAATAGAAGCATAGAGGCAAATAAGTAGACAATATACAATTGATGCATTCTTCTATTAAGGTCAACGTCAGGGTTTGTCAGCCCGAGAATACTGATGTTTATCACTTTCGAGGGTTGACTAATCCTGATGTTAACAAAAACAAAATGCACCAATTGTTGTGTTATGAGACACTGTCTTTCTTATCCTCGTTTTATATCTTTATAAATTAACCCAATCAAGATGTTCCTAGTGCACTTAAAAATATTATTAAACAATTGATTTTCTAGTTTCTGAAGCCCTTATGAGACGTTCAAAAGAATTGCATTTTATTAAATTATTGTTCTCATAAAATAATCAAATTCTTTATTCCAAACATTGACCTATTTAATTATACATTATAAATTATGCTATCTCTAAGGTCAGTTTTTTCCAATATTTATTTTAGCTGTCATAGAGCAGTGAAAAAAACTTAATGTTAACCTGTCCAGGCCTAACTTTAGCTTGATCTATTTTGGCTGTCTGGCAGCAGTGAAAAAAACGTAATAGTCATATTATTTTTAACCTGTCCTGGGCTAAATTTAGCTCACCAGTGGTAAATATCAAGATATGTCACAACCTGTGGAAGCTAGTTTCAACCAAGCAGAGGAGGTCTTTTATAGGAGTCATATAACAATGTCCTTTGCTTAGGTAAAATTAAGCAGATTTAAATTGCAAAATTATGGGCACGCAAACGTAAAGTTCTCGGGGCAAAGTTAGGAATTTGATAGTTGTCCCTCGGTGCAGAAAACTTATTTTGTTGCATGCGGAAAAAATGCACCGAGATGCTTGCGCATTCACTCAGTCAGATCATCACCTTTTTTATCATCTCCCTAAAATGTACGATAACTTTACCTACTTAACATAAAATTAAATATTCCGAGCTTATCTTTGTAGTTCAGTAGGCTGGGTTGCACCTTGCACGGCGGCAATCTAAAATACAAGCTTTCTGTCGAAGAGACAATTGGGCCTCACTTCGGGGGTATGCGAACAACACAGACGCCCGTGGGGGGGGGGGGGGGGGGTGAGGGTTCTCTTTTTTTTTTCTCCATGCGTAGGCTTGGGCCAAGCATCTACAGGTCACCCCAAAAAACTATCAGGGATTTCAAGCACCCCAAAAAATTATTTGAAATTTTAGCAACCCCAAAAAATATCACCTTTTCTGTACCTTGCCCTTAAGAAAAGAACCTAAATGCATAGAAATCACCCCTAAATATAGGCCAATTTTGTGGTGATCCCACAAAATATCCACAAAATCTTCATACCCCCAAAAATATGCATTTTTCTGAAACCCCAGAAAAGTATTGAAATTCAAAATTTTGAACCCCTTAAAATAACCCTAGCCTACGTATATATAAAAAATTCAGAGTAACCCCCTGGGCATAGATGCAGACCACTCTGCGCATCCGCGCAGTCTGATCAGCGCCTTTGTTATTCCTTTTTTTTTTAAATAATCTTGCTACTGGTGAAATTTTCTAGCTTGTCTCTGTAGCTAAGGAGACTGGTTTGAAACTCGCTTTATCGGAAACCCCGAAGACAGGTTATCTCGCGTCGAGGCCCAACTGGTCTCTTCGACAGAAAGCCTGCTTTTTAGATTGCCGCCGTGCAAGGTGCAACCCAGCCTGCTGAACTACCGAAATAAGCTTGGACGAGGCCCAATTAATATCAGATTCAATTCCACTAAAACAACTTAGGGCCTACATCTTTCCAGTGATATATCTCTATGTTGACATGAGCAGTTAATTTCCTAATAACAAATGTATCTGCTATTCTGTCTGAGGGGTTTTAGAATCTAGCAAGAGTGTGAGGTAGGGATAGATAAATCCGCCCCGAGGATCTCCGAATGGTAGGTATCACGAAGCTTGCCGAGTGATGACAAAGACGGATTTTTCTATCCGACCCTCACACGATTAATGATTTGTTTCTTGCTCACCATTTAATACCGCAGTTTTATTTCCATCCGACTATAATTGACTAAGTTTGCAACCTGTACGGTACACATGTAGCACAGGCTAAGTAGTGCTACCGGCTACATGAAAGTGGTGTAGCATGAGATAGCCTCTTCTGTACAAATTATTTGTATGTATTTTCTTATGGTGTCACAACACTAATATCACACTGGTAAATGTATACGTCGACTTGCTGGTATTTACGCGTATTGCCGGTACTTGATAGGCCGGAAGTGGTAGATATTGGTGTTAATACTATATGGAAAAAAACATGCCATATGCCTAAAGGACTATAGAATTAGATCATTTTTAAGTATTCGGCATGCACATGGCGATTTATGTAAGCATTTAGGAATAGATTCGAGTACCGATCTGGATGATCGGTACTCGAATCTATTCCTTAATGCTTACATAAATCGCCAGGCACATACTGAATACTTAAAAAAGATCTAATTCTATAGTCCTTTAGGCATATGGCATGTTTTTTTTCCATATAGTATTAACACCATTATCTACCACTTCCGGTCTATCAAGTACCGGCAATACCCGTACATGTGTAAATACCACCAAATCGACGTATACATGTACATTTACCAGTGTGAATATGACCACTCCAGCTCATCGCCATCTCCGCAAGTGGCGATGAGGTGGGTGTGGCATTTAATAGTGCATCACTTTCGACTAAAACAGCTTTCAAATGGCTTCTGTACTTTCAGCCAGCAGACGACAACCCACTTTAGTTTTGTGCCGAAAGATGGCAAGCTTTTTTGAAAAGCTTATACTTGTATTCAAAGAGATTTGTCAGAAGGTCCTGAATATACGGAGATCAGGAGGTGCGCGATAACACGCTGACATGGCTTGAGTCAGAACACCTGGCCCGAGGTTATAAAACGTTTAACATGCTAAACTCAACTGGGCATGAAATTTATCATGCACATAAAAGTTAAAATCCCGACAATTTATATGCATGATAAATACAACATCTGAAAGCCTAAACGCAAAAACAACTTCTTTAGTTGTTGGTATTTAATTAAGTTTTTATGAGCAGTTGAAATTTCGTGCTCAGTTGAGTTGAGCCTGAATTTTTTTATAGCGCCATGACCTGGACAGAATGGCATTTTTCTATCCGATGTGTAAGAAATTTGTTACGTTATATACACATGTAGTTTTGATACGCATAAACCGCGAAACAATCTATGTACATGTACGGCATAACGATTCTACATACATTTTATTTGAAGCTACATGTAAACTCCAGTGATACGGTTGCTTATTTTATTCCATTACTGTTGAATGATAAAACACAGTAAAACTGTTCATGATACGTTAATTGCCATAAAACATTCATGTACATGTAAAAACCCAAAACGGAAGACATTAGTTAAAACTAAAACTTAACTACTCCGAAAAGGCCAGGTAACGTGTTATCTACGTTCAATGTATATTTTTATCAATGTTGCATGTGCCCACAGCGAAGACTCAGACCAGCCTGGGTAACTGCCAAGTCTACTCTGGGTTTTCGCTGTTTATCTGACGACAACGTTTGTCCTTTGAGACCCTTCAATGTAGACAAGATGGTGTGTCGTACCTCAGATATACCCGACAAAAAAGAAACGCACACCCTACTCATCATCTTTTTATGAAATTCGTAAATGTAAAAAAAATGGTTTACATAATTTTGTAAACATTTTATCGGAAGTTTCATTCTAGATTGTTTTGGAACGATTTATATTAACCTCAATAAATCCGTCTTCAAATAAGATGGGGGTCATTTGAAAAAATATCACAAAAGCATACCGCAATACCGGTCTCGTTTAGCATAAAACGAAAGGTTGAGAAAAATATCATTGGACCAATAACTACATGTATTAAAATAATCGTGCTTTGATTTTTTTTTATCTCAAATTGAATCATACATGCGCTTATACGCCAAGTTGTGGACTATCCAAAGATAGAGATTATGGAGAGAAACCTTATGAGACTAAAACAACTGTAATCACTTCTAATAGTCAAAATGGGTGTCCAAATGCAATAATACGTATCTAGAACGTCTGAAAAAGCATACATAACTAGATCTGTTGTTCAGAGACTGAAAATAAACTCGCAGTAAAGTAGCACAATATATTTTAATGGTTAAAGCAACAATTACCACTGTAAGGAAACTTCTGTTTGTATACAGTGGATAACCTGATCAGACGCCAAGTTTTGTGGCGTCTGATCTGGTTTTGCGCTGTTTGCCGATGTACCACAAAAAGATGCTAGGCTCATATGGATTAATAGTATGCATGCATGTCTTTCATTAATGTTTCTTTCTGTGTGAAAACAACTCCTATAAGATTTTATTTTATATTTTCAACTATAGGCCACTGGCTGGATATGGTTTACCTCCCCCCCAGGGGGAATTTTGTAGACCATATTTTTCTTGAAGCCCAATGTCTTGCAAGGATTTTGCAACATGTTAGCCCTCTGACAATGGCAGCGTTAAGCTGTAACAGCCTGTGACATACGTTACCCTACAAAATATTTGATAATTAAAATTCTTTTTAAGACTTCAGAAAAGTGCAAAAGATAAGGTAAGATTTCCAAATTGGTTATATTTTCTAACTAAGCTATTACTGGGCCACAGATAATGGCATTTGAAAACAAATATAGTCACCTCCGATGTAGTGTATGTTACATTTTTTTTATTTAACCCCCTTTTAAATGATAAATGCATCTTATATAGTTTGTCTTAAATCTTATTGAAACCAGTTTATGTCAATTTATTTGGTATAACATTAAAGATTTTTTATGTACCTTTTCAAAACTGCAAGCATTATGTTTCTATCTTATATACTTTTTGACTTATTAGATGATGAACATGGTACCGACCATATCACAGAAAATTGTAAAATGTATTTCTCCAGGCCTCACTATGGCTAAAGACCCCACTTCCTCCCAGGGGGAATTTTGGACACTATGATTTCCAGATACTACCTTATATAAGCCACAAAATGAACTATGTTAGCCCTCTAAGAGTTGCAGCGTTAGCGGGTAACATCATGTTACGTACGTTACCTGCAAAATAACATTAAATTTTCCTGATAATGTCTCCAACATGACATATTCACACTTTTTTAAAGTCTGGCACAGGTTAAAGAACTTCTAATAACACAGTTACATAATTTTATATTTTTTTATAAATGTCTTGAGTTTTTGCCATTGTATATGTTACTTAGTGTTTCATATGTTGTTTCCAAGTATCAGTATGGCAGTTATTGACTATACATGTATAACATCTGTCAGTGAATATAGTAAATCTATAAGGCTGCTATTCAAATGAATTAAAGTTCCTTATTATGGTGTCCTACACTATTTTACAGCCCAGGTTACCTACGTTACTCTCTGAATACCATTAAACATTCAAGATATGGTCTCCAATACGACCTGCTTGTACTTTTTGCATACTGGCACCGGTCCATGTACTTCTTTTTACTCAGGCTCATTTGCTGAGGAAGTAACTCAAAACATAAACTACCCTCTTTTCTTTTATAGAGACATCAAATATAGTTGACATAATACTTATGGAAAGTTTGTAACATTTAGTGCAATGTGCGAGTAACAACTTAAAAGATCAAAGAAAACCCATCAGGTAGAAGGTCTAGAGCAAATCTTCATATATTATAAAGAATTTTCCTATACAACTTGTTACTCCTCTATTAGATTTATCTTGCAAGGATTTTGCAATATGCTAGCACTCTGGTCATGGCACCATTACACTGTAACAGCCAATTATATATATTACCCATCAACATCTTTGATAATTTTAGTAAATGGCATGACTTCTGAAAAGTGCAAACCATAAGGTAAGATTTCCAAATTGGCTATATCATCCAAGTAAGCTGTTTTTGCATCACAGATATGGACCGTTGAAAATAAATATGCACCCTAAGTGTTACGTATGTTACTTTTTTTCATTATTCCTATATAAATGATTTATGAAACAAATATAGTTTGATTTATTTTTTTAAAGTGAATGTGCTTACTAACTCATTTTGTATTAAAGAATGTTTAAGTACCTTTTGGAAACTGCAAATATATTTTTCTATCTTTTATATGGTTTGAGTTGTTGAGTTTTGAACATGGTAACCCCATATCACACAAAATGTGAACTATAATTCTGTGGCTCTTTTGTTAGGGTACAATCAAGTTTTCTTTCATCCAGAGGTACTCGATTTCCTTCCCATTTATTTTCCACACATTTTGTCCATATCTGGAAAGCCTCACTTGTTTTCATGGGAAAGACTTGATAGTTCAATCTTTTTATGTACATCTAAAGGAAAGAAAAGCAGGGTGGAGGTAAGCTCATGTTCATGCCATTTGAAATAGTCAGTATATGTGTATGGCTTTGGTACTTTTTTCAGAAACATGTTGTACTGCAGCTTATTCACAATTACATAAATAGCACATGTTAGGGTTTCATATCGTTGATGAGTGCCTAGAGCAATTCTTTATTTGTTTTCCTACCCATCTTAGAATGTTGATGAACTAGTGGGGGACGGGTTCTCTATCAGTTTGATAGGAATAACCTTTCCGTGGTACTAGCACATTGGCACATTGGTAGTGTCACAATCTGTTAAACAATGTATTACTGTAGATCTCTTCCCCACTATTCTGGCCAATGCTGTTGACATTCAGAAGCTGCACCTTTTGTTGCATACACCATTGTTGAACAAAACACCCAGGTTATCCTCTGTGAGAATGTTTGTAAGACTTTATAGACAGCTACTTATACATTGTATATATGTATCAGTGACAAAGCCAACATGCCCTGCCTTTAGTGCCTGGTTGAATACTGGTGCCATCAGATCCATGAAGGTGACAGGAAAAGTTATTATAATGCTCTGTAGTTACGGATTTGACATCAACGTTATGTGCAGCACTACATGGCCAATCTAATGTAGGTTCAATGTGTGATTGCAAGTCATGCTGAAGTTTGGACTTGTCAGTTTTGGTGGAAATTCTATCAGGAGTTGTCAGTGACCATGGTACAGGTCCCAGAAGGAGCGGCAGTGTCAAACCAAGGTCAACATTATGTCCAATAGAAAGAAGGGCATGCTTACCAAAGACACTCCTTTAAGCTCTCATCTGGCTGTTTACGTTTTGTAAATTGGGCAATTTCTTCTTGCTTGACCTCGCAAGGATCAAACCTTTATTAGCTTGTAGCATTTTATGGGGGATGGGAAAGATAGATTTTTTGAAGTAAAAGTGAGTCAATGAAGTCTGCAACAGCCTTCCTGCCAATGTCATCAGCCTCAATAAGATCCTTAGCTATGCCAGGCTTAGCAGGTACACCGAAAGACAAAAAGTACAGTTCAATGTCTTCCAAACTAGATCTAAAAGGATTGGTGTAGCCTCAAACTGCCTCTTGTGCTCATTCTACTTTGCATCTGAACAGATTGAATATTTTATTTCAGTGCATTGAAGAGTTGTTTCAATATATTGAGCTCTGATGTGATGAGTAATGCACCATTCCATCTGTAGTACGAAGCCTAGTTCTAGTTGCTGAATAATACCTCTTTATTGTTTGCCTGATAGTTATGTCAAAACATTTCTCAAGCAAAGAACCAATGGTTGTGACACACTAAACCCATTTTGTTCGAGAAGTTCTTTGCATCTGCGATGTGTATCAAATTTATGAGTGTAATCAGTTACACAGGTACATATTGTGCGTGGTTGTTATGATCGTTTGCAATGCACATTGGGAACAAGGCATACAGATAGAGATGACATGCAATTCAAAGTTGTTTTCTTTGTAGCCCTAATCAGTGTCAACACCATCTGAATCATACTCATATACCTTGCCCAGAACTGAGCTGTTTCACAGTGACTGTCTTTCAGAACTTCCGATTTGAATTCATGGTATCTATGCTGTTAATGTGAGCAAACAGCGAAGGTTGATAGATCACATTATATTATTAGTTTAAGTGACCATAAATTAATAAGGAACTTCAATTTATTTCAGCCTTATAAATTTTCTAATTTCTCTGACAGACTTTATACATGTATAGTCAACAACTTCTATACAGATACTTAGAATACTTTATGTATCATTTGGTAACACACATAACAGTTAAAGCTCAAGGCATTTATTAAATGAATACTTAAAATAGGTCAACCTTGTTAAAAGAAGTACATAAACCTGGGCAAGCAAGCAAATAAGTATAAACAGGGTTTGTTAGAGACATTAACTTAAATGTTTAATGCTATTTTGAAGGTAACATACATAACATGGACCTGAAAAACAGTGTAAGCGACCATGATAAAGAACTTTAAATCATTTAAGTAGCAGCCTTATAGATTTACTATATTCTGTGACAGATTTAATACACCTTTAGTCAATAAATACCATACAGATACTCGGAAATAATGCAGGAAACACCAAGTAACGTATACAACGGTAATTACTCAAGACATCTATAAAATTAATACTAAAAATATGTAACTGTGTTATAAGAAGTTCATAAACCTGTGTCAGCATGCAAATATGTACGAACATGTCATGTTTGAGACATTATCAGGGACGTCTAATGCTATTTTTGGGGGGGTAACGTATATAACGTGCTGTTACACGTTAACGCTGCCACTCTCAGAGAGCTAACATCTTTTATTTTGTGTGTTATATAATGTAGTTTCAGAAAATCATAGTGTACAAAATTCCCCCTGGGGGGGGGGAGGGGTGTCTATAGCCAGCTCAAGGCCTACTAGTTGTGGGCACGTCCAGTAGAATTCGGGTGAGACGCTTGTGGCAAAATTGATTCTATAAAATTGCATCTTCAGCCATTCTATGGGACTTCTGGTCTGAATATCCCGGCTCAAATTTCATAGTTTGGTCAGGTGTAGTACTTGATTGTATCGATATCTGATCTTTGCACCCTTACTTACTTTGCGAAAGTCACCAGGTTTGGTTCCTTCAAGGATGCACATGCTCGTCTGAACCTATGTTGGTCGCATATGCAATATGCGTAATTTATTGTCTAATATTTACATTTTCAAAGCAACCCTTTAATGAACCTTTAGAATTTTGCAAACGTTCATAGCCTCATGAGCGACACAAAACTTGATTGACAGTTGCCTAGCTCACTTGTCCGTGCAATTTGCTTCGAACTGAGTTTGCTCCATTGCTTCTTGTTTGCTCCATTGGCTGTCCGTGTTCACTCTGGCTGTTCCGCTTTTTTTCCGTTTTGCACCCCAGCTAAACCGTTAATACGATTAGATACTAACTACAATTTTTTTTATCTCTTCTAAATTATAAATAATTTCCATATATTAGTTATTTACTATAAAATGTTAATATAAGCAATAAATTCAATGTTTGGAAGGTTCATGGAATCATGAATACTTCGGGTCTCTTTCAAAGTTAACGTGAAGTCCTTCGGCCCCTTACTTTACAAGAGACCCGAAGTATTCACGATTCAATGGACCTTCCAAAAAATCGAATTTATTTCTTAAATATATATGCGTTTCTATAGGGATAATGCACGGGTTCATGCGTGTGTATGTTTGCCCGTACAGAACTCCCAATATCTTGCTTAATGCACCAGCATGCATTTGCACTTAGTAAATTATTACTAGCGCGTAGACTGAACACCATTTGTGGCTTGTTGTAATCATGTGATCTATCAGTTCCCAACGACATCAAATGGACCGACTGTATCCGTAACATTCACCAAAATTGTACCTTCGATTTCTACTTGATTTGTATTGCAAAGTTACACCATTATTTGGTCACCTAGAGAGAAGTCCCCAAGTCAAAACGTCCCGAAATGAGGGTAAAGCTACATGTAATCATAGAAATCAGTTTAAGGTGGTACTGGACCCATGTCAAAAGATAACCGAGAGATTTTAAAAAAGTAAGAGTTATCTTTATCTATTGTCTTAAAACGTACAAGTATTGGCGTTCACAAAAAAAATATCATTTATCAACACATCTGTATGACCAAATATATTTTGACCGTCTGGTCCAGTTTCACCCCTCAATGCGTTCGGAGTTATATTCTTTGACTTTTTGCTTACTGTAAAGGCGGCGCCTCATAAATGCGCAATTAGGACTGGTCAACCTTATGCATAGGTAAAAGCTGAAAATGAGGCGTGGTTTTATTCAATAGTAACTGTATCATCTTGCGCCATTATCTCAGTATAGACGCAAAACACATTATTTAGTCCTTAAAACGCCAGCAAAATAACTGCATCTGAAAATGTCTATTTAACATAAGCATAGAGGCAAACATTGTGGACCCAGATCAGACTGCTACTACAGGAGCAGTCTGATCTGGGTCCGCACTGTTTGTCTTTAAGGCTTCGCATATTTTAGTGGACGACAAAAACATACATTTTGTGATTATGCGCTTTAAGGGTTAATAAATGTGAGTGCATTGTGTATACGATTAGGATTTTCATGAATGCACGCACGTTTGCGCGGCTCAAGCAACTTACTACTTCTTTACCAAATTATAAATAGAACCTGATTTCTCTTGTTTAGCAGATGAACAACGCTCAGATATGAACATTAAAGTTACCACCTTTACAGTAAGCGAAAAGTCTATTAATACCTGGTCAGGCAATTCTGATCAGAAAAGTTAATATTGATGCGTATTCAATGTATGTACTATTCGCTGATAAAGTGTCTTGCCCCATGACAAAACACTATGACTCTGGCGATTCACAAATTAGTATCCTTCGATCCCTAGTTTAACACTCTACGAACTGAGCCACTGTGCTTCTCAAGTCCATTATCTTTGTAAATACGACGTCGTAGGTCGGAGGGCTCCCTTTTTTTAGCTTGGGTGAAACCCAAGAGCAACATATTGGACACTGTGAGAGCGCTCGCGAATGCTCGGGCGTGCCTTTGCGCTATTTTTAGCTGGCCAGTAGGGATTGTTTTTGACTGAGGCTTATTTTGTATATGTATGCGAGCTGTGAATAATCTAATATGGCCGTTCATATATGCATGCTTGTCTTAGCATTAACTAATTGCATTTATGAAAAGAACTAAACTCGTGTATCATCCCTTCTTTACCCATTGCCGCACTGGTAGAAAGTTCATCTTGAGACCAAGTAGTCCCTGGTTTGAGCCCTATTGCTTGTTTGTTTGTTTACTTATTTGTTTGCTCGTTTGTGTTTATCATGGGATTGACATAACGACATGTACCACTAGTGGTTTACAATTTTTGGTAACGCTATGTAATGACGTCCATAATGGTTTCTCATATAATTATATGGCAACATCAAAGCATAGTTCCACGCAATTTCTAAACGCGATTTAAAAGTAGTTTTAGGGTCATACAATAAATAGAACCTAACAGTCGTGCTCCTGTATTATTAAATTAAGCTTGTCACGAATAAATGACAAAATTCTTTGCAAGCCTCGCATTTCATCTCTTTTTACAGTTCGTTTAATAACTTCAATATTGGGATCAAACGTGATTTAATATGCAATACCACCTGCTAGAACACCAGGGTGGAGTTGAAATCCAAACCAGAAAGGCGAGGGTTATGACTACCCCTGAGGGGTCTAGCAGATATAAGTGTATCAGAAAACCATTATTGCATAATAAAGATCAATGTAAGGTCATTTTCTCGCTTGAAAACTTGCAACAACGTTTTCGAAATAGATTATATTTCCAGATCAAAGACTTGCGTCATCCTGACGGCACCTCTATTCGCGCTACTGCTGATGATGTCAATTTTGTGACGAATGCAGAATACGTATACTGTACATAGAGTAAAGAAAAAAAAAGAAAAGAATAAAAGCAACAACAAAAATGCTATGAATCAACAGCACGTGAATTGCCATTCTCTCTCTCTCTCTCTCTCTCTCTCTCTCTCTCTCTCTCTCTCTCTCATACACTTACCCTCATTTTGACACACACACAAGCGCGCGCGCAAGAACACACTTATAAAGGTCTTAAGGGGTCCTACAACGTGCCAAATGAGGAGTAGACAAATAATAGGCTTTTCGCACACGGACCTAAATTAAACAACATCAACTCAAACAATACACTGTCTACGCACACGGACCTAAATTAAACAATGAAGCAGGTATGGCACTCCATGCCTCTTTCTATTTCAGAGGTAAAAAAAAGAAAATAGCACAAAAAAGAAAAACGAGCACGGTGACATATGCTTTTTAATTAATTATAAGTTTCTATGCAAAATTTCCTTCAAAATAATAAGTTTTTTGTTTCTGAAGTTACATTATGTGACATTTTTTATTCAAGATTTAAACGATTTTTTCTGCCTTAATGTTTTTTTACAAAATCGATTTTAGCTTAAAAAATAAGCTACGTGCCTTTTTTCGCTGTTTTGTGTTCTTTTATTAGCCAATAGCGTATTCCCAGGAAAAATATGGCATTTCTCACTTTCAATTTTTTTAAAATATGAGAAATTGATATTTTGGAAAACTCATATTTTACGATATTTAAAGTTTAATAACTTTTTAAAAAGCACGGTAAGGTCCTGTTATTTTTGTGAAAATAGATGAGTTTTGAGCTATTTTTTTAAAATATGAAAATATGGTAACTTTTTGGACATATGCCGGTGAGTCCGGTACTACCTTAATTTCGCGTAATCAACTTATTTGAAGAAATCATTTGAAATCATGCTGATGCCTTTGATTAGCTATACCTCCCCCAATCGGTCAATGCAAAACAGTAGGCAGTGATTGTGGGCAACCCGGATCGCTCCTAAACGGTCGGGATTATCTTAGATGCTTATATTGCCTGAGCAGTGTTCCATGGGCTATGAGCTCGAGCAAAAGTATCTTCCTACCAGCCTTCCTGTCTATATGTCTTTCTGTCTGTCTGTCAAACACCAGCAGTGCCCTTTGTTGAAAACAAAACTTGCTTAGGCAGAGAGACACCCTCAAGTCAAAATGCATGTCTACCTGTCGCGAACCAGTGTTTGCCCAAGAGACAATTTACATGTGAAAAAAAGTGAAACTCACTCAAAATCTCCCTAGATTGCCTTAAATATACTTCGACTTCGGCAAGAAATGCGAGTTACCAGATTTTGTCCTTCATGTATCTGAAATTGTCAGAACTTCTTCTGAGCCCACCTTAACACGAAGCACATAACAAGTGAAATAAAATGAGAGCATGCTTAGATAACAGAAACATGTAATGTATAATTTGGGCCACGACGCGAGAAAACCTGTCTTCGGTGGTTTGCGACTAACACAGGCGCAGACCAGCCTGCGCATCCGCGCAGTCTGATCAGCGCCTTTGTTATTCGCTTTTTAGTAAGTATCATATGTTAACTTGCTGCAGATTAAATTTCACTTTTCTAGGTAGTCTCTGTAGCTGAGGAGATCGGTTTGAAACTAGCTTTGTCGGAACCCCCGAAGACAGGTTTTCTCGCGATTAGGCTCATTTAGGCTCGTCAAGTGCTCCAGGGAAGAGGAAACCATAACACATATTATAAAACCTATCAGGCTTACAGCGAAGCCTACATGTAGCTAATTAAGGTTAAAGTAATAAACTTACATGTACATGTACAGTGGCGTCGAGTTATCAGTAGTTAGAAATATAAGGAGGTAGACATTTAAGTATAACCTCCAAAAGGTTTTTTCCCTATCAAGCATATGTTTTGAATGCGTAAAAAAAGTTTCAGGGAGATGTTTCTTTTATGCACACAAAACATTATGTTGGAATATTTCATAAGTACATGTGTGCCATAATCCCTGTATTCATAGTGTCAGACATATAATTCGAATTAGTGAGTATTTCGAGCAATGGGATACTTTAATAAAAACTATTTCTAATCTGGTTAGGCATGAGCGTATATCAAACAAGAAATATCTTTTAAAACATATACTGAACGAAACTTCTAAACCGCCAGTTAACAAAGCACATTTTTTCAATATAACTCGTTTATTATTAAACTGTTTGAAATGAAATGTGCTACAGTATATTTGGACACATGTATGCGTCGATTGAACATAACGCAGTTTGATTCAATAGGGATGTTCATTTGTGCGTAACGATAGAGTACTTATACCTGTTTTGCACGTGGCACACAAATGCTAAATGTTTATCGCCATGTGTATACTCGTATTTTCATCGACAACTATCGGACAACTTTATTTTATCACAAAAATGCCAACGTTTGGGTCGTATGAGTATAAAGAAGAGGGGTCGGGCTGTGGGTTCAATCAAAAATGGGTCCTCGGCGAGACTGATTCATAATTTATCATAAAGTTTGACATGTTTTGATAGAGCCGAAAGTTTACACCACAACATGTCGGTTATTTTTCATTTTTGCACTCGTATGACGAGAAAAATCGACAAAAACTGAGTTTAACGTATGTCATAAAATGTCCTGTATAGTCCACCATACATTGGTGCGGTGATGCACATATGCTGCATTGGAACGTCGGAAGTGTCGAGATTGATGTGCAGTAAACGGTTAATGGGTGACGAATGTTTCAATAATTTTGAAGACAAAAACATTTCATCATCATAAACACATTTCTGTGTTCTTTTAGGCCATATGGGCCTCCATAGGAGCACTGAATTGCACGAAAATTGCTACTTTATTACAAAATAAACACGATAGTGTTCAATAATGTCCATTTACAGCACCAGAGAGCTTCAGTAATATTGTGGACAAAAACATGTCATCTCCATAAAGCATTCTTGTGTTGTTTTATGTCATATGGGCTTCCATAGGAACATTGTGGATTTCCTAAAAATTGCTTGTTAATAAAAGCGAACTCGAAAAATGTTCAATAATGTCCATTTATAACACCAAAAAGTTGGTGTTTTTCACTTTAGGTCCATTGAATACTCGGTTTTAAGCGATGAGTTCAAATTCTAGCGTTTGTGTGAAAATAAAATGCGATGGTGCCTTTATACAGTCTATCAATTTAGCATGTTATTTTCAATTAATGAAAATGAAACTTTGACAGGTTTTGTTTAATTGATTTTTCCATATTGAGTGTAAATTTTAGCCATGTATGTATCATATATGTTAAGATATATGAGAAAATGTCGAGTGGCGGTTTGGAAGTTTCGCTCAGTATATATACGACGAAGTGAAAGAAGGCATATTTGATATGATTAACGTGAGAACTTTAAGAAAGAAATTGAAAAGAAAAAAAATGAGGGATGTTTATACTATATTATGTCTTCGGTCAACTGAGCTCAGTAAAGCGTTTGGCTTAAGAAACCTATGCTATTCCAAAGTATCTGTAATGATGCTTCTAGGGTACAGTATTGTTGGAATCTCGCGAAAATATGCCCTGCGCCCAAATTCTGCATATTTTGATAGCTAGTGTCATACATGCCTCGTGCAAACAATCTTAAACAGTAGTAGAATTTAGTTGAACGTAACATACAAATATTAGTTTAGTTGACTGATATTAGTTTAGTTGATCTTATCCTACAAATATCGGCATTAATAATTCTTCCCTACGGAAGAGGTATCGTGCGATACATTTTTTTTAATCATCAACAGAGATATTTCTTTACATTTTTCCCGTTTAAACTATCGACGTTTAAGAGTCGACGTGAAAATCATATTTAAAACTAATGAAAAAGTACAAAACATAAACATAACAAACTACTAAATATCTGCGATAGATGGGTAACCATTTCATGACATGTACTTTCTGCCATACAGAGATCAAGTCAGCTTTTCAACAACAATGAAACTATAAGACTTTGGCTAATAACTTTGGAATTAAGGAACAAAATTTATACCCAGACAAGATAATCAAATTTTTACTATTATTTCCGCAATATAACTGATTGTCAATATAAACTAATTGTCGGTACATTTAGTCTTAATGCCTGGTTAGGAATAGCTAAGTGGATTGGGTCACAATTTGAATATGTAAATGAGTTACCCAATATAATAATATCTTTGCATGTTGAACAATAGACAATTAAGTTTTTTTTGTAAAATAAACAAGTATTCACATTAGTCAAATGAGTGAAATGATTCCAAATTTTTTTATTCTCAATATTTTAGGATAATTTTGCAAGCAAAAGAAGTGAACTACCTTATGTGTAATAAAATTTAATAAGACTCATGCACACACAATGGTGATTTTGAAATTGAAATTACAAATAAACATGTACATTTATCTTAGGCTATTCTGGAAACTTAATCGCTTCCTAACGACCAAGTATGCTGGATTTACAGACGCACACTGTACAGTCAGTTGGATCTGTAAGATAGCCACCAGCACCACAGGCTACTAAACAATTGCTCTTGGCAATGCTACAAGCGTCTGTCGACTGGACTGTCATTGAGCTCACTGTCGAGGTCTGCTCAGATGGGCTCACTGGGGAGGTTCTGGCACTTGATGCTAAAATAGAAAATTAGAAAAAAGATATACTAGAATGTGGCCAATCGTTGGGGTCCATTGCAAATACTCGCACGTACATTACATACCGCATAATTCAGTGTCATTTTTAACCTTGAACTTTGTTTGTACCAGCAATCAAAACATTTGAGCTGTGACATGTGATCTACTCGGACTCAGACGAGTCTGAACTGTCTAACCAGTTGTATACTACATTTCTAGCTAATCTATGGTTTGAGTCTAGCTTTGTCCGAAAACCCCGAAGAAAGGCTTTGTTGCGTCAAGGTCTATATGATAAAAGTGTTTAACCCTTTGTATTGTCGTATTTTTTTGACCCTGAAGTTCAAAGGGCGTGGCATATGCTAATTTTATCTCCGATCTGTTATTGGTAGTTTTCGCCGAATATACGAACTAATTAGGTTATTTGAAATGGAATGTCTGATGTGAGTAGCAGCTGGATAATATCGTTCGCTGTAGTGTGGTGGTTTAGGCGCAGGACTCGTAGCAAAGAGCTTGTTCAATGTCAGTTCATTTTTTCCTGTAAGAAAGGTTTGTATGCGCCAAAAAACAAGAAAGCGTGAAAATGATGTTTGTGTATGTTTTTTTTTTTTTGCGCGCGTGCGAATTATGTAAAGTAAATGTAAACATACACATGATACATGTAACACTGCAGTTACTCGAAAAACAAGAATGTCGGACAACCAATCTTCGTTCTTAGGCGAAACAGTCTCGATTTACTAGATTTACATGTGTACATATACGCGAGTGCAAAACAAATAAAATAAGCATTTTCACGTTTTTCTTTCAGTCATGCCAGTACATAGAAACTTTTTACTAGGAAAAAAGAATAAAACTCCTTGCGTGATTCGAACTTGCCTGCTCTATATTAGGAGCTATATTAGCAGTCCTGGGCTTAGGCCACTACACCACAGCGGACGCTAAAGTCATATTACTACCGTTATGATACATTGACTTTCAGAAAAGCTAATTTATTCCCGTATATTTGGCGAAAACTATCGATTATAGGTCTGAGATAAAATTAGCATAGGTCACAACCTTTGAACTTCAGGGTCAAAAAAATACGACAATATACTAATGAATGTTTCATTCTGGTTTGATACAATAAACTCGGGATAGACCATTTTGCATACACATGTATCTAGGGATGGTAGGTTATAATTCCAAAAAATATTGTATTCTTTTGTCTGAATATTTAGTACGGTGTTCAGTAGAAAAAGTACCCCTTTAGGGCTTCCCCGTATACAAAGTTGAGCTTTGCCTGGTCTAAATTCATGAAGACAGGTATTCTAGCCACGAGGCCTAAGTGATTATCATTTAAAAGAATAACTGTGTGGTAAACCTTGGATTAATTATGGGTGTTTGAACACGTGCGATTTTGTGTGTGCGACTATGTCACGTTCTACGCCGTCGTTGAATTGGTCAGTTATACACTATCAGGTGACTATTGAGTGGCATTCTGAGCGTGGTTTGGAAGCGTCTTTAATTATATTTTACCTTTGGCCGTCTGGACTGGTCGTTTTGAGGCTGGTTCTGTCGGGTTTACAAAAACACCCACACGAGTTGTATAGTCTGTAGAAAAATGATTAGATTACAGTGCCCGGAATTACAATGCCTCCTTAGAGTTAAGGAAGACTTAAGTTAAGTATTGATTTTTCAGGATGCAAAAAATAACGTTTAAAACTAATTAAAATCAAAATAGTTTTAATTTTTCTAAAGATCACAATGATATCTTTGACCACAAATACCACATCTATCATGGCAATTTATTTAGCATTTAATATAGCATTTTGAAATATCAATGCTTTACTTAAGTCTTGCTTAACTTTAAGGAGGCATTGTAATTCCAGGCCCAGGCCTTTAGTTAAAAGTGCGTACCGAAAAATGTATTTTCTTTTTTCTCAATCAAAATATATGTCGGTGATCAAAAGAACCGTCTCAATCAAAGGGTTCTTTTGAGCACCTAAACATATGTTAAAACTGTAAATATTGTCTTATATTTACAGTTTTACGTTTTCAAAATTGTTTATCAAACATATGATAGAAGTTTGATTGTTTCTGTACTAATTATATTAGTTCCATGGAAACAATTTGTTCTTACGTTTCAGTTTTTTGTACGTATACTGTTCCCAAAATAAAATAAAATGCTCGTTTGCAGGGCAGGATTTACAAAATACTTGTGAGATTAGCAACTAGGGAAGACCCTAATCAGACTTGATCTGTACATTTTGTCTATGCGCTTGGCTTTTACCGTATTTTGATTTAGAATCAAGATTTTCACTTATGCCTTATTAGGGACACGCTACGACTTAGACCCACTTCGAATCGAACTTAATTTCCTACTATAGTTATTAAGTAATAGGTGCGCGCACACGTTTACACCCGAACGGATGCAGTTGAAACTTAAGTTGGTTGCCAAGTAAACAAAGTGAATAGCCTTGCATACCCTCTTTCAATTCTTCATTGCAGGCGAAAATGATGCTAATATACTGCACAGCCAACTCGAATTAACAATTACGAATAAGTAGGGCAGCAAATAGAGCACAGCGAGTATTTATTATCTAAAACAGATTATTTTAAGGCTACTGACAGATCTTGACCCCTTCTTGTTAGATAGGGCTAGAGAAGGGAACCATACAATCTACTAGAGCAACGGGGCTCTGACCCACCGTTGAATTCTAGTAGAACTATAGTAGCGACTATCGATGTTCGAATCGAACTATAGTTACTATAATAGGAACTATAGTTCGATTCGAAGTGTGCCTTATATTTGCTTCGGTATAATGAGGACCCTACACAGTGCTGATGCATTATTGAGTTTATAAATAAGTTGAGGAAATGAGATCAATTGCAAGGCTTGCCGATAATGTTATCAAATTTTTGCAGCGAGTATAATAAATATAACTAGAGCAGCAGTCGATGGTACACCATCGCAAATACTCGCTTTTTTACCTATAGCCTTTACCTTGGGGTCAAGGTCACACAAAATGTAGCTCAGTACCTTCTACATAACATGACCTATGCACCTGTGAAGTTTGAAGTGGCTATGTCCAATGGTTAAGGAGATATGCATTTACAAGAAAATACATTATATGACCTTGACCAAGTAGTGGTCAAGGTCACACAAAATATTGTCCAGTACCCTCCAAACCATATGACCTATGCACCTGCAAAATTTGTAGTTGCTTCGTTTAACAGTTTAGGAGAAGATGGATTTACAAGAAAGTACATTATATGACCTTGACCTTGGGGTCAAGGTCACACAAAATGTAGCCCAGTACCATCCACATCATGTGACCTATGCACCTGCAAACTTTGAAGTTGCTATGTCCAATGTTATGGGAGAAGATGCATTTACAAGAAAATACATTATTTGACCTTGACCCCAAGGTCAAGGTCACATAAAGTGTTGTCCAGTACCCTTGACATCATCAGACCTATGCACAGGCAAAATTTGAAGTTGCTACTACCAAAAGTTTATGAGGAGATGTGTTAACAAGAAAATACATTATTTGACCTTTGACCTTGACCTTGGGGTCAAGGTCACACAAACGTCACAAAGTACCCTCGAAATAATGTGACCTATGCACAGCAAAAATTTGAAGTTGCTACTTCCAAAAATTTATGAGGAGATGCGTTTACAAAAAATACATTATTTGACCTTTGACCTTGATCTTAGGGTCAAGGTCACACGAAACGTCACCCAGTACCCTCTACATCAAGTTATCTATGCATCTACAAAGTTTGAAGTTGCTACCTCCAACGGTTTAAGAGAAGATACAATTACAAGAAACTTGACGGACGGACAGACAGACAGACGTACAGACGCACGGACAGACGGACGGACGACGGACCGACTTTGGTACGAAATTACCCTATTTTTCTAACGAAAAAGCGGGTATAATAATACTGGAGCACGAATGTTAGAATATTTTTATCACATGACATTAAAAGTGCTTAAAATCAAATTTCGACGTAAAAACGTCAAAATTTTGCCATATTTTACGCAACGTTATAATGGACGTCATTACGTTACGTTACTAAATCTTTAAACCATTGTTGGACTACATGTATCTGAGTACTAAATACACAAATATTGTTTTGGTATAGTGACTCCTTATTTTTTGAAGAATACTTTTTATCACAAAATATACCTGTGATATTGATGAATCCTCTTAAGGTGTTACTTGGAAGACACATATTGATCGCGTTGCCTTATAATCTGAATATCAAGCTTATAAAAAGTATCGAAACAATAATTTATGGGCTCTCAGAGGGAAGGCATATGGTTCAGACCCCCCCCCCCCCCATCCGTCTGAAAAGATACAAGTGGCGATAGGATTCCTTAGAAGTACAGGTAGAGCATTGGACCCCTTGTTTACAATGGCTTTGCATGGGATGTTCGTACGGCCCTCTGTGTACTGAAACGTTGATAACTAAAAAATTAAAACATATTATCAGGACTCCCATGTATAGTGACCTACTGTACATTGTACGTCTATTTTGCTGTCTTGTTTAGGGTTCTTTATTTTTCATAAAACAGAGCGGTGAGATTGTTTCGGAAATGTTCTATCACAATTAACAGACCAGCTAATGAAACTTGTGCTGTTAGTGTGCATATTAAAATATACATGTACCTACCGTATTTTGGCGCACACATACAAAAATGACAACCTCCTGGTCCTTTAGTGTAGCCGCCCCTACACTGAAGATGACATGTTCTCTGGGATGGTAGGCAAGGGTGATAACTCATACTAGTTCCGCCAAATACTGTCCCAGGCTGGTTACTGAGAACTGAACCGGAAGTAGTTTGATCTGTAAAAGACAAGTAATGGGTCCCGCCAAAATTATTTAGTCTTATGAGCAAATCGTTCTTTCTATGGGACATAAGCAATCAGTGCAGTCCTTGCTCAGACGCGGTCACTGGACACTGCCGTCTGATCAGGGCCTTCAATGAATGCTTCGAGTATGTTCTATTAGAATTTGAATGAAATATTAAAAAAAACAATCCACCCCAAAACACCAAAATCGAAAATGGATTCCGACTCGTCTAATTGATGCGTATATGAGGGTTAGGATACAAAGGGTTGGTTCTGTAATTGCATATCTGTATGTGAGAGGTGATAACTCAAATTCTAATTAATCAAAAGTCTAATTAGTCAACGTACATGTATAAGTCAAAGTAAAATTGTCATATTTTGGATACATATAAAATAAGTATCGTTTTTGAGGTGCAAGTTCCCACAAACTTCCCTTGATCAGTATATGTGTTAGAATCGCCTTTGTGAGATTACCATATCTACATTTGTGTTCAAGCTCATGCGCGGATCCAGAGGGGGTAGGCGCAGGGTCCGGACCCCCACCTGGAAAATCACCAACGTATAGTGTTTTATAGCAATAGAGGTCCGGATCCCCTGAAAATTACAAGGCAACCAAACCAGCCAGCCTTCAATTTTGGACCATCATCGGCCAGCTAATAGTGGTATTTGGATCCTTCCTACCTCAAACTAAAAAAGCAAAACAAAACAAAAATGTCGAAAATGGACTCCCTCTGAAAAAAACTTTCTGGATCCGAGCTTGCAGCTGAAATGGTCTGCTCATTAAAGTTTGAATTTGCACATCCCTAAAGTAGTTGAATTGTGGATAAAGGTGAAATCAATATATAAGTGTTGACTCAACAATGATGTGAAATTGATTCAAGGTTGTGTTACCTCTATGGACTAATCGACCACAGAACGAGCAGTAATCATACCTATATAATTATCCACCACGCATGCACAGAAGTCGCAACCATTGGGTCCTTTCACGTACCCAGCGCTGCAGGTCAGGTGACACACGCTCTGTGCTGGATTACACGGCATGTATGATGTACCGTCATGCCAATGTCCGGAAGAGTGACCTGTTAAAACACACAGTTACGTAAAAACTCGATAATTCAAATTGAATTTAGAATATATTAGATCCAGTGAAAATTGAGCAAATTAGATTTTTCTTCTTTTGAAACATATGTTGTGTTTGCTTCCTGAGATGAGTTTCTCATCCAATATAATAGTCTGGTCTCTAAAATTTGCTCTAAAAAAGGAAGCTTTTGCGAAGTTTCGTGAAAATAAAACCCTCGCGAAATGGCCAACTCAGGTTACTTTATTGATGTAGGTAAATCATGCCCTATTAGCAATTTCTTAACATCACAAATTTGTCTAGATTTTTTAACGCTATATTCGGAAAAAAAATCTAGCGAAAAGTTTCGAATTACAGTTTCAACATAATGATTATAATTAAGCCGTGACATGTGATTTCCAACAATGTGACATTTTGACAAGTGTAGACACAGACGAGCCTGTGCAGTCTCCTTTTAAGCTTAAGAACTCCAAATAAGGTTCGGTCAGTAGCCTTAGAGTCATGGAATACTCAAGGGACTAGCATACGCGCAGTCTGATCCAAGCCTTCGCTGGTCGCACGTACCACATTGTTGGCAATCACATGTCGTGGCTCAACTAATCAATGCGTCAAATTTCCATTTTCATTGTTTATTATTGCTCCGTTGTGTGTGAGAGTGTGTGTGTGTTTGGTTCTTGTTTTAGTAATGCAGTATTGATCTTTCCTGAGCCCACTCATAGACTCAATATCAAAGTGATATTATTACCTCCAAAAGGATTGCTTGGAAATTGGTGATCACCGAATACAAGACGTCTGTGGTCCGCAGCACACGCAAATCCTGTAAAATAGCACACCATGTAACATCTTGTTTGAATCACATATACGCCAAAAATAAGGGAATCTTTGTAATTCATTTGGACTCTTTTCTAAATAATACCTAATCGAACCTATGAACCCTAACTCCTCAGGCCTACGGATATTCACTTATATCATTTATTGAACTGCACATGCATGATAAAGGTCCAAGAAGGCGTAACTTTTGAACATCGCATAAGCTGCTGTTTCTAAAAGTCACAAGTTAATTATCATCATATGATGTCCCCACACCCAAAGTGATGACTTGAATATATGCCAATTATTAATTTTAAATGTCATGCATGTGATTAGTATATTTTATCAAATCTTTGGAAGACAGAACAGCCTTACAGCCATTAAGATTACTTTGATCATTTTGTTGCTTCACCTTTCATAACTCCCGAACCACATGGTATATTTTGATCAAATTTCGCATATATATGCATGCCAACATTATCCATTCATTGTGCACTGGCATGCCTAGCAGCCTTTATTGGTAGACAAGGCTTTGCTGAGCATCTATCTGCCTTGTCGTGGTCAGTTACTGAAAATGCTCATTACTGTTGAACGACATGGTATATTTTGATGAAAATTTGCACAGGCCTGCTTATTTATTTTAGCATTGCCCAGCCACTGGTATACACAACGTTGACACGGCTGCTTGGATAATTTAAAGCATAGAAAAACTGCTGAAAATCACAAAATCGTATGCGCAAATCGAAATTATCAACAACAACAATATTCTAAAAACTTACTGTCGTGCCAACCAAGCGTGACATTGACGTACATGTAATACTTTGTTTACAATTGCTAAGTAAAGCACTAATGGACACACTTCATTTGGGCTAACATGAATCGCTAGATCACTTGTGTATTAATCCTATCCTCAGGATAGGATTAATACACAAATGATCTATCGATTATATGTCCATGATAACTTTGTAAACAAACATGAAGTCACTGTCCCTCCGTCCATCCGTCCAATTTTCTTTGATTAATCTACGTTCACCACGGGTCGTGCTCATTACAGTCAGTTGTCCTTAATTAGGGTAATTACTTTTTTTTTGTATATTTACATGTATATTGCGATAAGTTAACACTTTTTTTTTGTTTTATTTACCCTTTATATTATATCACACCGGATAGGCGGCAATTGAAAACGCTCTTATCAATCGACATACATGTACGCGGGTCAAAATTCGACATAAACAGTAATTTCGATTGCCGTTTGTCGCCGACTGGCGACAAATGGCAATTAAAAACACTGCTTCTAACCATTTTCGATCTACTTTCGTTGATATTATTTACGTTTTCGATTGCCGCCTGCCTGGTGTGTATATGTGCGCCGACAATATTAGATCAATCTATTTACTTTTGAGTGACCGTTTAGCCAAGTACATTTTCATCAATATACTTTGCCAAAAAAAAACGCCGCATATAAAACACACTTTGTTTATGGGGGGGGGGGTATTTCACCAATCTCTAGCAAACGATGTGTAACAGTTTGAGTGCTGATTCTTGGATTATGCGTTCCTGGGGTTGTGCTACATGTAGATATCGTTGTCAACGGACGAAATTGATTCAGCAGTTTAAACCTACGTTTTTATCGATCTTGACGTCGCGTCGTTAGGCGATAACGTCATGAATGCGCAGGGTCTGACATTGTTCTAATTTGTCAGAAACATTTTCTAAGACGTTCAATCATCCTTGTATGGCATCAAAATTGTTGGGCTATCACCGATGGCGCCACGTTAGCTTGTAACATTCTTATCGCCTTTTCGCGTTCGACATGTGTCCGTTTTGGCATCGTAAATTAGCAATGTGTAACTTTTAATTTTAAAGTTTGAAAAGGTTTTCAAGCAAGTTGGATATTAGACTAGTGATTTCAGTAGTTATTACATGTGTAGATTGAAATAAAATGAATGTATACGTGAAAAACCTGAAAATAAAAAGACAGCCAGTACACTGAATTGGGTTGACTAAGCTCAATAAAACAATCAGAATAATGTGTGGCAGGAATAGTAGCGAAACATAGATAGCAGATGAAATTGTGCAACTCTCATTTAACGCGCAATATTTTTAATCTTTATCTGTGGCGTTTCTTTTTTGGCCTTGTATATGTACTACACTCATCTCCTATTTGATCAACAAGCGTTGGGAATCATGTTATTGGTATGAATACAAAAAATGTGTGTTTCCTGATCAGCTAGCAAAAGAACAGATTGACAGATTGGCAAAAGAAGCAGCAATGGAGGCAAAAGAGCTAGGTGAAGAGACACGTGTTGTTACTGTGCAAGACATTAAGAGGCATGCAAGAGTTAGCACCCAATACAAGTGGCAGCAAAGGTGGGATATTGGGGAGTCTGGTCGAGATTTCTTCCTCTGAAAGCCCTTCCTGAAAAGTGATCCTCGCTTGGACTCTTCCAATACAAAAATGTTCAAGCAAATTCTTCAATTAAGAACTGGCTACAGCAAACTTAATGATTACAGACACAAACTTGGACAGGTGGAAACAAGGTTCTGTGAGTGTGGTGAAGTTGAAAATGTGCAGCATTTTCTTCTGGGGTGTCCATTGTATGAGGAAGCAAGATATATTCTTCTTAACAGATTGATAGAACAGCTAGATATTCAGGATCCAAGTGTCTATACTTTGCTAAGCTATGATAGTCATGTTGAGTTGCCCAACTGGAGAGATCTGATCTGTGAGGAAATAGGACAGTACATTAAGAGAACAGAGAGATTCAAAGAAACACAGGACCAGAAACTTGCATCTCAATAGTTTTTTCCCCGTTTATTTTATTTTAAACTATTTTTGATATATGTCTCAGTTAATTGACGTGAAATTACCAGAGAGAAAAATACGGAAGAGCTAAAATTTACCTTTGGAGGATAGTACCAGAGTGCAAAGTTCAGCATGTAACGGCGTAGATTGCAGATCTACTCTGTTTTTAAAACACAAAAGACCAAGGTAAATGATGCAAAGCACACAATTAGTATAATACTAACCAAAACAGCACAAGCATATTACGGCTACGATCCGATCCATATTCACGCCAAAATAATACCTTAAATTAAGGTCAAATTAAGATAAGAATATAAATGTCTTCCGTGACTATTTCAGGAAACATTATTAAGTATGTGACATAGATAGCACGAGTGAAATGGTGCCGCACGATTCGAAATAGTCTTGAAACACCGCGCCAACACATGTGATTTAAAACTCCTTTAAGGACATCTTCCCATGTTGAAATCTGTTCATTAATTTGCGTACAGTTTGTTTTTTGCATGGACGGTCATTTATGAAATAAAAAGGACATGTCACCGTGGTCATTTTTTTCATAATCTCATATGGAAGTTTTCTGCATTTAGCCAATCTCTCTAAGTCTTTAATGTTAAGCTAAAATAGTTATAATCGTCATCTAGCTTCTTTAAATTAATTTTAATAATTTCTTATGACCTCAAGCTTTTTAGAAACTGTGAAAAATTATTTGATTTCCCAAGCCGTATCAAGATACTGCATGATATATTTTGGTAATTCTCCCAAAATAGGATTTCGATTTTTAGAGTAAATTATATATTTAAAAAATCTGACTTGAAAATCTTAAGTTTTTGCTTTTATGTCATGGACTATCATTTTACCTTTTACAAAAAAGAAAGGAAATCGGGGGTCACGGTCACCGTACTATTTATCTGTCAGGAGTGCCATATCTAACCCCATCCGACAGAGGTCGTGGAGAATTCAATATAAATCGTTAAGGAGTGATTTTTGTCATTTATATATATGTCACTTGAATGAAGTAACTCAGCATTAGGTCGGCAAATGTATCAGCGATATTACTGCAGCGAAACACGGTAAAGTTGGCAGCAATTTTTCTGCAGCAAAATAAACGGTCAAGTTAGCAGCAATTTTGCATCAGCGAAAGGCGGGCAAGTTGGCAGCAATTTTACGGCAGAGAAAAACGGTCAAGTTAGCACCAATTTTGCTGCTGGCACTTAAATTGCTGTTGACACAAAACATACTGCTAGCACAAAAATCCTGCTAGCACATAATTTGCTGCTGGCACAAAAATTCTGCTAGCACATAAACTGCTGCTGGCACAAAAATTCCTGCAAGCACAAAATTGCTGCTGGCACAAAAAATCCAGCTAGCACAAAAAATGCTGCTGTCACATAAGTTCCTGCTAGCACAATTTTTTTCTGCTGGCACAAAAAAGTAAATCACACATACATGTAGTTATATATATACAGAAAATGCCAGATAGATGACAACCTTTTCAGGTGACCTTCAACTTATCAAACGACTAGAATGGTTCACAATTGAGCACTTTAGGATGTGGCTCTATCTTATTGTTCAGGTTTGTACGTTTCATCTGGGTATATTCTTTTCCCCACTTCTTTAAAGAGCATGTGCAGCTAGACAGCTTCAATTTGAGCCATGGCATGAGATTTACAACAATTTGACATTTTGACAAGTGTAGACTCGGACGAGCCTGCGCAGCCTGCTTTTAAGCTTAGAACCTCCAAAAGATGTTCGGTCAGTAGCTTAACACTCCTAGAATATTCAAGCGATGAGCAGAGGCTCTGATCAGACTGCGCGTATGCGCAGGCTGATCTGAGGCTTTGCTGGTCGCACATACTACACTGTTGGAAATCTCATGCACTGGCTCATTTTATTTTCATTTTAAGGTCTCTATGGGTGTACAGGCAGTCTGAACCATTTATTACAAACAAGACTAAACTGTGTGAAATTGCTCAGCCTGGTTTTTCTCTCTCGTAAATAATCCTGCTGTTTAAATATTTTTTTCACAGAATATTAAGATTGCTTACTGGGTAATTGTGTATGCTTGTTGACGTCTGTTTCAAGTCATTTTTTTAAAAAAAAAAAAAGTTCACGATTACCATCAGTATGTTAAACAGTTTGATCCAGATCAGGTCGGCATTTTTGTCCTGTGGGGCCAGACAGATTAAATTTTGATTGAATTTTAACATCTCCATGGGTGTACAAGCAGACTGAATCATTTATGGTCACCTGAGCAAAACATGTCTTCTCTCAAACAAGATGACTAACGTGTGTGAAGGTGCTGGGTTTTCTCTCTCGTAAATAATCCTGCTTTACAAAGAAATTTCTCACAGAATATTATAATTTAAAAAATCGTTAGTGGGGGCTTTGCCTATTGGGTAATTTGCGCGCTTTTTTGTCGTCTGCTGATTTTTTCAAAATCAACTTTTTTGAAAAAATCTTTCAGGAATACAATCTGAGAGTCAACAGCAGGTCCGACGTCTAGTCGGGCCTGATCTGGATCTAAACTGTTTGCAAAGGCTATTAGCAGACGACACTAGTAAACGGAGTGTTAAAGATAGCTTGAACTTCATTTAAATTTTAACGTCTCCAGGTGTGTACAAGCAGCTTGAACCATTCATGTTCGCCTATGTTTCAAAACAAAATGACTAAACTGCATGATGGTGCTGGGTTTTCCTTCTTGTCAATAATTAAATACACTAACTAAAGAAATTTCTCACTGAGATTATTTTAATTGAGCACTACGACAGAACAACATTAACGCTTTGCTACATTGTACTGGGTAATTTTGCATGTTTTTGTCGTCTGTTGATTTTTTTTTCAAAACCATTTTTATAAACACATTTTCGTTAATGAAACGCACAGTATGATTGATGGGTCACTTTGCAGTTAATTCAGATTCTGCTGTGCAGTCATTCTGCATTTTGCATTTTAAAATGTGATAACTAGCCCATGGGCTGGCAATAATCACGCGTTGATTAATCGTACAATGTGATTAATTAGTCACTTTGTACATAATAAGATTCTGCTGTGCAGACCATCCGCATATTTGCCTGCTTTATTGGATCAATTAAAACATTTTAACCCATAAAGCGCCAAGAAAAAAAATGCATATGAAAATGTCGTCTGCTAAAGTCGTCTGCTGCAAATAATTGTCTAGCATTACCGACGAATTAAGTAAATAAGCAAACAGCATGGAACCAGAACAGACTGCTCCTATAGAAGCAGTCTGATCTTGGTCCACACTGTTTGCCATAGAGGCTTCTTAAACATTTCAGCAGACGAGAAAAGCAGACGACTTTTGTTATGATCGGCGCATTAAGGGTTAATTCAGATTCTGCTCTGCAGTCATCCTGCATATTTGCCTGCTTTATTTGATCAACTAAACATTTTAATAAGTTTTTTTTTTCTAATCTTGAAACAGATGCTTGTGCACGTCTATTCCGTCTTGACCACGTCAGAAATGTCTGGGTCGGACCTAGACTGGCTCCAGTCCTTAAACAATTTTTCATCAATGTGCCATTTCATATACTTGTAGCCAGTCTAACTCTGATGGCTCTTTTTTAAGCTTAAAACAGAGCCATCAGAGTTAAACTGGCTACAACTATACTCCTCAAAATAATTAAAGGACCAAGATTTTAGAACGCGAGTATAATGAGCTCAAACATTTAAATTCTGTAAAACTTTGCCCAAATCTTTCTATTCTTTATGCCCATAAATTAAAAATCATTATAAATGATTCCCATGCCTAAATCTGCCATAACTGTGTCTCAAATGCACATACCCTCAAAAACACACTTTCAAAAGGCAGTGGGTGGGGTAAAGAAATTCTTCTGTGGCCATTTGAGTAGAATGAAAGTAACACCAAATTAAACTTTGTTTTAAACAGTTCAGCTTACATGCTGAAATTTTCTTCAAACAGTTTCAATGTACTGGGAAGCAAGCATTTTCATATCTGAAAATGGAGTTTTGACATTGTTTTGTGTTTTTTGAAAATAATGTGTGTACTTGGCCATCAAGAATCAGATTTTCAATCGTCATTCTATGCCTTTGAGTGCTAGAAAGATGTCCTGGCGAATCGTATAAAGATTGTCACAGACAAGCGCCAAAACCAGTTTTCTGAATCTATAGTCTGGCCATTACGCCACAGCCAAACTGGACAATTTTCTCTCATAGGAAGTGGTGGTTGGTATCGACGGGATTAAAACACCATAAAATCATGCGAAAACAGATATTTCAGCATCTAAAAGCACTTTTCATTCATTTCATGCAGTTCTGTGGTCCATGGATCACACACAAAAAATGACGTTCCAATACATTTAGGTCAAGTTTTAAAATGACGAAAAAATCCTTGTTTGTAACATTTTCTACCACTTTCTTTTTGCTGTTTCACTTAACAATAAGGTGTCAAAGATGTACGAAAAATTTAGGCTAGATCGTAAAACTGATTTCGAAATATGTTCTACACAAAATGCTTCAATGTTATACTTGACAGTATTGGTCCTTCAATTATTTTGAGGAGTATATATGAAATGACACATTGATAAAAATTGTTTTAAGGACTGGAGCCAGTCTAGGCCCGAGCCACAGAAATAAAGCAATTGTACGCTATTTTGGTACTGAGTGCATATTCTAGCAGTGAGGACTACGACAACTCTGCGTATTGCAGTTTGATAAAGGCCGCGGGCCAAAGATTAGGACTCAAGACCCACTAGATAGTTGTGCACATAATATGCGCCGCGACATGTGATTTCCAACAATCTTACATTTTGACAAGTGTAGACTCACACTAGCCTGTGCAGCCTCCTGTTAAGCCTAGAAACTCCAAATGATGTTCAGTCAGTAGCTTAACAGCCATAGAATATTCAAGCGACTAGCAAAGGCTCTGGTCAGACTGCGCGTAAGCTCAGGCTGGTCTGAGTCTTTGCTGGTCGCACAAACCAAACTGATGGAAATCTCATGTTGTGGCTCAATTATGTTTGAAGAATGACTTCATGCTCTTGCGAGACAATGTACATTGCAGTGGTCAGCACACGTGTTCTATATTAAAGGGAAAATTCACACTTTTTTAAAATGCATTTATTATAAAGGTTACAGTATGACAGGAATAATCCCTCATTAAATACTAGTGAATGCTCTTCAATTAGCCTGTAATTAATGACTTGTGCCTGTTCATGGGGGTCTGGCTATTTTCAGGTCAATGATCTCTAGACAAGAAAACTGGAAGCACTTTCATCTGCTTATAAACAACACAAGCAAAGTTATATTATCCTTGTTAAAGAGACTAGGTCTGTAACTATGAACATTTTTCGAAAAAAAAATCTTTTTAAATCATTTGTAAAAATAGAATCAAGTTATATTTTCATAATAAATATGGCCAGTACAGCTAAAAACTGCATGGAAAAGTGAATTATCTTATTAAAAGAGGTGTTTTTTCTCTTATTGGTAATTATTTACGTCCCTCCAATAATTCTAGACAGTTAATTTTTAACATAAATGCTATTGTTTTGATAGTGTTGTTTTGTTAAGATTTACGACAATGGTGAAATGTTTACCTGACTATGAGTATTTTTACTGTATTCTTGAAAAATAGAAACTTTTTTCAAAAATTAAAAGATGAAAAGTTACAGACTATGCAGCTTTAGCCCATGACCCGCCCACTTCCTTTTGTTTTCAGCCAATCAGTAGCAAGAAATGGACCATATTCAGCGTGGTATATTTTCCATAACCCACACTTTTGTGAGATTCATTCCCATAACTTGATGAGAGGAAATTGCTGTCCAAAATGTTAATTTCACCTAATTTAGTTTTATTTTGAGAACCCTAAACAAAACTGTGAGAGGAATATTGACACAAAATGATGTAAATTTCAAATGTTAGCTGTTCCACAGAAAAGAGGCGACGGCAGAAAACACTGACCAGGCTGCACATGTACGAGTACATTGAAGCCTGGTCAGAAATTACACTGCTTGCCCCAAAATGCTTTTGATAAATACAGCATGACCAAACGACACATGAATATACATGCTGATCTGAGTGTCTCCACTGTTTGAGAATCAGGGTAGAATGCAAAAACAGTAGGGACTGATCAGCTTATACATCTGTAACGTGTGAGCAATGAATGCTTCCAAGATAATTTTGGAGAAAAAAAATCTCACAAAAATGCTGCTAATAAAATCCAATTGTCCCATGTGAAAGAATCAAGGGTTAAAAAAGAAATGAGAGACTCCTAAACGAAATGCAGCAAAATGCTTCATAATGTGTACATTTCAGGATGTGAAACCAACACAGGAAACAGCTGGGTCAGGGCTAAATAGGTTATACAATGTTTTGTGTTCGTTATGAAATATACACGCGGGAGCTCCGCTCCCTCGTATATATTCCATAACCAACACAAAACATTGAATAACCTATACTTAATGTAAAAAATTATAATGTTTCAGAGTAATATTTTTAGCAGTGGGTGCATTGATAAGTATATTTTGATACCTGGCCGATATTAAATATTTATTCCAAACATTTAACCCTTAAAGCACTAATTAACGTAATAGCAGACGACATATTTTGTAACAATTTTCTTCATTTAGGGTACATAAAGATATAGATTAAAACCAAATGAAACTTATTGAAAAATAAAATACTTTTCTTTTGACAGTAACATTCTACTTTGCATTGATCTGACCGTTGATTGTAATTAAAACAGAATATCCATTATACTATATTGAAATGAAGAAATTGACTGAAGGTGCTGCTTCAATCGTTTAGCTGACCTGCATAAAGCGGTAAACTCATGTAAATGTGTGTATGTTGCTGTAAGATGGCTGCTTCCAGATGTTTGCATAAAGCGGATAAATAGTCCTGTAATTAACTTAGCCGATGGATAAATGATCTGTGAAAATTAAATCAGTACATAATGAAATATTTATTTTTGATTCAAGTAAAATGTTAAAAGTCAAAAACAAACACTTTAACGTGCTGTCTGTGGTTCTGCGTGATGCTATAGGGCTTTAGATCAGCCTAAAAGTCAATTTGTGTACGTAGGTTTTCTAATTATGGTTAGTTGGGTTTATTGTTCCAGATATTTTTCAGACAAAAAATCGCTCAGATTTACCATTAGGGTGTCCTTTTGGATGCAGTTCAGTCCTTACATTTTGTTAGGCCTGGTCTAGGACGAAACTGTTTGCACACATTATTTACAAAGCACACTTTCAGGCAAAGAGTTAATATGGTTTGCTCTGTTGAGCCATTTACTTGTAGAATGTCATAAAATCAATCAGTAAACCGTGTATATAAAGACATGTCTGGAGACATTTTAATTAAAGTTTTTACTATAACAACATTTCAAAACTTTGGTTTTACTCTATCGTTACGATGAAGGGGACATTTCTGGTCTATTTTGCAGTATTGGCGGCATGCTTACTCCTGGGTGAGTTTTTAAGAAAGTTTTTATACAATAATCTCGTGGGTGAGTTTTTCCTGATAGTTGTAATAACTTACACTCTAGAGTGAATTTTAATGATATACTTAGACCCATATGTTCTTTGGTGAAGTGACTTAAAATGTGCTGTGCTTTTTGGAAGATTGCCTAAAAATGTATGATAGATATTTGATGATAAGTTCATAATCTAAGAGTATTTTGTGATGTTTTGACGATGAGTGTATTACCTTAAAATGTTTGGTGAAGTTTTGACGATTAGTTTATACCTTAAAATTTTTGGTGATATTTTGATGATGAGTGTATTACTTTAAATGTTTGTTGATTTTTTGATGATAATTGCTATACTTTGAATTATTTGTTGACGTTTTTTATGATAAATGCAAAACCTTAAATATGTGTTGATGTTTTGATGATGAGTGTAATATCTTAAAATATTTGGTGATTTTTTATGGTGAGTGCATTATCTTAAACTATATGTTGATTTTTTTATGATGAGTGTATTATCTTAAACTATTTGTTGATTTTTTATGATGAGTGTATTATCTTAAACTATTTGTTTTTTTATGATGAGTGTATTATCATAACACATTAAGTGATTTTTGATGATGGGTGTTATACTTTAAAATATTTGGTGAAGCTTTGATAATAGTTAAGTTTAAACACATTTTATTGCCAAAAATTACAGCAATGGGGCTGGGTCACAAGTTCTCGCAACGTTAGTTACGACCCTCCCCCTACATATACAAATCATAATCTAGACATGTAAACATGCCTATTATACACAAATTACCTATGTATTGTAATAAACAAATACATAAAAATAAATAAACAAATAAATAAATAGACAAATAAATAAGTATTTGAATGCACATTGGTATGAGTTATGTTGCAGCTTCTCAAAGCCAAACAATACGACTCCAGTAATCCAATGGATGAGATATTCATGTTGGTTTAAACATATTTTTATTCAACTATAATGTGTACATGGTAAATACAAATTGAAACAATAAGATGAGGATAATAACGGAAGCATGTAGCTTATATAGTTCTAGATTCATGTTGATTATCTTTAAGTATCAGATATTTACCCTCAAATTGTTCACCAATGATTAGTTATTATCACATTTTATTGGCATATCTTTAGCCAAATAGAGTACAATTAAAGCAAATCGTCGTAGATCTAGATTATACACATTCAGTTCTATTTGCCTAAGAGATGTGTAAGCTCCAAAGAAATGCATTCATATGTCATAGAAATAAGATATGAATAAAGGTTGAATGCTCTTTTCCACGTTCACCCACCTGTGGAGCCCACCAGTCCATGTAGAAATATTTACCCTCTAATTGTTCACTCATCATTAGTTATTGTGACACTTCATTGACTTATGTTTAGCCAAATAGAGTACAATAAAAGCAAATCATCGTACATCTAGATTATACACACTCAGTTATTGACAGACAAAGTACGTTAGGTATAACCAATGATAAAGCCATTTAGTCGGGGAACCAAAGACGCGTATCGTGCAAAAACACACATTTTTTGCACCCGAAAGGTATACGGCTGGAATTTTGTATACTGATAGTCTAAATAGTGCTTGATATGAAACCACTGTATAGCAATGCGACCAGAATTGCATTTCGCGGAAAAATGCATTTTTTGTATGCCACATAGGTCATGTTAAGCAATCTTTCATAGCATAGAAATTTTGATGTTTCCTTAGCAATAAGTTAAATAGTGTGCTTTTGGTCTTTAAAAGAACCGCATCATTTAATAGGTCCATTTAAATACCCACAACATATGTTTTGGCTGAGAAATAACAAAACTAATTTTCCATTACGCAGTCTTATCTGGAGGATGGGTATGAGAAGCCGTTTAACTGTTCGATAACACAATAATACACTATCAAATGCATTTTAAAGTATGGGCAGTCATTTGTGCACCAAAATAATCTTCTTAGGGACATGTTTATCTTTACAAATACTATGCGGTTATATTCCTGCATCTCAGACGGGGACAGACAGGTTTTTCATGGTGATACGATAATAGTTATACGAATTTTTTCATATTTATTTTACCACTATTAATGGAATTATTCTTTTCAGTAGTAAAATCCCCTTGGTTCTTACAATGACCCTCAGTTTCAAAGCCGCTGTAAATATGGAGGATAAACATACTTTAAATCTTGATAAATTTCATGTATGTGTTAAACTGCTCTTAAGTTGTCCTGGTATTTATCTACGCACCAATTGGCATGGACTAAATTACTAAGTATCAAATTATCGTGTTTTCATATTCTTACTTTTCAGCTATCTTTTCTAGTTTGCCATAGAAAATAAAATAAATTGTCTTAAATTATGTCCCAAACGTCTGTCTAACTGTATGCAGTGTTTAAACACATTCAATTTAAAATTTATTTATTTATGTAAAAATTATGCAAATCAAACCACTTCAGCGGGAGGACAAAAGTGAATAAGTAAGCACACACTTTTTTACGAGATATGCTTTCAAGCGATATGTAAATAATTATTAAATACATTTTTGGGCAATAAATGCAGTTTTAGTGAATTTAGAAGAAAAGAAATCTATAAATTTAATTTCAAAATGGGGGCTCCCTAATCTACATGCTTTAAAAATCAATAGCAGTATTCTCAGATGACCACCACTGCTTCTGAGGTCTACGCCGATGTTGTATTATTATATAAACTCAATATTTTTCAGTCCTGAACTTTCTTGATATAAATATTTAACATTTTGAAAATATATATTTTGACATGATCTTGCTGGGCTTCCGTAGAAAGTTGACTGCTCTGGCTTTATGCAAGTCGATCGAGTCTGCTATACAGTGGTTTCAGATTCACCATAGAATTACCTTTGCAACCATACGAAATCCAGCTGTATACCTTTCGGGTGCAAGGGTTAGCATTTTTTCTACCTTGGTTCCCCGACTAATTGGAATAAATAATTTTAAATAAACCGACTTTGATGGGGACATACATGCTTATTCAGTATGAACTGAGTCGCGACATGAGATTTCCAACAATGTGGTAAGTGTAACCAGCAATGGCTCAGATCAGCCTGCGCATGCGCACAGTCTGATCAGAGCCTTTGCTATTCGCTGGTATATTCTATGACTGTTAAACTACTGACTGAACAACATTTAGAGTTTCTAAGATTAAAAGGAGACTTAAAAGGCTTGTCGGAGTCATTTGTCAAATGCCACCTTGTTGGAAACCACATGTCGTGGCTCAACTCTTATACTCATGTATACTGCTCTAAAGAGTGTTTTGTCACTTTCATTATCCAATGTGTCCTTTACGAATAATAACAATTTGATGTTACTGTCCTGCCAGCCAAGAGTGACAGTGATTTCATGTTTTGTTTACAAAATTATTAGGGACTTATAATCGATAGATCACTTGCGTATTAATCCTATCTACAGGATAGGATAAATTCACAGGTGATCTATCAATTCGCGTTAGCTCAAAAGGAGTGTATTGTACTTTCAAAGATAGATGAGAATCGTTGTAAACAAACAGTGGCGAGTTTACCTTGATTTTGGGCGTGCAGGTTGTCTCAGATTACAGTTATATTGAACCTACCACAGATTACTGCATATGCGCGTGGCAGTGAATAGTCATGCTTTACATATTTATAAGAAAAAATAGAATTGCCTCATTACTATGCATCTTTGAAACAACAATACAAGTTAAACTTTTACTTAACAAATTGTAAGCAAAATATACGTCACAGTCACTCTTGGTTGGCACTACAGTTTGTGGTTGGAAGTCTCTTACTGCTTCCGAAAAAACGCTTATTTCTCGTTGTTGTTGTAGTGTCTGGCCAAGGAGGAAAAGGGAGAGGAAGAGGAAGAGGGAGAAGGAAAGGAGACGATAGAAGACTGGGGATTAATTTAGGAGTGGAGGAAACTGAGGAAGTTCATCAAGTCAAGAAACGAGCGACTGATGACGTTGTGTTGAAACAAGAGTAGCGGATGTAATTCTTACACTTGGAAACTCTACGATACTTAGTTTACCCTTTAAGCGCCAAGAAAATAATGCATCTGAAAATGTCGTCTGCTGAAGTCATCTGCTGCAAATAATTACCTTACATTAGTGACTAACTAAGTATAGAAGCAAACAGCGTGAACCCAGAACAGACTGCTCCTAGGAGCAGTCTGATCTGGGTCCACACTGTTTGCCATGGAGACATCTTAAACATTTCAGCAAACGAGGAAAGCAGACGATAGTTGTTGCGATTGGCGCATTAAAGGTTACAATGGCTATATGTTTGATATTGTCTGATCACTCGCATGTATAGACGACTATGCAGCGTATTCATATCTTAGAATTGGAAACTTTATGAAACTTAACATCGCTATATGTTTGATATTGTCTGATCACTCACGTGTATAGATGACTATGCAGCGTATTCACATCTTACAATTGGAAACTCTATGATACTTAACATGGCTACATGTTTGCTATTGTCTCATCACTCACGTGTATATGTGACTACGCAGCGTATTCACATCTAACAATTGGAAACTCTATGACACTAAAAAATGGCTACATGTTTGACATTGTCTGATCACTCACGTGTATAGGTGGCTATGCAGCGTATTCACATCTTACAATTGGAAACTCTATGATACTTAACATGGCTACATGTTTGATATTGTCTGATCACTCACGTGTATAGGTGGCTATGCAGCGTATTCACATCTTACAATTGGAAACTCTATGATACTTAACATGGCTACATGTTTGATATTGTCTGATCACTCAAGTGTATAGGTGACTATGCGATGTATTCACATCTTACAATTGGTAACTCTATGATACTTAACATGGCTACATGTTTGATATTGTCTGATCACTCACGTGTATAGATGACTATGCGATGCATTCACATCTTACAATTGGTAACTCTATGATACTTAACATGGCTACATGTTTGATATTGTCTGATCACTCACGTGTATAGGTGACTATGCAGCGTATTCACATCTTACAAATGGTAACTCTATGATACTTAACATGGCTACATGTTTGATATTGTCTGATCACTCACGTGTATAGATGACTATGCGGTGTGTTCACATCTTACAATTGAAAACTCTATGATACTTAACATGGCTACATGTTTGATATTGTCTGATCACTCACGTGTATAGATGACTATGCAGCGTATTCACATCTTACAGTTGGAAAATCTATGATACTTTAAATGGCTACATGTTTGATATTGTCTGATCACTCACGTGTATAGATGACTATGCGATGTATTCACATCTTACAATTGGTAACTCTATGATACTTAACATGGCTACATGTTCGATATTGTCTGATAACGCACGTGTATAGTTGACTATGCAGCGTACTTACATCTTACAATTGAAAACTCTATGACACTTAACATGGCTACATGTTTGATATTGTCTGATCACTCAAGTGTATAGGTGACTATGCAGGGTATTCACATCTTACAATTGAAAACTCTATGATACTTAACATGGCTATATGTTTGATATTGTCTGATCACTCATGTGTATAGGTGACTATGCAGCGTATTCACATCTTACAATTGGAAACTCTATGACACTTAACATGGCTACATGTTTGATATTGTCTGATCACTCAAGTGTATAGGTGACTATGCAGGGTATTCACATCTTACAATTGAAAACTCTATAACACTTAACATGGCTACATGTTTGCTATTGTCTCATCACTCACGTGTATAGGTGACTATGCAGGGTATTCACATCTTACAATTGAAAACTCTATGACACTTAACATGGCTAGATGTTTGCTATTGTCTCATCACTCACGTGTATAGGTGACTATGCAGGGTATTCACATCTTACAATTGAAAACTCTATGATACTTAACATGGCTACATGTTTGATATTGTCTGATCACTCAAGTGTATAGGTGACTATGCAGGGTATTCACATCTTACAATTGAAAACTCTATGACACTTAACATGGCTACATGTTTGCTATTGTCTCATCACTCACGTGTATAGGTGACTATGCAGGGTATTCACATCTTACAATTGAAAACTCTATGACACTTAACATGGCTACATGTTTGATATTGTCTGATCACTCAAGTGTATAGGTGACTATGCAGGGTATTCACATCTTACAATTGAAAACTCTATGACACTTAACATGGCTATATGTTTGATATTGTCTGATCATTCATGTGTATAGGTGACTATGCAGCGTATTCACATCTCAAAATTGGAAACTCTATGATACTTAACATGGCTATATGTTTGATATTGTCTGATCACTCACATGTATAGATGACTATGCAGCGTATTCACATCTTACAATTGGAAACTCTATGATACTTAACATGGCTACATGTTTGATATTGTCTGATCACTCACGTGTATAGATGACTATGCAGCGTATTCACATCTCAAAATTGGAAAATCTATGATGATGATACTTAACATGGCTATATGTTTGATATTGTCTGATCACTTACGTGTATAGATGACTATGCAGCGTATTCACATCTCAAAATTGGAAAATCTATGATGATGATACTTAACATGACTACATGTTTGATATTGTCTGATCACTCACGTGTATAGGTGGCTATGCAGCGTATTCACATCTTACAATTGGAAACTCTATGATACTTAACATGACTACATGTTTGATATTGTCTGATCACTTACGTGTATAGGTGACTATGCAGCGTATTCACATCTTACAATTGGAAACTCTATGATACTTAACATGGCTACATGTTTGATATTGTCTGATCACTTACGTGTATAGGTGACTATGCAGCGTATTCACATCTTACAATTGGAAACTCTATGATACTTAACATGGCTATATGTTTGATATTGTCTGATTACTCACGTGTATAGAAGACTACGCAGCGTATTCACATCTTACAATTGGAAACTCTATGATACTTAACATGGCTACATGTTTGAAATTGTCTGATCACTTACGTGTATAGGTGACTATGCAGCGTATTCACATCTTACAATTGGAAACTCTATGATACTTAACATGGCTATATGTTTGATATTGTCTGATCACTCACGTGTATAGGTGACTATGCAGCGTATTCACATCTTACAATTGGAAACTCTTTGATACTTAATATGGCTACATGTTTGATATTGTATGATCACTCACGTGTATAGATGACTATGCAGCGTATTCACATCTTACAATTGGAAACTCTATGATACTTAACATGGCTACATGTTTGATATTGTCTGATCACTCACGTGTATAGAAGACTACGCAGCGTATTCACATCTTACAATTGGAAACTCTTTGATACTTAACATGGCTACATGTTTGATATTGTATGATCACTCACGTGTATAGATGACTATGCAGCGTATTCACATCTCAAAATTGGAAACTCTATGATGATGAACCTTAACATTGCTATATGTTTGATATTGTCTGATCATTCACGTGTATAGATGACTACGCAGCGTATTCACATCTTACAATTGGAAACTCTTTGGTACTTAACATGGCTACATGTTTGATATTGTATGATCACTCACGTGTATAGAAGACTACGCAGCGTATTCACATCTTACAATTGGAAACTCTTTGATACTTAACATGGCTACATGTTTGATATTGTCTGATCACTCACGTGTATAGATTACTATGCAGCGTATTCACATCTCAAAATTGGAAACTCTATGATGATGAACCTTAACATTGCTATATGTTTGATATTGTCTGATCACTCACGTGTATAGATGACTATGCAGCGTATTCACATCTTAAAATTGGAAACTCTATGATGATGATACTTAACATGACTACATGTTTGATATTGTATGATCACTCACGGCTATATGTTTGATATTGTCTGATCACTCACGTGTATAGATGACTATGCAGCGTATTCACATCTTAAAATTGGAAACTCTCTGATGATGATACTTAACATGACTACATGTTTGATATTGTCTGATCACTCACGTGTATAGATGACTATGCAGCGTATTCACATCTTAAAATTGGAAACTCTATGATGATGATACTTAACATGACTACATGTTTGATATTGTCTGATCACTCACGTGTATAGGTGACTATGCAGAGTATTCACATCTTACAATTGGAAACTCTATGATGCATGCAATTGCTATACATTGTATGTTTGATATTGTCTGAGCACACATATGTATAGCGACTATGCATTTTTGGCATTTTTTCAACATAACTTAACCCTTAAAACATCAGAAAATGTATTTTAAATGTGGTCTGCTTAAGTCGCCCTGCTTCATGCATGTACATTTGTTAAAAATATTGACGAATGTTAGTAAAGAGGCATACAGTGTGGACCCAGATTTGACTGTTTCATCAGGAGCAGTCTGATCTGCGTATAGATTGTTTGATCAAGATAATTCGTACATTTCAGCGGATGACAAGAGCAGACAAGCTTTGGGGAAACTGTGCGTATGCCCAGACTTGCTAGAGCTACACTTACTCGCATACATTTATGCGCTTATAGTCAAATTCTAGTGAAATGGCTCATATTCCTGAAGATGTATGAGGGTTATGCACTAATAGACTCTTCATTTTTGATTGATGCAATAAACTTGGGATGATCCATTGAATAAATCGAGGAGTCACAAACTATACTTTCAAAATATAACACTGTATTTACCTCTCTAAAGCTCGTTGTTGTCTCAGCAATCAGTGTAGACACCGATCAAATGCCGCATCATGCGGCATTGCATCTGTTTCTTCACGGTTTGCCAAAGTATGCATTCCATGCGCGGATCCAGGATATTTTGTCAGAGGGGGACCAACTTTGACAACATTTTGGTGGGTGGATCCAAATAGCACTATAAGCGGGTCATCATCGGCCCGCCAGCGAAATGCCATTTTACGTTTCGCTGGCGTGCTGATGGTGGCCCAACATTGAATGCTGGCTCGGTAGCTTCGTAATTTATCAATGGATTTGGATCAGAATTGCTAAGAAACCATATATTTTTGTGATTCTTCACGGGGGGCCCGGCCCCCCTCTGGACCCGCACATGCATTTAGGGGTCAAAAGTATACAACAGTTTGTACAGTTATTGTGAAACATTTTCTATACATATAAGAATGACCAAATATCATAAGATTCGATTGAAGTTTCCAATAAAACGAACCTCTTATGATAATGACTTTATTTGTTATGTCGATTATTGTCTTAGAAAAAAGAAAACAATCCCGTTTAAAAAAAAAACACCAATTATTAAGATCTGGGTCCAAAATTACAATGCCTCCTTAAAGTGAATGTCGACCATCGACCTTAGTACGTTTCAAACATTATAAAATCAAACTGTTTCTGTAGTCTGTAGAGTACAATGACATCTTTGACCACGTGTACTATGTATTCTGTAGAGTACAATGCCATCTTTGACCACGTGAACTCTGTATTCTGTAGAGTACAATGACATCTTTGACCACGTGTAGTACACGTGGTCAAAGATGTCATTGTACTCTACATAGGTCAGAAACACGTCGTGTACTATACCTATCCTGGCAACTCATTAAACATTTAAAAAAACTATGTTAAATTATCACTACTTAACTTAGGTTGCCTTTAGGTTAAAGAGGGTATTGCAATTCTGGGCCCAGGTTCTGTTTGTAGTCGTTTTAAGTCACTTTCAACAAACATGGCGTTATACACTAATGCCAGTCATCGCAGTCCACTTCTCGTGAACAAGCCTCTTCAAATCAATTTTTAAAATAAGTACATAACTATATAGCAACTGTTTAGTTAACTGCTACTAGTATTGCCGATGCTTTTTTCTTTGATCTTTGCTGATGTTTAAATCAGACACCCTAGATAAACGACGAAGGAGGAGCTTAATACCGTACTCTAACTTCCAATTTTAGTTAAACAGCGATGTAGGCGGGAACTTCCTAAATAGCGACAAATTAACCCGTAGGTAAATGTATTATAATTGACAGCTTAGGCCGGATGCTGGGAGGAGCGAATGCAAAATTTCGTCAGGTGCCAGTAACACGTGTTTATTTGCGCCTGCGCCGTACTACAAGCTAAATAAAGGATTTTTCCTCGGCTTTCTGTTTAAACCGCTCGGTGGGCGCCCACCGAGCGATTTAAACTGGAAAGCCTCGGAAAAGAATCCTTTATTTATTACTTGTAATAACATTACCATACATTGTTGCTGCAAAACATATGCAGACTTATATTTGATAAAAATGAACTGATTTAAAAATATCCAGAAAGCTGCTTAAACATAATATTAAAACATAAACTGAATAATAACATGTTGCTGCAATTAATCCAACAGTAATATGCTTCTGTAAAACAACTGCACGGTAACTGCTACATTGTACCGAACAAATGAACAGTATAATGGTAATGTGAAATAACTGAGCAGCAAATTATGTCGATACCAGCCAGGTCGTAACTTGATCAAATAATTTTGATCATCTCAATTACTATTCATGGCCCAATGTACCACGACCTCTGATGACCTCTGGATAATTGATGCGTAACGCTAAATGTGAGCCAATATCTATGTGTGTCAACATAATATAGCAAATGTAGTAAACGCCTGAAACCCGTATTTTAAATATTGTAAAATGCTTCACGCTTTTATCACCAGACACAGGTTGATTGAAGTCTATACATACATTTTGATGAATGCATATGTGACCAAGGGACTTGGTAACTTGTTTGGTTTTAACCTCTGAGAAGAGGATTGAAAAATAATAAGCCATAATGATTACAAAAAACTTTTTGTGGCTTTCCTGGGTATAAACCAGTTCCGCCGGGTTCGTTTAAGATTTGTGCGTTGGTTTTATGACGGGCTCACCGAAAGTGGCTCTATGGAGAATCGAACCTGCGACCCCTGGTTCACAAGACATAGGTTTATCCCCTACACCATGGCGGCTTCTATATATAATAATAACTTTCCTTTCGCGGGGATTTGCTATTAAAAATCTATGACATCTATGGATAAGCTGCAATAGTTAACCCCGATCCGATCACAAACTTTTCGCGAAGTTTCTTTTATTACCTAAACTCATGTCCAATGAAAACGCACCACTCTTCCGATGCGCATATTTGTGACTTATCAAAAGTTGTGCAAAATTGTGTTATTTACAATTATTATTTAGGACAGATGCGATGTTTTCGCACAAAAATTTCAATACCAGTGACTCCGTTAACTCACGACGTAACGTCAGCCTCAAAATTGTGTTAATCGCATTTTAGGCGTTTACAAAAAGACCCCAAAATCTCATTTAAATGTTTTCTGTTTGCCAATAGATCCCCTGTCATTTCGCCACAACTTTGAAAGTTGTGACGCAACAGCTAACGTTACACTAACGCGAACAATGTCACCATGTAAGCTTAAATATGGAGTGGTCCGACAAAACTTGACGTAAAATGTTTAATTGCGATTTCTACAGTCCTAGTCTTCTACACAATGCTTATTTCCGTCGTACAAACTCAAACATATGCAAAACGTCATACAAATCCTCTAAAAAATTAGCGTTGCATCATTGACGTCAACTTTGAGCGCGTTGCCAGCCATTGTTCGCAACGCTAGCGTTTTAAATCTTCTAAAATTTGTGTTCATCTGTTAGTGCGAGTATTATCTGACATAAAGTTCAACACAGATACTCTTAGGTTTGCGTATACGAGCTTTTAGAGATTGACGTTTATCAAAAAAAAAACGTTGATACCTACGCTTCGTCGATGTTAACGACTCGCTACACGAGCAAGAAATCTTCTTGCTACGACCTTGTCGTTATTTTGCATCAGTAAAAGAAAGATTCCTTGAATGTCTCGATTTTACGCCTGGTCAAAATGATGATAGTGACGTCACATCGTGACGTTATATACGCTTTCAAGGCAAAATGACTTTTCCTGGCTATCAATTTAGAGATTCTTTGCACTTTCTACAAAGAAAAATAAGAGAATAATGCTTTTGAAAATTCTGACACATTCGATGGCTGGTTCTGTGACTTTCTGTTTTGACGGTTGTTTTGTTAAATGGTTCCGCGATCATTCGGTTTTAAAGACCTAACAATAACTTACAGAATTGCTACAGTACAATAATATGCAATTGCAAAAATAAAATGTTATGTCGTTAAAAAGATATAGTCATTTTTGTAGGTGGTGCGTTTTCATTGGACATGAGTATATCTCTGAACTCAAGCGGACCGGCGAAGTTGTCAGTTATACCCCGGCATCCAATTTAGGTTACCTTGCACCACAGGACAATTTTTCATGGGTGCCAAATTGGTTATTGGGACCCCCTGAATGTGAAAAGAAGGTGTCCTCAAAAAAAATTTGGTTTGGGCTATGTGAAATTTCACGGTTTCTATGGCAACCTCAAAGAACTTATCAAAATGAATCACTGAGGATATAAAACTGGATACAATGGTTGTTTGATGATGTCTTTTGTGCTGAAATATGTTCATTTCTGTTGTTTTAGCTCACCTGAGCCGAAGGCTCATTGGTGAGCTAAAAGTATACCAGTGACTCCGGCGTCCGTCGTCCGTCCGTCCGTCGTCCGTCGTCCGTCGTCCGTCAACATTTTCAAACATCTTCTCCTCTGAAACTACTGGGCCAATTAAACTCATATTTCATATGGAGACCCCTTAGGATGGGGGAACGAAAGTTTGTTCAAATGGTTTTGGTCACATGACCTAGATGGCCGCCACGCCCATATATGGTAAAACCCCTTAAAATCTTCTTCTCCAGAACCACAAGGCCGATGACCTTGGGACTTGGTATGTAGCATTGGGGTTGTGGGGCCTACCAAGTTTGTTCAAAAGATGATCCTAGGTTGACCTTGACCTACTTAACGTCAAGATCAAATTTGCTTCCTAATGTATTTAAATGGGAAAATTTCTGAAAAGTTGAATTTTTGAAAACTATGGAAGCTTAAGTCATTATTCTTAATTGATATGTGTAACCTAATGAGACAATGGCTATAAATAAGTTCAAAAGGTCAAGGTTGACCTTTGACCTTCCAGCTTAGGTCGCTCATATTGGAGTCCCATCAATATATTAAAACATAGTTTTCTCACAAACCATTGGCCCAATTGAACTCAAATTTCATGTGAAGACTCCTTATGATAAGTAGACTAAAATTTTTGGAAAATATTTTGGTCACATGACCAAGATGGCCGCCACGCCCATATATTATAAAAACCATTTAAAAATCTTCTTCTCCAGAACCAGAAGGCCGATGACCTTGGGACTTGGTATGTAGCATTTGAGATGTAGGGCCTACCAAGTTTGTTTAAATGATGAACCTAAGTTGACCTTGACCTACTTAACGTCAAGGTCAAATTTACTTCCTAATGCATCTAAATGGGATTTTTTTTGAAAATTTCATTTTTTGAAAACTGTTGAGGCTAAAGTCATTATTCTCACTTGATATGTTGAACCAAATGAGACAATGGCTATAAATAAGTTTCAAAGGTCAAGGTTGACCTTTAACCCCAGAAACCACTAGGCCATTTGAACTCAAATTTCACATGAAGACTCCTTATCATAGGTTAGCCAAAATTTTTACCAAGTGTACTGGTCACATGACCAAGATGGCCACCACGCCCATATATGGTATAAACCCTTTAAATGTTTTCTTCTCTGAAACCAAAAGGCCAATGGCCTTGGGACTTGGTATGTAGCATTGGGGATGTGGGCCTTACCAGATTTGTACAAATGATTAATCTAGGTTGACCTTGACCTACTTTATGGCAAGGTCAAGTTTGATTCCTAATGCATTTATTTGGGGAAAATCTTGTATTAAGTACCTAAAGCCAAGTTGACCTTTGACCTTTTATCCAAGGCCACTCATTTGGACTGCCACACACCTATCTAAACATCTGTTTCTCAGAAATCACTGGGCTGTTTGATTATTCATTAGATTGTTTAAGTCACTTGACCAAAATGTGTGCAACCCCAATATATGGTAAAACAAAATTTGTTCCATTATAAGCTGTAGTTGACCTTGACCTATTTTAACATTATTAAGGAGATCAGGTGAGCGCCTCAGGACCTTCAGGTCCTCTAGTTATGATATTACTTCACTTTTGTAGGTTTTCATTAATATTCATAAATATGCAAATTGGTTGATTTACATATCTGACCACAGGATGAAAGACATGTGCCTCAGCTTTAATTTGACACAAATTTTAGTGCTCTAGGATAAGTAGAAACCTAGATATATTTGAATATGTAGGCCTACTCCCCAATCTCGAGAATCATATAAGAGGTTGCCATGGGAACCATGCATTTTCACGTAGCCCATACAAAATTTCTTTCGAGGAGAACTTCGTTTCACATTCTGAGGGTCCAAATGAACAATTTGGCATGAATTTAAAAAGACCTAGATGTGCAGGATAGATCGTACCTTAGCCCCCTTCCCTTGGCTTATAGTTTTTACGTGATTTTCCCTCATTTTTTTTAAGTTTTCATGCATTTTTATGAATATTCAAATGAGATAATATTCATATAGGATGAATGGACCTGTCAAATTATAACATTGATTATATTAAAACATGCAACAATGACAATTTTTGGATGAAATCAGCCTATTTATATTTGTAATGATTTTCCCTTATTTTTCAGCGTTTTTATTAACATTCATGAATTTGCAAATTATGCAAATATTATACGTTGCATACTTGACCATGGAATGAAAGGCCTATGTCTTAGCTTTAGTTAAATACAAATTTTAGTAATCTACGACTAAAAGCAGCTGAGATATTATTAATTATGTGCGTATACGCCCATTCGTGAACCACATTTGTAATGTTTTCATAAATATTTATGAATATGCAAATTAGATAATTTGCATATGCAACAATGGGATAATAGGCCTATGTCTAAGCTTTTATTTGGTATTAAGTTTAGTAGTCTAAAATAATTAACAACTGAGATATGAGTAGTTTTGTAGGCAGACCCCCTTCTCGAATTCGCTATGGGTTGCCATAGAAACCGTGAAATTTCACATAGCACAACCGATTTTTTTTAGGACACCTTCGTTTCGCATTCAGGGTGCCCCAATGAACAATTTGGCACCCATGAAAAATTGTCCCGGGGGTGCAAGGTAGCCTAAATTGGATGCCGGGGTATTACTGACGATATTATGAATGCATCAATTAACATGTAATGGTTGCCCAATGAGGTGCCTGTTCGGTCGTGATATTTCAGAAGAAATGGACATTTATTGCCTTCACAAAAACAACATCACAATACTTTTAAACGCTTTATCATATGGACCCCTGTCTTCGGGGTTTCTGACAAAGCCAGACTCATACATATACCAGTCCCCTCAGCTACAGAGACTAGCTAGACAATTGAAATTTCGCTTGTAGCAAATCTATGTATAATTCATTCCACGCTGATCAGTCTGTGCGGATACGCAGGTAGGTCTGCGAATTTGCTGTTAGAACACTGTGACATCGCATCTGGATGTTATATATTGCCATGTTATTAAGTTCGACCGTACTGATGATACTAGAATAGATTTTGAGAAGCAATAATTCGAAACTCTTTACGGACGTAATGCCATTTTTATTGCACAACATTATGTTAGTTTCACAACAGTATAAATGTCAGATGAGCTCTTGGTGTAGTTATTGTCGTCTGCTGCAAGTTTAGTAGGTAAATATCTAACATTTGAGCAACGTAGGCTCATGTGAGTATGTATAAATACGTAGACACACGAGAGCCTGTATACGTGAAGTATGGATGTAGATAAACCACTCCGACCATATCTATATATTAATTAGACTTGCCCAAACTTTCATGTGCTTGTCCAATGTTCCTGGATAAAACATAAAACATAATTGAGCCGCTACATGAGATTTCCAACAATGTGGTATATGCGACCAGCGAAGCCTCAGATCAGCCTGCGCATACGCACAGTCTGATCAGAGCCTTTGCTAGTCGCCTGCATATTCTGTGAGTGTTAAGCTACTGACTAAGCATAATTTGAAGCTCCTAAGCTTAACAGTAGGCCTCACGGACTCGTCTGAGTCTACACTTATCAAAATGCCACATTGTTGGAAATCACATATCACGGCTCAATTGACTGTGAAAATGCAATTGTTGTGTTTTCATTAACCCCAGCAGTCCCAGGCATTGTCCCCCGTTTTCCCTATATTGATCATGTGCCCTTGTGCCGTCGCATCTGGGAGTGATATACGTGTAACGTCATAAACATCAGCCATGTCTGTCTGTCCCTCATTTTGGACATGTACACACACGCACACATGCACGCGCACATGTACACACACATACATACACACATACACACACACGCACACACACACACACACACACACACACACACACACACACACACACTCAATACATACATACATACATACATACATACATACATACATACATACATACATACATACATACATACATACATACATACAGTCGGACGGACGGACGGAGGGAGGGAGGGACGGGCAGACAGGCAGACATGGGTGTCTGCACGCATATACGCACACATGCATGAACACGTGCCAACATACAAACATACAAACATCGAAGGTAGAAGTAAGAAGTTACATGTTAAGAATAAGAAATGGCCCTACCGGGCTTTCGTATATGCTTCGAAGCAGGATCGTTTTCGTTGTATCTGAAATTTGTGTTTCTGTTGTGGGGAAGGAATTGCCGCAAACCATGGAACGGGCATATCATTTACGTTACGACTCACTTACGAATGGGCATTTCATTTACGTTACGGCTCACGTACATAGAATATGGCCACCTTGTACTTATGAGTTAGACCATATGGTTCTTTCCATGATTAAAGAACCCCATCACAATTTGAAAATGTCACGAGTTTCTTTTAAAAAGCGCGAGTTGGGTATAAATAATGGAGCGTAATATTACATTCAAACTATTGCGGTCGTGAAACAGCGAGATGTTTCGCTACTTAGTCCTTTTGGCGCTCTTGGCCTTTATTGAGGCGAAGAAAGATTATACGGGGTAAGGTGGTTTTAGTTTTCTGATTTTATTATTATTATTATTATTATTATTATTATTATTATTATTATTATTATTATTATTATTATTATTATTATTAGTATTACAGTGAAACCTATGTAAAATGGCTACTCTCTAAAAGACATAAAATGGTTGTTTGCTTTTTTTTATTTTAGGCATCGCTTGATATCAGTAAAGGCCAAAAATCGAATAGATGTTGAATTTCTACATCAACTAGAAGAAGACGTCGATCTTGAGGTATTATATGAATTTTTGGTACTGTAAAGGCGGCACCTCATGAACGCGTAATTAGTACTGGTCAACCTTAGAGATAGGTAAAAGCTGAAAATAAGGCGTAGCTTTATTCAACATTAACTGTATCATCTTGTGTCATTACCTCAGTATAGACGCAAAACACATTATTTAGTCCTCCAAACGCCAGTAAAATAACTGCATCTGAAAATGTCTATTTAACATAAGCATAGAGGCAAACATTGTGGACCAAGATCAGACTGCTCCTGTAGGAACAGTCTGATCTGGGTCAACACTTTTTTGTCTATGAGGCTTTGAATATTTTAGCGGACGACAAAACATACATTTTGTGATAATGGGGTAATAAATGTGAGTTTAGTGTATATACGGTTAGGATTTTCATGAAAAGCACGCATGTTTGCGCGGCTCAAAAAAAACTTATTAATTCTTTACAAAAATATTAATGGAACCTGCTTTTTAGCAGATGAAATAGCCGAACCACGCCCAGATGTGAATATTAAAGCTACCGCCTTTACAGAGAGCAAAAATTTCTATCATAACAATGTTCCTCCATTGGTTTTGATAGTCTAGCATTTATTTAGAGTGTTTATTATGTATTTAAGGCTTAATTACATGTATGTGAAAGGTTCATGGTTAAAATTTAATAACAAAAGGCGTATTTATGTATTTTATAAAGTGTCTTTATTTAGAAAGGGTGGCTCTTTTGGAAAAGCCAATTTTCAATGATACACTCTTAAAGACATATGAACGTACACATACACACACACATTCATACTTCATGTGATATAGATAGATCTTACATGAAAGCTCATGTTTTATGAAATTTATTGAACAAGTCCGCGAAATGAGGTAAAATGTGAGTTTGCCGAGCATTTTATCTCTTTTTCACAACGAGTTTAATACATTAAATAATACATAAGCACGATTGTTAGATTCTATTTATCAATGGCATTAAAATCACTTTAAAATCGATTTTTGGCGTAAAAGCTTCAAGTTATCGCCATATTTAAGCAACGTTATAATGGACGCCATTACGTAACGATACTAAATCTGTAAACCACTAGTGATTTATCGATTTATTCAAGCGTTATATCACTCCCAGGCGCGATGTTATGTGACACATGTAATACATGATTACAGAATGCATAATATGTTCAACTTTACTGAATTTTCTTTTAATTTTGGAAATGTCTATTTAGCAAAATGAGGATAATATAATTTGTCGTTTGTCAATTATACTAAACGTTATTTTTTCAATAACATTTTATCTATAACCATGTCTCATCCAAGCCTTACACAAGCTAACAAATACATTGTTTTTTTTTATTTCAAGTGGAACACTGTTCCAATTGATAGCCCTTGAATATTATATATATTCTTGAACAAGCTTAATTTGATTTTGATTTGGATATCCATTAAGTTTATGAGACAGAAGACGCTTTATCATCACAAAATCACAATGAGCACAGTGGCTCAGTGGTAGAGACCGAAGGGCCGCGGGTTCGAGCCTCACCAGTGTCACTGTATTGTCTCACTGAGCATGACACATTTATCAATGCTTAGTACTGGATCAACCCATGAAGACCCGTCCAGATATAACTGAAAAAATGATGACTGGGATGTAAAGAATCAAATCAAACAAAACAAACACAATCACAGAATCACAATATTCCAATATTTATTTCGTATGCACACATAACTGTCAACCACAATTCATTTAAATTTCAGCTTGATTTCTGGACCGATCCTTCCCTTGTTCGAGCTACTAACATTCGAGTCCCGCCAGGTTCTTTTGGTAGACTGAGGGGCACATTGAAACGAGCAGGCCTAGAGTTCCAGGTGGTTAAAGAAAACATACAAGAGTATGTATACGGTAACATATGTGGGTCATAATCATATGGCTAACATAACGTAAAGAAAGCGCGCTACAGAGCGCGCATTAAAGTTTTTTCCTTATGCTCCTTGATGTGTTGCTGTAGCTTTGAGATTGGACAATTTTCAATTTTAAAGAGCCAGTCTGAAACAAAGGCTATCGATTTGTTGTTTAAACTTCAAATTAGACCGGGTTACTCTTCAAGCAACATAGATTAGAGTGGTGTTTTACGTCCATACCACTTTTTGTGACCGTTATAGTGCTTTCAATGGAAAATCTTTGCCATTTTTTTCTTCCAAACCGATGGGAATTTTTATTCAGATTATTTTGTCACTACTCTGGGTAGAAGTCCAAACCAACCACTGATTTAAAAAATCAAAAGTAATCTCAGATAAAAACTTTTAGTAACGACTAAAGTTTACTATTGATTTAAATTCAAAGGGAGATAATTTCAATGTGAACCAACTTTAAGATGCTGCCAAAAACTTGAACAATCGTCAAAGACAAAATGTCTGGCAGTATTTTAAAGCTGCATACTCTGTAACTATGAACATTTTTCGAAAAAAAAAACATTTTTTTTTTAAATCATTTGTAAAAGTAGAATAAAGTTATGTTGTCACAATAAATCTAATTTCTACAGCTGAAAACTGCATGGAAAAGTGAATTATCTTATAAAAACAGGTGTTTTTCTCTTGTTTGTAATTATTTGCGTCCCTCCAATAATTCTGGACAGGTAATTTTAACATAAATGTTGTTGTTTTGGCACTAATAATTTGTTAATTACTACGAAAAAGGTAAAATGTATACCTGAATTTTAGTATTTTTACTGTGTTCTTGAAAAATAGAAACATTATTTTTAAAATGAAAAGATCAAAAGTTACAGACTATGCAGCTTTAAATAGGCAATCGATGGCCTTTCAAGAAGCGTGTTTGAAACCTAGGTTTATCTAGGATTCTGTTAGGAAACGATTATTTTAAGCTTTAAGTCTTGTTTGTTTGTTTGTGTTGTTGCTTTACGTCCCAAGTCAACAGCTATGGTCATTGCGGGACGGTCAGTTAACCAAATCACACTTATTTCCTGGGCAAGCTTGAACAAGCAGTTAACCAGTAATCGTGCACATGCTTTCGCTTGTAACTGACAACAACCCTTCATGAATGATTCAGCGGAAGGGAGGAGAATGACCGTAGAAATTATTTCATGATCAATCTCCACGAAAGTATGGGACCGGGATCGAACTCGCGACCCCTGGATATGCAGACAGCTTCGCATCTGTAACCAGACACGTTACCGACTGCGCTACGCGGCCCGGTTTGTGCTTTAAGTGAAAGTACAGATAACTCTAAAGAAGAAAAAAATCCGAAGTTGTTTTTCATGAACTATGTTTGAACAGGTACCAGCAACTCATTGCAATATTTTATTTGGTTGAATTGAAAACAGTAAACAAAGATGTATTGTTTAGTTCAAAGTGTAAAATTACTTTTGGTTTTAAGTATAAATAAATTTATGCATTTTGAAAGGCATTTCGCCTATTTCGTCGCCTTTCAAAATGCATAAAATTATATATATTTTCCGAAAATATGAAACAAAATTTATGTTTAATTTTATATAGGGACGGGTTACCTTATACGCAGGTATTGCTTTTATTTGACATTGGCTCTCGTTTGTAATGTCTATTTGTGACGTTGTCACTTTCCAATTGGTATACGAGGTCAGGTGTGGTGCTTGCTGGTATCGATTCATGATCTTTGCCCTCTTTCTTACTTTGGTCTTAAAGAGGTTTAATTCTGTAGGTATGTTTCAGGTGGATAGCTGCAGATGAGAAGAGCAGATCCGCCAAATCTTCAGGGGAATCCGTATTGACCGACTACCCTAAATATGACAAGGTAAATGTACAAAGTGTAGAATTTTTGATTGTTCAGGGTTGGATCTACCGTGCCTCAACTTGAGGCTTCCCTTAGCTCTGACTATCTATGAGTCATGAGCCCTTTAATTTGCCTCATCAAGATGTGTTGATTTAATAATATGATACAATGCATATGTTAGGAAGCTTCTATACGCGCTAAGCAATTTTTGTGTTTTAACAACACCGGAATCTAGGGCAAAGATTTGGTACCAGTAAAGTGCATTTAAGCCCCCCCCAATGGTTTATGATGCTGTCGGTTCTAAGGATGTAATTCTGCAGTTGTTGATTTTGAATCATTGTCATTGTTGCTACCATAGATTGTGAGGGCTCTGTGTTTGATCCTTGCTATTAATGTAGTACTTAGTGTCCTTAGTCTAGTTTTTGCAATCATCTTGATGAGAAAGAGATCTTGACGAGAGAAAGAGAGAGCTGTAGCCATGATTAATTGTTATCCTTATGTTTTCGTGACTGTTGGTGTTATGTGACGTTTCTTCATGGGCCTTGTGTTGGTCTGCAGTATGTTATTGTTGTTTTCAGTTCTTAAGTTAGACATCTTGTCCTAATTATACACAGTTAAGAGTGTTCAGTTCTAAAGGTATGCATATTGCTCTAAACATACACCGTATAGAATATTCTGTTCTAAGAGCAGATGTCTTGCCCTACTTTTCACAGCATAGAGTGTTCTTTTCCAAAGCTAGACATCTTTATCTAGATATACACAACATAGAATGTTCAGTTATAAAGGCAAATGTCTTACACAAATTTTCGCAGCGTAAAATTTAAATTCTAATGCTAGACATCTGGCACTTAATACAGTGATCCCCTTTAGTTACACACCACCTTTTCAGGGCCCACATTTTTTGACACAAAGGCTGGAATCAAACATTCTCTGTGATAATTTATTTATTTACGTTTTATCTGTTTGATGACATCGAAAAATATTGAAATAACTCATATGAATCATTCTGCTACGTCAAAAGCAATTTTGACGAAAATGCTTGTGCAACCTGAACGCCTATATTTTCTATTTGCGTTTTGCGCCAGGAATTATCCATGGCGATCGTTGTGACAAAGAAACACCAAAAACAATTGTGTTATTTAAGTAAAACACACTTTTGTGGTCGTTGAAGTTAGAAGCACTGTTAAATTTTGAAATAATTCTCGTTTTGACGTCATTTTAAAGTCAGTTACAATAATCAAACAGGTTTTCCTTTGCAAAGTAAGTAAGAGTGCAAAGATCAGGAATCGATACAATTAAGTACCACACCTGTTTTGTTATGAGTCACTTGATGGCATTAGAATTATCAAAACACTAAACCATCTCATCATTGATACGTCTTATAGCCTTGGTGGTAGTGACGTCATCACTAACGTCAACACCATGACGCCAATAAATCCGTTTATTTTTCTACGAAAATAAACGGCGAATACATGGTTGTTTAAAATGAAATTATAAAAGAAGTGTTTTGATAACAAGTTTACTCAGAATCAAACGAAATTTTAACTAACTTTTAAAAAAGTACTAAAACCAACTTTTTTCAAACCTTGGTCAGCTGGAAAACCAAAATAGTAAAACGTTAAAAAAAAACTAATAAAGTTGACAAACACGTTCCAGTCTAAGATATTGCTAAGAATAAATCAGCTCTTATCTCTGGCATTTCAGAAATTCGACATTGAAAAAAGTGCAATGTGATCTGAGTTTCATTCGAAATAATGCAGTGTGAAATGGTGTTTTGAGGGTAGTGTCCTTTAAGATCAATTTTCTCACTTGGTTCTCATTGGATCACAATAATATTGCAATGGCTAACACAAATATAAATGCGCTTAACGCTGGTAGTCTCAGAATAGAAATAGCAGTTTTCTTTTTCGAGTAATTTTACATTTTATAAGTGGTGCATAACTTAAGTGGCTCACTGTATAAGCAGCCCCGACTATTCAGTTCTATAGGAGACATCTTTCACTAAATATACGCAGAAAAAGTGTTCTGTTTTAACTTTAAATGTACACTGCTTAGAATTTTCAGCTATAATGTTAGTACTAAATATGCACAGCATAAACAAGTAGTATATAATTTTCAGTTCAGACATATTGCTCTTCATATATGCAGCATAAACTTATGTTCTTAAACTTGACATCTGGCTCAAAATGCGGACAGCAGAATGTTCCGTTCTAAAGCTAGGAATGATGCTCAAAATATACACAGATAGAATGTACAGTTCTAAAGATAGACACCTTCCTCTAAATAAATACGGCATAGAGTATTCAATTCAAAAGGTAGACATCTTGGTTAAATATACACATTGTAGAATCTTTTGTTCCAAAGCCAGATCTACACAGTATAGAATGTTCAGTTCTTAAGGCCAACATACTTTCACTAAAGATACACAACAAAGAATGTTCAGTTTTAAAGCTAGACATATTGCTTTACATATACAAATAGTAGAAAGTCCAGTTCTAAAGATAGACATCTTGCACTTATAGTACGCTGCAATGAATATCAAGTTCAAAAGCTAGACATATGCTTTAAATATATACACAGCTAAGACTGTTCAGCTCCTCTGATATACATTGTGTACTAAATATAGACCGTATAGAATATTCTGTTCTCACTATAGACATACTGCTTTAATTATAGGCAGCACAAAAGGTTTCGTTCTAGAAACATCTTGCTCTAAATATTGAAAGCAGAATGTTCCGTTCTAAAGCTAGACATTTACTTCTAAATATACACATAACAGAATGTTCAGCTCTTTCGAAAAACACCTTGTTTTAAATATGCACAGCATAAAATCATCAGATCAAAAGCTAGACATATTGCTCTAAATACTATGTTCAGTTCTAAAGGCAGACATCTTTAAAAGAATATACATAGCAAACAATGTACAGTTTTAAAATCAGAATTCTTGTATAACATACACACAGCGTAGAATGTTTAGTTCTAAAGCCAGGCATCTTGCTCTAAATATATACAAAATAGACTATTCAGTTCAATAGACGGAATTGCTCTTAATGCACACAGCATAGAATGTTCTGTTCTACATGCAGAATGTTTGCTAAATATACCCAGCAGAATATTCCTTATTTAGCTATACATCTTTCTAAATATACACAAATTTGTTCTTAAAAGGGTATCCTTTGGAAGCAAAGACTGCATCAAAGAACTGAAACTAGAGTGTGCATATTTCCTGGGCCAGACGAGCTAGTTTCTGCCATTTAGGCTTCATCAGTGACCCTCTTATAGTTTCAAAGTTCCACAATGAAACCCATGATCCCAAGAACAAGAAAATAAAATCTACACCATAGTGAAGGGCAGGGAGACGTTCTACCGCCGCCACACAGTCCCAGTCACATGCTGTAGTGAAGTCAAATATGTTCTTAAAAGGGTATCCTTTGGAAGCAAAGACTGCATCAAAGAATATAATAAAATATAATTTGAAGAACTAAATATAGACATCTTGCTCTGAATACGAGGGTCATCCAATAAAGAATGAGACTTTCTTCATAGTATGAAAACCAGTGTGTGTATTTAGTTAAAATTCATCATAATGATAGTATGACATCTTAGCAATACAGGATTATAAACAATATGTTTGTGATTGATTAGTTGCCAAAGTAACGGTATGTTTTGTGGAAGGACTTGAAGACGCATGGCCACGTTTATATTATTTTTTAATACCTACGATTATTGAAAGTCTTTTATTTTCACTCAAGGATAAAATATAACCTCTTGATATCATTTCTTCTACTGAATAATCTTAGTGTTACATAAAATGCTATAAAAGATGAACCAAATATGCAGATCCTTTATTTTGGTTGCCTAGCAACCTATTTACTTGGATTTTTATAAACACACTACTTTGTGTTGCTAAGGTAACTATATAGGTGAAGGATATCCCACAAAATGTTTCGTTATCTGCAGCTTATTGTTATTAAGTATACATGAACAGAACTATGTTTACTTTAATTGCCTTCGACTATTTGATATTAATTTTTTAAGTCAAGAGGTCAGGGAAAATACCAGATATTTCTTAAAAACTGGATTTTTTAAGCTTTGTTTCCATGGTAACGGCTCAAGAATCTGAAACAGTACTTTCCCCTTTTGGCTATAGACAGATTGCATGGGCATATATAAGTACTAGTAGAAAAATAAACTATACTTCTTAACCTGTTCATATGGTAACCACCTATAGTGAGCCGTCCACGCATGTTTGCCCAGTCTTCTAATGTTGCCTAGCAACAAAAGTTGGAACTATGTAAAACGTCGAATATGGTACATGTGAACAGCCAAAAAGACAAGCTAGCTTTGATAGAAAATTCATAAGCCTAGCATGTAAATTCACTGCGCTATAGAAAAAGTCTCATTCTTTATTCGATGACCCTCGTATACACAGTAAAGAATGTTCAGTTTTAAAGCTAAACATCTTGCTTTGCATAAGCACAGCCTAGATTGTACAGTTCTAAAGCAATGAACTATCGTATTAAATATACACAGCATAGACAGTTCCAATTAATAGACCATGTTTCTGTAATTGAATACGTTATACAATGGTCCGTTCTTAATGTGGACGTTTTGCTCTAAATATGTACAACATAACCTTCCTTTCATCCTAAAACTAGTCATCTTCTCTAAATATAAACAGAATAAAATGTTCAGACCTAAATATAGACACTTTGCTTTAAATGTTCACACCGTTTAATATTCTGTTTGTAAAGCAGACATCTTTCACTAAATACACACATCAAAGAATATTCAGTTTTAAAACTAGACAGCTTTTTTAGCATATGCATAGCTTAGAATGTTACGTTCTAAAGCTAGACATCTTGCTATATACACCATATAATGTTCACTTCTAACGAGAGACAACTGGCAGTAATTATACACAGCAAACAATGTTCACTTTTACAGTTTGAGATCCTGCTCTAAATAAACGCAGCTTAGAATGTCCAGTTCTACAGCCAAACATCTTATACTAAATATACAAAGCATAAATAAATTAACTAAATAAACATATAACTATAAAAATACAAAGCATAGAATATTCTGTTCAAATGTAGACGGCTTGCTCTACATGTAGATAGCAGAATATACCTTTCTTAAACTTGACACCTTTCTCTAAATTCACGCAGAATATAAGAGTTCAGATCTAAATAAAGACATATTGCAGCATAGACTTTTCATATTGCACTAAATATACACAGTAAAAATGTACAGCTTTGTTTGTTTGTATGTTTGATTTGATTCTTTACGTCCCATTAACAATCTATTAGTTAAACAGGGACTGGTCTTCCTTGGTTTGACCAGTACTAAGCTAGGATAAATGTGTCCTGCTCAAAGACCACAACGCAGTGACGCTGGTGAGGCTCGAACCCGCTATCCCTCGGTCTCAAATCAAGCACTCTACCACTTAACCACTGCGCTCCCTAATGTTCAGCTTTAAAGATGGAAATCTTGCTTTGCATATACATAGCGTAGCACGCTATGTTCTAAAGGTATACATCTTGCTCTAAATAAACATAGCATAGAATGTTTACTTCAAAAGCTAAACATCTTGAACTAATAATATTCCGTGAAGAATGTTCTTTTTTAAAGATATACATCATGCACAAGCTTAAAATGTCCAGTTCTACATCCAGATATATTGTACTAAATATGTACAGCAAAGGCTATGTGGTGCAATGTATATACCTCATGCTCTAGATGTACACAGGATAGAATTTTCCATTCTAAATGTAGCTGTTTGGCTTTAAATATAGACCGTAGACTCTTCCTTTTGACGCTATACACTTTCCTCTAAGTATACACAAAATAGAATTTTCAAATCTAAATACAGACATCCTACTCTAAATATACGTAGCGTAGATAGTTCAGTTCTAGGCCAGATGCCTTGGTCTGAATATACATATCATAGTATGTTCTGTTCTAAATGTAGACATTTTGCTCAAAATGAACACAGTAAAGAATGCCAAGTAAGACAATCTTCGCATAAATATACATAACATATAATGTTAATTTCTTAATCCTAGCACATTGCACTAAGTGCTTCGTGTTTACATATATACAGTCAGACATAAGTTAAGCATCACCCAAACATTATTACAGAGACGTTTTTTCGCGTACATTTTCTTCAGAAGAACAACAAATTTGTAATATTTAGTCTTTCTTTTGTCTGCCAAACATATCAGAATGCCATTTGGTCATTTTTGCTAAAGTTCTTTGGTGTCCTTTATACACCAAACCCTATTTTGGGGGTATACCCTTAAAAGTGTCACTGTTTAACCCATTGCTTACATTGAATTAAAAATAAACTAGACCTATTTTTCAAACTAGTGCCAAACTGATTCTATCAAACTCAAGGATTCATGTCAGTTATAGAGATAGTTAAACATTTGTTTTAATAATTTTTGCATTATCACTATACAAAATGCCATTCTTTACACATCCATAACTTGTATTTCTTTAGATATATGAATCTGAAATTCAGACAGAATTTGTCTTTGATATTGTAACAATAATATGACACTAACACTAAACATGTATAAGCGTTTTGAAAAGTACTATAATGGGGTAGGGAATATGGACCTTTTTAGGGGTAAGTGTGCATTTCCCATGCCTGGTCGTTTCCCTTAATGGTAAGCAAATCAAAATTTGCTGTAAACTGTCACCACGTTATCTCTTGTCATAAATAAAACATGAAATTATTCATAGCTGGAAAGCTTCCTTTGTTTCTAGGAAACTATTTAGGCGATGCTTAACTTATGTCTGACTGTATATTGAATGACGTGGTTTATGCGCTCAAATATTTTTATCTAATGGCGATGCACCAATAAGGAATACAGCGGCATGTATTAAAATCGATAAACGACTGGTGGTTTCCATACGTGTATATATTTAATAGTAGCCTTATGCCGTGACGTCCATAACATCGTTGCGTGCATGACGGCAAGCCATGGATTTTATCTTCATTCCTTAACTTGTTTAATAAATTCGAGCAAACATAAATGCTCAAAGTAAGCAAGAGTGCAAAGATCAGGAATCGATACAATCAAGCGCCATACCCGACCCAGGACACCAATGGGAAAGTAGGATATTCTATAAAACACATTTATTCATTTATGAGGCATGTCATCATCTTAGGAAATACGTTCTGTAATCTAAACTCAAGAAGATTATTATATGTTTACTCATAAATCAAACTCATCTCAACAATATGTGTACTCATACTCATTTTAAGATATTGTATAAATTGGTAGGAATTAATAAATGCTGGTTGTCTGGAAAGTGAAACAAAAAATCTTAAATATTTTGATTTAGGTTGTTGTGGATGGTTGATATAACCATTGGGGTCAAGGTCAAACAAATTCCTATAATGTAGCATTTAATGAAAGTGCGGATATTTGCAATCAGCCCACCCATCGATTGACCCTTTTCCAGTTTTGCTTGTTTCGACAGAATTCTAAGAATAATTAAATTATATCAATATGCCATTTTAAATATACAATCAGTCAATGATGCTATAATAATCTTGTCAACATAATTGCATATATAAAATATGACAAAATTAAACCAATTAGTTCTCAAGATATTGAGTGGAAACGAAATTCTGACGTCAATGAATGCAAAAAATCTGTTTCGAATATGTGAACATTATTCGTAACAATCGCATCCTAGATTTTGTCAATATGAATGCGGATAAAAAATTTGATGAAATTTTGTCCGTTTGTTCTCAAGATAGAGAGCATAGATAAAATCCATCCAGGGTATAACCCTATTACATATACGTAAATAGAATGACGTGTTATAATTTAAACCTAAAGCATGTCGCTATCAATGAATATACAAAAAATGGTGAAATCCCATCAGTTTGTGCCAAAGATATTGAGCGGAAACAAAATTATGACGGAATGATGGATAATCCAGCCCTGTCCCCGCCCGCTCCCGCTTATTAACTACACATGCCTGGTACTGCTAAATGTTTAGGTGAAAGTCCACTTGTACCTCCACTTCCTAACTGATAGTGTACTCAAAATCTGCACCACGATGTTACGAATCATGCACACATTCAGTCAGTTTCGTAAAGGCGAACGGGTGGGTGGTCAATGTTCAAAGTTTTGACGTCTTTTAACATTTTAACAATGATTATTTTACCTATTTGCAAATAACAATTGGCGCGCCAGCAAAACGCCTTTGGCGTTTCGCTAGTGGGCCGAAAACGGCCCAACACTGAACCTGGGGATTTTCTAGGGGTGGGTGTCCATACAAGTATTTCTAAGGAGACATACAGCTTTGTGATCATCCAGGGAGAGGGGTCCCGGCCCAAGGTCATCCAAACCTCCCCCCCCCCCCATACACAAACACGCGCGCGCGCGCGTGCACACACTGGAAACGCACGTGCGTATCTTCAAAATATTAATTTGATATATATTGTATTGTTTTTTAGGCAGTTGAGTTCATGAGTCAACTAAGCCAAGCCTATCCAGGCAGGGTGCAGTTACAGGAATTTGGAACAAGCTATGAGGGTCGACCACTTTATGGTGTCTTGGTAAGTGCTTCTTTTCGCCTTGTAGTTTTTAAACGCCTATACTAGCAACTGACTGTAAAGAGGGATAGAGACACATTTTAGAGTCACACCAAAAAAATAGGGAGAGCAGTGGCTCAGTGGTTGAATGCTTGATTTGAGACCAAGGGTTTGCGGGTTCAGGCCTCACCAGCGTCACTGCGTTGGGTCCTAGAGCAAGTCACATTAACCCTTGGTTAGTTCTGGTTCAACACCGGAAGACCCATCCTGATATAACTGAAACTTTTGACTATGACGTAAAATAATCATAGCAAACAAAATCAAACACACCAATAAATGGTATTAGCAACAAAGCGAAACTATGGAAAGATAAATAAATATCAAGTGGACGTAGATTTCAGGCCACTGTGATTTTTGGAAATTAATAATGGGAGGACTGCCCATTATTATACCTAAATCGATCGTGGAAGTTCTAAACAAGCTGGAGAACTATGAGGACAATTTACACGGAGTCAGGATTCTTTCCGAATAAACGTCAGTGGCAAACTTAACGCTACTCCCAACAAAGCCAAGGACGACATCAAGGTCAGGGACGTACATGTACTACTGTGAAAGTAGTAAGGAGACGTCTTCGGAGGAAAAAATCTCTCTCTGTTGGCTTGTTCTATGAAGAGACACACGTGGTTACTGGGAAAAGAAGTTTGCTGGAAAAAGAGATTTGGCTTCGCCAGAAGACGACCAGCAGCATTCTGATACTTAATGTGTGTACAGGAAGTGGAAAAAACAGTCTTGATGGTGGTAGTAACAGGGACCTGCACTTGTCTTTAGAAAATCCAACACCATCTCCAACAACTAAATTCTAATCCTGACCTGTTGAACGAACATGAAATTCGTTGTGAATTTCTGGGCACCATTGATAGTGACGATAGTGACGACGAGTCGAGCAGTGTATATAGTGTTTGTTCTAATGGTAAGCGTCCAGCCAACAAAGGAGAGGACCTTTAACAATGTTCGTGCTGTCTTATAACCCGCTACTGCAGCGTTCAGTGCCAAAGGAGAGATTGGGACTGTTATCGAGTTGCTTGTGCGGTTGTGGCCAAGGATAGCTTGATTCTTTTCAACAAGGATCTGTATATATTTGTGAATTTAGTATTTTAAAACAATTTCAAATTTGCATTTTTCTAGTAGATTAGATACTTTCAATTAACACTAACACGCCTACACTGAAAGGTAGTCCGCTGAAATACAGGCATAATATACATTCGAGAAAGAAAGAATGGTGATTGCTTTCATGTAATGGGTGTTATTAGTTTGGTCATTATTTTGTTATGTTCTTTCTAGTTTTGCAATCAATCATCTTCATGGGAAGAGATAGAGCTTGTTGTTTTACTTTAATTGATGGCTTGATGTATTGAGACTGTAACTGCTCTTCGACTCTTCCTTAGGTTGCATGACAATAGTATTTCCGGGCCCTACTCACTTATATCGTTAAAGGAAGTGGTTATACATGTACCACGTCTCTGTATTTAGATACACTATATAACTGCATATTTATGAATTCATATGGTATTGAATATAAATGGGTCACTTTTAATGCAAACATACATAATATTATACAATACTAACATTGGATAGGCGACAATCGAAAACGTTAATACTATCGACGAACGTAGATAAAAGTATTTTTAAAGCACTGTTTCTAACGATTTTTGATTCTAATTTGTTGATTGTTATGAGCATATCCGTGTGTGGTCTATCTGGTGTGATATGCTTTGGAGTGTTTGGACTGACGTAGATTCGTTGTTTTGAAATAATTCACGCAATTTGGACTGGACATTATAAGAATCTATCATAAGTGTAAGGGTAAAATAGAAAAATCCGTCCCGAGGATCACCATTTGGCATCACGAGTCTTGCCAAAAGCTGACAAACGGTTATCCCGAGGGACGGTTTTTTCTATCCTAACCTCACACGAATAATGGATTATTTTTTTTGCTCACCACTGTTTTTTTGTGTTTTAAAATAAGCTTCCAGAAGTCCCTGAATACGCTAAGATTGAATTCCACATGATGACGTCACTTTAACATAGCAATGACGTCACTTGACAACCATGTGCGTGAGTCCCAATACAACCAATGTATGAAGCCCTCACCTGACAGCCTGGGTAAGATAGCCTGGGTAAGATAAGGTTTTCTATCCCAGGGTAAAATCTCAGATATCCTTATCTGGTGTGCAAGAAAATCTAGTATGTGTTTGTGTTCTTTTGCGATTGCATATATCTGTTTTATCATATCACGTCGCGTCTGTGAGTGAAATAACGCCATTTAATGAAATCGATAAACCACTAGTGGTTTACAGATTTATGGAAAAAGTTATGACGTCAATTAAATGGTTACGTACATAATGACATAGTTATAACGTTTTACAGCAGAAATGAGATTTCAAAGTAATCTTAATTTCATATGATTGATAGAACCTAACATTCGTGCTCTTGTATAATTGAATTTATTCAACTCGTTGTGAAAAAGTGATAAAACGCTCGGCAAGCCTCGCATTTTATCACTTTTCCACAACTCATTAAATAAATTCAATAAAACATGAACACTCATGTAAGCTCCTTATTTATTCAGAGAATAGATAATCAAAATTCTGTTTAATGTCTAGTTGTTCTAGAGCTGTAGCGCTTCTAATCAGCATACATCCTCTTTGATACATTATGAGTGCAGACTGTTAAACTTGGGGGGGGGGGGGGGTGGGAATGCGCATACGCTTAGGCTAATCTTAGCTTCCACTACGTCAATATGTGCATAAATATTTTTAGAGCTTGTGATTTTTCAATACCTGAATGTGACGGTGATGTGGAACATGATTTATCTTATATATTACAAACAACCATTTCAAGTTAAAATCACACACTTGCTAAATAATTGAAATGCTAATAGTACGATTTCATTATTTTCAGATATCATCTGACCCTTACCAAAACAAGAGGCTTATTGTCGTTGAAGCCACAACACATGCACGAGAATGGCTTGCTGGTACGACAGCTTTGCATCTTATAAATGAGGTGAGTTATCTATATGCAGGGGATTTTCTACCCTTCTCTAGGGGCCAAATTTCTGCCCCGTCCCCAATAAAAATACGTATGTGTTTTTTTTTCCCAATACCATGTCTGTTTTTCCCAATTAAAGAAAATGAAAAAAAAATATATTTTTTTCACTTTTAAGAGACCACTACTACTGATGAGAAACAATAACCCATATCAGAATGATACTTAAACACTTGGGCTTAAGTGGTACGCTTGACATAATACAATCTAAAATAACTTGATTTGGAGGATATATTTTGCTATCCTTGTTATGTTCTTTGTCGTTAATTTCTACCAATTTTGATGTTAAGTCGATCATTTTCCCCAAATTTGGCCAGGGGCTTCTTACCAAAATTGCTAAAACACTTAAAAACCATGGAAGGTTTTTATCTACCAAATGTGTAATCAGCGTTAAAAGATCTGCTTATTTGAATGGTCAAGTTATTTTTCGTAAAAGGTTTAATGATATTTTTATCCCAATCATAATACTTCAATCCACTTATGGCAACCTTCATGCCTTATTCTTACAGTTATCATTAATTTCTATCTAAAGCATGTCCAGTTTGGCTTGATTGCATGTGAGGAATATATCAAATACGCCAGCTTATTTGATTTTGGTACTTATCGCAGTGTGACACAATGAAGGCTCAGTCTAGCATGTGCAAATGTGTAGATTTGTAAGAGTCACCGCTGCTCCCATACACAAAGAATATATGTAGATTAAGACTATTGCCACAATTTAGCCGAACTGTGTCAGCACTGGCCCATATGTGATAAGTACAAAATTCATGTGCTGGTCCAAATCATCATTTGAGCAATTATTTATTACGATAAAAAGATCCAATTTTTCCAGCCTATGGTAATGAAACTGGCACTTTTGCAATTGTTAAATGATGAATACGTGCTAAGATATTCAGTATTTTGTATACCATAGCATATACAGCACACATATAAAATGTCAGGATAGGCACTACTATATCAATAGTCGACATATATAACGATATCCTTTACAATATGAACGAAATGAATTCTCTTGGAAGTAAATTTGCAAATTACGTATGCATAGATTCTTATTAGGTTCCTGCCACTTTGGTACTGGTGACAATGTTGGTAGTTTTCCATCCAATATTCTAATATTTCAAAACTATTTTAGATAAATTGTAATGTCACCTGGTCAAGATTAGTCTAACCTATTCTTGGTGAACATTCTAGTTGGTATCGTTGGTAATTGACCAGTTTCCCTTGCTCATATCTAACATGATCATTACCATGTTAAATACACCATTGTAGCTGATTTTCCCATTTTTCAGAAATGATTTGTTTTAAATAAATCATTAATCTACAAAGTTCACTTTGGTTATTGACAAGCAAATGATCAGAAGACTTAAGTTTATTTGATAATAGTTTTATTAATTAAACAATGAAAGTTATGCTGAAGATATTTTAAAAATCATTATAAAGCTAAATGCTAAATATAAATTAATGTGTCACCATCTCTATATTAAAATGTGGGTATGAAATTGACATGGAGACAGTCTCTGTAAAAAGTAACTGATTACAGACAGTTATAATGCATAGTATCAAAAAGTAACATGTATGGTTTTTATTCTACCAGTTTAAAGATGCTAAATTCTATTATATTAATTGTAAGCAAATATTATTCTACCACGTTTAGTCTTTAGCAGTTTTGCATCATAAATGAACATTAATATTCAAGGAAATTAGCCTGTATAATGTTACTGACTATGTGTGTACAATGTGAGCAACAGTTGACTGAGTGTACACAAATATTCACTTGCTTTTAACGCTTTAAATAACTTATTGAATCACACTTAGTTTCCTTCAGGTAAATATACTCTGTTTGGTAAGGAAGTTGATTACAGCTGCAGCTTTCTGAGATTGCCATGTCATATTTGGCTTGTTGACAGAATTGTGCTTCACTTAAGGCAAATTTAAGTCGATCCTATTTTTATTTTCTTTCTCTGTCCCTCTCAGAGGAGCCCCATAGGACTGAATATTGTTGACTTGGATGTTAAACCTTAACTCAATATATCAATCAATCCAAATAAATGTTACAAAATTTTAATTGATATCTTTACATTCCAGGCAAAATAAAAACGTATCTTTGATAGCATTTTGGACAACGAAAGTACCATATGATATTTTATATGTTTAGATATGTTACCTTAACAAATTTGACAGGATATAGGAACTGTCTTCATTCAACTGTTGCTTGAATTATTTTATATTCATATTCTATAATCTTTGTTTATGAGCTTTAAAACCTTTAACTTTGGGCAAATCAGTAATCTTATTTTGTTGTTTCAAAAAATGTTTCGCAAAATTAAATGCACATTGATAATTTTGTTTTAATAAGAACCATTAAGTTTTGAAAAAAACATAAATGCACAATTATGTTCTTATTTAGACTAACAGGTCTCTATATATCTATTTAATGCAAGACAATCCGTTTAAAATGAACTAAAACACCCAATTATGCGTAATTTAAAGCAAAAACTAGGCATTAAATTGTATGCATAACAGTTAGTAATTTACGTTACATATAATAAAACAAGCAGCGCAATATCAATTTCCACCAGAAAAATAAATCATCTTACTTTATTCTTTATCAATACAAGAGGTGTTTCATGTTTATTTGAACAAATTTGAAAATACTGTTACTCGTTTATCTCTCGTTATATTGGGTAATAATTGATTTCCATGGGTTAGTCTGATCTTCAGAAAATACACAGTCGTCAAGAAAATAGTTCTTAATCTTTATTTTCTGGTTTGAAACAGTCTCTGAAGATGAGTAGTCAAAATTTAAGCGTTTAAAAATGCTGTCTGAAACGAAATGTACTAAATCTTTCTCGAACAATTTCTCTAAAAGATATGACGTTTTTCTCTTGGAACCTTTTATATATTGTACATAGATAATTAAAGTATATTCTGTTAGAAAATAAAGCATTCCAGTTGGATATATACTTTTTGGAAGCGACTTTTACATCAAATTTTAGGGTTTACAGTTTCCATAGCAACACTAAATTGTATGCAAAATACTCAAATGCAATATTTGCTGATCGGTTTTATCGGTAATAGATACTTAAAATATCTAAGAAATTAAGTTGGCTGTGAGTTTTGCGAGTTTGCTTTTCAAACTTCTTCCAAGACACATTTTATACATGAGATACCCATTTGGGCACTTTTCTGGAAGAACTAATTAAGCCCAGTTTCCAAGCAAAAACAGGCACACATAGGCTGTTTTTCATCTTAATAATAGACTGAGTGTGCCTCTAAACTTAAAAGAAAATTTCACACTTAAATACGTATTTTCTTAGAAGATACACCCGTTTTAGCTTTTAAAATCAGTAAAAAGGGGGTGGGGATGTATTTCGGACCGCCGTGTTATGGCTTTGCTATGAATTGCCATCCAGTCTGTTTGGCAATACCAGGGACACGCCTGTTATGCATGAAAAAGCTAAAAAAATTTGTTTTAAGTTTATGAAACCGCAAAAAGTGAAACTCAAATCTGTTCAAATAAACATGAAACATGTCTCATAGACTGCTCATATAATGGCGTTTACATTATTAAATATGAATATAATTACATGGTCAATTTCATTGAGAAGGTCTTTACCTTATAACACTTTTTTATTCAGGGTCATCATACTCAGCAAGTTATTACTTTTACAATTTCTGTGATAAAGTATTTGCAGTTTTGAATTTGCCAGTTAATTTTCTTTTAGATCCATGATATTGTGATCTCAAGTACGCATTAAAAATCACCAATTGAAAGTATTAAAAAAGAAAATACCAACGACTTTATAGGGTGTAGTTCACAGATATCACGTATGTAACATTAAGTAAAGTGAGTAACACACTTCTGCTAGAATGAAACACTTTTAGAAGCCACCTCGCAATAAAATGACCATAAACAAGCTTGAACACAAGTATGTAGCTATGTCTAAGAGTACTTTACCAATGGCACCAACATATTATTAAATATTTTAGGATGGCGTATATAATTTTGATGTTACATGATGATGTGACACTTTTCAGGGAACTAACATATCTCATTATGTGGCATATCTATTATAGTATCAGGGAATCATTGTGGCCAAAATTACCCTGTAAGAGTAGGGTCTATAGCCATTCCAAGCTCTATATATGATCTTTTATTGTTTGCAGTTGGCCACTAATACACCGGATGGAGAGGCGATGCTGAAAGACAATGACTGGTTTATTGTCCCGTACCATAACGCTGATGGCTATGAATACTCGGTAAAATCTACGACTTTAATTTCACTATTATTTGCGATTATTATGTTTCCCATTAAACTGGCAACTATATCCTATGCAAAAAGCTTTAAGGTCACCGGTGTGACTGCTTTTGAAGTTTTAAAGACTTTTATACCTATCAATGCTCAGAGGTCGCAACGATACTGTAAGATGTTACATTTAATCGTATTTCTTTTGGGCTATTTAAGTGATCTTCCTCATATTAATATATTGAGAGGATCCTACATGGGTACTCATGTTTTTTTGAAGATAATAAATGAGTTGGAGAAACGATTTCAAATGCGAGGCTTGCTGATCATTTTATCTCTTTTTCGCAACGAGTTTAATAAATTCAATAATACAGGAGTGCAAATGTTAGATTCCATTTATCAAATGATATTAAGCTTACTTTGTAAGTAATAAAGAGGGCACCAAATCAGAATCGATACAATCAAGCACCACACCTGACCCAAGATACCAATCTCATTTCTGCTGTTAGAACGTTATAAATTTGTCTTTATGTACGAAACGATGTTATGGAGAGCATATGTAACGTTTCCTAAAAATTTGTAATTCCAACTCAATGTTTTTATCGTTTTTTCAGCGATTTTGATTGGTCCCTTGGCAAGATTAAATAGTTTTTTCACTTCCAAATCGATAAAAAAACCATGCGTATGAATATTTAAAAAAATGATATTTTCCTTCAAGTTGATTTCACAATGCTAAGATAGTGTTAATAATAACAAACTGTACATAAAACTTCGAACACATGTATTGTACGTTGTGTTGGAGATAAAAAAAATCACCAGTTTTCAATAAAATAGTTAATAAGCATGTTAAAAGCTCACCCCGTATGGTGGTGCATCTTCAAAGCAACGGGAGGAAACTCTAAGACATGAGCTGGATGACGAGGCTATGTGACGTGACTAACAAACAGACAAAGCAAGTAAGGGTGCAAAGATCAGGAATCGATACAATCAAGTACCACTCCTGACCCAGGATACCAATTAGAAAGTGACAAACTAACAGTTGGACACCACAAACGAGAGCCAAGAGGTCCGCCATTTCCCAGCAGGTGACCACAAGGCACATATAAACAGACGCTCACAAAGGCATAGTAAACACAAGACAGAAAAAACATAAAAGATCCACAAAAGAAGTACCGCCTTGGAACGGTCAGTAAAATATTTTACTGGAGGGCTAAAACAAGTTTAACGGTGCCAACCTCACCCTTAATTTAGATGTGGATCAAGACACATACTAACTAATTTGGTTTGCACGAAAGACACCTAACTTATCAATGCATCATCTCCCAGAACACACAAGTCAAGATATAACAAGGAGATGAAGCAAAGATAAGGACTCAACAGTAAATAAAACTGAATACCGGAGTAAAAGAAATCCAACAGGTAAACCCTGGTGCGCCCAACAAACAGCCAAAGTATCAGGCCCCTACAATCTCATCAATAGATAAGTCTTTAAGCTGGAACCGTCATAGAGCCTGAAGTCCGACCCACCGGCGTGCAATTAAAGAGGAAAGCAAAGCTGCCAACCCTGATTGGGTTGACCACCAAATATGCAGTCCGTTGCAATACATTAATGCTATAGCCAATCTTTTTATAATGGGAAATTATTTTAATGAACTGGGCTGAAAATTTATTAGAGCCAACAGTCTTCTTCAATTTATACACCAAGTTCGGAAAGTCCTTGGCGCAAGAGAGATTTGGAATTAAGATATCAAATCATAGTATCGTCTATAGAATTTAGAAAAGGTTTTTCAAAGTTTATGATACCGATAGCCTTGTTTAAGAACTTTCTGAGTTAACAATTTATTGCGAGTGTTGAAGTCAGCAACACGGCTAGATGCTCCAGCAAAAACGAATGAGTTGAGATATATAGACTCCATAGGATGTAGAGCGAGGAACATCACCATCTATAAACGGGAAATTGACGATTTCAAAATCAAAGTCGCCACGTTTTTCATAAATTTTGGTAGGACAATATCATTAGAAATTGACAAATGCAAGTCTAAAAATGCGGCTTCGGTATCAGAGGTATTGGTTTTATGAAGTTGGGGCTCTGAAGGGTATATTTGACTTACCATATTGTCAAAATAAACATTATTGATATTTAAAATATCGTAGAAGTAGTGTTATACGCACCAATAACATCAGCCTGCTTGTCATCAGAAAGACACATCATGACGTCCCTCTCATAACAAAACAGGAATAAATCAGCAACCAGGGGAGAACAATTAGTGCCCATAGGGCTCCCAACTACGTGGTGCCAAATCGAATTAAATGTTGTCCAACAAAAAGGTCAGCGCATCACATACATTTTGACATGACCATGCATGATGTTTTTTAGGTTTTTCCAAAGTAAAAAATGCATTTCTGTCATTATATGCAAGGTAAAGAGATCCTTCTCTCTGGAAGGTTCTTTCAATAAGATCAATAAATTTATCTTTAATTAGATTATGAGGTAAAGTAGTGTAAAGAGTAGAAAAAAATCATAAGTAGACAAACTGGTCGCATTGAAATCTCTAGCTTTAAGTTTATCTAAAATTTCACCTGAATTTTTAATAGACCAAAATAGGTTTTTTGCCTGATCTCTTATATACCTTTTCACCGTACTTTATAACATGTTTTTTAACAGTTTTAAGACACGAAGTTAACAGTTTAGAAAGTTATGTTGTCGCACAAGAGCTAGAATAACAATACATCTTGCTTTATAGGGTTTTGTATGGAGTTTAGGTAACCAGTATAACGTAGGAACTTTGTCTTGATTTTCTTTAGCTTTGACACCGACATTTTGGGTTGTATGACAACCATGCCCATCAATAATCACCCATTTACTCAAAGAAGTCTACAGTTTATAGGCATAAGTGTCAACAAGCTCACGTTTAGGAGTGTAAATATATTACAATCGTCAAACAACTACAACATTGTTAGCAGCTTTATCTGCTGGAACCAAAACATAGTTCATATGAAAATCTTGGATACCTCGTTTAACTTTAAGTGCTTTTTCGTGGCAATAGCAGGTGTAGGGCCTAAATCTCAATTTTCTTTGATGCGCCCAGCAAGTTGTTTGACACATTAAATGGATTTGTTTTGAGCTCATACTCACATATTTGCTAACAATAGAATGCCATTTTAATCATTATTCAACCAAAACAAAGTTTTGAACTGACAGAATTTTCAAGATAGCTGTCCCATCTTTCACGAACAGCCGTTCCAAAACTATTTTCCTTCAATGGGCTTTAAAATGTCAAATATGGTGAAAGACCAACTAAATACTTTTGTGGGCTTGAAAAACATAATTATATTTCAAAAACAATGCAGAGCTTGCAGAAAGATGATGGAACTGTCCTAATTGAGCAAAATGCAATATTAAAAGAAACTGAGCAATTCTATAAAAAGCTTGTACTCCAGTAGGGACTCAGAATTGGAGGATTCCAATCTGAATGAATATGTAGGGCAAACTTTGACAATTATCACTGATGACCAAGCTAATAGATTAGAAGGACTCTTAACCCTAAAGGAAATTTCATGTACTCTTAAAAATATGAATAATGGTAATGCCCTGATTTAAGTGAATTTTCTGCTGATTTTTTTAAAGTTTTTTGGAAACAGCTAGGAGTTTTTGTGCTGAGATACTTGAATCATGGCTACACAATTAGAGAAATATCCATAACTCCAAAACGAGGCATTATTACTTGCATCCCAAAAGACAATAAACCAAAGATGTTTTTTAAAAAAAAAACTGGAGACTGTTAATTTTCCTTGATACTGTATACAAACTTGCATCAGGTACTATTGCCAATAGGATTAAAACAGTATTAGACAGCATTATAAATAAAGATCAAACAGGTTTTATAAGGGTAGGTCCATTGTGGAAAATATACGAATAATATATGACATGATGAAATTTACAGATGAAAAGAATATTCCAGGACTATTACTGCTGATAGATTTTGAAAAAGCGTTTGACTCTCTATCATGGAATTTCTTACACAAAGCACTTGAACATCTAAATTTTGAGGACTCGATCAGAAAATGGGAAAAAGTATGCTATAAAAATATATCCTCAGCAGTATCTTTACCTGGACATCTGTTTTTTTAACATAGAGCGTGGATGTCGTCAAGGCGACCCCTATCTCCATACCTTTTTGTGATTTGTGCTGAATTCCTTGCAACACAGATAAGGAAAAACAAAACAATAAAAGGCATAAATATCAATAATATTGAATTTAAAATATCACAGTACGCAGATGACACTTCAGCAATGCTAGATGGCATAGAAAGATCTCTCAATCAGACTCTTGAAGAGCTCTCAAGATTTTCAAAATATCAGGGTTAAATATAAACTTCGATATGACACAACTGGTTATGGATTGGTTCAGAAAAATTGTGTACCAGGTCAATAAAAACACAGTGGAAACTTTCATGGGGAAGTAACCAATTTACTAGGGATTCTTTTCAATACAGATTTAAATAAGATGATAGAAAATAATCATATACGAAAAGTAACACAAATGGAAAAGATACTAAAACAGTGGAATGAACGAAGTTTATCACCTATTGGAAACATTACTGTAATTAAAACTCTTGTTATACCAATGTTTAATCTTCTTTTTACATCTCTACCAAATCCAGGTGTCAAAATATATGAAACTATAAACAAAACTCTGTACAATTTCTTATGGAATAAAAATCCAAAAATTAAAAAAAAACAGTTGTGATAAAGAAGTATATAGAAGGTGGATTGAATATGATAAACCTTTATGCCTTTGTAAGTGCATTAAAATCTACATGGATAAGAAGGCTTCTTTTAAATGAAAGTAAATGGCAAGAAATAATAAAAATACGTATAAATCTGGAAATGTTGACATCATGTAATGTAGAATATATTCAGGATATTTTAAGCACATTGAACAATCAGTTTTGGAAAGATGTACTAAAGTCTTTTCTTGATATAAATTAATAAACAGAAATATGTGAAGAACAAATTTTAAAAAGTCCTCTGTTCTATAACAGAATTATTAAAATAGATAGAAAATATGTTTTTTTATAAAACATGGTATGATAAAGGTATCAGATCTGTGAATGATCTGGTGAACCAGAATGGAAGCTTGTATAGCTATCAAGAAGTTGGAATTGATGGCAACCTGTTGAGCATTTTAAAATATCAAGGATTTATAGACTCACTAAAACACTTTCTATCACATACACAAATAAGATTAACCAAAAAAGTACAAGATCCTTTCATACCAACTCATATCAAAGTTTTTCTGCAACAAAAGTCAGGGACACAGGCAATGTATAATGAACTGAATAAAAACTGAATGATGAACCGACAAGTAAAAAAGATGGAATGAGAAATTTAATTTCACAGACCAAGAATGGAAGAAAATTTACAACTACACCTTTAATATAATAAAATATTCAGCTATACAATGGTTTCAGACGAGTATTTATCATATTTTTTAGTGACAAACAATCTTCTCTTTAGAATGAAAATAAAGAGTGACTCATTATGCTATTACTGTCATTCCCAAAAAGAAACAATTACCCATCTCTTCTGGACCTATGAGAGGATTCAAGCTTTTTTGAAGGAATTGTTACAATGGCTGAATAATAATGAAATACAGTGTGCCTTTGTGGAGGATTTTTTTTTATTTTTGGTCTGGATAGATTAAATACTATAACAAAACCACTTAATATCATAATACTCTATGCCAAATACTACATATACACAACGCGCTGTAATGAACGTCACTTGGTCCTAGAAGATTACAAGAAGAAGCTTTATCAATTGTTCAAAATACTTAAAGATATTGCTTTGTCAAATAATGAACTAACAGAGTTTAATAAAGATCGGGGACCATATGAAATACTACTTAATAATTAAGAATAGGTATATAAGCATACATACCAACCCTCACATACCAAGAATAAAACTGACACTCTGAAATTCATGTATCAGTAATTCATTATAGCAACCAGTACAGCCTCAGGACCAGGAAAAGTATACCATACAAAAATGTCTTGTTTCTTTTTAGTTTGTATTACTGTATAAATATTAAATATGTAGTAGGAATAAAAATGAAAGCCAGTGCATACTGTTTTTATCTTTATTATATATTGTCCTGCCAGCCGGGAGTGACAGTGACCTCGTGTTTTGTTTGCAGGGTTATCAGGGACTTAGAATCGATATGTCACTTGTGTATTGATCCTATCCACAGGATAGGATTAATACACGAGTGATCTATTGATTCACAATAGCTCGTATGGAGTTTACAAGTTAATGTTTTACTTAACAATGGTAAACAAGGCACAATGTCACTGTCATTCTTGGTTGGCACAACAGTAGATATCTTTACTGTATATATATACCAACATATGTTTGAGAGTCGTTTTAAGCGAAAGGAGCACCCTTCCTGAATTTTTTCTTAACTAAACATATATGTACGACAGGATCCAGGCTGTCAAGGGGAGTATTGTTTAAGGGTGCTCATGTATGTATGTACTGTATGTATGGCTGGATACCCTTCTGTAACAGGATTATAGTAAATAAAATGAACAAGACGAAAAAATGTCAAATATTGCCATCAACCCTTTACAAATGTGTTGCTTTGTTCCAAAGTTGGAATTATGAGGAATGAATTGTTATTTTTGTGGATTTTATCGATGTGTAAACTCCGGCGAGGATTTTTATTGCCTGGCTTTTCTCAGTTTGTGAGTGATTCGCCAGATTTTACACATCGATAAAATCCACAAAAATAAAATTAATTCCTACAATAAAACACTAGTGATTTATCGATTTTATTGCATGGCGTTATTTTACTCTCAGTGATAATGACATTTATTTAATTTCCTTCAGCTGAGCCTCAGGTAGACCTTGTATCTTCACAGTCATTCCATAGCCTCCGCTCACTCTACACATGGAAAAAGGGGGACATAGATAGCGTGTACACTTTTATAGAATGGCCTAGTTTATATTTTATAATTACTTAAACCTAATAAACTGGGGGCTAGTTGCCTGAATAGCTTAAATACCTTCAAGTTGGTAGCTCCACAGCATTTAGTGGACCATACAGTACTTCAGTACAGTACATACAAAACTTTTCAGATATGTATTTGATAAGTCTATGGTTATTTGCCTAAGATGTAGATGAAATATATTAAAATCATTATAAATGTTCTTGTAAACATACATTGTTTATCAAAGACTGTATTCAAAATAAAAAATTTCTTGCTGCAACTTGCTGCAAATACAAATACGAGTCGGCATAATATTTCTTTGTCTATATTTCCACTGATAAGTGAAAATAGAGACGAACACATATTATGCCAACTGGGATTGGGAGTTTGTGAGAAAAATACATGCAGACCAGCCGTCACATCCGCACAGTCTGATCAGCACATTTGATGGTCACTTGTTGGGGAGTATCTATATATTATCTTGCAGCAAACTGCAGTAAGCACATTTTCAGATTTTATATGCCTCTGTAGCTGAGTAAATTGGTTTGAGTATGAATTGGTTGTAAACCCCAAAGACAGGTTTCTCGTAACAAGGCCTAGCTAGTATATGTGTATGATTTGAACATATTTCAGCACATTTATGACAGATTATGGAGGAAAAACAGACAAGATACTGGAAATCGGTGGTGTGATGGCATCGACCTCAACAGAAACTGGGATGCGAATCATGGCGGTAAATATATCTTGTGCTGTAAAAACTCAGTGATCAAATCTCCTATAATCGTTATCAAATGACGTTACATCTAAGATCAAAATAACAGTATGTATTAAAAACGGAGTACCTATTCACTAAGTTGAACATTATCATTGGCGTAGCTCCCAATACGCACTTACGCAAGTGTGTAATAAAAAGAGCAACATTCAAGTTACGTCACCCAATGTGGTAAAAATAAGTTTCTATAAAATAAGGACCTGCTCTAAAAGGAAAGAATACGCTCCCTCTGGGAGCAAATTCTTTCCTTTGAGAGAAGTTCCCATTTTGAAAAGGGACGCAAATGAAGAGATTTTCTGCTTGATCCAGTAGTCTCCATTTGGTTTGCATAGTTTTTTTTCAGCGTTCTGGCTATGCCATTGATTATGTTATTACGTCCGGAACTATGTGGGACAAATAATTTAGAAATCTTAGAGAATTCACTCAAAATACGAGATTTCAACGTTACTCATTTTTTATTACAAATGGAATCTAACGATAGGGCACCAAAATCATTTGAACTTATTAAACTCATTTCGAAATACACATTGTCTGATCCTTCTTCGTTCAGCGAAAATGTAATTCATTGTCAAATATTTACATTTTAGAAGCAATCCTTAAATGAAGCTTGCCCGTGCAATACGTTTTGAACATCGAACTCATTCGGGTGTTGTGATTGAAAGCGAGCCACACCTGAGTCGCACATGCAAAACATGCCCTTGTTGGCTCCATTGGCGCTCCGTGTTTAAGCTGGCTGTTCCGCTTTTCCATTTTACACCATGACTAAACCGTTAATAGGATTATATTTTAAATACAAAACTGTTTTAATTCCTAAATTAAAAATATGTTTTTTTTATATTTTAGATATTTATGATAAAATGTAAATATAAGCAATAAATATCATTTTTTAATGTTCATGGAATCATGAATACTTCGGGTCTCTTGCAAAGTTAACGTTTGCAAGAGACCTGAAGCAATCATGATTCCATGAACATTCCGAAAAGTGAATTCATTTCTTAAGTAAAAACGAAAACTGAGACTGCATATCCTTATGGTCCTTCCACTTTGTCTGGCCCTGTCTATGTTGACCTATATAAATTTTTAAAAAGCCCACATTATTGCCCTTTATATTCGGGAAACCCCTAAAAGTACTTTTGCAAACAGTGAAGAGCCAGCACGATGCTGCATTTTATCAGGGTCTACACTGTTTGTATAGATAAAAAATATCTACTGACAAAAGAATTAACATGTTTGGAAAATTACTATAAACGCATGTTTTTGTTGTTGTTTCTGGGATACTTTATTTTGTTTTATTTTATCTCATTAAGGCAGTTGATGTCGCGTTGTAAGTCGTACATGGAACTTTAAGCAAAGTAAGGTGGCGCCTTATATACACCAGTACAACATAAATAAGCCCGTTTTTGAAGATTGTTGATGCTATTTAAGTACTTGCAAAGCAGTTACAATGTTTAATAGAAAAAAATCGTTTCTGTGTTCAAATGCCGTCGATAAAGTGAAGTGTAGTTAAGTGTTCAATCTGAGACAGCCCAGACATCAATGATTGATTTCTTCAATTGCACCCCCACTCCCAAAAAAATATAGATTTAGGATAAGGAGGCGAAGATGCTTATCGGTTGCATTCTTACCAGATACGTTTGATAGCAAAAACATGTTTCTTGTATTGTGTAATACTTTAACCACTTGTAAACTGATGATGCTTCCTTCTGGTTTATACAATGACTTACTTGGGATAGTCCATTTTATATATCTTGGGGTGTTGGGTTATAATTCACAAAATGTATTTCTTTTTCTCAAGATCTTTTACCTTCACAAACAGTGTAGACACTGAAAGAATGCCGCATCATGCAGCCTTACTGTTTGTAAATGTACCAGTTACAGGGTTCTTGCATACAAAGTTTCAACCTACACTTGCTTTAGTTGAGAATCAATGTCACAATTCTAATATCTGAAAAGATGATGTTCACCCCACCCATAAGAGATCAGTCTGTGAATGTCCCAGTCGACTTAAAGTAAATGACACATCTACACATTTATTGGATATAAGATTTTTTTCACACTATGCGTAATGTTCGCATAATGTGACCAACCATTTATGTTTATTGGGTATATGAGCGGTGACATGAAATTTCTAACAATGTGGTATGTGCGACCAGCAAAGGCTCAGACCAGCCTGCGCATACCTGCAGACTGATCAGACCCTTTGCTTATCGCTTGGGTATTTTATGAATGTTAAGTTACTGACTGAACATCATTTGAGGCGTCTACACTTAAAATGAGACTGCACAGGCTCGTCTGAGTCTACACATGTCAAAATGCCACATTGTTAGAAATCACATGTCACGGCTCATAATTAGATTCCTTACGTGGTTGTTCATTTATTTTACAAACGTTTGCTTGTATATTGTATATAGGACCTGGCTCCTCTAGAAACCCATGCTCGGATACCTACCATGGAGGGTCTGCTTTCTCTGCCCCTGAAACGGATAGTCTGAGGAACAAGACGGTCAGTTTTGGCCAGAGGGTGTTTGCTTTCTTCTCCATCCATTGCTACTCGCAGCTTATGCTGATACCATATGGTTATACAGAAACAAAACCCGCCGATTATGAAAAACTGGTATGTATACATAGCATAAAAAGTTAAGCACCACTAACTTCGTAGTTAAATTTTTCAGAGCAATGCTATGTGATGTAAATAAAGATAACTGCATCATATATTGGATTAGATAGAGAAGCAATCTTGCTTTTTTGCCAAAGTGTGTGATTGGAAGTTTAACAAAAAGCACATAGGGGACATTGCTTAAAAGATGGAAATATATGGACATTTTCACACAATGCTGTCAAGTTATTTTAATGCAATGTTGTGCTTCTGTATTATTTAATTTATTAAGCAGAATTCGAACCTCGCATTTTATCACTTTTCCACAATTCGTTTGATAGATTCAATAAAACATGAGCAATCATGTAAGTTCTTCTATTTAGTTTTGCTCACACAGACTGTGGTGTCTATGTTGAGTCCGTACGTGGTGTAATTCTTGGTGCAAATCATGTATCTTGCGAGGGAAGAGAGATATTCTTGCTATAATTAGTGGTTAACTGTATTCAAAATTTTCATTTGGGGAGGTATATTGTCGGATATATGGTCGGAAACTTGGTTTTATGGTGACGCTTAAGCAGATACATAAAACGTGAATTCCGAACATTTATCAGAGGATATATATCCCCAAATGAAAAATTGGAATATGGTTATCCCCATTCTAAAGCTACCCTGCAGAATCGACTCAATCCAAGCCTTGCAAGATGCACGTCAATCAAAAAAATGTTACGTAATTAATGACCTCAAATTTTCCCATATACTGTCTCGAACTGTTGACGTTATCCAATCAGACATCGTGTTACAACATCAAGTGCATTAGAATTGTCATTTGACTGTCTGTGCCACTTTATTGTGATGCGATGCGTTGTTCTGCTGTTTGTGAGTCCTGCTTATTCTAGCTATATTTTCTCTTCTGTTATTCAGAAAGCAATTGGCGAGGATATGATGAGAGCATTGAAAGATGTAAATGGCCTTGATTTCAGAACCGGCACACCACCAGACTTGTTATGTAAGTATACTCTATCTGTCTATCTTCTCAGGTACCTCCTATACCCCTCACGTAAACAAATGACTATGTGTTGTGTGTTAAGTCAAGCTAGCAGTTGCCTAGATAACACTGGATTCTCACACTCCAGATCAAAGTTTCGACTGTTTTCACTCATGTGAGATTATAAGAATCTATCATGAGTGTGAGGGTAGGATAGAAAAAAAGGTCCCGAGGATCGCCGTTTGGCATCAAGCGGCTTGCCGAGTGATGACAAACAGTGATCCTGAGGGATGCATTTTTTCTATCCTACCGTCACAAGAATAATGGATTATTTTTCTTGCTCAATGTTTTAATTTTTTTATTTTTTAAAAAAACGCTTCCAGAAGTACCTGGGTATGCTAAGATGCAATTTCACAGGATGGCGTTACTTGACGTCCTGGGTATCATGGGTAAGATAAGGTTTTCTATCACAGGGTAAAATCTGAGATATCCTTAATTCACATACAAACGCATATGAGATCGAGTGATCCCTATGTAAGCTCGCTGTCGGAAAAATCTGTCTCACATCGCTACCCATGTGAGATAAGCGTAACTAATACGAGATAAACCACACGCGGCCGGTTGCTAATGTGAGATAACATTTTTGGCGCATGACTGTAGTCTTCGAAAACGAAAGTTGAATTGTTGTCAGTCAGGAAAAAAGTCAATGTTGAATTTTCAGCGATTTAAGTCGGCCTTCAACTTGGTTTAATATAAAACTGCGCATTTTACTTGAAACCTTTATTCAATGCTTTAAACATGCTAGGTGCATTGCGATTGACATATTTAACCTGTTTGGCAATGAGTGGACGGGGAGCCTAGCTTGACGATGTAAAAATAACAACAACACACACACAATTTCGTCAACAAAATTACTTACCCGAGTTGCTGTGGCTGATAAGCTAGTTCTTGTAAATCCATTTCAATGAAATAACCATTTGTTCATTGTTTAATGCGCTGTTTATTCGCTGTTTCAAGTTGATTTGTACAGCGCGCGTCATTGACTGTAAACATCGACCTCAGTGACGTCACCAACAGATATTTCAGAGTACTGTACGGTACGGCCGTGGTATATGAGAAAAAGAATCGATCATTGGTGTTCAGTGGTTCCAGAAAAATCCCAACCCTTGGGTCCACCGTTCAGTGGGAAAACTCGACAAGCCTCGTTTCCCACTGGAAGGGTGGGCCCTCGGGTTGGGATTTTTCTGTCCCCACTAAACACCAATGATGGATTCTATTTATCCGGTGTGCAAGAAAATTAAATTCTGTCTCACATATTCCGTGCCAACCCTTGGGAAAGATAAAAATCGAACACCCATACCACGGGTGGTAAACCTAGGAACTACCACGAAATTGTGTTAACGTAATTTTGTTCCAAAGCCACATCCGGGACACGTTGTGGTAGTTTCCAGGCCGAAAATTGGATAAAGAAAGGTTGATGTCACTTTCATTTTTGTTTTATTTTACAACTAAGAACGAACAATAGTGAAATCCGATAATGTGGTTCCGTGTAAATATGTCTCAGCGTCCCCTCTAGCCCATAATTTTGTTTGAAAACCTATTTTCTTTCTTTAGGTTCGTGTTTCCCCACTGAGCATCGGACCAACTTTCCCCAAATTTCGAAGGATTTTAGCCCATATCTGTCAAAATAAATGGAATTTGATATCATTTGACGATGGAATTGATGAAAAGACCCTGAATAAACATTCCCACACAGAAAAAATTCTAAACATTTACTCGTAAACGATTCATGCCCCGTTCGACCTGTGTGGTAGTTTCCAGCCCATCGTGGTAGTTAAAATGCTATCGTGGTAGTTTCCAGGACTTTGTAGGAATTAAGTTGTAGTTCGAATCAGCAGATTCAGGAATCAGGAATCAAAACTAACATGGGTTAACATGTACCTGAATTGATGTCGTTCAAGCACGACCACTCATGTCTTAAAACGGATAATTTTTACAATATCTTAAACTAAATTTACAACCATGAATTTTCTAGGGCACACTTAAAGCTGACCAGACTATGATATGCAATATCAATAATCCCGCTGACATTCAGGGTTTGTGAAATAAAGAATTTAATCTGGTTTATGCGTGTTCAAAGTCCTTTAGTACATAATTAAGCCATAATTGATCCATGACATGGGATTTTCAACAATGTGGTGTGTGCGACCAGAAAAGCCTCAGACCAGCCTGTGCATACACGCAGTCTGATCAGAGCCTTTGCTAGTCACTTAAATACTCTCTGACTGTTAAGCTACCGACCAAACATCATTTGGTTTCTAAGCTTTAAATAAAGCTATACAGGCCCGTCTACACTTGTCTAAATGACACATTGTTGGAAATCACATTCCGTGGCTCATATCTTATAATCACCAAATGTTGTCTTAGGTAGATCAGCAATAGATATACTTTGCAAAACAGCATGACAAGACTAAACACTTAAAGCGCCACCTATAATTTGCAGCAGACGACAATTGCAAATTTTGCCGCTTTTCAAAAATAACAAATAATGTATGATATTTCGTGAGAATCGTCAGCTGGCAGACGATTCTCATGTAATAGCATACCTTATTTTTGTCGAAAAATTGGAAAGATGTCACAAAAATTGTCGTTTGCTTCAGTTGTGATTGGCGCTTTAAGACTTAACACTTGGTTTATCATTTTTCAGATGTAGCTTCTGGTGGCGCCTATGACTTCTGGTATGACCATGGTATCAAATATTCTTTCACGTATGAGCTGAGGCCTGATGGGGGTTATACGGGACAGAGTGGTTTTATCATGGGGAAAGAAAACATCAAACCGACAGCTAGAGAAACCATCGCATCACTGAAGCGTTTTACAGAATGGCCAAATCTATAATAAGGAAGAATATGTATTTGGAATAGATCTTCGCAGCAACAAAATGTGAAACCAATAAATTTGTTGTTTTAGCTTTATTTGTTCCTATTTTATATTGACCTTTTATTGAATAATATACAATCCTTGGACAGCAGCTGAGGTATAACTTTTTCTTTCACGCCGGATAAGGATATATGAGATTTTACCCTGGGATAGAAAATCTTTTCTTGCACACCGGATATAGATATCTGAGGATTCACCCTGGGATAGAAAATATTACCTTGCCCAGGCTGTCACGTGAGGGCTACATACATTGGTTGTATTAGAACTCACGCATAATGTCGTCAAGTGACGTCATTGTTATGTTAAAGTGACGTCATCATGTACAATACATCTTAGCGTATTCAGGACTTCTGGAAGCTTATTTTAAAATAAAAAAACAAACAGTGGTGAGCAAGAATAATGATCTATTATTCCTGTGAGGGTAGGATAGTAAAATCTGTCTTTCTGGATCACCGTTTGTCATCACTCGGCAAGCTCGTGATGCCAAACGGTGATCTTAGGGACAGATTTTTCTGTCCTATCCTCACACTCATGATAGATTCTTATAATATTGGACAGCAACGAGTTCTATGAGCTTTACTCATGGGACTGATGCACGTCATAGACTAAGATTGGTACAGAGCTAGTTGATTTCGAAGGGTCGCTAGTTCGAGACTCACCTGAGGCACAGTGTTGTCTCCTTGACCTAGAAACTTTATTCTCTGCGTAGTACTGGCTCAACCCAGGAAGACAAGAAAAACGTCCTAATTTGACTGAAAAAAATGTAGACTGGGACGTCAAGCATTAACACAACTTGATTTAGTATATTCAACTCAACTACAAATGAAACACATCAGTAACTTCTTGGGCAATAGTGGGGAAATCAGAATTAAGAAATGAAAATATATCAATACATGTACCATATTCCGTAGCAATCAATTCTGAATCATTTCATTGAATAACAATTTTACTTAAATCTGATCATACTGTTCGCCAGTGTTCAGACAAGAGGTCTTTTTCAAAAATGACAATTTTTTTCACGGGAGAATGAATATCTTGTTCTCGTCTAAATCAGTTCACATGAGTTAAAATCGTCCAAAACGGACATGACCCTCTCCTGCAGCAAGAACTACATCATAACGAGGTCGAACCAAAAGCATTTGACGCCACACAACGTTCTTGGGAATACACGCCCATTCTTAATGGAGAGCAACCTGAGGCTGTCGAAGAGTCCAAGGCTGCACTGAATGATCCTGAATGCGTCGCCGGAGCTCAACCAACAACTGCTCTATCGTATTGAGATCCAGGCTTACTAAACATACGCGGTTTGTTTTGGCTTCTGCACAGACTTGATTGCCTCGTCAGAGAGGGACATACCGGTTATTGGTGGAAGTGAACTGATTAAGACTAGAATTCTAGTGAAAACCAATTATCTGAAACTTGTCATTTTTAAAAATGACTCCTTGTCCATTTATTGCTTATTGTGTATCTAAATTTGAGACTGTTTTTCGCGGTGTCATATTTTCGCGATTTCTGTTTATACCGCCAATAGCTCCAAATAAAAAGCCCGCCCAAAAATTAGTGTTTTACAACATGTATTAATAGACTTTTCTCTTACTGTCAAGGGGGTAACTTATATATTCATATCTGGGCGTGGTTCAGCGATTTCATCTGCTAAACAAGAAAAATCAGGTTCTATTTATAATTTGGTGAAGAATCATTAAGTCGTTAGGGCCGCGTAAACGTGCGTGCATTTCATGAAAATCCTAACAGTATACACACTGAAATCACATTTATAAACCCTTAAAGACATAAAAAGAATGAGCAATAATAGTGGTTCCACTCATTATGGCTCTCCCCAGGGTTCATACTAGGCAGATCAAAAGGACAGTCGTACATGTAATGAGGTGATTATGACTTCCTTACAGGGGCAATAAAGTGGTCTCATGAAGGGATTACTAGGTAATTTATGTTAAAATATTGATCTTTATCTTTGTGAAAGAAATTGTGTTGTATACAGGTAAGTCCCATCTTGAGGCCCCTCTAATTTTGTGAGATACTGAAACTGCCACTTATCTGTTAATCATTTTATAATCTCTATCAGACAGATATATATGTCTTTAAAGCGCATAATCACAAAATGTATGTTTTGTCGTCCACTAAAAATAATTGAAGTCTCATAGACAAACAAAGTGGACCCAGATCAGACTGCACCTGTAGGAGCAGTCTGATCTGGGTTCACAATGTTTGCCTCTATGCTTATGATTCAATTATTTTGCTGGCGTTTTAGGGACTAAATCATGTGTTTTTGCGTCTATATTGAGGTAATGGCGCAAGATGATAGAGTTACTTTTGAATAAAACGACGCCTCATTTCAGCTTTTACCTATGTCAAAGGTAGACCAGTCCTAATCAGCACTCATGAGGTGCCGCCTTCACAGTAACCAAAACGTCCTATACTACTTGTACGGATGTCCAGTGAGGTTTGAAGTATTGTGTTGATTTGAGCCTTCAACCCTTCACCCTTCGTCTGCGTTAGCTTGTTTGAATGTACCTCTGGCCATTTGCTGCTCCCAAATGCGACAAATACCTAAATCTCACGTGCTAATCCTTTTTGCCTGTATCAGTAGACATTTGCGTAGCTCCCATTACGCAGTTACGCACGTGCGCAGAAAAAATGGTAACATTCAAGGGAGGCCATCTAATGTGGTAAAAGTAAATTTCCATACCATAAGTAACTGCTCTCTTTGAGGAATCTGGGAGCCAATTCTTTTCTTTAAGAGAAGTTCCCATTCTTAAAGGGACGCAATTGAAGAGAATCGCTGCTTGATCCCTTTTTTTCAGCGTTCGGGCTACGCCACTGGTATATCTGATCAACTGCTACATTACTAACCTAGTTTTTTATTCTGATTGATTGCACCATGCATGACAATAGATAACTATGAAAGTCCCAATATAAAAGTTACAGCGGTCAAAGATAGAACTTTATAACCTTTGATGCAATTTTGTCCCTAAGAATCGTTTATCAAACCCGTATTATGGTATTCTGCATATACAAAATGAACTGCAAACATATATACCTGCGTTCTGCCACGGATTCACCACTACTTCTTGTACTGCTTTGCTTTATGTATTATTTTCCGTAATATACGACCACTTTTCACAATTACAATCAACTTTTATGCCATTTCTAACAAGTACACATATGATATCGCCAAATTCTTTTGAAATTGGACACCCCTTCTTTATGCAGCACCACATATATTTGTCGAGCGTCGTCTTCAATTTCCTTATTTTCGTTACTGTGCCAGCTTTCGCTATCATGACGTTGTCGAGTGTAAGAAGAAAGCAAATAGTAATGGTCCATACCAACAGAACGCCTCTCATACTGTAAAGATTATATAAAAACATAACAAACAATATTTTTACGCGTGAAAATGTATTTTCATATCTGTATACGTCGGTTGAAACATGTGTTTGGGTGCTCAAAAGAACCGTCCCATTGAGACGGTTCTCTTGATTACCCAGAACATATGTAAGAAAAACAAGGTCATGTCGCATATGATATTGATATGCATGATCTGAGTTCCCGAACGGGCTATTAAACCCAGAACCCCGTCTTCCCAGTCACCAATGGTACGGCTGATGACTCAAAACTTTGAATCAATCTATTATGTGTTGTTAATATGTACATGTCGTACACATCTTAAATGTCATACGGTAATAGCGTATGGTTGTAATTTAAATACCATTAAGGTGGGTCATGCATTTGCAAAGTGTGGTGAAGGTGTGTCGCGCAACATGTGTCTTCGATCCTCAAAAGAACCGTCTCATTGAGACGGTACTCTTGAGTACCCAGAACATATGTAAGAAAAACAAGGGTCATGTCGTACATGGTATGTAATATGCATGAGTCCTCGAACGGAATATTAAACCCAGAGCCCCGTCTTCCAAGTCAAACAGGGTGAGCTGATGACTATAGTATATACATGACCCACCTTAATACTATTTAAAGAGACTAAGTATGCAACTATGAACATTTTTCGATTTTTTTTTTAATCATTTGTAAAAGCAGAATTAAGTTAAGTTTTCACAATCAATCTGTTCACTATAGCTGAAAACTGCATGGAAAAGTGAATTATATTATAAAAACAGGTGTTTTTTTCTCTTGTTGGTAATTATTTGCGTCCCTCCAGTAATTATAGACAGTCAAGTTTTAACAATAATGCTGTACTTTTGATACTGATAATTTGTAAAGATTTACGAAATTGGTAAAATGTATACCTGAATTTTAGTTTTTTACTGTGTGAAAAACAGAAACATTATTTCAAAAATTAAAAGATCAAAAGTTACAGACTATGCAGCTTAAAGAACCATAATCGAATGGGTTCTAAAACCCTTAAAGGGGATCTTAGAACAGACAAAATCCCATAATATATGTAATTAACCCTTACCAAAATTGGAATTAGATACATTAGAATTGCATTTTCACACACATTTAGTATATGTATCATCAAGAAACCTTCAGCATTTGCGTATATGGTATACATAGATATGCCAAAGCTGTGTTTTGATATGTTTTAATTTATGAACAAGAAAATAGTCACAATTTTTGGGTTAAAAAGTTCCCTAATCTGAACCTATTATAAAGGAAGAGACCTATAAATAGAAAATGAGAGGAAGCACTACAAAATGGCCTAGATGTGACATCTGGCTAGTGCTTTCTCTGAAAGTAAAAAAGGATCACTGCTAGCCATATTTGTGTGTAAAGTCATTTAAATGAAACCCACCCAGGTGGTCTTGGAGGAGTAGAGAATGATACACATCTAAGTCGATATCGGTCCGACTTGATGCCAATGGGCAAACGATATTGGTCCAATGTCGTATAAGATATCTAGCCGATATACGTTATATCGGTCCAATGATGGTAAAATATCGGTCTGATGACTAAAACGATATCCGCCCGATATTGGACCGATGTGTAGCTGCCACGATATCGGACCGACTTTCAGCCGATGGGCAAAACGATAAGCAGTCCGATGTCGTTTACGATATCTAGCCGATATCTGAACAATATCGGATCGATGATGGTTAGATATCGGTTTGCTGACTGGGATACGCTATTACTGTATGGCATTTAAGATGTGTACGACATGAACACAATAACAACTCAGTCAAAGTTTTGACCGTTACCATGGGAGTTGGTGGCTAAGTGTGCGCGACACACCTTCATACTATGGATAACACTTGTGAGAAGATATTATGATTTTGGCCTACCCTTGTAGAAAAGCATGGCCAGGTCGTCCACGGTACCGAGGGGTAATAGTTTGACTTTACTACAAGCAAGCATGAAATAACTGTTTTAATACCCAACCCATTTGATGAAATACTTAGCAGCGTTTCTTACATGGAGTTGCTGTAGACGATTCGGTTTTTTTTTTGCAAAACAGAAAATTTCACCAAATCTGCTCAATTTTGGTTTCAAAATGTTCCGCTTGTTCTAACTAAGAACACGAGACCCACACCTTATGTTTCTGACCATACACAACGGAGTTACTGGAGTTAAATGTTGCCAAACCATGCCGTATTTTCATCATTTTTGCATAACGTCTACATTCATAAACGAATCGTACGCGCATCGTTGTCGCGCATGTCAATATGCGCCTGTGTGTTTCACAAGGAAGCGGGAAACCAGGCCATGGTAAAGTGCCAGTCATTAGTCGAAAATAATGACTGGTCAATAGTAAAGTGACTCATGACATAACAAAAATAGACAAATACTACGAATATAGACGGTTGGGTAATAAAAATTATTATCTTACCCATGTTATCTTACCCAGGACGTCAAGTAACGTCATCATGTAAAATTGCATCTTAGCGAATTCAGGGACTTCCTGAAGCTTATTTTAAAATAAATAAATAAAATAAAAAATAAAACAGTGGTGAGCAAGAAAATAATCCATTATCGTGTAAGGGTAGGATGGAAAAATCCGTCCCTCGGGATCACCGTTTGTCATCACTCGGCAAGCCTCGTGATGCCAAACGGCGATCCTCGGGACGGATTTTTCTATCTTACCCTCACACTCATGATAGATTCTATTAGTCTGAGCCTTCAACTACATCCATGACTTGGTGTGTGTGAGAGAATATTAGGTGCATGTAAGTATGATATCAAGTTTACCAGGCAAGGCTTCGAGAACACTTCTTGACATCGCGAGGCTTGCCGAGCGATTCAACATGCGTTCTTATAGCCGATATCTGTTAAACTTGACGCGAACCTGATATTCTATTTATCAGTTTACCCATTGTTTATTCTTCAAATTAGCGATTATGACGTAATTTTCGATTTTTGTGTTGATTCATCGTCATTAGCGACGTCATTCAAAAAGTGCAACGTCATCATGACCTGTTTAGGCGCATGCCGTGAGATAGACAATGTTTATCAGGCAACCTGCAGCAATGTAGTTAATATGAGAGGTAACTGATAAATATCTACATGCGTAGACTACTCAGAGCATTCGATGCAAGCAATCACAAACTGCAGACAACCCCATGTCACCGCGAGGTAAAGCCACACAACAACCACGAGACACCAGGAAGACAAACTAAGCAAAGGCCGATTGTCATTCTGATAGTGCTTCTAGAATTTTTGAAATTTGAAATTTGAAAAAATATCTGCAGATGTCAAAGTCATGATCATGAAAAATTCCCAAGCATGCAACGAGGTATTGTTAGAAGTAGTAAAAACATTTTTCGGACTGATCGAAAAATCCCCGCCCCCACACAGAAAATGAATACTTAGTAGCAATAGACTACCACCACAGAATTAGGAATTGCACCGTTTATGTACTTTGATTTAGTGTTGATTGAAATAGGAATGAATAAAATTTAACATACATTAAACATTGGAAAGATTGCTGAAACGGATGGCAAGCTTTTTTTATAAAAAATAAACCATAAACGCGTTATTTGTTATTTACCTTTCTCAAAATGCTCTTCAAAACACACTCTAATAAGTTACATAACATGTCAATCTTTATGACATACAAATGTGTGCGATCTGTAATAGAGCCGGTGTACAGAAAAAGGACAATTGGCATGAACGTACAGTGAAGATTCAAATCAGTCTGCGCATCTGTACTGTCTGATCAGTGTCTTAGGTTCAGGACTGAAGAAACGATTCACTCTTGGCTACCTATAGAGCGCCAATTAAAAACTCTGATCATCCTGCGCATTTGCGTTGGCTGATCTGAGTATTTAATTGGCACACATGCCAACTAGTACGTTTTGCTGTGCTCCAGTTCAATTTAATTACCCTATTTCATATTGAACCTAACACGAGCTATAGTATACTGGGCGTAACACGATCTGCATTGCAAGTAACACGATCTACGAGCTGCACTTGAAAATATGCAGCAGCTGTACATGTAATAAGCAGACATCATTTTCGAAATGTTGGTATGTTTAGGGATATCTATTTTACAGTGCTCCTGTTTAAACTGAAAAGACATTAACCTAAGTGATCTACTGCTGATTGGCTAATTGGGCATGATTTTGTAAAGGCAAAGAGAACAAGTCCTATTCTCCATAATTCGCTGTTCTGAAATTATGCATCACTCTATATTTACATTTTCAAAGCCGGACTTTAATGAATCTTTAGATTTTTACAAACGTATATAACCTCATGAATGACATAAATTTGATTGACAGCTGTCAAGCCCACTTGCCCGTGCAATACGCTTCGAACATCGAATTGATTCGCCAGAAGTGACACTGGCGTTGTGATTGACAACGAGCCTAACCCGAGTCGTACGTGCAAAACTAGCCTCTGCTGTCCGAGTTCACACTGGCTGTTCCGATTTTCCGTTTTACACTCCAACAAAACCGTTAATACGAGTACATATTAAATACAACAATGTTTGTTTCCTAAATTATAGTAATTTCTATATATTACTAAAAAAAAATAGATATTCATTATAAAATGTAAATATCGGGCTTCACTTACTTTGCAAGAGACCTGAAGAAATCATGAGACCATGAACATTACAAAAATCGAATTCATTTCTTAAGTAGCAGCGCTTACACGGGCATGACAGAGTCAGGCTGACTAAATCATGCCGTCCGTGAAGGCATGTCTTTGGGGTTTCGACCAATCACCTAATTTATTAAAACTTTATTTTATGCTCAATTCAACTCAGCATGAAGTTTTCAGCATTGAATGCTGGCTTGGTTTCTTTGTCAGTTTTAGGGATCCAAACCAGTATTACTAAGAAACCCTATATTTTGGTGATTATTCAGGAGGGGTCCGGACCCCCTATTCCCCTCTGGATCCGCCCATACAGGCTATTTTATTGCTGTGGCATTTCTACCAAACTGATTTAAGTCTAACCATTGGATTCAGGGAAGAAGTTTAAAAGTGTCTTTTATCAGTACATTTTAGAAACTGGTTTACGCCCCTGGTACTAAGTGAATTTCATGATGAACCCCTTTTTTCACAATAGTTTCTTAGTATCTGATCAGCTGATGTAAATTTATTTTTTGTTAGCAAAATTGATAAAGATTTAAATGGCGTATTTCCCCCTGTTTTTATGTGTTTTCAAAAAATCTGTCATAGGATTGCATTTTGACATGTCTTCAAATTGTTCTTTTTTCTTTACCTACCAGTTTTGAAATATGAGACGATTCTTTTGAGCACCCACATATTTTTTGAGAACACACAACATTTGTTTTGGTTGAGAAATAAGGCAATTAATTTTCATAACTAAAGGCCTCTACGCAACCTTAAATCAAATGAATTTGAAATGCAAGCCTTTGTAATTGCAAGATCTTGTATTCTGTCGCAAACTAGATCAAAGTCAAATGAAAGTTACAGATATTTGTATAGTAAAGAATGGAAAGCAAATGAAAGCAGCTATTTTTATGCTGTGTGACTTCACACAGCCCAGATTAAATATGAATAATCTGATAAATTATTTGTCTGCTTTTTTAATCTTGTTTGAAGCCAGACACACAATTCTTGTGTGTGATTATAATAAGCTATTCATATTATGAGTGAATAGATCATAAACTAAAATTTGACCTCAGCCACAAATATACACAGTTACTGTTGCTATGCTTTACAATTTGAGTGAAAATCTTCCATGATATTATGTTTGAATGCCTTGCGAACACTAAATGAGCCAGTGCATGAGATTTCAAACAATGTGGTATGTGCGACCAGCAAAGCCTCAGACCAGCCTGCGCATACGCGCAGTCTGATCAGAGCCTTTGCTAGTTGTTTGAGTATTTTATGGTTGTTAAGCTACTGACTGAACAACATTATGAGTTTCTAAGCTTAAAAGGAGGCTGCACAGGCTCGTCTGAGTTTACACTTGTCAAAATGCCACATTGTTGGAAATCACATATCACGGCTCAAATATTAATTCTATAAACTTTGGGCATGAACGGGTTTTTTATATTGATATGGTGATATTTTAGTGAGAGGTGTTGAAAATTAAAAGTCTAAAACATCCTGACGTCGTCGTAATGGGTGGAGCAGGGTTTTCAAAAATATTAAGTTTAGAAATCAAAACATTTTCATTAAACACCAAAATATTAGTGGAGTGACTATGGTCAAAAAAGTGGCCTATTTCATAAAGTAGGTGGTGACCACGTAAAATTGAAACCATATTTAAATGTATCATTAAAAAGTATAAAATATACACTACAAAAATAAATATCATTAATTTGATGAAATAATATACATCAATCAGTACACCAATTCTTACACAACAACCCCTTACATTTATTTCTTGCGGCCATCTTGGACGCCATCTTGGATTTCTCAGCCCGCACCAACAATGGCCACTGTATCCTGGCAGTATCATAAACTTCAGGGTATAACAAACATTTTGGTATATAACATTCGATGTAGTACTTTTGTCACCACTCCATCTTCAACTGAGCCTTGAAAGTCGCCCTACTATATCCTGCATCCACCTTTTGTTGTTTAGGTGATACAATATTTTGTTTAGTAAAGCAATTAGAGAATTTGTGGCGATATAGTATCAATAATAACACATTTTGCAACGCCTAGATTACTTTTTACAAATCATTGACAGTTTTAGTGGGAGGAAAAAACTTTATCATATGACGTCGCGTCTGGGAGTGAAATAACACCATGCAATAAAATCGATAAACCACCAGTGGTTTATAGATTTTCGGGAAACGCAATGACGCCCATAATAACGTTGCGTAAAATAAGGGAAACTCTTAACGTTTTCAAACCAAAATTGCAATTTTAAGTATTCTAATGTCATATGATAAATAGAATCTAACATTCGTGCTCTTATATTATTGAATTTATTAAACTCGTTGCGAAAAAGAGATAAAATTCTCGGCAAGCCTCGCATTTTATCTCTTTTTCCCAACTCGTTTAATAAATTCAATAAAACATGAGCACTCATGTAAGATCCTCTATGTAAAATACTGGAGTTCCACAGTTGGCTGTACTGAAAAGAGTGTTTGTATGAAAAGAGTCAATACAAAATATTTTCTTAATAGTAAAGTGGGTTTATTGAGTTCAACTGTGCATTCGGTTTGACGGTGTGTTTAAAACCTAAAGTTGTAGAAGACTTTTCCCAATAAGGTGATATGGCTTTTTTATGATGACGTTAATGCTCTCCTCATTGCAATTGAAATTGTTCGATATTGCACAAAGATGAGCACATAAAGATGCGAAACATAAGAAATTGCTAAACTTATTGTGCATAGTATATATTGAAGAAGAGTAAATTTTGCACGTGGTGAGGAAAACAAATGGGAAGTATAGAAATTGCCGCGACATGTGATTTCCAACAATGTGACATTTTGCCATGAATAGACTCAGACGTGCCTTGTGTAGTCTCCTTTTAACAGTCATAGGATATTCAAGCGACTAGCAAAGGCTCTGACCAGACTGCGCGTATGCGCAGGCTGATCGGAGCCTTTGATAATCGCACAAACCACATTGTTGGAAAGCTCGTGGAGGAGGATGTGTGAAACCAGAATGTATAGGGGCGGAAAACTAGTAAGTACGAGTATGTTGGAAAGCAATGGCCTAAAAATGAAATAATATTGAATATAATGACCAAAGCCAAGCTGCTAAGGTCACTTTATTAGCGGCGACTTGTGTCATCAGCTGGTAACTTTTTCAAAACCGTCAGATGTGGCGATAGTGTTCTTGAAATATGTTTTGAAAATAGACAGCAGACTATAACCAAAGCATAAAAAATACTTTCTAACATGTAGTAGCATGCTTAGAGCTAACGGAAGGGAGAAAAACGTTTAAGCGTGCCCTTAGACTTCTCTAGGATGGCGCTGTACGATATTGAACAAAATATTATGAAAGTTCATAAAAAAGCTAAAAGGCTAAAAAGATAGTAAGTGAGTATGATCAGGAAATACCACAATCACAAACTGCAAACAACCCCGTGGCACCGCGAGGAAGAGCCGCTCAACCATCACAAGACACCAGGAAGACAAATTAAGCAAAGCAATCAGCTCTCTCTTCCCCATCAAGATGATTGCAATACTAGAATGGACATAAAGTAATGTACAACAAAACATAGAACAATTACAGGCTCCCACAATGGGAGTAACAATAAACAAAAAGTCAGCAACAACAGAACCACCGCCTTAGAACGGACAGCTTGAAACTCTTGAAACTTTACTGAAGTTGAGGAATATGCAGTGACTCAGAGACAGAGTTGTCGTCTTGAGATAGAGAGGTCACTGGTTCGAGTCTCGCCGGTTGCACTGTGTTGTGTCCATGAAACGCTCCAATGTTGACTAGGACATAATCATCAAAGATAGAAAAAGGGTAACGATCAGGAATCGATACAATTAAGCACCACACCTGACCCAGGATACCAATGGGAATGTGACAACTTCACAGTTAGACATCACAAATGAGAGCCAATATGTCAGCCCTTTCCCAGAAGGTGACCACAAGGCATCAATAAACAGACGCGCACGGAAGCATAACAAAACCAATACAGAAATAACGTAAATGATCCACAAAAGAAGCACCGCCTTGGAACGGCTTGTAAAAATATTTTACTGGAGGGCTTAAACCGGTTTCACGGCAAACAAACATAAAAATGCGCAAAAGGCAGACACAGATTTGTTCGAACAAAGTGGTTTGCAGAATACGTACATACTAACACCCCGGTTGCAAATAAGTAAAAGATTAATTCGTTTTGGCGTTGCAATGAAGACATGATAATAAATCAAGGTTAATAACTTTGCAGTTTATCATAATCATTAATACACACTCGTGACTACAGAATTATAAACGCCTCAATTTTAATCCCACAAGGTCTTCAGTCCAAAGTCTATAGACAATCCACCGGCTGCTATGTTATTCGCTCAACGGACTGTATGTGCTACAAAAAGAATATTTGATTTTCAATTTTCTTTTAAATTTCTAAAGCTAATAAGATCATTTTCGTGTCTCAACTATGATGATTATATGAACCGTCGCATGACAAACCAATAATTTGACTTCACACAGTCAGATCAGAGTCCTTGCTATAAGATCTTGTAATGGGGAGCTTAACATATACAAGGGGTGGCCGATCACGTGGTCTGCCTGATTGTTTTCACGCGCTTTACGAACCAGTAATCGGACATCACAGGTAAGGAATATCGTTCACAACTTTCGTTATACTAAGTCAAATTTTATGCGATAAAGTGCAAAAAAATTCCTCAAGACTGTGTAAAGGTTTCTCCTGGGTGCGCTCCAGTTTACAAGATTACCTCAAGCAACTGAAGTGTGTCCCAAATCGCGGAGAATTTTCTGTGTTTTCTTCAGTTGTTCGAGGTAATCTGGGAAACTACAGCAAAACAGGAGAAATTTTGACACAGTCTTGTGCAGAAAAATATGAGTTATTTTTGCACTTAACAGCTTGGAATTTGACTTACTATAGTATTAGGAAAGTTATGAACAATTTTACTGGTTCAGAAAATCCGTGAACCCAATCATACTGACCACGTGATTGGCCACCTTGATAAACGCTATGACTGACTTACATGTGCATCATTACTACATGTAGCGAATGGTGTGGCTAGTCTGAGAGCCAAAGATTTAGAGCCCATATGGAATCCATCATTAACGGACAAATATTATGTAGCTGTGTGAACGCTAGACGCCTACTGAATGCAGTTGAAAGTATATAGAGACTATTCAAATTTTTGGAATGAATATGCCATTTATTTCATCGATTGAAACAAAAAAAAAATGCATATTTCATGAGTGGCGAAGCCACGAATGAAATACAATGTATACATTTTCTCGCTTCACGAAATGAAATAAATGGCATTCATTCAAGCATGGCATATTCTTTTAAGCGTGGCAGAACTTTTATGCACTAGATGACTTCAAACACGTCCAATTTCATCCGTCCAAATACAACTGTATTTTCACGGCTGCTGAAAAAAACAGCTTTTTTGAAATATACAGTCAACCCTCTTTATAACGACACTGTTTGTTCCAAGCTATCTTTGATGTTCAAGTAAATTTGCTGTTATATAGAAATTCTGACCATTACCAGATTTCAACATAATAATCATTTGATAAAAGAAAATATTGTACAAATGAATTAGAATGCTATTATTCCAAATGTATACATCAGTTCAATTTCATATTTCATCAAAATGCACAAAGCTGTCTGACACATAATAATAATTCTGTTATAATGAATTTATTTTCAATAGAAATTGTATATCTGTTCCCAGAAGTTACTGTCGGTGTCGTAAAGTGAATATTCTGATATAACAAGGGAATTTTAATGGAAACAGATCCGTTCCCAGATATTTTATGTCTGATATTGAATATTCTGTTATAATGAATGACGATATAAAGAGTTTTGACTGTACATTATACATGTATTTAATAAATATTTTCCTGTATTTTATTACTTTGTATATATAATTTACTTCTGTACTGAATTGTACCGGTCAACTCCAGGCATGATGACCGGTGACATACCTAAATTGCACTTGTTAACTCTCGAAAGAGTATTAGGTGTAGATAGTCCAGTCGTACCAAATAATGAGCCGGTGTCCAGCATTTGGTACAATTTCCCATGTGCGTCAATTGAAGACTCAGATCAGCCTGCGCATCCGCGCAGCCCGATCAGAGTCTTTGATGGGCGCTCTATGGACAGCCAAGGGTAAAAATGTTTCTTTAGCGTAAAACTAAGATTCTGATCAGACTGTGTGGATGTTCAGACGGATTTGAAGTTTCCCTGTACGCACATACCAATTTCCACCTTACGCTGAGAACCGGCTCATTATAAGAATAATCAGAGTTTATGCTTTGAATGCGATTACTGTTGGTATAGGCGAACTCTCTTGACCTTTTGGTTTTCAAAATATCTTAACATATCGCCAAATTAAATCAGACATTAAAAAATTTGACGAAATAAATAAATAAATAACCAACATCATTTTAACAAAGTGGGCGGGGTAACTACAACTGGACATTTATGTTAAATAATCATTTTATACATCATGTAGCAATTTCTGATTTTTCTTTCAATGTTCTTTACAGTTTCAATATTATAGCAGTGCCGATTTTTATAAAAAAAAATAAAATAAAAAAATAATGTCCAGACAGTCAGATTTTAAAACGTAGAATACTATTCAAAAGATTTACAAGTTGTCTTTGTAAACTATCTGTCCTCTATGATCTCGTAAAAATTACTCCAAATCATAAACAATGCATAAAAACGTCGCCAATAAAACCCCTACATGTCCCCTTACAGGCACGTTATATAAAAAGCGCGTTAATTTTTGTCCAGATTTAGGACCGTCAGTACCCAAGGCTGACAATTTACGTCATAGCAGGGATATCTTAACCATTTTAGCAGCCGACGTTTTGTTTTGATAAAGGTGAATAAACACTCGAAATAGAGCGTTTCGATCATTTTGCATCAACTGTATATCACTGTATTTGTGCTTGTTGGTGTGGGCGAATATTTCCCAACCTACGGGTAAGTGATTTCTGCATACACACTGCGTTTTATTAGCAAAACCTGTCTTAAGCGGCAACTCAAAAAGAAGACCAAAAACTTTTTTTTTAAACCAATTATCGTTTAATGTAGGTCAAAAGTATTCTGCAATACTTTCGAGCTTCATTAAGCTACCATTTGTCATTAAGACCTTTGTTTCGTCTTTTTTGAGTGGCCGCTTAAGACAGGTAAGAGTATATCGTTTATGGCAGGGACATAAGATATAAATCCCAAACCGCGGTAACTTAAATTTAGTACAAACATATTTACTTTAGTACACACGAGCATTTACTGCCATTGAGCAGGGCGTGTGCATTTCAGCTAATTACAAATGTGTAGTTTATAACTGTATTTTGGACACTGTATGCTGTAGTCTAAGACCTGCTTCATGTTTATTTGAACATATTTTGATTTCACTTTTGCGGTTGCATATTAATAACACAAACAACTATTGCTCTATCATACAAAACGGACGTGTCTCTGGTATTTCCAAATAGACAAGATGGGGAAGACTTCCAGTTTAGCGGTCCCCAGAAATTGTAGAAAGTTCCTACACGGCGGCCCTAAATACATCCCAACCCTTTTTAACTGATTTTAAGAGCTAAAACGGATATATCTTCAAAATAAGAAAATACGTATTTTAGTGTGAGATTTTAATTTAAGGTTAGAGGAACATTCGGTGTATTATTCCAAACATGTGTGCCTGATTTTGCTTGACAACTGGGCTTAATACGTTCTTCCATACAAGTGCCAAAATGGGTATCTCGTGTATAAAATGTATCTTGGAAAAATAGTGAAAAAGAAATTCTCAAAACTCACAGCCGACTCAATTTCTAAGATATTTCAAGTTTCTATCGCCTATAAAACTGATCACCAAATATTGCATTTGTGTATTTTGCATACAATTTAGTATTGCTATGGACACTGTATACCCTAAAATTTGATGTTCAAGTTGCTTCCAAAAAAGTAAATATCCAACTGGAATCCTTTATTTTCTAACAGAACCCACTTTAATTATTTATGTATAATATATAAAAGGTTCCAAGAGAAAATCTTCATATCTTTTAGAGAAATTGTTGGAGAAAGCTCTGTAAATTTCGTTTCAGACAGCATTTTTAAACGCTTAAAATTTGACTACTCATCTTCAGAGACTGTTTCAAACTAAAAAATAAAATTTAAGAACTGTTTTATTGATGATTGCGTATTCCTGGCGATCAGACAACCCATGGAAATCAAGTATTACCACATATAACGAGAAATGAACGAGTAACGGCATTTTCAAATTTGTTCAAATAAACATGAAACACCTCTTGTATACAGCGCATTAGTAAACATTTATGTGTGATAAGGATGTGGTCGTTAAAATGAATAAGAATCACATTGCTTTGCACCTAAGTGTATAATTGCATATTTGAATAAAATGGCATCACAGTGTTTCCAGTTCATAATTTGTTCCTGAGACATGCAAAATTGATTTACCAAATATAATTGCATCTTGTGATTGATATTGTTCGGTACTTGAGAATCCTGCCTAGGTAAGACATGTGCATGCTTTGCTTAAAAAATTATTAGCTTAAGTGGTACCTGTTATTCTAGCAACAGATATGTGTGGAAGTCGGATCAACCGATTTCTATTTTCTATCATTTTTGAGTATTTCCTTTTATCCGCATCTCTCGAAAGAAATGAATCTATTGAAAAAACATGCAAATACAATATAAGTAAGTATGATCAGGAAATACCACACTCACACATTGCAGACCAACCCAGGGCACCGTGAGGAAAAGCCATAGAACATTACAGTAACAAGACATCTGTAAGACAATAGAAGGAAAGCAACCCGCTTTCTCTTCCTCTTCAAGATGATTGCAAAACTGGAAAGGACACAAAGAAATGCATAACAAAACGAAGACAAACACAAAACCCCCATAAGCAATGGGAAGTACGTTCAACAAGAGACCAACAACAACAGAACCACCGTTTTAGAACGGGCAGTAGCCTAAGCCACCTGGATGCGTAAATGCATTTACCGGCTCTAAACCCTAGATTCTTCTGTTGTTAAATCACGACACAAGCACAGCAAATACATTCACTATAACAATAGCACATCAAAAGTCAATACACATCTCATTGCATAAGATGATCATTTGACAAAAAACGGCATCATACAACCTTACAACAAAACTAAAGATACAACACCTGCTACCATACAATGGAAGCAGCAGAAACAATGATTTTACCACAACAGAGCCACCGCCTTAGAGCGGACAGCAGCCGTAGCCACCGGGGGGGGGGGGGGGGGGTTAAATGCATTTCCTGGCTCCATATCTTCGCCCAAGATCATCACAGAGACATAATCGAATCAAATTAACACACTATAATGAGACAAAGAAAAGGACACATGACTCAAAAATAGTCAGAGCTAAAGAAAACCTCAAGTTGAGCTACGGTGGGCCCAGCCAACGACAGGCATCAAGTACCAACCAACGGATTAAAGCTTTACGTCAGGGCCGTCATTGAGTCTGAGGCCTACCGTGCAATTAAAGAGGAAACCATAGCTTTAAACCGTGATTGGCTGAATCTTGAGATTGTAAAGACTCTAAGTATTGCTATCAACCCGCTGGTCATAAAGTCACAGTGGATTTAAAAATCATAACTGATTCAATAACTCGGTATATTATATGTAAGGGACTTAAATATAGGTTTCCTGTGCCTATAGACTTCCAATCATGTCGTGAGGAAATTGCAGGAGCCTTAAAAAGAATTTTGTCATCGCTGGTGTAAACGAGAGCATTGAGTCTAATGCCTTAAATAGTTGGAAACTAAATATACTTAAAGCCAAAAGTAAATTTACACTGTTATTATATATACCTTTTCTGGGTTTTGGTGGGTGGTATTTTCAATGTGTTTAATTCATATTACACTTCAATCAGTTATTCATATGACAGATGGATTTCGTGTTTACACTGTCATAAATGCAACCACAATGCCCTAATGAAAGAAGCAAGGGTGCAAAATAAACTATTTCAAAGTGCATCACGTTTGGATGTGTTACTGTAGCTTTGTAATTGGACAACTTTTAATTTTAAAGAACCAGTCTGAAAGACAGGCTATTGAATTGTTGTTTAAAGTTCAAATCAGCCCGGATCACCCCTTGGAGTAACACAAATTAGAGTTCTGTTTTACGTACACACCCCACCCCCTTTTGTGAACTTTACAGTGCTTTCAATGGAATTTCCCATAAGAAATTGTTTGCCGTTTTTCTTCCAAACCGATGGGAAATTTTATCAGATTATCTTGTCACATACTCAGGACAGAAGTCCCAACAAATCGCTGATAAAAAATCCAAATGTCATCTGAGATTTAAGCAGGGACTAAAGTTTACTATTGTTTTAATTCAAAGGGAGATAATTTCAAAGTGAACGAACTTTAAGATGCTGCCAAAAACAAACTATACGTCAGAGACAAAATGTCTTGCAGTATTTCTAATGGGCAATCGATGGCTCTTAAAATAGCGTGTCCAAATCCTAGGTTTACTTTGGATTTTGTTAGGAAATGCTGATTTTGTGCATTTAATGAAAGCACAGATAACTCGAAAGAAGATTAATATACCCAAGTTGTTTTTCGTGAATTAGGTTTAGGGCGGGTACCAGCAACTCATTGCATTATTTTATTTGGTTAAATAAAAACCATTAAAGATATATTCAGTAATTCAAAGTGTAAAGTTACTTTTGGCTTTAAGTATAATTTTAAAATTTTTATTGATGGTAGAATTTCATTTTATTGCAACAATTTAGATCTTCTACCACCTAAACTTAACTTTACTTTTTGACACTTGAAGAAAGAGATCCAAGAATTCCATAGGAGGTTTGTTTTGCCCCCCCCCCCTCAGATAAGGCTTAACAGGCTTGATGAGACGTCTATCGTTGATAGGCATCGATGTCATATGGCAGCTAAGTTTGGGTTGTTTGTTGATGAGGACCATAGCAAGCTACCTACGTTAAACTGGTTACCATGGTTACCTAAACGTCATAACCGGCCCTATAAATCGCGTTTTCTTGCTAATTCTAGTGCATGTACAACTAATGAGTTGTCTACTCTTTTGACTTCTTGCCTCATTGCGATTAAAAACCATGTCATAAAATATTGCACAACTGTTTATGAAAGAAATGGTAAACAATTATTTTGGTCTATCACAAATTCAGGTGAAATTCTTAATAAATTGAAGTCTAGAGGTTTTTCTAGCATCTGGTTTGTCTACACATGATTTCTCTACTCTCTATACTACATTGCCTCATAATCTAATCAAAGAAAAACTAACAAAATTAATTGAACAAACATTTAACAGAGAGGGCTCACTTTATTTGGCCTGTAATGATAAAAATGCCTTTTTTACTTCTTAACAACCTAAACGATAATAATTGTGGTCATGTCAGAAAATGTGTGATGCGCTCCATTATCTTTTGGACAATACATTTATAAGATTTGGCTCAAAATTATATAGACAAATTGTAGGTATTCCAATGGGTATTCATTGTGCTCCTCTTGTTGCAGATGTGTTTTTGTTTTGTTATGAGAGAGACTATATCTTGTCTCTGTCTGACAATGATCAAACTGATATTATTGAAGATTTTAACTCAACCTCAATATATTTTGATGACCTTCTTAATATTGATAATCCTTATTTTGAACAAATGGTAGGTCAGATATATCCCACTGAACTTCAGTTAAATAAGGCGAATTCTTCTGATACTGAAGCTCCGTTTTTGGACTTGAACTTGTCAATAACAAATGGCATAGTTTCTTCTAAAATTTATGATAAACGGGATGATTTTAATTTTGAAATAGTAAATTTCCCCCTTTCTTGATGGAGATTTTTCTCACTCTCCTTCCTATGGTGTATATATTTCTTCGCTTATTCGTTTTGCTAGAGTGTGTTCTAATATTGGTGACTTCAACAACAGAAACTTATTTTTAACTTCTAAGGTATTAAAACAAGGTTATATATATCATAAAATTCGAAATGCATTTTTTTAAATTCTACCACAGACACTCAGAGTTAATTGTAAAATACAATACTGGGTTAAAAGCTCTTCTGCAACAAGGCATATCAGAACCTTTATGTTATGGTGACTTAGTTTATAAATTCAAACGAATTGTTGAAAAACCCTAATTTTAGTGATCAATTCAAAAAGATGGTAAAACGTTATATAAGGGTTGGATATAACTTATATATCATGCGACAGTCTGCATGCCTAGTTTTAAACCAAATCACGGTTTATAGCAATGGTTTCCTCTTTATTTGCACGGCGGTGGGTCAGGCCTCAGACTCTATGACGGCTCTTACGTAAAGCTTTAATCGGTGGGTTGGTGCCTGATGCTTATCTGTAGCTGGACCCACCGTGTCTCAATTTGGGTTTTTTCTTTAGCTCTGACTATCGGTGAGTCATGAGCCCTTTTCTTTGTTTCACCATGGTGTGTTCATTTGATTAGAGTGTTTCTCCATGATGATGCATTGTATTAGTTAGATGGCCTCCGTGCGAGCTGAACATTTCTTGTACTTCAACAGCAGCAGAATCTCGGGCGAAGATTTGGTACCAGTAAAATGCATTTAAGCCCCCCCCCCCCCCCGGTGGATTAGGCTGTTGTCAGTTCTAAGGCGGTGGTTCTGTTGTTGTTGACTTTTTGTTTATTGTTACTCCCATTGTGGGAGTCTGTAATTGTTCTATGTTTTGTTGTACGTCACTTTATGTCCATTCTAGTATTGCAACCATCTTGATGGGAAAGAGAGTGCTGGTTGCTTTGCTTAATTTGTCTTCCTGTTGTCTCGTGATGGTTGAGCAGCTCTTCCTCGCGGTGCCACGGGGTTGTCTGCGGTTTGTGATTGTGGTATTTCCTGATCATACTCACTTACTATTTTTTGGTTTACAATCATGCATGCAGACTGTCGCATGTTGTATCCCAATCTTTTATAACATTTAATAATAGTTTTAAATCGATTACTAAGATTAAGCTTTCCAACAATTCTTTTAAATTTATAAACTACATCGCCATAAGATACATGTTCTGATATGCCTTGTTGCAGAAGAGTCTTTAAGCAAATATTGTATTTAACAATCAACTCTGAGTGTCGGTTATAAAATTTAGAAAAAAAAGCTTTACGGAGTTTATGGTATTGATAACCTTGTTTTAGTTACTTAGAAGTCAAAATTTGTTTCTGTTGTTGAAGTTATCAACATTGGAACATACTCTTGCAAACGAATTAGTTGCGAAATGCAAACGACGTAGTAAGCCACCGCCCAAAAACGTGCGCATGTGTTTTTTCTAGGCCAAACCTAACCTGGGTCCAGTCGTCGATATTTGTTGCCAATACTTTCTTTAACTTATATTCTAAAAAATGAGATAATAAAAAGATAACAAATCAACGGTATCGGTAGTCCGATATAAATTTTGGCAGTCCGTTATTGATTTCGGCAGATATTGACATTTTTGATCAAGAAACTGAAAAATAAAACAAATGATCAGGCTGGAATCCAGCATATGACGAACCCTGTGCCATTGTAGATTCTTCAGTTGGAGAGAATAATACTTCTGCATTGCAGTATTCTAAATTAAAAAAAAAGAAACTCATTACTTCTGAATTGCTTTATTAAAACACCTCCCCCCCCTAAAAAAATCTGACTGTTTCTTCATCACGAGACTTCAATGCTGCATTTAATTGTATCACTCGTGGGGGAGATTGTGATATCAATTAATCTAATATGTGAAATCCTGAAATATCTCTCTTATCATATAAGTAAGTTAAACAAGGTCAACTTTTTTTCCTTATGTGTCCACACTGCGTGAGTGTGTACGCAGAAAGACCTCCCGGTTTGATAACACCTACCCACTTTTTGTGATGCTCCTTTTATCGCGCCTATAAATATCGTATAAGCACAGTAAAATATGTGTAAAACAATCAAAATAGACACAATAAAGTGATAACTCAATAAAGGTCGAAAGTATTGCTGAATGCATTCTGCAATACTTTTTGCCTGCATTAATAGATGATTGGTCTTGAAAACCAATACTTGATCTTGTTAGAGTGGCCTTTATTATCAGGTTTTACTGTATGTTCAACATAGTCAACTTTTCTTTTCTCTGTCTCCACCTTGCGTGAGTGTGTTTGTAGAAAGTCCTCATAAGAGAGCTTTAGTACACCTACCCACTTTTGTGATGTTTTTTTTTATCAAGAGACAAATATCGTATGATTAAGTTAAGCAATGTCAACTTTTCTTTTCCTTCTGTCCCCAACCTACGCGAGTGTGTACATAGAACGTCCCCCGGTTTGATAACACCTACCCACTTTATGTTTTTTTTTTGTCTGTTTTCTAACCACGAGACTAATATCGTATAAATCTCCACCTTGCCTGTGTGTGTACATTGAAAGTCCTCTATGCTTTATCATATCAGCAAATGTATTTGACTAAATTTATGGCGAAAGTCTGCAAGTGCAAACATTAAAAGAAGAAAATGAAAACAACAACAACAACAACCACTAAAACAAAAACAATTAACAACAAACACACACGAAAACAACAACAAATCGGTTTTCATTTTACACCTATAAGACCAACATAAACAACATATAACATATATATTGACACATAAAATGTGTCAAGACAAAAGTCATTGGATACAATTGGGACACTACCTCAATGATTAAATACACTTGTGATACTATTTTAAAACTGCAGTATTCTAAAAATGTTTAATCATGATTACTGTTTAGATACTACACATACTGTCATGCCAGCCAGGAGTGACAGTGACCTCATGTTTTGTTTACAAAGTTATCAGGGACTTAGAATCGATAGATCACTTGTGTATTAATCCTATCCAAGGATAGGATTAATACACAAGTGATCTATCAATTCGCATTAGGTCAAGTGGAGTGTACAAGTTAATGTTTTACTTAACAATTGTAAACAAAATATTATGTCACTGTCACTCTTGGTTGGCACGACAGTAGGTTTATCAATTAAAACGCGTGGTGAGATTTTGGTATCAGTTGTATCTTTCAAATATAATCAACAAAAATCTCTATTATCATCCAACAATGTTAACTTTCTTCTCTTTCAGTTTATGCTATCACCCAGCGTGATGGTCTACGTACAATTACATTTGGACTGGCGACAGATGCAGACATGCTTTCGAACACCAGATATGGAATTAAATCCACGAAAACAAAGCCACTGTCAGTTTTCCAATTGTACAGTTACCGCAATGCTGAAATATTTGAAATGTTGTACACGCATCTCATGTTGTTTGCTATTGTATAATAAACTTGAAACTTGGTAAGCTTTTGGTATAATTTGTGATGTAGACATGTCTCTTACATATATTGACATTAAATTCATTATAAAAGCGCAGACAAAACAAAGAGAATTTCAGAAATGCTCTTTAATAGCCTGGACGCTTACCTTCGTCAAAATAGTAAGTGGGTATGATCAGGAAATACCACAATCAAAACACTGCAGACAAACCCATGGCACCGTAAGAGAACCACACAACAATCACGATACACAAAGAAGACAAACTAAGCAAAGCAACCAGCTCTCTCTTTCCCATCAAGATGATTACAAAACTAGAATGGACATAAAGTAACATACATGTACAACAAAACATAGAACAGTTACAGACTCACACAATGAGAATAACAATAAACAACAAGTCAACAACAACAGAACCCCCGCCTTAGAACGGACAGCTCAACGAACCTAAAGTAATGTGCATTGGAGAGTACACCCTCCGCTGGGCAGGCACCCTGATCCGTCGTCCGTAAACTTTACCTTTAAAAGACATCTCCTCCCGAACCACTGGTCCAAATTTAAAATAATATCACATGAATGTTCCCCATAATGCCCTCTTCCAAAATTGCATAAATTATATATGCCGCTGAAGACAAGGGCTGTCAGAGCTCTAGATAAGAAATTTTTAAACAAAATCTCCTTCTGAACCACTGGTCCAATTTCAAATCAATTTCACGGAATTGTTCCAAATGATGTCCTCTACCAAAATTGCACAAATGATTCGGGTGTATATAACAAAAGGGCCACCAGAGCATCAGATAAGAAATATCTTTAAACGTCATTTCGCCCTGAACCACTGGTCTAAATTCAAAATAACTTCACAATATTGTTCCTCATAATGCCCCTTACTAATGTGTACTAATGGTTCCACTCTGCTAAACAACAAGGACTCCAGAGCTTTAGATATTGGATATCTTTAAACTTTATCTCCTCCTGAACCACTTTTCCAAGTTCAAAATAGTTTCACAGAATTATTGCACATGACGACTTCTGCGCAAATAGCATCACTAGGCCAAATAAAGGGGCCACCAGAGCACTAGTTAAGACATGTCTTTAAATGGCATCTAAACCAGAAGCACTGTTCCAATTCAAAACAATTTCACATAATTGATCCTCATGGTTTATTCTACTAAAATTGCACAAATGGTTTTGCTCCGCCAAACAAAAGGGCTGCCAGAGCTCTTGATTAGAAATATCTTTAACAACATCTCATCCTGAACCGATGGCCCAAATTCAAAATAATTTTACATAATTGTTCTTCATGGTTTCTTCTACTACAATTGCACAAATGGTTTTGCTCCGCCGAACAAAAGGGCTGCCAGAGCTCTGGATAAGAAATATCTTTAACAACATCTCATCCTGAACCGATGGTCCAAATTCAAAATAATTTCACCGAATTGTTTCACATAATGCAATCTACCAAAATTGCACAAATGGTTTGCTCTGCCAAACAAAAGGGCTGTGAGAGTTCTAGACAAGAAATGTCTTTAAATGACATCTCCTCCTGAACCACTGGTCCAAAGTCAAGCACACGAGAAGCTCGTTTGATAGGTATCGCCTATTTATTTCAGATTATTTATACAGTTATACACAAAAACCTATATGCCATGTATTCTGTCATGTAAGTACAAAATCTGCTGGCTTATTGGACGACCTTACTAGCCCTTATGCTTCGTTCAAATTCAAGATCTGTTTATTACATATATCATTCAGCCTTGCAACATTGCACTTATTCTATAAAGTCTAAAGTTTATTTAATTTGAACTAACAGTTTTGCCAATTAAAATTATGAAAATGCATTGGATCGTGATCAACCTTGACTTAATTTTGGAGCAACTCTAGTACACAAATGGTTATCTTTTTCAGAATTTTGAAATTAATTTAAAAAAAAAAACAGTAATGAATTTGCTACTCTTTTACAAACAGTCCATTATACAGACAAACTTGTTGGTACGAATGTAGCGTAATTGTCACAAAAATAGTAATAAACATTGGTAATGCGCATTTGAGATTCTACACACATTTCTAGATATCAGATAAAAATGGCTTTGCCAATCTTTGCCACTGAGATGTCGATATCTTACATGTATAATAAGAATTTGAGAAAACGCAAGGTTTTTAGATAGCATGACGACATAAACGATCATAGAATCCGAACTGATGTATACAGTGAGATATATATATCGAGAAACCAACTGAACTCAACCATATTGAATTGTAATATACATGTACATGATCTACATTTAAATGGGTGACGCCATCATAATGTGAACTCGGTGTCATAGATATTACTCCGCGTACTTATTCGCCAGTGTGGACGTTATCATCTATATGCCATAACAGCCCGTCTTTACATTGTCATTTTTCATCAAAACAACCATGTAGGGATTTATAAACATGAGACTTAACAAAAACTTATCAACATTTGTCCTAAATACGGCTGTTATCATGCAGGATTATATTTTATTCACCGCACTCTGTAAGTTACCTATTTTTGCTTTAGTTCCCACTCACACAAGTCAGCTTACAGACAGCGGGCCACTATCGGCCCATCAGCGAAACGCCATTTGAATGGCGTTTCGCTAGCGGGTCGATGGTGACGCAAACCAGTTTGCTGACTTGGCAACATTTGAATCCGGCCTCCAGATAAAACGGCGCAATTCCAAACTATATAATTCTTTAACCGATAATGTCGACTTCTGAAAACTTTTGCAAACAGTTTAGACCCAGCCATATAAAACGTCGGGTCAGATCTGGATCCAAAGCTTTTACATTCTGATGGTATTAAATTACTTTTTCAAAAAGCTTGATTTCAAAAACAGAGCCCCATAAGGCTATACATACCAGTGTATTATTGTATTTATTGAACGAGATATAAAATGCTTGGCCTGTCAAGCAATCTTATCGCGTTTTCGCATCGAGTTTATAAACAACTATGATACAAGACCCAACATTTTTGAAAAAAAATGTTGACAGGGTCGTTGAGAATCAGACGAAACAAAATTATCACATATGCGAAAGAAGGCAAAGATTGAGAATCGATAAAATCAAGTACCACACCTGACCCAGGACTCCATATGGGAACGTGGCAAAACACAAGAAAACATCATATACCAGAGGGACAAGAGGTCAGTCCTTTCCCTGGAGTTGACCACAAGGCTGCAAGGAACTGACAAGACAGTATGACACGAAACAAAAATAACAAAAAGGATACACAAAAATAAGCACCGCCATGGAAATTACTGGAGTACTTAAACATGCTTGACGGTACCAACCTCACCCTTATTTCCTAGATGTTTGATTCGCATGTAAGATCTCTAACTTATCGATGTATCATCTCCTACTACATAATCATCGAGATACAAAAAGGAGATAAAACGAAGATAATGTCTCAACAGTACATACAAATGAATACCGGAGCAAAAGAAATCCAATAGTTTACCATGGTGAGCTCGACCACAGACATGCATGTTTTCACAAGCACTTTGAAACTTGCGTTTTTGGCGTTCATGGATCATGTTGTCGTGGTATACATGCAACTTTGTTTTAAGGCACGATCGCCACTCAAAATAACTTAATAATGATAACCACTGTAATCACTCTCAGACTTGACATCATGTGATAATGAAGCAGCCGCCACCCCTCATATCCACCCTCGTGGCCGACGAATTCAAAAGCAGGATGAACTTGGTAATATGGTCGTGCTGAATTTAATACAACCAATCATATAAAACATGCACATTGTATCCTAGTTTGCGTAACATCAGATTGAAGATTAACTCAAAGACTGTTCCTTTGTAGTTTTGGCAAGTCCCGCGTGCCAAAATCTTCTGGGAGCACTCGGGGCCCACCAAGAAGTCTGTGGGAAACGTACATATTTATCAGGAATTGTTTAGCAAAGGCGTTTAATATTGACCTCGAACTTCCTGTGGAGACAATATTGTACCTCGTGTTGGCACAATATCAGACCGAAGGTTGATACAATATTGTTATTCAGGTTGGCATTATATGGGCCTCGAAGCGAGAAAACCTGTCTTCGTGGGTTAGCGAAAAACACAGTCGCAAACCAGCACGCGCATCCGCGAAGTCTGATCAGCGCCTTTAATTTTTACTATTTGGAAAGTATCATATGTAAGCTTGCTACATATACAGGTGAAATTTGAATTTTCTAGCTAGTCTGTGTAGCTGAGGAGACTGGTTTGAAGCCCAATTATTGTTCCTCGGGCAAAACCGGCATTTTATAACCTAACGAAAGGGTAACTTTTTAAGGAACGTAAATATCGTTTCATCTGTTCATCTCTGAGGAAGATATGCATCTTCGCAAGCCAATGGTGGTACTAATAGGGTGGCCAATTTTGGTTATCTCTCATTTTTATGACAGTTCACTGTTCGATTCAAGGTATGTTAAAACAGTAAGGAAGTCTGCAAAGATCAGGGAACGATACAATCAAATAACACCTTGACCCAGGACACCATATTGGAAATGGACAAACACAAAAGAAAACATCACATACAAAATGCCAAGAGGTCAGCCCTTTCCCAGCAGGTGATCACAAGGCTGCAAGGATTAGACGACATGAAACACATATAACATAAAGGATCCGTCTTGAAACGGTCAGTAAAATATACCATTTTTCGTTTTTTATCGATTTCAGAAATAACACTTTTAACTTGGCTTTACATTAGATCATTCTGTCATTGACCGTTTTCCGCTTAAAAATGCAATTCTTATTAAAAAAAAATAAGGGGAGAAGTTTTGCCAACTCCACGCGGCACAACGACAGCTGTTGCGACCTCTAAATAATCCGGAATAATCACACACTGCAGACCAACCCACCGTGAGGAAGAGCCACAAAACTTTTATAGTAACAATACATCTGTAAGACAATAATAGCAAAGCAAACAGCTTTCTCTTCCTCTTCAAGATGATTGCAAAACTAGAATGGCCATAAAGCAATGCATAATAAAACAAAGACAAACACAGAACTCCCACAAAACAATGGGAAGTACATAAAGTCAGAATTGCAGAAATAGTTTCATTCGAATATGCACGATAGCCACAAAGTGAACATCCTCAAATTATTCAGATTATACCCCCCCCCCCCGCCCCAACATTTTAGGATTGAACTGAAACTTGGTAGATAGCATCAGGGCAATTTGATCATTCAAAGTGGATATAATCCTTTGGCTTCGCATGCGCGGATCCAGAAAGTTTTGTCAGAGGGGGTCCAGTTTTGGCAACGTTTTTTTTTTTATTTAATGTTTTTTTTTAGTTGATGAGAGGCCCGATGATATGATCCAAATACCACTATAAGAGGGCCATGACCGGCCCAACATTGAATGCTGGCTTTGTAGCTTTGTGATTTTCAAGGGATCCGGGCCAATATTACTAAGAAACCCAACATGTTTGTGATTTTTCAGGGGTGGGTCCTGACCCCTTGATCCCCCCTCTGGACCCGCCCATGCTTCGATATCCGAGATGGCTGCCTGACGATAATCCTTAGATTATTCAAACAGCACTTCCTCCCATATCATGTGTTTGGCTGAACGAAAATTACTTTGGATGCATCATAGTTCGAGAGCCCACAATGGATTAAATCAGGTGGTTGAGGCCAAAAGGTTTGAAGTTGTGTTCTTATGTAGAAAAGTGTGCTAAATTCAAAATTCAAACTTTAAAAAAAAATCGGCTGGTACACAAAACTGCGATGCGTAACGGAATATCACCAAGGTAGACCATCTCTCCAAATAGCGCTAAAATGGGAGTATCCTTGCAGCTTTATAATTTAAACCATGTAATATTAGTAGTAAAATGCAAATTTTGGTAGCAAACAATACATAATAATCAATGTTCAATATATAAAAAAGAATAACACATGCCAATACAGCTTTCTAATACTAAATTATAACAAATTATAAAGCCCACGAAAACAAATGAGTCGCAGCATGAGATTTCCAACAATTTGACATTTTGACAAGTGTAGACTCGGACGAGCCTCTGCAGCGTCCTTTTAAGCTTAGACACTCCAAATGGAGTTCAGTCAGTAGCTTAACAATCATAGAATACTCAAGCAACTAGCAAAGACTCTGACCAGACTGCGCGTTTGCGCAGGCTGATCTGAGGCTTTGCTGGTCGCACATACCACATTGTTGGAAATCTCATGCACTGGCTCAAATGACTTTTGTCTTTGGTTATCAGATGATTTTTAATTTGTTTAAGCTTGAGCAGATTTATAATTCAATCTTATGTAATACACTGTTGTTGCCATCAACAATCGTTTTAGTTTCAAAAAATGATAGAGTATGGCCAAGAAATGCCACAATCACAGACTGCAGGCCAACCCAGCATGGCAACTTGAGGAAGGGACACAAAGTAGGCATAGTCCAAGCTCTTACAGCATAATATAGGTATATTTCAAGTTCCTTTTACTTTCAATGTGAATAAATTATGCTCAGATAAGACTAAGATTTTCCTGGATATTTGCCCAGCCCTGCTAGTTTCTAAGCTGTGAACTCTATGTATAGCTATCATGTAACCCACTCCTCACAACCCCCACGAATAAACCCTATCCCACTCTTTTACTGAATCTTAATTAAAAGAATGGCTGAGTATGAACAAAGTGAGTATGATCAGGAAATGCCACAATCACACACTGCAGACCAACACACAACACTGTGAAGAAGAGCCACAGAACACCAAAAGTCACAAGACATCTATGGAGAGGTATGAGCATTACACTTACAAGGTCAGGGAACACGATAAAACAACAGCCTTCTGGATTATGTACATTGACCTTGTAGAGATCTATCTTCTTTTCAATAGATCTCCTGCACCACAAAGGATTTAAAACTTTTCACTTTCTGTCTATGTAAATTGTGTGCAATTATATTCTGTGCTACAAGTTGTCCTAATGTTCAATGGATGACAAGATATCATTTAGAGCTTCGTTACAACGATGAGGCACACCAACTGCGTGCGCAATGTTGGAGACAGGGGCTATGTCCATTCGCCGAACGAAAACACCATTCTTTAGGACCCATGTGCATTGGAATTTAGAGCAGATAATGTCAATGCTGATGTTCGGGGATGACATCATTCAGTAAATCGGTGAGTACAAGAAGGAAGTGGATATTTACTAGGTCTGTACTATGTGAACTTGTAACCTATTTAATTGAAAATCAGGAGTAAATAAGAATGCAGATGACACCAAGCCCAATTAAGCGTGACAATGTAGACATGAACAAGCTAATTTCTGTGCTCGAGGCTACTATGGACCCTTTTTCTTACAGACTTTCGAGATGAAAATCTCTACTGGATTATAAAGGTAAGATGATATCTAAGAATATTGCAGGGAGCATTTTAGCAACTCCGACACAGCAACAACAATGGTATAAAGAGTTGAAAACAGGAGGCTCCCTTATGGTGACAAATTAAATTTAAGAAACCTATTCGCAGAAGAAAGGTAAAACCATTTGCATGCAATACTTTGTCAGGAAACTTCAGACACAAGACAAGAAGATAAAGAAAAAAGACATGTTTGGGCGCTTACTTTATCTGCCAAAAGTTAGAGTTAGATCTGAAAAGGGTGCTTGCTTATCCCCTTACATCCGTTCCTTGGACTTTTGCCCATATTGATGGACTTAAATATCTTCTGATAAATCAACTCTTTTCAGTAAGCTCGAGACGAGGATAATCACAGATGCTCCCAGAAATGCAGATGTTTGTGTTGTCGATGGAATGTTCCTGGTACAGTCTCATGTAGATAGCAAATGTGAATCTGTCTCGTCTTGTCAAATGTGCAAGTCATGTAAATTTTGCATGTGACACTTATAAATATCCATCAATTAATGATATAGCCAGAGAAGATCGTGTTTTGGTATGGCGAGATGTAAATGTATCTGGACCTGAACAGGGCATGCCAAAATTTTTTTTATTCAAGCGTTAAAGTCAAAATCATTTGAGACATCTCAGTTGAGATTACTAATAGAAGTATTTTTCCAAAATGAGCATGACATCGCCATGTAAGGTGTATTTTGGATTGATGAAGTCTGCTACAGATGCAAAGTATTTGATGTACAAATGACACGTCAAGTTGTCCTAGACATGAATTGACACACTGTAGAAGCTGATACCTGTATTGTCTTGAACATTAAGCATGCTTGTGAAATATTTTTTCAACCTTGTATTGTTGTCAAATGCATGTATACTGACGTTTTCACTATATTATTGCGTTTCCATATTAATAACAAGGAAGGGGTTGGTCGTTCTAAGGCGGTGGTTCTGTTGTTGTTGATTCGTTGTTGACTGTTGCTCCCATGGTTGGGTTCAGTGTTTGCTCCATGTTTTGTTGTACACTGTTATGTGTCCTCTCTAGTTTTGCAATCATCTTGATGGGGAAGAGAGAGCTGGTTGCTTTACCTTATTTGTCTTCCTGGTGTCTTGTGATTTTTATATAGCTCTTCCTCACGGTGCTGTGGGTTAGTCTGCGTGATTATTTTGTATTTTCTGATCATACTCATTTACATTTTTAAACTCATCCATTCTTTTAAGATTCAGCAAATGAGTGGGAAAGGGTTATCATGCAATTTTTAGGACATAGAATATAAGTCATGTGGAAAATTGACCACCACAGTCTGGTCAGTCGTGGCTGACCATGTGGTGATAGTGTTCACAGTTTAGACACTAATAGTGCTGGGCCAATATCCAGGAAAATTTTAGTCTTATCTGAGCATAATGTATTCACATTGAAAGGAAAAGGAACTTGAAATATACATATACTTTACTGTAAGAGCTTGGACTTGTATGCCTACTTTGTGTCCTTTCCTCACGGTGCCATGGGTTGGCATGCAGTATGTGATTGTGGCATTTCTTGGCCATACTCTATCAATTTTGAAACTATAATAATTGCTGATGACAGCACCATTGTATTACATAAGATAGAATTATAAATCTCTTAAAAAATAGTATGTGAGTATGATCAGGAAATACCAAAATCACAAACCGCAGACAACCCCATGGCACCGCGAGGAAGAGCCGCTCAACCATCACGAGGCACCCGGAAGACACATTTAGCATAGCAACCAGCTCTCTCTTCCCCATCAAGATGATTGCAATACAGGACATAAAGTAACGTACAGCAAAACATAGAACAATAACAGACTCCCACAATGGGAGTAACAGTAAACAAAAAGTCAACAACAACAACAGAACCACTGTCTTAGAACGGACAGCAGCCTAAGCCACTGGGGGGCATAAATGCCTTTTACTGGTACCAAATCTTCGTCCTAGATTCTGCTGTTGTAGAAGTACAAGAAAGGTTCAGCTCGAATGGAAGCCTTCTAACTTATGCAATGTATCATCATGGAGAAACACTCTAATCAAATTAACATACCATAACAAAGAAAAGGGCTCATGACTCACAGATAGTCAGAGAAAACCTCAAGTTGAGCTACGGTAGGCCAGCTATAGATAAGAATCAGTCACCAACCCACCGATTAAAGCTTTACGTCAGAGCCGTTATAGAGTCTGGGGCCTGACACACAGTCGTGGAATTAAAGAGGAGACCATAGCTATAAACTGTGATTGGGTTTAAAACCAGGCATGCGGACTGTCGCATGGCATCCAATTTATATCCAGCCCATATATAATGTTTTTCAATCTTTTTGAATTGATCACTAAAATTAGGTTTTCCAACAATTCGTTTGAACTTATAAGCTAAATCACCATAAAATATAGGTTCTGATATGCCTTGTTGCAGAACAGTTTTAACTCAATGTTGTATTTAACAATTATCTATGAGTGTCTGTCGTAGAATTTAGAAAATGCGTTTCGAATTTTATGATATCTATAACCTTGTTTTAATAACTAAGCAGTTAAAAATAAGTTTCTGTTGTTGAAGTCATCAACATTAAAACACACTCGAGCAAAACGAATAAGCTGAGAAATATATACACCATAAATAGGGGAGCGAGGAACATCTCCATCAAGAAATGGGAAATTTACTATTTCAAAATTAAAATCATCCCGTTTATCAAAAATTTTAGAAGAAGCTATGCCATACATTATTGACAAGTTCAAGTCCAAAAACGGAGCTTCAGTATCAGAAGAATTCGCCTTATTCCATTTAAGTTCAGTACGATATATCTGACCTACCATTTGTTCAAAATAAGGATTATCAATATTAAGCAAGTCATCTAAATATCTGGAGGTGGAGTTGGAAGCTTCACTAATATAAGTTTGATCATTGTCTGATAGACACAACATAAAGTCTCTCTCATAACAAAGCAAAAACAAATCTGCAACAAGAGGAGCACTATTAGTACCCATTCGAATACCTACAATTTGTCTATATAATTTCGAACCAAATCTTATAAATATATTGTCCAAAAGATAATGGAGAGCATCACACATTTTCTGACATGACCACAATTTATATCGTTTAGGTTGTTCAGAAGTAAAAAAGGCATTTTTATCATAACAATCCAAATAAAGTGAGCCCTCTCTGTTAAATGTTTGTTCAATTAATTCTGTTAGTTTTTCTTTGATTAGATTATGAGGCAATGTAGTATAGGGAGAAGAAAAATCATGTGTAGACAAACCAGATGCTAGAAAACCTCTAGACTTCAATTTATTACGAATTTCACCTGAATTTTTTAAAGGCCAAAATAAATATTTACCATTTCGTTCATAATATGTGGTGCAATACTTAATGACAGTGTTTTTAATCGCAGTGAGGCAAGACGTCAAAAGAATTGACAACTCAGTAGTTGTACATTCACTGGAATTAGCAATAAAACGCGATCAAGCTTAAACAAATTAAAAATTATCTGATAACCAGAGACAAAAGTCACTGGTTTTCGCGGGCTTTATAATTTGCTATATTTTAGTGTTAGAAAGCTTTATTGACATATCTTATTCTTTTTTATATTGAACATTGATGGTTATTTGTTTACTGCCAAAATTAGAGTTTTACTACTTATATTACATGATTTCAATTATAAACCTATGCAAGGATACCCCCATTTCAGCGCTATTTGGGATATTGCCTACCCGGGTGTATTCCGTTGCATATAGCACTTTTGTGTACCAGCCGATTGTTTTAAGACTTTTATTCTTGAATTCAGCACACTTTTCTACATAAGAACACATCTTCAAACCTTTTGGTCTCAACCACTTGAATAAACCTCTTGCGGGCTCTCGGACTATCAGAACAACATGGATTGTGGGAAGTGCTAAATCGTTCGGTCCCCATATCCAAATTTGGCCATCTTGAAATTCGTTCAATAATTGTCTCTCTTTCTAAACCAAATTAAAACTTTGGTGGAGGTATCGGGGCAACACGGAGACTATCAGTTACTATAATCGCTTCATTACGATATCCAAGATGGCCGCAGTACATGTTTGTAACAGCAATCTTGAAATCATGGCCTCTAAACGACATTTCCTCTCACGTGCACGGATCAAGAGGGGGTAGGATGTCAGAACCCCCCCCCCCTGAAAAATCATGGAACTATTGGTTTCAATTAGTAATACTGGTCCGGATCCCCTGAAAAATTACAAAAAGCTGTCAGGCCAGCATTCAATGTTGGGCCACCACCGGCACGCCAGCGAAACGATGATGACCAGCTTATAGTGTATTTGGATCCTTCCTCCCTTCATCAACTAAAAAAAGTCGGACCCCTCTGACAAAACTGTCTGGATCCGCGCATGGTCCCGAACCTTGTCTTCAAACGAACTGGACTTGGCTGGAAGCACCCAGGCACTATTATTAAAATTTCAAATTGCTAAAATAGTTCTATTTTAATAAGGCAGCAATCTTCAAAACTTTTGATACAGCTTTTCCTCCTGAACCATATATGCCGGGTTGAGCTTAAACATATTGGTAGGGCCTAGGCATTTGGGCATCATGGAGTCTTAGAGTTGGCCTAATGGCTGTGTTCAGATATATGGACTTTATGCAATTCTCTCATTTGTCGATGTTCAGATGAGGAATCCTGTACAAAACGTGAGTAGACTTAGATCTAGTACAATGGCACCATTGGCTTGTGAGAGCGTTTTATGATGTGTTTCAGGCGCGTTCCTGAGACATTTAATAGAGTGTGCACTCTTGAGGGGGTCTGTGGGTAACTCTATATGGAGCCAGGGGTGAAGCCCAGTGACAGGAAATCGTCCAAGACCTTAACACCATACACTTGCAGAGCCAAGTTATACGCACATGCGTATTTGCGTACACGGAGGTACATCCCTGGGTTTACATTCGTGAGAACTTGAAGCGATGCTTTTTTCTCAAACCATCTCAAATATTCAGGAACTGATCACAGTAATATGTCGATAAGCTGTTAAACCAGTCAGGTCGTTACTTGATTATTTACATTTCCACTGCGAGCCTTTAAATGAACCTCTACATTTGAGATGTGGTTCATACCTTCATGAACAAATCGATTTAAGCCACAGCCACATACGCGCCATTTGAGCGGGCTAACGTCAAGTCCATCCAATAACGTTGCTTGTTTACTGACGTTTGCGTGACGTTGAACGCGTATCGCTATGACGTTAAGCGCGGGAATTGGGCGTTTTGGCTATTCCAAACACTACGTTATCTCTGATTTAATTCAAAATATCTGGAAAACCAGCCAAGTAAGGTGAAAATTTAAAAATTGATACTGGACTGATAATATAAAATGTAAATATAAGCAATAAATTCAATTTTTGTAAGGCTCATGGAATCATGAATACTTCGGGTCTCTTGCAAAGTTAACGTGAAGCCCGCTCTGCAATAGACCCGAAGTATTCATGATTCCATGAACCTTCCAAAATCGAATTCATTTCTTAATTAATCACTAGACACGATGCACCACGAACTTTGAGTAATGACCTTTGTATAATTCTACTTCAAAGGGTTGATGCGTAAGACTTAAAATTGTGTCAAAATATTATAGTAAATGTTAGTAGCGCTTTAAACCCATATTTCATATATTGTAAAAGCGGTCACGCTTCAAAGTTGTTTGCTTAATTATAGCACAGAAAATATATCTTAATCACAGGAAGTCAAACAGGTAATATATTGTAATGAAGGGGACTTGTAATTTGTTTGTTATTGACCTCTGAGAAGAGGACCGAAAAATAAATTTAATTCCTTTGGCGGGGGATTTGCCATTATAAGCAATCGCACCTGCCGTCCGTTTTTGTCCGTATCCACATGAGGGTAGAAAAAAGTATTAATACTATTGGTAAATTAAAATATTCAAACGATAGCATTTTGGTTAATTTTATATGTAATATCCATCAGTATAGAATGTGTACATTCTATAAAATATAAAACTATATCAAATATGTCATCGGTTTTGATATATACCAATATTCAGTATATTTGGCAAAAGAATCGAGAAAAGGCAGATACCGGGTTTTGTAATATTAATCTCCCTTGATAAGCGTCTATTTTATAAGTATAGACTTTTTAGAAAAGCTATCGACTTTGCCGATTTCAAGATTTTTTTCCCGTCGTGTATCTTGACGTTCCGTAAGCTTATCACAATTGTACTCCGTCAGGCATCTCTATTTGACAATTGCCCGCATGAATCCGAGATAAGGGAATATGAAAGGGGCGTAGTTTGCCTAAAATTATAAACACTGCCTGCACTGATGAGGCTTGCACATATAGCGGGGTACCAAATGTCCCATATCCATTGAAGTAAACAGGCAAATTACCCTTATAAATTGGCAAATATCCCTATAATTAATTTTCCGAGACATGCAATATCCCTGAAAGTAACGAAAATGATGACCACAGTATCCCATATCCCCGGAAGTAAAATGGATAGTATTACCTTACCGTCTGTATACGGAGTAATTGTCTATTTTTTGCTATGTCATGAGTCACTGAACTATTCCACCGGTCAATAAATATGACTATAGACTGGCACTATACCATGGGTCTGGTTTCCCGCTTCACTGTTAAAAACGCACAGGCGCTTATTATTATGCGCGACGACGATGCGCGTACGGTTCGTTTATGAAAGGAGACGTTATGCAACAATGGTGAAAATGAGGCATGGTTTGGCAACTTAAAACTCAAATAACTCCGTTGTTTATGGTCAGAAACATAAAGTGTGGGTACTCGTTTTCTTAGTTAGAACGAGCGGAACATTTGAGACCAAAATTGAGCAGATTTGGTGAAAATTTTCGTTTTGCAACAAAACCGCATCGTCTACAGCAACTCCATTCAAGGAACGCTGCTAAGTATTTCATCAAATGGATTGGGTAATAAAACAGTTATTTCATGCCCGTTTGTAGTATAGTCAAACTATTACCCCTCGGTACCGTGGACGACCTGATGCACTATTGCACTCGGCCTTCGGCCTCGTGCAATAGTGCATCGGGTCGTCCACGGCACCTCGGGGTAATAGTTTTGAATATACTACAAACAGGCATGAAATAACTGTATATTATATGGCCTTTATCCCTGGAAGTAAACTGGCAAATATCCTGTATCATAGCCTCACTGATATTACAATTTTGCAAAAAGTAACAAAAAGGTATTAGTGCATTATTCAAGCGGGAAATTAAAACCCCGGTACATTGTTCATCCACTGCACTGCGGGGCACATCGTAGGTCAATTCGGGCACTTAAGCACCGTTATGGCCCCGGTATCACTGGCCTCGAGGGGGCGGGGTTTATAAATGACTGATCAGTGCACTACATGTACTGTACGTCAGGCAACGTCATCATGTGAAATGGCATCTTAGCGTATTCAGGGACTTCTGAAAGCTTATTTTAAAATAAATAAATAAATAAATAAATAAATAAATAAATAAATAAATAAATAAATAAATAAATAAAACAGTGGTGAGCAAGAAAAAGAATCCATTATTCGTGTGAGGGTAGGATAGAAAAACCCGTTCCCCGGGATCACCGTTTGTCATCACTTGGCAAGCCTCGTGATGCCAAACGGCGATCCTCGGGACGGATTTTGCTATCCTACCCTCACACTCAGTATAGATTCTTTTTTGGTGCCATTTACATAAAAGCCATAACCTTGTTTCCATATGTGCCTACTTTGAATGTTAGGCCAACTATGCACCTGTTGTATACTTGCTGAAACATGGTTGATAATTAATGGAAATGACCCCCTAAAAGAAATGGTTACAAACAGCGTACATTTGAGGTCGGTAAAGTTAGCACTAATTTTGCTGCAGCAAAAATTGGTAAAGTTGGCAGCAATTTTTCTGCAGCAAAAAACGGTCAAGTTAGCAGCAACAGTAAAAAACGGTAAAGTTGGCAGCAATTTTTCTGCAGCAAAAAACGGTCAAGTTAGCAGCAATTTTGCCGCAGCAAAAAATGGTAAAGTTGGCAGCAATTTTATGGCAGAGAAAAACGGTCAAGTTAGCACAAAATTTCTGCTGGCAGAGAAAAACGGTCAAGTTAGCACAAAATTTCTGCTAGCACAAAATTTGCTGCTAGCAAAAAATTTGCTGCCAGCAAAAAAAATTCTGCTAGCACAAAATTTTCTGCTAGCACAAAATTTTCTGCTAGCACAAAAATTTCTGCTAGCACAAAATTTTCTGCCAGCAAAAAATTTTCTGCTAGCACAAAAATTTCTGCTAGCACAAAATTTTCTGCCAGCAAAAAATTTTCTGCTAGCACAAAAATTTCTGCTAGCACAAAATTTGCTGCTAGCAAAAAATTTGCTGCCAGCAAAAAATTTTCTGCTAGCACAAAATTTTCTGCTAGCACAAAAATTTCTGCTAGCACAAAATTTTCTGCCAGCAAAAAATTTTCTGCTAGCACAAAAATTTCTGCTAACGTACGCGGCCCTTAAGTCGTCACTTTGACGCATTTAAGCGATTGCCCCGGATAAGAGACACTCACTGGCTAAGAATAGACTTTAGCAGATGGTAGTTTAATCATCGAGCTAGACGATAAACTAAAGAAAATGGTTTGAAACCACCCGAAAATATCTTTAAAAGACCGATTTTTTCAGGAGGGGTGTGTCTGACGACTTTAGGACCACCAAGACCTAAAGTCGTCAGTGACTAGGCCCTAAGGTCGTCGACGATGTGTGGTGTTTTTGTGGTCCTTAAAGCGCAGTATTTGTCTGAGTGGTGGCGCTTATTTATCGAACTGGGTGTGTGTTTGGTCCCAGAGACGTCCTGGTGGTCTGAGCGCTGGTGCTATGGTGTATGGGCGTTCTATGCATGAGTGATAGCGTTTGTAGTCGTAGGCGTGTACTAAATGTTTAAGTGGTGGTCGAGGTCGTCTTAGGGATACACTGGTGGTCTGAGGGTCAGTGTTGATGGTCCCAGGAACGTACTGAAGGTCTCAGTGGTGGTGTTGGTGGTCCTATGGACGAACTGAAGGTATGAGTGGCAATACTCGCGGTCGTAGGCGTGTTGTTTAATTGAGTGACGGTGTAGGTGGTCGATGGGACGTATTGAAGTTCTAAGTGCATTATCGGTGGTCCAAGGAATGTATTGTAGGTACGAGTGGCGGTATTGTTTGGCTTTCAAGACATATTAAAGGTCTTAGTGGGTATGCTGCTGGTCGTTAGGGTATTTTGTTGCCCTCAGTATCAAATTGGCAGTCCTTGATGTGTGATGAAGCTCTAAATGGTGATGGTGATTTGGATGTATACTTTGGGGCGATGATCCTATTAACATACATGAGCGTACATTTATATATAGTTCGGCGTATGCTTAAACTGAATATCTGAGAGACAGTGTTTGTCGGGTACATGTAGAAAATTGAATGTCTTAATTCAGGTGTTAATAGTCCCGTAGGCGTACTGAATGTGGTTGCTCTACATGGGCCACTTTATAAGTAACCATGTCTTTGGGGTTTGCAACCTATACTGATTCAAACTGGCCTGCTCAGCTACAGAGACTTGAAATTTAGGAATTGAATTATGAGCATTTAATATACTATTTAGACAACGAAAACAAGAACTGACCAGACCGTACCTGTAGGCTATTATAGCGGAAAATGAAAACCCTGGCACATCTACGGCACTGCCCTGATGCATCAGAGGTTAAGCCCCGAAACTTAAGGCACCACTATGTCCCCGGTATCCATGGCCCCTAAGGGGTCGGAGATACAAATGACTGTTGCATCAAACGAGTTAAAAATCATTGTTTTAGAAGAGACGAAGTGAGTAAACAGGCAGAAAAATCACTCATTTTCTTGAAGCCCAAAAGTCGGCAGGCCGGACCTAAAGTCGTCATCTCACTTTTCAACCTATTATTTCTGTTAGAGGTTGTCATATCGGCCAAAAGGACGTAATTATTGCTAATTCGATATCTTCTGCACATGTAAAAAACGCATGTGTTTATGTGGGACACATGTACAGTATAGTTATTTTGTTTCGCCGGATCGATATCTATATCGCCTACAACTCTCGACAGACTCCAAATTTTGCATGCAATTGGGTACCCCCTTTTCAATGCCTACCACTCGGACACTTTTTATAGGGCGGCTGTGCTTTATATATCAATACACAGGGCAGATAATTTCCTTTCAAATGATGCCCCTTCTAAGAAGTTTCGATGGATTGGACGGAAAAGAGCGAAGCCAAAAGAAAACTGACGACCTTAGGGCTATGACGACTTTAGGGCCGCGTACGTTAGCACAAACTTTTCTGCCAGCAAAAAATTTTCTGCCAGCACAAAAATTTCTGCTAGCACAAATTTTTCTGCCAGCATAAAATTTTCTGCCAGCAAAAAATTTTCTGCTAGCACAAAAATTTCTGCTAGCACAAAATTTTCTGCCAGCAAAAAATTTTCTGCTAGCACAAAAAATTCTGCTAGCACAAAATTTTCTGCCAGCAAAAAAATTTCTGCTAGCACAAAAATTTCTGCTAGCACAAAATTTGCTGCTAGCAAAAAATTTGCTGCCAGCAAAAAAATTTCTGCTAGCACAAAATTTTCTGCTAGCACAAAATTTTCTGCTAGCACAAAAATTTCTGCTAGCACAAAATTTTCTGCCAGCAAAAAAATTTCTGCTAGCACAAAAATTTCTGCTAGCACAAAATTTGCTGCTGGCACAAAAATTCCTGCTAGCACAAAATTTGCTGCAGGCACTAAAAATATTGCTGGCACAAAAGTTGCTGCAGGCACAAATCTTCATATCGGGCCGCGTAGGCAGTCGGTAACGTGTCTGGCTACAGATGCGTGTCTGACTGAGGATCCTGGTGTCCTGAGTTTGATCGCAGCCTGGTCTCATACTTTCATGGAGATTGATCGTGAAATAATATCTACCGTCATATCACTCCATTCCGCTATATCATTCAAGAGAAGTAGCTGTCAGTTTTAAGCGAAGGTATGCGCACGAAGTACTGGTTTGATTTGATTCATTACGTCCCATCAACAAGTTTTCAGTTATGTAGGGACGGGTCTTCCTTGGTTGAACCGGTACTAAAGCCCCGTTCTCACTGTGCAGATGGAGCCACAGTACATCGCGATGCAGGACAGCCGGTGTTCCGTGATGCACCGGGACACATTTCATAAAAAATAAATTGCGTTCTCACCTTGCCGACGTTACCCCAGTATAGCCCCGGTCCGGCAAGACGCCGGTTGATTCCCGGTTCACCACGGAGCACTTACAGTGCATGACGGTGGAGCCACGGTTCATGCCAGTATACCCCGGCGTGCGCCTTGGTTACATGCCGGTAGGGCCACGGTTGCGTCCCGGTGTTACTCTACACTATAAATTCAGGATAAAAACGTGGAGTAACGTAAGTTTTCTTCTGTCTCTATCGCATAACAGTTATGTCTTCAAAGAAATAACACCGAACAGACACAAATTGGACTGCACAGCCACATACGGTAGATGGAGACTTGAAAATTCAGATTAAGTTACTAGAGGAATCATGATCTATGTAGCGAAAACAAATGCTTAGTAACCTCGCAGCTCATTTGCATGTATGTTGTCGTATACGCAGAAGCAGAGGTTATAAAACTTTTTTCATGCTCAACTCGACTGAGCATGAAATTTCGACTGCTCATAAAAACTAAAATACCGGCAAATAAAGAAGTTTCTTGCTTTAAGTCTCTCAGGTGTTGTATTTATCATGCTAATAAATGTTAAAATGCCAAAATTGATGGCATTTCAACATTTATGAGCAGGATAAATTTCGTGCTCAGCTTAGTTGAGTATGAAAAATGTTTTTAAGCTCGGGGCCTGTTTTCTTACGACGAGGTTCAAATGTTGTTGATCTGGGCCTAGACCTACATGTGTACAATGCCTCCTTAAAGTTAAGACTTAATTTAAATATATTTCAACATGTTACATTAAATGCTTGATAAATTGCCAGGACCTGACCAGTACTTGTTGTCAAAAATATCATTTTGATCTATAGAAAAAAGTAACTATTTTGATTTTAATCAGCTTGAAAACGTTGTTTTTCGCAACCTGAAAATTCAATACTTAACTTAAGTCTTCCTTAACTTTAAGGGTGCATTGTAATTTTGGCCCAGATTGTCTTGCTTTTTAGCAAAAATATATAAACACTATGCGCCGCGGCATGTGATTTCTAACAGTGTGGTATTTTGAGAAGTGTAGACTCAGACAAGCCTGTGCAGTAACCATTTTAGCTAAGAAATTTTAAATGTAGTTCGGTCAGTAGCTTAACAGTCAAATAATAATCAAGCGACTGGCAAAGGCTCTGATCAGACTGCGCCTAGGCGCAGGCTGATCTGAGGTTTTCTTGTTGGCACATACCACATTGTTGAAAAATCAGGCATACCCGGGGTCTTCATCGCACACGGTTTATCACGGTGGAGACACGGATTTTTCCGGAATGCGCCGGTATCGCGTGGACGCGGTCCCGGTGGAGACACCGTTGCTCCCGGCGTCGTCCCAGTTTACCACGGTATTTGACAGCCTTCTCGGTTACTCCCGGTGAGTTCCGGTTGTTTTAAACATTTTACAACAACCGGGACATTAGCCGGTTCAACACGGTTCATCCCGGATCTCCAAAGTTGTCCACGGTGCCGCCACGATTGTGACACGGTTCATCCCGGATCATCAAACCGGGATGAACCGGCACCTTAAACCGGGACAGTGAGAACGGGGCGTTAGCTAGGATTAATGTGTCTTGCACAAGGGCACAACGCAATGACGCCGGTGAGGCTCGAACCCGCGGCCCCTCGGTCTCGAGTCAAGCACTCTACCACTGAGCAACTGCGCTCCGATGACGAAGTACTAATTAATCGCTTCTTCAAGCTTGCCCCAGAAAGGTGTGGTTAGGTGAGCTTATAGTCTCGCCATGACCATAGGTGTTGACTTGGGACAAAACAAAAAAAACACAAATATTTCTGCCAGCACAAAAATTATTGCCAGCACAAAATTTGCTGCTGGCACAAAAAAATCCTGCTAGCACAAAATTTGCTGCCAGCACAAAATTTGCTGCTGGCACAAAAAATTCATGCTAGCACAAAATTTGCTGCTGGCACAAAAATTCCTGCAAACACAAAACTTGCTGCTGGCACAAAAATTCCTGCTAGCACAAAATTTGCTGCTAGCACAAAAATTTCTGCTAGCACAAAATTTGCTGCCATCAAAAAAATTTCTGCTAGCACAAAATTTGCTGCCAGCAAAAAATTTTCTGCTAGCACAAAAATTTCTGCTAGCACAAAATTTTCTGCCAGCAAAAAATTTTCTGCTAGCACAAAAATTTCTGCTAGCACAAAATTTGCTGCCAGCAAAAACATTTCTGCTAGCACAAAATTTGCTGCCAGCAAAAAAATTTCTGCTAGCACAAAAATTTCTGCTAGCACAAAATTTGCTGCCAGCAAAAAAATTTATGCTAGCGCAAAAATTTCTGCTAGCACAAAATTTGCTGCCAGCAAAAAAAATCTGCTAGCACAAAAATTTTTGCTAGCACAAAATTTTCTGCCAGCAAAAAAAATTCTGCTAGCACAAAAATTTCTGCTAGCACAAAATTTGCTGCCAGCAAAAAATTTTCTGCTAGCACAAAATTTTCTGCCAGCAAAAAATTTTCTGCTAGCACAAAAATTTCTGCTAGCACAAAATTTTCTGCCAGCAAAAAATTTTCTGCTAGCACAAAAATTTCTGCTAGCACAAAATTTGCTGCCAGCAAAAAAATTTCTGCTAGCACAAAATTTGTTGTCAGCAAAAAATTTTCTGCTAGCACAAAAATTTCTGCTAGCACAAAATTTGCTGCTGGCACAAAAATTCCTGCTAGCATAAAATTTGCTGCTGGCACAAAAATTTCTGCTAGCAAAAAAATTGTTGCCAGCACAAAATTTGCTGCTGGCACAAAAATTCATGCTAGCACAAAATTTGCTGCAGGCACTAAAAATAGTGCTGGCACAAAAGTTGCTGCAGGCACAAATCTTCATATCGGGCCGCGTAGGCAGTCGGTAACGTGTCTGGCTACAGATGCGTGTCTGACTGCAGATCCTGGTGTCCCGACTTTGATCGCAGCCTGGTCTCATACTTTCATGGAGATTGATCGTGAAATAATTTCTACCGTCATATCACTCTCTTCCGCTATATCATTCAAGAGAAGTAGCTGACAGTTTTAAGCGAAGGTATGCGCACGAAGTACTGGTTTGATTTGATTCATCAACAAGTTTTCCGTTATGTAGGGACGGGTCTTCCTGGGTTAACCGGTACTAAACTAGGATTAATGCGTCTTGCTCAAGGGCACAACGCAATGACGCCGGTTATAGGCTCGAAGCCGCGGCCACTCGGTATCGAGTCAAACACTCTACCACTGAGCCACTGCGCTCCGAGGACGAAGTACTGGTTAACCGCTTCTTCAAGCTTGCCCAGGAAAGGTGTGGTTAGGTGAGCTGACCGTCTCGCCATGACCATAGCTGTTGACTTGGGACGTAAAGCAGCAAAACAAACAAAACACAAATATTTCTGCAAGCACAAAAATTGCTGCCAGCACAAAATTTGCTGCTGACCCAAAAATTCCTGCTAGCACAAAATTTTGCTGCTGGCACAAAAATTCCTGCTAGCAAAACTTTGCTGCTGGCACAAATATTCCTGCTAGCACAAACTTTGCTGATTGCGCAAAATTTGCTGCTGTTACAAAAATTCCTGCTAGCTCAAAAAGTGCTGTTGGCACAAATATTCCTGCTAGCAAAAAAACTTCTGCCAGCAGCAAAATTGTTGCCAGCATTTAAAAATTGTTATTTTTTCGATTTTTTACTTTATATTTCTCCATTAAATCTTGAGCAACCAAACATCTATACCGTGCTGATTACTCTTGGTATGGCGGTGATCTGCCAAAAGCCTTCTTACGCTCATTTTGACGTACCGTAACATTAGTACAGTATGCATCGCAGACGTTACATCTTGATGTTCGATGTTCAGACAGAAATACTCCCGAAAAGTGTGTTTACATATTCAAAATATCGTAAAGATAATCTTCCAGATTTAAAAATGCAGTTTGACGTTTTTCAACGTTATTCATGAACGCCTGATCAAGTTTCGCATGGTTGTCTTGTCAGACGTGTGGCCAAGGCGGTGCTTCTTTTGTGAATCCTTCTTGTTATTTATGTTTCGTGTTTGTCATGCTTTCTTGCCTGTTAATTGCAGCCTTGTGGTCATCCATGCTTGGAAGGGGTAAACCTCTTGCTTGTATGTGATGTTGAGTTTTTGTCACTTTCCCATGTGGTGTCATGCGTCAGGTGTAGTACTTGATTGCATTGATTCCTGATCTTTGTCATATACGCATACCGTTTAACGTAATGAGTTTTTGTTCAATTGGTTAAAGTGTAAACTTATTTTTTTTTGTTCAGTATATTTTTGGTTAAATCGACCATTCAAGAAATAATCATATGATTTATGGCAAACCATCTGATCTAACTAGACCCAATGAATTCAAATGAACCGACAATTGCCAACTATACTTGTATTGTTAAGTTCCGCTCTTGTTTGGCCGCCAAGCCATGTCCTGAGATATCCCAATAGAAAGCAGGTGGTAGGCATTTGAACCACCCGAGGGTTGTGAGTTTATGTATCTAGCTGCCTGCCTCACTGTGTATGTGCGTGACTGCTTGCTTGTCTTCTTGTAATCTGGCATAAACATATCATCTTTGCTAAGAATGTGACTTGACGAAGATTTGGTACCAGTAAAATGCATTTAAGCCCCCCTCCACACCCCAGTAACTTAGGCTGCTGTCCATTTTAAGGCGATGGTTCTGTTTGTTTTGAAATAGCCGATTCCGTATTTATCATTGCTTTATAGGCGTGTACATTTAGCCTTTGCGGCTGCAAGGAAGCCACCAGCATGATTAGTGTGCAGGCGGATGCGAAGACCAAGGTCAGTGTTGGTGCGGGCAAGGTTGTGGGAGGAACAAATGCAGCAGCTGGGATATATGCCAACATTAATTACAAGAGAGCTCCGCACCAATGCTGTTATCACATTTCAGACCTCCAAAGCTCTTCGATGAGATTCTTGAAAGACAAACACCAACCATTGTATCAGCATTAATCCTTTGTACACTTGTGATTCCATAATGCGTACTTTTTCAGACAGTGAATATTCTGATGAAATGCAACATTACGAAGCATTTTATCAATGTTTACACTGGCTGATCTTCGGAGAAAAAAATACATCATGGAAATTATAACCTGTTACCCCTCGATACATACATTGAAACTACCCGAAAGAAAAAAATACAAAGGGCTAATGGTGCAATGAACACACACATGCACGCACGCATGACTCCAGCTTCAGGTTGGGCTGATGGGTTGGGTTAGGTGAACGTGGCTGATCCCAACAGAACTTGATAGACCTTGACCTTGGGTTGTGGTCCCGCAACAAGACGTCCCGCTACGGACATGCTCCAAGTTCGTTAAGGTCTGTTACGTTCTGTCACGTTCTGTTGCGTTCTTCCTGCTCTACTACGGCACATATAAATAGGTCACTCCCGTCATGGCTGCCATGGCAATTTTTTTACTGTTTAAAAATTTGCCCCGACGACCACGGCAACCATGGCGAGCTACGTTTGTCGACCCCGTTCCTCTACGTTGCTATACGGTGACCCCGTTTCGTCCACGGTGATCGAAATCGTGATTGACGTGGCCGCCGGTAAACGAGGCGTTACTTCCTAAAGTATGATAGAAAAGTTCGGGTTACAGCGGCATGCTTCGTTAGACGGGCGAAAATATCATTTTAATGCTAGCAACAATTTTGCTACTGGCAGGAATTTTTGTGCTAGTAGGAATTTTTGTACCAGCAGACATTTTTCTGCCAGCAGCAAATTCTGTGCTAGCAGGAATTTTTGTGCCAGCAGCAAATTTTGTGCTAGAAGGAATTTTTGTGCCAGCAGCAAGTTTTTTGCTAGCAGGAATTTTTGTGCCAGCAACAAATTTTGTGCTAGCAAGAATTTTTGTGCCAGCAGCAAATTTGTGCTGGCAGCAAATTTTGTGCTAGCAGGAATTTTTGTGCCAGCAGCCAATTTTGTGCTGGCAGCAATTTTTGTGCTAGCAGGAATATTTGTGTTTTGTTTGTTTTGCTGCTTTACGTCCCCAAGTCAACTACTTTGGCCATGGTGAGACGGTCAGCTGATCTTATCACATCGTTCCTGGGGAAGCTTGAAGAAGCGGCTAACCAGTACTATGTCATGGGAGCGAGAGTGCTTGACCCGGGACCGAGTGGCCGCGGGTTCGAGCCTCGCCGGCGGCATTGCATTGTGCCCTTGAGCAAGAAGCATTTATCCTAGCTTAGTACCCGTTCAACCCAGGAAGACCCCTCCCTATATAACTGAAAGATCGTTGATGGGACGAAATGAATCAAATCATACCAGTACATCGAGAGCATACTTTCGCTTATAACTTATAACTTTTTTTTGAATGATTCAGCTGAAGGGAGGAATGTGACGGTAGAAATTATTTCATGACCAATCTCAATGGAATTATGAGACCGGGCTGCGATCAAACTCGGGACACCAGGATCTGCAGTCAGACACGTATCTGTAGCCAGACACGTTACCGACTGCATACGCGGCCCGGTATTCAGGAACATTTGAACCGTGACATGTGATTTCCAACAATGTGCCATTTTGACAAGTGTATACTCAGACGAACCTGTGCAGCCTCCTGTTAAGCTTAGAAACACTAAATTTAATTCGATCAGTAGCTTAACACTCATATAATAATTAAGCGACAAGCAAAGGCTCTGATCAGTCTGCGCGTATGCGCAGGCTGGTCTGAGCCTTTGCTGTCGCACATATCACATTGTTGGAAATCTCATTTCACGGCTCATTTGTGCCTGCAGCAAATTTTGTGCCAGCAGCAATTTTAACGCTGGCAGCAAATTTTGTGCTAGCAGAATTTTTTGTGCCAGCAGAAATTTTTATGCTGGCAAATTTTTTTGTGCCAGCAGCAAATTTTGTGCTGGTAGCAAATTTTGTGCTAGCAGAAATTTTTGTGCCAGCAGCAAATTTTGTGCTAGCAGAAATTTTTGTGCCAGCAGCAAATTTTGTGCTAGCAGAATTTTTTTGCTGGCAGCAAATTTTGTGCCAGCAGCAATTTTTTTGCTAGCAGAAGTTTTTGTGCCAGCAGCAAATTTTGTGCTAGTAGAAATTTTTGTGCCAGAAGAAATTTTTGTGCTATAAATAGCAGGAATTTTTGTACCAGCAGCTACTTTGGTGCTGGCAGCAATTTTGTGCTAGCAGGAATATTTGTGTTTTGTTTGTTTTGCTGCTTTACGTCCCCAAGTCATCTACTTTGGCCATGGCGAGACGGTCAGCTCACCTTATCACATCTTTCCCGGGGAACCTTGAAGAAGCGGTTAACCAGTACTTTGTCATGGGAGCGAGAGTGCTTGACTCGAGACCGAGTGGCCGCGGGTTCGAGCCCCACCGGTGACATTGCATTGTGCCCTTAAGCAAGACGCATTTATCCTAGCTTAGTACTGGTTCATCCCAGGAAGACCCGTCCCTATATAACTGAAAGATTGTTGATGGGACGTAATGAATCAAATCAAACCAGTACTTCGTGCGCATACTTTCGCTTAAAACTGACAGCTACTTCTCGGAAGGGAGTGATATGACGGTAGAAATTATTTCACGATCGATCTCCATGAAAGTATGAGACCGGGCTTCGATCAAACTCGGGACACCAGGATCTGCAGTCAGACAGACACGTTACCGACTACCTACGCGGCCCGGTATTCAGGAATATTTGAACCGTGACATGTGATTTCCAACAATGTGCCATCATGACAAGTGTAGACTCAGACGAACCTGTGCAGCCTCCTGTTAAGCTTAGAAACACTAAATCTAATTCGATCAGTAGCTTAACACTCATATAATAATTAAGCTACAAGCAAAGGCTCTGATCAGTCTGCGCGTATGCGCAGGCTGGTCTGAGCCTTTGCTGGTCGCACATATCACATTGTTGGAAATCTCATTTCACGGCTCATTTGTGCCTGCAGCAAATTTTGTGCCAGCAGCAATTTTAACGCTGGCAGCCAATTTTGTGCTAGCAGAATTTTTTGTGCCAGCAGAAATTTTTATGCTAGCAAAATTTTTTGTGCCAGCAGCAAATTTTGTGCTGGCAGCAAATTTTGTGCTAGCAGAAATTTTTGTGCCAGCAGCAAATTTTGTGCTAGCAGAAATTTTTGTGCTTGCAGAATTTTTTTTGCCAGCAGCAAATTTTGTGCTAGCAGAAATTTTGTGCTAGCAGAAAATTTTTTGCTGGCAGCAAATTTTTTGCTAGCAGAAATTTTTGTGCTAGCAGAATTTTTTCTGTTGGCAGCAAATTTTTTGCTAGCAAAATTTTTTGTGCCAGCAGCAAATTTTGTGCTAGCAGAATTTTTTGTGTCAGCAGCAAATTTTTGTGCTAGCAGAAATTTTTGTGCTAGCCGAAAATTTTTTGCCTGCAGCAAATTTTGTGCTAGCAGAATTTTTTGTGCCAGCAGCAAATTTTGTGCTAGCAGGAAATTTTGTGCCAGCAGCAAATTTTGTGCTAGCAGAATTTTTTGTGCCAGCAGCAAATTTTGTGCTGGCAGTAATTTTGTGCTAGCAGGAATTTTTGTGCCAGCAGCAAATTTTGTGCTGTTAGCAAATTTGTGCTAGCAGGATTTTTTGTGCCAGCAGTAAATTTTGTGCTGGCAGCAATTTTTGTGCTAGCAGGAATATTTGTTTTTGTTTGTTTTGATGCTTTACGTCCCCAAGTCAACAACTATGGCCAAGGCGAGACGGACAGCTCACCTAATCACATCTTTCCTCGGGAAGCTTGAAGAAGCGGTTAACCAGTACTTTGTCTCGGGAGCGAGAGTGCTTGACTTGAGACCGAGTGGCCGCGGGTTCGAGCCTCACCGGCGGCGTTGCGTTGTGCCCTTAAGCAAGACATATTTATCCTAGCTTAGTACTGGTTCAACCCTGGAAGACCCTTTCCTATATAACTGAATGATTGTTGATGGGACGTAATGAATCAAATCAAACCAGTACTTCGTGCGCATACTTTCGCTTAAAACTGACAGCTACTTCTTGGAAGAAAGTGATATGACGGTAGAAATTATTTCACGATCAATCTCAATGAAAGTATGAGACCGGGCTGCGATCAAACTCGGGACACCAGGATCTGCAGTAAGACACGTATCTGTAGCCAGACACGTTACCGACTACCTACGCGGCCCGGTATTCAGGAATATTTGAACCGTGACATGTGATTTCCAACAATGTGCCATCTTGACAAGTGTAGACTCAGACGAACCTGTACAGCCTCCTGTTAAGCTTAGAAACACCAAATTAAGTTCGATCAGTAGCTAAACACTTATATAATAATTAAGCGACAAGCAAAGGCTCTGATCAGTGTGCGCGTATGCGCATGCTCGTCTGAGCCTTTGCTGGTCACACATACGACATTGTTGGAAATCTCATGTCACTGCTCATTTGTGCCTGCAGCAAATTTTGTGCTAGCAGAAATTTTTGTGCTAGCAGAAATTTTTTTTGCTGGCAGCAAATTTTGTGCTAGCAGAAATTTTTTTGCTGGCAGCAAATTTTGTGCTAGCAGAAATTTTTGTGCTAGCAGAAAATTTTTTGCTGGCAGAAAATTTTGTGCTAGCAGAAAATTTTTTGCTGGCAGAAAATTTTTTGCTGGCAGAAAATTTTGTGCTAGCAGAAAATTTTTTGCTGGCAGCAAATTTTGTGCTAGCAGAAAATTTTTTGCTGGCAGCAAATTTTGTGCTAGCAGAAATTTTTGTGCTAGCAGAAATTTTTTTGCTGGCAGCAAATTTTGTGCTAGCAGAAATTTTTGTGCTAGCAGAATTTTTTTTGCTGGCAGCAAATTTTGTGCTAGCAGAATTTTTTTTGCTGGCAGCAAATTTTGTGCTAGCAGAAATTTTTGTGCTAGCAGAAAATTTTGTGCTGGCAGGAAATTTTGTGCTAGCAGAAATTTTTGTGCTAGCAGAAAATTTTTTGCTGGCAGCAAATTTTGTGCTAGCAGAAATTTTTTTGCTGGCAGCAAATTTTGTGCTAGCAGAAATTTTTGTGCTAGCAGAAAATTTTTTGCTGGCAGAAAATTTTGTGCTAGCAGAAATTTTTGTGCTAGCAGAAAATTTTTTGCTGGCAGAAATTTTTGTGCTAGCAGAAATTTTTGTGCTAGCAGAAAATTTTTTGCTGGCAGAAAATTTTGTGCTAGCAGAAATTTTTGCGCTAGCAGAAAATTTTTTGCTGGCAGAAAATTTTGTGCTAGCAGAAATTTTTGTGCTAGCAGAAAATTTTTTGCTGGCAGCAAATTTTGTGCTAGCAGAAATTTTTGTGCTAGCAGAAAATTTTTTGCTGGCAGAAAATTTTGTGCTAGCAGAAATTTTTGTGCTAGCAGAAAATTTTTTGCTGGCAGAAAATTTTTTGCTAGCAGAAATTTTTGTGCTAGCAGAAAATTTTTTGCTGGCAGAAAATTTTTTGCTAGCAGAAATTTTTGTGCTAGCAGAAAATTTTTTGCTGGCAGAAAATTTTGTGCTAGCAGAAATTTTTGCGCTAGCAGAAAATTTTTTGCTGGCAGAAAATTTTGTGCTAGCAGAAATTTTCTGCTAACTTGACCGTTTTTCTCTGCCAGCAGAAATTTTGTGCTAACTTGACCGTTTTTCTCTGCCATAAAATTGCTGCCAACTTTACCATTTTTTGCTGCGGCAAAATTGCTGCTAACTTGACCGTTTTTTGCTGCAGCAAAATTGCTGCCAACTTTACCGTTTTTTACTGTTGCTGCTAACTTGACCGTTTTTTGCTGCAGAAAAATTGCTGCCAACTTTACCGTTTTTTGCTGCAGCAAAATTACTGCTAACTTTACCGACCTGTACATTTGTATATATCACCCTTTGCCATGAAACGCCACTTTTTCGTGGCGTGGTAATCGTGAACGTCGCTTTCTGCGGCGTGGCGCAGGGATGAGTAAAATCATATTATTGATAATCATTATTCTAAAAAAAATAACGATAATAATTCACTTAGTGTTAACGATTGGCATGTTAATATTGAAGAGGTTAAAATGTTTTGATATTTTTATCATGTTTTATTGGATACGCCTATAAAGTATTTACCCTTGTGATATTGAGCTCGGATTAATTATTTTTTTGGAAAAAATGCAGATGTCATCTGATCAGGATCTACATTGTTTCCAACCATGTCTGATTGAAAAAAATACATGCTTACAGATCGAATGCTGCAGGTAAACAAATTACAAATTGGGGAAGAGTGTAGTACATCATATATTCAGCATGGAAAGTGTTAACTACAAGGAAATCAAGTTATCAGCTATATGTCACGAGTAAAATATTTTATCTATCGAAAAGCATGCCCTTATTGATAATATGACACAGTTATAAAATGTGAAAACCACATAAGAAAAGCAATATACATTGTACACCCATTTAAAAAAAAGTTGATCATTTGGACGAGTCTATATCATCTCCGGTAATCAGGGTATAACCCATTGCACTAGGGGGCGGACTACTCTTTTTATTCTTTATTATTTTTATTAGACGAATTCTTATAATGTCATTGTTGTTGAAAAGCCGACTTGATCTCAATATGCAAGAAAGCACATGCCATGAAATGGTTGTTCATCTATCGCAGAGATTATTTTAGTTTTTTGCACTTTTTCATTAGTTTTAAATAAAATTTCAACGTTGACGCTGAAAGAATGACAGTTAAAACGCGAGAAATGTAAACAAATATCTGCGTACGTGGTTTAAAAGAATAATGTATACATGTAGCACGAAACCTCTTCCGTAGGATGGAATTGTCCATATTTTAGGTTATGGTCAACTAAACTAATATCGGTCAACTAAACTAATATTTGTAGGTTACAGTCATTTAAATATGCAGCATTTGGAGCTCATGCCATTTTTTTGTTCTGACTCGAGTTTTCAAGAGATACTAGCAATATTTGTAGGTTACGGTAAACTAGATTAAAATCGGTCAACTAAACTAATAGTTGTAGGTTACAGTCATTTAAATATGCAGCTTTTGGGCACAGTGCATCTTTTTGTTCTGGCACGAGTTATCACTAGATTCCAGCAATCCTGTACCTTAGAAACATCACTACAGATATTTTGGAATAGCATAGGTTCCTTAAGCCAAACGCTTTACTGAGCTCAGCTGACAGATGACATAACAAAGTATTGACATCCCCCACACCCCTTAAAATGAAATGCATATTTTGAACTCCCCCAAAATTAGTCAAGCCTACGTGTATATCGAACTATCAGAGTCCCCAACCCCATGGAACTGCGTTACTCTCATTCTTGTGCAGTTCACACCAGGTTCATGAAGATTAACAATGTGGTTCTTAACTCTTCATCTGTTATAAACTGGTGTTTTCGTATCAAACTGATATTTGTTTGTTTGTTTTGTTGCTTTACGTCCCAAGTCAACAGCTATGGTCATTGCGGGACGGTCAGTTCACTTAACCACACTGTTTCCTGGGCAAGCTTGAACAAGCAGTTAACCAGTACTTCGTGCACATACTTTCGCTTGTAACTGACAACAATCCTTCTTGAATGATTCAGCGGAAGAGAGGAGAATGACCGTAGAAATTATTTCATGATCAATCTCCACGAAAGTATGGGACCGGGCCGGGATCGAACTCGCGACCCCTGGATCAGCAGTCAGACTCGCATCTGTTGCCAGACACGTTACCGACTGCGCTACGCGGCCCGGTACAAACTGATATGGTTTGTATATTAATCCAGCAGGACAATGGTTTATAAGAATATAGTACAATCCTTGTAAAACCGCCACTCTCAAAAAGACATCAAATTGGTTTTCAAGACCAACTATCGCTAAATGCAGGTCAAAAGTATAGACTGGTATCAGACCAGTAAATAGAAAAATAGTAAAATATGTGCACATACAAAAACATGCATTTACATCTCTGAAGAAAAAAAAATCACTGACTGTCTTATTTACTGTATTCTGAGCAATGGGGAAGTAATAAAGTATCATAAATTTATCTCTGTACTAGTTATAGAACTTTCATTTAGATGTCTTAATACAGGGCCTGAAGACAGGCTAGTCAAAAGTATTGCAGAATGCTCCAAGCATTCTGCAACACTTTCGACCTTCATTAAGCTACCATTTCTCAATGCGATCTTTGTTTTGTCTAGTTTGAGTGACCGTTTTAAACAGGTATTACTGTAAACTGGTATTTGTAGGTACAAGTGTGGCATATGGACAGTTTCCCTCGATATTCCAAAACCCCGGAGGCGATCCTATGCACCAGGGCGGAAACTTAGCTGGCGGCGGAAATGGAAATGGCCAACATGTGGCGATGCAATACATAAAACCATGTTTTCCAATGCCGTGTATGATACAATGTAAAAACGGATACAGAACAGGACCAGGCGGTTGTCAATATTGTTACTGTAACCCAGCACCAGGTTTGTTAATTTTATTAATAGACTTTTCGCTTACTGTAAAGGCGGCAAATTTAATATTCATATCTGGGCGTGGTTCGGCTATTTCATCTGCTAAGGAAGGGAAATCAGGTTTTATTTATCTAATTAGGTAAAGAGTTAATCAACCTTTTGGGCCGCGCAAACATACGTACATTTCATGAAAATCCTAACCGTTTACACTCTGAACTCAACATTTATTAACCCTTAAAGCGCATAATCACAAAATGTATGATTTTGTCGTCCACTAAATTATTTGATACCTCACAGACATACAGTGTGGACCCAGATCAGACTGCTCCTGTAGGAACAGTCTGATCTGGGTCCACAATGTTTGCCTCTATGCTCATTTTGAATAGACATTTTCAGATGCAGTTATTTTGCTGGCGTTTTAAGGACTAAATAACGTGTTTTTGCGTCTATACTGAGGTAATGGTGCAAGATGATACAGTTACTTTTTGATAAAACTACGCCTCATTTTCAGCTGAGTTGACCAGTCCTAATTACGCATTCATGAGGTGCCGCCTTTACAGTAAACAAAAAGTCAAGTAATACCCAATTAAACACAAAGAATGTTTCTGCTAGTTTCCTTCATGCTCTCTAGAGAGTACTCTCGCACAGAGCTTACATTAAGAGTGCGTAACAGGAAAATATTTTCTTATTTCTCAACCAAAACACATGTTGTTGGTACTCAAAAGAACCGTCTCAATGACCAATGAAACGGTTTTTTTGAGCACCCAAAACATATGCTAAAATTATGAGTAAGAACATATTCAAAAGTATTCGCTGAATAGTTTTGTTTATCTAAACATGTGTCTTCGTATAAAACGTGGAAGATATACTTCAAATAAGCACATTCATAGAGGATCTTACAAGAGTGATCGTTTCATATACCGCCCACCCGCCTTATCGAACTTGACCTGTATTACATGACATTCGACCTTCAAGAGTTATCGATTGGAAACCAAATGTGTGACGACGACACCGCCGCCGGAGTCATGATCCCTATGTGTCATCATTGCTTCGCAGACGACACATTAAAACTTGATATTGCACAGTATATAAAGTCTCGACTTCATACATGAGAACATTCAAGAAAACAGATTTTTTGAAAAGTGGTGCGTTACCTCAGGCCTTCACTGTATCTTTTAACTGTAGCGAACAAAGACCAGTACTCATCTTTTCCTTGACTTTGTTCGTTTCAGTAACACCAAGCCCCTATACAAACCCCTGCCATGATGCTGCTCCGACATGCGATGCAAACTGTAACGGAAATTACGTCACTGGTCCAAGCGGATGTCATTACTGCATATGCTCCACAGGTTATTATATTCATTCTATACTTGACCTATTTTGGTCTATTAAAAATTCAGGTGACATTTTAGATAAACTTAAAGCTAGAGATTTCAATGCGACCAGTGTGTCTACTTATTATTTTTCTACTCTTTACACTACTTTACCTCATAACTTAATTAAAGATAAACTTATTGATCTTATTGAAAGAACCTTCCAGAGTGAAGGCTCTCCTTACCTTGCATGTAATGACCGAAATGCATTTTTTACTTCAGAAAACCGCCAAAAATATCATACATGGTCGTGTCAAAATGTTTGTGATGCGCTGACCTTTTTGTTGGACAACATTTTTATTCGATTTGGCACCAAGCTGTATAGACAAGTAGTTGGGATTCCTATGGGCACTAATTGTGCTCCTCTGATTGCAGATTTATTCCTGTTTTGTTATGAGAGGGACTTTATGATGTCTCTTTCTGATGATAAGCAGGCTGATGTCATTGATGCGTTTAACACTACTTCCAGATATTTGGACGACATTTTAAATATTAATAATGTTTATTTTGACAATATGGTTAGTCATATATACCCTTCAGAGCTCCAACTGAATAAAGCTAATACCTCTGATATCGAAGCCGCATTTTTAGACTTGCATTTGTCAATTTCTAATGATATTGTTTCTACCAAAATTTATGATAAACGTGACGACTTTGATTTTGAAATTGTCAATTTCCCATTTTTAGATGGTGATGTTCCTCGTTCCACATCCTATGGAGTCTATATTTCTCAACTCATTCGTTTTGCTAGAGCATCTAGCATTGTTGCTGACTTCAAAACTCGCAATAAATTGTTAAACTTCTTAAACAAGGCTATCGGTATCATAAACTTCGCAAAACATTTTCAAAATTTCATAGACGATACTATGATTTGATTTCTAAATTCCAAGTTTGACTTAAATCTCTTTTGCGCCAAGGAGTTTCAGAACCTGATTTCTATGATGACTTGGTGTATAAGTTGAAGAAGATTGTTGGCTCTAATAATTTTCAGCGCAGTTCAATAAAATAATTTCCCATTATAAAAAAGATTGGCTATAACATTAATGTATTGCAACAGACTGCATGCTTGGTGGTCAACCCAATCACGGTTGGCAACTTTGCTTTCCTCTTTAATTGCACGCCGGTGGGTCGGACTTCAGACTCTATGATGGCTCCGACTTAAAGACTTATCTATTGGTGAGATGGTAGGGGTCTGATGCTTTGGCTGTTATTTCGGGCCCACCGGGGTTTACCTGTTGGATTTCTTTTGCTCTGGTATTCAGTTTTATTTACTGTTGAGTCCTTATCTTTGCTTTATCTCCTTGTTATATTTTGATTTATATGTTTTAGGAGATTATGCATTGATAAGTTAGGGGTCTTTCATGCAAACCAAATATCTATGTGTCTTGATCCACATCTTAATATAGGGTTAGGTTGGCGCGCCGTTAAACCGGTTAAGCCCTCCAGTAAAATATTTTACTTACCGTTCCAAGGCGGTACTTCTTTTGTGGATCTTTTATGTTCTTGTTCTGTCTTATGTTTGCTATGTCTTTGTGCGCGTCTGTTCATATGTGCTTTGTGGTCACCTGCTGGGAAAGGGCTGACCTCTTGGCTCTCGATTCGAATACGTAACTGGTCGAAAGATAGGACCCAGACAACTACATTTACATGTATACCGGTTTCCAGACGCTGTGGAAATAGCCGCATATGTCTATAACCTCCAAGCACGACGTCAATAAGATAGGTTTTGATTAGAAATATTGAATGTAAGTCAGACATACGGCTCTAATCTACATCCAATATGTCAATATAATTTTGACTGAAGTTGACAATTCACGGGATTGGAGTGCACTCGGTAACGTGTCTGGCAACAGATGCGAATCTGATTGCAGATCCAGGGGTCGCGAGTTCGATCCCGGCCTGGTCCCATACTTTCATGGAGATTAATCATGAAATAATTTCTACGGTCATTCTCCTCCCTTCCACATGAATCATTCAAGAAGGGTTGCTGTCAGTTACAAGCGAAAGTATGTGCACGATATAATGGTTAACTGCTTGTTCAAGCTTGCCCAGGAAAAAGTGTGGTTAGGTGAACTGACCGTCCAGCCATGACCATAGCTGTTGACTTGGGACGTAAAGCAACAAAACAAACAAACAAATCACCAGATTGGAGCAACAGAGATATAGAGAATACTAGGTGAGTGTCTTTTGATATCAAGTTTACCAGGCAAGGCTTTGAGAACGCTTGTTGACATCGTGAGGCTTGCCGAGCGATTCAACAAGCGTTCTCAAAGCCGAGCCTGGTAAACTTGATATCAAAAGACGCAAACCTGGTATTCTATTTATCAGTTTACCCATTGTTTCACTCTTCAAACTAGCGATTATGACGTCATTTTCGATTTGTATGTTGATTCAGCGTCATTAGCGACGTCATTCAAAAAGTGCAACGTCATCATGACCTGATAAAGGCAACATGCCGTGAGATAGACAACGTTTATCAGGCAACGCGCAACAATGCAGTTGATACAAGAGGTAACTGATAAATCACATAACTAATCTAGCTTCCAGTCATAATATGGAATAAAAAAAAAATATGTTTCAGCAGCAAGTATACGGACAACCACGGAGCCACCACCAACCACTCCAACTACACCATCGGCTGCAGAATGCCTTATACATATCACAAATTGTCAAGTCAAATGTAGATACGGATTCATGACAGACAACACCCAGTGTGACTTGTGCGTTTGTAAGGATGAAATATATAATGCTGGTAAGATGATTTTATTAATACAGTCAACCCTCTTTATAACGACACTGTTTGTTCCAAGCTATCTTTGACGTTAAAGTGAATTTGCTGTTATAAAGAAATTCTGACCATTACTAGATTTCCACATAATAATCAATTGGTAAAAGAAAATATAATACAAATGAGTTAAAATGCTATTATTCCATATTTATACATCAGTTCAGCTTCATATTGCATCAAAATGCACAAAGCTTCCCACTTATCAAATGAGACAGAAACCTGTTCATGCAAAAATACCTTGTTCTGATCACCAAATTGTTGACACATAGTGAAAATTCTGTTACAATGAATTTATTTTCAATTGAAATTGTATATCTGTTCCCAGAAGTTTCTGTCGGTGTCATTATGTGAATATTCTGTTATAAAGAGGGAATTAAAATGGAAACAGTTCCGTTCCCAGCAATTTTATGTCGGATATTCAATATTCTGTTATAACGGGTGATGTTATAAAGAGTTTTGACTGTAATCATTTCATTCACGAATATTCATGCTAGGCTCCACCCACTATGCATATAGCCAGTTAAGCAAATGTTTTAGCGAAAAATTGCGATTATTTTCTTACCCATCATTTTAAACGTATGTTTTGGGTGCTCAAAAGAATCGTCTCATCGAGTTGGTTCTTTTGAGTACCCAAAACATATGCTTTGGTTGAGAAATAAGACAAATGATTTTCTGGTACGCACTCTTATCTGGAGGCCTGTAGCTATGAATAATTATATAAACAAACTTTCATTTTGCTAAATAGACATAAAACTTACTTGACAGGTCCACTAGTGAAGTATCATATATATCATATTCCAATAAACGAACAGAGTAGACCCTGATCAGGCAGCTCTTACAAGAGCTGCCTGATCTGGGTCTGCTCTATTTACAAAAGCGTTTAGATAGTGAGAATGAATAGGAAACACCACAATCACAAACTGCAGACAAACCCGTGACATTGTGAGGAAGAGCCACACAACAATCAGGAAACACCAGGAAAACGAACAAAGCAGAGCAAAGCAAAGCAGCCAGCTCTCTCTTCCCCATCGAGATGATTGCAAACCTAGAATGGACACAAAGTAATGCACAACAAAACATACAACAATTACAGAATCCCCAAAACAAATCAACAACAACAGAACCACCGCCTTAGAACGGGCAGCAGCCAAAGCCACTAGGGGCTTAAATGCATTTTACTGATACCCAAATCTTCGCCCTAGATTCTGCTGCTGTTGAAGCACAAAATGTTAAGCTCGCATGGAGGATTCCTAACTAGTGCAATGTATCACCATAGAGAACAATATAATCAAATTAACGCATTATTATGGAACAGAGAACAAGACTAACGACGATAGTCAGAGCTAAATACTGCTTTATGTGGCATTTTATCTGGGTGGTCACTGTTTGCTAGAGTACTCATTTAGGGGTTTCCAGATTAGACAGGGTGAACAGTGTCCTCGACTTGAGAACCCTGTCTTTGAATTTCCAACAAAGTAAGACAAGTCATTCTGCTCAGCCATAGTATGTGGCATGTAGCATGTTTATCTAATAAACTTTTAAAAGAGCCAAACTCTAAGGCGCTGATAAGACAGCGGGGATGCTCAGGCTGGTCTGCGCAGTTTGTAGTTTGCATACAACAGATTTAGCTTATCTCCCGACAACGCCGAATTAATTAATGTTGTCCTCTACTTCAGTTTCTAATTTTCTAAACATGTTTTACATGCATGTGCTTCAACATTTTCAATTCTGTTGACATCATCACTCAGAGAAAACTGACTCAGAACATTTAAATTATTGAGTTTTTTAGTTAAAAACTTCAAATAACGAAAGTCACAAATTTACTAGTTTTGAAACAAATCAATACAAAAAAACAGAATAGCAATTTGCCAATGTATCCCATTTATTTCTGTGACAAGAATAATTTTCAAAGGTAAACCAGTCTTCATAAAATAATAAAAATCATCAAACTTACATCTTCTGCCCTCTATAAAATTACACGGGCAATACAAATGCGCACACACAACTAACTTAATTCCAGTTAATCACATCGCATATGTTTTCGATTTGGTTTAGATCTGGGGAGCAAGATGACCATGGTAAAACATTTATTCTGCTAGCTTGTAGAAGTGCCCTGGTAATGATACTCACAGTGTAGATTTTTTTGCAATTCCATCTGAACAAAATCACATGAATTCCATGTATTGCTAATTACAAAACGTCATTTAGCATGGCAAAGATTACGAATTAGCATTTGCTGATGTGTTTTCTAGTTTATTTCTGATTCTTGGTATTTTTCAGCTTCCGTTCCGCCAGAGCGACAGCCAATGGTGAAACTTTCTAATCCCTGCATTGCTGGATTTGACGTCTGTATGATCGCGTGTTCATCTGGGTACCGCACTGGGCCACGTAATTGTCAGTACTGCGCATGTCGGGAGTAGCATGACCATTTACATTTTAAGAGAAAATCAAGAGACATAACAATTATACGTGTGCATTGCTTTCAAATAATATCAACTAGTATTGTAAGAAACTAACATAGCAACATCAAGAAAAGAATTTGTAATTAAAGAATAATATTACAACTTTCAACCCAAACATATGTTATGGCTATAAAGAGGAGTACTTTCACCACCAAAACCATATCTCAAAATGATGGATTAGTAAACATTCACAATATAATGCTTACTTATTTGGACAACTGACTCAGTATATAGGATGCGTGTTTGTAGCAATAAGGGTAAAATTGGATTGTTCTTGAGCAAAATAGTAGAAACATACTATAACCATGCAGCAAACTCGCATGCGCAGATCCAGAAAGTTTTGTCAGAGGGGGTCCAATTTGAAAACCTTTTTTAGTTGATGAGTGGAGGGAGGATCCAAATTTCACTATATGCGGGCCATCATCGGCCCGCCATCGAAATGGCCTTTCGCTAGCGTGCCGATGATATACCAACATTGAATGCTGGCTTGGTAGCTTGGTGATTTTCAGGGGATCCAGACTAGTATTGCTAAGAAACCCTATATTTTGGTAGGGGGGTCCCGGACCCCAGTCCCCCTTCTGGATCCGCGCATGACTCGTATTGAAGAACCTCAATATTATCAAAACGTGCATATACATATAACGCATTGAAAATTATTTCCAAAGTCGCACAGTTTGTTGAGCAAAAGGTGTGCAACAAGGATGAAACTTTCGCCCACTACGATATAATGTTTTTTTATATATATTAATAATACCATGAATGAAAATAGCCTTCATCTTGTAAAGATTTAATTAGATTTTTTTTTCAATATCAGACATATGCACCAGTGAATATAAATGCATCAAATTGGCGTGTGTGCCCATCAGAAACTTAGATCAGCATGGCCTTCTGTCTAGTCTCGTCAGAGTGTTCGATGTCCATATGCAACAACCATTGTTCCATGGAGAGGAGTCTGATCTGATTAGGTATAAGTCCATAGAGATCAATTACTGATACATAATTGAGCCGCAACATGAGGTTTCCAACAATGTGGTATGTGCGACAAACAAAGCCTCAGATCAGCATGCGCATACGCGCAGTCTGATCAGAGCCTTTGCTAGTCGCTTGAATGTTCTATGAGCTACAGACTGAACATTATTTGTGTGGCAGTTTCTAGACGGCAAATTTGACAGCATTATAGTCTGGGACAGTGAGTAGGCTTAAGATACAGTTTCTAAAATAGTAAATGAGTATGATCAGGAAATACCACAATCACAAACTGCAGACAACCCCGTGGCACCGTGAGGAAGAGCCGCTCAACCATCACGAGACACCAGGAAGACAAATTAAGCAAAGCAATCAGCTCTCTCTTCCCCATCAAGATGATTGCAATACTAAAATGGACATAAAGTAACGTACAACAAAACATAGAACAATTACAGACTCCCACAATGGGAGTAACAATAAACAGAAAGTCAACAACAACAGAACCACCGCCTTAGAACGGACAGCAGCCTAAGCCACCGGGGGACTTAAATGCATTTTACTGGTACCAAATCTTCGCCCTAGATTCTGCTGTTGTTGAAGTACAAAAAATGTTCAGCTCTAAGTTGTTGCTGTAGTTGCTGTTTTCCTAAGCTCAAAAGGAGGCGGCACAGGCTTGACGGAGTCTACAGTTGTCAAAATGTCACATTGTTGGAAATCACATGTCGTGGCTCACATATGCTTAGCAAAGCTATTGTGTAATAAAATAACCTTTGTCATGTTGAAAGTTTATTACTGCATTCCTCCTCGATTTTAATCATCTTTACCTGTAGCATTTCAGTGATAAGCCCGAATTATTTAATCAGATTGAAAACCAGGGTTGATCCTGATCAAATGCTTTTGTCCGAAATCAGCTGATTTTGATCAACAGGTGTTGAATGAAAAAAAATATACATAAAGGTTCAGCAGGACAAGCGTTAACTTAATGCCATTAAATTGTGAAAAGCTGGTCTTTTCAAATGTTCTTCTGAAATTGTTGTGGTTAATGTTGCCCCAATGAATATTACTGTCACCGTAGTGCGGTCTATGTAATATGTTTCAATGCAAATTTGTACATTGTTTTGAATAAATGGATAACTTATGTTTATTTTTTAATTTCCTATCGTACAATATTAAGTTCAGGACCAAAACGTCTAGAGCTATAGTGCGAATAATGTTTACTGTCGTCGCCCTGGGCCCGGTCACCTGTTATACTAACGGTACCGGGAGCCAACTCACGACAGTAAACAAGAAACGAATTATACAACTTACAATTATGAAAATATCACCGTTCAAAATGTATCCAAGAGACCACAAACGCTATAGTGAAATAAGCCCATTTAAGCCGAATGGAATTCCCAATTGGACCAGTCCATCTCCATTTTAGGGGTTGTTAGGTTGTATTTTTCATTTTATATATACCGAACAAAAGTGAAAACGCTACGCTACAATTATCTATATTTTAAGAGAAAGTATTGGACAAAAAGTATTTACTAAAGCTTAATAATGTTGCCCAGACATCCAGCAAACGATTCGTCGAAACTCCACCAAATTGTCTCGTTTGATGTATGAGTTATGCTCCTTTAAGTATTTAAAGTTTTATTCACTGAAATTTGCGATTGCGCATGCGCAAATTAAAATTGCTATGCTTATCAAAATTGGTCTTAATTGTGTTGCATAAAAACACAAGAAAACTGCTTAATCACTTGAAACAAGCTCAGAAATCAATTTCGAATTTAGCAAATTTGTAAAATATTGAAAATTATCTCCCTTTGACAAAAACAAATAGGGAATATTAAATGTTTGGTAATCTTCGATCTATCACGTTTTTCGATAATTTTCTTTTGCCAATGGTAGACCTCTCAGCACATTGTTTCTACCATTTCTCGACTAGTAATGTCCTCATAATAAGATGCAACAACATATTGATTTTCCTATGGAGATTTCTGTTTTAAATTTTTAAACTTGGCAATTTGATGGAAAATCCGCTTTTTAAGATTGCTTTTCTCAATGATCAAAACACACTTGAGATAAGTCCTTCACATTTCTGGTTGTCCAATGTCTCGACTACCATTTCGTGCAGTCGGATCTTTTAGGTAGTGGATTTCTGAAGGCCTTAATTGTGTTACATTTCCATTCAAATTGGCAACCTGAAAAAATGGACCCCTGTCACATTGAAATGGCTTTCATGTGTTTCATCGTGACAACGTCCGTAAAACTTTTACTGTTGTGCATTATCCAGTATTTGAACATTTAGATACACTTTCAATTGCATTCTTGGTTTGCATAATTTTGTATATAGGTGGCAAACAATTCAGGTGTAGCGTTTTCACTTTTGTTCAGTATATATTCTAAAAGAACTTTCTGTAAGCAAACAGTGGAGACCTTGATCAGACACCGTGTTCTGCGGCGTTGGACCTAGGTCTGTATTGTTAGTCTTTGTCCCACAAAAAGACATTATACTAGGCGTAGAGAGGGGTAAAAGTGATACTAGGGGTGTCCCAAAAGTTCGTGTTGTCAGCATGTGCAAATATGCGGAGACTACCACTATTATGCCCATTATGCTGACTATTTCCATACGAAATTTGAATAAAATGTCATACTTATTAATGGCGCTATGCTAGTTTAAGAAAAACGGGTCATGTAAGAGTGGAGCAAGGATCTTAGGCAAATGAAACCACGAATACAGACGCCATCCTTTAAATAGGCATTCGGGGAGAGCAAGAATAGCAGGAGGGGTCAGTAAGCAATATTCACATCCATTGTAAGTAATGCTAAAATGATAAGCATGTGATTTTTCATTTGGTGGTCTTACATCTTCCTCATGCATCATTCACCATATCTGCATTAATTGCTGGTTCCCAGTCTACAGTTGGTCAGTAATGTAAATACAGGTAACCAGAACCCCCCCACCCCCATTTCCAGGTATTGGGGGGGGGTACTGGTTACCTGTTTATTCATTACTGACCACTTGTAAACCGGTAACCAGCAATTAATGTAGATATGGTGAATACCTCTATTACATTTTTTGGTTATGTGACAGATATGCTAAAATCAGCTGCCACCAAGACATCAAAACATAGTCATCATTTGATCAAACTTCTTATGTTAATTTGCGTTTCAATTCAGCATAGACTTAGTTTATAAAGATGTCATAGGCTTACAATGTAACTCATCTTATGGTTGATTAAAACGTTAAGTTTCTGGAAAATGGTACGACGCATTTGCAAGATAACGGTGACGTTAGATTTTATCTTTCGGCTCGTGCTCTATAGCCATGAAGATGTGTCATTCAACATTATTCGTCTGAATTTGGTGGAATGCATCAAACAGTTTTACTTGTCAATGTGGTTCAAGAAAAAACAACTAGAAACACCGTTTAAAGGCGATAACGTAGAAGCATTAATAAAAACGTCAAATTCTGAAAAAAATGGTCCTTTATCTCTCTGAGAAAAGTCAGAAAATTGCAGCATTTGCTATGCTTTTGGGATTTTTAGTGACCAAACAGTCGCTTGAAATGCTTTTGGCTCCCCCACTCCCAATGATCAGAAATACCTACGTTACCCGCTATGTAACTTTAGCACGGCTGCTGCGTTTGGTTACATTTCATACACTTGACGTCTAAACACCGTCTTTCTGATTTAAATAAGGGATAAGATACATTAAGGCCATCGCGCATGAAAACCTGTCTTCCGGGTTTCTTACCAAGTAAGACTCAAACCAGTCTGTTCGGCTACATAGACTCGCTAAAATGAACTTTTGCATGAAGCAAGTTTAGATATACTTTCCAGTAAGTGAACAATAAAGGCACTGATCAGACTGCGTGGATACGATGACGGGTCTGCGCCTTTGTTGTTTCCATGCACCAATGTCAGGCTTTCTCGCGTCGAGGCCCATTTTAATATGCACTACTTCGCATCCGGTTCTTTAATCCTATGCCATGGGCCCTAGTGAAAGTAATAAAAGCACACGTGCCTGACACACGTTATGATTGATGTCGCTCTTAATTATCATCACAAATACGTAAAAGGCGTCAATATGTACGGCCCAGACAGACTGGTGTTTTAAAAAAATAATCTGAGTCTTCATCTACATCCATAATATGTGTGTGCGAGCAGCTATGATTCTTGCGAGCCTGTGCATAAGCGGACGTTGTGTAGAAATTATGTAATTTAATGGGTCTTTATTTACAGTGTATAGTTCGATTTCGACATTTATCGCATTTGCTTAGTCATTATGTGCAAATATCTAGCAGCATACATGCACGTCTATTTGGTAGCGTGCGCTCTGCATGCTTATATGGTGGGGCTGGTAACCTAAGATCTATTTATTGTCTGAGCCTCCGTCTACATGCATCGCCTTTCTTTACGTGTGCTCGGACACAACAATGGATCCAACAATAGATCCGAGGTGTGTGCGAGCAGCGAATGCCCTGATTAGACTGTGCATTTGCACAGGCTCGTCTCAGTTGTCGATGTTCGCGTAACATATTAGTTTGTCTTATTAGTTGGCATGTAGTTGGCATGTGTTTCAGATAGCTTTTGTGATTTTGTGCCTGATCAAAGGATATTTTACACGAATTGAAGCGTAAAAAAATCTGAAGACTTATAAAATGCATACGAAAACGTTAATTTATCTTATTTATAGAATAAGATATCTCATTCTAGCGATGTAAAGCCAAAACATTGACTTATAAACCATCATTATGTGTTTTGCCAATGCAAACTAATAAGCAATCTGCCCCTTCATTTTCAAAAAACGGCTTTATCGATTTTTCAATTGAAGAGCGATTGCTAAGGGAGATAACAATGTGAATGGAGTCTATTCCGTATTTTCTACGGCGTTACTTATTAATGCATAAGTAACTAATATTAGTTCATTTATGAAACAGTGGTTACTTAGCCTATAATTGTAATTGGTTTTGAAATGGACTATTCCGAAGAGGGGTGTGATCAAAGTTATTGTTCAATGAATTATGTTTTGATTAAATTTTTCGTTTTCCCAAGGGTAAAGTAAAAACAAACGTAGACTTCTCTTATTAAAAGAGTATTTAAAACGTCTAAAATCGGGTGTCTTTTCAGTGTAAAAATCGGATGTTCAATCCCTGTTATACCCACGGACTGTACCTATTTTTCACACTCGCCAGCAGGTCTAATGGTCTAACTTAGAATAACTTAGAATTGTAATTAATATTTCTACCAAGAAAATATTTCCAATTATGTGTTATCAGCGGTTTTCTGGGGCGAACTTATTGATAATTCATTACTATAGATACGAAATTCTTAAATAAGTATATCAAATAAGTATTTAAAGGTCATTGTGACGTCATTCATTCTATATTTAGCAGTGTGCGATAAAACATTGCCACGATAAAACAGAAACAAACTTTTCATTTTATTAGAAAATAGGAGCAAGAAAAAAAAGTTAAACAAACAAACAAACAGAACGTACAACGGGCATACATGCAGAAAATATGAATAAGCAAAGAAAATAACCTAAGAAATATTAAAGGTAAAACGCGGAAAATAGGTCATTCGATTGGTTTGACCTGAGGTTTGTTTTGATGTTGTGTCAAACGCGGAAGCAATCATCATCTTTCTTTATTTTGCTACTGGCACGCTAGTAGAATTTTCCTATCACCCGCAAACTCATGGCTGGGGTTGGGTTTCTTTCCATCAAAAGGAGGAAAATGCATGGGATATTATTTTTTCGACTTGAGAAGTCATAGTTTTTCTTGTTCTTTTTTAAAATTCTGTATATCAAGGGACGTAATGCAGTCTAACTTATCTTTCCTCGCGGACAAGTATTGGTTTTCATAAAAGACTGATGATAACAAGTATTCACAAAAGCTTGCTTCCCCATCAACGTCTGATTGAATGGTTTATTAGCGAAACGTCAAGCATTTAATGACTCATTTCAAAGCCGCTTTAATGTATATCTCATTGCGAAAAAAACCCTTCATTATTATCCTTCATCTATTATTACTCATAAGAACCTTTCAACAACGCCGTTTATAACATGTAACACATGTTATAGTTTTCTTGTTTAAGTGGAAATTCTTGTCAAATGATCGGTTCTTGTATCTTCATGACAGCAAATGAAAATGGGTTCATCGATACCAAACAATTGCTAAACTTAATGTGCATAGTGTATACTAGATAAGCTCACTACATTGTACTTAATACTTTTTAATCGTTACATGCACGATTCCTTAAATACTTGCTAGTTTTCCTCCTTAATACTTTTAAACCACTACTTGCTTGTTTCAGTCATTATATTAGAGGAGCCAGGGTTCAAAAATGTCAAAATAAGCATTTAGGTATGCCCCCTTTTTAGCAGAATTTTCACTTGTTTTATCCTTTAGTACATAGTATAGGCAGTATGAAAACAGATATTGCACTCAATTTAAGTCTTGCAAACATACCTGTAACAGTGTGTTTAATACGTTACCCCTCATTTTATTAAAAACAAAAATGTGTGATTAAGTCTATTTAGGTAGAAGTTGAAATGTTTAAATGAACAAAACATTTATGCAATCTGTAAGAACATGCTTTTCTCTACACATATGGATGTTTTTAAAAGTTGTTTGGGTCCATTAAAATGTCATTTACGTTACATTTTCAACTATACCCTTAAAATTATTGATATTTTGTTAAAAAGTTTCATTTGACAAAATTTTCAATATGTGTATAACTTCTGGATAACATGCATTTATAAGAGCGTTGCCTGACCGTTTCAAAACTGCAAACAGATACGTTCTAACATAAATACTTTGTAAGTTATAAGCTGTTTAATAAGATGACCATAGCTAAAACTTTATAAAAGTCTAGAACCTCTTAAGTTTGAAAATAAGCATGCACTTTTTCTGTTAGCTTTTAAACATCTTATGATAATTGTTTTAATATCAACGACTTTAGAGTAATACTAACAACATTTCTGAGGTAAAATATCATTTTGTTGTTCGATTTTCAATATGTAACGTATAAAACAAAGTTGAAGACAAACACATATTGGTTAATAGCTTAAATTAAACATCACTTGAAAGTTTATTTCATTAAAAAGGGGGGGGCTGTGTTTGATAGGCATAAATAGAGCATTTGTTCCGAAAGAAGCTATCAGTACTAATTAGGAGACTTTGTATATGGTTGTCATTTTTTCTTTTAAGAAATGGTATAGTTCTTGAATTAAAAACAAAACACATTGTTTGCTAATTTTCTATGTTATGTTATGCAATTTATAAACCTATAAAACGATAAGTCTGATGCAACATCTCAACTAGGATACATTCCCTTAAGCTTGTTCAGTCAAATTTACTAAAGTAACATATATTACTATAAAAAAACAAATTATATATCATGATAATATATTTGTCTCAACCATTTTCCATTTTGATCTGAGCCTGAAAACCTAAAACAAAATTAGATATTTGCACATTTTTTCATTTAATTGAACAAAACAATCTAATAAGCCAAATCTTTATGTTGAACTTGTTTACACTCATCACAATATATAAAACAGTAAATAACATATCTGTTCTATCAAATCAAATTCATTTATGATAAAATATCAAAGAATTTCTGAAATGATGTGTGGATGTTGGAAACTTTGTTTGGTGTTGTTCCTTTTGGTTGTGGGAGTTTTGTATCGAGCCTTTGTTTTCTTATTTGTTTCTAGTTCAGCAATCATCTTGACAAGGAAGAAAGCTAGTTGCTTCACTTTAATTATATTGTAGATATCTGTTTCCCATGTCCCTTCCTTAAGGTGCAGTTGGGCAGTCAGGAATCTGTGATTGTGACATTTCCTAGTCATGGTCACTTATAGAAAGCAGACGTTTGCTGGCAATCTAGACAGCATCACTCCTTTATGTATAAAGTATAAAAATAAAATGTTGTTTACGTTACATTAAATTTGAGGAATCATAAGTGTTTGTTATCATTTTTTCTTTAAGAGAGTGGCTCTGTAATGCAAATTGTTTAAGCCACATCTATTTATGCATATATCAAAACTCGAAAGGTGACTTTTAAATTTATTCTAGTTATGAACTTTAATTTCAGCTCATTTTTAACATGGCTTTCATTGTTTGATTAATGAAACTGATAGTCCATTTAACTTAACACTCCTAATCATTTGTCAAAGCAATGAAAACACTAAAACTGAATGGGGTATTCATTATGAATAATTGCCGTTGAAATTGGGAAAATCATACATAAGGATGGGTTTTACATGGCAAGGCAGTGATTATACCCAAGAAATCTAGATTTCTGCAGTTATAATTTACAATACCAAATTTACTTTATAAAATTTCAACAGAGAGAAAATGTTTAAGCCAAATTTAACTAGGACGCATTAAAATTACTGTTTTAAAGATTATTTATGTTAATCAGAATGTTGATAGGAATAGCAATGTCTTAGAATAAAAATAGCAGTCATAAGATCAAACTTAGTTTTAGCAATTAGTGCTAATATAGCTGATGTTAAGTTTAATTATAATGCCATAGCAGTCATTGGACTCCATTTTAAACAAGCTTAGCAGGAATCATGTCAGTTGATTCCTTTTATGTGCGTTAAACAATAGATGAGTTGTAAACACATCAAGGTATAGAGATAAAAAGGCATACATTAAATTATCTACTGTGCTAATAAATAATAATTATATGGACAATAGAGAAGACACAATAGTTAGTATCATTACTATCACAAACAATACATTTACATGTTATGCTAAGAAAGTATGCAAAAACTTAACAAATAGTATGTATGCATGTTTAATTTGTCTGTCGCTCTTTTTTATCAATCGTCTGCATAAGTTATTGTATTTCTTTCGATTTGTAAAAGTATCATGATACATATCAGATAGTGATAACATTGTCTCTATTGCCAATTCCACTATATATATGTCAGTATGATACAGCATAGCATTTGTTAAGCATACTATCTGAAAGTATTCTTTAAAAGTAGCATAAGTATAAATTTTGTTTCTATTACATGAACTATCAATATACCATATGTATAGCATCGTTTAACAAGTTGGTACATGTTTTATGGGTATTAATTAGTTAGTTTTAAGGACTGAATGACGGTTGTTATGTTTACTTATTGTGACTGTTAAAAAATAAGTAGTGTCCTGCTGAATAAAACAAACAATAAAGCAGATTCTTTCACATTTGCTGATAAGCTATATAGCTAAAAAGCAAACGTCTGCAAACATTCTGGAATATATTATCAATCAAGTCCTATTCTAGAAAGATTGTTTGCTCAAGGTCCTGATTATCGAAGTCTAATCATTTAGAAATGTCTACAATACTAAGAATGCTTGGGAGCTTTTCCAACTTATTAACAGACATGTGTCAGTTTCTAAAGTATTAAAATGGTAATTTAGAATTAATGTTGTCCTGTTCCATTGCTTCACAAACAGATGGAACCAGGCAACACAATGATTAAAGTAATGATCTTTATATTTTTGTTATATACGTTACCACTATAAATAAGGCTCTTTTTCCAAATCGGACACGCTGTAGATACTAAATATAATAACCCCAAAGATAGCTAAAGTTGGTGCCAAATCAGAGACAGAAATCATCACGATTTTCACAAACTTCAGTTTTGTTTTATATGACACAGATGAAGGTATATTTAATGTTTCACTTCTTGATTTGGACTTCTGCTAGGAATATCTTACATTTTTCAGAGTTTTGAGGTATATTTTGTGTGCCTTATTGTTTTAGATATAGCTGCTGTAACGAATAACTGTTTATAAATGCATATATTTGATGGCTTTTACAATGTGTGATTGATCTGACTATGTTACTGCGTGCTTTTTATTTATTCATTGAGCTGTTGACGGTGAAAGAAAATGTCTTGTATATGTAATTTAACGCCATTTAATGTATAAAAAGAAGCACATTTTAAAGAATCATTTAAGTTCTTGAATCAATTTAGTTATTAATAATAAATAAGTATCAATTATCTATTTACATGATACCTAAAACATCTACTTAATGGCATTTATGTGCTTTATTTTCAAGTTCTTCCCTTTAAACCAAATATGATTCTGTTGATGTTGCATCTCATTCATATTAAATGTTAAAATATAATATTTCTAATCTAATTTTGAGCACTAAGATGGTAGTCAATTCATTTTCACCTACTAGCTGTTGAACGCATGTATACACAAAACATTGCACAAAAATATTGTTTTAAAAGAAAGTAACGTATATAACAGAACTTCCATGTGCTGAAACTAATATTATTATTTTGCTATTAAGCTGCATCTAATTAAAAATCTCAATCATAACGATATGTAAGAAAACGATGCAAATAATAATAACACTATACTAGGAGTTTCCTTTTATATAATGGTAACGTATTAGACTTGGCTGTTACATGGTAAATGCACATGTTCATCAAAAGCTAACAGACATTTTACAATATATAAAGTAGCTAAGAAAATCTTAATTTACAAAAATCTCCCTCCACAAGTCTTTTGGCAGCCCATGGCCATGTAAACAATAGTAATATATTTGAATGTAAGTAACGTATATAACAATTACGTAAGCGTAAGTCATTTAAACTTAGTGTCAGTTTGGTGCTTTTAATTAAGTTACTGTAAAGCAATATGCAGATACTAGGAAATGTGACCTATCAGGTCAAAATAACTTTTCTTTTCAGTAATGTAGCGAATAGCCTACTACATGAAGCCTGCATGAGGGTAGCTATGGTTACCCCATAAATAAACATCTTTTGCAAGACTTGAAATTTGTGCAATATCTGTTTTTACACTTCTGAAACACCATACTAACTGAGGATATAGTCTAAAATTCTGCTACTTTCCGACCACTTTTTTCCAATTTTTGAATCTCTGACTCCCCTACTATTACTAGCTCGTTTTCTCCACTTCTGGCTAGTTTTCTAACAACTAGCTCAAATCGCCCACATCGTGCTAGTGCCAAACTATTAGCTGGTTTCTGATTTTCATTGTTAGTTTTACAAGCCTGATGTGTTTTTGTTGCAACTAGCTCTCTCTCTTCCCCATCAACATGATTACAAAACCAGAATGGTTACAAAAGTAACGCACAGTAAAACAAAGAACAATTACAGAATCCCACAAAGGGAGTAGCAACCAACAACGAATCAACAACGAATCAACGAAAACAGAACCACCGCCACTAAGAAAGGACAGCAGCCTATGCCACCGGGGGGCGTAAATGCAGTTTACTGGTACCAAATCTTCGCCCTAGATTCTGCTGTTTTTGAGGCACAAAAAATGTTCAGCTCGCATGGAGGCTTCCTAACTTTTGCAATGTATTATGAGTGGGAAACAATCTTATCAAACTAACACACTATGATGGAACAAAGAAAAGGACTCACGACTCACAGATAGTCAGAGCTAAAGAAAACCTCAAGTTGAGCCACGGTGGGCACAGCTACAGACTAGCATCAGGCACCAACCCACCGAATAAAGTTTTACGTCAGAGCCGTCATTGAGTCTGAGGCCTGACCCACCATCGTGCAATTTAAGAGGAACCCAGGCTGTGAACCGTGATTGGGTTTAAAACCAGGCATGCAGACTGTCGCATGACATACAAGTTATATCCATTTTTTATAACGCTCGGTAATCTTTTTGAATTCAGCACTTAAATTAGTTCTGCAGCAGTCCTTTGTTCCATTTGGGAAAGTCCATCATAATTCGAGAATCAAATCATGATTCGGGTGTATATAAGGAGCATAACGCACAGTACTAGGTACCAAAAAGGCTCCATTTTGTTAGCCAGAACTGGCGAATGGAAAATAAGTTCTGTAGCATGTGTGTTCAGCTCTATCTAAACCGATCCAGTATTATTATCAGAAAAGTCTAATCAGCAGAATAGATTAAGGTCATGTATTGTTCAATAAAATATTGCTATAGCGATATTTTATTGAAAAAAAAAACATAAACCATATTGAAAACCGTTTGTTTTGCTGCAATCACACTTGTTATTGTGTAAACATGGTTTCTGTGACGTCATCGTGACTGTATACAACGTCCGCGTCACTTTATCACCCGCGTTATTAAAGTAGATCCTCGATGTACATCCGTGGTCTGAATCCACAGACTTGACTTTCGCGGAATTGGCTGAGGCAGTTCAGATTGTCCTTGGTTCATCCTACAGGTATTCATACGGAACTACATTTTGTCAACAAGACAGGGGTATCAGCAAGTTGTTGGAGCTACATGTAGAGGTGGTCAAACCAGATTTTAGTTGGAAAAAGTTGTGTTCTGTAGATATACCAAATGTATTTTAAAGTAACATGTAATGAAATATCGCCAGTATGTGATTTCATTTTACTTCTCTGCGATTTTTTTTGAAAATTGGCGCATTTTCGCGTTATGTGATTTTGTGACTTGTATTTGTTATGTGATATTTTTCTTTGCAATGATTTGTTGAAGTAGTCTTATTGCAAATTTCAAGTTGAACTTAATTTGTTCACACATTCTCAAATAATATATAGTAAGTGTTGCGTTAGCTGCGGCATTGAGTGTATATAGGTATGAATTTGCTATAGTGATCGGTGGTGATATAAGAAGTGGTTTGTATAAATTGAAGAAGATTGTTGGCTCTAATAATTTTTCAGCGCAGTTCATTAAAATAATTTCCCATTATAAAAAAATTGGCTATAACATTAATGTATTGCAACAGACTGCATGGTTGGTAGTCAACCCAATCACGGTTGGCAACTTTGCTTTCCTCTTTAAATGCACGCAGTTGGATCGGACTTCAGACTCTATGATGGTTCCCACTTAAAGACTTATCTATTGATGAGATGGTAGGGGCCTGATGCTTTGGCTGTTTGTTGGGCCCACCGGGGTTTACCTGTTTGATTTGTTTTGCTCCGGTATTCAGTTTAATTTACTGTTGAGTCCTTATCCTTGCTTTATCTCCTTGTTATATCTTGATTTATATGTTTTAGGAGATGATGCATTGATAAGTTAGGGGTCTTTCATGCAAACCAAATATCTATGTGTCTTGATCCACATCTGAATTAAGGGTGAGGTTGTCGCCGTTAACCCGGTTTAAGCCCTCCAGTAAAATATTTCACTGACCGTTCCAAGGCGGTACTTCTTTTGTGGATCTTTTACGTTTTTGTTCTGTCTTGTGTTTGCTATGTCTTTGTGCGCGTCTGTTTATATGTGCTTTGTGGTCACCAGCTGGGAAAGGGCTGACCTCTTGGCTCTCGTTTGTGGTGTCTACTGTGAGTTTGTCACTTTTCCATTGGTATCCTGGGTCAGGTGTGGTACTTGATTGTATCGATTCCTGATCTTTGCAACCTTACTTACTTCGTACTAATAATGCATTTTTGAACAGCTTAAAAACAACGTTTGTGTTGATTGTAAGTTAATCTATTCTAAGAATAAATGCTGAGAAACTTCATTATTGAGTTCTGCTTTTATCTTTAATAAGTATGACTGTTCCTTTAAAAGTGGTATGCATTTTCAACATAGACGAAATGGCGATTAATTGATACCTATCAGATAAAGACCATGTTTAGAAGATTATATTTTGTACCAATTTTGACATGCAGCACATGACTGGGCTTTTCTGTTGCCAGTGCAGAAATATTCATAAACAAATAGTTATTCCTGAGCTCAATGTACTTTTAAAACTGATAATAAAGTCAAAAATTCGCACATCAACGTACATTGTAAGTTGTTCCATTGGCAAAAAGAGTCGAAATACTCTGTCATCCGAGATTGTATTGTGCAAATGTTATGTGCAATGCATAGGTTGTATGTAGATAGAGTGTTAACAGAGGGAGTAAAAAACGAAGAAAGATATACAGGTGATAGATTATAAAATATTTTATACATAGCAAAAGTCATTGTTTCTTACGTCTGGTTACAACAATTCCCAATCTGAAATTTTTCGTCAAGTGTGTGTAATGATACAAGTGTCGTTGCTCCTGAGACGAGTCTGGCTGCCTCTGAATATATTCAATCAACGTAATTGTAGTTCCCCATAGTATGTTTAATTGTTCCAAATCACATCAGCATACTTTAATAAAGGTCTAATAAAAGTTAAGTATATAGTCTCAAGATTTTCTGTTCAGTCTAAATTTGAGTCAGACCCCATCACATTAATTTTCAAGTACATGCCTTTTGCCTAATGTAATCAACATGTTTTTTGCCATGAACAGTCATATAACACGCCTCGATGCTGAAGTGACGTCCTTGGTGATTTGATTGTCCTTAAAGGGAAGTGAATGAAAGTGTTGGTTGATTTTTTGTGAGATGAGAAGATATTCTGCTTTTGTAGGATTTTAAGTTATTAGCCAACGTTTAGCCCACTCCATTATAGGCATTAATTAAGCAAGGGCCTGGTCACTCGCAAAGCAGTTAAAGAGGTAAGAAGCACTTTAAAACCAGAAAATGCCACAAAAGCAGGTCACAAAACAACTAATGAAACCATGAGGAAGAGACAGCAGAATCAAAAATAAAAGAAAAAAATGAAAAACATGAATCACGAATACATCCAGCAGAAAAACAACCAACTCTCTCTTTCTCCGCGAGTTGATGGAACACTACTGTCGTGCCAACCAAGAGTGACAGTGACGTATGTTTTGTTTACAATTGTTAAGTAAAACATTAACTTGTACACAACACTTGAGCTAACGCGAATCGAAAGATCACTTGTGTATTAATCCTATCCTGCGGATAGGATTAATACAAACGTGATCTATCGATTATAAGTCCCTGATAACTTTGTAAAAAATCATGACGTCACTGTCAGTCTTTGCTGGCACGACAGTAGAATTAAATCACAAAACCAGGATTTCACGTGCATTGTAAGCCAAAACAAAAATTAACAGATTTACATTTTATAGACTTTTGATTTGGTTAATAGCCAGGTATACAGATTGCCACTTTATCAGTCACCCCTAATATTAACCGAATTGTTTCAACATAACCTAATAAACGTTTCCTATCTCACGGCATGTTACCTTTATCAGGTCATGATGACGTTGCACTTTTTGAATGACGTCGCAAATGACGCTGAATCAACACAGAAATCAAAAATTTCGTCATAATCGCTAGTTTGAAGAGTGTTTAACAATGGGTAAACTGATAAATAGAATACCAGGTTCGCGTCTTTTGATATCAAGTTTACCAGGCTCGGCTTTGAGAAAGCATGTTGAATTGCTCGGCAAACCTCGCGATGTCAACAAGCGTTCTCAAAGCCTTGCCTGATAAACTTGATATCAAAAGAGACTCACCTACTCTCTATTTATATTAGCCCTTTGTGTACCAATGGAATTTCCCAAAGAGTCGGGATGGTCCATTGTATATATACTGCTCAAACTTTAATAAGAGTCAGAACTTCAATACCATTACAAACTATATTTATAAAGAATATGTATTCCGTACGTGACTCCATGTCTTCATTCAAGAATCTTAAACAAATATCACAGTGTTAAAAATGGCATTTAAAATTAAAAATTAAATATGTATGCTTACCCTCAAAATAAGCCATTTTCAGAGTTATTGGGAAAACGGAAATTGTGAATATGGACTTTCCGCATAATATCACCACATTTTTGTCATAGTTCATAAATAAAACAAATGGTGTTACCCATCTAAAAAATCATAATATTCATGTGCTGATGTGCATTTATTTCCACAATTGCGACATCGAAAAACTGACATTATTCTTAATGCTAGTTTGAAAGATATTCTTAATTTCAAGTTTAATGTTTAACTTCCATAACTGAATTTAAATAGACATTACCCTGAAATTTGAGTAGCATATAAACAAAGGCATGGACTGTAACGTTAGTTGTTAGGGTACCATGCTTGGCTCATCAAAACAGCCAAATATCAATTTTATAAGCAAATCTATAGTATCCTGGCTTCATGACCATTTTTTGTTCCTACGTTGAATAAGTCAGATGAAATAATCAAGCACAATTAGGTTTTAGCGTCTGCTTGAAATTTGTTTGTTTGCACTTTCCTCTGGAGATTGTTTATAGCACAGTTCAATTGCTTTCTTTCAGACTTCCAAAAAAACGAAGAGATGCTAATCAAAGTGGTAAGTCCTGGTTTTAAATAACTGTTTCCTACACGCAGTCGTTAAAATCTTGAGAATGTATTCCAAATTAAAGCCAATCAGAAACTTTTTACAGAAGTTATGCCAACCTTTTCTACCTAACATCTATGTTGAGCAAAAGTTCAGCTCTGAAAATGTTGTAATCACTGATTGGTTTATGCTGGACCGATGTTACAAATTCGTCACATGAAAAAGGCAAAACCCGTTGGGAAAATCCACATATTCATGTGGTGTATTTTCGGAGTGCATCAGTTTACATATTTACACTTAATAGACTGCATTACTTCCCTTTGATATAAAATCGCAATATCAACCAATGGGATTTCAAATTTTGGGTTGAAAAAAGTCAACGTAATTTCTGTAAAAAAATCGCCGTTTGGTTTTTATTGTGAAATAACTTCTCAAGATCTTAGTGGCTGCATATATACTTGGCAAAAAAGTTCTGCACAACCGGGGTTAATGGCAATTTATTTCAAACGAAGGTAACACCCGACTACAGGATTTATATCAGCATTTAGTCCCATCTCTAAGGAACATTTTGTTTGAAAAGGAATTAAAATCAAACGAAAAATGTCTGAGAAACATGTGTCTAATGGTACCAGGGGTCGGCAAGCAAAAATGACAAAATGATCGATTTTCAATGTTGTACTGGGTCAGTGACTCTGCACAGGATTATTTGGTGAACTCTACTTCAAAATAACATCACGATTCTTGTGCAAAAATTAGCACGAATTTAACAAATGTTTAAACAATTACATAACCAATTGCATTCTTTGCATGCTTTTTTTGTTAAAAAAATACGCTTCTTAATTTCACCAAAATCGCATTTGAATTGTCAATGTTATTATGGCCAAAGCAAGGCCTTTAAGAGCTTTGAGAAAAAATATCTGATAAAGAAAGAGCCCAGGCTCTGGGTCGTATAGAGGTGGGCATTCACCCACAGGATGTTGCTACTAATTCAACATTCATCGTAGCACCATTTTTTGACTTCGTGATCGTCATCGAGCAAGGGGGACTGTTTCTGATCGACCCAGATCTGGACGACCAAAAGTTACAATCCAGCATGAAAACTGATACATTGCAGTCACTGTATCAAGGCGAAGCTTTGTGGGTGGCCCCAGTCTAAAGAGAATGTTGAGACAACAACGGGGACCAGGTGCTCGTCGCATCTCGGTGCAAAAAGCCGGGAATTGAGTTCAAGCTTCTGGGTTCAGTTCCAGGAAACTTGCTAAAAAACCTCAACTCTACCAACGTCACAGAGCTATAAGGCGTCAGTTTTGTGCACGACACGGCAGGTGGAACCGACAGCAATAGTCACGAGTCCTCTGATTAATCCAGGTTTTGCCTGCGAAAGGTGGATGGGCGCATCCCAGTATGGCGTCGCAACGGTGAGAGACGCTTAGAACCTGCTGTCCAACCAATAACGGCATACAACGTTGGAAGTTTTATGATATCGGCAGATATTAGATTAAATGGAAGAACTGCCCTTGTCGTTGTGCCTGGGAACTTGAATGGTGGACAGTACATTGACGAAATTATTCGACCCCATGTTGTAACGTATCTCTGTCAGATGGGCCAGAATGCCATCTTTCAGGACGACAATGCGAGGCCCCATCGTGCTAGGATTGTGGAAACATCTTGCAACTGAATGTTGTTAAGCGATTTAAGTGGCCTCCAATGTCTCTGGACTTGTCATGCATTGAGCACTTCTGGGATATTCTTGCCTGGGCAGTTAATAACACATTAAGCCACACACACGACTTGCAGACTTACAGATACTTCTTATCTGGGTCCAAACTGTTTGCAAGGATTGGCATCAGATGGTAAATGTTGCAAAGAAAGATTATAAGACCAGTGGTTCTCAAACAAATATATTTTCTAAACTCTGACAACTTGCTGTTTCATGATCTGCATGTACAGAAAACACAATCACGTGGTCCTAGCAAATACCCTGATGTACACAAGAGTTCACATCTGTTAGATCCTTGAACACATGGGTTAGGCAGATTTACCATGAACCCATTCTCATCTGCCACGTCGTCGACGTCTGCAAGAAACAAAAGAGAACCGAGTTTGTTATAATTAAACAGCATAATACATACTACAGAAAATTTCAAACGTGTAGGTGCTGACCAAAATGAGTATTACCAAGGCATTGGAAAGAATGAACTTTTCTATCTGTTTCTAACAACCATTTAACATTCCCTTTCTTTATGTCATTTCCTAGTTTGGCAGTTGTATCGCTGAGGAAGGGGGGCTGGTTGCTCTAATTGGTGTTATGTAAGTGTTTGTCCTTTTCCTAATGTTTCTTTCATTTTTTACCAAAATTAGCACAATAAAACGTATACAGCATTCTCGTAGGAGCCTGTGAAATATGGTCATCCACTCGAAGTTATATAGAACGCCAAATCAAGTAACTTAGTAATTTTTGGATAATATGTGTGTAAAAATGTATTACGTATTAAACAACATTACATAATGCTGTCAGTAGCAACGTTGTGTATATATGGCAAATATCGTGACGTTTTCACACTAAGATACGTGATATTATTAGTGCCATGTTATAAATAAAATCCAACGTTTGTGTTGTAGTGCGGGGTCCAATTCGTATATGTCACTTAGAAATATTACTTTATAGTACAGGCGTATAACAGCAGATATTTGGCAAAAAATCGTTATTTAAAAGGTTATTAAAGACATTTACATGTTGCTAAGCCTAGTTTTAGGGCAGACACTTTTGAGGTAGCCCTGAAGTATGAAGCCACAAGTATCAGCACTACAGTAATTACTTTTAAAACCTTCTTTCCAAGCTTAAAATCTCAGAGAGTTTCGTATATTACCACACAGTCAATGCCGTTGAAAATGGAATCATATGGGGTTGTTATCAAAATGGGTTGCTAATGTAGTTAACATAATTGGCACTGAGGAAACAATATTTTGTGGGAACTTTAAAATATGCATGAGAGTGTTTGTGATAAGTTCTAAAATACAAACCTAGAGCTCTTCTGTTTGCATGACACTTGCAATACAGACAGTCATCTGCTTTACTGAGGAAGCCTGTTGGACATTTATACTGACATACTGCCTTGGCAACAGTACACGCCTCTGACATCACGTGGGGAGCAACTGTCGTCGTCTGATTGACTGGTATAATACCGTAAGGCGTTACAGGTGCTTGAAATAGAATGTAAATGTCGCATTTATGATAACCATTTATAAAATCATCTCCAAACGTGCTAATTATTAATTAAACAGCATAGTGTTTTATTATGTAAATTATAAACGTACCTAATTGTGTTATTTAAAATATCTTTGTCCATCTTTAAAATAGTCAAAATATACATGGTACACATGACGTAATTTGTAGTATTTAAACTGTTTAACATTAGCTGGCTACACGGTAAAACCTGTCTTAAGCGGCCACTGAAAAAATAGACAGAACAATGGTCTCAATGGTAAATGGTAGCTTTTTGAAGGTCGAAAGTAATGCAGAATGCTCCCGTTGGAGCATTCTGCAATTACTTTTGACCTTCACTAAGCAGTGATTGGTGTTGAAAACCAATTTTCTGTTTTTTTTAGTGGCCCCTCAAGACAGGTTTTACTGTATTTATAATATCAAGTCTCATCTTAGAGTGATATAAAGCAATGTATCAAAATCGATAAACCACAAAAGGTTTACATTATTTACATACAGTTTCGTTACTTTATGACGTTCATAACAGTATTGCGTATATAATAACGAAATCTTGAAAATTACCCGCACAAAATGTAAAGTAATTTAATTTCAGATGTTAACCATTTCGCTGCAAAGCACCTCAAAAAACCAATACCTCACTGCCAAGCATGTTTCAAGGACTCCTAAATAGTGAGGGTATATGGGTTTAACCGTAGTATCTCCAGAACCATTCAACCTATCGCTGTGAAACACAATGTTGCTAATATATAGACCTTTTATTTGAATCAATAATAAAATAGATAGTCAGGTGACCTTTGGCGGCCAATTTTGGAAGCCATATTGGAAATATGAAAAATACCTATAAACACCTGTTTTATATAAAACAAGATAAAACATCCATCTACATCAAGTATCAAACATCAGGATTTATTCTGATATATTGTTTCATTAGAAAAAAACCAAGACATAGCAGTTGGTGGGCTTAATGCGTCCTGTATGTCATCCCCTTGGACATGTTTTCGATAATTTTGATTTCCACGAAACATTTTTGTAAAGTCTATTCTTGTACAGAAAATTGCGCATACCTCCGTATACGATATATTTATATCCCCCTGAACATTTTAAAATATAGAACAAAGAGTTGCATCCCTTATAACGGTTAAAAATAGACAGAATTCAACTGTGCCTTTAAATTTCGACTGTAGTCGCGTTTGGCAGTGAACAGTAAATTCGACTACAGTCGCGTTTGGCAGCGAAAGTGTTAAATAGAATCTTACAATAAAATCCTCTCTGAACATGCTGTAACAAGCAATTTCGCCAAGTGTCTCATACAAAAGGGGTATCAAAGATCGAAGATCAATGAGTGGAGTAAAAACTCTTTTGCAACAAGGCATATCAAAACCTGTATTTTATGGTGATTTAGTTTATATCTTTAATAGAATTATTGGAAAGCCTAGTTTTAGTTATCAATTTATATATATTAAGTAAACGAAATGTTTTATAAAAGAGTGTGGTTCAGCATAGACATCATGCAACAAGCTGCATGCCTAGTTGTAAACCCAATCACAGTTTAAAGCTACCATTACTTATTTAATTCACGATGGATGGTCAGGCCTCAGACTCAATGACGACCCTGAAACAAAGGTTTGATATGTTGGTTGGTGCCTGATGCTTGTCCATGGCTGTGCCCACAGTAGTTTAACTTGAGAATTTATTTAGCACTGACTATCTGTGAGTCATGAACCCTTTTCTTCATTTTAACATAGTGCGTTAATTTGAATAGGTTGTTTATCTGTGATGATGCATTGCATTAGTTAGGAAGCTAAACATTGTTATGTAGTAATTAAACAGTATGTAGGGCGAAGATTTGGCACCAGTAAAATGCATTTAAGCTCCCCGGTGGCTCAGGCTGCTGATCTTTCTAAAATAGTAAATGAGTATGATCAGGAAATACCACAATCACAAACCGCAGATAACCCCGTGGCACTGCGAGGAAGAGCTGCTCAACCATTACGAGACACCAGGAAGACAATTCAAGCAAAGCAACCAGCTCTTTCTTCCCCATCAAGCTGATTGCAATAATAGAATGGACATTAAGTAACGTACAACAAAACATAGAACAATTACAGACTCCCACAATGGGAGTAACAAAAAACAAAAAGTCATCGATCAACAGCAGCAGAACCACCGCCTTCGTAGGGACATCAACCTTAGCCACTGGGGGGCTTAAATGCTTTTACTGGTACCAAATCTTCGCCCTAGATTCCGCTGTTGTTGAAGTAGAGAAATGTTCAGCTCGCATGGAAGCCTTCTAACTATTGCAATGTATCATCATGGAGAAACACTCTGATCAAATTAACACACCTTGATGAAACAAAGAAAGTGCTCATGACTCACAGATAATCAGAGCTAAGTTAGTGGCTCTGTTATTGTTGATTTATTGTTTTTATATACCTCCTATTGTATACAGGGGTTCTGTATTGGTCTTTGTTTTGGTATGCATAAATGTGTGTTCTTCCTAGTTTTGCAATCATCTTGATGAGGAAGAGAGAACTGGTTGCTTTTATTTTATTGTCTTTTGGATGTATTGTTACCGTAAATGTCATGTGGCTCTTCCTCGTGCTGCTGTGGGTTAGTCTGCAGTTTGTGATTGTGGTATTTTCTGATCATTGTCACTTATATTTTTAGATATTTAGGACAATCTTCAGGAATATATTTCAATTGCGCACCAAGACTGTGTAATCGAAACAATATTAGCCAGCACACAATTATTCAGTACTCATCCCACTGTCAAGCAGCAAATACAAATACTCTGGAAATATTGATCCTTAATAAATAGAGAGAACCTACAATCTTAGAAAACAGAAGAATCTGGGTTGGTTTTTTTTAGCCTGTTATTGAGAACAAATGGGAAAGTGCAACAGTTTCCACGCCCCCTAGCACAGGCTTAAGCAATATTCCGCTTTCCATCAGAACCCAATATTACAAAAGAATATAAAAAAAATATATCATGAATATATCGATGCATAGGGAGAAGTTTTAAGCAAATTCTAGAAGCATGTAGAAGAATTGAGAAGCCTGCAGAACATTCCAGAATAAATATTTTATTTTGTATTTAGCATATGACATCTTAGTTCGTTCCTGATTATTCCAGAGTTTGCTTAAAGAGTATATATAGAGGTAAACTTTCTTAAGAGCATCTTAGAAGTAATTTCGCTATTCAAAAGCCAAAACTTTTGTTACAGGAATTTAAACTTTTATATCTGGGTTACTTTTTGTTCATCTTATTCACTCTGGATTACTTTGTAACATTCAGTTTTGGATTAATACTTTGTGTTCTTTTGGAACTAACTTTCAAATCTAGCGATCAGAAACTGCTGAAAGACTTGTGTTGATAAAATTTTCTGAGGGACAGTTTGGACTTATCAGGTACTGTAAATTAGACTTTCATTGATTGTATAATAAATATCTATTGCTTTTTGTAATTGATAATTTTTGTTAATATTTAATAAATGTTGATAAATGTTAAAAGCGCTTTTGATGACTTTCTAAATACCAAAGTTTGATTTCTTAAATTATTTTCTAGTTATGCCAGGCACGTGACAGTGGATTACCTATACCTGTAGATGAGTAGTAGATAAATATGTAAAATCTAAAATTCCAGTATGAGGCGCTCTAGACAGTACAATTTTGTTTTAAAATGGTGTACTCGTAGACTATTGGGCATAAAATATGGATGAAAGTGATGGAAATTCTATAGAAATGCGGGCTTACATTAAGAATCACTCAAAACTTGGACACAGAACCAAGTCAATTTATAATAAAATTGTAAACACATATGGAGATAATACATTTTCGTATTGGACAGTTTTCAGATTAGCAAAGCAATTTTGTGATGGGAGAGAGTGCCTTGAAAATCAGTCAAGGTCAGGTCAAAGAATCAGTAAACCAAGAAAAGGCAGTAGTGAAAATTTAAGAACTGCTTTAAAATGATGTTAGATAGACCCTCAGGAAGTAGGCAAAAATGACTGACATCTTATTATAAAATAAATGTTCATGTAATTCTACAAAAGCAGGTCTGCATTCAAAAGATTACAGCTTGACGGATCCCACATTTAATTTCTGAAGAGCAAAAGAGGGCACGTGTTTCTTTTGCGAATAACATGTTGAAGCTATATCCGAAAATTGTCAAGAATAAACTTTCTAACCTTGTAGTGGTTAACGAAAGATGGATAGAATTTTTAGTATTACTGAGAAAAAAAACTTGTATGGACGGACGAACAATAAGTACGCGGAAGGTTATGTATGTGGCCTACAATTATATTACAATATTTACATTTTTAAAGTAAGCCTTTAATTTATCTTCAGATTTCTGCAACCATTCATAACTTCATGAAAAAAAATGATTAACAACTGCCAAGCTTACATGCCCGTGCAATACGCTTCGAACATCGAATTCATTCGTCAGAAGTGACACTGGTGTTGTGATTAACAGCGAGCCACACCTGAGTAACATACCTACAGTTGAGTGTTGTCTGAGTTCTGGAGGCAGGTTAGAAGCACAGATACAATACTGGCACCCTTGTGGACCTTTAATATAATCTCCTCCGCAATCCTTGTCACATGTTGTTTGTGAAGGAATACAGGGATCAAAATAATTCTTGTTCTTCTGCTGTATAGTAGCTGTTGTTGAAGTTGTTCGTGCTGTTGTGGTAACGGGAACTATACATACGTAAATGTAAAAAATATAGACATGACATTTTGGTACTCATCGTTTTTGAAAGAAAGCCTCCTTTAAAACTGACATGCTGACGTACGCAAATGGACTTAAGGTCAATAATTACGACTAAACATATGAGCCGTGACAAGTGATTTCCAGCAATATGGGATTTTGACAAGTGAAGACTCATGCGAGCCTGTGCAACCTTCCTTTTAAGCTTAGAAACTCCAAATGATGTTCGGTCAGTAGACTTAGAGTCATAGAACATTCAAGCGACTAGCAAAGGCTCTGATCAGACTGCGCATTTGCGCAGGCTGGTCTGAGCCTTTGTTGGTCGCCCATACCACATTGTTGGAAATCGCATGCTTCGGCTCAAATAAACAGTTCAGATTTTTGGATATGCAAGTCTACAACAATATGCGTTATCCTTTTGTATCCTGATTAGTTCTTCCACCTTATCAGGTATGACACACAAAAATGGGAAAGTTCATTGTTTCCAATTAGAATGTAATGTCTTTTTTGAAAATCGTTTTAGTCTTAGCAAACAATCTGAGCTTAGAGTGTAGATCCTGGTGAAACCAAACATAAATTGGTTAATATAAAATAAACAGTGTCGACATGGCATATTGGTGTTTATCGTCTTTGCACAAAGACCTCTTCTAAAAGCTCGTAGGGCAAGATGATTTTAGTCAAAATATTTTACAAGTTCTCTTTATGCTTGAGTCTATTTCAAGCAAATCAGCTGTCTGTGGCGAGTCTGTGTAAATGCAAAAGTTCGTTTGGACCTACATTGATCACCAATGAGATAAGAATTGTGTTTGAGTATGATCAGGAAATACTACAATCACAAACTGCAGACAAACTCATGGCACCGCAAGGAAGATCCACAGAACAATCACGAGCCACCAGGAAGACAAACTTAGCAAAGCAATCAGCTCTCTCTTTCCCAACAAGATGATTACAAACTTAGAATGGACAAAGTAACGTACAAGAAGACTTTTTGGTGTAAAGGTTGTGCGAAATATATTGCACTTCCCATTACCTCAGCTAATAATTACAATTTGGTGCTACATACGTTCAACGATGCCGTTCAATGAGTATCTACCGGTAAATATCTGCATACATATATAAACAATTTTGGTTTTAATAAGTTTGATATTTTTTTTCAAAATCCTTAGAATGAATGCTTAACTAAAGATTATAGATGTTTTTGTGTTTTTTTTTTATCTTTGGTTATATCGGGATCAGTAACCAATATATGCGAAGCCTCCATATACACAGAACGCTAGCAAACAGTTGAGACCTGGATGAGACAGTGACCTAAGACTGAATATTGACAAGGATGGTGGTTAGTCGCCGTTTTTATATACTATAAGAATTCAGCATGAGTCTGAGGGTAGGATAGAAAATCCGACCCGAGGATCACCGATTGGCATCACGAGACTTGCCAAGTGATGACAAACCGTGATTCCAAGGAAAAGATTTTTCTATCTCATTCTCACACGAATAATGGATTATTTTTCTTGTTCATCATTTAATACTGCATTTTTTTGTTTAATGAAAGGCCCCAAGAAGTTCCAGATTACGCTCAGATGCGACATGATATGATGACGTCACTGAACATAACATTTACGTCACTTGACGATCATGTGCGTGAGTTCCAATACAACCAATGCTCATCCCTCACGTGGCAGCCTGTGTAAGATAACATGGGTAAGAAAATATTTTCTATAACAGGATAAAATATCAAATATTCTAATTCAGTGTGCAAGAAAGAATATAGCTGATGGCTTTTGACACTACATCACTATGCTACGTACCTGTCAGGGTAGTTTTTGCAGAGCTGTATCTTGAACACTGACAATATTGGCAACCATTGCGACCTGTTCGGAAACCATTCCGACATTTCTTGGTACAGAACCGTATATGTGGTTGACAGGGGTTTGATAAGAATACACCATGCGCTGGGTGGCTTAATGTTGTAGCTAAAACGCTGGGTAGGCGTCGTGTGCTTGTTAGGCGAGGTGGCACTGGACAAAATAAGATTTATATATAAAACATATTTTATTGGATAAATCAGCAAACGGATTGGACACAATTTATGCCACACTATATCGTCTTCTCCCTTATTTCAAATATTAAGAATAAGACACGTGTGTAACAGTATATCTATCTATCTAGTCAACTAAATGACGAAGTCCGTGGATCGTATAGTTTCTACTGTTTTCTTATTATAACAATCCACGACAACTACCCAGGTTCATAATATGATAAATTCATATTGCTGTTTTAGCTCTGACTAAAGTTTAAAAGCCCAATCTTTGAAATCCCAATCAAAAGAATCCCTAAAGAAATCCTTGATGCGCGGTGCGCTCTCTCTTTAATATTCAAAAGGCCATGAACCTTATCATGTTACAACGGAGAGAGTAATCTCCATGGTAACGTCTCTAAGCTATGTGTGTAAACTCTATGCCCTTACCAAATAAGTATATAGCATATACTTGTAGCGCTGTTTCTTAGAATTGTACATGCGCTTACACTGTTGACTCATAAAAATATTAACCTAAAAATTGACTTACCTAATGAAATTACAGAAAATCTAAATCTCAAGCGCATTTTGTTACACGTGTAGGTGTAATTGTTTTTTCGTACGTGTAAAAGTTTATACACCGTGTGTTGGTTTGTTATGATAAACCTTGATAAGTGCGTATACATTATAACATATTGTGAGAAGACTTGCATTGGATGAAAATAAAACACATTACTTTTTTTAATGATATCTACCAGGCATGTTGACCAGGAAGATAGTTTTGCATATGTAAGATCAAATACGTGCACAATAATTCATATATTGGATAATCAGATAGCTCCACAGGGCACATTGTTGCCATGGTTTCACTAACGGTTATACGACATACTCGAGGGCTTGGATACTTATATTGGATAGTTTAACATTTGTCTTAAACACTTTGCTGGCTTGTGGAAGCTGAACCAAATAAGACTCAACTAAAAAAAATCTTTATTCAAATCAGGTTACGTAGTATGTAACAGCATCAGGTAAACATACAATGATATCCAAAATAATATGACGCAGCGTTCTAATTACTGGAGGGAGAGATCGAAGGAGGGAGAGAGAAGCGGGAGAAGCATAGGCATATGGCTGTATTCGGTATAATAGCTTAAGGAGATGTTGCTTTCAAAAGCTCTTACTTGTATGAAGTTTTTCCTGTATAAACAAAAATGGCTATTTTATCATGGAGACGGATACCTTTGGCTATATTGTTGTATGGACAAACGACTGATTAATGTGCTGTCGATTGCTCAAAAGCTGTATGTTGGGGCGTAAAGTGATCTCTGTGAGATGTATACATTGTTCATACAACAATACGGCCAAAGGTATCCGTCTCCTTGATAGAAAAGCAATTTTTGTTTATACAAGAAAAAATTCACGCAAGTAAGAGCTTTTGAAAGACATATCCTCTTAATTAGATGCAGTGAACTGATGATAATAATGTTAGTGCTATGACCACCACCATCGTCACCCTTTGCCATGTGCACTAGAACCCACTGGGATTGCACCCCTGGGCTGCATTACCATTAGACACAAATTACATTATTAAGAAAAATGTTTATGTTTTGCTTTTTTCGTCACGATATCTAAAAAATAGTAAGGGCAATTGAGAGAGGGTCTCCATCTGCGTAAAATGGTCTTCATTTGTTTAGTTTAAATTGATAGTGCCGACCCAAGCGAGGCTGTCTTAGTATAGGCCATTCTCGCGCACGTCTGCTCTATACATGATTGTTTTAAAAAGCACATGTACAATGACTTTGTAAATTACTCACACCATTGATCATGACGCTTGATTGATTTCCTAGACATAAGATACACGTGATTAATAGACATTTTTCAGGTGCACCATACATTACGATTTGTCCGTCAACGGAGACTTACTTTGGACTATATTTAAGAGGGGCGATGTCAGAAGTAACTGGAATCTATCTTTTTCGTCTGCTACTAAATATTATATTGTTTGCCCTGAGATCTTTTTTTTACCTTAACAAACAGTGCATACCCTGATGAAATGCCGCATGATGAGATTTCACCAGTTTGCAAGTGTAAAAAACATGTACCGAAAAATATATTTCACAATTGAAATGCAGCCGAATATCTTTTTTTAAGTTATTTCTTGTTCCATACATGTATGCATTCACTTGTTGCAAATTGCGAGTAGGTAAATTCGATGTTTCTGGGTCCAATATGATATTTTTTGTGTGTCAATATTTCATCAAGCTCAGGTTAATGAACAGTGGAAACGCATAAGGCGTTCACAACTTGTGCAAGCCAATATAGCTGGAACACAGTAATTGAAAATCATTCGAATGCAAAGGAGATATGGAGCGCACATGGAATTCAAGCATGAACGTTCGTATCTTGTTTTGATCATTCATGTACCTAACTACTAGGCAATTTGGGTTCCCCCTTGACCCTGAAGAGGACTTGAATTTATGCACTTGTCATTTCTTACTGGAGAACATCGGGGACATTGACTTATGTTAAAATCATGGCAGTTTTCTCCACCGTCTGTCATATTTTACTTTATACTGTCATATTTGCCTTTGTATATCTAATGCCGAACATTTTCCGCGCACTAAGGGGACAATGAAAAATGTTAAAACATAGTACATTTGCCCGGCTATCCCCCGGCCATGTCAGGGGATTCGGTGCATGGTTAAAACCAACTGGTATATTGAACTTATTGGGAGAGCTCACTTGCAGCAGAAAGCTGATGCTTGAGATATAAGTATCAGGCGCGTTCTTGGGGCATTTATAAAGTTCCCACTCTGAATAGTCTCCCTATATGAAGCCAGGGGTTTGGCCCTTTTGCGAAAAATGGTTTTAGAGCATTTCACAGGGCTAAAATGAGCTGTGAAGACACGCAGCATAAACACAATTCTTCCAAAAATCAAATTGAATAGCTAAAACCCTATAATTGCATCGTCAAGTTGTACGCACATGCATATTTTTGTAAGTACTCCCCTGAGTATGCAAAAAGCTTTCGCCAACGCAGTCACACATGGCACGAAGAGACGTTTACACTGACAGTTTTCGTGTCGTCGCCTTGACTGGTGTTACACTATTCAAATTGCCAGCATCATTAAACTAAAGCCTTGACGCATACTGGGAAATCGCTAATGTTAAGTTAAATCAGTGGCGGATCCAGGAGGGGTTCAGGGGGTTCGCTCGAATCCTCCACCCCCCCTGCCGTTTTTTAATATCCTATGGAAATGAAATAATTTGCTCCCAGTGAGACCAAATTATTTCATTTTCATGGGATATTTAAGAATATTTAAGAAAAATGAGATAAAATCAGAAAAGCGAATCCTGTGCATTTATACATATGAACATCCTTTCCAGAAATCCTGGATATGCCCCTGTAAATACACATAAAGTCAATAAAGTCTTACTCAGCCTATTCTAGTAATTCAAGTGTCAATATACTCGTAACTATTTTTCCACTAGTGTCCACTGTTGTCATTTATTGGTGGGCCACATTTGCAAACAATTTGGAACAAGATCAGGCCTGACAAAATATCGGGCTTCATCCAAATCCAAACTGTTTAGCACTGTCATGGTATTCCCCAAGGATCTTTTTTTAATGAGTTAATTTAAATAAAAGGAAAGTTAAAAGAAACTGCAGACAATGAATAGGCATGCAAAATTACCCAGCATGCATATAGATAATTGTTGAGTCGATTTGGGTGAACTTTATATGATATTGACTGTTCGTGGTAGTGATCATAAAAAATCAAAATGCATCAAATATCATAAATGACTTCAGGAGGGACAGGCAGATGGGCTAAATCACGTATGTGATTAAGCTGCATCCCATCATAGCTCCTTATCTTCAACATACTGAAGGATTTAACTAATCTATTATAATTATTATTAATCATTATTTCCCACCTCGGAAAAAATGCTAAAACTGTTAAATTCAATACACGCTTAGTTGAGCACCCTTAGAAATTCAGAAGGAGTAAAATACAAAAAGACAATTAGTATAGCTTTTTACCTCATGGTATTAATTTGGTGAAGTGGGTTTGTGGGCGAACCACAGTTTTTAATCATGACAAGCTTGACTAAGTGGTTTAACAATACTTCATGCACATACCTACTCTACAAACTGACAACAACCCTACTTGTACCAGCAGAGCTCAGTTTTGATTGATAAAAAATTCGTAGGAGTAGAGCTCAAGGGTAGAGGGTGTGTCTTCTGGCAAACTATTTGCTTCCATGTTGTTGCATATACCATATTGTGAAAAATTGATTTTTTGGCCAACGCGCTACCGCCAAGTCCACACAAAGGGTTGGACCCAGGCCTACAAACTAAAATTTCGCTTCATATGTTTCAATATCTATTGCACCTCTGCCTGCATACTAAAATAGGTAAACAATAATTACAATCTGACTAAGTTATTGCGAAATTATTTTATGATTAAATTCCAAAACAGTAACGGACCTGGTCAGGGGCATTTCAAGCTCATACTCACAATGTAAACCATGTTTCAAGGTCACCAATCTTGTGGTTCACGTAAAGAAGGTATACAGGGTATTCACTACCTAAAAAATAGTAAGTGAGTATGATCAGGAAATACCACTATCACAAACAGCAGGCAAACCCATGGCACCGCGAGGAAGAGCCACATAACCATCAAGAGAAACCAGGAAGACAAACTAAGCAAAGCAACCAGGTTTCCCTTCCCCATCAAGATGATTGCAATACTAGAACGGACATAAAGTAATGTACAACAAAACATAAAACAATTACAGACTCGCACAATGGGAGTAACAATAAACAAAAAGTAAACAACAACAGAACAACCGCCTTAGTACAGACAGCAGTATAAGCCACTGGGGGCCTTAAATGCATTTTACTGGTACCAAATCTTCGCCCTAGATTCTGCTGTTGTTCAAGTACAAGAAATGTCCAGCTCGCATGGAAGCCTTCTATGTATACCAGAATGCTCCATATATATTTCGACTTCAATTGGACCAATTTCCAAACTGAGTCCTCTTGCATAAAAGGTCCAATCAAGCAACCGAATAAGAGTGTGCAAATGAAAGTGATTCTCCTTTATTTCTGCAGTCAGACTCAATAGATTAAATTTAATTTCGGTTTCTAGTGCAGAAGTTGAGGTTGAAATCTTTCTCTCTAACAGAGTCAAACCGTTGCATGAGTTGCAGACTGTTCTGGATTCATTATGTTTACTTCCTTCATAAAAGTAGTCCAGAGTCCATTCTAATATAATCAGCAGACATAAAAAGCATGCAACATTTTCAAGAATACATTACATCAGCACTTTAGTTTGCTGAAGAATACATTACATCAGCACTTTAGTTTGCTGAAGATTACTTTATTAAAGCACTTCAAGGGTGCGCAGTGGCTCAGTGGTAGAGTGACTCAACACCGAAGGGCCGCGGGTTCGAGCCTCACCGGCGTCACTGCGTTGTGGTCCATGAGCAAGACAGATTTATCCTAGCTTAGTACTGGTTCGACCCAGGAAGACCCATCCCTATATTACTGAAAGATTGTTGATGGGACGTAAAGAATCATATAAAAAATCAAAATTAAAGCACTTCATTTGATTTCCTAGCAAGAAATTAACCGAGTCGCAAGTTACAACTAATGAAGTTGTTGAACGTTTCTGAATTACATTGCTGAGATGTCCCCTCTTAAATAACGTAAGTCTAAGGTGTGCTACACCGTACAAATCCTAAGGTCCGCGGTAACTGAAAAATGTCTAGTATGTTAGGAAGTCTGGCTACAATGGCGCACTTCGAACCGAACTATAGTTCCTACTATAGTAACTAAAGTTTGATTCGAACATTGATAGTCGCTACTAGAGTGACGTCACGAGCCTACTAGAGATCAACGGTGGAATAGAGCAACGTTATTCTAGTAGCATGTCTGGTTCCCTCCTCTAGACATATCTAGTAAGATGGTTTCCATAGCTGTCTGTAGTCTCGAAATGATTTGGGTTTTTTTTTTACAAAATAATCCTAGCTGCGCATCATTTTGTGGTGCAATTTATTCGTAATTAATTATTAGAATAGACTGTGCAGTTTTTATACACATTCGAAGAGCATATTGTTTACTTGCCAACCAACTATAGGTTGCAACTGTAGCCGTTCTGGTGTAAACGTGCGTGCGCATCTATTACGTAATAACTTTAGTAGGAGCTTTAGTTCCAATGTCATTGCATGTGTTTAGTAATACTACGCCGCTTTACATCAGCCTTCCTTAGAAAACATAAACAGTATAAAGCACGTGTGGTAACAGAAGAGTTGACTTCTGTCAGCTAACAGTGACAAGTATTACAAGTAGTATTTACCTGTTGTAATGAGAAATGTTGTAGGTCTTGATGTGATGGTAGTAGTTGTGTTCGCGCATGCGCAGTACTGGCACCCATTCTGGCCACGCTTTAATCCTGCTGAGCAGCGTAAGGTACAGTATCGTATATGTGGTTGACAAGGATTGGGGATATAATACCCACTAGATGCTGCAGCCCCTGAGGTTGATATAGAGGCAGACTGACCTGGAAAACGTGGATTACATAGAGGATCTTACATGAGTGCTCATGCTTTATTGAATTTATTAAACGAGCTGAGGAAAAGAGATAAAATGAGAGGCTTGCCGAGTATTTTATCTCTTTTTCGCAACGAGCTTAATAAATTCAATAATACAGGAGCACGAATGTTAGATTCTTTTTATCATATGACATTAAGATAACTTTTAAATCTCATGTCTGGCGTAAAAACGTTATAATTTTGTCATTTTGTACACAACGTTGTTATGGACGCCATATGTCCAACGTTGTTATGGACGTCATAACGTTTCCCGTAAATCTATAAACCACTAGTGGTTAAACGATTTTATTGCATGGCGTTATTTCACTACCAGACGCGCGACGTCATGTAATAAATACATGTTCAGTAGGTCTCGTTAAGTAAATGTTTTGAGCATAGATTTGTGATTATATTCCTACCCATCAGTTGAAACATATTTATCTCATGCCGTAGAGTCTGGAAGTGAAATAACGCCATGCAATAAAATCGATAAAAACCCTAGTGGTTTACAGATTTATGGGAAACACTATGAAGTCCATAACAACGTTGCGTACATAATGACAAAATTAAAACGTTTTTTACGCGAGAAATGAGATTTCAAAGTGATCGTAATGCCATATTTTACTAGAACATCTTATATAATTATCAGCTAGAGAGAAGCTTCATAATGAAAAAGGTTCTCAACTGTATAACAAACATAAAGGTGCATGCATTATCAAGAATAGGCAATCCTCTCAATGTCATTTTTATCATCCATGCCTTCCAATCCCCACTATCCTTTGAGATGCTTAGCAAACTAAAACAGTTTGGTATGTCATAAATTTAACGAGTGGTGCAACTTTTGCCCCCAGATATACTTAATGCGTGTTACTTTCTTCAATACACTACTATAGCTTTCAGTCTGAAAACTGAAATGTGTTTTTGGTGCAGACTGACTTTGAAAAAGAAGCTTATTTTGCGCTCGACTGTTGAATGCTAGTAGTGATTTATTTTCATAGAAAACAAAACTTTAAAGTTTGGTATAGTAAAACAGAGTTTAATCATGTTATCATCGCTTTATGTCAAAGTAAGTTACTGGAAGAAAAATATGATGCCAACATAGCAGATTAATTTATTTGGAAGCAAAAGAAACTTACTTTGGCTCGCCTGGCACTGACATAGTAGACACCCTGTTTGTGATCGTACGTAACCATTACTGCACCTCAAAGAACAAAAACTACAGAATATACCACCAGTCGACGGTTGGGGGTAAGAATATGGATTGAACTGGCTGTTGTTATAGAGAATAAACCTTTGATGATGGTCGTGTGACTCACATGTTCCTAGAAATGACAAAAATTTACCCTTAAAGCGCCAATCACAATAAAAGTCGTCTGCTTTCCCGTCTGCTGAAATAATTAGGAAGCCTCTAGCGCAAACAGTGTGGACCCAGATCAGACTGCTCCTATAGGAGCAGTCTGCTCTGGTTCCACGTTGTTTGCTTCTATACTTAATTCGTCAATAATGTAAGGCAATTATTTGCAGCAGACGACTTCAGCAGACGACATTTTCAAATGCATTTTTTCTTGGCGCTTTAAGGGTTTAGAGCAGACGCTTGACTGTTCTAATATAGGCTGAACAGAATAAAATTGTAAGTGATTATGATCAGGAAATACCACAATCGTACACTGCAGACCAACCCACGGCACCGTGACGAAGAGCCACAGAACATTTACAGTAACAATACATCTGTAAGACAATAATAGCAAAGCAACCAGCTTTCTCGTCCTCTTCAAGATAATTGCAAAACTAGAATGGACACAAAGCAATGCTGATGGTCGGGTGCACCTAAAATTAGATATGATTTAGACAGGTTAAAGTGAATGTTTATGATTTGGAACCTTTTACCTACATAAAATATGAATACGTCATTATGTACTGATGATTTAATTTATGGGGGTAGTCTTCATCAGCTAAGGTATTTACAGCATTATTTTACGCTTCTTTAAAACATCTAGGACAGTCATCTTACAGTAATCAGCGTTACAGTTACAAAATACATGTTATCTGCAGAAGTAATATCTTATTTGGATAGTGCCTTTTGTTGTATAACTGGAGTGAATCCGGTCTCCTGATTGGTCCATTTTGTCTTCATAAATCTCTATGTCTACCTGTGAACTGGTCTAAACTGGCCTACAGGGTAATATAGGACGAAAACCAGCTCAATCTAGTTTCCAGAAGTTAATATTGTTGACACTTATACAATATTAACCTCTAGAGAGCTAAAATTCATGATGAGTATGAAACTTAAATGTGCTGCATGAAATTAACATGAATTCCTGTACAAAATACTCATTGTTGCAAAGTTGCAATTCAGCAGACTAAACTAAGAATTTTGAAATTTTAATGGGAATTTAAAAGAACCTAAACATATTCGCATTGAGTTAAACACATTTTAGGCATTAGACAAGGCGAATTAATGACTGTGTTGTTGTTACTGGTGCAAAGCTTTACTTCTTAAATGACTCCCATGATGCAGAAACCGTAGACAATTCTGTAAAATAAGAACACAGTATTTATAATACTTGAAATAAAATAATATCTTTGAAAATATTCAATAATCTGATTTTAACTATAAACATTTAAATAAAACATTTAAATGGGTAGCATAGCTTGTATTTTGTTTTGCGAATGGTGTCCTCATACATGTATATGTAGTCAAAATCCAGTGAGTATGAACAGGATTACAATCACAGAACACAGATCAGCTCACGGTCGCACGATGAAGAGATATTAGAAGATAGACAATCAAACATGTGAAAATGAATGTAAAACAACTACATGTACTTCTCTCTTCTCAACAAATTGATTGTCAAACGAGAAAGGAAACTAAGTAACTATGTCACAAAAACCAGAACAAGATACAAACTACCTCACTTTATAGGTGAAAGTACAAACAATGAGCAACAATAATGTAGTACCCAGCGCTATGCTATTTAAACCAGTCAATTTCATTATGACGTAAAGTTGTTAACGTCATTGCTTAGTAGCATCAGTATTGTTATCATGTTAATCTTGATCTAATAAAATGAGATAACTAAGAGGTGTTAAGACATTATATTGGCGACGAGAATAAAATAGACATGAAGAAGATGAAATTAGAATTGAGATACAGAGCAGAAGAAGTAAAAAAAATAGAATGAATATTATAGATAGTAATTAATAAAAGAAGATATGGACAAGAATGCGACATGATGCAGGGAATTGTAGACAAGATAAGTTAAATATATTACACATATAAGAGATATATACAGATAACTATAGAAACACGCGATATACATTGAGATAATAAAATGAGAAGATACCAGAAAAAGATTTCTCTGGAGGAAGGGGGGGGGGGTCTAATTTGATAAACTAAATTAAAGAAGAAAAATAACGGTGACATTAGTGATGGCTGAAAATAATATAGTTACGATTATTTCTGAATCTAGAAACTAGAGAGCTTCGCCATTCAGACCAACAGAAGATCAGCTCTCTGTAGGAAAAGAATGGCCATTCAGACCAAAAGAAGATCAGCTCTCTGTAGGAAAAGAGTGGGAGGAACGGCTTGATGCAATAGAGAGAGAGAATTGAGATATTTCAGAATTAACAGTCCAGATGACAGAAAAGATCCTTTAATATTATATGGTGGGACTGAGATAGCGCGATCAGAGAAAACATTACCAGACAACGATCCTGATAGAAACTTGGATGATTATCAGAAAGTAAAGAAAAAGCTGAATGATTACTTTCTACCTAAAATAAGTAAGCATCATGTTCGATATATATTTCTGAAAAGTAGACCTGAAGCAAGAGAAACCATTAGACTTCGAGCTAAAAAGGGTCCTGCTCCACCCCCTAGGGATTTTTGCAGACATATCCTATCTTAAAGTAAATGTCAAGCCGCATCTTTTAAGAGATGTTTGCACTCCGTGCTCTGGGGCATTAGTCTCTGACAGCCTGTAACATATGTTACTGCAACAAACTAAGGAAAAAAATCAAAATGAAAGTTTGAGCTACAGAAAGAAGAAATTAAACCTTCTAATTATTCAAACTTCTTATGTAGTTTGCAAGCTGGATGCCTAAGCTACATAAAAGCAGTATTTAACTATAAGCTATTAAACAACCCTACCCCCAATTTTAAGTATCTAATTTTGGTATCTATTATTGAAGAAAAATATATGAAAATATTTGACGCTAGTGGATATCTTACATTTTTGGCACTGTCTTACTAATGCAATAAAGAATCATACATTTACAAGTTTGACATCAGGATCAGAGCACTCATTAAAGTATGTAACGTATGTTACATGGCATAATGAATGAGCAAGGAGATTGTCTTGGAAGTAAGAAATGATATTTCAGAAAAATACTATTTTCACATGTTTTCCTATTAATCTCTAGAGCCTGGTGCCTTAGTCTTAGTAATTATAATCATTGCTGATAACAGCACATGAATTGTGTTACTGATGTTATATATAATCTTTTTTATCACATATTTCCTAATGCCTATTATATTCAAATATATAGACGCATAGATAGAAAATAATAGTTCGCATTTAAATGACACAATTTAATAAATATTCATGTTAAATATAATTATTCAAAAACAATCTTTATTCAAGTCACCCTCACAATGTCTATCATTGTGTCTACTTCGATTGCAAAATTAAATCACCCATTTCATCACAACCATTAGAATCATGGCATAGTAAGGCATGCAAACTAAATACAATCCTGTTCCTGTCCACCCCTTTGGGATTTGTGCAGACATATCCTACCTTAAAGAACAATTCAAGTTGCATCAAATCAGAGATGTTTGCCCTCTATTAACCAGGGGTTAGCATGTAATGGTATGTTACGTATGCTACCATATCAATTTAAGAATAAATGAATTGAAAGTCTGAGAAACAGAAAGCAGGCATAAAACTATCTTTTTATTTGAATTATTCATGTTGTTTGCATGCTGAATACCTTTGATACATAAGAAAGTGTTTTTAGCAAATATACAGCTTCCTATGGTGTTATATGTGTTACATTAATTAAGATTACTTTTTAAAATTGGTGAATGTGACAAACAGCACTTAAAGGCATTTTCGTGTGATCCTCCTCTCATGCCATCAAAAGACTTAATTTTCTTTGTATGTGTGGCCAGTGCCAGCGTCAAACAAATTGACTCAGCTGTAACTTGAATCCATAGCATTTTTCAAAAGCAGAAACAGCATGTCAGTGTCATGGGATCAAACACCTGATTAAATATGGGTTTAATGCCATTTCACATATAATCATACGATGGAGTATGACTCTGGTATATGTCTCTTCCTGTGAAGTAGCAAGAGCAATCTTACTGCAGCTGCCTCTGCATCCGTGCTAGTCAAATGACAACTTTGCTCCGATTTTGCAAAAGCTATGTCTCTACGGTGTATCTCTAAGAATACTTTAAGATTTCTGACATCGGTCAAACAGAAATGTAATATGCTGCTTTTTTGTATCATTTGCCATGGAACCTTTCCAATCTTTTGGTGCTTAAGTCCTCAGGTCTTAGATCAATAGTATTTTTCTGCACCCAAATATTTTTATAAGTTTTCTTTAGTCACAATGTTGACACATGATGGTTTTGGCAGACCGTCTGAAACACTTTCTGTAACACCTTGAAAGTTATCTGGTATATGAGAAAGAACATGAAGTTGGACATCGCCATCAATTGTGTTTGCAGCTGGTTGTTTTTTTGATGTCAGTATATTGAAGCAAGCCTTAAGATAATGTAAAACCTTTGATTTCTCAGTTTTTGCAGCCATATCATTAGCTGTTGCATTCAAAAGAAGGAAAGTGGACTATGGGTAGAATAGGATAACCAGTAGTTCTATATCATGCTCTATAGAAGATTTATACAGAGTAAAGAAGTTGATAAGGTTGCCCCATTTCATGATCCATTGAAAACACTGAAGTTGAAAGTTAAGACAATAGATTTAAGATAGAAAAGCAAACTGGGTTCTCCTATTCATCAGTTGAGTAAATGTTTGTAAAATCTAATAAAAAAGTTATTAACAAACAAAGTCATAGTAGTTGTTTGAATAAATGACGATAGCCACAATTATGGCTTTTAAATTACAATTATAAATCTGCAAGTTTGTTGCAAAATTTTCAATACCAGAGGCTGTAACATATGTTACCTGATGTAATAAATGGGCAAGCTCATTGTCTTTACGTAAGATATGCCTAACAATGTTTTAATCTCCTCGAGGGAATTTCGCAGACATATTCCTTCTTAAAGTACAACTCAAGCTGCATCGAATAAGGGATGTTTGCACTCTCTAAGTTGGGGCGTTAGTCTGAAACAGCATGTTACATGCGTTACTATATCAAAAAAGGAAATGTAGTACGAACGTTTGAGCTAAAATTGTGAAAAAAACTCGCAGCTGCTGGATATCTTACATTGTTTAGGGATTTTAATCTGGCTCGTATGATAAAGACTTAAAGATCTGCTAGTTGTCACCAAGTTTTAAAGATCAGAGAGTGCTATATATGTTAGCGAGATAAGTAAGATCATCAAACAGTATTTTGACATCAAGCTGATTAAGGGCCTACTCCATCCTAATCCCCTTTCGAATTCTGCAAACATATAACATCTTATGTAACCATTCCAGGTGCATATATTAAGAAATGTTTGCACTCTGTAAGTTGGGGTGTTAGCCTGTAACAGTTTGTTACATATGTTACTATATCAAATTTAGAATAAGAAATTTGAATGTTGAACTACAGAAAGAAGACATAGAAATAATAATAAACAAATTGTAACTTTTCTGTTAGCCAATTGCATAAGCTAGTCAGACATGGTTAAAAACATTTTGCAAAACACACAGAGAGATTGTGAATGTAAATAATGTTAGCCACACTTTCAAATTTTAATGGGCTATCTGATTTATGTAACACATATGACACCTTAGGAAGTCGCAATTTTGTTCAAACGGCTATCATACGTATTTTAGATATCCAGTATGCAGACTATATGAATGATTTTTAAAATTAATATTTTAATGTCTTTAATTTGTAGCCCAAACTTTCAATTTACTTTTTCTTAGTTTGATAAAGTAACGTATGTTACAGGCTCTTACAGACTAACACCCCAACGCACAGAGTGCAAACATTTCTTAAAAGACTCGGCTTTCAATTCTCTACAAGATAAGATATGTTTGCGAAATCCCCTAGGGGGGAGCAAACCCATTCTCAGCCATCCGTCTACATCGAAGTATATGCCGTAATATTGAGAGAGAAAGCCCATGGGTGTGATTTTGGCAGTATTAATGACGATAGAGTACTAGAGCATCTTATTCAAACAATCGAGAACCAATACCTTATACAGAAATGTATATATGAAGGGTGGACAATTGATCAGGTTCTGACTCAAGCTAAGCAAAATGAAGACATATCAACGCAAGTGGACGACATGAAAATGGAACAATGAAGCAAGAAAATATTTAAACTTGAAGAACATAGAAGAGAATGGACACAGAGTCAAAACTACATACAGCAATAAGAAAAGGGCTGTGTTCTAACACAGCCCTTTTCTTATTGCGGTTTTACAAGATTGCACCCTAAGGGCAGAAATTGTCCTGCATATGGAGTGCATTGTGAAATATGTAGTAATATAACCACTTCACATCTGTATACAGGGAGAAAAGAAAGTGGATAGAACCCATACATGAAACGATGAGACCACGACATTGTTATACACCATAACAGCCAGAGTTTAGATGATAGTTAAGTGGCTCATGTCAAAGACTGTCAAACAGTCACTGCCTCAAGAGAATGAAAATTCTTGACAGATAAACGTATTACAGAAACGAATCAGCAGACTTGGTACCCTGGGTCAGGTGTGGTACTTGATTGTATCGATTCCTGATCTTTGTACCCTTACTTACTTCAGAAGAGTCTTGATTCAGCCAAAAACATGATACAACAGTTTTTGGTACAGCGGAGAATGAAAGACGTTGGGCTAGATGGAGCAAGAAATGAAAGGAACGGTTAATGGAACCATATGACTTGTCACGCAAAAATAGTAGGTGAGTATGATCAGGAAATACCACAATCACAAACTGCAGACAAGCCCATGGCATCGCGAGGAAGAGCCACACAACAATCACGAGACACCAGAAAGACAAACTAGGCAAAGCAACCAGCTCTCTCTTCCCCATCAAGATGATTGCAACACTGATTTGAAACAAACACGTGACAAAAACCAAACCAAATAACGAAATAACATCAAAGAAAACTAACATTGACACTACAGAAAGGAATGAGGGTCCTGTTCATAATAATAAAATTGTGAGCAGTTGAAATATGAAGAAAGGGGACTAGAAACAACCAGAAATGTCATAGAAGTAGGATTAAAGGAAATCACAAGAGGCTCTATCAATTAGACAATATAATTCATAATGACCATTTGTTTAATTTATTAAACGCTTATAAGTTGATAGAACTAACAACACTATATACATTCACAGAATCGTATTTCTCTTTAAATGGAGGAGAGGAGAAAATGTAGTATTTGCCTTAAATTATCATGAACTCTAATGATTTTCTACTAGAAAAAATATAAATTTCATATACTATCTGCCATTATAATCAGACTTTTTGTCTATGAGTTAGAGATGATAGTGATAATAGGTGCATTGCTCAAGATAAAGTATTACTATACATTTTCTTATGGCATTATTAATTTTCATTTCTAACATAGATGTTAAAATAAGCAGCAGACTGCTGAATTTTATAAAAAGGGAGAATTGTAGTATCCAGCTCTATGCTATTTGAAACAGTCACCGTCATTATGGCGTAAAGTTATTAACGTCATTGCTTAGTTACATGGGAATTGTTATGTTAGTCTTGCTCTATTAACATGTGATAACTAAGAGCTGTCGAGACATTATAAACAGAACCTTAGAACACACAGCAGCCGTAAATATTATATCTATATGGAACATTGACAAGAACCGCAATACATCAATACCGAAAAGCGAACGTTCTTGGACTACTTTAGTCAGCTAAAATGTGAGTGAATAGTGGAATTATTTTCTACATGTACCCCTTAAGATATATAATGGATAATGTACTAGTACAAATAAGGATTGACTAACGACTAAGACTAAAGTTTATGACTAAGGAATGGTGGCGGGTTCAACTTATACTTAACAACATTTTAAAACACAATACATTTGCAACATCGCCAGCTTCTGCTCGTGTAAATAAGAGCCCAAACCTTAGTATCATTAGTTCCAGTGTATTTCTTGAATAATTTTCATGTTTATTTGTAATTTTGATTGAAACAAATATTATTGGAAACTAGATCCGCCTCTCTTAGAAGATTATTCATGCGCATACAATGACGTATATTCACTGTTATGGATAGTTGTACTCGTCTAAAGTTACAAACATGTTCAAAATAAGAAAGCAAAATAAGAGACACTTAATACAACAGACTCTGTGGTCTAGTGGTTAGATCAGCTGACTCATATACGTGTGGTCGCTGGTTCGATTCCTAACTAAGATATATTTTTTTTCAAGTTTTTGTTTGTTTGTTTTACGTCCGCGTCAACAAATTTTCAGTAAAGTCGGGACGATTTCCTCTTTTCATAGGTTGAACCAGTAGTAAGCAGTGGATAACGTGTGTAATAGTGACTGCACTGACGGTGAGTCTCGAACTGGCATAAGCCTTTCGATCCCCAGTCTAAGGCTCAAGTGGCTTTTTTTTATTTTGTTTTTTCACTGGGACTGTAGAATGTGCCAATGTACATGTAGTCCCAAAATAATGCTTTATATGATATCACATAATAACATTATATAGTTTTTGAAACACTTTGGGGTGTCGAAAAGACCTGTTTTTCACCACACACTGGTGCAATCTTCAATGTGCTTGGCTGCCAATTCAGAGTCCCCGTTTTGGTAGAAATTCGTTCTAAAAATAGTTTCTATGGCCATCCTTTCCCCTCCGCTGTCTCATTTAGAGCAACGAAATAGTGGGCACTCATTATTGATTAAGTATGGAACAGTGTAGATCGGTTAATCCATTTATGCCTACTGGAGTCTTCAATCCATTTAAACTGACTGGTCGATCTGTAATTATATGGTCTTTAGTTTTGCTTTATAACTTTACAGAAATTGTTGTATCATTTAAGCAAACAGCGTAGACCTTATCAGACATTATTTCATTCACCATCTGCCTTGTGTCTATGTTGGATCTGCACTGTTTGTCAAATTCCTTTATACAATGTATTGGTGCTAGGCATTATTGGGCTCTTAAAATGACTGTGTTCAAATAATGTCGAAATGTCTTTTTTGTCTGCGCTGATGGTGTAATCATCAGTCAACAATCTTTCAGTCATATCGGGATGTTTCATAAATGTTTGGGTTAAACCAGTTCTAAGCAGAACATATAAAGTGTCTTCCTAAAGGACACAACACATTGGCCCTGTTGAGTCTCGAGCAAGTGGCCATTTAGGCACTGCTCTAAGTTATATCGGCGATCTGCAGTTAAAACAATTCAACTTATGAGAAGTTCCTAGGGAAATATATACCACCTGACTCCAAGTGCGGATCCAGGAGGGGGGGGGACAGGGGGTCCAGACCCCCCTGGAAAATCACAAGTTATATGGGTTTCTATAGGGAATAAGCAATTGGACCCCCCCCCCCCCTGGAATAAGTTGGACCCCCTGGAAAATGTTGGACCCCCTGTGAAACCTAGAAAAATGATAGATTTCTTTGAAATTGACCATTTGACTTCTGTAAAATAAGCTGAGGACTAAAAAAAAACAAAAAAAAACAATTTAAAAATCTTTGTCAGAGCTTTTTTTGTCAGACTGACCTAGACCCCCCCCCCCCACGACAATTCCTGGATCCGCGCATGTGACTCGGCCGAATTCCAGGGGGTAGTGTATTTGAGCTTTAACCTACAAACGTCTCCGCACTATCATCTTCAGCCAAATCACCAAATCAAGCTGAAACCGTCCAAATAAGCACTCGGGCGGCGACACCCATATGGACGGGAACCCCACTAGCCCTGACATGCACCCTCTTTGGTAAATGATTGCCAGGCTGTTATAAAGGCAATAGAAATAAGGTTAGAGAAGCCTGTTTCTGTATTCCCTGCAGCTCTGAACAGCCGAGATCCAACTACACCGACACGACTCTGGCTGTACAAGAGCTCACATGCAGTCTTCCCCGCACCTTCACACCTTTCATCACTGCGTCTGTCAGACCGGGAGTCAAAATAGTCCTTGCACACCCGAAACCTGGGCCCTAACAGTGCCTTGTATACAATAGCCTTGGTATCCAATGGACAAGTCAAGTTTAATCGAAGGAAACCCAGTGCACGCACCAACACAAACGCTGATACTATTTTTTATATGCCAGGCGAAGTAATGTAATTGTAAACGATTTTCGTTGATATGTTGGGTATGGAGATGCACACAAACACGTGAGTGCGTGTGTTTGTTGGTAGGGGAAGGGGAGGGGGTTGGGATTGAGAACCCATACTTAGACTGACCTTAGCAGTCGCTGAGAGTTATCGAAATATCGGTTATAGACTTCCTTTCGACTACGGTTATCTGGCTTTTTCAGTTTGTCAGATGCGGCTTTAAGCCATGTTGACCTAAGCTTATGACGGAAATTTACGCACGCACGCGCGCCATCTGGTGTGAGGTCACTTACATCTGGAAAGATTATCCTAAACATTTCATTAAAATGCAGTCTCACGGTTGTCGTGAAGCTGTCAGTGGTCTGTGTTTAATTCACTGTGGCCAGGGTTAGCTTGTGGTCTATGATTGCATCATTTCCTGGTCATACTCACTTTTTTTGACCACACACATGACATTTCGAACACACATTGCTCTCACGTTTCCTTTTGTAGGATAGCTCTTCACTTACTTAATTGGTTTGAGTGTAGGAAGTGTTAGTAAAACGACCAAATCATTCGCAGGCATTAATATCCCTTTATCTACTATTGGCTCCTAAATCCGTATTTTGGCAAACAGTGCAGACCCAGATGCGGCATTTGATCAGAGTCTACACTGTTTGCTAAGACCAAATCGATCGTCAGTGAAAGAATGCATTTTTTTGCGAAAATATAACTTTTGGTCCCTCAATATATACAATTGGCCATCGTTTATTGCATTGAATTCCGCTAATATATCTAACTTCTGAATAATTATATTGCTATGAATCATTATATTGCTAAATAATCATTAAATATGGTATTTCATACACGAAACTTTTTTTTGGAGTTATTGGAACTCTTTGCCCTACCCTAGGAGAAAAGTAACCGTGATAGTCGAGTTGTGTGCTGACTTGTCACACACAGTAGAGCCGTACTTCTGTCAACATTCTTCTACTTTGGTAAATGACAGAATCCGTTGTTTTGGGCAATCAGAGCGTTCGTGATCGCCGCCTTATTGGTAGAGCTGTAATAATTATAACAGAAAAGACAGGGTCTTCTTGAGTTACTTAATTTTGAATTAACCAAGAAGCCGTATGAGTAAGTTTATCTCTCTATCCTATTTCGATTTAGCCGAGTTGTTCAGGAAGTCGATGTTTTCCATCCATAGAAACAAGCCAATGAACCTGGATATTTGTCTGTAATTAAAGGCTTCGATAGACTGACCATGTTGCTTATCACGGGGTGTAGCATATTTTGATTTAGAGGTCCACCGTTTTGCTTTTTTTTCATATCAAATTTGAATGAGTAGATGTTGACATATATTTGACCTAATGCACGATTTGGAGACTGCTATGTTACATTACTAGTATCTTGAAATCTCGACTGAATATGTGTGGTGCTCTAAAAACTTCAATATGCAGTTTTGTGGGCGTCTAATAGTTCAGACGTACATCGATACATTTATATACATTTTACATATGTAACAAAGACCAAATAATCTACAAATCGTTCACTAGTAAATATATAACAAGACCTATCCAAACAAATTTAATTTTAATAAAACGAAAACAGTTGACTCCTAGCACACAAACCACAAACGTTGCACCCGTGTTACATCATGAATACTAGTTGGTCTATCAGGAACGGACAAATGGTTTTGGAAAGGCAGATTTTCCTCCAGAAAGAAGGTAGATACTCTAAGCATTTTTGTACTGCAACACGTTTTACATTACCCGACAGTACCTATGAAAGTTAAGTCTCATTAGGGAGGTAAACTTAGGGTGCCTATCCATCCTCTTTTAGTTGAATGGCGATCGAACTAACATCGATAGAATAAATCTGTCATTTTAAAACAGTTGGTCAATCATGCAGTCGCTCGAACTACTGTCGTGCCAACCAAGAGTGACAGTGACGTAATATTTTGTTTTCATTTGTTAAGTTAAACATTATTTTGTACACTTTACTTGAGCTAACGGGAATCGATAGATCACATGTGTATTAATCTATCCTGTGGATAGGATTTATACACAAGTGATCCATCGGTTATAAGTCCCTGATAACTTTGTAAACAAAACATGACGCCACTGTCACTCTTGGCTGGCATGACAATAAAAGTGGACAGAGAACACTATCCTTTAATAATAGCTGTTCGTTTAAATCCCTATCAGTATGTATATAAGCGGTCCAAAAATTGTCCGTCATGAGGCTCAAACCCGTTACCACAAGCCTACGAGTCGTGTTTGCTAGCCGCTACACTATAAATGTTGTAGCACGTAGCTGTCGCTTTTTTATGTTTAGATTCATTTTCCGCTTCAGTACAATTAGTTAGACAGTGTACACTATTATACACAGTGAGTTTGATTTTTAGTCATTAGTCGATAGTCGTTAGTTTCATCCTTATTTGTACTAGTCTATTTCCATCCTAATGCTAGAAAAGCCATTGTTAAAAACTGTAGGTGTTCCCATCAATGACAAGGTCAACAGTTGAGAAATCCAAATATGGCTACCACCTACCTCCCGCTATAATCGAACATATTATCACCATAATCATGGGTACCATCACTGAAGCTTGTCATAAAGAGTCCCAGAATATATCATTAACCATAGATTAATATCACCCCTCGCTCTGAGAGGGACAAATAGCAGCGGCTCCCGTACAGAACGACGTCATAACTGGTGTTTATCGAGCGACAGGTGCTCCGTAATTTCATTCATGGTTTCTCGTATCTACGCCATATCGCTAGAAACAGCGACAAGGTGTCACTCGAAGGCGACTGCGAAGTTACTGCGGCAAGCTAGCATCTAATGCTTTTGGATATATATTTATTTAGAATATACTTGTTAGATAGAGAACAACGAAAGTGCACGTCAGTCTGCGCACAAGCGCAGACTGATATGCACGTTTGTTCTTTGCATATGACATCAATAAACTATCTAGTGTGTACGTTATAGCCTTTCATTCGTGGTCCATTGTATCTGCGCCACACCGCGAGAAAAACTATTTGGTGGTTGTTCCAAGGTAACTCCCCTGCTACCAAGTGTAGACTGAGCAGTTGAATATTTTGGTTTTGGTGTATATCTCCTGGACGGCGAATCGCAGAAGTTACTGAGCTAAAGCGCAATCTGAATTGCATATTTGTTGTTCGCATATGACAAATATTTAACAGTATGTACGGTATGGCCTTAAATTCATTGTTTCTTATATCAATGTCATTTATCGCGAGAAAATCGCGATCGGACAGCACTCAAAATTAGCTCAGCTACAGTAACTAGCCAGATTCAGGAAAATCTGACAGTATCATTTACATGTATAGTTAAAATCATACTTTCCAGGTTGCAAAAACCAAAGGTGTGCGCGTGTGTTTTGGTTTAATGTCCAAACCAACAGCTATTAAGGTCAAATGAAAGCATGGCCACGGCTTGTATTAACGTTTCATCCGACAGACTGGCGAAGCCGAGGAACGAACCTGTAATCTCTGATGACTTCCACTGCACAACGGCGGCACCTGAAAAAACAAAGGAGACTGGGCTGCATATTTGTTAAGTTTCTTGCTCACATAAAAGCACATGGATTTCCCATGACTTGGCTCGTAAATTGTACTTGCAAATTTGAACGCATTGACCAGGCTTATCAGCTGTATTGACCTTCTTCTTGGCTGAATTGTCAGAACGGAACGGCACCAGGTTTTTGCAAACAAGTACAAAAAGGTAGTGTCAAGCAAGCCTGCTCGAGTACCGAGACTGGCTTGAAAGTCTGTCTATAGCAAACTTCTGATGTAAAGGCGAGTCATTACACAGGTCAGGATATGCAGATGCGCCTGATGATCTGGGCAGATTTACTCGCGTAGAGCACACATATATTTTCTCAAGAAATGGCTCAGAAGACATATATAAATAGTAAAATATTTCTCTTTATACTAGTAATCTCGCCTACCAAACCAATCATCTTCATCATCATCATCATCATCATCATCATTGCCATCGGCATCGTCTTTTGTGTGTGCGTTTAAAATTGCGTGTATACGTAGGCGTGTCTGTGTCTTCGCTGTTCATCAACATTATAAGCATCAAATGTAATAGCCCATTTTTCAAACGTAACAATGGACTTAGCTTAGTCCAGTTTGAAATCTTGTGGGAGTGTTCAGGTCAAATATTGAAGCCATAAAGGGTCGTGGTGTGTGGGAATTTAACATTCATCCAAAGTTCAAACAAGGACGTTCTGTATTCTTTAAACCAGAATTTATGTGAAAATGACAGCTTTTGAGATAAGTAAAAATGCAATTCTGTACTCCTGGAAAGTAAACAAATTCTAATACATTTAACCCTTTTAAGGTGGTACAGGATTTATGGGCGTGTGTCCAAAAGGTCATCTTGTTTTAATCTGTTGAAAAAAATATTCAAAACTAATTTTATGACGAAAAACATGACTTTGCCAGCCTTTTTTAAAAGGTTATTTGATTTTAAAAGGTGAAAAATTGATTTAGAAAAACAAAATTTCTCATATTGTAAACAATTGAAAAAAATGGCATAATTTCTTTCTGCGAGTACACTACGTCCTATAGGCTATTGGATGAAGACAAAAACTGCGAAAAGGTATTCATATATCTTACTTATGAAGCTAAAAACTAATTTTACTTAAATTTTTATGCCAAAAAAAATCCTTTGTATCCTTTATATTAGTCAGGGCCCTTAGGGACAAAAAATAGGTCCCGTGCGATTTGTGTGCCGATTTATGGTGACCTATATCAAAACCTTCAATGGAGTCTTACCTTTGATTTAAAGGTGGTCACCCATCTCAAATCCGCGTCTGAGGCTAGTTATGACGTCATAAATATGGCGACCATAATGAGAAACTGCTCGTTAATAAAAGCTATGGTTTGTGTTGGTATGGTCATATTTATCCAACATGGACGCTTTTTTAACATAATATCAAATAGTTTAGTCACATGATGGTTACACCAATGCTTTACCTGACTTTGACAATGAATTATTTCTCGATAACAATATTTGGCATGCAAAATACCGTAGATTTCCTATAAATACCCAGCTGATGGGGCCATCTTTAGACTGATGGCCGAGAATGTTATTGCTCCCCCTCCGGAATTTCGCAAACTTATCCTATCTAAAAGAGGATTTCAAGCTGCGTCTTTTTGAATAGATGTTTGCACTATGTTCGCCGGGGCGTAAGTCTCTGACAGCCTGTTACATATGTTACCATATTAAATTTAGAAAAAAAGAAAATTAAAAGTTTGAGCTACAGAAAGAAGGCTAATTATTTAAAAAAAACTCATATGGTCTGCATATTGACTACTTTAGCTACATATAGATTCTTTTGGGGCAAAATTACAGCTTCCTCTAGAGGAACATAGGAATTATTTTTTTCACATTTAAACAGTACAATTTAGTAAATGTCCCTTTCTAATGTAAATATTCTAAACCAATCCTTATCCAAGTCATATACATGTACAATATCGTTTATTATTTCTGCTTCTCTGGTAAAATAATTGTCCTCCTCATATCATAAAAACCATAATAATCATCAAACAAGATTTTGACTGCAAGCTGAGTAATGACCTGCTCCATCCCAAACCCTTTTAGACATATTCTATCATATGTACCGATTCAAGGCGCATCGAATAGATGTTTGCACTGTAAGCATGGGTGTTAGCCTGTATCAGCTTGTTACATATGTTATTTTATCAATTTGAGAAAAAGAAAATTGAAAGTTTGAGGTACAGAAAGCAGACATTAAAACTAGCTAATCAATGAACATTCTAATAGTCTGCATATTACTGGATGTCTTTACTACATATGACAGCTGTTTAACATTAATGTGGCTACATGTTGTATTATGTGCGTAACATAAACGAAATTATAATTTAAAAGTGGTAATTTTGGCTATCGTCACTTAGTTTAACGACTGCTCTGAATAGGTTTCAAACTGTTTTAGATTAGGTTTAACAAACATATACTCAATTGACGAATACAAACCCAAAGTTTGCTTTTCTATCTGAAATATTTTGTCTTATATGAGCTAATGCACAACCCTACCCCCAGTTTTGCAGAGGAGCAAATTTTGCTTTCGCCGCTTAAATAAAACACATATAAAAACAATTGCAGTGTGTTGATATTTTTCATTTTCTTAAACAGTCTTGCACATATATCATCAAGTTTCTAAGATCAGGACACTTATTAAAGATGTCAATGTGCCATGATGCCACAACCAGGGCTCTGATCGAATTCCATAAACTTTCAGGTGCTGATACTAACTAGTTCAATGTCAGGACAGAGCAAGAAATCATAGCAGGTATTTAGCTATGCTGGAGACTCTATCCACGAAGCATTCTTTAACCTCGGCTCAGTGCCCTTAGAAAGCACTGTGGCGGATGCACTAGAGTAATATATTTGTAAATTGTCCTGACTTCTTGGCTCTCGTTTGTGATGTCTAACTGTGAGTTTTTTACTTTCCCATTGGTATTCTGGGCCAGGCGTGGTACTTGATTGTATCGATTCCTGATCTTTGCCGTCTTTCTTACTTTGCATTAGCCAGTCACTGATATTGTTCGACTCACTGCGTTGAGGTGGTGGATGTTTTGGAGAAAAAAAACTGAATTGCAAGAACTACCACTTCCAAGAGCTGTGTTTCTCGAAGGTGTCAAACGTGCGCAGTATCAGTGAATCATTTGGAAAACCTCACCTGCCATTAATCCTGACAAATCAAGGCCTGACAATTATGGTTAGAGGCCGGACTGTGATAAATATTGTCCCGTTATGATGACATTGCCCATGTGTGGATCCAGAGGGGAATAGGGGGTCCGGACACTCCCCCTGGAAAATAACAAGTACATATATGTGTTTCTATAGAAATTAGCATTTGGACCCCCCCCCCCCCTGGAAAAAAGTTGGACACCCCCCCCCCCCACCTGGAAAATTATGGACCACCTCTGGATCCTTTGTAAAGTATAGGTATAGTTTTCTCAGCAATAAAACCATTGGAACCCCTCTTTAAACTGTAAAATAAGCTGAGGACTAAATAAAACTGACAAAAATTCCTGGATCCGCGCATGCTGCCTCCTGCCCCCCCCCCCCCCCCCCCCCCCCCGAAACCCCTCTGCAGCTGATAAAATGTGGTTGTAGCATGTCTGTATGCGAAACATCTCGGTGTAAGTACAAAGCAAACCATTTATATTGTACTAATTTGTGTTGCTGTGGAGTAGAAGAGGACTCATGTAAACTATTGCCAGTGATCAATATGCTTATGACTTTTGAACAACTACTTTCATGTGGATTCAGATATTTCTTTAGCCGTATCAACAAGAATGCCGTATTGTCCGATTTTGACCTTTGAAGACGATTCTACCTAGTAGCATGCGAAAGATAAATCAGATTGTAACAGCTTTCTATTGCCCGTGCTATCGCAGTACAATGGGTAACTTGTAGTGGGGTTTATCCTTATTTCCATATCATGAACTACTAAGTAGACTCTTCTAACTTTTGATCCTTCAATGGTCAAAATCGGACTATAAAAAGTTTGGTTGATAGTGTATGCAAATGATTATTACTACTATCTTTTATTTGGGTGTAGGATAAGCAGCTACAGTTAAACCAAAAGCTTTGAAGCGTGACTCTATTTATAATATTGATATGTTGTTCTAGAAAAAAGGGTTTCAGGCATTTATTTACTTTCACTATAATAAAAGCTTTGACATGCACATATGTTCTAGCCGGACTGGCTCATTTTACGTATTCTGCATCAATCGTTTGAAAAAGAAAGACCCAAAGGTCATTGGTCAGAGGTCGTAGTACATCTATATATACATAAGAGATTATATTTACTCCGTTTAACATCAAAACACTGTTTGTTTTTCATTCACTCCACTGTCTTTTTATTCGTAAATCGTGACGGCATTTACGTCCCACCCTCGAACTGACTTCACCATATCTGAATATGTTTTGTATGTTACGATTAAAAAGAGTTTGCATTCAGTCATGCTAAGGTTACCAGTTCATTAAGGAATATTTCAAAGCGTTGGAAATGGACAAAATGCATATATATGTGGTATTTACATATTAGGCGTCATTTCATTGACGTCATCTTTTTGTTCTGATGCGAAGACAATATGGGCGACATGTTAATTTTAATTATTTACCCCCTAAGATTAAATTTGGTGCATTTCGACTGAAATTGGCACACAAAATGCAAGAAAGTCCTGATCCCCATATACTACAATGGACATACCGTTTAAATTGCACTAATACAATATACGCTATTTTGATGACGTCATAATGACGTCCAGACGTGAAACCCAGATGGGTGACCAGGTGATTTTCATTAGTTATCCCCTAAAGCTTGATTTGGTATAGGTCACCATAAATCGGCATCAAATTCGCACGGGAGTCCCGAGCGCCCCTGACTATATCTTGAATGAATATTTCACATGATGTTACTGCAGTAACAAAAAACTTACATTTTGAAAGGATTGTTTTATAGAAACTTATAATTTTTTAAAAAGAAACTCACAAAATGTCACCATGCTCGTTTTCCTATTTTTTTTATATTCTTTCTTATACCCCCAAAAGACGTCAGGTACAGTATGGCTTGTTTCCTGATCAGATGCCACATTATGCGGTGTCTGATCTAGATCTGCACTGTTTGTCCATGCCCCATAAATAGGGCGCTAGGCTTATATGGGTTAAGAATGAGAAAATTATTAATATTCATTTATGTATTCATACATGTATTTATTTATTGCATATGTGCTTGCATTTACATTTAAACATGGCAAAGACTCGTTCAAAAAAGCACGCTGGTGCATCTGATCCGTGTTTTGGACACGTTCTAGACACGCAAGAGCTCGGGCTGCACGCAAATGTGCTCTATAAGTGTAGTATTCGTTATTCGTATGCCAAAGGGATGCCCACAACCGCAACGCCCGCGTGAATAAATCACAACGTCTTAGCTCTTCATTGAGTACAAGGCGAAGGCTCTGATATGCCCAAGGTGATATGGGCAAACACGCGGGATTTTGGAACTTTTCGCATATGCGTGAGTGCCTCTATCAAGCGACCTTGGTGATGTATCCAGCGAGTTAGATGTGTAATTTTTGTCCTGAGTCATGAGCTACATCCTTGCTTCGTGCATGCAAGCAGCAAGGACTTTGGCGAGTCTGTGCATGAGCCTTTACTGCTCGCTGATGCGTTAAGTATCAAAATGTGCACTGACTGGCCCAAATGTGCATTCAAGTTTGCTGGGCGTATAGATCACGTATTTTATCTGTTGGTGGTTATATGCTGCCTTAAACTGATTACATAGTCTGGGCCTCGTCGCGACAAAACATGTCTTCGGGGTATCCGACAAAGCGGGACTCAAACCAATTTCCTCAGCTACAGAGACTAGCTAGAGTATTGAAATTTCGCTTGAAGCAAGTTTAGATATGATACTTTCCAGTAAGCGAATAACAAAGGTGCTGATCAGTCTGCGCGGATGCGCAGGCTGGTCTGCGCCTTTGTTGTTCGCAAACCCCCGAAGACAGGTTTTGTCGCGACGAGGCCCGTCTAGAGTCGAAGGACCTCTTACAATTTGATAGGGTATCTGCCCATTTATCATATGCTTCCCAAAAATTCCCTTTGCATAATATATCACTGGTCCTTTTGAATAGGACGCTTGATGTATAAGGAACGAATCAAGATTATTATTAGGCAGGCAGACCCCTACGACAAAACAGGAGACGCTAACAAAAGGGGGTAGGGGTTGCAAAATTTGGCATTACCAGAACATTTAGAATTCAACTATTTTCACGTGTCAGGGTATTATATCATTAATACTTTAATTAACATTTTAATGATTATTTTTCTTGTTGTTGTTTTTTCTATCTAATTTGTTAAGAAACATTTTGAAGTGCAACAGTTACTGTAGTCCATATTCAACCTTGATGACAATGTATTTACCTGGTGCAATATTATGCAGCAATGTACTATAACCATTCATCCATGCGTAAAGTACACATAGTCAATGGCCTTGTAGTTTTTGTGCCTTGGTTAGAAACACTATATGTGCAAAATATTCTACCAATTGAATTTAGTTTAAGGACAACTTTCATAATCTAAAGAAAAATATGCTAAAAACGTTGTAATAAGTTATGAAAAAGAAGCTTACTTGTACTAATTATTTCATTATACTGGAAAAAAAGTTTTCAAGAGAGCACACCAAAATTCAAAATGTTAATGCTCGGGCTCGCCCAGCAGACGTCAAATTTTGGGCTGTGGGATATCATACCCCCCCCCCCCACCCCCACGAGTCCCAACTAGCTTTTCACATATTTTATGTAAAATATGAGAACGCGCGTACGTGCAAAAAGATTAGTTGGCACACAGGGGGATGGTGTTTTAAAAATAATTTTTCTATTTCCTATATGTATAATACAAAAAGTGACCATTTAGCCCCAAATTAAAGCCGTACATTCATGGAAATAGGAAATAAAAAATTAAGATCAACAGCGAGCTAATATTATGAAGATTAAAGCATTTGATCGACTGCAATTTTTATCAAAATAATAGGCAGCGATGCACTGTGATTCCCATTACCACCGTCAGAGATCTTTGTTGCTGATGTAGCAATTCTGATCAAAACGGATATAAAAATATGTGCATCGGCCGGGAATCGAACCCGGGCCGCCCGCGTGGCAGGCGAGCATTCTACCACTGAACCACCGATGCTACTTGCAAGTGGTGTTTAACTTACATGTATATATACATATTTTGTTACCAATTCTGTTACCCATTCTGTGACTCATTCTGATCAGTGTTTGCGCTGTTCACATAATCATATGTCTTTATAACTAAATTAACTCGTAGACTCTAACCTAACTGCGTTGATATTATTCAAAATGTATGAGTCAATCAGATGAATTGTAATACATCAAAACCGCCCTTTGGGTACATGAAAAAACTGAATTCCAAGATCAGTCTGTGCTGTGCGACCAAACAGACTGTTTAGAGCATTCGAGCCGCCTCCATGGGATACCCATTCACCCAATAATATAAGTGTATGCACAACAAGCAAGATGCCCTAGAATAGTATACAATCAACCAGGCTAGTTCAATTTTCTTTGTTAGTTTTATTTCAAGGCACCCTTTTTTTAGATGTGGCATCGATATGAATCAGTAAACGCATTGACCTGTCAGAATATGATAGATATTGCTAACCCAACAGAAAACGTCCTTGCATGAAATCGAGAATGAAATGTGCATATTCGCTTTGATGATCAAATAAATATCACAAGCATAGCTCATAAATAATGTAACTTACTCCATTTAAGCAGAATAGAATTTCACGTTATCAATTGGACCAGTCCATTGCCGTTTTAAGGGTAACTTTTGCCAGGTGGTACATGTATATAGTTTTATTTTTTATTCAAATTTTGACAAACCATTATGTATGCAAACAGTGGAGACCCTCATCAGACGCCGCGTCCTGCGGCGTCTGGGCCGGGTCTCCACTGTTTGTTTATGTCCCAAAAAATGACGATATGCTTAATTGGGTTAACTTTTAACCCTTTGTAGAACGATTGAATTTTCCATTAATTTTCATACAACGACGTCAGGATGGTCCACTGTATATTGGGGGGTCACATTTTAATTTACATATTTTGTCATAAGATTGATTTTCTCCGCGCATATAATGCAGACTCTAATGAAATGCAGCGTTCTGCGGCATTTAATCTGGGACTTTACTGTTTGGTATAAAAGTACATAATTATGGGGTCCAGTGTGCAATGGGTTATCATCCATAGCATTCGCATGTGGCCCCTACCTATATTGGCTTAATGGTAGCTGGATTTCATACGTCATGTATTCCAGTCTAGCCACGTATTTTCGTCGGAATTGTTTTCTATCTACCTTTTGGTTCAAATAGGGCAGTTGTCAGTTACTGGCGAATAAATGACGACACTAACAACTGGTCTACCGCTATTTACCAGTCCACGAAAGGTGTAATCGAAGTGATGCGACAAATAATTTCAAGCGACTGCATAGTCTGTAACTTTTGATCTTCTAATTTTGGAAACAAAGTTTCTATTTTTCAAGAATACAGTATAAATACTCAAATTCAGGTAAACATTTTACCATTTTCATAAATCTTATCAAAATATTACTATCAAAACAACAGCATTTATGTTAAAAATCAACTATCCAGAATTATTGGAGGGACGTAAATAATTCCTAACAAGAGAAAAATCACCTGTTTTTATAAGATAATTCACTTTTCCATACAGTTTTCAGCTGTACTGAACATACACTATATTTATTGCGAAAACATAACTTAAATCTATTTTTACAAATAATTTAAAAAGAAAATATTTTTTTTTTAGAAAAATGTTCTTAGTTACAGACCAAGTCTCTTTAAATCCCAAAACAGCAAGAGCAACGCTAACACTTTACACTAACACGTGAAGTAATATAAATCATTAAAGCTGCATAATCTGTAACTTTTGATATTTTCATTTTAAAATTAATGTTTCTATTTTTCAAGAACACAGTAAAAATACTAAAATTCAGGTATACATTTTACCTTTTTCGTAATAATTAACAAATTATTAGTGCCAAAACAACAGCATTTATGTTAAAAATGAACTGTCTAGAATTATTGGAGGGACGCAAATAATAACAAACAAGAGAAAATACCCCTGTTTTTATAAGATAATTCACTTTTTCATGCAGTTTTCAGCTGTAGAAATTAGATTTATTGTGACAACATAACTTTATTCTACTTTTGCAAATGATTTAAAAAGAATTTTTTTTTTTCAAAAAATGTTCATAGTTACAGAGTATGCAGCTTTAATAATTGAGCCACGACATGAGATTTCCAACATGTACGACCAGCCTAGGCTCAGACCAGCCTGTGCATACGTGCGGTCTTATCGGAGGCTTTGCTAGTCGCTTGAATATTCTACGAGTGTTAAGCTACTGACCGAACATCATTTGGCGCATAATCACAAAATGTATGTTTTTGTCGTCCACTAAAATATTTGAAGCCTCATAGACAAACAGTGCGGACCCAGCACAGACTGCTCCTGTAGGAGCAGTCTGATCTGGGCCCACAATGTTATCCTCTATGCTAATGTTAAATAAACATTTCCAGATGCAGTTATTTTGCTGGCGTTTTAAGGACTAAATAATGTGTTTTGCGTTCAGTATTGAGGTTATGGCGCAGAACGATACAGTTACTTTACAGTAAGCGAAAAGTCTGATAATACGAAACTTCAAAATGAATAAGTGTCAGTTGGTGAAACAATAAGAACCAAATCCTATAAACGGGAAAGGCATTAATTTATTTGATAACATAGTATTCGACGATCAGACTGCTGGAGCAGTTTAATCAGGGTTTTTTGGTATTGTTGCTTGTATTGGTTTTGTATTTTGTTTTGTTTTTCAACGGTAACTAGCATGGCCATATCGTCATCTTGAAAATTTAAATTTCCTCACTGAGGCTATACCTCAAACAAAATCCTTCGGTGTCAACTCATTGGTATTGTAAGAGCATGAATCACTAATAGCCTAGCCACGTTTAAGTTTAAGGGACCTTTTCCTAACATATATTAAATCATCTTAATTAATTTTAGAGGTAATACATGAAAAATTGACACATTATTTAATCATCGATTAGTTATTATTATGCGGAAGTATGAAATCGTCCCCAGGTAAAATGCTTGTACTTTGAAGGGGACGTTTCAAACGAAATCTTGAAATTGTAACATCGCAAAGTGGCCCCCTTAATATCTGAGGTGGGTTGTTATTTCTAATAGTCCATTTTCTAACAATATATGTAAATTATAATTGAAATTAAAATTCATTAACACTAGAATACATAAGTGTACATTCCAAAGAAAAACCGTTACATAGTTTGAGATGACCCCTGCTTATATGAAACCGGAAGAGACATTTTCAAGATGGAAGCACCTATTTTGGAAATTTGAACGGTGAGGAACGGTATGTATAATTTTGTTTAAACTCTATTTTAATTATAAACATCTAAATTTAAAATTGCCTCACTGGGACTGCGTGGTGGCGGTTAAAAGTGTTTCCTGTCCTTCACTAAAGCGCTGATTGTTTATTCTTGTCATTGTGCTGGAGAAACAAATTGCATTGTTATAAGACAGCACCTAGGAAACCCATTTCTGATTATGATAATCAAATTTATCTTTAGACAAGGCATTGTAATGTTCTGTTTCTTTGTTTTAGTATTTTCTTAAACCGTCAAAAATTGGTTTTTGCTGTTTATATTTTGATGTATACATGCAGTATTTCGCTAGCATAGTTATAAAATTAATCATTTCATTTTTCATACAATTACGATTTAGCATTCCAAAACATATATTTAGATAAGAAATGTCAACTTTCATATTATGGTCATTTCGAAACATTCTTTTGTGCTACCAAAACTCTTGAGAATATATACAATCCCAGAATAAATGTGCATTGTTCTCTTCTTGCATGGAACAGAAATCGCATAAAACTGTCGGAGCTATTTTGCATTTAAATACATGTCTTTATTTGGTACAATGCGCATTAAATATTTATATCAAAAAATTCTTAATTTTACATCATTTGTACATCGAAACGCCAAATTATTCTTAAATATGATATTCTTGTCCTTTGGGATCATGGATTCCAGTGTAGAACCTTTAAACCATTAGAGTCACGGGTAAGGCCAAATTAGCCATAATTAGCTAGTCTAGTCCAGAAAACTTGCACAGGCTACACTTTCAGTTCTTTGTGTAGTCGAAGCTTCCAAAGGATAACCTTTTTTTTCTAAAACATAACAATAATGAGCCGCGACACGGTGGTATTTTTGATAAGTGTAGACTCAGACGAGCCTCAGCAGCCTCATTTCAAGCTTAGAAACTCCAAATGATGTCCAGTCAGAAGCCTAACAATTATAGAACACTCAAGCGACTAGCAAAGGCTCTGATCAGACTGCGCGTATGCGCAGGCTGATCTGAGGCTTTGCTGGTCGCACATACCACATTGATGGAAATCTCATGCACTGGCTCAATAATTTAAGCCCAAAGTCATTTTTGTGACCTACGAGTTTGGCCATTTAAAATTAAATCAGCGGTATTTTGCATAATATTCAAGGTATTGTTCTGGAACTTTCAAAAAGTGTGTGAATAATATTGAAATTATTTAAATTAACAAAAACATACTAAATTTTTTTAACAAAATTGAGTTTTTGTAGTCAATTGTTTACTGTATGCGTTAGGAGATTCCTTAAGTATAGTTCCTTGTTTTCTTATATAATTGTATCTGTTGATGTTGCTACAATCTAAGCGATCGCCGCATGTTTTGTCTTGGATCTTTACAAATTTAAATTTGTTGATTCATTCTGTGGTTAAAACAACTTATGTCGTACATATGTACCGTTCTTTTGGTAACATTTAGCCATTAAAGCGCCAATCACAACTGCAGCAGACGACAAATTTTGCGACATCTTTCCCAATTTTCGAAAAAAAATAAGGCATGATGTTTCATGAGAATCGTCTGCCAGCAGACGATTCTCATGAAACATCATGCCTTATTGTTATTTTTGAAAAAGCAGCAAAATTTGAAATTGTCGTCTGCTGCAAATTATAGGTGGCGCTTAAAGGGCTAGGTGTAAAAACGGTAATCGCCGTATAAATAGGAGATGTAAACATGAACATGACGTCACACGGAACAGTTGATATAAAGGGTTGTCAGCATTCAAAACATATATCAATATTGGTATTTCAAACTGAGTGTTTTCCAAAATGGGCTTAAAGGATGTATTTGTTAGAAATATGAAAGAGGGTCTGGATGGGGTATAATGATTAGTGAATAATGGCCCTTTTTTATAATGAATAGTGGATAATGAGTCAAAAAAAATAATGAATAGTGAATATTGAGGGCCTAGAAAATAATGAATAATCCTATTTTTTAATGAATTGAAGAAAAAATTAATGAATAGTGAATAATCAGATTTCTTTTCCACCTTTCTTACTGTTAATGAATAATTGGTCTTATTTTAATGAATGACCGAAAGTTTTAATGAGATGAATAATGGGCTACATTTTTAATGAATAGTGAATACCAGACCCCCCCCCCCCCCATCCAGACCCTCATGAAATGATCCACTAAACCTTTCTGCACAAATAACTCCGAAATGCAAATGAAATCAATTGTTCGTTTGAAAAGCACATTTCTATGTATAGACTGGACAGTATATAGAACGCGCGTGTACTATCAGTAGATTAACAAGACGTGGTTACGCTTGTGACTCAGAAGAAGTGGTTATTTTAATACAGTAAGTAAGTAAGTAGTTTATTCACAACTTAAGCATATACAGCTCATCGTTATTGTGACATATAATAACAATACATACATATATATATGGAGAATGACAGAAAGTGAATTGATGAATGGTTAACATTAACACAAGGTAGGTAGGTAAGGTAAGGTAAGGTAAGGTAAAGTAGGGTAAGGTAAGGTAAGGTAAGGTAAGGTAGGTAGGTAGGTAAGATAGGTAAGGTGAGGTAGGTAGGTAGGTAAGAAGGTAGGTAGGTAGGTAGGTAGGTAGGTAGGTAGGTAGGTAGGTAGGTAGGTAGGTAGGTAGGTAGGTAGGTAAGGTAATGTAGGTAGGTAGGTAGTTAGGTAGGTAAGGTAAGGTAAGGTAAGGTAAGGTAAGGTAAGGTAAGGTAAGTAGGTAAGGTAAGGTAGGTAGGTAGGTAGGTAGGTAGGTAGGTAGGTAAGATAAGGTAAGGTAAGGTAATGTAGGTAGGTAGGTAGGTAGGTAGGTAGGTAGGTAGGTAGGTAGGATAAGGTAAGCTAAGATAAGTTAAGGTAAGGAAAGGTAGGGTAGGTAGGTAGGTAGGTAGGTAGGTAGGTAGGTAGGTAGGTAGGTAGGTAGGTAGGTAGGTAGGTAGGTAGGTAGGTAGGTAGGTAGGTAGGTAGGTAAGGTAATGTAGGTAGGTAGGTAGGTAGGTAGGTAGGTAGGTAGGTAGGTAGGGTAAGGTAATGTAGGTAGGTACGGTAATGTAGGCAGGTAGGTAGGTTGTTAGGTAGGTTGGTATGTAATGTAAGGTAAGGCAAGGTAAGGTAAGGTAAGGTAGGTAGGTAGGTAGGTAGGTAAGGTAAGGTAGGTAGGTAGGTAGGTAGGTAGGTAGGTAGGTAGGTAGGTAGGTAGGTAGGTAGGTAGGTAGGTAGGTAGGTAGGTAGGTAGGTAGGTAGGTAGGTAGGTAGGTAGGTAGGTAAGATAAGGTAAGGTAAGGTAAGGTAAGTAAAGGTAGGGTAGGTAGGTAGGTAGGTAGGTAGGGTAAGGTAATGTAGGTAGGTAGGTAGGTAAGGTAATGTAGGCAGGTAGGTACGTAGGTAGTTAGGTAGGTAGGTAGGTAGGTAGGTAGGTAGGTAGGTAATGTAAGGTGAGGCAACGTAAGGTAAGGTAAGGTAGGTAGGTAGGTTATTTTAATACAGAGGCGAGGACCCTTCTGAAAGTGCTTCTGAGTAAATATTTTTTTTATTTAAGTTTATTTTATTTTTAATGAATTTTAAACTATACATAGATTATAAATAGTATCTTTCGTTTTTATACATTTGATCAGATTTTATGTAACATTCATTATTTTAGAATTTTCCAATTACACTGTGATGGAACGAATGCATTGCAATTTTGCCTATTTTCCAATTTTTATATTGCTGAATTACAGCAAGTAACCCAGAAAGGAGCAATGAGTGTCGGTATATTTGTCGCTTTCAAAGGATGTGCAGGAACACCTTCATCACTCAACTACACTGTTTGAGTCCACTTAAATAATGACTTGGTTAGTATCAGCTCTGTGAAGTTAGACAGCCGGATCCGGCTTGAACACAATTTCATGCCAGCAGGAACGGTCGGAACAACTCCACACTGTGTAGGCCGTTATATCTCCCTATACAGCTATGTCTCTCCTCAAGAATTCTTGATTGATGTCTATCACATGTTTGCAGTATGCTGACCATTCTTATTTTAATTCGCCATTCTTCTAACATATTCTTCCGTGAGGCATTCCATCTTTTCTTTGTTAAATTGCTTTTTTCCGCGCATTAAAAAAGTGTGTGTTTAGCTATCCATAACGCATTTAATGAACGCACCAACTATATGGAGTTGTACTAACCAAGACCATCACAGAGTAATTGGAAAATGGAAATATCTGAAATAATGAATGTTACATAAAATCTGATCAAATGTATAAAGAAAGATACGATTTATAATCTACGAATAGTTTAAAAATCATAAAAAATGAAATAAACTTAAATAAAAAATATTTACTCGGAAGCACTTTAGGAAGGTGTCCTCTCGCCTCCGTAATAAAATAACCACTCCATCTGAGTCACAAGCGTATCCACTCGACCACGGCGTAGTTTTGTTGATCTACTGATAGTACACGCCTTTTATATACTGTCACGTCTATACATAGGAATGTGCTTTTCAAACAAAAAAAAAAAAGATTTTATTTGCATTTCGAAGTTATTTGTGCAGGAAAGTTTAGTAGATTATTTCATATTTCTATCAAATACATCATTTTAACCCATTTAGGAAAACGCTCAGTTTGAAATGACGATATTGATATGTGTTTTGAATGCTGACAACCATGACAACAATCAACTATTCCGTTTGACGTCATGTTCATGTTTACATCTATTTATAATACCCTCAAATTAAAAATCACGTAACCCTTTTTCGAGAATAAGCCCATTGAGGTAGCATTTGAAGCCTCACTGCTTCCAATGAGCTCCTATACAAAAATGACATGTTTTTTTAATGTTTTGGGTGTGTTTTTCTTTTGTAGAAAAAAGAATTGTAGATTAAGTGAACACTAGGATCACTTTTAACCCATTTTGTCGAATAGATCCCTCCATCTTTGTCAATTGGACTAGTCCATTCCCAATATTAGGGGTGTTGGGTGGCAATTCCCATTTGTATTTTACACTTTGGCTATTGTTCTAATAAACTAATATAAAGAATCTTGTGAATAGCAACTTTTATTTTTTGACCTCATAGGGGGCATAAATAGCCCCTTAATGCACGCACCCCTTCGGATAGAACATTATGTAAGCCAACAGTGAAGATCCTGACCACTGGGTCTGCACTAGTACTGTTTGCCTTTGCCCCACAAAAAGGACATTAGGCTTATATGGGTTAAGAATTTCGACAGCATGCGTAAAACAAAATGCTTAAAATGCATGGGATTGTTCTATTTGGCTGTTAAAATCGGTGGACAGCTGTAGCTATTATAGTCCAGGGAGCGAATAGCAAAAGCACTGACCAGACTGCGCGGATGCGCAGGCTGGTCTGCACCTTTGTATTTCGCAGGCAACATATACTGACCCATATACTTGTTGGACGACCAAAATTCTAGTTTCTCATTTTCAGATAATTGTATCGTCTCGAATTACGAAACTAAGAAGAGAATCACAGATTATTTTCGTCACGTGATGGGGTTAGAGAACACACAGCGCTACAAAAACCACTGACTAAAAAAAGAAACCGATTTAAATTGTTGACTGTTACATTTTCAGCATGTTGGAACCAAAGTTGGCATCGAATATATCAGGTAATCAGACGAATACTGCATTTTTAATCGATGAGCAGATAATTTCAGCTTTTTGTTACGCTTTTGTTGTTTCATGTTTCAACTGGTCGTTTCATATTTCGCAAGCGTATATACCGTCGTTCATCGAAACAGGAAATAGCGTACCACTGAATCGAAAGTAGATAAACACGGCATGGCGGATAATGAGTGTTTACCTTTATTTGATGCTGGGCAACCCGTGAATGTAAGTTTCATTGCCAGGCGATTCATTTCAATGTTGCGTGTCTTTATTGTATTCTGTGTATCGAAACGGCCTTGTTTACACAAAACTTTCGCTGCTTGGTACTGGCTAGAAAGTGCTCCTGTCGTAAAACAACTTTTAATTTAACGAATGTATTGTCTATCTTCGCGTAAGAAGCTATTTCCCTATATCTACATGCAATTTGCACCGTCTCGGTTTTATCTCTGGTCTTGGTTTGATTATTTTCAATTGGAATCTATTGAAACAAAATGACGGTTGTGTACGGCGAATAGTTGTTTATGGCAAAACTCGTGTACTGCGACTAGATAAATAGTGTACCGCGAATAGTGGCAACGTTTTTATGAGATTGGCGCTTTTTCATGACTGACTGTAGAAAACTGAATGAAATATTGTATATATGCATTGAAATTTAATTAAATTGATCATTTAAGCCATTACCCAAGCACACAAGGCTAAAAAGGCCACACATTATAGTATAATAATCTTTTATGGAGATATTTCCCTGATAATATTTTTAGTTTCATCCTGTCTGCTTAAGGTTAGGTCTTGAAATAATGTATTGCTGTTTGACGCCATTGTCAAATAAACGAAAATCCGTGTTCAAATCAGGGAGAAAACGTGGAATTTGATTTGGAAGTTTGAAAGTTCTTTTGTCTGGAATTGATCTGTTTTCATGAGCGTATTGACCATTTACCGATGGGTTTGTTCGTGAGAAATAGAGGATATTTACTTTTTTGAGGTGAATACCAAATATATTTCATCGAGTGCGGTGAAAAAATCAGTATTTTTCACGAGTGCGTAGCACGAGTGAAAATGCTGATATTTTCACCGCACGAGATGAAATATATTTGGTATTTGCCGAAAAAAAGTAAATTTTCTTTTTATTTTATAACTCAACGGAAATACAGAAATCACAACCTTACTTTTTACTTGGTCGTTTCTCTTTCGATTTGACTTTTGCAGTGTGTTCATTGGGTATAACATTGGGTGTAAACGTAGTTTGCACCTAGAAAATGGCTTAGAACCATATTTTAACGAATGAAACGCAAGAAATCAGCATTTAAGGAAAGTCTATTGAGTGTGCCTTAGGGTAGGCGTCACGTGCAAACTGGCGCTACGCCAGGACAAACAGTGACGTCATTATGTTTGATGTTGACGTCACAACATGCGTAGCGTTATTTTTGACAAATATACTTCACTTAAAACCTTATGTTAAAAAATCCCAGACACAAAATTGCTACGAAAGTCTTGTTTTGCTACAGTTCTATTCTATTCTACAGTGAAAATATAAATCGTATCAGTCACTAGTGAAAAAATACGATATTTTTTCACTGTAGAAAAATACCAATTTTACGCACATTTGATATGCATTGAATTCACTGCTTGTGATAAAATAAATGACTTTATGCCATTCTAAAGTTTGAAAGTCGATGCCATTTGTTTCGGTCTGTGATGACGTTTTAGGTGTAAAAGTTGGAATTACATGTAGGTTTATGTAATCAAGAACTCGAGAGATACGTTGTGCATACGCTGTTTTACGGTTGTAGAGTTATATTACGGCAAATTTTATTTATGAATATACGTTCGACAAACGTCATATCACCCATACCAACCGAACTGTTGCTCAACCGCTGGTTAAATATGAAAATCAATTGCCCAAGGAAGAGATTTTAAAAATTGGGTAATGTCATGCAATAGCCTACAAAATACTGGCATAACAATCACTAATTGTTGTTTTATTGTAGTAAAACTAAGCATCTTAGGCACTCAACACACATTGAAAACGTTAACAATCCAGTAAATCAAATATAAATTGTTTGGCGAACCCGGGCCTCCAGATACGAGTACATAGTTATAAATCATTTTTCTTATTTTCCAAGAGAGAACCGTTTTTTAGCACACAAAACACATGATTAACCCGATGGGTAAGAGAAAAATACATTTTTACGCAAAAATGCTGTAGGGGTCCTATGTTATTCATATGCCCTTCTGTCTTAAACCATATTAAGCCTAGCAGATCAGAACGTGGCGTCTGTTCAGGGTCTCCACTGTTTGGTTTCAGAATATTGCATCAAAAATTGAATAAACATGATAAATACACCCCACACCCTAAATTGGAAATGAGATCGTCCTACTGATAAGGTTAGGTAAATCCATTCGGCTTAAATGGGTTATTTTTTTTCAGAGTGTCCAGTCATAGAGCAGTTATGGAATCTGGCAGGAATAGAAAACAAGATACTCATAAGTCACAGCGATATAGGACCATACGTCCACGTTGTTTGTCCACCTGGGCACCATGTGGTGGGACCTGGTATGATCACATGCTTAGAAGGCGGAGTCTGGGATGATGTGACGTTACCAACATGTTCAGGTACATCCATTATGGACATTTCATAACGCTTATTCATCTTAGAATTCTCACAATATCAAATAAGCTGATAATTATTATACTTTGTAATAATTCATCTATTCATTTTAGAACTGCACATTCTCCCATGCAACGCTGTATTGAACAATATTTTGTAACACCACATTTTGCTGTCAGGTTACTTATAGGTTATGTTAATATGTTATTCCGTGTATGTCATGTACAGGACTTAAAAATACAGTCACGTTTTTGTCTGTCTGTCATTAATGTTCGACTGTTAACTATTGGGCCATTAAATATGATGTGATATCCACCAGAGAATACCAATACCTGCCTACTGTAGGTTTCACTTCGGTCAATACCGGTATTCCCTGGTCTATATCACATGATATTCAAAACATTGATAGGTATTGGTGAGCAATAGACACTAGTGTAGGCCAATATTGTTGCATATTGCTGCACCCTTTAACTGTCATGTTTCAACTGGCACGTACTTATATATTAACAAGACAATTCAAGTGCTGTGGGTACCTTACATATATTTGTTCCGGGTCATTACATTTTACATTAGCTGATTCGTGTTTTGCTCTTATATGTGTCTTTTCCACGGAATTAGAATATAAATTAAAAAGTAAACCAATGTTATCTGTGAAAAGTTTAACCATTCTTTTCGTAGATTGGTCTAAATTTATCAATGAAATTAACGCAATAATAAGATCAAAACATTGTTAACAATGCATACACGTTCGCTATGTTTCTTTCCTTTAAAGACATATGCGGCTAATTTTTTTGCGCATCATTCTCGCGTCAGGAAACAGGTTAAGTTGTTAGGGCCCTGTCATTCGACCATTTTTGGATTCGGATCAACACAGCTTTCAGAAACTCTTATGTCATATCGATGTTCCGACATTTTCTTGACAAAATATAGTAATCAAAGTGTGTCCGAAATTTCTTTTGTCCTTTTATCAGAACTGATTTTCTCAGTACCAAAGACAGATAAATGTAGCTCAGATGTAATCAAACGATGTACCCAATTACCCTGGTTACAAATACGAATGTGGCCGAGTGTCTTCTATTTGTACGGTTATTTAAAGCCGCGCACGACCTGTCGTCGTGGCCTAGTGGTTAGCGTGTCTGGCTAAGAAACCAGAGAATCTGGATCGATTCCCAGGTGCGCACCTATTTTCAGTGTGTTTTTCTTTCTTTTTTTCGTATTTTAATCATAAATTGCTTCAAACTAGTAAAATGGCATCATCAAAACGACCAAAATAATAATTCTGGAACTTTTTATATTGAATTGTGTATGAAACCTATGGGGGTGGGGTTAAATTTGGCCCTCCTGAAAGAGAATTAGTTCGGTGACCCCAGATTTTTATTATTTTTTCTGAAAGGTATTATAATAGTCCATGAAATAAAAATAAATTCTTAAGGTTTCAACATCAAATTTTTTAATATATGATTTATTATAAAAACAAATTCCAATTTTTGACGAATTGCCAAAATATATCATGCAGTATCTTGTCAAAACTTGGGATAATAAATAAACTTGCACATTTTCTTAAAGGTTTGAGGCCATGGGCAATATTTATAATTTATAGAAAGAAGCTGGTTGAAGATTACAGCAACTTTAGCTCGATATTTAGGACTAGTGTTATTCTTTCATATGTTTAGAAAATTGGTCAAATGCTGAAAACTTCCAGATGAGATTATGAACAAATAAGCACGTTGACATATCCTTTTTAATTCAAAAATGGATAGCCCATGCATAAAACAAACTGTATCCAAAGTATTGAACAGATTTCAACATGGGAAGTAGCATATATACTTAAGAATGTATCAAACACTTCGTCACTTTTCATTAGGATCTGTGTTGTTTGGCTTTGACAAAGCAATGATCAGAGGCAAAATTGCGATATGATTTAGAATTTATACATGTAGTCTCGGGTCCTTCAAAACTCCATTATGTAGCAACCCAGCAGAACAAGAAGACTATATCTTTCCATTTCAGCGTCAAGTTTGTTTGATGTTCCAGAGTCCACTATGATCCTCATTAGTATAATGGCAGGCTGCGGAGCTCTCATTATTATCACATTTACTTTTATATTAGCTCATCTGATCTTCTTCCAGAAATGTCCTATATTTCCAGGACGGTAAGTATTATGTCATATTGTGATGACCCAATTATATTCACATTAACTTTTAAAATTATAGCTCATATTCTTCAAGATAGTTCCTTGATTTCCTGGGCCCGGAATTACAATGCCTCCTTAGAGTTACGGAAGACTTAAGTTAAGTATTGATATTTTAACATGCTATATTAGATGCTAAATAAATTGCCTGGATCGATGCAGTACTTGTGGTCAAAGATATTATTTTGTGATCTACAGAAAAAAATGAAACTATTTTGATTTTAATCAGTTTGAAACGTTATTTTTCGCATCTTGAAAAACCAATGACTAACTTAAGTTTTCCTTAACTTTAAGGAGGCATTGTAATTCTAGTCCCTAGGTGATAAGGGCAATTTAGGATGTGGTCATCTCATTATCATGAAATAAATTTTATATTACCTGAAAATTCCTTCATTTTCTGGTTGTTAAGAAGAATGATAGGATACAATACCCTTATTATATTCACGTTTACTTTTATATCAGTCTATCTCATCTTCTTTCTAAAAGTGTTGTACTTTTTGAATGGTAAGTATAATAGTAGTATGAATAGCCCTTATTATCATCTCATTTTTTTAAACTTTCAGTCAATCTGATTTCCCACAAAAATTCTGGACAGTAAGTACCCTGGCAGGATGTGATGAACTACTATATCCTATAAAGAACTTTGTTAACGCTATTTCTTTCAGACAAATTGAAACAACATTTTCTCAAATGTCTCAGAAATGTTAAAATGATTGCTTTGGTTTTGGCTGAAAACAAAATAGACTTCTATGTAGACGGCTTGTCGTTCGCTCGCGATTCTTAACTTATACTGCATTATCTCATTTTAATTTCATGCATACAGTTTAACATGAGGTGAAGTTGTCTGGATCGTTTATACGAACCAAATCTTAGCCAGAATCATCTGTATCAAATCTTTATTAATAACGATTTTAGTGCCCTTTATGGGTGAATATGTTTTCGAAAACACTGCTCTTGATATCGCATGTTTACAACTAATGCAGGCATTTAGCTCTGTATTTATTAGGGTACCTACATTGTAGGTGCTAGAATGTGATGAAACCTTACTTTTCCATACAATATGTTGACAGTTACTGTGCAGCTTATCTGGGTCATAAATTACAATACCTCCTTAAAGTTAGTACTACCTTAGTAAAGTATTGAACTTAAGGAAGAATGTTTCAAACTGCTTAAAATCAAAATTGCTTCATGTTATCTGTAGATGAAAATTACACATTTGACCGTATGTACAGCACCAAAAAGTGAGTATGGTCAGGAAATACCACAATCACACATTGCAGACCAGCCCACAGCACCGTGAGGAAGAGCCACAGAACATGTATAGTAACAATACATCTGTAGACAATCCTGGTAATTTACGAAACATTTATAATATTGTGTTGACATACAAATATGGTTACCGGTGTACTTAACTTTAAGCAGCCCTTGTAAATTTGGGCCCTGCAGGCTACTTTAATGTAAATATATTAGGGGACCTAAATTATAATAGAGCCAGTGCATGAGATGTCCAACAATGTGATATGTTCGACCAGCAAAGCCTCAGACCAGCCTGCGCATACGCGCAGACTGATCAGAGCCTTTGCTAATCGCTTGAGTATTCTATGATTGTTAAGCTACTGACTGAACACCATTTGGAGTTTCTAAGCTTAAAAGGAGCCTTCGGAGGCTCTTCCGAGTCTACACTTGTCAAAATGTCAAATTATTTGAAATCACATGCCACGGCCTAAACTTTATCTGATATGTGTGTTTTCGTTGTAGATCTGTTGACCACCTTAATCGCAGTATAGAAAGTGACGCCTCTATGACATACCATCATGTCAACAAACGTTTCCATACTTTATCACTACCAGTGTATCCAACACGTAATGGTAGACCATTGAATTCAGATACTAGACATCATATCGCGTCCAACCCAGGGTCTGACGTGGCTATGGTAACGGAAAATGACATGTTTGTAAACTACATCTACAAGTTGGACGAACAAACGCACCAACCACAAAGTACAAGTAACAGGTATTTAGATTCTGATTATTAGTGTTTTAATATTATTATTATTATTATTATTATTATTATTAGTAGTAGTAGTAGTAGTAGTAGTAGTAGTAGTAGTAGTAGTATCTGAGCCTTTCGTAAATAGATGCTTTTGTATTTGTCATTGGAAGAATTTTATAGCAATCATCTACGTTTGATTGAATGATTGAATTACCATTTTGATGGATATTTCTTTAAGAAATGTTTTGTTTGAAATTGTAAAATATCTTCAAACAGAATTTGAGTAATGTCTCAGATTAAAATCAGAGATAAACACAATTTTCGGATCTTGTCTTGATATTCTTTATATCTAGCTGACACAAATAACGTCCTACAGACGACTGTAGTTCTTTTATGTCCTCACAGTTTGCTAACATAAAAGCATTTAAGGGATAGTACACCACCCTAGTTGACAACTTTCAACTTTTTACGCAGGAATGAGATTACATAGTATTCTTAATGACATACGATAAATATAATCTAACATTCGTGCTCTTGTATTATTGAAATTATTAAACTCGTTGAGAAAAATCAATAATTTATCACTTTTCCTCAACTCGTTTAATAAATTCAATAGATCATGAGCACTCATGTAACATACTCTATATGTCTCTTCCTCATGGTACCATTGGTTGGTCTACAGTGTTTGGGTGTGTTATTTCGTGATCATTCTCACTTACTTTGTTTATTCTAAAATTTTCAACATGTTACACATTACATAACGAATTATCCCAAGATGATTTTATCAAACCAGATGGAATACCCCAGTATTGTGTATTATTGAATTCATTAAACGAGTTACGGAAAATAGATTAAGTGCGAGCCTTGCCAAACATTTTATCACTTTTTACAAGGACTTTAATAAACCCAATAATACAGGAGCAAACATGTTAGATTCTTTTTATCATATGACACTAAAGTTAGTTTTTACATCACTTCCTGCAGAGGTCAATATTTTTGGCACTTTTACACCATTCCCTGTTTATGTAGTAGATTTGTTTACTGTATGAAGAAAGAAGACAATCTGAAACATGTTACAGTAAAAATGTTGTGTTGATTTTGATTTATCCCACTTACTTAAATTACTATGAAATCACTTTTTGAGCCAAAAGTACTGTATTGTTTCCATAAGCAGAACACTTTTGCTCTGCGATGTTTTCAAGGCTGTGGAATTGTTGACTGGGATGCTTTTAAAGCATCAAAGAAACACAACATCGCAAATTGTCTAAGCACTGCTATTTTCTTTCAGATCGCCTACAAATGGTTCTCCAACAAGTCAACACTCACTGCGTGTACCAGAACAGCTACAAGCAAATGAAAACAGGACAGAGTTTTAACTTCATTACATTCTGTGCTTTTGTTTGGTGTCTTGAATGGTAGTTAGCAATACAGCTGAAACCTAGGAACAGCTGTGTATAGACACCAATTTACTTTTAGATCACATACAGATGATTGCCCAGTAGGTCAACACCAAATGTCCTTTTCAGAACAGCTACAGGAATATGAAACCGGACATAAGTGTATGTTATTGTATGGTTTGTGTGTCTATATACATCGGGAGATTATCTACGGGCTTGTTCTTGTTTGGACCTATCTTCCTTTCAGATAGCACAAGGATAAAGATTTTACAGCAAGTTATCACTCGCTGTGTTTGTCAGAGTAGCAACAAGCGAATGAAAACATAAAATAAAATAACATTACTGCATTCTGTGTCCAGAACTTCTCCCACTTTGATCATTGATTAAACACCTGGACTGAAGACCATTTGTGTTTGGACAGTCATCATTTTACTTTTAAATTCCACGCAAATCAAGCAGTCCTACACTCGATGTGTTTGTCTGAACAACTTAAGGTGAATGACAACAAGATATCGCTGTAAGTTATAGTATGGCTGTGCGTCTGTACGGAAAGGTAATCCTCAAGCTTCAGTGAGTTGATTATATCCTGTACAGATGCACAAGCTATACAATGAGTCGTGACATGGGATTTCAAACAATGTGGTATTTGTGACCAGCAAATGCACAGACCAGCCTGCGCATACGCGCAGTCTGATCAGAAGCTTTGCTAGTCGTTTGAATATTATATGACTGTTAAGCTATTGATGGAACACAATTTGGAGTTTCTGAGCTTAAAAGGAGGCTACACAGGCTCATCTGAGTCTATTCATGTCGAAATACCACATTGTTGGTGACCACATGTCACGGCTGCAATAATATTCTTATTGCAGTAAAATGCATTCTCAATTTGTGCATTGTAAGATATTTGATATAAAACATTGGAATATCAATAACACTTTATTGCACTCTTAGGGGTTAATAAGACAGCTGGGAACCAACTTAATTTCTGTTTGGGCACAATCTTACTTTTAAATCATCCATCAATAATACTAGTAGGTAATTTGTAAGCAAGTCATCACTGCGTTTGTCAGAATAGATACAGGTGAATGAAAACATGGGATAATTTAACTCTATTACATTTTGTATCCAGAATTGTGCCCAGATTGGTGATAAGTTAGCTCAAACCGACGGTAATTTGTGTTTGGACACCATCTTACTTCCAGGATGCCCACATATGATATTACAGCAAACCATCATTCGCTGCAATAGTCAGAATAACTACATGTGCATGAACACATGAAAAAACCTAACTTCTTGGCATTCTATGTCCATAGCTGTGCCCAGTTTGATGGTTGATTAGACAACTAGAATCGAAGTTAGTTTGTGTTTGGACACTTAGTAACCTAACTGGTAGGATGCCCACATATTTATATTGCAGCAAAGCATCAGTTGCTGCATTTGTCAGAGTAACTAAATGTGAATGAAAACATAGAGTAACTTAACTTTATTGCATTCTGGTTTTAGAACTTTGCTCAGTTTGGTGGTTGACCAAATATAATTTATGTTATTGACACTATCGTACTTTCAGGCTGCCTACAGATTTTTTTGCTATAAAAGTAAGTAAGGGTGCAAAGATCAGGAATCGATACAATCAAGTACCACACCTGACCCGGGATATCAATGGGAAAGTGACAAACTCAAAGTTGGACACCACAAACGAGAGCCAAGAGGTCAGCCCTTTCCCAGCAAGTGACCACAAAGCACATATAAACAGACGCGCACAAAGACATAGCAAACACAAGACAGAACAAAAACATTTAAGATCCACAAAAGAAGTACCGCCTTGGAACGGTCAGTAAAATATTTTACTGGAGGGCTTAAACCAGTTTAACGGCGCCAACCTCACCCTTAATTCAGATGTGGATCAAGACACATAGATATTTGGTTTGCTTGAAAGACCCCTAACTTATCAATGCATCATCTTCTAAAACATATAAATTAAGATATAACAAGGAGATAAAGCAAAGATAAGGACTCAGCAGTAAATAAACGGAATACCGGAGCAAAATAAATCACACATGTAAACCCTGGTGGGCCCTTCAAACAGCCAAAGCATCAGGCCCCTACCATCTCATCAATAGAAAAGTCTTTAAGTCGGAACCATCATAGAGTCTGCCGGGCTGTGTAGCGCAGTCGGTAACTTGTCTGGCAACAGATGCGAGTCTGACTGCAGATCCAGGGGTCGCGAGTTCTATCCCGGCCCGGTCCCATACTTTCGTGGAGATTGATCATGAAATAATTGCTACGGTCATTCTCCTCCCTTCCGCTGTATCATTCAAGAAAGGTTGTTGTCAGTTACAAGCGAAAGTATGTGCACGAAGTACTGGTTAACTGCTTGTTCAAGCTTGCCCAGGAAAAAGTGTGGTTAGGTGAACTGACCGTCCCACAATGACCATAGCTGTTGATTTGGGATGTAAAGCAACAAAACAAACAAACAAACCATCATAGAGTCTGAAGTCCGACTCACTGGCGTGCAATTAAAGAGGAGAGCAAATTTGCCAACCGTGATTGGGTTGACCACCAAGCATGCAGTTTGTTGCAGTATATTAATGTTATAGCCTATCTTTTTATAATGGGAAATTATTTTAATGAACTGCGCAGAAAAAATTATAAGAGCCAACAATCTTCTTCAATTTATACACCAAGTCACCATAGAAATCAGGTTCCGAAAGTGTTTGGCGCAAGAGAGATTTAAGTCCAACTTGGAATTTAGAAATCAAATCATAGTATTGTCTATTCAATTTGAAAATGTTTTGAAAGTTTATGATACTGATAGCCTTGTTTCTGAAGTTTCTGAGTTAACAATTTATTGCGAGTGTTGAAGTCAGCAACATAGCTAGATGCTCTAGCAAAACCAATGAGTTGAGAGATATAGACTCCATAGGATGTAGAACGAGAAACATCAACATCTAAAAATGGGATATTGACAATTTCAAAATCAAAGTCGTCACGTTTATCAAAAATTTTGGTAGAAACAATATCATTAGAAATTGACAAATGCAAGTCTAAAATGCGGCTTTGGTATCAGAGGTATTGGCTTTATTCAGTTGGAGCTCCGAAGGGTATATTTGACTAACCATATTGTCAAAATAAACATTATTAATATTTAAAATATCGTCCAAATATCTGGATGTAGTGTTAAGCGCATCAATAACATCAGCCTGCTTATCATCAGAAAGAGACATCATAAAGTCCCTCTCATAACAAAACAGGAATAAATCTGCAACCAGGGGAGCACACTTGCTGCAATTGTCTGAATAAATGCAGGTGATTGAAAAAAGAACTGTAACGTTATTTCAGTCTGTGTCAAATATGGTAGGTCACCTGATGGCTGCAATCTAAGAGCGTTCGTTAGTAGACGGAGCCACAAACAAGGCCAATACGTTTAACTTAACCATTGACAAAAATGCAAAAGCAGCAATTACATTGTTGTAACTCACAGTTATTAATTTTTGCCCACTTTCACTGTAATCAATATCTGATCGTGGATTCACTCATCAAGCTCTCTCAAAACAGTGTTGCATATTACCTTTTCAAAGGATGTTACTGATTTACAAAACCAGATAAAACTTGATATTTTATGTTTATTCTCAGAAGGTTTACATGCATTATCAAGTCTGTTTTTAAACAAATTAACTCGCTTATTCGTGTTTGGAGATTAATGCGCGTATATATACTTAAACGCAAAAGTTTCGCAACTCTTACTAAAATGCTATTTCCTTTTCTTTTGAGCCAAATATTTTACTCTATGATATTGTGATTAACAAGGCCAATGATATGCCGTCCAAAAAACATGAAAATCAGACTAGTGACACTTACGATTGCCGATCTTCAACAAGAAATGTAAGGCAACCCAAATTTGAAAAGTCACAGAGTTACAGTACCTTACATTTAATCGAGGCACAGTGTTACACCACTGTAAAGATATGTAGTATATCTTGCAAGTCTATAACATTCTCAAGTGCTATAACTCTCTGATACCTGCAGTAGTTGTTAGATAGATCTTGTTGTATTCATACCTATATAAAGTTCTATAACCATATGATAGTTGTTCTGAGTGTCTCAGCCCACAAATATTACATGGTGTCAGAAGTTAATTGGATTAACTTATTATTGATTGGATTAACTAATTAACATTAAAATGGCTAAAAATCTACATCCTCCAGAAAAATTGTTGTTGACTGGAAATTTGAAAGAAAATTACAGGAAATTCAAGCTACAATTTCAGATTTACTTAACTGCAGCTGGAATAAGTAATTCAGAAGAGGAAGTGAAGTGTGCCACATTATTACATGTTATAGGGCCTGATGCGATTGAAATGTTCAATACGTTTCGATGGAATCAAGAAGGTGATGCTCCAGGAGATGACAAGAAATTAGACAAAGTCTTGTCAAAGTTTGAGAAATACTGCAGCCCAAAGAGTAACCTTACTTATGAGAGACACCAGTTCAACACACGGAACCAGAATGAGGGAGAATCAATTGATTCATATGTCACAGAACTCAGGATTTTGTCAAAATCGTGTGAATTTGGAGACTTAACAGATTCCCTCATCAAGGACAGACTCGTCTGTGGTGTTATGAAGGACTCTGTACGAAGCAGATTATTGCGGGAAACAGAATTAAACCTGCAGAAAGCAATAGATATTTGTCGTGCAGCAGAAACTTCAACTCAGCAGATGAAAGTAATCCAGAGTACTTCAAGTGGAGCCACTGGTAGCAACGTTGACATTGTTAAAAAGAAAATTGTGAAAAGCAAGTTAGTGAAAAATACAGACAATAAGCCAGCTGGATCAACAATAAAACAGAAATGTGGAAAATGCGGATATAAACATGAACCACGTAAGTGCCCAGCTTTTGGTAAACTTTGTCACAATTGTAAAAAGAAGAACCATTTTTCTACAGTGTGTAAAAACAAGAAAATGCATGAACTGCAAGAAAATGACTATGACTCAGACATATTCTTAGACTCAGTAGAAACTGACCAGAATGTGAAAGACTGGAACGTAAACATGAAAATATGTGGAAAAACAGTCAACATGAAACTTGATACCGATGCACAGTGCAATGTATTGCCATATCATGTATATAAACAGATTAGCCGTAAGCCACTTAAAGCATCAAAATCAAGATTAGTATCATATTCAGGTCATAGATTAAACACTGTGGGGAAAGCTACTTTGCTTGTATCTTCAAAAGACAAGTACATTCCAATGGAATTCGAAATTGTGAAGGACAAATCGATGCCAATCCTTGGACTTAAAGCATGTTTGGATTTAAACTTAATTTCTAGACTATACAGCTTAAACTTAAACAGTAAGACAGCTACAACAGAAGAAATTCTTGACAATTATAGCGATGTTTTTGAAGGACTTGGTTGTTTACCAACGGAGTATAAAATTCGCTTGGATAAAAATGCTAAACCTGTTGTCAATCCACCAAGAAAAATACCGTATGCATTGAAAAATAAAGTGAAAAATGAATTGAACAGACTTGAGAAAATGAAAGTCATTAAAAAAGTCACAAAACCTACAGAATGGGTGAATTCTTTAGTTGTTGTGGAGAAGCCAAACAAGAGTGTTAAATTGTGCTTAGATCCCAGAGAACTAAACAAAAGCATTTTAAGAGAACATTTTCCAATGAAAACAGTGGAAGAAGTCGCAGCCAAAGTAAAGAATGCGAAAATCTACAGCGTTCTTGACGCATCAAATGGTTATTGGCAAATACGTTTGACAAAAGACAGTCAGAAATACACAACGTTCAACTCTCCGTTTGGAAGATATAAATATTTGCGTTTATCCTTTGGTATCAAAAGCTCAAGTGAGGTTTTTCAAAGGACAATCTCTCAAATATTAGAAAACATTGACGGTTGTGAGGTAATAGCAGATGATATCTTGATATGGGGTCAAGATAAGGAAGAACATAACAGACGTCTTTGTGCAGTTTTAGAACGGATAAGACAAGCTAATATGAGGCTAAACAGAGATAAATGCAAAATAGGACTTACAGAAGTTGCATACGTTGGACACACATTTGGATCTGATGGTTTGAAGCCTAGTTCTGAGAAATTGAGAGCTATAATGGAAATTCCAGAGCCCCAGAACAGAACAGAACTTCAAAGATTTATGGGAACTGTAAACTATCTTGGAAAATTCATTCCCAATCTATCAGGAATAAACCAACCGCTAAGACAACTCTTGCAAAAAGACATTGCTTGGCATTGGGAGGAAGCTCAGCAGCAAAGCTTTGATGAGCTCAAAAGAGCTATAACCACAGTACCTGTTTTAGCATATTATGATGAGAATGAAGACATAGTGCTATCTGTGGACAGTTCAAAAGATGCACTAGGCGCGTGTATTCTTCAAAATGGACATCCAATTGCATATGCTTCAAAATCTCTCAATAAACAGAACTATGCACAGATAGAAAAAGAGATGGCTGCAATAGTCTTCGGAGCAACAAAATTTCACGAATACATATATGCTAAGGGACCTATTCATGTTGAATCGGATCACCGTCCTTTAGAAAGTATTTTCAAGAAACCTTTATCTCAAATGTCACCTAGAATACAAAGAATGATGTTGAAGGTACAGAAATACAATTTGAAAGTACAGTATAAAAGCGGACGTGAATTATACATAGCTGATATGTTAAGCAGAGCATGCATAAGTAAAGATGAAACTCCTATATGTGATGAGAAGTACAGTATGTTCTCCAAAGAAAACTTGTCATGTTCACAGTCAAAACTTTCTGAATTGAAGGAAGAAACACTCAAAGACATGGAATTAACTATCCTTAAGGACACTGTTTCACGGGAATGGCCTGAGAACAAGAGACAGATAAATCCACGGATAACTCAATATTGGAATTTTAGAGACGAAATTTCATATTTTGATGGATTACTGCTTAAGGGTGAAAAAGTGATAGTTCCAAGCTCAATGCAAAAACCTATAAATAAGCAAATACACCAGAAAAGTTACCTGGGTATAAATAAGTGCATAAACAGATTGAAAGACGTTTTCTTTTGGTCTGGAATGAGTGCGCAGATCAAGGACATTATTAGTCAATGTTCAATTTGCAATGAATTTAGAGGAACGCAGCAAAAAGAACCGATGTTACCGCATGAAATTCCTACAAAACCATGGGAAATATGTGCAACAGATTTATCTGAGCTAGACAAGGAAACGTATATAGCAGATTACTTTTCAAAGTTCTTCGAAGTAAAGAAAATTTCTAGCAGTTCCAGCAAAACTGTTATTAATATTCTAAAAGAAAACTTTTCCAGATATGGAATTCCGGTCATACTTAAGAGTGACAATGGTCCTGCTTACTCGAGCAGTGAGTTTAGAGACTTTGCTAACAGTTATGGATTTGAACATATTACTTCATCTCCAAGATATTCTCAAAGTATAGGATTTATAGAGAAATACGTACAAATATGTAAGAATTTACTGAAAAAGTCAAAGAAGAGTAACTCTGATCCATATTTAGCAATACTGGAATACAAAAATACGCCAATTGAAGGTATAAATTTATCTCCAACACAAATGCTAATGGGGAGAAGGGCTCGAACTCAGTTACCTGTAAATGAAAAGCTTCTAAATCCTCAGTACGATGGAGTAAAAGTACAAAATGCGTTGAAAGAAAAACAGCATACACAGAAATACTATTATGATCGTGGAGCTAAACCATTGTAGCAGCTCAACCCAGATGATCAGATTCGGGTACGAAACGAAAATAAATGGGAACCTGCTACAGTTGAAAGCAAAGCCAAAACTCCTAGGTCATACGTGATACGAACAGAACGAGGGCAAAAGCTAAGAAGAAACCGGCGACATCTGATGAAAACGACTGAAAATCGCTCTGATGAACCTGAAATCTTCTATGATTGCCAGCAAGAAGTGTCGAATAACAATAATTCAACTTCAGATGAACAATCTTCAAATATAGTTCCACAGGATGATTCAAAGAAATACACATCAAGCGGCAGAGAAGTGAAATTACCAAAACGATTTGAAGATTATTCCATGATGAAATGATTCTGAAACTGGATTATATTGTGTCAGTGAATAAATGGGGCACAATAATCCCCATATGATCAAAATAGTGGTAAAGATACGTAATCTTTACAAGAGGTACTACGGTAAAGCATAGAATTATCAGGTGTGCTTATATTGTCTTGTAAGGTACATTTTTTGCTTTGATGACCGTCTGAGCCATTAGGTACCTTTACTCTAGATTCGGCAGAAGATGAGAAAAATTCTTGTTTTCTGAATGAAAATCATTTTCTTGAGAAAGTCAGCCCTGGTAATTGAATGTTTTATTTTGTATATAGTGAAATAGACAGAATCTTAGTTATAATGTAAACCATTAATTATTTTCTTACTGATAACAGTGATAATATTCTTTGAGCAAACAGCTTACAGACCTAAGATACTGATAAAACCACTTTACTTGAAGAAATACATTAATCCTTGATTATAGATAAACTGACCTCAGGATTTGTACCAGAAACTGTGAGAATATTGTTTCAGACAAAACTTTGATAGACTTGCTGCAAACGTACAGAAGAACAGATCAAAACTGAAAACTTAAATTTTTCAAATTTAATAACTTTAATTAATCAATTTCTTAAAGAGGGAGATGTAAAGATATGTAGTATATCTTGCAAGTCTATAATATTCTCAAGTACTATATTTGATTACAGCCTCTCTGATACCTGCAGTAGTTGTTAGATAGATCTTGTTGTATTCATACCTATATAAAGTTCTATAACCATATCATAGTTGTTCTGAGTGTCTCAGCCCACAAATATTACAACCACCTTACATTTTATTCGGAAAAGGTGTTTAACCATTATCTGTTTTCAAAAGCAGAAGGACAGACAAGTCAAAGCAGGTTATTTTATGCATTTGTTAACGTTCATTACGTCAACGTAAAGCCTTCAATATTTGTCGCAATTAGTCGTTTAAGCACAACTGAATATCAATAATCAGGATTTTTTAATGTCACAAGTGAAAGCCTTCAACACATTGCATAGAAGACAGAAGTATCGCGCGACATAACGGAATAAAATGAACAATTTCGATAAATTGGTTGACGTTAACAAAGAAACGCAGCGACTATGAGCGTTGATAAACGTTAATTGTTAAACCTTGAAATGTTTTCCGTCAGATACGACATCTGGCTATCACATCGCACCGTTGGTTTTCAAATCGAGATAATTGTCTTTATGCTAGACGTAAATTGTTGAAAAACACTGACGTCATTATAACGTCAGAATGAAGAGTATAATCCAAGCCGAATAATGGTAAATCATTCCACATTGTGCAAGAGCATAAAATATGATTATATGAATATTCTAGCATGGACCATACTGAAGAAAACACAGATATTAAATGGTTGCGAAACTTATGCGTTTAAGTATACAATTGTGCGTAGATAACAAAAGCATCGCCATATAAAACAAAACAAAAACATACCTCTCCTCTTTGTTTCGCACGTTGTCAGTATGATTTGCGCACGATCATTGTAGAGGTACATACGAAATACCTGTATATGTCCAATCAAGTGAAGACAGTAGCAGATACTGTGTTCACTTGATTGGACAATACGGGTATTTCTTTCGTATTTCTAACGACAATATGTTTCGTCACTCTACTATAATCTTGCACAGACCATAATATGCTAATGATACATTTACAATTACAAAATGTACATGTATAAACACTATTACGAATAGAAAAAATATCACAGTCACTCTTTTTAAGTAGTTCATTAAATGGGCCTCGTCGCGAGAAAACCTGTCTTTGGGGTTTCCAATGGAGCGAGTTTCAAACCATTCTCTTCAGCTACAGAGACTAGCTAGAAAAATGAAATTTCACCTGTAGCAAGTTTACATATAATACTTTCCAAAAAGCGAATAACAAAGGCGCTGATCAGACTGCGCGGATGCGCAGGCTGGTCTGCGCCTGTGTTGTTCGCAAATCCCCCAAGACAGGTTTTCTCATGTTAAAGCCCAAATGAAATAACAAAGAAATTTCGACGGCCAGTCCCATTGGGTCCTTTTATGAGTAATGGTCGGTCACTATGGGTCTTTTTATGAATAATATGCCATCTAAACATGATACGGAAAGATTTATTCAGCATATATGTGTTACCCTGGTCCCATTGAATGCCTCATATGACTTCACAATTAACCCACATAAGCTAGCGTCCCATTTGCGGCACATAGGAAAACGGCGGAGAACCAGATCAGACGCTGCTTAGTTCTCCACCGTTTACCTACAGACTATTCTATTTAAATTTGAATAAAATAAAAAATACCACCCAACAACCCTTAACCCTGCAATAGAATAGGCCAACTGATAAGAGTGGGAAACTCCATTTAGCTTAAATGGGTTAAATAAGATATTAAAAAACAAAGATGCCTGGGCAACATATTGTCTAGTGCTTTGTCACTCCATATCAACTTGAGGTCAAATGTTCTTCATTTTCCAACCATTACTGCTACTCCTGTTCAATAAAATAAAAACAATAATTGTTATTTTAGTTTTTCTTGTAATTGTGCGCACTTGGAAACGTTAAACTGGAATTAAGCCATACAGAAATGTACTTGCACAAGCCGATACATTTTTGAATCAGAACTTTACAAAATTGATGAAACTCATTCGTGCATCCAGAATTTTTTTTCAGAGGGGGTCCAACTTTTTTTCTTTTTTTTAGTTAAAAGGTGGATCCAAATACAACTAAAATCGGGCAATCATCGGCCCGCCAGCGAAACGCTATTTAAATGGCTTTTCGCTGGCGTGCCAATGATGTGTAATGTAGTAGTTGATTCTAATCTTAAAGTTTGCGTTGTGTTTTCAAAGTCTGTATAGAATTTCTAAGTCTTGTAAATTTCACCAACAACTTTCACAATTTGTTAATTTTATTAAATCTTCTTAAGTTCAACTAAATGCTTCTACAAACTAACTATAACACAAAGTTCCGAAATCTGAAGCTCTGCCACTGGGTTTCATCTTATATATCCATGAAGTCACGTGATAGAATCTGACCACAGCGTCACCTAATGACATCATCACTAATCAATCATATTTCAAGTTTACTATATAGCGCCCTCTACATAGGTAAGCTTCCATTTATATCAACCAATCAGAAGATACAAAAGTGACTCATAGTCACACCAGTTGCGCAATTCCCAAAAGGTCATACAAATGTATTGCGCAATCCTGCCAATCAATGTCAGAATTGACACATCTATTTATTGGGCTTATGTAATTTTACTAAACTAAGTAACATCTGTCATCATGACCTTTTGAAAGTGTTAAAACATCCCATCAGAATTGACAGGCTAATAAATATGACATTTGAGAAACAATAACAAACTGGTGTCAGAATTCCCTATAAAAACATAAACATGTCAATCACAGATGTCAACACTGCACCTGGCAGAACACCTGCGTCATACCAAAACCAAGCATTCACAAATATTGTAAATACCCACAGGCCATTCACAATTATTATAAACCCTCACAGACGAAACCAGTTGCTATTTTATAGATGGCCCAACATTGAATACTGGCTTGGTAGCTTTTTGATTTTAAGGGGATCCGGACCAGTATTGCTAAGAAACCCTCTATTTTTGTGAGTTTTCAGGGGGGTCCAGACACCCTGCCCCTCCCCCTCCTGTTCCGCCCATGAAACCGATACATGTTTGAATCAGAACTTTACAAAATTGATGAAACTAAATAAAATATGATACTATACCTTTGGAAAAGTAATATTTTTTATATGTGTTTGTCTTTTGGAAGACAGACTACAAATGAGTAATATTTATGTTATCATATAAACATTACCATAATTACACAAAACAACTAACACTTTATTCTTTATTATAGCAAGGCGATGTAATTTTATGTTTTCTGATATATGAAATAAAATGAGCCGCGACATGAGATTTCCAACAATGTGGTATGTGCGGCGAGCAGAGCCTCAGATCAGCCTGCGCATACGCGCAGTCTGATCAGAGCCATTGCTAGTCGTTTGAATATTCTATGAATATTTAGCTACTGACCAAACAGCATTTTGAGTGTCTAAGCTTAAAGGCTGCACAGGCTCGTCTGAGTCTACACATGTCAAAATGCCACATTGTTGGCTATCACATGCCACAGCTCAAATGTATTCCTTTTGATATAAGTAAACATGCCATTGTAATTGAGCTGATTGAGGCTGCATATTTTGGAATTCTAATCGTAACACTAGTGTATAAATGAGTTGTTTTGAACACATTAATAAGCATACCATATCAGTGTATTTTGAGACAATAAATCAATAGGGTAAAAGTTCGCAATGATAATAAAATAGTATAATTGTAATATTTATGATACCGTGCGTTTTTCGTTAACAATTTATTTAGCTTTATTCAGCACAAATAACCTATCAGATAAAGGTAGCACTCTACTGTGTAAAACAGCATACAAATAAAATCATTGAATTAATACCCTGTAAAGACTCATGCATACTATTCTGAAAGGCAGAAAGAATCCTCATTTACTGATTGTTGCGTTATGGTGAACACCCCTGTATGTCTGCTTGCTTCTCTCAATAATGATTTTATTTTATAGTATTATGTTATCCCACCAAAATTATAAAGCGTGGTTCAAACCACCATTAGCAGCAAATTCAAAGTAATCAAACCTACCATCCCCTTCTTCAACTTTAACATGAACCATCTTGAAATGTGCAAGGTACCACTGATATCAGTGGTAAAAATAATTATTCTATACTTAGCAGTGAAATCAATGCATATCAAATACAAATAAAAGTGATATCAATCACTAGTGAAATGATATGATATCAATCACTAGTGACTGATATCAGCCTGTATTTTCACTATAGCGTTTTTGGATCACCTCTGACTTTTCCATTCACTTAATGCAGCTCACTTCGAAAGTTCAAACGGCTATAACTTTCTTATTTGTGAACAAAAACATCAAGTGTGGGTAAGCATTTTCTTAGTTAGAACATGAGGAACATTTTGGTACCAAAATAATTCAGATTTGCTGAAATTTTTCGATTTTGCATTTTCAACACCTCACGCTTCAGTGGGTGAGGCAATGCATGTAACCTATGCTACGTAACGTCATCAACAAATTATGACGTCGCTTGTGACGTCACTTGTCCCGCACTTTGACGCTGAATAAATTTCTTTTGATCTGTAAGTTCAGATGACTAAAGATTGATCCAGGTATTCTGTCACAAGTACTCCTTAGTCTTCTTTTACATTATTGTGATTCGGCTTGAAGCATGGATAATTGATTAACTGTCAATCTTCTAGAAAGTATAAAATAGAATAAAAATTACTTTTTTTTCAGTAAATACCAAATATATGTTATCTCTTGAGTTGAAAACATCTAAATTTTTATTCGTGCTGCGCACTCATGAAAATTCTGATGTAATCAACACACTCGATGAAATATATTTGGTATTCACCTCAAAAAAGTAAATATCCTCTATCTATAACATGGGTAACCACTCTTTTGGAAGATCATACTAGTCTATCATTAGTGTGAATGTAGGATAGAAAAATCCTTCACGAGTATCACAGTTTGGTATCACGAGGCTTGCCGAGGGATGAAAAACTGTGATGCCGAGGGACGGATTTTTTCTATCCTACCCTCACAAGAATATTAGATTATTTTTCTAGCTCGCCACTGTTTTTTATTTTAAAATAAGCTTCCAGAAATCCCTGAATACGCTAAGACGCAATTGTACATGACTTAACCATAACATAGACGTCACTTGACGACCAATACAACCAATGTATGTAGCCAACACGTGACAGTCTGGGTAAGATAGCCTGGGTAATATAAGATTTTCTATCCCTTGGTAAAATCTCAGATATCCTAATTCGGTGTGCAAGAATTCCCACTCTACAAAGCTTGTGCAATAGTTGCATATACAAGCTTGCAAACCCCAATATAACTATTTTGATTCCATAATGATAAATCAGTTATGAATTGATACACAATAGTCAAGGGAAATAATCAAATTATTTTTCACATTGCGAGTCCCTTTTGATATTGGTTGTTTCCATTGAGAGAACTTACCTCTGCAGTCACACTTCGTGCACGATGTGCCGTTCTGCAATACTGACGGTAACCGGTCACACCTGCTTGGACACATGTGGTCATGCACGAGATCACAGTAGTCTTGAACTTTTATATATTTAATATTATTGACGTAGATAACGCCTGGATGTTGTGACGTTGGTGCAAGTGTAGTAAGTAATGGGTCCTGCGTTGTATCCCATGTGACTGTAAAGAGACATAATAAACAGTAGAAAATATCACATTTAACGGCATTAAAGACTGCTGTGCCTGCGCCTCTGAGCAGTCTTGACAGAGCCTTAAATTACTGCCCCAAATTTAAAAACAACATCAGACAGGTCAACTCACTCTGTAGCTACTGCTGTACATTGTTATTATATGCAGTCAGCGTTTTTCCAGCGGTGTTTTACAGTGGATAATTTCGTGCGATAATTATAGGTTATTTGATTTGCAGGGATACTCAACATTCATACCAGCCATGTCTACCACATATAATATATATCCATACAAATCCAATCACCTTTTCACCTCTTGGCTCTCGTTTGTGGTGTCTAACTGTGAATTTGTCACTTTCCCATTGGTATCCTGGGTCAGGTGTGGTACTCGATTGTATCGATTCCTGATCTTTGCACCCTTTCTTACCTTACTTTTCCAACAATTTGTTAAACTTATGCACTGAAGCAAACTTATAAACGAACTCCTTACATTTTTTATGCTAGCTCAAAAGTTAATATCTGTCAAACAACATTTTAATTCTATAAATAAAACAAGGATTTGCCGAAACTCTACAAGTCATTTCATTTCAACATGTTTCGTTCTTCATGCACAGACGAAATCCGAGTAAAGTTACCCTCATTAAAAAAATAACACGTTTCGTAACAATATTAAATATTCCACAGAAACATTACCCATTTGCATATTTGATTGTTTGAAGATGTGACTGACTGCAATAATTTAAGACGAAATTAAATCAAAAGTTTTCACATAATCGAAATTGGCATTTCTTTTCAGTAATAACATGAAGACAGGCGCTGTCAGCAGCTTAATCTAAGAAATTCGGCTTTGAGCCTTCACTTTGGGTACAAACTTTGTACTGCTCCGTACACTTTATTATCTGCTGTACTGCATTGACATTTTCAGCAATTATTCATTTTAGTAGAAAATACTAACTGTTCTTCTTTAGAAAAGTAAAAAAATCTTTGACAAATGCTGTCAAATTAATTGTTAAAATTTCACAATGAAACCGGAAGTGTGGAAAAGTCGTGAAAGATTTACCGCCACAGAATAGTCTGATCGAGTTCTGCTGGTTTTTGCTTACCAAGTTCAGATAGAAAAAAGCATACAACGATTTTAACGTGTGCTACTGACGATTTTCAAAATTCTCGGCGAATGTGATTTTTTTCCATGTTCAAATGTTTGGTGTTTTTAAGTCACCTGGACCAGTTCGTAAACACATGCACTTCGATTTGATAAAAATGCACCCATAAAATTTTTTCACAAAAAACGATGATTTTTACATTTTTGAATCCCCAAAATGTAAAATGAATGAAATCTATCCCAAAACACTTCTAAACTTTGGTACATTGAAATGGTCATGATTAGGTCTAAAATTTATTCAGTATTATTTGTGCCTTAGTCAGAGAAATCGAGTTTGTAAAGTGTTTGTTTATTAGTTTGTTTAAGTGTAGTTATTTATTCTAGGAAAATGTGTTTGTTTGTTTGTTTGGTTGGTGCTTAATGACGCATCAGCACGTGTGGTACATTAGCGTCAGACGATAATAAATTAAACATATTTTGGAAGGAAAAAATAAATATTTGTAATAAATACAATGAATGATGATGACGAACTTGAATAATGACATTGAGTTGCAATACGATTGTTGACAGGAAAGATCATGTACACGTATAATAACTGACAGGTTCAAAGAGCTATTTGGATGACTAAACAGGTCCTTAAACGGTACAAAATATAGCGATAAACAATCTATAAAATCTTGAAATGATACTATACATAGCGCATTATAGGCTGATATAAATATAAACAAAACATGATTTGAAAAATAGCGATTAAATTTTGTTAAAAAGATTTCTTTCTTTTAAAAATGTCTTAATATTATCAATATGTATATCTTGAAATAACTGTTTCATGTTATCAACATGTAAGTAATTATTTCGCTCTAGGAAAATGTTCATGAAAAGAATAGTGGATTCTATCTAAATCAAAGATTTACAAACATATGTGTTTGGCAACAACATTAAAGAAGGAGCAAAGATCAAGAATCGATACAATCAAGTACTGCACCTTACCCGAGACACAATATGATAAAAATACGAAAACACAAGAAAATATCACACGCAAGAATGCCAAGAGGTCAGCATTTTCCCAGCTGTGAGCACAGGGTTGCAAGGAATACGCACGACAGTATAAGAAATACACACATTAAGCAAATAACAAAACGGGTAAACAAAAGAAGCACCACCTTGGAACGGTCATTGAAATATTACTGGAGGCCCAGTGGAGGGCTTAAACATGTTTAACAGTACCATTCCAGCCCTTAATGAACAGCCGTATGAAAGATATGGCTTTTGGAAGATTTAGAAACGTTTGTTTTGGAGCTAGTCTTACTTATATTTCATTCAGCATCTATATACATAAACTATATTACGCGTAACTCGTGATTATTTCTGAAATTCAGAACTTGAGAGCTCATTTTTCTTGCTAGAGCTAAAATGCAAAGTCGGGCATTTATTCTACTTTTATTGTTGCTATGGACACAAAAATGGCCGCCAGAATAGGCTGAAGATAGGAATTTTATACCATTTTGGAACATATTTGAGACATTATTACGGAGGAATTAACATAGAACACAAGCAATTACAAAAACGATATTTCGAAACAAAATATTAAGATTTTAATTCTTTAAAAATCGGTCTCCTAAAGCCTTAAAGCTGCATAGTCTGTAACTTTTGATTTTTTAGTTTTAGAACTAATGTTTCTATTTTTCAAGAACACAGTAAAAAACTAAAATTCAGGTATACATTTTACCAATTTCGTAAATCTTAAAAACTTATCAGTATCAAAACAACGGTATTTATATTAAAGGTAGCTGTCTATAATTATTGGAGGGACGCAAATAATTACCAACAAGAAAAAAAACACACCTGTTTTTATAAGATAATTCACTTTTCCGTGCAGTTTTCAGCTATAGTGAAAAGATTTATTGTGAAAACATAACTTAATTCTACTTTTACAAATGATTAAAAAAAATAAAAAAAAAACATCGAAAAATGTTCATAGTTGCAGACCTCGTCTCTTTAAAGGGGCTCTTACAAGATATGGGATATTAACACAGGAGACTATCATTGATAAGTTCGTTGATACAATATAAGTCTTTCTTTGTATTAGGATAGTGAGCGGGCATTTATTTTTTATGCCATGGTACCCCTATATTCAACTGTATATTTTGTATTCAGTCAAATTTAGAACTCAAATTTCAACACATTGCAATCCTTGTCAAGATACCATTTCAACATAAAACCTGTCCGTGTATTAATAAAATATGTTGACCAAATTTCTTGAAAATCAAAAACTGGTAAAGGATGTTTTAGATTGTTATAAACACATGATCCTAATTTGCCTAAGTGTAAAATACACACTAATTATGTTTCCGTGTAAAACATACTTGAATTCTGTCTTAGTTTCAATTACCATCTGAGTATGTTTATTGGTAGAAGTTGAAATTTTAAGTGATTTTCCCTTTTATGGGTTGGCAAATAAAATAACACTAAACTTTGATAGTAAGTTCCACACTTCTTATTTAATGAAAATCTTGGCAATACAAATTACCCAAAATGATAAATAAGGTGTCAACTCTACTTAACACAACTAGTTTCTAACGTTAAAACTACATGAAACCAATGTTACGCTTAATATGTAACTATATTAAGAATGTAAATTTATACAGAAGAGAAACTTTATGGCAAGACAATTCATACAGGAGAAGAACCTTATAATAATAATATCATTATTGTGAACTTAATTAAAGCCTTGTTTGCAAAGGTTACCCCCTGCCATTGAATCAAATAAACTATTTTGTTCCCAGAAACTATTGGCTGCAAAGTTATTGCTAATTCAATGCTCTAATAATCTCTGTTCATTCTGTTCTGTAAAACTAATGCTGATTTTCATCAGTGAGCAACAGTTAAACGTTAGCTGGGTTTGTATTCTAGGAATATAATTTCGTTTCTGGGCCCCACTTATTCTTGTAGAATACTATTATATGATACCACTGTCCAGTCTCTGATAAAACTATCCTGGTCATGGCACCAAAATATGGTTACTATAGTTCAAACGAGATGTAAAAGAAATGTTTGGTCTTCACATTTTTATTGTTATGATATTATGTTTCTTCAACAGTATCACGCAGGACATAAGGTAGTGAGATGTGATGTCTAAATGTCGTAGAGAGATAGCTGCTTCTTTAAATGACTTCAGTAATCGATGGTGCAAACGGGAAAATGTTGAACCTGATGCTTTGAAGGAATGGAAGATTAACATTTTTAAAATTATTGATACTCGTATTTCATTTTACTCTCGTAATACACATCTTTTGCCCCCTAAACCTAAATCTTCTTTTCGTCATCTTAAACGAGGTATCCAGGATTTTCATATGAACTATGTTTGGTTCCAGCAGATAAAGCTGCTAACAATGTTGTAGTTGTATGACGATTGTATTATATTAATACTCTTAAGCGTGAGCTTGTTGACACTAATGCCTATAAACTGCAGCCTTCTTTAAGTGAAAGGGTGATTGTTGATGGGCATGGTTGTCATACAGCCCTACATTTTGGTGTCAAAGCTAAAGAAAATCAAGACAAAGTTCCTACGTTGTACTGGTTACCTAAACTCCATAAACAACCCTATAAAGCAAGATTTATTGCTAATTCTAGTTCTTGTACAACAACAGAACTTTCTAAATTGTTAACCTCGTGTCTTACAGCTGTTAAAAAACATGTTATCAAATATTGTGAAAAAGTATATGAGAGATCCGGTAAAAACCTATTTTGGTCGATTAAAAATTCAGGTGAAATTTTAGAAAAACTTAAAGCTAGAGATTTCAATGCGACCAGTTTGTCTACTTATGATTTTTCTACTCTTTACACTACTTTACCTCATAATTTAATTAAAGATAAACTTATTGATCTTATTGAAAGAACCTTCCAGAGAGAAGGCTCTCCTTACCTTGCATGTAGTGACAGAAATGCATTTTTTACTTCAGAAAAACCTAAAAAATATCATGCATGGTCGTGTCAAAATGTATGTGATGCGCTGACCTTTTTGTTGGACAACATTTTTGTTCGATTTGGCACCAAGCTCTATAGACAAGTAGTTGGGATTCCTATGGGCACTAATTGTGCTCCTCTGGTTGCAGATTTATTCCTGTTTTGTTATGAAAGGGACTTTATGATGTCTCTTTCTGATGATAAGCAGGCTGATGTTATTGATGCGTTTAACACTACTTCCAGATATTTGGACGATATTTTAAATATTAATAATGTTTATTTTGAAAATATGGTTAGTCAAATATACCCTTCAGAGCTCCAACTTAATAAAGCCAATGCCTCTGATACCGAAGCCGCATTTTTAGACTTGCATTTGTCAATTTCTAATGGTATTGTTTCTACCAAAATTTATGATAAACGTGACGACTTTGATTTTGAAATTGTCAATTTCCCATTTTTAGATGGTGATGTTCCTCGTTCTACATCCTATGGAGTCTATATCTCTCAACTCATTCGTTTTGCTAGAGCATCTAGCTATGTTACTGACTTCAACACCCGCAATAAATTGTTAACTCAGAAACTTCTTAAACAGGGCTATCGGTATCATAAACTTCGCAAAACATTTTCAAAATTTTATAGACGATACTTTGATTTGATTTCTAAATTCCAAGTTGGACTTAAATCTCTCTTGCGCCAAGGACTTTCGGAACCTGATTTCTTTGGTGACTTGGTGTATAAGTTGAAGAAGATTGTTGGCTCTAATGATTTTTCAGCGCAGTTCATTAAAATAATTTCCCATTATAAAAAGATTGGCTATAACATTAATGTATTGCAACAGACTGCATGCTTGGTAGTCAACCCAATCACAGTTGGCAACTTTGCTTTCCTCTTTAATTGCACGCCGGTGGGTCGGACTTCAGACTCTATGATGGTTCCGACTTAAAGACTTATCTATTGATGAGATGGTAGGGGCCTGATGCTTTGGCTGTTTGTCGGGCCCACCGGGGTTTACCTGTTGGATTTCTTTTGCTCCGGTATTCAGTTTAATTTACTGTTGAGTCCTTATCCTTGCTTTATCTCCTTGTTATATCTTGATTTATATGTTTTAGGAGATGATGCACTGATAAGTTAGGGGTCTTTCATGCAAACCAAATATCTATGTGTCTTGATCCACATCTGAATTAAGGGTGAGGTTGGCGCCGTTAAACCGGTTTAAGCCCTCCAGTAAAATATTTTACTGACCGTTCCAAGGCGGTACTTCTTTTGTGGATCTTTTATGTTTTTGTTCTGTCTTGTGTTTGTTATGTTTTGTGCGCGTCTGTTTATATGTGCTTCGTGGTCACCTGCTGGGAAAGGGCTGACCTCTTGGCTCTCGTTTGTGGTGTCTTCTGTGAGTTTGTCACTTTCCCATTGGTATCCTGGGTCGGGTGTGGTACTTGATTGTATCGATTCCTGATCTTTGCAACCTTACTTACTTTGGCCCCATCGTACCATGATATGGGGCCATGACCTAAGACATTTCCGCCCATGGAATCATTTGAAATTGCCTAAACAATTTTTTCTTTAAGAGAGCTGTAGATAAACTTAAACGCAACATCCTTTTGTGAAATTATTGAATTCATTTCAACTAAATAATTAATTATGCTGATACTGGCCTACACACATAAAATGTAAGAAAGTACAATGTTACCTGTTTTGAATTTTCATGAAATTTGGCTCAGGTCTGCAGGATATATATGGCATTCTTTTGTTGTAATATAAAAACTTCATAGGCGTGGGTAGCTTTTCAATATTGGGGGGGGGGGGGGGCAAACCCAGCGCCGCCAGCTTCAATACTTGTGGTGGGTACTGCAAAAAGTACATAAACGCATGCGTACCCATGCAGATGTATGCACACACTGGTTAAATATGCATACACCCATGCATACATGCACACGCATACATATATCTATACAGCCTATGAAAACATACATTTTACATCCTGATATAAAAATCATAAAAATCAAAGCAAGCGATCTCTATGAAAAAACAGAAACAAATACAACAAGTGAACAGGGAAAGTGTTGGTCATTCATATTGCCTAAAAGCTATTGGAATCTGCATACATTTATACACATGCATTATTAAAATCAAAGCAATGTATCTCCATTTATAGGAAGCCATATTTATAATTTCAGTACGAGCGAGTGAAGCATGCGAGGAAAATTTCTGGTAAGGTTTTTTAAAGCAAAAGGCTAAGATGGACAAAAAACAGAAGAAAAAACTGCCAAAAAACATTGATCATATTTTACTCTGAGCAAACAAGGGGAGCGAGGAAATTTGTTTCGTAAATTTCTTCAGAGCGAAAGGCTAAGAGGGATAAAAAACAGAGCACAAATTTGGTAAGGTATCTATGAGCTACTAGGGAATAAAAGACAGAACAAAATATAAAAAATATAATAGTTTACTCCGAGCGAGCGAAGCTAACAAGGGAAATTTTTAGTTGTGTATTTCAGAGTTTAAAGCTAGGAGTGATAAAAAATCTAAGCAAAAAAAAATTAATCTTTTACTCCAAGCGAGTGGGGAAAATTATACTTAACTAATAAAGAAACCCGACACATACTGTGTGTCAATTTTTTGGTAGTAAATGAATACGATGCACACTTGTCTTTGCATTTAGTATTGACAGTTTCTAGAAATTGCTTAAACAAAGGAAAAAACAATGCCGTTTAGACAACGTCAAACGCAAAACTTAAAAGAAAAACATATCATACGTCACAGCAAGAAATTGCAAATTTTTAAAATGCACTTTTGTCTGTACTGGTATTGGCATTGCATATATGAAAAAAGTTTTCAAAAATATATCTAGACATACATTCCCGAGGCAAAAGTGATACAAAACGATGTTTATGACGTTTATGACGTCATGTTCTATATTTGATAAATATATTTTTTCGAAGAATACTTTCTAATGTCTTGTTATTTAAATAAGCATATCGGCTTAGCTCTATGATTTGTTATTTACGAGATTGAATAAAGTAAAAAGTGTAAGGTTTCTTTAGTAGTTCAGTATAATATTTGTTTGAAGCCTATTGCCTTAAATGTATTTCAAAGCAAAGATAAAAGGTTGGAGCTCTTTAAAATTTAGGATAGAAAATAGTAAAAGCTTGTAAATGTGGTTTGTTTGAATAAAAAGATACATATATACAATTTAAACATACATATACATACAAGGTGATAACAGCCTGCTAACTAAAAATATAAAATAAGTATTAAAATCTGAGAAAATTGTCCGCTCTCAGAGAATCTTAAACCAAAATCATAAAAAACAACTAAAATTTATGTGTGAAAATTGCTGTTCGAGCAATATATGTCAATTTAGACAAATTATTGGAAGGGCCATAGGCTATTCTGTCCCCACCCCCTACATAATTATTGGGAGGCCTGGCCCCTGCTGGCCCCCTCTGTTCCTACGCCTATAAACTTGACAAAGACAATAACTTATCTATCTTTGAAATTTAATGTGGAGTTTTTTGTTAATTTTGGAAAAAAAATATTGAAATTTTATTTTCATTTCTTCAGAAAACGAAATCCATTATTTATTCAAATGGTTTAATGGTGTTAATATAATGCCTGTGGTGTTCTTGAGTCTATCTAGATAGCAAATCTAGGAAATAACTAAAAAACATTAATATATGGCATAGACATTTAGAGACAGATATCAACTCAAAATGGGAGTAAGTCAGGGCTGCCTCTTTATCCTTTTTCCAACTATCTTATTCAATAAATATACTTTCATATTTTGTATATGTTGAGTTCTCAATATGCAAAGTTTTAAAAAAATCCAATGCCTGTGCAGAGATGTAAGTACCCTTTTGGTCCAGAATGGCTATCTCCTTATCTTAAAAGTAAGAAAGAGGGCAAAGATCAGAAATCGATAAAATCAAGCACCACACCTGACCCAGTATACCAATGGGAAAGTGATAACGTCACAATTAGACATCACAAACGAGAGCCAAGAGGTCAGCCCTTTCCGAGCAGGTGACCACAAGGCATCAACAAACAGACGTGCATGAAAGCATAACAAAACAAGACAGAAATAACATAAATGATCCACAAAAGAAGCACCTCTTTATTTTGTCGTCCAGTGTTGTTACACATAGCAACGGTGAAAGCTAAATAAATGCCAAACTTTTACACTTGGGTATTTCTTCTAATAAACCAATCAGAAGAAATTGGTGAAAGGCAAAATTAAGTTTTGGCTCCAGATGGGGCCAAATTAGCCCCTTAATGCACGTAGTTTTTTTTTTTGTTTACTTACCGTAGTAATCTTTATTTGAACACACACAGAATTCGCACGAGAAGTCCCCTTTCATTTTCATAACGACACACTTGCTTGAACATAAATAGTCCTCAGGTCGGCATGGATTGAGCACTGCTGTATAGTCGACAGGTCTGATGGCTGATGGTGTAACCACTGAGAATATGTATAAAATGGTGTGTATTTCGTGATTAAGTTCATAAGACAAGACCGAAAAAGGAGGAATGACAATTCCGGTTGAAAAAGTAAGACAAGAAAACATCAAACTCCCAGAACCCATATCAAACCATGACATGTGATCTTCAACAACTGCATTTACATACGAGCGCGGAATAATAAAACACGAGCCGCAAAGTCCATTAAAGAGACTACGTCTGCAACTATGAACATTTTTCGATTTTTTTTTTATTTTCTTTTTAAATCTTTTGTAAAAGTAGAATTAAGTTATGTTTTCACAATAAATCTGTGCACTATAGCTGAAAACTGCACGGAAAAGTGAATTATCTTATAAAACAGGTGTGTTTTTCTCTTGTTGGTAATTATTTGCGTCCCTCCAATAATTATAGACAGTTCATTTTAACATAAATGCTGTTGTTTTGATTCTGATAATTTGTTAAGATTTACGTAATTGGGAAAATGTATACCTGAATTTTAGTTTTTTTTACTGTGTTCTTGAAAAATAGAAACATTAGTTCTAAAATTAAAAGACCAAAAGTTACAGACTATGCAGCTTTAAACGGCTCAATTAGTATTACTGCCCTGCCAGTCAAGAGTTACAGTGATTTCATGTTTTGTTAGACTTGTAATTGATAGGTCACTTGTAATTTAATCCTACCCGCAGGATAGGATTTTTACACCAATGATCTATCGATTCGCGTAAGCTGAAGAGGAGTGTACTAGTTAATGTATATATCAAAACAAAGTTAAACTGGCACTCATTAATCTTCGGCATCATTCGGTCACGTTCTAGGTGATCTAACAATGCAGAGGCAGTGGCGTAGTGGTAAAACGATTTATTCATATTCCGGATTACGAGGGTTCGATTACAACTAGATATAATTATTTTAGGCATCATTTTTAAATTTAAATTATAATTATATTTTTTGAATTATGATGTTGTTTCTTGGTAATTTTAATTTTGATGGATAGTTGACATGATGTCAGTGTTTAAGACTGATAAGAGATTGTTTATGGTCGGAAGCTGATGGCGGTGAGTGTAAAACTCCTGCACCTTGTTTCTGATAACAACCTCCACAAAGCCGTCCACAGGTTTGTATTGTCCCAGTTTCGAACGCTGCGGCGAAGAAAGTGTACCGGTTTCTCATAGTTCTTTTTGTACTCGGAAAACGGTTCTTCTGCTGACCCCAGTTTCCTGAATATGATTAGTTGTCACGCCCTGAGTCTTTCTCGAAATAGTTTGAAATATTAGCTATGAGAAATTGTCTTTTAGATTTTAAATGTTTTAAAGATTTATCAGTAGACACCACAGTATCTAACTAATATAATGCTTTAAATGAATTTTATTACATTTACTTTTACACGTAAGTCTTATAAAATCGTGCAAGTCATGATTTATGATAAAAAATGAAAACAATTTCTTAAGTATATTGTATGTCCTGAGACTTGAACTAACGATCTCAATCTTGACAGCTATACGCTCTATCCAAAGGGCTAAGCGGGACAGTGATGGGTACAGGATTAGAAAGTACAACACTCTGAAATCATACTTTTCATAATGTTTGCAAATCTAAAATTAGTTTTACGGAGATATACGAGTTTATACGGCATATTCATGAGTGCCAGTTTAACTTTGTTTTACTATACTTAACATTTATAAACAAAGTATTACGTCACTGTCACTCTTGGTTGGCACGACAATACAAACGTACAGTATTCTGTTGAACGGCAACTTAATACACTCGTCTGATGCTAAAGGCGTATGTCACCAGCGGAATGACTCAGATTAGTATACTATGCTGGTAGAACAATGTTGTACAAGTCAATCATGGATGAGTGTGGTGGTGGAAATTGCATCCCTTGATATCAGCGTTTGTCAACACTCGGATTGCTTGCAAAGTTATGACAAACGGTGGTCCCGAATTACGGATTTTTCTATTTGCCTTCTATTCTTGCATAGCTTTCAATTTCAGTGATAGTCAGAATTTCAGTTATATGTCGAGAAAAACAATTTTTTGATAGTAAAATTCTGAATATTTTTTTGCGAATAAAACTGTCTTATTGCAACGCTTATTTTGAGTATGCACAACACATGTTCTGATTCTGAACAAAAAACTCAATCTATTATATAGAAGATCTTACATGGATGCCGATGTTTTATTGAATTTATTAAACTATTTGCGAACAAGAGATAAAATGCTTGACAAACCTCGCATTTTATCTCTTTTTCGCAACGAGTTTAATAAATTCAATGATACAAGAGTACAAAAGTTTGATTCTATTTATCATATGACATTAAGATTACTCTGAAATATCATTTCTGCCGTAATGGCGTTATGATTTTGTCATTATGTACGCAACGTTGTTATGGACGTCATAACGTTTCCGGAAATCTGTAAACCACTAGTGTTTTTTTTTCGAAATATTGCATAGAGGATAATTTCTTTTTTGAAGTGAATACCAAATATATTTCATCGAGTTTGTTAAAATCATCCGAATTTTCACGAGTGCGCAGCACGAGTGAAAATTATGATGTTTTCAACTCACGAGACAAAATGACTTTATGCAATAATAACGATCAAACATGGGTTTCTGATACACTTACATCTGCTAGACCCCTCGGGGTTCGTTAAAGCACTTGCCTTTCAACAGCACGTTTGGGTCAAGCAGAAAACATATTTGTAATATATTGTATATTGTAATATTTTGTTCCTGATTACATGCCGACCAACATGACGTCACATTAGCAGTAGCAGTTTCATCTGTTTAATACTATTATGATTAACCCAAATGAGGATATATATAGTAGCGTCCTCTACATCAGCAAACAGTGCAGAACATGATCAGATGCCGTGAAACGCGGCATCTGATCAGGTTCTGTAGTGTTTGCTTACAGAATATATATTTAAAATTTGATTGGGATTGAATTACTACCTTACAACAGTTAGTTCATCATTCATTTATCCAATTGATAGGCGAGGGAAAGTTTATTAAGCTACACATAAATGAGTAAAACAATACTTACCACCGAGCCTTAAAATTCCGTATAGAAACATCAAAGGAAGCACAAATGTAGTCAGTGTTAACGCCATTATCGGTGGGAACTCCTATTTTGTTTCATTCATAAATAGTTCCTTATCATCTTTATCTGCGATATACAAATGTAAACAAAGTTGAAGAAGTACACTGATATGACGAAACGTTAACATGGTTAATGCACCAGTTATTTACAACAACACCCCCTTCCTCTGAAGCCCGAGATAGCGGGAGCATAGTGGGGCTTAAGTACCTTGTTTTACGTAAAAGGTGTCCCAGCAGTGCCGCGGATGTGCCAGGCATTTGACTCTCACCAAAGCAGCGGTACTACTCGGCACAGTTTGTATATGATTCACTAGTGGTTGGGACCTTTTACCAATTTTGAAAGCTTTTACGTAAAATATGTTCCCGCAGTGCAGGGGAAAAAGTGTTTATCAGGGCTTTGCAGAATGAGAAGTCAATATCCCCGCTATTTCCAAGACGCAGGGGGGGGGGGTGGGGGGAGGTTGCAAATGACCAATGCATAACGTTTTCAACTTTCTTTAGCGATCCTACCCTCTACAATAGGTGGTCCTAGATCGTATTAGAAGTTACAATAAAATGCATCCTGATGATCACCTATTGGCATCAAGAGGCTTGCCTATTGATGACATACGGTGATCCAGAGGCACGGACATTTTTATCCTATTCTCGCACTTACCAATACACAAGTTTAAGCTTTTCAAAAACGCTTTTCATATTTGAGCTCTCATTTTACTGAAGATTATTATAAACATTTGATTTTAATGGTCTGGACACTAACTGAGCACACAACTGTTTGTCTCTTTCCATCCGATTTGATATACATACTACGAAGCGGGAAATTTTAGCCTAAGGCATAACTTAGCTTCAACTTGACTATATATTTGTTGTTTTGTGTGTTTGGGTTTAACAGCCATTTGACTGTATGTTTTAGTCCTTTAGTCAGTTATTTTAACACATCCCAGTCAGTCGACCGGAAACTCATATAACTTATAATTCTTTCAGCAATAACATTTACAGAAAAAAATGCCTTCGTTTGTGATCTCATTGGGATTTTGTTACTTTCCCATTGGTATCCTGGGTCAGGTATGGTTTTTGATTGTATCAATTCCTGATCTTAGCCCCTTTGCGTACTTTTCTTCAAAATCAGCAGAAGCTAGGGTACATTAGAATGACTGTAGAAATATTTTTTGCATCTCCTTTGAAGTATGGACTAGCCTACTTCACCACAAAAATGTCATTATTATACCAGACAATGAGGCCATTCATATACATTCCGAGCTGAAGCAGATGGTTATTTAGGCTGCATGTCCTGATCTGGATCCAAATCAGTTGGCGCTTTGAAAGTTAGTTTTAAAGCTGCATAATCTGTAACTTTTTTATATTTTCATTTTAAAAATAATGTTTCTATTTTTCAAGAACACATGAAAATACTAAAATTCAGGTATTTATTTTACCTTTTTCGTAATAATTAATAAATTATTGGTGCCAAAACAACAGCATTTATGTTAAAAATTAACCGTCTAGAATTATTGGAGGGACGCAAATAATTACAAACAAGAGAAAATACACCTGTTTTCATAAGATAATTCACTTTTCCATGCAGTTTTCAGCTGTAGAATTAGATTTATTATGACAAAATAACTTTATTCTACTTTTACAAATGATTTAAAAAGAAAATATTTTTTTTTCGAAAAATGTTCATAGTTACAGAGTATGCAGCTTTAAACAATTGTTTAAAAAGAGTCAGCAAATGGCAGCAAAATCATGGGAAATTAACAAGTATGCAGAGTTACTAAATGTAACCCCAAGTGTGTATGTGTCTTCGGTGTACCGTTGTACATTAATTCTGCTCGTGGATGAGTACGTCGCAGAAAGTTTGAAGGCGACTTGCAACATATATAACACCTAGGTTGCTGCCTGAATATGCAGATTAAAGAAAATGTGGTCCAAACTTTATTGTATTCTAATCTATGGATTGCTGGCTATGTACACGTGCTTAGACTATCATGTTTAGCTCGATTTCCCTCGGACCCAGGATAAACGGACTGGTCATTGACGGAAATACAAAGTTATGTTGTCAAGGCTCTATTTTAGCGCTATTTCAAAGTACTACAGTCAATAAAACTGATTCTGAACATACCCCACATTTTTCAAAGTTATTATCGGTATGCAAAGTTGAAATATTACAAGTTACAGTAAATACAATTGAAGTTTTGCCATCTTTTTAAGATGATATCTGACGATTTTCGGCTAAAATTGCCTACAAAAAACTAAAAAGGGTACCTTGGTTTCTTGTTGATGTCCATAAAGACGGATAAACATTCAATAAATATAACATTACAGTCTTAAAGATAGTACATGTATATTGAACCATTGCTTTTTGAAGAAAAATCACAGATATGCAGAGAAATAACGGAGATATGATTATTTAATCTTCAACATACGTCAGTTTTGAAAGCTCAGCCTCGACAACGTATTTCCAATATTTACATTTACCTGTATTTCAGTTACCAGTCCGTGTATACTGGGTCTGAGGATTTCCGGAAGTGGTACCGGAAATAAAATCAGATGCAACAAGACATTTCACTGACATACATTTTGACAGATTTGAAGACAGTCTACCAACAAACAGTATTATGTTTGTCATTCTGTCTTTCTGTCTGTCTGTTTGTCTGTTGTTTGTCTGTCACAAACCTACGTTGCACTCTGCTAAAACCTGACTTGTTCAGACAGAGACGCCCCCGAGCCAAAACGCCCTAAAGTGGCCAATTCAAATAATGCGGTAATGATTTCGGACCCTCACGTACCTCAGGTGGCTAGAGCTTCTGGTCCACCAGGAGCAAAATATAGCTGCCTGCTTGTCCTGCCTTCTTCAGAATAACAATTCTATAATGCTAGCATAAAATAGTGACCTACAAAGGTCACTGCATAAACAAAGCTTTTTGTGAAAGCTTATTTGTGCAAGCCCAGATAATTTTGCAGGTATCAGGTAAGTCGTTCAGAAGTACTCAAGCATCACTGAAAATATATGCCATATTTACTTGAAAGATGGCAATAACCAGCGATAGGCATTTTTTAATACATAGAGGATCTTACCTGGGTGCTTTTCTTTTAATGAATTTATTCAACAAGTTATGAAAAGACAACAAACTATCAGGCTTGTCAATCATTTTATCGCTTCATCTTTTTCGCGACGAGTTTAATGAATTTAAGAACACGGGTGTAGGAATCCATTTATCATATGACATTACGATTACATTATAATCACATACGCTCAAATTTTGTCAATATGTACGCAAAGTTGTTTTTGATGTAATTTCATAACGTTACCAAAATCTGTTAACCACTAGTGGTTTATCGATTTTAATGCATTGCGTTTTTTAACTCTCAAATACGACGTCATATGATATTGTTTCTTTTTATGATTATTGAGGAATAATCGCAATCCAATCAGCCAATAGAATCTTTGTCATATTTATGTGTCAGCTTTACCACAAAGAACGGATCTCTTCACATTGGACCCAACAACTCTTAATTTGTTAAATTCCTTTACAAATAGATTTGTTATTCTGTAAATGGCCTTGTATTCACATATCCTCATTAAATAACTCAGAACGTTCGACTAGCATCATATTAAACGAGTATAGACCATTCAAACAAGCTAAAACAATCAAAAAGCCTTATACGCCTATTTTTCTGATTCCCAGAACGCTGCTTTTGAGCTTCTGGTGTGATGCATGTAGTATTAGTGCAATAGGTGAATCTAATGGCAAGAGCCAACTAGCAAAATATTTTCAAAATTCCTACGCACTCGAGAGATGTGACGGGTAGAAATGGGAGGGGGTCAGAAATTTCATGACAATGAAAAGTGATTTAAAAAGTGATTTCTGCATTTTTTTCTTGATTTATTTGGTAGGCATGGTAATATCTATTGAACATATCATATGCAGAGTATTAACGAATCACGATAATTGATGAAATTATTTTAAAAACAAAATATGTTTTGCAATAAAATGATTTTGGGGAGATAATTTAGAAGTTACCTGTACATTTTTTACTACATTTACCGTAAATAATACAAAACTGAAAGCTCAACAAATGAAATAAATACTTTTGAAGGAATGAAAGTGTCCCATTTAGCATTGGAAAGTAAAACTGATTCTAACTAGATCCTTTGAATATTACGTTTGCTTTGTTGAAAGGGCATAGCGTGTCGAAGTAATAGATAAAGGATGTTTTTCCGAGGCTTTCTCGTTTAAACCGCAAGGTGGGCGTAGAGTACGGGTTTTAAGCTCCACCTTCTTGATTATTCTAGGGTGTCTAATTTAAACATTAGCAAAGATCAAAGAAAAAAGCTTCAGCCATACTACAAATGTATTTAAAGTGTCCGAATATTTATGGTATACATGTATATCCTGTATTGGACAATATATTGAACACTAAAGTATTTACCTGTTATAACTCTTTGCATGTCAGTGGAGAATTTTGTCGTCTGCCAATAGTCTTTTGCAAACAGCTTGAACCCAGATGAAGACCAACAGAACGTCAGTCTTGATCTGGATCCAAACTGTTTGACACTCCGATGGTGATCCCGAGTGGTTTATTTGTAAAAACTTAATTTTGAAGAAAGTCAGCAGACGAAAATAAAAACATGAACAATTCCCTAGCATGCGAATTGATAATTACAGGACGTTTGCAAAAGACTGGGTCTTTAAACAACACTGAGCTTTTTATTTTTGAAAAAATGCATAAACCTTGCTAATTCTACTTTTAATCTTTATGTACCTTATATTAAACTAGCACAGAATACAAAGCAATTTAGGAGGTTGGTTCTAGAGAACTTCATTACTATCATTCATTTCTTATTCGGTATAAAAGGCATTATATGGGCTTAAACCCTGAGGTTTGGGCTTCTGAACATCTTCCCCCCCCTTGTGCCAGCAAGCCAATTCCATACCAATGTGTAAAATTTGGTAACACATTGACAGGCAAAAGCTTTTGCTGGCACACGGGGGGGGGGGGGATATTTAAAAAAAATGTTTTCTGATCTCTATATAGTTTTAAGTAAAACTGATTGTTCTACCCAAAACTTTACATCTTTGAAGCATTCAATATGGAAAATGGATTTCACTGTCATACAGTACTCAGGTCAGGGTAGCTTCAAGGTGAAAAAAGGGACACTTGACAAACTTTCATTTTCACTGAAAACCATTGGCATTTACCCATAACAAGTGTCAATGATCCTTTAATGTTCTGTTGGTCAATTGACGGGTGCTATTCAAGTTACAACTTAAGTGTGCGTGTCATGACTATATTGACCTCGTTAAAAATTGTGAACAGAAATGGATACTTAGACAAACCATAGAAGGATCTATTTACTAATCTTTATGATAAAACTGACTGTTTCTCCTTTAAAACAAAGTCACGAAACTATAAGTTTTTTAGCGGATTGATGTCTTAATGGGAGTTTGGGATTGACATATTAATCCTCACCCAGGTAAACCGCATGTGTAGATCTCGGAGGGTGTTGGCTACCGGAGGTAAACAAACAGAATATGGATGGACAGGGTCTGTATTTATCCATTTTTATTTCTTATAGAGAGTTTCTTGGAGACGAAAGCAGCAAACAGGTTGCTTCTTTATTGAATGATAAGGACTCGGAATGTGTTAAATGCTTTTGATATACGTTCGTAGTACCCAGGGCGACTTTTCAAATGGCAATTGCAATATTTTCAATGAAAAAAGGCTATTCTTTTTATCATAGCTGGAATTACACCAACCTTTGCCACAAATTGCATGTACCGCCACAATTCTATATCATTCTCCTGCATGATATAAAAGAGCCATGCCCCCAAAATGCTATTTAGATATCAATATTTGAAATTTGCTTAAGGTCATATCATTTTGATGGTTAGCAAAATGTGCAGAGGTTACTTGACGGCTGGCATGCTTGCTATCGGAGTGACAGTGGTTTTGATTTCGGAGATTGATACATACTGCCACACACTAAGTGCCTGAATCTGATATAGTTTGAACGTGCCAAGTTGCAAAAAAATGCTACAAATGGAAGACTACCAGGGAACGAAATTCAGAAGACAAATTGAGATATTTCGCTGCTGTTAGGTGTTGTGAAAAGCGCTCATCTTCAGTCAGGGGCATGCATGTTTTGTCTACAGGCTTCGCACAGGCTTGAAAAGTACTTGAATATACAGGAGTGTCTTGAAAAATCCTTGAAAATTAAATTTGCCTTGAAAAGTACTTGAAAAACACTCAAACACCTTGAAAAGTCCTTGAATTTTATCAATTACAGGAGGATTCAACAGTGTTTTGGAGACCTAAAATAGTATCAAATTGTGGTGCCTTTATTTGGTGCAGCATATGCTGCACCAAATAAAGACACCTCAATTTTATTCTAATTTTCTTGAACTAATATCTTTAGCAATGGACTCTAGCATTTCCAGCGTAGAATTTTAACGTGTAAATCAGTATTTTTCTTAAGTTTTCAGTCCTTGAAGACAGTAGAAAAGTCTTTTAGGAGTCCTTGAAAAGTCCTTGAATTTTACACAATCTTTTCTGTATGAACCCTGGTCTAGTCGATCAGGGAAAACATGTTTTAATTCTGCACTGATACATTTAAGGTGAAATCAGTATGCTTGGATTAGGAAGGGAATATGATCGCAAGGTTGGTGGGGTGGGGGTGGCGAGGGGATGGTCCCTGAAGGAAGGTAAGAACAAGTGCCAGATCTATACCCATTTTCTTACCTGGCAACGCAGTGTATTAACAAAATGCGCCAACAGGGTTACTAAATGCAGGTTCACATTACTGCGCCCCGCCCATCCTCTTTATTTATTTATTTTTATATGTGACATAGGGTGTGCCCATTTCTTTTACCGACATCTAGCTTTGCAATGATACGCTTTCTTCGATTTTGTAAAATTTTAGTGAGAAAATGCACATACTTATACAAAAACACCAAATGTTCCCGAATGGGCAAGCTAATGTGATGTTGTTATCATCACTTAATCATGCGCGGATCCAGAATGTTTTGTCAGAGGAAGTCTAACTCAACAGACACATTTCTTTTAGATGAAGGGAGTGAGGAATCAAAATACCACTAAAAGTGGACCATCATCAGCGCAACAGCAAAACGCTGGCGGGGCGATAATTACCCAATATGGAATGCTGGCTTAGTGGCTTTAAATTTTCCAGTGGATCTGGACCAGTATTGCTAAAGAGCCCTAAAGGTTTCCGACTTTCCAGGGAGCGGGCCAGGACCCTCTGCCACCCATCTCTGGATCCGCGCATCTTAATCTTAGTTGAATGCGCCGACATAGCTGAAAAATTGTTTACTTGGATGTTAAGAATAAGATAAAAAAAACGTAATACTGAACCCTGTACAGTTTGCATACGTTTTATAGCTGTACTCTTTTCGCCATTGCGACAGTAAAATAAAATACCACATGTATTTAAAAGCAATTTACCGTTTTGGTCTGTTGTCACTTCATTCTTAAAAGTATTCGTATACATGTAAACTTATCTGGATTTTCACTGCATATTTGTATAGGTGGACAAAATAATCCATATAACAAATACCCGTAAAATATTGAAGATATTGTAGTTTCGGTGGTTATCCGTTCTGTTATTTTATCTTTTAACGTTTTTAACTTTACATAGTAGTACAGGGCCCGGAATTACAAAGCCTCCTTAAAGTTAAGGAAGACTTAAGTTAAGTATTGATATTTCAACATGCTATATAAATTGCCTAGATAGGTGCAGTACTTGGTCAAAGATAACATTGTGATCTAGAGAAAAAAATGAAACTATTTTGATTTTAATCAGTTTTAAACGTTATTTTTCGCATCCTGATAAATCAATACTTAAGTAAGTAAGTAACTCAGTAAGTCTTCCTTAACTTTTAGGAGGCAGTGTAATTTTGGGCCCAGGTCCTCATATCCCGGTAACAGCAGCCCAAGCCCCCACGATGGCATCTTTTAAAGCAATATTATTTGAGCCGCGACATGAGATTTCCAACAATGTGGTATGTGCGACCAGCAAAGGCTCAGACCAGCCTGCGCATACGCGCAGACTGATCAGAGCCTTTGCTTGTCGCTTGAATATTATATGAATATTAAGCTACTGGACGAACATAATTTGGAGTTTCTAAGCTTAAAAAGAAGGTTACACAGGCTCGTCTGAGTCTATTCATGTCAAAATGCCACATTGTTGGAAATCACATATTGCGGCTCATTTGTCATTCTGTAAGAAGCAATAAAGATGAATTGTATATCTTTAAGATATTTTTCAAAGTTTCACACCGGATAACCGGCAATCGAAAAAGTTAATACTATCGACGAACGTAGATCAAAAATCGTTCGAAACAGGGTTTTCGATTGCCATTTGTCGCCCGATTTTTCGATGTCATTTGTCGCCCGACTGGCGACAAATGCAATCAAAAACACTGTTTCTAGCGATTTCCATATGCATAAAACAACATGTATTTATAACATGTTATATATGTGTACTTATAAAAGCAGATACATGTAGCTTCCCATTTCTGTAAAATCGAATGTTTAATTAGATCTGCAGTACGGCTTTAAATTATCTTTAGTTCAATAATTGTACATGGGTGACGTCCTTTTCAGAAAGAGATGGGCAATCGGATTGTGAACTAGCTGTTACTCATTTAGAGTTTGGGTACAATATATTTTAAACAGATCAAGTTTAGTAGTTTTATAGTTGTGATGTTTGTTCTATTATCTATAATAGAGGCTGTCCCAGGAAGTATCTGTTCCCTTGTTCTTCTTAAATATTGACTTGTTTCCATATTTCATGTTTTATTTATTTCCCTGTTCTCTGACAATCTTGTTCCCCTCAATTTGGCATTTTCCCTTTCCTTAGAATAAAATGGCGTGTACAAATACACCCTAACTTGTGAGAGGGCCTCATTGTTAAGGCATACAGAGAACTCCTCTCTCAATTCCATGATAAAAATGTTTCCCTGCTAATAGCACGTTATTACAGTTCTTTACCATCGGATGACATACTTGGAATTTGACAGATGGGAGTCGAACACTCATTTCATTATATTCCCGTACTGCTCATGATATTTTAAGTTAATTACCAAATACATTGGAGAGAGAGTAGAGTGAGAAGAGAGAGAGAGGTAGAGAGACAGACAGACAGAGACAGAGAGAGAGAGAGACAGAGAGAGAGACAGAGAGATAGAAGAGAAAGAGAGAGTAGAGGAAAACCGAGAGTAGAGGTAGTGCGAGTAGAGAGAGAGAGAGAGAGAGAGAGAGAGAGAGAGAAAGAAAGAGAGAGAGAGAGAGAGAGAGAGAGAGAGTAGAGAAAGAGCCGGTAGAGGAAGAGATAGTAGAGAAAGAGCCAGTAGAGGGAGTGCGAGTATATGGAGTGCGAGTTGAGGGGGTGTGAGTAGTGGGAGTGGGAGTAGATGGAGTGCGATTAGAAAAGGAGAGCGAGTAGAGAAGGAGTGCAAGTAGAAGAGTGCGAGAAATGAAGGAGTGTTTGTAGAGAAGGAGTGCGAGTAGAGAAGGAGTGCGAGTAGAGAAGGAGTACGAGTAGAGAAGAAAGAGTAGAGAAGGAGTGCGAGTAGAGAAGGAGTGCGACTAGACAAGAGAGACAATAGAAGGAATGCGAGTAGAGAAGGAGTGCGAGTTGAGAAGAGAGAGTTAAGAGAGAGATAGTAGAGAAGGAATGCGAGTAGAGAAGAGAGTGTAGAGAACGAGTGCAAGTAAAGAAGAGATAGTAGAAAAGAGAGAGTAGAGAAAAAGAGAGTAGAGCATGAGTGCGAGTAAAGAAGAGAGAGTAGGGAAAGAGAGACTAGAGAAGAAGTGCGAGTAGAGAAGAGAGAGTAGAGAAAGGGGGAGAGTAGAGGAGGAGTGCGAGTAGAGAAAGAAAAATTAGAGAAGTAGTGCGATTAGAGAAGAGAGAGAAGAGAAAGTAGAGATGTGTGCGAGTAGAGAAAGAGAGAGTAGAGAATGAGTGCGAGTAGAGAAAGAGAGAGTAGTGAAGGAGTGTGAGTAGAGAAGAGAGCGTAGAGAAAGTAGAGAAGGAGTGCGAGTAGAGAAGGAGTGCGAGTAGAGAAGAGAGAGTAGAGAAGACGGGCGAGTAGAGTAAGAGAGAGTAGAGAATGAGTGTGAGTAGAGAAATAGAGATTAGAGAAGAAGTGCGAGTAGAGAAATGAGAAGAGAAAGTAGAGAAGGAGTGCGAGTAGAGAAGAGAGAGTAGAGAAGGAGTGCGAATAGAGATGAGAGAGTTGAGAAAGAGAGAGTAGAGAAGGAGTGCGAGTAGAGAAAGAGAGAGTAGAGAAGGGATGCGAGTAGAGAAGAGAGAGTAAAGAAAGAGAGAGTAGAGAAGGATTGCGAGTAGAGTAAGAGTGCGAGTAGAAAAGGGAGAGTAGTGGGAGTGCATGTAGAAAAGAGAGAGTAGAGAAAGAGTGCGAGTAGAGAAAGAGTGCGAGTAGAGGAGAAAGAGTAGAGAAAGAGTGCGAGTAGAGAGGAGAGATTAGAGAATGAGTGTGATCAGAGGAGAAGTGCGAGTAGAGAATGAGTGTGAGTAGAGAAAGAAAGAGTAGAGAAGGGGTGTGAGTAGAGAGGATAGAGTAGAGAAGGAGTGCGAGTAGAGAGAAGGAGTCTGAGTAGAGAAGGAGTGCGAGTAGAGAAGGAGTGCGAGTAGAGAAAGTGAGAGTAGAGAAGGAGTGCGAGTAGAGAAGAGAGAGTAGAGAAGGAGTGCGAGTAGAGAAGAGAGAATTGAGAAAGAGAGAGTAGAGAAGGAGTGCGAGTAGAGAAGAGGGAATAGAGAAGGAGTGTGAGTAGAGAAGAGAGAGTAGAGAAGGATTGCGAGTAGAGAAGAGAGAGCTGAGAATGAGTGCGAATAGAGAAGAGAGTGTAGAGGAGTGCGAGTTGAGAAGAGAGAGTAGAGAAAAAGAGAGAAGAGAAGGAGTGCGAGTAGAGAAGAGAGAGTAGAGAAAGAGAGAGTAAAATTTATGCATCTAGTGAAGACTGATTAGACCGTACAGGTGCTCGTCTAAACATCTGGTATACTTATTGCATTGCTACTTGATCCGTCACTTTCACAAAAAGGTATGTGTCCATTTCTTAGTATAATGTTTTGGCATGTTATGTTACTGCGCTGTTACTTTAATGTGATGCAAAGGGCTAAATAGATAAGGCTAAAACAAACAAAGCAAACTAATGCACAAAACACCCATTCAGTGTTGAACAAAAACTCTAACAAATTGGTTTATTTAAGCTTGTTTCTCCTTTGATATGTTCCCCGCCAATCGAACCAGTTGTTTTTGAAAGTGTTTGAGTGTTACACTTTTGTTTCCGTATGCGAGAGCTTGTTTAATGAGCATAATCAATTTGCCCTTCTCCGTAATCAATGTTAACATGCACATGTCTTCCCTCCGACAGCTACCCAACATACCTCCGAACGGAAAGCTACCCATAAACATGATACCACCGTCATGAAATGGCAAATAAATAAATGTTTTACATGTATTTTTGAATTGTATTTGACTGATTCATTCCAAAGAGAGGTTATACATTCCAGCGGTGGATGTGAATAAAGTAAAAATAAAATAATAGATATGAATATTAACTGATGAATTCGAAATATTCGTCCAAATTACTGCATTTCCGAATTCAAATGCAATTTAAACTCGAACAGATTAAGTTCCCAAACATGTAATGTTTTCATAGTTATCATCATTCTGTATACTATCGACCAATATGTTGTTCTTATCCCTCAAAATGACTCTAAATGAAATAAAATCGTCTCAATACAGACCATGTCCAACCCAAAAAATCTTTGTTTACCTCCGATAGCCAACACCCTCCGAGATCTAGACATGCGGTTCACCTGGGTGATCCTTAAAGCGCCAAGAAAAAAAAGCATTTGAAAATGTCGTCTGCTGAAGTCATCTGTTGCAAATAATTGCCTTGCATTACTGACAAATCAAGTATAGAAGCAAACAGCGTGGACCCAGAACAGACTGCTCCTATAGAGGCTTTTTAAACATTTTAGCAGATGTGAAAAGCAGACGACTTTTGTTGCGATTGGCGCATTAAGGGTTATCATTCGTTTCTGGAACAGAAAATAATTCTCGTCACTTCCTTTCTGAAACAGCTGTCCAGAGCAAAATAAACGACAGGATTCAAAGCGTAGTTGATGAAGTAGAACCTATAACAACAGAACATTAGAACTATGTCATTAATAGACGAGTAATCCTTGTAATCACGTAGTGCGAATACATAACCAAACGTTAACGCCATGATAAACGTCAATGAAAATGTCCCAGCGATAATGACCATGATTATAACTTTTCTGATTTGTGCCGGAGTCAGGTGTGAGACAGAAGGCAGCGATGTAACTACTGGTCTTGTAGATTGTGGTGGAACGATAGGTATTTTATGCTTGAAAGTTGCACCACCTCCGTGTAGCTCTGTTGTTTCGAAAGTAGTTTTAGATGTTACCCTAGCTTTTTCTACCTCTTTTGAGTCTTCTTTATAGTTATCTTGTTCTCCAGATTTAGATGTTACACAAGTTTCTTTAGACTTAACAATACTTGTATCGACAACATACTCGATTGTACCGCTAGATTTAGATGCTACACCAGTATCACTATGTCCTTTAGAGTTTTCAATACTTGTATCATCTGCGTATACAGTTGTCACGCCAGATTCGGTTGTTACATTATTTTCTCCTTGTTCATTAGAATTTACAATAACTGCCTTTTCTGTATGCTTTGTTGTTACACCACATGCAGAGGTCTGAATAGTTTCCCTTAGTTGCTTAGAGTGTACAATACGTGTATCTCCTGTGCGTTTAGTTGTTACACCTTCTGTAGATGGTAGTATAGATTTTCGTTGTTCTTTAGAGTTTATGTTGTTTGGTTCTTCTGCACTACCAGTTGTTACACCAGATTTAGATGCTACAGTAGCTTTTCCTTGTTTATCACAGTTTACAGTGTTGTTATCTTCTGCATACTTAGTTGTTACACCAGCTCCTTGGAATTGATTGGATACATTGAAGTCTTTATATTCATCTAATACAACATCTCCATGAGGCTGGATATTTGTAGGTTCAGACATTTCATCTATCATTTTCGTGCTGTTATTTGAACGATTGGTATCATCGCATCTCGGGTCTATATACGGGCTGTAAATAATCAAAAAATGTAAGATTTAGTACATCAATAATACGAGATATATGTAAGACTTTGGCAAGGCCCATCCAAGGCTTAAACAGTGATTATCTTCAGTTTGGACTTCCTGTTAGTAAGTGTAAACCAAATCATTGTATTCAAATATAAAGTACACCAAGATACACCCCATACATCATAAATACAAGGTATTGCATTTAAAAGGGAATACAGAAAAAAGTCTGAGACTTGTTTGAATTTGCTTACCTATTAGTTACGAGCCCCTTTCTTTGTTTCGCCACAGTCATGTAACAAGATTTGAATGCTAATCTTTGGTGAAACTCAGATGAGAGTCTCTATGGAAGCCGAATAAAAATGAGCCAACACAAGAAAAAAGCAGATGTGTTTGATCAGGAAACACCAAAATTACACAATGCAGACCAATCCACGGCACAGTGAAGAAAAAACACAGACCACAAAGTCACAAGACATCAGGAAGACAGATAAAGTAAAGCAAACAGCTCTCTCTTTCCCATCAAGATGATTTGCAAAATTAGAATGACATAAAGTATTGAATAACAAACACAGACCAAACACAGAACCCTCACAAACAAGGGAAGCAGCAATAAACAATAAATCAACAACAACAGAACCACCGCCTCATAACGAACAGCAGCCTGAGCCACCGGGGAGGATGGGAGCTAAAATGATTTTTTGCGCCAAACCTTCACCATAGATTTTGCAGTTGTTAAAGCACAAAGAAAACCCTCAAGTTACGCGACAGTGTTAATTATAGGGCTATTCTGGTTTGCCTATGATTGCGATAGTTTCCTAGTCCTGGACTGTGGAGAGTAACTAAGTTTAATGTGGAGTTTTCTAGCTGATGTTTGATTGCGATAATTTCCTGAACTCTTGAGAATTACTGGCCCTTCCAGAGTAACCCTCACAGTCATTCTCAACAGTCCAGGACCAGCAAACTATCACAATCAAAGTCCAGTCAGAAAAACCCTAAAATAAACTAAGTTATTCACAGCTAGTCATTCAAGCTTACCAGGATAGCCATCTATGGGAACGGGAATTTTTATCCTAAAAAAACAAGTTATTTTCAGGCTTAAAAGTCCTGGTCCCCATAGTAGCATACAATACTACTTAATATATAGATTTAGTGGTTTGCTTTTTAGCCCCAGAACAACAATATTCTCCACGTCGTGTACTAGGTTACCTATTCCACATGTGCGGATCCAGAAGAGGGGCTAGGGTTCAGACCCCCTCCCCCTTGGACAATCTCAAAGTAGTATATATCCTTAGGAATTCTGGTATAGTAGACCCTATGGAAAATCACAAATCTACCCAGCCAGCATTCAGTGTCAGGCCATCATCGGTATGCCAGCAAAACGCAGATGTTGGCCCGGTTGGTTTGCTGAGTATCGTCCTCGATAAAATAAGTTGTGATGACTAAGAAAAATAACAAAAAACTTTGTCAAAACTTTGGTCCTGGACCCTTCCCCTTCCGACGAAATTTCTGAATCCACGAATGCAAACACATTTTTCATGAAAGAAAAACACACACAAATAGTATATCACTAAACACAACGCGTTGTGTCCCGTGTTATTTGCGTGGGCAATGGGGTTAATCAAATATATACAGCGTCAAAAGTTAAGCACCACTTACTTCGTAGCTAAGCTTTTAAGAGTAGGGTTATGTGATGAAAACAAACCTAATAAATAAAGATAAATGCATCATATAGGGATAAGATATTGGCACAATCATGCTATTTTTCAAAATATGTGATGGTGAGTTCCTTAAAAAGCACATGGGGGTAAACTGATTTTTATTGCAAATTTTCCTACATGAACAAGTGTTTAAAATTTTGTGCGAAAGTCACTAAATTTGCTTCAAGATGCTGGGGGCTACTTCTTGAAGATGTCAGGGTGATAGGGAGAAGTTTTGATAAGTCGCGAAAACACATGCTTTTGTAACAAATCTGAATATCACATGTATTTTCAATGTTTTCATTTAAATATTTATGCAGAGTTACACAGCAGATGAAGATTTTCCATTTTCAATAAAATAACTTCACGGTAGTTTGAAAATTGTTTCAGCAATAAAGGACCTCGAACAGACTCCTGTTCAATCTGCTCAAATTTTGATAGCCTGTGGCTATTCTGATGCATTATTGACAACTATATGTTTGTGCTTAAATCAAACCCTTACATTTAGTGCACCTAGCAAAAGAAAAGTATTTGAAAAATATTGCACATTAATGCCAGGACTACAGGGTTTATGGGGTGGGGTAATTTTTGTGACCGAATTTTATTTCACAGAAAGTCAAAGTTTCGCCAGGTACCTAAATACACGGAAATATCATGTTTGCAGCCTAAAACGTGAGACGAAAATGATCAGTTTCCATAAAATTGAGCTTGAGAAGATTTAATTTTTTCTTCTAAATAAGTATGCAGTCCATGACTTTTTACTATTACCTGTTATGTTTCAAGTTCAATCAGTTTGGCCTGTTCACTTAGGTGTATCATACCTGCATACAACACTCTACATAAACACACTTTTTGAGCGTAAAATTGTAAATCTTATCCTACTCATTCGATTTAACCGATAATTTGGTGCTCAAGAGACTCGTCTTATTGCGACGGTTCTTATGAGTACCCACAACACATGTTTTGGTTGAGAAATAAGACAATTAATTACTCAGTATATAATCATAACTAAAGCCCTGATACATGTGATTGTAAATTGATATTTACCTACAGTTTTGTACAGTATTAGTTCCTAATATGTTTTATAATAAATAGTTTTTGAGCATTTTGACAGCGTTCCCCCCGTGACCAAGCGTGCCATTTTTTGTATGATGTGTGAAATGTAAAACTACAACTGTATGCAAAAGGATTAGTTTGGTCACGGGGGGAGCACTTCAGTAAAACGTTTTCTATTTCCTATGTTGAATAGCAAAACAGAGATTTCAACCTATATTCTTTAACTGGTACTTATCCAAAGAGAAAAAAACACTTTTGCGGATAATTCGAGATTTGAACCTTCTATCTTTTTCATGGTAAAAATATCATTTTCTTTGAAACTTTTCTCAACAATTTTATGGGCAATCCTTCATTGAGACCGTCCGAGGTCCTTAGGTGGTGCTTAACTTTTGACGCCGTGTATATATATATATACTTAAAGCCAAAAGTAACTTTACACTTTGAACTACCAAATATATCTTTACTGTTTTTAATTTAACCAAACTAAATATTGCAATGAGTTGCTGATATCCGCCCTAACCTAATTCACGACAAACAACTTAGGTAAATTAATCTTCTTTTGAGCTATCTGTGTTTTCATTAAAAGCACAAAATCAACATTTCCTAAAAAAATACAAAGTAAACCTAGGATTTGAACACGCTTTTTTAAGAGCCATCGAATGCCCATTAAAATACTGCAAGACATTTTGTCTCTGACATATAGTTTGTTTTTGGCAACATCTCAAAGTTGGTTCACTTTGAAATTATCTCCCTTTGAACTAAAACAATAGTAAACTTTAGTCCCTGCTGAAAGCTTTATCTCAGATGCCATTTGATTTTTTTTATCAGTGATTTGTTGGGACATCTGCCTTGAGTATGTGACAAGATGATCTGATAAAAATATCCATCGGTTTGGAAATAAAACGGCAAACAATTTCTTATGGGAAATTCCATTGAAAGCACTATACTGTTCACAAAAAGGAGTATGTACGTAAAACACAACTCTAATTTGTCTTACTCGAAGGGTGATCCGGGCTAATTTGAACTTTAAACAATAATTCAATAGCCTGTTTTTTCAGACTGGCTCTTTAAAATTAAAAATTGTCCAATCGCAAAGCTACAGTAACACATCAAAAGTAATGCGTTTTGGTAAAGTTTATTTTGCCCCCTTGCTTCTTTCATTAGGGCATTGTGGTTGCATTCTTGATAGCAAAACCATGGATTTCAACTGTCATATGATTAATTGATTGAACTTTAATATGAATTGAACACATTTAAAATACAACTCACCGATACCCAGAAAAGGTATATATAATAACAGTGTAAAGTTACTTTTGGCTTTAAGTATATATAAGAATGTATATTTATGTACCTGATACATATTCCATCTTTCACAAAGGCTGGGTTGACGAAAAATGTCAATTTTGATGGTTTACGTGGGCCCTTTAAGCGTCTTACATGTAAAATCGTCACCTTGGCAACGCATGCATACAATATAATTGTAACCAGCAACAAAACTGTAAATACCGAGAGTAAGCCTCTATATAGAAGTGGGTAGATAGTGTTTTGATAGCTCGAATGTACTTCACAAATGAACGCTTCCTCGCTCACATTGTGTACATAAATTGTATGAATGTTAATATCCCATAGAATGACGGCTGGCACGGCAAAAAGCAAGGCCATTGAAAATCCAACGCAACACAACGCGATGATCAAATTTTGGCTCATCTGCGTCGCAAAGGGTCTGCAGATCTGCCTGTATTTATAGACACCTGTCACAAATAACATGTACATTGCAGATAATCCCGTGAGCTGCACGAAGAAATTTTTCGACTTGCACAGCACGACTGATGGTGACTCGAACCAAAGCCATGTAGAAATGGTTTCCATGGGAACCGTTGTGCAGCAACTTATAAAATCAACCACACTTAGCACGAGTACTAGGAGCCGGAAACGGGTTTTCGGATACCGCACAGAGAAAATATATAACACTGATATATTTCCGAAAAATCCTATAAATTGATAAACAGAAAACACAATGATAACAGGCAAGATGACTTCCTGAAACTTCTCGCTAAACGTCCCCATGCTCGTTATGAGCGGTAATGATTAACTTTATTGGAATAATTTGTTAATATATAGTTGTATGGCTGCAAATCAGAGTGGCTAATTAATTAAAGATACACAGCTGCGTGTGATCGCTGACATGTACAAAATTATGAAACATGTGCAATTTGCACATGTTCTATATTTTGTACATTTCCTGCGATACATGTAATGATTACAACAAAAAAAACTACAACATTCATTTTAAACACTTTATTGGCATCGTTTTGAGGGTCTCAAAAGAAAATATACACGGAACCGAATCTCGCGAAACGCTTGAATATTAACGTTCGAGGCGAGATTTGAGCGAGATATGATATTGGCTTCGAGTTATAATTGACTAAGTTTGCAACCTATATGGTAGCACATTAAGATTGACTAAGTTTACAACATGTATGGCATTCGGGAAAGTCCGCCACAATTCGAGAATCCAATCATGGCTCGGGTGTATGTAAGGAGCACTACGCGTAATACTGTGTACCAAAAAGCTCCATTTTATTCGCCGAAAATGAAGCGGCGAATAGTAGTTCTGTAGCATGTTGGTTTCAGCCCTGTAAAAATCGATTATTCTGATTTTCCGAAAAGTTTTATCAGCAGGATAAAGGAAGTTGTTTTTTCCCAAAATAATCGCTATAGCATCTTCTTTTTTACGATGTTTATCGTGAAATATTGCAACCGTTTGTTTTGCTGCAATCAAACTTGTTATTGCGCTAGCATGGTTTCTGTGACGTCAACGTCACGATATCAAAGTCCATGAAAAATAGAACTTCTATGTACGGCAGAGGTTTATTCCACGGAATTGGCCGATGTGCGTGCAGATTGCATGTATGGTAGCACCGGCTGAGTGGTGTAGCATGAGGCAGCCCTTTCTGTGAATATTACATCATTGTGTCAGAACACTAGAATGACACATCCAGTTCACCGTCATCTACGCGGACGAGATGACGATGTGCTGGGTTTGTCATTTTATTAGCTCATCGTTTGAAACATTTACTAGAATTTCGCTTTCAAATGGTCACTGTACTCTCAGACCACTTAAGTTAAGGTTTGAAACTGGACTCTTTTTTTGAAAAGCTTATACTTGTGTTTTCATCATATGATTAGTTTTTTTCTTGAATGAACCTGTGCAGTTCATCTTGATTTATTTGCTGTTTTAAAATAAAGTGACAGGCCATGGTGACATAGGAAATGACCATGTTGATAAGCATTAAACACGAGTGTTGTACACGTATGTATACTGTAGCTACACCTATGTAAACTTACTGTTGGCGGAGGATAAGTTGAGAGTGACGTCATAGCATGTTTTGGTAATTGGACAGTGTCTATTGCTGTAAATACTTTGGCACATTGGAGAAAATGTGCTATGGGTGCAAAGTATGTCTTATTACAAGCCATCTCCCCCCCACAGTTTTATTGTATGTATATGAGTTCCCCTCATTTCGTCTCCCTGCCCTTCACTTTAGTGTAGATTTTATTTTCTTGTCCTTTGGGATCGTGGGTCTCATTGTGGATTTTAAAACTATTAGAGGGTCACTGATGAGCTTGGCAATATATAAGACTGGAATGTGTTTTTTTAAACGTTTTACTGCTTTGGTTCCCAACTGGCCAAACGGTTTGAATCCAGATCAGCTCAAACACTCTGTTTGGCCTTAGGGCTATTCCAGAAAAAAGACCTGGGGGAGACACATACTACTGTTTTATCATTTCAATTTATCGTTGTTGGCTTAGCGCATGGGTAAGATGGTCGACCACTTTGCTGAATCTATGTTGCTACTTTCAATTTATCGTTCGCCTACAGTACCTATAAAACTAACTGTCCTTTTATTCTTGCCACTGGTTATCATTTGACTGTTGGGTGATATAGTATACTAGCCAAAAGTTCTAACCGGCCACCTGCATTTTATTAATTTTCTTCCTAACGTAAAATGACATGACTACTCTTTTTGGACCTCGAAATAGCCAGACGTATCATGTACTGTAGACAGTAAAGATATTGACAAAATGTTCAACAGTACATGCAGGATGCCAATTTGAATAGTGGTACCCCGATTTTCACAATTCGCATTTTGGCACAATTTGTGAGTCATGACTTTTTGAAATAACCACCTTGCACACGCAAAACGTTTTCATTTCAAAAGCCAAACTCATACTGAACACAAAAGTGCTGAAATGAACACTTCATCTGCATTAGACTCGTTGTTATTGGCCAAAGTGTCAAAAATTACCCCACCATCCAATGCATATTCTTGTGAATTTTGAAATTGAGGGAACGTGTATTCGGCAGAGCCTCACGGATACAAGTTAATGCATTTTGTTTAGCCGTTTTCTGGTATCGTTTACCGACAGGTTGGCCTATGTGGTAGTGCAAATGAAATTGATATCCTGCTTACAGCTTTTCAGAAAATCGGTAAATACACACGTGGCCGGTTAGAACTTTAGACTAGTATATAAGCAAAAATAGTACAATGTAAGCTTAATAGAATAACTTACACATGTACAAATTGCCTGCTGTCAGGTACCCGTTTTCGGGTAATTTTGCTCTCCAAAATTACTTGACTTTTCGCTTACTGTGAAGGCGGCGCCTCATGAATGCGTAATAAGAAACTAGTCAACCTTACGCATAGGTAAAAGCAGAAAAGGAGGCGTGGTTTTATTCAAAAGTAACTGTATCATCTTGTGCCACAACCTCAGTCATTATTAAGCCCTTAAAACGCCAGCAAAATAACTGCATCTGAAAATGTCTATTTAACATAAGCAGGGAGGCAAGCATTGTGGACCAACATTAGACTGCTCCTGTTGGATTCACACTGTTTATATATTTCAAATAGTTTAGTGGTCGACAAAAACATACATTTTTGTGATTATGCGCTTTAAGGGTTAATAAACGTGAGTTCAGTGTGTATACGGGTAGGATTTTCATGAAATGCACGCAAGTTTGCACTGCCTAAACAACTTATTATTGTTCACCAAATTATAAATAAAACATTGATACCCTTCCTTAGGAGATGAAACAGCCGAACCACACCCAGATATGAATATCAAAGTTGCCGCCTTTACAGTAAGCGAAAAGTCAAGTAATACAATAGCACAATTGAAATTCAGCTGCACGCTGTCAAGAATGAGTTTTCATAAAAATATATACTTCGAAAAACTCATTTCTTATATGACGCCTGTAAAAGACCTCCTCTGATTGGCTGAAACCAGCTTTCACTTGTTGCGACAGATCTTGATCACAGCCAGTGATGAGCTAGATTAAACCAAGACAGGGAGACATCAGGATATATCAGTGCTGACAGACAGCTATAAAATAGATTGAACTAAATTTAGCACAGGACAGGTAGACATCAAGTTTTTTTTTTCACCGCTGCCTGATAGCTAAAAATAACTATGGAAAAACAACATGATTTCTTATGTATGCCTTCAATAAAGAATGTGTTCATTTTGTGAGAACAGTAAAAAAATCTTTGGCACATGGCATAAGAGTTTCAGAAACTCGAAAGAAATTGCTGAAAAAAATGTTGTTTAGTGCACTAGGAACATCTGACTTGAGTAAAATAGTTTATACAAAACTAGGAAGGGAGTGGCATCCAGTGTCATATAACAAAACAATCGTCTCGGTGAACATCACTATTTTGGGGTTGACAAATCCTGATGTTAACCTCAAAAGAATGCATCAATTTTGTATTGTATGTTGTTATATGACTCCTATAAAAGACCTCCTCTGACTGGCTGAAACTGGATATTGTAGCCCAGGTCAGGTTGACATCAGGATTGATCAGTGCTGACAGACAACTAAAAGGATTGAACTTAATTTAGCCTGGGACAGGTAGGCATCAAGTTTTTTCACTGCTGCAAAACTGCATAAAATAGATATTGGAATAATTGTCTCAAGATATGAAGGGATCATGTATATCACAGGCCAAAGTAATGTTTTGAATAAAGAATTTGCTCATTTTATGAGAACAGTTATTTGAAAAGTGCAATTCCTTTGCACATCTCATAAGAGTTTCAGAAAATTGAAAAGCAGTTTTTTAAACAATCTTATTTTCAGTGGTTTAGTTACATCAGACTTTAGTATAACTACTTTAAATAACACTAGGAAAAGAGGTATGCAGTGTAGTCGCCTCAGTGAACATCACTACTCTTGGGTTATCTAATCCTGATGTTAACCTCAAAAGACTGCATCAATTGAATAATGATTGTTCTTCTTTGCTTTGTACCACCTTTACCAACTTTAGCATGAAGCTTTCCGTAGTGTGCAAGGTCTACACTGATGTAGGTGGTGTAAAATAGTTATACAATGATTGTCCACATGTACGTAAGATAACCCACTCGCTAAAGCTCGTGGAATATCTCGACGTACAGGCGGACAACTCATGGTATAACTATTACTTACTACTCGTCGAACGTTCAAATTGTGTACGATTCACGCGGTGGGATTGATACACATCGTCAAGTGATCTATCGATTCGCATTAGCTCAAGTGGAGTGTACAAGTTAATGTTTTACTTAACAATTGTAATATATATACGACGCAACTGTCACTCTTGGCTGGCAGGACAGTAGGCTTGCGTACGTTGTATATATCACTTTTTATCAGTCCATTTGTTTGCGACCTAACACAATAATTAATCCATTAGGCTCATGAAACAAGGACAGAAATATCGATATAAAAAGCTGTATTAAGGATCTCCGTTAATATAGGCTGTTTTTCAATTTAAATAACATAAAAGATCGCCATTAAATTAATAGAGATTTGTATCAGAAGTCTGCGTGATTCTCTTTTAATGAGAAACTTATTGCAAAGTACAAACACGATTCCAAGATGGCTCTCCTGAATCGAATATTGTCATTGTATCAGGTACATACAAACTCGGTCCCAGTATACCCGGAATGGTCACTGGCATTATTAATTTATTTTCCCAATCAGTTGTTTTTTCTAGGAAATATACTATGTGACATTAGTTTAGCAATTTTCATTTGATTTTAAAAATGCTGTTTGGTATGGAGATGAAGTGAAACCAACTATTTAACCCATTGATATTTAATGCTTTAGCAATCATCATTTCTAATATTTGCTGGAATATCACTTTTTTACAACGCAGTACACCGCGTCAAATTGCACAGGGGTCTAAGCTTAAAAAATTACATCGTTTTTCAGTATCTGGTGTGGCCTCTGTAAACTCCTAAAGTAGTCACATAGCGCCACCCTGATATACTAGATGGCATTGGAATGGAGCTGTTTTTACGGACGACCGGCGAAATTCCAATAGAACATTTACATGTATGGGACCTCCTTGGACGAACGGCCAGGGAGTGGGATGCCGTCAATAACGCCATAAACCTTGAGAGTGCGCTACATCAGAAAAGGTATCGAATTCCTATGGCCGTGTTTCATAGGCGTATTTAGAGCACGATGATACTGTGTGGCTACTTTAGGAGTTAACAGAGGTGACACCAGATAGTGATAACGACACGATCCTATGAAACACGGTTATCAGAATTCGATTCCATTTCTGCCAAAGGTGTCAAGTATACACCTACAATATGTGCTGTGGCCAAGTCTAGTTTCACACAGTTAAGGTTACACCAACGTATGGGTGTCGTCAGCGAAGTCATGCACCACCTAGTCATCTTTGAACTGTTTTGTCACAATTCAGAGTTCTTGTGATATTTCTTACCTAGTCAGGTATTCACGCGCTGCTAAGAATAGACACGTATTGGCTACTTTGAAGTTCCAAGAGTTTCTCGAAAGCATGGTATATTTTGATCAAATTTTGCATATAAATGCATGTCAACATTATCTAATCACTGGCATGTGTAACAGCCTTTGTTAATGGATGAGCGTTTGTTCAGCCATAACTCTTCAACCGCATAGTATATTTGGATCATTGTTTTCTTACTTTTTGTTATTTATGTCTCTATTAAGTCTTAAGATGCTGCATTGATAAGTTAGGGGTCACGCTCAATGTATTGTATGAATATCCACAGTTTTCAGGTCTAAAAGTTAACTTTGACAAAACTCATGCTGTATGGATAGGGGTTAACAAATATAGTACAGCATCTATCAAAACAAGGTGGAAACTATCATGGGGGAAAACAGCCTTTAAACTACTAGGGATAAATTTTCATATTGAGTTAGAACAAATGCAACAGATTAACTTTAAAGAAAAAATTCAAAAAATCAGATCCTTGATTAAACTCTGGAACAGACGATATCTTACACCTTTAGGTAAGATAACAGTTATAAAAACACTTCTCCTCCCTATATTAAATCATCTATTTATTTCAATACCAAATCCAGCAGAACAAACAATTAAGGAATTAAATAATATATTTTTTGACTTCTTGTGGAATGGCCCAGCAAAAATTAAACAAAATGTTGTTATAAAACAGTATTGTGAAGGTGGTCTTAGAATGATAAACCTGAAAGCATTTATAGATAGTATAAAATTAACTTGGTTAAGAAGAGTCATTTTATCGAACAGCCCCTGGCAATCTGTCATGAACAATACAATAAACTTCAATGGATTATTAGTATTTGGAAGATGTTATACTAATGCTATTCAAAATAAGATAAAAAATAAATTTTGGATTGATGTACTACATGCATACTCAGATATTCTCCAACTTAACGGTGAAGACACTGAACATTTTGTTCTTTCAAGTCCAATCTTCTATAACAATAAGATTATGATTGGCAACCAACCAATATACATAAAAAAGTGGGATCAGCAGGGAATAAAGAGCATAAATGATCTGATACATGAAAATGGTGAATTTCTTTCACAGGATGAATTTGAACATACTTATAATATAAAAACTAATTTTTTTCAATTTTTAGGATTAAAGCAGGCAATAATGGCATATGCAAGAACATACAATATAATAAGTTTCTCTAAAAAACTGCATACACCATTGCTGCCTGCAAGTATACACCTTTTTATAAAATCAAAGAAGGGTGGAAAAGATTTTTATACAATTCTAAATCAAAATTTAGTTAAACCTACATCCCAGTATAAATGGAATCATGTTTACAATATTGAAGAAAAAACTTGGAAAGAAATCTATTCTTTTCCCTTTAACCTATCATTAGGTACAAAAATGCAATGGTTTCAAACAAGAATAAATCACCGAATTTTGCCAACTAAAAAGTACCTGTATAACATGAAGTATGTACCAAGCCCCAGGTGTAGTTTTTGTCAAGAGGAAGAAGCAATAAATCACATGCTCTGGCAATGCCAGGAAACTCAAAATCTAATTGGAGACTTCAAAAGATGGCTCAACAATAACAATATTAATCTGACATTTGTTGAAGAATTATTTATATTTAACATAGGGAAAACATATTCATCAGCAGAATTGCATATTTTTGTTATTGTCAAGTATTACATATATGCTGCAAAACGCACCAACCACCCTCTATCCATAGTAGCACTGCAAAATAAGTTAAAATACTTTTATAAGCTAATGCAACATACAGCTACCAGAAAAGGCTCTTTAGATAAATTTGAAAACACATGGACCAAGTACAAAGATCTGATAGATACAATACATTGAACTAAAACATTTATAACCCTTGACAAAAGCAAACCCCTCCTTTAATAACAAAATTTTATTGCATAAACTTAAGCTCATTCGTGCTGCCATGCTGTGAGAGGAAAAGGTTGTCAGAGATTCAATTTTTTTTTGTCATTTTCTTTTAAAAATGTATCTTTTTCATTTGACACTCCTGTCATCCTGTGCTAGGCGCTAATGGTATATTCCCAAAATATTCAGACACACGCCCTAAATGTTCAGACACATTGGATTTCTGCCTCAAATGGAACCCTTAAGATAGGGAGCAGGGTGATTGTCAGGTGGCAATAAAATGAAACGCCATACAGACATTGAGTATATATTACTGTCCCTTATTTTAGTCTGAGCAAAGTCTGTGCTGTTCAACTCAACCCAACTGTCTGAATATAGAGGGTGGGTGCAGTAATGCTTTGATTGTATGCTTATATACTGTTTCCTCAACCTTTCTTGTCCTTTAACACATATTACATGTATATCACAGCCGGGAGGGCACCAATCAGCATATTTTACCTAACATGTTTGTGTACTCAGTGCAACTGTAGGGTAGAATATGGTTATTTTATGTGTCTTAAAAGCCACAAAAACTCACCAACAAATAAACTGGTCAAGCTACAAGAATCCTTTAGGCAAATAAAACCAGACTACTGAATGGTGCCTTCATGGCTGTTTAAACTGTTTCAAAACAGCTTTTGATTTTGAAATTGCATGAAAGGTGCATGAAAGGGGTGAGCTAGAGATACAATCAACCAATAAAATACCTTTACTGTAGTTTGTAAGGCATGCAGAGGGATGGCCCTCCCCGACCCTCTGTATGTCAGATGACGGGGAGAATAAAGTGTAAAGATGGAAAAAAAAAAAAAAAAGATAAGTTAGGGGTCTTTCATGCAAACCAAACATCTATGTGTTTTGAATTAACCGGTTTAAGCCCTCCAGTAAAATATTTTACTGACCGTTCCAAGGCGGTACTTCTTTTGTGGATATTTTATGTTTTTGTTCTGTCTTGTGTTTGCTATGCTTTTGTGCGCGTCTGTTTATATTTGCTTTGTGGTCACCTGCTGGGAAAGGGCTGACCTCTTGGCTCTCGTTTGTGGTGTCTAACTGTGAGTTTGTCACTTTCCTATTGGTATCCTGGGTCAGGTGTGGTATTGATTCTATCGAGTCTTGATCTTTGCACCCTTACTTACTTCCAATCAAATAGTCCAATTATATCAATAACACTTAGCTATATACAATAATTAAATTGTAAACTATTACTTAGTACATAAATAGGAATATCAGACTGGCTAGCTTAACAATGGTCATTTTAAGAAAGAAAGAAGGAAGGAAAAAGTAAGAATAGATATAAAAGGGAAATATGTGTCGGCGACGCATTCATTCTGTAGGAATGTTTATAGTCAGATAGTTTTCTTTACCTTGTATTTTTTATGGTGTTCAGAGTCTGGTAAAATATATAATAGTTCATATAAACTCAATTTCAGGTCTCATAAGAACATCAGAGTCATACATATAAGGTTTAAGATTTAATAGTTAATTATCAACATTGATTTTCTCTAAAAAGGTATTATTCTGTCTATGTTATTTGGAGTAGTTGCCATTTTTTCTGTGAACATCTATTTTTATTTTGTCTTTGGAAAATGCAATTTGTTCTTCTAATCCATGTGTTTGATGCAATAATTGTAGGAAGCCATTAATAGTTGGTCTCTGTTATTTATATTTTAATGAAAAAATGTAGTATTTTACTATATAAAATTGATAAAATTAAAAGCTAAGGTTTAGTTTTTGAGCTAGTAGATGGTAATTCCTTAACTTTAGACCACAAATCCTGTATATTTCCCAACATTGCGAAAACAGGTGGACATTTGTTTACTCTTGCATTGTACAAAAGTCACATAGTACATTCGGGACTATTTTACATTTGAACAGATATTTATTATTTGGTATTATTCCCATTAGCTATTTATGCATACTTATTTATTTTAACATTGTCCAGCAACTGGTATGGAGAATGGTGATGAGGCTTTGCTGAGCACCATTTTGGCCTGCCCAGGTCTTTTAGTGTGCGCATACCTTTTGAACCGCACCATATGGTTTTATCAAATTGTGCATACTATTACAATTGATGAAATTGGCAAGTAAAATGACAGAGAACGGGTTAAAAAATAATGATCACACCTGGATTCAAACCAATGTGCGTCAGGCTGTTGGATTGCAAGAAACCTGGATTCGAACCAATGTGCGTCAGGCTGTTGGATAACAAGAAACCTGGATTCGAACCAATGTGCGTCAGGCTGTTGGATTACAAGAAACCTGGATTCGAACCAATGTGCGTCGGGCTGTTGTATTACCAGAAAGCCTCTTAGATCACTCGGCCACCACATGTTGTCTACTACACTAGATGAATTCACCTATTTATCTTTGCTCGTCAGATTAAAATTGCATGACCCTGGCTCCGGATACTGAAAAAACTACATTCACCAAGGGTCGTGCACTTTACAGTCAGTTGATTTTTATCAATAATTCATCTAGTCGTTGCAATCTACACAGCCATTGTACCAAAAATGAAAACAGTACATCAAAACATGCAAGAGGAATACGCGTTACAAGGCTTAAGACAGAATTTAAGTATATTTGATCTTGACATTTGCCTTCAATTGTCATAGCTGTGAGATGAAGCATTCGTTGATATCCACGAGCCATAAGCAGCCATTGTGCAAAACATAAACACACTTCACCTATAATCAAAAAAGGAATTCGCAGTACAAAAAGTAAGATAGATGTTAAGTATGTCTGCCGTTGGACTTTCCCTTTTTTAGATGGTGATGTTCCTCGCTCTACATCCTATGGAGTCTATACCTCTCAACTCACTCGATTTGCTAGAGCATCTAGCTATGTTACTGACTTCAACAGTAAATAAAACCGAGGACCGGAGCAAAAGAAATCCAACAGGTAAACCCCGGTTGACCTGACAACAGCAAAAGCATCAGGCCCCTACCATCTCACCATTAGATAAGACTTTAAGTCGGAACCGTCATAGAGTCTGAAGTCCGAACCACAAGCGTGCAATTAAAGAGGAAAGCAAAGTTGCCAACCGTGATTTGGTTGACCACCAGGCATGCAGTCTGCTGCAGTACATTAATGTTATAGCCAATCTTTTTATAATGGGAAATTATCTTAATTAGCTGCGCTGCAAAACTATTAGAGCTAAAAATCTTCTTCAATTTATACACCAAGTCACCATAGAATGCAGTTTCTGAAAGTCCTTGGCGCAAGAGAGATTTAAGTCCAATTTGGAATTTAGATATCAAAATATTATCGTCTATAAAAGTAAGAAAAGGTTTTGCGAAGTTAATGTTACCGATAGCCTTGTTTAAGAAGTTTCTATGTTAACAATTTAGTTCGAGTGTTGAAGTCAGCAACATGGCAAGATGATCTAGCAAAACGAATGAGTTGAGAGATATAGACGCCATAGGATGTAGAGCGAAGAACATAATCATCTAAAAAAGGGTAATTGACAATTTCAAAATCAAAGTTGTCACGTTTATTATAAAATTTGGCAGAAACGAAATCATTAGAAATTGACAAATGCGAGTCTAAAAACGGGGCTTCTGTACCAGATGTATTAGCTTTATTAAGTTGAAGCTCTAAGGGTATATTTGACTTACCATAGTGTCAATATAGATATTATAAATGTTTAAAATATCGTCCAAATATCTGGATGTAGTGTTAAAAGCATCAATATTATCAGCCTGCTTATCATCAGAGAGATACATTATAATGTCCTTTTCATAACAAAACAGGAACAAATCTGCAACCAAGGGAGCACAATTAGTGCCCATAGGAATTCCAACTATTGGTGCCAAATGGAATAAAAATGTTGTCCACAAATCTGCAACCAAGGGAGCACAATTAGTGCCCATAGGAATCCCAACTATTGGTGCCAAATGGAATAAAAATGTTGTCCAACAAAAACCTTCATTTTAATCTATTTACATGGGCAATCATCGTGCTAAATATGAATACCCTCTGTCAAAAAATGAAAGAGGAGTTCACAATATGAGCAGTAAGGTTTTGTATTCTAGGCATGGCCTTTTAGTCAAAGGCTATGCATGGAATACAAAACCTTACGGCATAAGGTTAAATATCCAAATTCTGGTTGTACATGTACCACTTGTTCTGCAAATATCCCTTACACAATACATATACCTGGGATGCAACATTGTTTTTTACAGCGCAGATGAGATGCAAGCACACAGTACACGTCGCGGGAGTTAATGAATTGCTGCAAGTTGACGTTATTTTTACTTTTACAGACAATACTACGAGAAGTTGCGAGTTAAGACTTTGCAGAGGAACACAGTGTACCTACCTCTATATTTCGCAATATGTTGTAGTTAAAAAAGCATCCCTTTGCAACAGAAATAATACGTTTTTCATGGGAATATATTGATTTAAAACAATGTGGTATTTTGACTAGTATAGAATCAGACGAGCCTATGAAGCCTCTTTATTAGCTTAGAAACTCCATATATAAGTGTCTGTAAAAGTAACGTCAACTTGCGACAAATCATTTTCTCACGCGACGTGTGTGCTTGCATCTAATCCGCGCTGTAAAAATCAATGTTGCATCCCGGGTATAGGGTGTGTTACATGTCATAATGTTGGCGTTTTATCGTTTGCACACTGATTGATTCAGGTTTGTAGATGTCAACGATGGTTTTGGATATCTGATATGACTTTTGATTTAATGTCAATGTCAAAACCATTGAAAATCTGTCCTTCATGCGAGCCAAACATTCACATTGGTTTAAAGAGGCATTGTAATTTTGGACCCAGATTTGATAAATGTTCGGTTTTTTATACCCCGCCATTAAAATGTGCGCGTTTTACGTTATACCGTCCGTTCAAAAAATTGCGATGAGTGTCCGTCCGTCCGCCCATCCGTCACCAATTCGTTTCCGCTCTCTATCTTGAGTATTTCTAGACAGTTTTTTTTAACTTTTGCATAATAGTTCAAGGCCGTCGTCGGCGGTCCAGCCGGTCCGGCTATGGCCGGATCACTTTTTTGCCCGAAATGGTTGATATTATAAAGGATGTGTTATTGGAGCGCATATCATTTAATTTTTCAAGAAACTACAGAGTTATGGCACTTAATTTGATAATATGCTAAAATTGTGTATACGATACCAAGGTCCAGACAATTGTATTTAAGTTTTAATCTGAGGTATGACCCTTGATTTATGCATTGTCTTTGTATCGAAAATATTTCTTGGTGCGGTATGATACATGCCTGCAGCGCTTTTATTAAAATTAAATTATTCACTGCTTTCTACCACACGAATAAACATAACAAACAAAGCCAATTTCATAAGAGGTTCTTTTTACCGGAAATTTCAATCGAAACAAATGATATTGGTCATTCTTACATTTATAGAAAATGTTTCACAATCACTGTACAGACTGTTGTATACTTTTGACCCCAAAATGCAAGTGTGGATCCCGAGGGGAGGGGCGGGGCTCCAGACCCCCCGAGAAAGATCACAAAAAATTAGGGTTTCTTACCCTACCGCCCACGTTTTTGTACTTGTCGAATTCGCGTTGAAAACGCATTGTAAACGCAGGTAATGCAAACTGTATTTTCAACGCGAATTCCAAATAGCCAATCCCCGCTCGTCATTGATAATGCGTTGCACTGCAGTGAAACGCATTTACTTGTCCACCAATCGATCCAGCTGATTTGTCAACGCGAATCAAGGTTTATCACTGCGTAGCAACGCAGATCCGCAGTGAAATGCATTGCTGCATAGTCATTCATTAGAGGAAGGATAAAAGACGATTAAAACGGAATTAATAGCAAAATAAATCACTGAGGAAAGAAATAATATTGTTGTACGCAAGGTGATATAGCATTTCAAATAAGATATACATATATCAGAGCCAACACATTTCAATATCGATTTTTTTAAATAGGCAATTTGATTGGTTAACGCGCTATCACTTACCATCTCATATGAATATTCATGAACTTGCCTTGCGTTGAAACGAGTTGATTCGCGTTTTCAACGCACTTTAAACCGTATGTGCGTACAACGCATTTCATTAGAAATGCGCATGAAACACGAATTCGCAGTACAAATACGTGGGCGTCAGTGTAGCAATTCTGATCCAGATCCCCTGAAAAATTACGAAGCTACCGAGCCAGCATTCAATGTTGGGCCACCATCAGCACGCCAGCGAAACGCCTTTTAAATGGCGTTTCGCTGGCGGGCCGATGATGGCCCGCTTATAGTGCTATTAGGATCCACCCACAAAACGTTGTCAAAGTTGGACCCCCTCTGACAAAATATTCTGGGTCCGCGCATGGAATGCATACTTTGGGGCCAACCGTGAAGAAACAGATGTAATGCCGCATGATGCGGCATTTGATCGGTGTCTAAACTGATTGCTAAGACAACAGCGAGCTTTAGAGAAGTAAATACAGTGTTATATTTTGGCAGTATAGTTTGTGACCCCTCGATGTATTCAATGGATCCTCCCAAGTTTATTGCATCAATCCAAAATGAAGAGTCTATTAGTGCATAACCCTCATACATCTTCAGGAATATGAGCCATTTCACTAGAATTTGACAATAAACGCATAAATGTATGCGAGTCAGTGTAGCCCAGGCAAGTCTACGCAATCGTACAGTCTCACCAGAGCGTGTCTGCTTTTGTCGTCTGCTGAATTGTTAGAATTCTCTTGATCAAACAAGCAAGCACGCAGATCAGACTGCTCCTTTTGGAGCAGTCTCATCTGGGTCCACACTGTATACCTATCTACTAACATTCGTCAATATCATTAACGAATATACATGCATTAAGCAGGGCGACTTAAGCAGACTACATTTTTCAATATATTTTGCTGACGTTTTTCAGGGTTAATTTGTGTTGAAAATTGCCAAAAATGCAAAGTCAGCTATGCATGTGTGTGTGCTCAGACACTATCAAACATACAATATATATCAATGTTATGCATCATAAAATTTCCAATTATAAGATCTGAAATTCGCTGCTTAGTCATATATATATACACGCGAGTGATCAAACAATATAAAAAATATAGCAATCATGCGCGGATCCATAATTTTTGTCAAGGGGTGGGAGGTCCAGGCCCGACGGCCAGAAAACAGCCTCGACTAGGTTGCTTTTTTCCTCAACCTATTTTACAGTTTACAGAGGGGGTCCAATGATTTTATTACAGAGATAAACTATACTTTTCTAAGGATCCAGAGGGGGCCCAACATTTTACAGGGGGTCCAACTTTATTCCAGGAGGGGGGTCCAAATGCTAATTCCTATAAAAACCCATTCCACGGGAGTCCAGACCCCCTATCCCCCTCTGGATCCGCAAATGACCATGTTAAATGTCATAGAGATTCCAATTGTAAGAACTACATGTGTACATCCGCTACCCCTATTTCAACACACCGTCATCAGCCGCTCGTTTCTTGGCTGGATGAACTGCCTCACAGAGGATCAGACAACTGTCATCATTGGCCAATAGATCATTTAGACTTAGATGTCAGAACACGATGGATCTCTATTCACCACTTGATACCGACACAATTATCGCCTTCAGCATATAACCGATCTGCACAAGAAGTACCGGCGCTGGGTTAATATTGTTGATGAACTTGACTCCGCGCTTTCGAAGCTTTTAGGTGGGAGACTTCAAGCAACATGATCAGATTTATGTTCTTGCTGAGTCAAAGCTAAACACAATCGCTGACCGCATTTCAGTCGCCCTGAACAACGCCAAGATATCTGAAGAAGAAATTAGCCTGATATTGTCTGACAAGTACAATCAGATGATTGAAAGAAGGTATTCGTTGCCGTCAGGAATGGGGCACTGGCTTATCCCAGGATGAAACAAAGGAGCTATTACGACGCGAGAGGGACGCGCGATGTATTTTGCTCGTAATAAGCTGTTAAAAGAGCTCCACAAAGATTGAAACACTGGCACCTCCCAATACATATTTCCTGCTCGCATGAGTAAGAGCATTTAGGGTGAGCGATCAGGCCACAAACCCTTCTTCTAAAAAAATCTTGATTCAGGTGAGCCATCCATAAAGCCACAAAAAAACTTGTAAAAATCTTGGGCGCTAGTCTCACGCAAAGCACCCTTTAGATTGAGACCCATCCGTGGTCTCCGTGCCTGGGGCTATTCATGTGGGACAGTTCTTCAATTTTCTGCAGCCCGGGACCACCTGGCTGCGCCAACACCGGCATTGTCGATAGCCATTACCGCCTAACAGGTGACCTGAGGAGCACTGCCAGGTGCCTTGATCCTTTATGCTTTCAGAGACCCCTCCATAGAGGGTGGTGGGTCGTCCCTGGGGCTCTTACTTTGCTTGTATGTATGCTTAAGTTGGGGTCTGAACATGGACTGGGAGACGCAGCGACCCTAATGGCGGGCCTTAAAAATGTTGCCACTCGTCCTCCCGGCTGTTTCTCCCCTAGCACTCCCAAAAACACGGATATTGGATCCCACCTAGCGCCCCTAAACATATTGATATTTGACCTCACCTAGCACCCAAAACTCATTGATATGTTACCGCCCTTAGCACCACAAAACACAATGATATTAGACCTTCCCTAGCATCCCAAAACACACACATATTAGACACCCCCTAGCATCCCAAAACACACTGATGTTAGACTTTCCCTAGCACCCCGAAACACATTGATATTTACCTCCCTTTGCACTCCATAAAACACTGATATTAGATATCCACTAGCATCCCAAAACACACTGATATTAGACCTCCCTAGCACCCTAAAACATTGATATTGTATCTCCCATAGCCCCCCAAACCACACTGATATCAGACCTCCACTAGTACCCAAAAAACAGTGATAATAGACAGCCCCTAGCATCCAAAAACACACTGATGTTAGACTTCCCCTAGCACCCCAAAACACACTGATATTAGACCTTCCCTTGCACTCCATAAACATTGATATTAGATATCCACTAGCACCCCAAAACACACTGATATTATAGACACAACCTAGCATCCCAAAACACACTGATATTAGGACACCCCCTAGCTTCCCAAAACACACATATATTAGGCACCCCATAGCATCCCAAAACACACTGATATTAGACCTCCCCTTGCAATCCGTAAAGCACTGATATTATATATCCACTAGCAACCCAAAACACACTGATATTAGACCTCCCTAGCACCCTAAAACACTGATATTATATCTGCCCTAGCGCCCCCAACCACACTGATATCAGACCTCCCCTAGCACCCCCAAACACAAAATATTAGACCACCCCTAGCACCCAAAGCAACACTGGTATTAGATCTCCCCTGCCGCCTCCAAACACACTTAGATAATACCTCCCCTTGCGCTACAACCACACTGATATTAACCTCCCCTCAGACCCCTATATATTTGACCACCCCTAGCACTCGAAACACTGATATTAGATCTCCCCTGCCGCCCCCAAACACACTTAGATTAGATCTCCCCTGCCACCCCTAAACACAATTAGATTAGACCTCCCATTAGCGCCCCAAACACACTTAGATTAGACCTCCCCTAGCACCCCAAACACAATTAGATTAGACCTCCCATTAGCGCCCCAAACACACTTAGATTAGACCTCCCCTAGCACCCCAAACACAATTAGATTAGACCTCCCATTAGCGCCCCAAACACACTTAAATTAGACCTCCCATAGCGCCCCCAAACACTGATATTAGATCTCCCCTGCCGCCCCCAAACACACTTAGATTAGACCTCCCATAGCGCCCCAAAACACACTTAGATTAGACCTCCCATAGCATCCCCAAACACACTTAGATAAGACCCCACTCCCATAGCGCCACCAAACACACTTAGGTTAGACATTCCATAGCGCCACCAAACACACTTAGATTAGACCCCGCTCCCATAGCGCCACCAAACACACTTAGATTAGACCCCGCTCCCATAGCGCCACCAAACACACTTAGGTTAGACATCCCATAGTGCCCCCAAACACACTTAGATTAGACCCCGCTCCCATAGCGCCACCAAACACACTGATATTAAATCTCCCCTAGCACCCTAAAAGACTGATATTAGAACTCCCTTAGCTACCCAAAACGCACACAAAAGAGTTGTTATAGGTGCCCTATGATTTAATTAGCACAACTTATTGAGATACAAATATCATAAAAAAAAATAATTAAACACTTCATGATAACTGATCAAACACATAAAGGCTAGACTGTATAACATAGACATGATTAGCCTTGGCTAAATATAATTGTACAATCTTGGTACCAAATAAAAGCTAAGAAATCGCCCAACACATAAGCAATAGTTTTCTGTATTCCTAACTAAAACATTTTAAAGTTTAAACATATTATAATGCCAAATATTAACAGCATTTGGTTTGGGTCACAAGTTCTCACAACATTAGATTTAACCCTTCCCCTACATTTTATATAAACAGAATAGCATATAAACATGGCTATGTACAAACACATATGTTTACTAAACAAAGTATGAACAAAGCAAAGCAAATCAGATAGACATATAACGATACTAAATCAGAAATAAAAAAATACAAAAAAGTGAACATCACTGAGATAACTAAACTAGAGGACGTGAAGGTCCTGAGGCGCTCACCTGATCCCTTTAATAATGTTAAAATATGTCAAGGTCAACTACAGCTTATAATGAAACATATTTTGTTTTACCATATATGGGGGTTGTAGCCATCTCGGTCAGTGACCTAAAACAATTACATGAATAATACATCAGTGATTTCTGTGAAAAATATAGCAAGAAAGGAGCAAAGCTCACCTCACCCCGAAAGTAGCCATCAGAGGTTGTAACACTTTAAGAGAAAAGACAATTTTTTTAAATATCTCATAATCCTAATCCTAAGTCAAGTAGTTTCTGAGAAAACTTTGATGAAAAATGTCCACATGTGTAATATAAAAGTGACAGTAGGAAACTTAAAAAAAAGAAGGCAAAATGAGGACTAGCATCTTAATTTTCATTTACACATTGCATTTTGCCTACCTGAACGTGTACACAAAATTGCATAATCCTATATCAAGTATTTGCTGAGAAAACCCTGACGAAAAACGTCCATATGTGTTATATAGGAGTGACAGAAAAAAAGGAAATTTAGAGTCTTTATTTTCATTTACAAATACAATTAGCTTACCTGAAGGTGTACACAAAATTTGAAAGCACTGGCTCCAATAGGAACCGAGAAATTGGCAACAGAAATTTTTCATTGGAGAGAAAGAAATATGAACAAATAAAGGGACTGATATGCAATATGTGGATGTTTTTGCTACACAATACATCTCATCAACAACAAGCTTTGTACAAAATTTAAGAATCCGAAATTAAGTAGTTACTGAGAAAACTTTGTCAGAACAAATGTCCATATGAATTTTGTAGGAATGACAAGAAGAAAAATTGAAAAATTGAAAAAGAAGGCAAAATGAGGATTAGGGTCTTAATTTCCATTTTTGCACTGTGACAGAAGTTTCTATTGGAGAGAAAGAAAACATGAACAAATAAAGGAACTGATATGCAATATGTGGCTGCTTTTGTTATACAATACAACTCATCAAGCATTGTTCCAAATTTCAGAATCCTAAGTCGAGAAGTTGCTGATAAATCTTTGACAGAAAAAATAATGTCCATATGTTTTTTATAGGAGTGACAGAAGGAACAAATTGAGAAACTAAAAAAGAAGGCAAAATGAGGCTTAGGGTCATAATTTTCATTTACACAGTACACTTTGCCTACCTAAAGGTGTTCACATAATTTTTAAAACACTGGCTCCAATAGGGGCCAAGAAATCTGTGACAGAAATTTTCATTGGAGAGGAAAAAAAATGAATGAATAAAGGCACTGATAAGCAATTTGTGGCTGTTTTTTGTTAAACAATTCAACTCATCACTATCAAGCTTTTTACCAAAATTTCAGAATCCTCAATCAAGTGGTTGCTGAGATTTTTTTTGACAGAAAAAATGTCCATATGTATTTAATAGGAGTGACAGAAGGAAAATTTGAAAAATTAGAAAAAAGAAGGTAAATGAAAATTAGCATCTTAATTTCCATTTACACAATACTCTTTGCCTACTTGAAGGTGTACACAAAAATTTGAAAACACTGGCTCCAAAAGGAGCCGAGAAATCTAACAGAAACTTTCATTGGAGAGAAAGAAAAATGAACAAATAAAGGGACTGATAAGCAATATGTGACTGTTGTTTTTTTTGTTACACTATACAACTCATCACTATCAAGTGTTGTACCAAATTTCCGAATCCTAAGTCAAGTAAATACTGAGAAATCTTTGACAGAATAAAATGTCCATAGGTATTATATAAGAGTGACAGAAGGAACAATGAAACATTGAAAAAAGAAGGAAAATTGAGGATAAGCATCTTTATTTTCATTTACACAGTACACTTTGCCTACCCAAAGGTGTACACAAAATTTTAAAACACTGGCTCCAATAGGAGCTGAGAAATCTGTCACAGAATTTTTCATTGGAGAGAAAGAAAAATGAACAAATAAAGGAACTGATAAGCAATATGTGGCTGTTTTTATACATAATACAACTCATCACTATCAAGCTTTGTACCAAATTTAGAATCCTAACTCAAGTAGTTGACACAGCAAAAAAGCTTACAGACAGACAGACAAACAAACAGACAAACAAACACAATTACAGAAAAGGCAAAAACTATTTACCCCCTATATACTTCGTACCGGGGGTATAAAGATGTTTAGATAGGTATGTAGTAGTCCAAATGAGTGGCCTTGGATAGATGGTCACAGGTCAGATTGACATTTGGTACTTATATAAACCATGGTCTAATTAGGTTAAACATTTCTCGCAAGTATTATGATTTCGGCGTAACTAGTTATAGAAAAATGAACATTTAAAGATTATCCCATATAAATGTAATAGGAATCAAATTTAACCTTGCCATTAAGTAGGTCATGGTCAACCTAGATCCATCATTTGTGCAAACCCGGTAGGGCTCACACCCCAATGCTACATACCAAGTCCCAATGCTATTGGCCTTTTGGTTCCAGAGAAGAAGACATTTAAAGAGTTTTTACCTTATATGGCGTGGTGGCCACCTTAGTCATGTGACCAGACCAATTTGTATAATTTTGGCTAACCAATCATAAGGAGTCGTCATGTGAAATTTGAGTTACATTGGTCTAATGGTTTCTGAGAAAACTATGTTTTAATATGTTGATGGGACTCCAATATGAGCGACCTTAGCTGAAAGATCAAAGGTCAACCTTGACCTATGAAACTTATGCATAGCCTATGTCTCCTTAGATTGAACATATCAAGCGAGAATAGGAAATTTGGCTTCCACAGAATTACAAAAATCATATTTTCAAAACAAATTCTCATTTAAATGCATTAGGAAGCAAATTTGACCTTGCTGTTAAGAAGGTCAAGGTTATCTTAGGATCATCATGTAAACAAACTTCGTAGGCCCTACATCCCCAATGCTACATACCAAGTCCAAAGGTCACCGGCATTCTGGTTCTTGAGTTTAATGAGTTTTACCATATATGTGCGTAACGGTCATCGTGTTCATGTGACCGAAATATTTTGTTCAACAGACAGATTCTTGCACGCCATTGCTCTAGACCATTACCCATGTTGATATAAAATATACAACTATCACAACTATTGTCCTGCTAGCCAAAAGTGACAGTGACATCATGTTTTGCTTACAAAGTTATCAAGGATTTAAAATCGATAGACCACTTGTGTATGAATCCTATCCGCAGAACAGGATTAATACACAAGTGATTTACCGATTCGTGTTAGCTCAATTGGAGTGTACAATTTAATGTCTAAACCAAACGTTACGTCACTGTCAATTTTGGTTGGCACGACAGTACAAACAAGCATACAGGCATCAGGTCCACGCAACAGCTACTTTTTCATATACCGTACACATGATCAATTAATGAATAGTATAGGTTTCTTCTGTTTTGGAAGAATGAAAATAAAGTAAAATATTACATAATAAACAAGATACAAAACATTTCTACGAACGCACAAACAAATCTACATATAGGTAAATCAAAAGCTCTGAAGCGTGACTGTATTTACACAATTATAATTCCAACTCAATGTTTTTTTTTCGTTTTCGGCGAATTTGATTGGTCCGTTGGTAAAATTAAATGTTTTTTACACTTCAATAAAAACCCTTGCGTATGAATATTTGTTATCTGCCTTGATTTCACAGTGCTAATAACGAACTGTACATAAAACTTCGAACACAAGTGACAAGTAGGGTACCCTATTGTTGTGTCCGAGATAAAACATTCACCAGTTTAAATATAGTTAAACATGTTGAAAGCTCATTTGAAACCCTAACATCGCATGAGGCTGCATCTTCAAAGCAACAGGAGGAACTCTAAGAAATGAACCCGATGACGTGGCTATGTGACGTCACTTAACACAGTCACGTCATCGAAGAGAATCGGCATCAAAACAATGGCTACATCAACAACGAAATATTTCAATACAGTTTGACAGCGTGAAAACGAGCTTTTTAGGTTAAAGCTTAGGGCCAACTAATGTTGGGATTTTAGGCTGGGGCTTGTGAAGGTAAACTTGTGCTTTTTAAAACATGTCATTCCGTGGACTGGAAGGGCCTTAATCTAAATGCTCTTCAATGAGCCCAGCAAGCTAAAGAAAACCAAGCTAAATGGAGTTGTTTTTGAGCTCATACTCATATACTCGCTTCAAATAAAGTGCAATTTTAATTATTATCTAGCATAACAAAGTGACATAATTTTCAAGATGACTGCCCCATCTTTCATAGACAGCGGTAACGAGCGGTTACGAACTATTTTCCTTCAGTGGGCTTTTAAATTTGAAATGTTGTCAACAACCTTTTACAAATGTGCTGTTTTGTTCCAAAGTTGGAATTATAAGGAATGAAATTTATTTTTTTGGTTTTTATCGATGTGTAAACTCCGGCGAATCACCCACAAATTTAACATAAAGCCCTTCGGGCTTTATTCAATTTGTGAATGATTCGCCGGAGTTTACACATCGATAAAAACCAAAAAATAAAATTCCATTCCTATAAGCACACTTCGAATCGAACTATAGTCCCTACTGTAGTAACTATAGTTCGATTCGAACATCGATAGTCGTACTATAGTTCTACTAGAGATAAACGGTTGGTCAGAGCACCGTTACACTAGTAGATTGTCTGTTTCCCTCCCCTAGCCCTATCTAACAAGATGGGTTCAAGATCTGTTGGTAGCCTCAATTTTTTTTTAATTTAGAAAATAAATAAAACAAAGTGTACTTTACTGTTTAGATTGTGGTACATTTACTTATCTGAAAGATATTTTCTATAAATCCCCGATAGCCTAATGGACAACTCGCTGTCCATGGGATTCAAATGTGTGGGTTCGAATCCTGTACAATTACAATTTTAGTCATTTTTTTCTTATTTGTGTTTTCATCTTTTTTCATATGGATATTTTAATATAAATCTGGTATATCTTAATGATCCTAAATGCACAAAATACTCACGTAGCACCATGAATGATTTCAACATGCCCACGCGTAATTAACTCAAGCGGGCTGGGTGAGTTCAATGCTTTTTGTCACCTGCTTTAAAAAATCATTTTTTTTTAAAAAGAAAAAAAATATTTCAGGATCACTATCAGTGTGGCAAACGGTCAATATACCAATTAGGACTGAATGTTCTGTCGGTCCTAACTGTTTGCAAAGAAATCGCCGCTAGCAAGGAAAGAGTTTATCAACCATAGGGAATAATGAATGAAAATACATGTAAAGGCACTAAGTACAATTGAAAAGGTGCAAATTTAATCACGAGATGACGTAAAATATTAGAACAACCTTGACAGCATTTGACCATTTTATAAAAAAAGGGATTTTCCAAGATTCGATCCCGGTATGTGTGATCTATATCAAGTTGCTAACTATATGTACATGTACCATCAAGCTATCAGTTAATTTGCATTAATGAGTTGGCATTATCTTCATAACTTCGGTAAAAGCATGAACTTTACGAAAACGCACGAGTTTCACGAAGGTTTCGGCGAAAACTTATCAGTCTAATGTCAATCTTGGCAGACTATATGTACATGTAGGGTTCAGAATAGATGTGTACAAATGTGGATGATTTTATTTCCATAGATTATTATACCTGACAGATTCAGTCAAAATGTAACAGAATGCATTACTTCGTCTGGATCTGCGCCATTACTAGCTCACTGTTAAGGATTATATTTGTTGATTGCTTACAAGACAATTAAAACAACCATCTCACTGAAGTGGTTATTTTGCAGACCCAGAATTGTTAACAAATTGGTTGGTAAGGAAGTAATTAAAATCTTAATCCATATGATTGGTTATCTGGACCTGGGAAGTGGTTTAATTTTTATTTACCTGTATCTAGATCAGACTTGCACTGATCAATTTCTTTAATATCTGGCACCCCATCAGAATCTACAGTAATTACACAAGATGCCAATCGGTGATCCTCGGGACGGATTTTTCTATTCTACATAACACTCACGATATATTCTTATAGCCTTTGTAGCTGAGCAGGTTGGCTTGAAAGTTATCTGGTCGCGAACCCCGATCGCAGAATTTCTCGTGGTCGAAACCGAATAAAGTGGTATCGGCTGGCATGTAACTGAATAATATAAGAATATGTCATGAGTGTGAGGGTAGGATTGAACAATCCGTCCCTCCGGAACACAGTTTGTCATCACTCGGCTTAAAATCTGTCCCGAGGATCACCGTTTGGCATCACGAGGCTTGGGGACGAATTTTTCTATCCTACCTTCACACGAATAATTGACTATTTACTTATTTACTTAATAAATTTATTTATTTATTTATTTAAAAGGCCCTGAATACGGTAAGATGCGATTCAATATGATGACGTTTCTTGACGTCCTGGGAAAGATAGCATGGGTAAGATAAGATTTCTATCCAATGGGTAAGATCTAAGATATCCATATCCGGTGTGCAAGAACATATTAATTAACCACATTCCTACCCAAGGCACCTAGAGGAAGTCGCACAGAACACTAGCAGCCACATGACAGCACGAACACAATATAAAGTAAAACAACGAGCTCTTTTTTTTGGCAAATCTTGTATGGACACCAAGTACTGCATTACAATACAAGGCCCAGACACTCCCTCAAATAACGCATGGGGACAACAATAAACAACAACAGAACAACCTAGGCCACCTAAATCCTGGTAGCGCATGTTGTCGTTGAGTTGGTTTTCTCTGAGTTGGTTCATGTGGTTATTGTGCATGTTTCCCTTTATAAGTTGGTCCAAGTCTTCTCCATACGTGAGCAACAAAGACTCTGATGAGACTCCAAAGACTTGACCAAGCCTCCACTGATCGCCTATGGGATCATTATAGACACAGGGCTTCAGATTTTATTTTTTCAAAAAAGGTGGACCGAAGTGACCCACGAACAAAAAATGGTGGATCATTTTCTGAAATGATGGGCCTAGGCATATCAAACTTACCACAGTTGACATTTGGGTAGTATACTTTAGGCTACACACTGACACAGACACATGTATGTATAGTTTGCCCAAATTGACATGAGACTGATAATCGTGCGTTTTCGTGAAGTACTCCGGTTTGGTCATGCTTTTAACAGGAATATGAAGATAATATCGATTCATTAATGTAACTGGTCTGATAGCCTAGTTGTTAGGTGTGCCCTTACAGATTAAGCCTCCTGGCCTCGAGGTTATAAAACTTGAGTTCATTCTCAGACTCAAAATAAAGCGCAATGATTGGCTGCTTGCGGACACGTGTCTGCAAGCAGCCAATCATTGCGCTTTATTTTGAGTCTGAGACTGTACTCAAGTTTTATAACCTCGAGGCCTGGGATTGAAACTTGGAAAGGCCTTTTTATACAATTGTTAAATTGCATTCTTTTTAAATTTAAGAGTATTCTTGTATTTTACGTCATCTCGTGGTGGACTTTATATCTTTCATTTATATTTAGTCGCTTTTTATTTTCATTATTTCCGAGGGTTCCTCACTCTTTTCTTGTCAGAGGCGACTTTTGTTGTCTGCTGATAACATTTGCAAACCGTTCACGGATCCAAGATCAGTTAAGACAAAACACAAGTCCTGGTCTGGATACAGATCGTTTGACTCTCTGATAGTATTTCTGAAAGATGCCTAAAAAGTTAATTTTGAAAAAAGTCAGCAGATGACAACAAAAGTATTAAAATCATCTAGCGGGCAGAGTAATAACATTTCGGCTTATTGAAATTATTCCCGTTTCTACGTGTGTATTTGTTGAATAAACGTTTGCCAGATCCAAATAAATATATCCATGTCTGCACACAATCAAGAATAAAGACGAACAAACTAGCAAATTAAAAAGAGAGAAGAGAAAATTAAATTCTACTGGACTCGAACCAACATCTTTTGAGTGCAAAGGACAGCTTCTTATCCATTAGGCTATCGAGGAATTGTGAATTTTTCATTCATAAAAGTAACAAAGGCGCTGATTTGACTGCACAGATGCGCTGGCTGGTCTGCGCCTGTGTTGTTCGCAAATCCCTGAAGCCAGGGGTTTTCACGATGAGGCCCAATTATTTCCAAATTAAGAGTTGTTATGTTGTATTATTTCATTGTCATTCACACTTGAGCCGCTACATGAAATTCCAGCAATGTGGCATGTATAAACCCAGACAAGTCTGTGCGGCATTCTTTTAAGCTTAGAAACTCCAAATGATGTACAGTCAGTAGCTTAGCACTCATAGAATATTCAAGTGACTAACAAAGACTCTGATCAGACAGTGCGTATGCACAGGCTGGGCTGAGGTTTTGCTGGTCGCAAATATCACATTGTTGGAAATCTTGCCGCGGCACACTTTAGTAGAAGGTTCTGCAGTATTCTGTAAGCAAAATTATCGAGACCCCAATGGGACGCCGCGATCTGTGACGCCTTGTCTGGTTCTGTACTGTTTTCAATGTCACATAAAACGACTATATGCTGATTTGGAATAAGTTATTTGGCTAGTCGCTTATGTTGTTTGTCTTGCGGGTGTAGACAAGGACACCAGATATAGACTCAAAGCAAGGTCTTCACCTGGATTCTCGATCCTGAAGCTTCCAAAACAGATTGGACACCAGGTTTTTAGCGCATGACCTGTAAACTCACCAAGCTTTGATTGATTATAGCACAAAGGACATTTATATTGTGCCATTTGAAGCCCTCTGAGTCTCGCAAACAGGTTTTGTGCAACATCTGCTCCATGATGGCTATATGCATTCTTTTCTGATTGTTTTAAGTCAGCAATGGTCCAGAACACGTCAACAAACTCCAAATCAAGTACATTTGCATCGCTGACTCTAAAAAAGCCACCATCGGCCCATCTATCTGACCAAGAATTCATCAGTCTTAAGCATTGACTGTCAAAGCTAGTCAGCACTACGGCATGCCCACTACGACGTTCTGTTGTTTGTTCCCTGATCCTCAATTCAGAGTCTGAAAGGATCCCTCGCGGATTTCTCCTGTAGAAATTTGAAAATCTGTCCCATTCCGCATCTGTCAGACGGAATCGTGCTACAACAGGCCGTTTTTCTGTTATTGCCTTTAATGCTCCAAGGGAGTCCACCTCTCTGCATTGTAGTCGGTATGTTGGACAGACCTCATGTAGTACTCTGACTGTGTTAGCGCCATGTTCGCCGTACGCCCCAATTATTTCATCTCTTAGTGTGAAAAAATTTGGAACACCGCCATCTCGTCCAATAATGCGCTTCATTGCTAGATGCATCACTGCAGCTGAGGCATTGGCATAACAGGTTCCACCTTCTTGTTCTTGAGGCTTAAACCCCTGATTTGCTTTATTGATGTACAAATCTAGATCAATCGACGATAGAAGGTCCGACAAAGCATCCTGGGAGCACACTATATCTCTGGCCAGATCACACACGTCGTCTAATAGATCCGGATGGTTAACTTGAACGAACAAACGCGTTTCATTATTCTCTATGTCAATCTTCCATCCACGTTTAACAAAAATCGTTCGAGGAATCAGCTCAGTTTTAACTTTGGAGCTCATCTTGAACATGAATTTGGCAGCACTGTCCCACGAAGGACTCACTTGGCTGTATAAGCGCTTTGGTTCACATATTGACTTTGCAGTTATGTAGCAGGAGACAGTTTTAACTCCTAGGGCGTTCAGCTCTTCTATTGGCGGCGATCCTTTATCAGTTGGCATCCCATCTGACAAAATGAAAAGAAGCTTGTTGTACTCATTGAACTTCCGTATAGAGAATAGACGTTTCGCATGTTGAAGTGTCTTCATTAGAGGTGAGGCGCCATATATATATGGTCTGATATCGTCCATTAGCGCGTCTACTCTCTCATTTGTTAAGTCATCTTTCTTAATACGACCATGCAAAATTGTCCTAGCTTTGTGAGCATCCATAACTGCATCTTCTCCTATGCTTACCCCGTTATATTTAGGTTTTTTAGGTTTATGTTCCTTTAGAAGTTGCTTTCCTTTAACTATTACTTCTCTGATACTATCTGCTGTTGCAAAGCTGTCGCAATCCTCTGATACTCTTTTAAGGGCATTAGAACCTGTAAGGGAACCCAAAGCACCATAAAAAGAACTAACGGCCCCTAATCCAGCACCAGCAACTTCATTTAAACTTGCGCAAACACCCCGACATTCTTTAGGGAGACACTCATTAGCAAACCGGTCACTAAATATGGAGTCATCTGTCATTATGTCAAGAAAGGACTTAGCATCATGTTCTTCGATAACAGAGAGCAAAACGCTCATTTTAGCCCATCTTCTGACTCTAGGTGCACCACTTTTTTCCAAAATTTCAAGTACACGTTCAATCGTATCTTCGAGTGTCAGTCCATCAGACGGACGTTCTTTCCCTATTGTATTTAATAAATCAAACGCTGAAGGATAAGCTCGCCCACCAAAACAAAGGGAAAATACATGATTTCTGTGTGAAAGATCGTGCTTTACCAGGTTATCAACTAAGTCAAAATTTGCACGTGCCCATTCGCCTCCTCTACGGTTTCCACTATCACTGAAACATGTTTTCATGGAATGGGATACATCAACCAAGACCCCTACTAGAGATTCCATGATTCCACGTGTGTCCCTGCAAATAGATTTAAAAAATACAAATGTACTCTACGAGTATTTAGATGGCATGAAAACATGCACTCATAATATTTTGCAGTTCGTGTATCCTTTTAATCCCTTCACTTTGATGAATTACCTCATCCATAGTGATACGGTGGGTATAGAATAGCCCCTTTTGTATTTTAAGGGTGGCCTTTTAGAATTGCTATAAAATGATGTATAGTATTTCAGTTCCTGAAAAATGTTTTGCCCTAGCAAACAGTGCAGGCCCTGATGAAATGTCACAATTCCCAAATGATATTAAAAGCACAATCATCTTTAGACATGTCGCAATATAAGATGTATACACATAACATTAGCGACATACCAGTATATAACACCAATACATTCTTTTTTAATTCATCAGCTTTCGTTATCAGCATGGGACTTTTAATCAACCTTAAGAGTCTGAAAAATCTTACAAAGAAGTCCTATCAAATTGTTGCTTTATCAAACGTTGATTGCAGATTTTTTTCTCTAGATATTAAAGGATAACTGTACTTAGAAAAACAAAGTAAGTACTATCTTAATAATATGTTGATATATTCTGAATGTCATAATAATAATTAGTCGCTTCTGCTCAACTCGATGTTTGTAGCCAAATAAACACAATAACAAAAATGACTAAAAATTCCGTTTTGAATGCATTTTATTTCCTAATTGTAAAATGTGTAACATACATAACATGCAATACAAAATGACTTCTGCTTAAAATTAATGTGAAAACTGATTTTGATACATTTTCATGCTCTTTAAATTTCTATTATTCATGAGTCCATTTCAAATGTTGAACCTAACATATATTTAGGCAACACAAGTAAGTGATTTGAAGTATCCGATTTTAGTACCTAGTAATTACCAGATATTCCAAAGAAACTGTAGCTTCATTTTACAACCATGCAACTACCAGCTTAGCAAAAGCATAGTTTATGAAATCAAATTTGGTTATATAGCTGTCATGTAAATATAAACAATTTGCCATTTAGTGACAGGTATTTTAATACTGATAGGCAGATTGAGCTGTTTTAAAGAGACAAAGCTAAAGGACATGATCATTGATAAGTGTATATATTAAATCTGGTTTCCTCATTTTCAGTAACATGTTGTTGGTACACAGTGGAATTGCCTCAGAGAGACAATTGCAGTGTACACCTACAATATATGTCCATTCAATAAATGAGTGTTTTTCACCATATAGGTTTTTTCACAAACTTTTTTTACGTTTCAGTGTAATGAGCATGTAGAATCGAACACGTTTCTGTGTAGTTTGGCATGCACATGGATGACAATAATAGATAGCCATTTATACATTATTGATAGCTAATCTTTAGATGTTTCATTGGAATGAAATGCTAAATTGATGGTTGTCTGGCGGTATCTTTTCTAAGATGAGACAAATGGTAGGAAGAGTTTACTTAATTCAAAATGTCTATGTCCAGGGTTGAATCGCCCTTCACTGCTCTTCTCCATTATACACTACCATACCCTCCGTTCTCCAAACTTAACCTTTCCTGCACTACCCTGTACCTATAAACCAACCCTTTGGATGTCCTATTTTATATCCTTACTTACAGATCACTGCGCTACACTATATGCCCTACGCTACCCCACCTTACACTCAACTACCACATCATGCCCATAGTCATCACTGACTCTACTGAACTAAACAGACAACCCCTTACCTTCTCCTATGTTCATATAACCCGACCCTGTCCCACACTACCATGCTATAACCCATCGCACATTCGTATTGATAGAATAGATAGGGTAGGGCCTGGCATGACAAGTTATGAGGAGGTGTTTGGTAGGATAAAGAAAGGTTTAAGTAAAGGTAGAGACATGCAGTCCATCAGTAGGGTGGGTTGAGTATGATTTGGAATAGGGTATAATTTTAATTTGAGTAGTAGATTTTTATAGAAGGTGAATAGGGCCTGGTGGGGTATGCTGCCTGTATTATCGTACATACCCAACTCGCATATACACCTCAATACTCATACTCTGCCCTACTCCTGCTAATATCTACCTATAATAGATGTGTGTAGGATGTGTAATTTAGTATGAGCTGGGTTTAGATTTATGATAGGGTATGAGTATGCAGATAAAGTAGGCTACGCTACCTTTAGTCCTGACCTACCAAGGTTCTGACACATACACAAAGGATCATTGACACTTGCTATGGGTAAATGCCTATGGTTTTCAGTAAAAAAAAAGTTTGTCAATCGTCCCTTTCTTCACCTTGAAGCTACCCTGACCTGAGTACTTTATGGCAGTGAAATCCATTTTCAAAATTAAATGCTTCAAAGATGTAAAATTTTGGGTAGAACAATCAATTTTACATTAAAATATATAGAAATCAGAAAACATTTTTTTAAAATATCATCCTCCCGCCTGGTGTGCCAGCAAAAGCTTTTGTCTGTATACGTGTTACCATATTTTACACATTGAATGGAAGTGACTTGCTGGCACATGGGGGGGGGAGATGTTCAGCAGCCCAAAAACCCAGGGCCTTAGCCCATAAAATGGCTTTTCTACCGAATAAGAAATTAATAACAGTAATGAAGTTCTTAAGAACCAACCTCCTAAATTGCTTTGTATTATGTGCTAGTTTGATAAAAAAGTACATAAAGATTAAAAATAGAATTAGCAAGGTTTGTGCATTTTTTCATAGGAAAAAATCTCACAGTTATTTAATATCACATTCTTTTGCAAATGTCCTGTACATATCTATTTGCATACTAAGGAATTGGTCATGTTTTTATTTTCGTCTGCTGACTTTCTTCAAAATTAAGTTTTTTACAAATTAACCACCCAGGACCACCATCGGAGAGTCAAACAGTTTGGATCTAGATCAAGACCGACATTCTGTTGGTCTTCATCTGGGTTCAAACTGTTTGCAAAAGGCCATTGGCAGACGACAAAATTTTCCGCTGGCATGCAAAGAGTTGTAACAGGTAAATACTTTAGTGTCTCATATGCGTAGCTTTCAACTTGGATATACGAGGTGTATACCATAAATATTCGGGCACTTTAAAGCTGTATTTTCTGTAACTATGAACATTTTTCGAAAAAATTCATTTTCTTTTTAAATCATTTGTAAAAGTAGAATGAAGCTATGCTTTCACAATAAAAATGTTCAGTACAGCTGAAAACTGAATGAAAAAGTGAATTATCTCATCAAATAGGTGTGTTTTTCTCTTGTTGGTAATTATTTGCGTCCCTCCAATAATTCTAGACCGTTGAATTTTAACATAAATGCAGTTGTTTTTATAGTGATACCTTGTTAAGATTTACGAAAATGGTAAAATGTTTACCTGAATTTGAGTATTTTTACTGTGTTCTTGAAAAATAAAAACATTATTTTTAAAATTAGAAGATCAAAAGTTACAGACTATGCAGCTTTAAATACATTTGACATTCTATGCCCTTTAAACAAAGCAAAAGTAATATTCAAAGGATCCAGTTAGAATCAGTTTTACTTTCCAATGCTAAATGGGACACTTTCATTCCTTCAAAAGTATTTATTTCATTTGTTGAGATTTCAGTTTTGTATTATTTACGGTACATGTAGTCAAAAATGTACAGGTAACTTCTAAATTATCATCCCAAAATCATTTTATTACAAAACATATTTTGTTTTTAAAAGAATTTCATCAATTATCATGATTCGTTAATACTCTGCATATAATATGTTCAATATATATCACCATGCCTACCGAATAAATCAAATAAACGTGCAGAAATCACTTTTTAAAACACTTTTTATTCTCATGAAAGTTCAGACCCCCTCCCCTTTCTACCCGCCATATCTCTCGAATACGTAGGAATTTTGCAAATATTTTGCTAGCTGGCTCTTGCCATTCGATTCACCTATTGCACTGATACTACATGCACCACACCAGAAGCTCAAAATCAGCGTTCAGGGAATCAGAAAAAATAGGCGTATAAGGCCCAAACCGTCAATGATCCTTTATACTTTATCTATCCCTACTTATAACCTACCTGTCATTTACTTGTATCATCCAAGGGCAAAGTGCAATAATGGATAAGAAAGGACTGGGTAGAAACTTTATACCACCTTTACCAACTTAAGCATGAAATATCTCATGATGTGCAAGGTCTACACTGATGTAGGTGGTATAAATTAGTTATACCATGTTTGTCCACCTGTACGTAAGATAATCCACTCGCTAAAGCTCGTGGATTATCTCCACGTACAGGCGGACAACCCATGGTATAACTACTACGTAGAAGATAGGGTAGGGCAAAGGGTAGGATAGCTTATCCATTAGAGTGACCCTACCAAAGCAAATTATTCATACCCTAACTATTAACATACATCTAACCTACCCTACTCTGCAACAACGCAAAGCCTACCCTTACCTCCACATGTATCTTCCATTCCCATAAATAGAGGATCTTACATGAGTGCTCATGTTTTATTGAATTTATTAAACGAGTTGGGGAAAAGAGATAAAATGCGAGGCTTGCCGAGCATTTTATCTCTTTTTCGCAACGAGTTTGATAAATTCAATAATACAAGAGCACGAATGTTAGATTCTATTTATCATATGACAAATACTTTGAAATCTCATTTCTGGCGTAAAAACGGTATACTTTTGTCATTATGATCGCAACGTTGTTATGGACGTCATAACGTTTCCCGTAAATCTATAAACCACTAGTGGTTTATCGATTTTATTGCATGGCGTTATTTCACTCCCAGACGCGACGTCATATGATAATATGCCATATCAGTAGATGTTATGACCCCATATTGGTATAATTAGTGTATGTGTATGGCATTTGTATCGAAGAGACTAGGGTAGAGTCTACTCAATGTTACTTTTCTTTATACCCTACCCATACTCATAGCCTGGTATGGTAAGATATTTGACTGATTGGGAAATAATGAAGATATTCGTTAATATCATGAACATGTTTTTGGGGCTAAAGTGGGCGTCCCGATGAGACGTTTCTCTTGAGCACACAGAACATGGTCGTTTTGGTAAATAATGAGTTTTTGAGTATTACTCTTTTTTGATGTCAGAGTATGTATCTGAGATGTTCTGGTGCTTCTTCAAGCAGGATCATCTTCTGTATACAAAATTGTACATAAGCGACTTACTTAGAGTCTATTCCAAATGTTAGGCTCTCCCTCCTAGAAAAAAGAACTTTGACGCGTTTATAAAGAGTTTGTTAATCATAGAATTGAAGAGCGTAGTGGCTCAGTGGTAGAGTGGATATTTAAGATCGAGGGTTAGCTTTTTTGAGACTCAATGGAGGCATGTAATGTGTCCTTAAACAAGACATTATTATCACTGCTTACTACAAATTGTTAATTTGGGCGTGAACATCAACTCAAACAGATGTATAACAATTGATCACAGTCATCTACATGAAGGATCAAGTCATATTTCCTTCTTCTACTATACAACCACGCAACTAGCAAGTTAGCAAAGATATAGTTCATGAACTCGAATTTGGAGATATAGCTATCATGCAAATATAAACATTTTGCAATAGAGTGACAGGAATTTTAATACTGATTGGCAGTTTGGGATGTTAAAAAGAGGTAAAGACAATGGACATGATACTTGGAAAATGTAAATTTCCAAATAGTTTTCTTCCTTAATTTCAGTAACATATGTTGAAGGTACACATTGGAATTGCCTATATGAGGCAATTCCAATGTGTACCTACAAAATATGTCTTTTCAATAAATCAGTTTTTTACAATTAGCTTTTTTTACAAATTCTCAACCACTTTCATTTATTCAAAGAAATGAGCATGTAGAAATGAACAAGTTTTCGTGCAGTTTGTCATGCACCTGGATGACAACAATAGACTGCCTATTTTATGCATCTGACAGCTTATCTTGAGATGTTTCAGTGGTGTATATTGCTAAATTGCTAGTTGCCTGGTTGCAAAATACTGTAACGATTTCAGTTCTTGCAAACACTCGTAAATGATCTCAGACACGACATAATAATAACAAGAGGGTCAAGTGGCCCTAAATCGCTCACCTGAGTTTTATTTCAAACATACATATAGGTATCAGTAGAAAGCTGACCATGTCCCTGGTGACACCTGGGGTGGGGACAATTTTGGCCCCAGGGGAATAATTTGAACAAGTTGGTAGAGGTTCACTAGGTCATGCTACATACCAAATATCAAAGCTCTAGGCCTTATGGTTTCAGAAAGAAGATTTTCTCATGTTTTTCCCTATATAAGCCTTATAATAAAATATGTGACCCAGGGGTGCGGCAATATTGACCAAAGGGAGATACGTTAAACAAAATTGGTAGATATCTACTAGGTGATGCTACATACCAAATATCAAGGCTCTAGGCCATATAGTTTCAGACAAGAAGATTTTTTCATGTTTCCCCTATATAAGCCTAAGTATAACATGTGACCCCTGGGACCGTGCCATTATTGATCCAAGGGGCATTATTTGAACAAGCTTGGTAGAGGTCCACTATGTCATGCTACATACCAAATTTCAAGGCTCTAGGCCTTATGGTTTCAGACAAGAAAATTTTCATGTTTTACCCTTAATAAGCCTATGTAAAACATGTGACCCCCGGGCGAGGCCAAATTTGGCCCTATGGGCATAATTTGGACAAACTTGGTAGAGGTCCACTAGGTAATGCTTCATACCAAATATCAAGGCTCTATGCCTAATGGCGTCAGACAAGAAGGTTTTTTATGTTTTCCCTATAAAAGCCTTTGTAAACATGTGTCCCTGGGGTGGGGCCATTTTTGGCCCCAGGAGCATAATTTGAACAAACTTGGTAGAGGTCTATTAGGTGTTGCTACATACTAAATATCAAAGCACTAGGCGTTAAGGTTTCTGACAAGAAGATTTTTATGTGTTTTCCCTATATAAGCCTATGATAATCATGTGACCCCCGAGGCAGGGCTATTTTTGGCCCAAGGGAGATAATTTGAACAAAATTGGTAGAGGTCTTCAAGTTGATGCTACATACTAAATATCAAAGCTCTAGTCTTTGTGGTTTCAGAGAAGAAGATTTTTAAAGTTTTCATCTTGAAAATTTATTTTAGCCTGTGTGACCTAGATATGCACAGGACCAGGACCATTTGAACAATTATTTAAAAGGGCCATGTAAGGATCATTCCTGCCTAGTTTGGTAAAAATCCACCCAGTTGTTTAGGAGGAGATGTCCTTTGAAGCAATGTTGACGACACACGACAGACGACAGACGACGGACATCCAACTATCACAATAGCTTACCATGAGACAATGGCTCAGGTGAGCTAATAATGCAACTGAGAAGAGGTGCAGCATGAGAAGGGTCGTAGAAGATATTCTTTACATGCGATTTTATTCACTATATAGCTTCCTTTTATAATGTGACGTACACCGCTAAATAGACATTTTTCAGTTACCAGCGGACCTTAGGATTTGTCCGTCGAGCACACCTTAGATTTACTTTACTTATGAGGGGCGATGTCAGCAGTATATCTCACAAACTTTCAACACTTCATTAGATGTCACTTGCGACTCGGTTAATTCCTTGTTAGGAAATCATATGAAGAGTCTTAATAAAGTTATCTTCAGCAAACTAATATTTTTTTCCGTTATAGTGGTGATGTAATGTAGTCGTGAAAAATGGTGCATGCTTTTAATGTCTGCCGATTATACTGAAATGTACTCCGGATTATTTTTATGATGGAAGTAAGCATAATGAATCCAGAACAGACTGCATCTCATGCCACGTACACAAATTTCTGCTCAGGGTAGCATATTTTCTTGTACCTTTTGAACGTACGTTAGTTGTCAAAACGACTTCTATTGTCAACGTTTAAAGGCTACATATGTGATACATAAGGTTATAAAATCAAACTGGCGAGTGAATGACGTGATGCAATTCCGTAGCCAGTCCGTGCAGTGATTTATCAAATCATTGAATTGACTATACTGTACAGTGTTAGAATGCGTTCTAAGACTCTGGTTCTGTTGTTGATGATTCAATGTGTTATACGCTTGGTCTTTGTTTTATTGAGTAGTATGCCATTCCTAGTCTTGCAGTCATCTGACTGGGAATGAGAGAGCTGGTTTATGTTCTACGTCACTTGCATGGTTGCTCTGCAGTATGTGTGTGTGTGTGCGTGCGTGCGTGTCATTTCTTTGTCACACTTAGTATTTCATAATCGCAAAGGCTGTGTTTCGCCATTGATGTTCCTTACTACCTGGAATCATTTTACTCGATGGGTATGACATTTAGAACAGACGCAAAACATGAACAAAAATTGCAAGTTTTAATAGAAACAAATCATTTCTTTGCATGTTGAGTAATTTTTCACGACTTTTTTTGTCATCCGTTTACTTTTTTAAATGAACTTTTTCAAAACATCTTACAGGAACACTGTATAGATGTTCTGTTGGACCTGATCTGGGTCCAAACTATTTGAATCGATCAGCAGCAGATGACTAAATTTGCCAATATTTTTTGTCCTGAAAAGATGTCTCTTATTATATCACATGCATTCAAGTGCACTACAGTCTAGTCTAGATCTTATGGAAGCAAATGATTTGACTCATGACCAGAATGATCTAGACTACCTATATATGTTACCTAAGTACATAAGCAGATGAGAGAGACCAGATGACAAAAGTCGTGATGAGCGGGATTGAGTTTTAAAAGATTTGTACATATATCAATGGAAAAATGTAGAACCTGATGAGATCCCTCAAGCTGGCAACTCAAGATGATGAGCCACTTCATACCCTGGCTAATTTCGAGCCTTTGTCGGGATTAACTAAAAAAAAACGTACAGTAGAGATGAAAAAACCAACACACACGCGCTTGTTTTTCTTTTTTTTTATTCGTCGCAAACTGACCAACAAACACTACAGCTCATTCAAAAAGGCATTAAATGAGCATGTTCAGTGCATTATAAGTGGGTAGCATTTAAATTGCGCTCAAAACATATATCAACGCATAGGACGCATTATGAAGCCCATGTTGTGTAGTGGATAGTGGATAATTCACTTGCATTGTATACAAGGTTCGATCCCTGGATTCACCAGTTTTTTTGGATGAGACTTAAAGCTGTGGCCCATCTCCATATGACCTTGACTGTTGGTGGGACGTTAAACACAAAAACACAAAACACAAGACGCTTTAATGGGTTATCCAATTAATTCGCTTTCATATTGAAAAGCGTTGACTGTTAACTCTGAAAGGTAGTTTTAAATTGCTATATAATCGGTTCTTAAATTAGATTATTTCTTAGCTCAGTGTCTTATTTGCATATTTTAGATAACGGTCTATATAACTCCTATAATGTTAACTCGATGATACGCGTTGATTCGCGTTGAAAAAACAGCTACATCGATTGGTACAATTGTAGACTGGAAATGCATTACAGGCAGTTCACTGAGTTTGGATTGGCCATTTAGAATTCCAGTTGAAAAATGTATTTGCGTATTATTCGTGTTTTCAACGCGATGGAACTAGTACAAATACGTAGTGGGGTGTAGTTGTAGACAGACCCATTAACCATTTTCTTCACGAATATTCATGCTAAGCTCCAGCCCCTATGAGTAATTATATATACTCAACTACAAAAGAAACCTATCAGTCACTTCTCAGGGCAATTATGGAAAACAGAATAAAAAAAATGAAAGTATATTTATGGCATATTCTTTAACAATCAGTTCTGCATCAATTCATTGAATAATGTAATAGTTTTACTTAAATCCATTCATGCTGTTTGCCAGTGCTTAGACAAGGGGTCATTTTCAAAAAATAACGAGTTTTCACTAAACTAACAGGGTTTGTTTGGCGTCTACACACACGCAATGGCTTTTTCAGAGAGGGACATACTGTTCCGGTTATTGGACAAAGTGAACTAATTTAGACGAGAAATCGAGTGAAAACCAAATGTCTGAAAATTGTCATTTTTAGAAATGACCCCTTGTCTATACACTGGCGTACAGCACGAAAGGGTTTAAGTAAAACCTGTTACCTTATTCAATTATTTGATGCATAATTGATTGCTAAACAATATGGTATAAAATATATTTTCATTCATAATTGCCCCAAAAATGACTGACGGGTCTCTTTTGTAGTTGAGTATATATGGGTCATTATAGAAAATGGAGGAATCTGTGCCCTTGATGATTTTCTTACATGCCTGACTTCCACCCTGTTTGCTTTCTGTCTGTAACACTTAATGACGCCATGTGCCACAAGAACAAAATACTTTGTCAGGTTCCCGACAATGTTGTTTGAAAATAAAGCTAACACAATTACATGTACATAAACTTTCATATTTGTACATTACTTGCCACGTTGTTTATGTAGGTACAGATATATCATATTTCCATTTAACCAAACAGAGTAGACCCTCATCAGACAGCTCTTACAAGAGAAGCCTGATCTGGGTCAACTCTGTTTGCAAAAGCGTTAAAAGGCGTCTCTGTGAGGTTAATGATGACACCAATTGTATAGTGTAACACCAGTCAAGGCGACGAAACGAAAACTGTCAGTATAGACGTCTCTTCATTACGGCGCCATGTGTGACTGCATCGGCGGAAGCTTTTTGCATACTCATGAGCGTATAATTTGCGATGCAAGTATAGGGTTCTAGCTTTCAATTTGATTTTTGGAAGAAAAATGCATTTTTTTTGTGTTAATGTTGCGTGTCTTCAGAGCTCATTTTAGCCCTGTGAAATGCTATTAAACCATTTTCCGCGAAAGGGCCAAAATCCTGGCTAGATATAGGGGGCCTATCTGCCGACCCCTTCCAGAGTGCGAACTCTATACAATGCCCCAGGAACGCGCCTGATACCTACTCGCAAGTTACAACCAGTGAATTAATATGGAACAAGATATACATGTATCTTTAATAAAGATAATCGGCTGCATTTCAATTGTGAAATATATTTTTCGGTACATGTTCTTTACCCTTCTAAACTGGTGAAATACCATCATGCGGCATTTTATCAGGGTATGCACTGTTTGTTAAGGTAAAAATAGATCTCAGGACAAAAAATACAATATTTAGTAGCAGACGAAAAAGATAGATTCCAGTTACTGCTGACATCGCCCCTCTTAAATAAAGTCCACAGTAGGTCTCCGTTGACTTACAAATCGTAATGTAAGATGTAACTGAAAAATGTCTAATATGGATTTTTCTTAATCCGTTCGCCTGTCACTAACAAATATAGATAGATAGATAAATTAATATAACCACCGGCCTTCCTTTACGACGAACGGTGCTCAAAAATAAACAAGTGCAAACAACTTGTTCAATAATGAGCTCTTTTCCCTATACTTTAACACTGTAAAAACCCTTGACAACGCGACAATCAGTATACTACTCTAGAGAAAGTGAACAGATAAAATTAATTTATAGATTGATATGAAGCTGTAATATTAGTCTAACTATCATCAATGTTAGTAGTAACTAAAAAGCTATCTTGGCCAATATATGTACAGGACCTGCTACTTTCGTATTTTAGTGAAACAGGACCTGCTACTTTTTAATTTGTGTTTTGGGGTCAGGAAATTTTTGAGTGGTACATCCTCATGGCAAGATGTCCGGTAACAGTTTTAATAAAAAATGAGAGATCAATCCATTGTCAAAAAACTTTACGTCTAATAAAAATGTTGATGTGGTTGTACGGATTATTCTCAAAAGAAAGTGTGGTTTGCCTTCAAATGTCACGCAAAAAGCGTTTCACTCTTCACTTTTTGAAATGTCATAAAAAATTACTATTGGCTTTATAGATATGGACTTTTGGTACAATTTTAGCAATATTAAAACAAATATTTTGGTATAAAAGCACGTCCAACCGCCGTTTTAGTCTAGCTTTTAGAAGAAAAAAAGTCGCTCCATTTACCAAAGTTAATGTTATATATACGATGAACAGGGGCCGTCTTCGGCTGCTTTTTGAAAGTGGTACCGTCATGGAAAGCCGCAGGCCTTCCCGATTGTCGCAAGCACAAGCAATGGAGGGAGAGATATCCCCTTTGTTAATGGGAGTTTCGGGGTCCTCCCCCAAGAAAATTTTCTAAATCAAGATGTCTGAAGAAGAGATTCTAATGCATTTTGAGGCCATTTTGCTTGTGAAACCAAGCTTATTTTACAAGCATTCGCCGTATTTCAAATGCTTACGACAGCTTTTTTGAACCCGAACCATTAATGTGTTAACAACTATTTCGACCCCTCGGTGGATCCCATCAGGCACCATCATATGTGACAGTTTTTAAAAGCATCAGCAAGTAATTCCGATACAGACATCTGCTGTTGTTTTGAAGTTGTTTGTTTGTTTGTTTTTTGTTGTTGTTTTTTTCAGTTCTAAACATACATGCACGCCTATATATCATACATATGAACCTGGGCACAGCATTCTCATGCCTCTGGATAAGAGAGCGTATTCCTATTTCTCAACCAAAACATGTTGTGGGTACTTCAAGAGCTGTCTCAGTGAGATGTTTTAGAACACCCAAGACATACTTGAAATCTCTACCAAAACCACAAAACCAGTCTATAGTCTCAAAACCACAAAAGAACCGTCTCGATGAGGCGGTTCTTTTTAGCACAAAATAATAAACATATACAATTTGTGCTGCAAGTTTTTTTTCTTAACTAGACCTATGATTCGACTCAATCAGGCTGCGCATAGACAACATTAATATGGGTTACATGTAACGGACATAAAATTATATTTTATTGAACTGGTGAATTGTGGAATATCGCATTTTATTTCTGTTCCTTTTAAATGGACGGACAAGCGTGCCTTGACATCTGTGGAACCCAATTTTATGACAGCAATTTTTTATCCATCTCTTCGGAAAGGATTTCTAACATAAACATATGTTATTCAAACAATCAGTAGATCTAGTTTGACCTTCAATTTCAAGGTGATTGTTATGGCGAAATGCTAAAACTGACATTTTTAATTATTCACCAGGATCTGTATTATCATGGGGGCAAATTAGATCCTGCCAGGCCTAGCTAGCTCTCACAAGCTAAGTGAACTAAGCTAAGTTTTTTTTTAAAAAAAAAAAGCCTACCTTGTTTTTTTTCATGAACCAACCACAAACAACCCTGGACTTGAAATGACAAATATTGTGAATAAATATTACTTAGATAAGATTTTTATTAGACCTATGACTCACCTCTACCAGGAAACATATAAATCTATGGAAGGTAAAAAGCGACATTATTCAATGCATACATCTTTGTTTTTGTATGTTGGCAATTTCATTTTATTTTGTAAATTGTGTCATTATATCATGTGAATTGTAGTATGATAACAGCTTCGGATGCATACTGACGAATTACAAATAATACAAAGTAATTTAGAAATAGAGAATAGCTCTAACAGCTTTATAAAATGACACTCCATTCATTCAAAACAGAAAGTTGACGCATTGAATATTGGCGGTAATTCCCACTTCTTTCAATGCTAGATATTTTGACGCCAGAGGGCGCGCTTTCATTTATAATTTACAGAGTATCCCTTATTCGTAAATCGGTGATGAGAGTTATTTTAACTACAATGGTTTATCTCTAAGGTGGATAAGAGTAAAAAAACTAAGAGACCATAAAAATATCAATTTTTTTTCGTCTTTTTTGTAAACCGTTTGTTATAGGACACAAAAGGCAATCTCTAATTAAAAAGTCCATGTAGAATCTCATAAATATAAGCGCATTAAAATTTTAACGAAATAAATAGAATGGACATTAAAAAATCATTCAAAATGTGCAAATGTATGCATGTCTTCCGTTTTAAGGGAAAAAATTCAGGAATACATGTACAAGCTTGGCTTTTTAAAAAAGATTAGAGCATTATAGTTTTTGCATTATCTAAAGCTGAGATATAAAGCCCATCTTTTTCCATTTTTATCATGCATTTCAAGTTCATTAGTGGTATACTAAATTCTGAACATGTGATCCATTGGAAGAAAAAAAGGTGGGGGTAACTTGGAAGTCATATTGGTGCCGATGAGCAGCCCAGAATTTCAAAACTAACCCCATTCATACATGAGCCGGGGCATGAGATTTCCAACAATGTGGTATGTGCAACCAACAAAGTCTCAGATCAGCCTGTGCATACGGGCAGTCTGATCAGAGCCTTTGCTAGTCCCTTGAAGATTCTATGAGTGTTAAGCTACTGAGTGAACATCATTTGGAGGTTTTTAGCTTAAAAGGAGGCTGCACAGGCACGTCTGAGTCTACACTTGTCAAAATGCCACATTATTGGAAATCACATGTCACGGCTCATATATAGATGTCGAAAAATATTATATGTATGCTACATATAATTTCACTATGTGCGCAAATTTCACAAAATGTGAAATATTGGTATGAAAAATGTGACGTATTGGTACCAATTTTTCACGCGCAATAAAGTATTGGTACCAATTTTCACAGTGTGAAATTTGCGAAATGTGACATTTGCGGTTCAACAGGGCTTCAATGCCATTTAAGCCCGCTCAAGGACATCGTCTGCAAGTTAACATATCGTCGCTAATGTTTTATGGAGAAATGACCAAACCTTTTCAATTACCATAAAATAGGCTCCTTTATCACACCGGATAGGCGGCAATCGAAAACGCTCTGAGCAAGTGATGAACCGGGATCAAAAATCGCTAGAAACAGTGTTTTTGATTGCCACTTGTCTGTTAAAAATAATTTTGTTTCACACCGGATAGGTGGCAATCGAAAACGCTTTTAACAATCGACGAACGGGGATCAAAAATCGCTAGAAACAGTGTAATTCAAATTTCGCCAGTAGCAAATTTAGATATGATCAGGGGCGTACCTACGTGTATGCAAATATGCATGTGTGTATAACTTGACACAGCCAGTATAGGCTACTCAAAAATGGACAACAACCGGTCTTAATGATGAATGGTAGCTTAATGAAGCTCGAAAGTATTGCAGAATGCTCCTCTTGGAGCTTTCTGTAATACTTTGACCTGCATTCAAGTGATAATCGGTCTTGAAAACCAAGTTTTGGTCTTTTTGAGTGTTTTTACTGTATTTAATTAGATATTTTGGAACAAAAATGCAGCAAATAGTGAGGCCCTGGAAGTGGTTTTAGGGATACAGGGATATGGGCCAAAATCATAAAGGGGTACGGGATATTTTTGTAAATATTTAGAGGGATACAGGATATTTTGATCAATTCTAGGGATATGGGGATACAATGCTTTCTGGATTTGGGAATATTTGCCATTTTTCTTTTAGGGATGCGGGATGTTTTTTCAAAATACTTAAAGGGATATGGGATACTGGGATCCCCCACCCCTTCCAGGGCCTCAAAAGTGTTTAGCTGCGTGCCTTAGCATGCTTAAGGGCTTCTTTTAGCCCTTTGAATTGCACAAAAACCATTTTCTGCCACATGGCTTCACCCATGGACCCATATAGGGGAGAGCCCCCTGACCCCCTCAAGAGTGCGTACTCTATAAAATGCCTCAGGAAAGCGACTGATGATATAATAACAAAGGCGCTAACCAGTCTGCACGGATGCACAGGCTTGTCTGGGCCTTTGTTGTTTTCAAACTCCGACGACAGAGTTTCTCGAGTCGAGGCCCAAGTGTTTTATTGCTATCCTTAAATATAGTTGATGTGTTATGACAATTGTCGCAGACAGGAAGCACTCTTGAGGGGGTCAGGGGGGGAGGGGCTCTCGGGTAAGAATTTGGTCGTTTGGTAGAGGGGTCTAAGCTAAGGCCCCCCCAAAAAACACTTCTAGCCCCCGGAGATAGCTTTTAAACTTGTGCACTATATAATTAGGAATGCGCCCAAACGCCCGGATCTTAAAAGCTGTATTTATCTATCCCGAATCCTAAACAGGCAGCGGTTCATCTAAGAAGACAGGACGATGGCTTTAAGTCATGTCAGACAGACTGGAAGAGCTGGGGATGGAACTCAGGAGCCCTGGGTACAACGCGCGCGAGTGACTTTTCCACTTTACCACTTTTAGTGACTTTCCCTGGGTAGTAACCAGCATCAGGCTGGAAGGGTTTACGACTTGTGTGTGTATTTTAGGACGGGGAACCCCAAAGGCTTAACTGAAAGTGGGAATTATTGTTTGTGGCCGTGTTCCTTAACTGTACCAGTACTGGCCGGGTGGGTTTATGCTTTTCGCGGTTCTTTGTCCAGGAACTCCTGGAGGCTCAACCGGCAGTGGTTCTGGTTTTAAAGCGTCTCAGAAGACGGGGCAAATGGCTTGAAGTCTCATCCGACAGACTGGGAGAACTAGGAATTGTTCCTTGGCTGTACCAGTACTGGCCGAGTGGGTTTATGATTTTAGTGGTTCTTTGTCCAGGAACTGGCGAAGGCTCAACTGGCAGTGGTTCTGGTTTTAAAGCGTTTCAGAAGACAGGGCAATGGCTTAAAGTCTCATCCGACAGACTGGGAGAAGCCGGAATCGAACCTGCGAACTAGGAATTGACGATACATTTAAAAGATTTCGATTGTCAATGCACTTTTTAACTATTAAATACTTATAAATTTACAAATATTATGATGTGATTCTTTTTTCTGAAAAAGAAGAAAGCACCTCTATTTTACTAAAATTTCTTTTTTTTTATAATCTGCAAATATAATCTTATACTTTATAAATACATCAGCTTTCATGACAGCATGAAAAATAAATAAGATGCAGTTGTACTATTAAAGGGAGGCGATTTGAGGAGAAATGGTTCAAAGTAAGAAACAGGGCAAATACATGACCGTATTTAATGCGGCATTATGTGTCTTCTGCATCTGCATGTGCGGATCCAGGAAATTTTTACCAAGGGAGGGGGGAGGGGGGCAGAGGGTCCAGGCCCACCTGACAGTAAAAAGCTCGGACAGTGTTTTTTTGTTATTTTTGCTGTTTTTAGTCCTCACCTTATTTAACAGTTTTACAGAGGGGACCGATCCCAGGGTCCGATGGGTTATTTTTTGGAAAACAATAATTTTCCAAGGTTCCAAAGGGCGTCCAACATTTTACGGGGTGGGGGAGGGGTCCAACTTTTTTCCAGGGTGGGGGGGGGGCGTCCAAATGCTAATTTCTGTAGAAACCTATCGAAATTATGATTCTCCCCGAACCCCCTCTCCCCTCTCTGTATCCCCGCATGTTCTGCCTTCACTTGTAGCTCGGACACAGTAACAGATCTACATTTGTTAGTTGTGTGCAAGCTTGGCGGGACGGGATGAAGTTTTCTCTTATATATACGTGAAAGGGGAGGGCAGTGGCTCAGTGGTAGAGTGCTTGACTTGAGACCGAGAGGCCGCGGGTTCGAGCCTCACCGGCGTCACTGTTATGTGTCCTTGAGCAAGACACATTGATCCTAGCTTAGTGCTGGTTCAACCCAGGAAGACCTGTCCCTACATAACTGAAAAAATTGTTGATGGGATGTAAAGAATCAAATCCCACGTAGGGGGAACTTCTTGGTAAAAAATCATCCTTAACACCGTTTGCAGCGAGTTCTACTTGCATGGGAGAAATTATTTATTCCCAGTAAAATTGGTGCGCCCTCTGGCGTCAAAATACTAAAGCATATTCACTTTCGTATTATGACAACCCAGTTCTGCCTTTTTACAACATACAAATGTAGTTCTGACATTTTACAACCTAGTTCTGCCTTTTTAAAACCGAGAAATGACATGATCGGAATCTGATTACGAGTGAAACGACTATTAAATGACAATTTGCATGATATAATGACACAATTTACAAAATAGAATGAAATTGCCAACATACAAAAACAAAGATGTATGCATGGAATAATGTCGCTTTTTACATTCCATATAAATCTCCTACTTTCAGTTTGCTCGATGATCATGTGACTCAATTACAAGATATTCGCTTGATCAAATGACGCGAGTATAGATACTTGTCTGACTACAGGTCCAGGGATCGCGAGTTCTATCCCGGCCCACCCCGTACTTTAATGGAGATTGATCATGCAATAATTTCTACGGCCATTCTCCTCCCTTCTGCTGATTCCAGAAGGGTTGTTGTCAGTTATGCACAAAGTACTGGTTAAGCGCTTAGTCAAGCTTACCCAGGATAAAAATGTGGTCCGGTGAACTGACCGTCCCTACATGACCATAGCTGTTGACTGGGAGGTAAAGAACCAAACCAAACAAAAGGCTACCAATCAGACGTTCTACCTTAGGCCACTATTAGTGCAGAAGCTAAACTCAGTAAGACTATAACAAGTGCATATCATCAGGGAGTACATCGCTGTTTGCGAATCTGTCTGTTCTTTTTAGCACCAACAACTGTATAGGTCAACGACGATAGATGAAAAATCGAACAAAAATTTATGCAGATACGTGTTTCTCTCCAATATACTGTCGTGCCAACCAAAAGTGACAGTGACGTAACATTGTGTTTACAATGGCTAAGTAAAAATTAACTTGTACACCCCACTTGATCTATCATGAATCGATAGATCACTTGTGTATTAATCCTATCCTGAGGATAGGATTAATACACAAGTGATCTATAGATTATAAATTCCTGATAATGTTGTAAACAAAACATGATGTCACTGTCACTCTTGGCTGGCAGGACAGTAGCTGTGTATTGGGTTTTGTTTTGTAATGCAGTTCTTAGTTTTCCTTATAGTTTTACACAATCATATTGCTGAGGAATATATTACAATTCTATCATGAGAGTGAGGATGGGATCGAAAAATCCGTCCCGAGGAGCACCGATTGGCATCACGAGGCTTACCGAGTGATGACAAACAGTGATCGCGAGGGACGGATATTTCTATCCCATCTTCGCACGAATAATTGGTTATTTTTCTTGCTCACCGCTGAATACCTTATTTTATCATGGAAATAAAACATGAAAAAAGGCTTCAAGAAATCCTAAATACGCTGAGATGCTACATGGTGACGTCATTTTATCATTGCAATGACGTCACGGAACGACGTGCGGCCGACCTTCGTTTTTTATCTTTCCCTAGGGTTTGTACGGGTATGTGAGATAGAATTATCTCAAATGGGTAAAAACAACGGAACTCCGGATCTGATGTGCGAGCAAATGGTTGCTTTTCTTTAACTGTGTTCTTGCTGTTTTGGGACTGCGTTTGTTAGTGTCTCTTGGTCGCTGTGCCGTAAATTCGTCTATTGACTCATTGTTGCATTTCATGTTCATACTCGTCTATGTTTTAGAGTGATTCACCAGAAATGAGTTGCAAAACAAATCCCCAGAAAAAATATTAACTTAATTCTTTATTGTTAGTTGATTCGTTGTTGATTGTTACTCACATTGGGGGATTCCGTAATTGTTTTGTTGTGCATTACTTTATGTCTATCCTAGTTTTGCAATAATCTTGATAGGGAAGAGAGAGCTAGTTGCTTTGCTGAGTTTGTCTACCTGGCGTCTCGTGATTGTTTTGTGGCTCTTCCTCGCGGTGTCATGGGTTTGTTGTGGTATGTTCTGATCATACTCACATACTATTTTCTAGACAGACATAACACAAAAAATGTCTAATTGAAATCAGTTTTGTCTTCCGGCGTGCATGCTCGCTACGCAATGTTCTCTCAATTACTGAATTTAGTTTAAACATATTTTATTGCCAAAATATTTACAGCAATGGGGTTTGGTCACAAGTTCTCACAACATTAGTTTCGACCCTTCCCCTACATTCTATATATACACAATAGCTTATAAACATGGCTATATATACAAACGCATATGTTAACTTAGCAAGTTGTAATCAAAGCAAAACAGATAGTAACATAATCAAGACTATATCAGAATAAATAAATAAGTAAATAAATAAATAAATAAGCAAATAAATTTAAAAGAAGTAATCAATAAATAATAAATAAAAAAATAAATAAATAAATAAATAAAAAATAATATTAAATAAATAAATAAGGAAATAAATAAATAAATGAAGATAAATATATATGAAAGAAGAAAAAATCGAACATCAGAATAGTAGATAAATAAATAAGTAAGTAATTAATATTGGATAATTAAAAGAAAAACAAAACCAAACAAACAAACAAACAAACAAACAATAGAACGACTGCCAGGAACCCCTTCAACTTGGGAATAGAACAAATTGGTCATAAGTATACTTATTAATATACAAAAAAAGTTTCAGAGAAAACTTCAAGCAAAGAGTCAACTGGTTTTAAAACGCTTAGTAGCATGTATATATCTGTGGACAGCTCTGAACAAGACTATATTGTTTTCCATATTCAAATTAAAATTACCACATAGAATCATATCAATACTTAATGGTTGGAAAACTCTAACTGTGTCATTAAAAACCTGCCGTTCCATTGTAAACTTTCTACAATGAAAGAAGTAGTGGATGGCGTCCTCTATCATGCCACACAAATCACATAAAGGATTATCACGGAGATGATTTCTAAAATGGTCATTATTAAGGTTGCTGCAATCATTTCGAAGTCGTGCATGCAATATAGAAATATATCTATTTCCTATAGTAAAGTGAGAAGGAACACATGAGTTATTGAAACTTGAAGTAATATGTTTTTAAAGGTTTGTAAAGTTGATAGATTTTTAAGTCATCTTCAAGGGGGTTCCAAAGTCTAATGGAAGAAGGAATACATGGTTTTGGTGAGATACTAGTTCTGTTAAAGGGCACCGATATATTTCTATTATTTCTCAGAGGGTAATTTGAAATTTCACTAACTAAAGGAGGAATTAAATCTTGTATATATGAAGGTACAATGCCATTATTTACCTTATACATGAAAGAGAGTTTATGTTGTTGCCTTCTTTTTGACAAAGTTGTCCATCCACATTCTTTAAACAAGTTTTCTAGTGACACAGATCTAGTTAATCCTGTAACAAGGCGGGCGGCTTCATTTTGGATTTTTTGTAAAGTTTGTGAGTCCTGTTCAGAGCATCCATCCCATACAACTGAGGCTTATTATACAACTGGTAAAAGAAAGGACATATACATTTGATTGAGAGCATTTCTACTAATGAAGTATTTTAGCTTACGCATTATTCCCAAAATTTTAGTCGCCGATAGGACAATATTTTCAATATGAGAATGCCATTGCCACTGAAGGTAACACCAAAATGTTTGTAGCTATCTACGAAATTGATTGGAATATTATCAAAAACAAGTTGTGGTAAGATATTAATCTTTTTAAGAGTAAATAAAACAGCTTCCGTTTTCAGGGGATTAAATGTTACTAGCCACTGTCTTGCCCAGTTTGACAACAACTGCATATCATGGTTAATTATACCAGCTATGTCGTCAATGTGTGCTGCAGAATAGAAAAGTGAGCTATCATCTGCAAACAGCCTTGTCAAACTAAGAAGATGTTCAGCTATAGCATTTATGTATACCAAAAATAAAAGCGGTCCAAGAACAGACCCCTGCGGCACCCCCGCAAAGATAGACTTTAAACATAAAAGCAAGACTTTAGACCAACTTTCTGCTTTCTTTGACTTAAATAACTGTTTAACCATTCTAAAAGTTTCCCTTCAATGCCATTTTGCCGTAACTTAAATAAAAGACCTTTATGCCAGACTCTATCAAATGCCTTTGACACATCACAGAACACAATGCAAGAAAACATATTATTATCAAAGGCCTGGCATATATTATGAAAGATATCAATTGACTGAAAAACTGTTGAGTGGTGAGGTAAGAAGCCAGATCGATACTTGTATAGAAGATTATTGTCAAGTAGAAAGTTATACATATTTTTAAAAACAATCCTTTCTTGCAGTTTACCAATACAGCTCAATTATGCAACTGGTCGGTAGTTAGATGGCTGAGATTTATCTCCCTTTTTAAATATGGGAATAACATTTGCAATCTTCCAAATATCAGGGAATGTTCCCTCTTCAAAAGATCTATTCATTAAAATACATAAGGGTTTTGAAACGGATTTGGAGACACCCCTGAGCATTTTATGTCTTATACCATCATCACCACTTGCTTTGTTAGGGTTGAGACCTTCAATTGTTTTTTCTATTTCTTGTTCAGTGCAAATTATTTGAGATAGAGGGTTATCAGTAAGTTTAGTAAAAAGAGGTAACTGGATACTTTCGTCATTGACAGTTGAGATAGAGGCAAAATAGTCATTCAAACAATTAGCTTTGTCCTGATCATTAAAATGCCATAGGTTGTCACCAGATGGAAGTGCTAAACATAAAGGAGGAATTGAAGAAGTAGAATTATTATTTTTGACAAAGTGACGAATTACTTTCCAAAATTTGCGTTTATCATTATTCTGAAAATCTGAAACAATTATATCTAAATTATTATAAAAATATTCCTTAGCATGTTTTTTTGATTGTTTACCTTATTTCTGTAATATATGTATTTTTTCCAATCATTTTGATTACCTGATTTTAATGCAGTTTTCTTAAGTCTGTCTCTTTTCCTTGAATTCCTCCTTATTTCAGAGTCATACCATGGTTTGTCGTCTTCTCGAACTACAATAGTTTTACTAGGTATGCACAATTTAGCAAATTCAATAAAAATATTTGTAAATAATGAACTTGCTTCATTGACAGTACCTTGATGAAGACATGACCAATCAAAATCAGATATTTTTTTATTGAACAATTCATAATTTGCATCTTTATATATCCATACATTTCTGGTAAAAGTATCATGTAGTGTGTATTCAAATGGTATATGTACATAAGTAGCACAGTGGTCACTTATTTCATTTGGCACTTGAATAATCCCTTGACTCAGAGTTGACATGTCTTCATGAACTATTATAGGGTCTAACAAAGCAAGTTGGCGTGTTGGTTCAGAAATAATATTGTGGAGAGAGTTTAAAAGCAAAACATCTTTCAAGTTGTGCATATTGGGATTAAGTAAATCTTCATTCATATCTCCCAGAATTATTATATTATTAGTAATATCTAAAGCCTTTTCTATATTTTTGTTAAGAGAATCAAAGAAAATTGCATCTGCTGTCCGTGGACTATAAAACAAACCGATAAGATATATATCTCTATTTACCTTAATTTCTACCCATAGTGACTCATTCCAGAATGTCTCCAAACCTATGATTCGTGTATGTGCATGCTCACAGGACAAATACATTAATAAACCGCCACCATGATTTGTTCTATCTTTTCTGTAGGGAATATCATATTTGCTAGACATAATCAGAGATTCTGTAGTTATGTTAGCATCAAGATGAGATTCACTGAAACACAAAATGTCAAAATCTAAAAAGTTTTCAGTTAAATAGTCAAATTTATTATTGTGTAAAATGGAAAGAGAGTTATTAATGTTATTAGGTCCTGGGTTCATCTCTATGTCTCCAGATTTCAGAAGAAGAAAAATAAGCACTAACTTAAAATATAAGTTACACACCATTTCGTTAAAAACAAAAGATAACAATTTGAAAGTACTACTGACAGCCCATTTTAGGAAAAACATCATGTAAGTAAAAATGAAAGCCATAGAAACATTTACCCTGACTCTTTGTTTGATAATGCCTTTACTGTTGAAAAGACCAATGCTTGCACGCCACTGCTCTAGACCATTATCCATGCTGATATAAGACAATCTCAATAGCAAACATGCATGTAAGCATCAGGCCTTTTCCACAGCAATTTATTTCATACATTGCACATGGCCAAATTATGCATAGTGTAGGATTCTTATGAAGGGGTATATAGCAGCCAAATGAAAATATAAACATATAAGAATAAATAATCAAAATATAAAGCATTTCTAAGAACACAAAAACAGATTTACATAAATCTAGCATTGGCATATGGTTATGTACACATAGGGCTCGGTATCGTTGTGAACAATCCAATATATGTCATATAGTGATTATATAGCTATGATTTTTTTATTCATGGAGTGATAAACATTTTTATATTAATATACTACCTGTCAGACCAGGATGAGATTCAAGAATAAGAGAAAAAAGAACTGAAAAAAACAGTCTGATAATTTGACTTAGATCCAATCGCCTTTTTCGCTTTTTTTGTACTAATATCTGATCAAAAGCATATGATGAGGGTACCATAGGTTTAGATAAAAAAATGAGCTTAAAGTTGTAAATATTTGCTAATCCATTTGTTTGAATATGTGTTTTGGGTGCTCAAAAGAACCGCCTCATTGCGATTGTTCTTTTGAGCACCCATAACATACATTGTATGCTTTGGCTGAGAAATGAGAAAATTATTTTGGGTACGCACTCTTTGCTAAAGGCCTGGTGTACCCAAAAGAACCCTCTCAAAGAGACAGTTCCTTTGAGCATCCAGAAAGTATGAGGCCTACTAAATAGATTTTTTTTCAAATCAAATAAACTTCATTTCACTCAGTCCATTTACATGGCAACATGGGGTAAAATACATGGTGCATTATCGATTGAGGCATGAATAGCATCCGTTCATTGGGCGGAGTCGAAAATTACCACTCCGCGACAACAATTGACGGTCTGTTAACCAGGAGGGCAAGCACGAAATTCACATGATCATAAATTTCAGACAGGTAAACATAGCTATTTGTCATCATTTACAGCTATCGTTAAGTGCAAGATCATGTATTTGTGAGAGGAGTCGCTCTACTGTTGGCCATTCAGTCGCCACAATGGATTATTTATATAAGATAACTAAGGTATTTCGAACGTGCTCGACAAGGCTGCTCTTTTGCCGTCCGATTCAAACCAGCGTTGTTGAGCATTTCTTTTCATCGTTATTATTAATGTCTTACATATTTGTCTTCTTTTCGTTCTTTAGATGGACGGTGTCAAACAGAGGGACCCAGATGAGATGGCACAGAGTGCTACATCTCATCTGAATTCTTACTGTTGACCTAGCAAAAAGATTGAGTGCTTTATAAATATAGTTTGTTATTCTGTTATTGTGACACTATATATTACACGTACAACAATATTTACATGTATAAAGTAAATTGACGAGTGGTTAGAAGTAGACAAACAGACAGACAGACAGACAGACAGACAGATAGATAGATAGATAGATAGATAGATAGATAGATAGATAGATAGATAGATAGATAGATAGATAGATAGATAGTGCGAGACACTGATAAACCGAAATGCCGCATTGGCGGTTCATAATCGTATTTCATACATTCAGTCGACCCGTGTCGCGCAAAATAGCAATTTTCTCTTTATAACATCAATGAACATTTCAGTATAATTATTTTCGAAGGGCTACCTTGTTTATAGAGGCTTGTATAGGGGTTTTAGGGATACAGGATATTTGCCATTTTACTTCCAGGGATATAGGATACTTTCTATTTTTCTTCCAGGGATATAGGGTACTGTGTTCAGTATGTAGGTCAATTTATTAAGGAAAATTAATTATGGGGATATTTGCCAGTTTATAATGGATACTTGCCTGTTTACTTCAAGGGATATGGGATACTTGGTACCCCCCTATACAAGCCTCTTTTTAGCATTCTTTCGTTGAAGGAGGGAAGACTCAGATGAAACCTACGCATTGGCGGTGTCTCATTCGAGTCTTCACTGTTGCTATTTTCGCAGGTCTGCTGGTTTCGCAGGCTTATCTTTAATAAGCCCGCGATTCAGCAGACATGCATGGAAGTAAGGTCAGTCCCTTATCAAGAGCCTTTTCGAAACGAAACAAAAGGCCCTTTGGAAAGGACTAATGTGAAACATAGTCTTATCATGATTAGATCCAATTACCTTTTTTTCCATTTTTTTATACTTATATCTGGTCAAAGCATATGATGAGAGCACCGTAGGTTAGATAAACATTTTTTTAACATAAAGATGTAAATATTTTTAGTAAATTAGTTTTAACACAAGTTTTGGGTGCTCAAAAGAACCATCTCATTGAGACGGCTCTTTTGAGTACCCACAACAGGCAATACTTACGGGTGTCTCCATATCGTACAGTATCATGATCTATCATCATTATTATCAATAACGACCTTGGGGTTGGTCGCTAAAACGGAATACTCAATCTTTAAATACCACTGCACGAGAAATGTAAACCGTCATGAGACATGTCGCGTGTGAAGGACCCTTGCCGAAATTGGATGAAAAAAGGAAAGGCGATTGACTGCTTGGCTTCATATATACTGACGTCAAGAAAAAACGCCTCACTTAAAAATAAACGTGAATATCTCTTAGACTGATAAGACTAGAGTTATGAATTCTAGTGCAATTTAACATCTTATCATTCAGGCGTATCTCATGAAAACAAAATTGCTGAAAGTATATTTGAGGCTGAGAAAACGACCTCGGTTTGAGACAGGGGTCACCATTTTGTGCGGCACAAGATTTTAGCCACACTTGCTTTGCTTCCAGACACAATCCGTTGACTGGAAAAACGTGTTTACCATTGTAAAACAGTCTCTATTTTACCAAAAATGCGTTTATGATGTTCAGACAATGTTTTTATGCGTCTGCTGAACAAAACAACTTACCCCACCCACCTTTTTGCCATGCATTTCAATAAAACTTAAATGTCATGACTCTGCAAAGTGGGTGAAAGTATTGTTACGACTCCTTTGCAAAAATATTTTGTCTTTAACCAGCGACGATTGCTGAGGAAACGCAATCTGGCACTTGTTCCAGACGGCCGTTTTGGATAACGTTAACGTAGACCAATAAATAGCCATTGAGCGTTACAGCTCATCTTGAATAACGTAATTTGATGTAGGCATATTCTGTGTACATTACCATATGTACCCCCTTATCATTTTTTTCCATTGGTTTAAACAATATTTATTCAGATAAAGTGCATGATATACATAAATACAATGTTAAGATAGTAGGATCTGATAGTAAGCCGGTGGCTTATTTAGATCATCTCCTAGACATGTTATAAAATTTGCATTTTATATGATGGTTTTGGACAAGTTTAAACACACAAGTATAATAACGAGAGAGAGAGAGAGAGAGAGAGAGAGAGAGAGAGAGAGAGAGAGAGAAAGAAGACTCCTGTTTAGTGTTTTGCGGCAAAAAGCATAGTGCTATAGAATGACTGGCTCCAGACGTAGAAATATCAAAATGTTAATACTTTAGTGACTGGGATCAACCAAACCTACCAGACCTTATCAAAAACTCCTGTACCTTTAGGAAAAGGGATTCGTTAAATTCATCTGATTGATTTTCGCATCCAAACAAAAGGTCATTGCTAGTAAGATTATCAAGATTGTCTGGCAGATATCTGAGTCTATCGAGCGAGTAAAGCGGGCAAGTAAAAAAGAAATGATTACGACTCTCAAAGACACCACACCGACAGGAGGGGCTAGGTACAATGTTTTTCCGGTGCAAGTCAGAGTTTAGGGAACTACACTCCAATCGTAGTCTTGCCTGTAGTATTTGACCTTTGCGTGTTCCAGCATTATAGAATTTTGGAGGAGATCTCAGGTTTTTATTGATATTGTATTTGAACGAACCTACAGATGGTGCATTCTTTATGTCGTTTGGTATGTCGTTCCAGGCGCGTACTGTGGAGGGGAAGAAGGAATTGGAGAATAAGTTGGTGTGCACTCTGTAATTCTGAATATTTCCAGCATTCCGAAGGTTATATGTAGTTGTGTCTTGTATTAAGGGCGGTACAATGTCCGATAGATAGGTTGGGGCAATGCCATGAAGAATTTTGTAGAAGATAACAAGTTTGCGCTTATTGCGACGTTTTTTTTTCCATTACTTAAAGCAAAATGAGAATGTTGGCAAGTTTCGTAAACGGACCTTTTATTTTGTCTTAAATATGACGTCACAATCTCATAAATTTATTACTCGCAAGCACAAATGTTTGAAAACATGATCCAAAATTTGTTCATTGGTTAGCAAAATATTTACGGCACAAAATGGGTGCAAATTCAAATTGAAATCATAAGCGATTGATGCACAATGCCGTCATGTGTACGTTGAGCCTGTATGACGTCATCGGAATAACGCTTCACCTGCGTATTAAATTAAAGTCATTTTCCAACGTCATCCAACCTCTACATAAAGAAGCAGTATGTGGCTGTTCATTTTTATATATCATCGCTAAGAAATCCGTGATAATGAGTGAGGCGTTTTTAGTTGACGTCAGTATAATATAGTTTCCTTTTCACGCGCCACAGCTCTGAATCGGTGTTATACTGGCTTCCCGGTAGGCGGATCCAGCAGTAAGATAAATTGAATAGAGTTCTGGAGATAATATAACACGTATTTGCATATTCTGGCTGGAACATCATCAACAACATAAATGTACAAAATTGTATATATGCTGATTAGTCGATGTGATAATTTTTGTAGAACAGCACAATGAGCATCCACACACGGGTGCTAAATGCTGAATAACAAAATTGGGCCAGAAATTGTTGCATATGACATCATAGCAAAACAGTGTGAACCAAGATGAGATGGCACATTGTGTGTCGACTCATCATGGCACCCACTATTTAACGAATATAGGCATACAGCACTTGAAGTCTGTAAGATGTAAATCATTTGGCAGAAAAGACATTTGAATCACAGTACATATACACACATTTACACATATATGTAAATTTACATGTGAAAAAAACATGTGTGTGCATATGTGAATATCAACTTAGTAGGTGAACAATTTGATTGATTTTGTAGATGGGAACAAATATAAACTCAATGGAAAAAAGTCCTCCCGAGGATTGAGTTAAATTCTATGTTTTCAAAAATGACTTTTTGTCTTCCTAAATCAATTAGCCACTTTGTGTTATTGTATCAAAATAGACGTGTAAGATTGTGAACCTCATGCTGGTTACATGTTGTAATCCTGAGTGAATAAAGTATTTTGTATTTGTACATATGTTTTGGCTGAGAAATAAGAAAATTATTTTTGGGTACGCACTCTTTACTAAAGTCCTGGGGTACGCAGTAGAATTATTTTTAATAAATTACTTTGAACACAAGTTTTGGGTGCTCAATAGAACCGTCTAGTTGAGATGGTTCTTTTGAGTACCCATAACATATGACCCGGATGAGAAATAAGAAATAAGAAAATTATTTTAGGTACGCACTCTTTACTAAAGGCCTTGGGTACACAATAGAACCCTCTCAAAGAGACAGTTCCTTTGAGCATCCAGAAAGTATGAGGCCTACTAAATAGAAATTAACTTAAATCCAATGCCTTTTTTCTCTGCATTATTGTAAGAAATGCGACCTCTTACGAGAGAAAAGGTCTAGCTTCAGCCAAGTGAGAAAGACACGACCAGTACATGCGGAGAGCCGGGCTGCGCCGTGTCTCTATCAGTTACCATTTCTGCACCCCTCACAACTTGATCTAATGCAGACACTAACCAAACACGCCCGTTCGACGCTTCGATTGAGTGCCTAACTGAGTCACAAAGACATATAAAACGAGTTTGAAAACCAGTTCGCGAGGTCCGTTCTCCGAGTATGCAACCGGTGTTGGTCCAGTCGAGCTTGCGCGTATGCGGAGGTCCGACTGAGCCACACCACTCATAATCAAGCACGAAGATACCAGCTGAATCGCGAGAGAAAATACATGACTGTATTCGGATAATGCAAAACCCGCGCCGGGACACACGGACCTGCTCCCTGATTAATTGGGCCTCGACGAGAGAAAACCTGATCTCGGAGTTTTCGGAAAAAGCGATTTTCAAAACAGTTCCCCAGCTACAGATACTAGCTAGAAAATTAAATTTTCACCTGTAGCAATTTTACATATGAATTTTTTACAAAAAGCTAACAAGTTGTTAAGACAGGTCTTCTCTCGACGAGTACCAATTTAATAGATATAATTCACTGTCACTTTAGTCATCTGAAAGACCCAGTTTAGAGGGAATATTGTCCATGAAGTTCAGCTGGATAGGAGAGGTATCCTGGGCCTTTTTAGCGAGAATTTTCCCGTTAGATGTCCAGAAGCTATTTATCTTACGTGATTTTCTTAGTTCCAGAAGTGATTTTACAACTTGATGGTTTTGGGTGGTTTGGTCCTCAGTCACGAAAGTTCTATCGCCATGACCTTTGAGCATTGTTTTATTTGAAAACACCTTGGATTTGGTTTTGTAGCTAGAAAACTTCACAATTATTTGTGGTTTACGACCTCTCACTTTCCTACCAATTGGGTGGCACCTCTCCACATCTCTATCGGTGATTTTTCCCCATTCTGTATTGAATCTTGGGATGATGTTTTATTTAAGCCTGTGTATGTTATCCTTTGACCCTTTCTTGTATTTCGTTTCGACAAGATCGGATCTATGGATTTACATACTAAAGGTTTAGAAGTATCTTTTGTCTATGAAATATCTGATTTATATTAAATTGGAATTCTAGCACACTTATTTATTAACTTATCAACACTTTTTATCTGTTTAAAAATAGCCAGACTCAGCCTCCAGTTTAGGTAACAGTTTATGTAACAGTATAGGTAACAGTTTACGTAATAGTAAAATTCGATACGTTTAAGATTGCATTCTCTTATAAAACAGAATTTTGATCTATAGTTATGTAACTAATATGGGAGCACATAATATTGTTCTTATATAATTTTTGTTGTGACCAATTTAAGACTTTGTTGTTAAAATATGTATACATCTATTGTGACCATTTGTGAATTTGTTGTTATATTCATGTATCTGACAAGAAACTGTACAGTTTACGTCAATAAAATAGATGTTCTGTTCTGTTCTGTTCTGCATCATATTATTGTTAATAAACATTACCACAGCATGGATCATGTCGTCTTCTTTTTGACTAGTATCAACAGTTAGATTATTGAAACGGAGCGAATTACGCCTACCGTATTGCTCCAGATTATTTACATTAACTTTCAATGAGTCAAGCTCAGAACACAGGAGCTGATTCTCGGCCTCTAATTCTGTAATAATGTCCTGATTTTCACTAAGTTGTCTCTCTTGGTCCTCTAGCCTAGTTTGCTGCTTTACTACTTAACCTGGGGGTCTTGGTCTTTCTTTCTTTCTTTCTTTCTTTCTTTCTTTCTTTATATTCTGCAACACCCCCTCGCGAGGATTACGTGCAGGTATGATTACGTCTTACTGTCACAGTACTAAGTGTAAGAAAAAGAAAAAAGTAGATGATAGCGGTTAAAAGTTCATATACAAGAAGATAAAAACAGGTTAAAACAGTTTTTGTTGAGTTATGGGGTGTGGTGGTTATGCGCCCGCACTGCCACACTGAATTGATCCAGAGTTGGCAGTAGTACTATCTGGGCTGGAAGTTGGTTCCAATAGACAACAGTTGAGGGGAAGAAGGAAAATTTATAGTAATTTGCTGTCTCTGTCTGTTCTTATATAGAGATTCTCTCCCATTGTGTGCGTGTGTAGGAGGATGGGGACTTTAACTTCTGGTCTTTGTTTTGTTATGTAGTTATATTTTGCAATCATCTTGCTGATAAAGAGACTGAGCTAGTGGGTTTACTTTAATTGTGTTCTTGCTGTCGTGTAAGGGTGTTCCGTTCTTTTCCTTGAGGTGCAATGGATTTGTCTGTGGTTCAAAAAGTATAAATTAGTTTCCTACACGTTCATATCTATTAGATAAAAACGTAGTAGGTAGCGTCAATGAGGTTAAAGAGGATTCGTCCTAATGTTGATTGCGAGCCATTTTGTAGAGACTTACTGTTCATCCACGATATCTTGGCTCAGTGATACCGTAAACGGTGGACTGAACTATTGAATATAAGGGAACAGGGGCCACTAACTCGTAGACATCGTAAGTTGACCAACTTAAGACTGTCTTAAGATGAACTTAAGGTGAAGACCGTAACATTTAAGGTGGCGCTATTCCGATACCATAAAGCCGTCTTAGCGTATTCTTAACTTAAGGTCACCTTATCTTTCAAGATTTACCTGTGTTATATGTATTCTCTCGTGCAAAGCGTATTGTTTATAGTATTTAGAACCGACTCAGTAGAAAAGATAAATATATGGGTCTCGACGCGAGAAAATCTGTCTTCGGGTAGGCTAAAATCAGCATACTCAGCTACAGAGAATAGCTAGCATATTGAGAAAAAAAGTGTGTTGCAAGTTGTGTTGTTTGTGTTTTGTGTCTCTTCTTCGCGGTGCTGTGGGTTAATCTTGAGACGGCGATTGTGTTTTTCTAGTCATACTCACTTTCTGACTACTATACTTTCCAGTTAACAAATCTAAAAGGATTGATCAGACTGCACGGTTGCGCAGGCTTTTACGTGCCATCGTTTTTCATGTGTAACTAAGTCAGATTTTCTCGAGGCGAGGTCCCTTATTGTTTATATTACCTATTTAAACGTCTATTGATGTAAGTATTTATATTTTGTATTACCTTTTGTATTCGGGGAAACCCCTAAACGAGAACTTTTGCAACCAGTGAAAGTCAAGATATAAGCTGCATTTCATTAGGCTCTATACTGCTTGTAAAGATAAACGATCGTCGCAGAAAAAGAATAACTTTGTTTTCTTTTGAAAATTACAACCTGATACCCTAGATATGTACAATGGACTATCCCAAGTTTATTGTATCAACGCAGAAGGAAGAATTCATCAGTATACAAAGGAATAAATTTCGTCTGGTTCCATATGAAAATGTCGCAGTTTGGGCGGCTTGTCAAAGATGGTTTTCTTATGTGTTTTATTAATATATTTATCATGCTGAAATAGTTAATTTCAAGAGCCCACATTTTACATACAATTAAAAAGTATTCATAATTATTGTCATAGCTTAATGAATATAAACAAACTGGCAATTTTAAGCAAAATTCACAGCTAAAGAGCTTACAAAAGAAACCCCAGTCTATGCGACAATTCGAGCAACCTCTAGTCCAAAAATTAAGAGCAAAAATTTCAAAATTAATGCCGTTAGCAGGGGACTTTGAGGGCCAAGAGCTATAACTCATGAGTACGTCGAAAACTCTGGTCTGGCTGAGGAGTGCCTGGCATCTCAGTAGTCGCCCCGCTCATATGCATTCAATTGAACACTACCGAGTGCCTTCCCAATGGTTTGTGAACAAGAGAAAAGGACATTATATTGCCGAGCCTCCCCTCTCACACACACAAAGATTTTGGGAACAGGTAAGGGAAAAAGGACATTTTGTTCTATTTTCGGGATCAACTGCAATATCAACGTGATATGTTCATCAACTCCTAATTTCCTCATATGCGTTTAGAAACATGATCTATATTTACCATCTTCCCTTAGAACAATACCCTTGTTCCCATGGTTTTCCACTCCCAAATCATTTTGTCCATCACATAAGATGACCTATAATTACCAAATACAAAACATACGTACATGTAAGCAATATACATGTACATACACGTGCGTGTTGATCTGCTACATGCGTACAAGCATGGATCCAGAATTTTCGCCAGAATTATGGGCGGTCCGAGTCAGAACTCTGACAACATTTTAGTCCTCAACTTATTTTACAGAGGAGCCCAATGGTTATTTCAAAGAAACGATAATTTTTCAAGAGTCCAGACAGGGGGTCACGAATTTCAGGGGGTCCAACCTTTTACAAAGGTGATGGATACAAATTGCATTTTTCTATAGAAACCTATAGAACTTGTTGTTTTGCGGGGGGGGGGGGGGGGGTCCAGACTCCCTGTCCCCCTCTGGATCCGCGCATTGCCTATGTGCACGTGTCCATGTTTATGACATTTTAGCGTCGCCAAAAACGAAGCATACAGTAAGTTCTTCAAATGCATAGGCGTTCATGGTCATTTACAAATATCATGTCGCCAAAATCATATTTTTTATGCGTTCGTTCTGGGAAGTACCTCTCGTAACTATTAAGACGACGCTAAGGTGACTCTATCGTGACCATAACTTTACGATGATCTTAAGTTGTCTCCGTAAATTAAGGTGCATACGAGTTAGTGGCCATAACCGTTAAGGTGAACGTAAGTTGAACTTAAGGTGATCGTAAGGCTTAAGATGTCTACGAGTTAGTGGCCCCAGGAGGTTTGATGCATATTGACGGTATAATTATAACATAACAGTTTATATCACATTGGAATTCTAAACGGCTTGGTGGCTCAGTCGGTAGGGCGCACTTACACGTTGGTTATACATCCATGTATCTTTTAGAAGAGTACTGAAGAGATAGTGGTTCGAAATCTAAAATCAACTATCTCCTTTTTTATTATATAAAGTGTGTTGTCTTGTTTGTTTGTGATTTAAATTTACAATTTATACATATTTCGCACTTGTCAAAGTCGCAAGGCTTCATCCCGTCGCTTCGTGACTTCCGAGGCGCGAGGACCACCTCGGACTCAACTTTAATGCGCGATAACGTTTTGTTTGATAGGCCAGTCAGCATGCTGGGTCTATATAATTTGATAATGGCGCAAATAGTGCATCATTCATGGCATCTTCTTCGCGCACTTTTAAATAACATGCCACGCAACACGTGTCATATATAGGGTCCATGACAGCAATTTGTCTGGCTTGCGATCGAATAGCATTCCTATCCAAAATTTTCTACAGCCAAGAGAAGTGTGCGCAGTGAAAAAAGTGTGATTGAATGCACATTTGAGCATGAACATTATGAGAGAGATCGAGCTACGAATGACAAAACGAAAACAAAATGGATTTCATAGGACTCGAATACCATGACCATACAACATGCAACTAAATATGATTGATAATTCTCCACGCTATCCTCTTCACCACTCATATTGATTGGAAAATGCATCACGTATATCGCGTAATCCTATATATCTTGAACATAAAGAAGCTACCCTACAGTGATGTAAAGGTAAAATACACCTAACCGTTTCTTTGAGCCAAGATATCGTGAATGAACAGTAGGGAAAAGACATATATTTCACCACTGTCTTGTTGGTAAATCTATCAGGCGAGATAAAAGGGCTTAACGGTATTATGTACCAAATAAGTATATTGCGTTATAAACTTAGTCTATTTTGATAATTAACAGCTTTATACAAAATCAACCAATGCAATTAATGGTTTTTCATGTGGTTAAATTACTAATACCACATTGGCTGCATATTTAAGCTCTATAACAAATTTCATTGTTTTCAAAGACTGAGAAATCGTTAAAACTGGTTATATTCGAGAACCAACACTTTCAATTCGTTAGTAATATAACGTAGTAATTTAATAAGTGTATACATTCTGATCTTATTAAACAAAACATATTTTGGTTGTAAAATATTTGCTTCTTTCCTTGTGCAAATATTGTACCTTTTTCGAATTGAATATCATATTTTGTTTTAAATTGTTCTATCAAGAAGTATTTTGAAATTACACCTCTGTAAAAACTGCCAATTCGCATCATGGTTTTATAAGTAAGGGTTATATGCAAAAGTGTACATTAGCGACAAAATTAGAATCTACTCCAAATGTTAGGCTCTTTCTTCTAGAAACAGAACTTTGACGGGTCTATAAAGAGTTTGTTAATGATTGAATATCAGCAAAATATCAGAGAACAACTCCAAACTGGCATATTATTTATTATCACAACGTTGTAGCCTACATTGGCCTTAATCAGGTGTAATATAAACAAATAGACAGGAAGTGACATCGACGTCACCTGACGTCATTGACAACGACGTCGAAAAGAAACACATAAGTTGGCGTAAAAAATCAAAATAAAGGATCTTTACATGATACAAACTAGAAAAAGTGTCCATGGGACACGGATGCCCCCGCCTATTGTTTTTATTTCACCTGCAATTAAACATTGGGTATACAATAAGTGAACAGGATACCATTTACGCGAAAAAATTATTAAAAAAAATAATCAACAAGGTACATAGTGTCTATAAGCTTCTGTAGTAGTCGAGCCTAAAAACGACTAAGTTCAAACTGCGAAAAAAATATAAAAACTGCGAAAAAATTATAAAAAATTAATCTGAAGATTATATGCAAATGTAAAGCATATATTCCGTTCTTGACAAAACAACTGTAAAGTTTAAAAAGGATTTAGTAAAATTGTAGGAGGATTTGTGCTCACAAGGTATCTAATGTCCATAAGCTTCTGTAGTAATTAAACCCAAAAATGACTAAGTTCAAACTGTGAAAAAAGTGACAAAAAATGATCTGAGGGTTATATCCAAATGTCATGCACATCTTCAGTCCTTGACAAAAACACCAGTAAAGTTTCAAAAGGATTAGGATAACATTGTAGGAGGAGTTGCGCTCACAAGGTACCTAATGGCCATAAGCTTCTGTAGTAATTTAGCCCAAAAATGACTAAGTTCAAACTGTAAAAAAAGTGACAAAAATTAATCTGAGGGTTATATCCAAATGTCATGCACATCTTCAGTCCTTGACAAAAACAACAGTTAAGTTTCAAAAGGATTGGGATAAAATTGTAGGAGGAGTTGCGCTCACAAGGTACCTAATGGCCATAAGCTTCAGTAGTAGTTGAGCCCAAAATTGACTAAGTTCAAACTGTGAAAAAAGTGACAAAAATTAATCTGAGGGTTATATCCAAATGTCATGCACATCTTCAGTCCTTGACAAAAACAACAGTAAAGTTTCAAAAGGATTGGGATAAAATTGTAGGAGGAGTTGCGCTCACAAGGTACCTAATGGCCATAAGCTTCAGTAGTAGTTGAGCCCAAAATTGACTAAGTTCAAACTGTGAAAAAAGTGACAAAAATTAATCTGAGGGTTATATCCAAATGTCATGCACATCTTCAGTCCTTGACAAAAACACCTGTAAAGTTTCAAAAGGATTGGGAAAAAACTGTAGGAGGAGTTGCGCTCACAAAGTACCTACCTAAATGATGGACGAACGGAAGGACGCACGGACGCACGCACGGACGGACGGACAGACGGACGGACGGTCATGGGCAACGCAAAACGCCTTAGAAATCTCTAGTTGAAACAGTATGGTCCCAGATCAGACTGCTGCAGCTCATATAGGAACATCCAGATCTGGGTCCAGATTGTTTTGAGATTGGCGCTTTATATATAAAGTAAGTCATCATAATTTTTTTTCCTGACTTCTATCTTTTTTGCATGATTAATCATTGAATGGAAGAGCGTAGTACTAAGTGGTAGAGTGGATATTTAGGATCGAGGGTTAGCTGGTTTGAGACTCACAGGAGGCACTGTAATGTGTCCTTTAACAAGACACTATAATCACTGCTTACTACAAATTGTTAATTTGGGCGTGAACATCAACTCAAACTGATATATAACAATTGATCACATTCATCTAGGATCAAGTCATATTTTCTTTAAAATACTGTAACTATTTCAGCTTCTGTAAACAATAGTAATGATCTCAGACACAACATAATAATAATAATAATAATAATAATAATAATAATAATAATAATAATGCATCTGAGAAACGGTGCAGCGTGAGAAGGGTCGTAAAATATATACTTTAAGCATTTATCGTAAGACGTGTGAATTTATTCACTTTATAGCTTTCTTTTATAATGTGATGTACAGAACAGATAATATACCGCTAAATATGGATTGTCTAAATCCATTCGCTTATCTTAAACAAATATAGGTAGATGGAAAAAAAATAATAAAACCACAGGACTTCCTTAGCGACGAAAGGTGCGCAAAGATAAACAATAGTAAACAACTTCCTCAATTTTCCCTACACTTTAACACTGTAAAAAAAAAACCTTGACAATGCGAAAAACAGTATACTACTCTAGAAAAAGTGAACAAATAAACATAATTTATAGTTTAATTTGAAGCTGTAACATTAGTCTAACTATTATCAATATTAATATATACTATGCACGTTAAGCTTAGCAATTGTTTTGTATGGGTGAGCCCATCCACATCGGATCTCAAGTTTCATTTTCTGTCATTAAGATACAAGCGCCAGTCATCAGACCATAAACAACAGAATTACCAAACGCAGCGGCCGTGCTACAGGTAACGTGATGTTAAATTTTAAGACTAGCGGGCAACGTGGGTATTTCTGATCATTGGGGGAAGCCAAATCATTTTCAAGCGATTGTTTGGTCACTGAAAACCAAAAAAGCATAGCAACTGCTGCAATTTTCAGAACTATCTCAGAGAAATAGAGGACCAAGTTTTCACAATTTGACGTTTTTATTAATGCCCAAATGAAACATTTTCACGGCTACAGAGCATGAGCGGAAAGATAAAATCTAACGTCACCGTTTTCTCGCAAATGCGTTGCACCATTTTTCAGTAACGTAGGTTTTAATCAACCATAAGATGAGTTACATTGTAAGGCTATGATATATCTGTAAACTGATTCTCTGTTGAATTGAAACACCAATTAACATTAGAATTTTAATCAAATGATGATAACGTTTTGACGTCATTGATGGCAGTTGATTTTTGCGTGGGGCCCTTAGGCTCACGCAGTAAGAGAAATCAGCGACATTCAGTTTACTATGTTGCATGACTATATCTGCAAGCCGCTTTCTCAATATTGTATTCCGGGTTGCGAAACGCTTGTGGGTTAAACACGTAATCATTAGACTCCTGCTCCCCGCAATGTTCAGACAGGGATGTATACTTGCAGGGATTAGCTTCTTATCTATTTCATCAATATTATTGCCTACGCGTAAATCGGGTATACGCCGAGATAAATACCTTTCGGCCGCCATTTTCAAAGAGGCTGTTCATAGCGATGATTCATAGGAAAGTTTGATGTTAAACCCGTGAATATTCAATATATGTGGAGAAAATTCTTACAGAATTTACGAGAATAAGTTTTTAAGTATATCTCATATGAGTTATGTTGGAATAAAATCCGTGGATAATGGTTAATTTTCGTGTTATTTTGGACAGATTGCGTTGTTTACAAGCCGCCATCTTGAAAATGGTGGATATTAGAATTTTAATGAGCTACTTGTCACTTTAACTGTGGCAATTTGAAGCGCTCAATGAGTGTAATTCTTTAAATTCCTAAACGTTGATATATTTGTCCTAAGTTTGCATTTTGTAGAATATCGTTATATTGCAAACTTTTGTTGCAGAGACGATATGAAAAAGAGGCAAAATGATAACTTTTCGTACTACATCTGTTTATTCTATACCATTGAAATTGTCGGTTGTAGAGCTAATTGATGTGAGTAGATTTGATATACTTAACACTTGATACGTAAATTACACATTTCGGAACTAAAATTTTAAATTTTTTAGCAAAAACAAAATAAAATCATGCAGATAAGATGCTAGCAAAATCGTCTTATTTTCATTTTTCCGCATAACGTTCCACTCTACGGAGGTGTCCCAACACTGGGAACCTAAACATTGCCTCTAATGTACAATGGGAATTTAGCCACATTTGCAGGGTTAAAAAGCGTGAAAACATACATTTAATTATAAATGATGATTTGTCAACCATAGATACACTTCATTTCATTTAAAAAGCGTTTGTTTAACAATTAACAATGTAGTTTGTAAGACAGCTGTGAGCAGTAATTATTTCCGTGACTGCGTTAAATATCTATTCAACCAAAACGACTGACAATAATAGCCAATTTAAGAATTAAACAAAAGATACTGAATTTCTATTTATCTCATTTACGCCCTCTCCACTCAATTGGACCAGACGATTTCGTTTGAAGGGGTGTTGGTGTCATTTTCATTTTCTTAAATTTTTATAGAACATTCTGTAAGCAAACGGTGGAGACCCTGATCAGATACCGCGTTCTGCTGGGTCTCATCTGGTTCTGCACTGTTTACCTATGCCCCACAAAAAGGACGTTAGGCATATGTGGGTTAATTGCGTTGTATGAAAAAATGCCTTTTTCCATGTCTGAGAAATGAAGAAAAGCCTGATGCGTTATCTTTTTTCTTGGGTATTTTTTTTTCTGACAACACTAGATTGTTTGGTATCATATGGGCCTCGTTGTGAGAAAAACTGTTTTCGGGGGTGGGGGGGGGAGGGTGTTTCGACAAAGAGTGTTTCAACCCAGTCTCCTCAGCTAAAGAGACTAGCTTGAAAATTGAAATTTCACCTGCAGCAAGTTTACATATGATACTTTCCAAAAAGCAAAAAAAAGGCGCTGATCAGACTGCGCGGATGCGCAGGCTGGTCTGCGCCTGTGTTGTTCACAAACCCCCGAAGACAGGGTTTCTCGCGTCGAGGCCCATATTATTGCTGTATTTATGATCTGTGCAATAGTGAATGAACTGCATCCCACGTTTTGTTTTGTTTTGTTTTTTTTAAATTCTCATCGAAAGTTCATTCTCTTTTGTTGAATAGTTTTACATTTCATTTGTTTTACCAAGCGATGTTTGGCTAATTAGCGCTCATAACCACGGACGTATATTGGGGGGGGGGGTAAATTTAAGATCCGTCAAAGGACACGGATAAGATGGAAATCCTTGGTTCATTTCTTCCGCGGAATTAATTTACTTTTTACTGGAACAACATCGTGTTTGGTATCAAATTGCAGCTTAGAAGCTTCTCCATAAAACGGTGCTATTCTTTCAGACCTATCGCTTCTTACCGAGATGCTAGGGGCGAAGAAACACATGCCCATACACATGCGCATCTCTTTCTCGTTAAGTGATTCGTCACTTTATCGGAAATTGCCTGCCGCATACCTGGATTTCAGCGCGGCAAAGATCGAATAACGATTATCGGTAAATCTATTGGTTGTTTCCAGTCCAGGTAATATAACGTCCATGGTTCAGAGACTTTAAAAAAAACGCTACTTTGCTGTTAGATTGCTACATCGAACTCGTACATATATTACTAGAATTGGCTAGCAGAATCCGTAATCTAGATATCTAAAATAGATCTATAAATAGATGGCTTTTCCCTTATCGCTCTAGTTTGAATTATTTTTTTCAATGTGGGGGTATTTTCTTTACCTTCAACTGAAAGAATACGTGATCAGACACAATAGGTTAGAATTTAATTAAGCAAAAAGATAATAAATTATCCAAGTCATCTATTTCGTTCTTGTAATTTAATCGCGTAATAGCAGTCAATTCGTTTTGGCTCCAGGAACGAAAAATGTTTGCATCGCGAGTTACTTTAGTTTTTTATGCAAATGCATTGGCTGTGCCTCTAGCATTTGTCAGTAGGCCAGACTAGAGATACAGTTTGATAATCCTGATGATATTTTTATCCTTAAAGCGCCGACAAAAAATCATCTGAAAATGTCGTCTTCTGACGTCGTCTGATGCACATAATTGTCTAACATTAATGACTAAATAACGTACAGAAGCAAACAACTTCAATAGGATCTGATCTGGGTCAACTCGTTTTATTCATATATGTTTCAAGCTTTTCAGCAGACGACAAACTCAGACGACTTGTATTGTGAGTGGCACTTTAAGGGTTAAGAAATAAGAATCAGAGATATCTCGCTGTTATCATTATATACTCGTATAATTCATTATTATTATTAAATCATATGAACATCCCTATACATGGATCAGCAATTCAATGCTATGCAAAGACATTGCCTCTAATTTATAAAAAGATTCTTGCCTTCGACGTTAAAAATAATAACGCTTGCAGAGTTCATTGGCCTTAGACTTCATATACATGTATGTTCGTAACAGCACGCATATGTCTGGTCTGGATCGACCAGTACGGTTAAAACCATCTTTATACACACATGCGCAGCTACCCAGGTGGGAAATACGCCAAATGTTTGTTTTGGAGCCTTCATCTATATTCGTACGCTGTGTGTGCGAGCAGTGAAGCCTCAGGCAAGTCTGCGCTGCGCGTACATGCGAGAGGTCCCAAACGTTATGAATTGGACGAATTTGAGCCATTTCTATACGAGGGGGGTTCAATATGTAATGAAAACCCAATCATAACTCCATTCACAAACGCGTTAGGATTTAATGCTATATGCCATACGAAAGATCAAAGCGTCGCCGTTAGAATGGTGCACAAATCATTATTCTATCTTTCCAAATTTGATAAGTTACAGACTTTTTAAAAAGCACACTAATATACACTGCCTATATTTTCCTCCGAATGTTAAAGACTCATTTTAACAAAGGTAGAAAGGCATGCTGTATTTTCTAAAACTAACATTTAACATGGATGAATCACATATAGTGTAGGCCGCTGTGTAATTCCGTGTGCATTTTTTGGTAAAAGTGTCAAACATGTATTTTCTTGTAGAAAAATGTATCCTGATTAAGAAAAAATATGTTTACAATTTTTCCTTGGCGTTTTAACGTCACTGTGACGTCACAAAGTGACGTACCCATTTTAAGGTTATTTAAGGCTTGAAAGAGGAGTGTTATGAATTCCAGCAGGCAAAACATGAACTGTTTGATCAGCTGTGGTAATTTTACTGGCAACATGTTGATTTCGGAGCATAGGCCCTGACTTTGAATCTTAAAGAGGTTATATTATCTTCAAAATGATGTCTGTACATGAATCAAAGCACTGAGAGTACTGGTGGGGACGGCTGCATTGAAGCGTTCAAATAGGGAGGTTGCTAGTTAGATATTTTTCTATAACCTGCAAATGGAAACTGGAAGTCCCGTCTCTGATGTAGGGTCAAACATATTGCCACAAAGTGAAATGGGAAAGCAATCTTTCTGACGACATTGGCATTTGTTCATTGGACAAAAACAGCCTTTTTAGGGAGAGTTTATCAAATGTAATCCATTATTGAACAATGCAAGAAACCAGATGATAATTGCTAACTTAAGAAGTGAATAATCAAACTTAATTTTCAAACGCTTTTATTATAGATTGTTAAAATGATCCCTCAATAAATGTTTGTGAAAGCTCTTCAGGCAGGTAAGCGGTAAACAATTTTCTCTTAACTTTGTTTGGCACAACCAAAACTAAACAGTTGTAATTTGGTTCCTAATACGGTGGCATGTTTTTTTCTCCTTCAGATTTCCATTTGGTTTCTGTTGGTTAAAGATCTTATGAGGATGAGGGAAAGTGTTTCCTAGTATCTTACCTAATACAAATCCACCCACTTATTCAAAGAAATCAATGATAATCAAGAACTGATTTGATAAAGTTCTAATACCGTGGCATGTTTTTTTTCTCCTTCAGATTTCCATTTGGTTTCTGTTGGTTAAAGATCTTATGAGGATGAGGGAAAGTGTTTTCTAGTATCTTACCTAATACAAATCCACCCACTTATTCAAAGAAATCAATGATAATCAAGAACTGATTTGATAAAGTTCTGTCCACTTTTGTATATGTTTTTCCTACTTTTACTTAATCGCCACCATAGACATTATGTGCAAGCTTGAATGAAGTCTCTTAATGGCAGAGCCAAACCAATTGTATAATTTTGATAGAGTGCATCATTAGGGCCAAGTTTGTGAAATTATTGTACATTTTTGGTCATTGGTTCAGGAGGAGAAATCATTCAAAAGCATTTCTTATCTGGAGCTTTTGCGGATCCATTGTTCAGTGGAGTGGAACCATTTGTGCAAAATTGGTAGAAGACACCATAGGGGACAGTTCTGTGAAATTAACTTGCTTTTGGGCCAGTTGTTCAGGAGGAAATTCTGTTAAAAGAAGTTTCTTATCTAGAGCTCTGGCAGTCATTTTGTTCAAAAGAGTGGAACATCTGGTCACGAACCTGAAGGCCTAAAGTCACAGAAAGTAAGAAAATGAAATAGTACATGTTCTTCAAATACAAATGGTTCTATAAAATAACTGGTATTTCCACCCAGCAAGGAATTATTTCAATTTCGGAAACATAAAGAAATCACATGGGGCAAGATCTAGGGAATGCAGGAGGTGAGGCAAAATAGTTACTTTTTCTTTCTTCAAAAACACTGTAACTATTTCAGAGGCATGAGCAGGGCCATTGCCATGTAGAAGACAGATATGTTTAAAACCAGTGAAAGGGCGTCGTTTCTGATATATTTTAGGCTTCTCCAGTACTATATGTCTTTGTAGTCCTATCCAGTGATGTTTTTGCCCTTTTCCACAAGCACTTTTATCGCGACTCCTTCACCAGAGAAGAAAATTGCATACCAAACCTTCCTTTCACTTAAAGACCGTTTGACAATTATTGGGCGTCTGCTATGTTTAGTGGCCAAGATTTTATTGCTAACCTTTCTGACCAGCTCAAATTAATAGACCTGATTTTCATCACCTGGGACGACATTGGCAAACTGCTTTTTGTCATAAGTTTGAAACATTTTAAGCAGCTTTTTGGCCACTAAAACCCGTTGTCTGTTTTGCTCATCAGTCAACAGATGTGGCACCCATCTAGCAAAAAATATTTCGGACTTTTAAATGTTTCTTCAAAATAAAGTGAACCGTTGATAGTGACATGCCTACTTTTCATGCAATATCACAAACTGTAAATCTGGCATCTTCTTCAATGATTTCCTTCATTTTTGAAACGATTTCTTTACAAGCTGCGAATTTTCGCCTTCCTGATTTTGGTGCATTTTTGATGGCCTCTAAGCCAGATTAAATTTTATTTTTCCAGCGCCTAGCTGTGTCATAAGACACACAAGAAGGTCCGTAAGTAGTAGAAAGTTCAATCATCAGCTGCTCCAAAGAACAGACAAGTTTTGAGCGAGCTTTGATGTAACCCCTTATTTCATCTTTCTGGTTGACTCTTCTACATGTACCAACTATTTTTATTACAGTGGTCAATGACTGCGTGTATTAATATGGCAAATTTTGTGTCTTACATTAAGTCTAACGTGTACATTTATACACCGTTGTGTAGACCTTAAATAAACCTATATAGGTATATATTGGTTTTTATCGTGTCCCACGTGGATATTGAGATATAGGACAATAAGCAATTCATTTAGAACATCCCTCGTAGGTGCCATCATTAAAGTGTGCCCACAAACGCTCACATTGTTGAACTCGCCACTGTTCTTCAAACCCAAATGATTCTAAAAAGGAAATAAGATGTCCTAGATTTTGACCTCTAGCCTCAGAGAAATGAATATTTTGGGGATATGAAGATATATGGATATATTTTTTTTTGGAGGGGGGGGGGGGGGGTTCACCACGAAATTGGACTATATTTAGGTGTAGTTTCTATGCATTTAAGTGTCTTTTCTTTACGTCAAGGACTTTTTGGGGGTTGCTTAAATTTCAAATATTTTTGAGGTCCTTGAAATTCCTGATATTTCTTGGGAGTGAATGGTAGAAGCTGGGCCAGACCCTTCGTATGAAGAAAAAAAAGAGTTACCCACCCCTCCCAAGCCCCCTGGGACACGCAAATATTCTTCTGTGACAAGAATACACTTTTACAAAGAGGCTCTGTCTACACTAAGAAATTGAAGCGGTTGATTGGGCAGGCTGGCTGACTGACTGATTGATTGACTGACTTAGAAAGCAAGCAGACAGACAGCTAATTTTGCTGCATACTGCTCTAAAACACTGGTCAGCTATTTGGCGGGAGGGGTGGGGGTGTGGCACACTGATATTATCATATATAAGTAGGTTCTGTCCATTTTTGGAGATTCAAAATTTTGAATTACATTTTTTGTTGGGGGGGGGGGGGGGGGGGTAGGAGATCAGAAAAAAAGATATGTTTGGAGATATGATGAAATTATGATTTATTTTTTTTTACGTTTTGTGGGGTCATTTCTATCAATTTGGGGCTTTTAAGGTCAATGTTCAGATTTGAAAAATGTTTTGGGATCGCTAAAGTTCGAATATGTTTTGGGTATGCCTTATATTCCTTATATTTTGGGGGTAAAGAGTAGATGCTGGGTCCAATGCCAAGCCTAGGTATTTAGAAAACTTGAAAGTATCCAAAATATGGTCAGGCACACTAACCACCTGAGATACTAGATAATCTAGCAAAACAGGCATACAAAAAAGTCAAAAGAGCAAAGAACGAAACAGACAGAAAAAGCGAGACAGACAGCCATTGGAAAGTGGACAGACAGAGAAATGGCTAGATTATGCTGCTCACAGCCTTCAGAACATTGGACAGTCGCTCCAACCACCTGAGCTACTAGACACATGTAAGCAGGCTAAACGAGCATATAAGTAAAAGAAGGAAGAACCAATGCAGACTGACAGACGGACGGACGGATTAACAGACAGACAGACAAACAGCTAGATTTTGCTGCTCACAACCGTCAGCACTTTGGTCAGGCGATCCTACTACCGTAGAAACTAGATAATTGTGCTAAATCAGCATACAGAAAAATAAAAAAAAGCGAAAACCCAATGGCTACATTCTGATCTAACAGGGTTTTGATCCAGTCGTTTTAGCACACCAGCTACCTATCTTTTGTCATAGATGATTCTGACGTTTTGATTTTTAGGATTTCCGTGGACAAGAAAGCATATTGCAGAACCCCGCGGCCATGAACAACGCCAACAATGGTCACATCCGCGGTAAGATTAGGAGCATGCTCTCAACCCGTGGTTCAGATTTGCATCAAACTCGCAATAGAACCAGTATCAGCTGTCCCTGCTGGTAGAAACTACAGGCTTTCAAAATGTAAGTGCCTTTGAGCCCATAATTAGTCTTGCCACTTTAATTAACATGTGGAAAACGGTTCTAAAAAGCCCTGCCCCGCAGCCAGATAACAAAACCCAGCGGACGCTATAGTATTTTTCCACGCACCTCCATGGTTTAGACTTGCAACCGTTGAAGGGGTAGGGGCAGAAATCCCGTTCTCATAAACAATCGACGCTTATTTAAGCCAAATCATTAACATACAGGTAAAAACAAGTAAATGTCGTTTCACCAAAAACGCAAAAATATAGAAGCTATTGCTGTAAAAATGTGTAATTGTCAATCAATCCCAAAGTGTCCCGATTTCAAGGACTCGTTCATGATCTATTTGCATTTTTTTCTCGCATATTTAACCCTTAAAGCGCCAATCGCAACAAAAGTCGTCTGCTTATCTCGTCTGCCGAAATGTTTAAGAAGCATATATGGCAGAAAGTGTGGACCCAGACCAGACTGCTCCTATTAGAGCAGTCTGTTCTGGGTCAACGCTGTTTGCTTCTATACTTGATTCGTCAGTAATGTTAGGCAATTATATGAAGCAGACGACTTCAGCAGACGACATTTTCAGATGCATTTTTTCTTGGCGCTTTAAGGGTTAAGTACTGTAATGCCTTAGCCATGATGTGATGTTAGAGTGACTATTCAAGAATATGTATATGCCTTTAATCGCGCCTGACAAGTGTTCGTAAATAAGTTTTAACTATTTCAAATGAGAGCCCCTACCTTCAATTTCAGTATATTTATTCTCCGCGAAAAGACTAGTCGAAAAATATCCGCGGCCAAGAATTCGGTATGATACCAGTGGTGAAGCCCGCAAAATAATAATCTTTGCTAACAGGTTGGACCCAGATTCTACCAAACAAAACATCGAGCCTGATCTGGATCCCAAATGTTTGACACTGTAGCGATAGAACCGCAGGGGCGCATCCAGGATTCCATGTTGGGGGGGCAATATTTAAAACATGAAATATTTTCATGCGAGCGCAGAAGACGCGAAGCCATGCTAGGGCGTGGGGGGTCGTTATGAACTTGGCACACTTTCACACACCGAAAATAATTCCAACCTATACTCAGGGTCGTAGCAACGAGTTTGAGAGTTAATGTGAGTGTTTTGATTCACAGAATGCATGAATGCGGCGAGTTCTGTAGGTGCCAAGCGCGGGTCTGGGGCATGCTTCCCCAGGATTTATTGAAAAATCCACGCACTTTAGTGCCTTCTGGCACATTTTCATGCAGTTTAATTCTTTATCAGAAAGCTTCATTTTTTCAACAGGCAAAGTCATAAAATTTTGAAATGAATGGGTAAAATGAACTTCGATGTTATTTCTTCAACTTTCAAGTGGTTTTCTAAACGAACTTGTAGACTATATCATGCGCGATTGGAAAAAAAACAACAGTTTTGTGAAAATGCGAAGTACATAATTATTTGCAGACAAAAGTTTCATCGTGTGTACGTCCGAGAAACATGTTTCAAGAGATTTTTGGAGTTTCATGAAACAGTTTCATCGAATAGGAAATTGCTATATTTTCTGAGACTTGCCTCATATTTTTCCAGACAATTAGCCAATCACAGCTCGGCTATTTCTGAAGGTCAGTTTACCTGTAATTTCTACAAATGTGCATACACAATTAAGAAAGAGGTCTTTTAGCTAGGTACAATATGGTGAGCCCTATATACATTTCTTCGTTGAATCTAAACTTCGTATTATTCGCGGTCCATTTAAATGTTGCGTTGCAAGTAATAATAATAATAATAATATTCTTTATTTCCTCCACAAGTGAAGAGCATACAATGTTTTGACAAATACATATTAAGCAATACAAAAAACATAATTCATATATACATATATACAGCACTAATAGTGCGTCCAATGATGTATTATCAAACAGGAGTATTCTACTTGATACCGTGAATAAATTTCATTTTCAAAAGTAAGAGATTGACACTTTTGAATATCTGTAATGATATTCCTGAACTTTATTATATTTTATATTATGAGCAAATAATTTCTCATGCGAGATCCAATGCAATTCCATTTGCGACTATGGTTCACATGTCGCCAGCTTCAGCCCAATTGCTACAACTGACGAGTGGCCAAGCAAACCACAGCCGCTACTAAGACGTCGTGCCTGAGCTATACAAGCAGCTAATATAAAACTTGTCAAAGACATTATTCCCTTTTCACCAATAGATTCATATGCCAGGTCGAATGAAATTTCACTAGCGACTATGGTTCACATGTCGTCAGCTTCAGCCCAATTGCTACAACTGACGAGTGGCCAAGCAAACCACAGCCGCTACTAAAACGTCGTGCCTGAGGTATACAAGCAGCTAATATAAAACTTGTCAAAGACATTATTCCCTTTTCACCAAATAGATTCATATGCCAGGTCGAATGAAATTTCACTAGCGACTATGGTTCACATGTCGTCAGCTTCAGCCCAATTGCTACAACTGACGGTTGATCAAGCAAACCACACCCGCTACTAAAATGATATGCCTGAGCTTTACTAGTATAAAACTTGTCAAAGACATTATTTCACCAAATAGATTCAAATGTCAGGTCCAATGAATTTCAGTTGCGACTATGGTTCACGTGTCGTCAGCTTCAGCTCAATTACTACAACTGACAGATGGCCACGTAAACCACAGTCGCTACCAAAATACACCTGGGCTATACAATCGACCAATGTTTAACTTGTCAAAGGCATTATATATATATATATATATATATATATATACATATATACATATATATATAAAACTTGTCAAAGACATTATTTCACCAAATAGATTCAAATGTCAGGTCCAATGAATTTCAGTTGCGACTATGGTTCACGTGTCGTCAGCTTCAGCTCAATTACTACAACTGACAGATGGCCACGTAAACCACAGTCGCTACCAAAATACACCTGGGCTATACAATCGACCAATGTTTAACTTGTCAAAGGCATTATTTTATATATATATATATATATATATATATATATATATATATATATATATATATATATATATATATATATATATATATATATATATATATATATATATATATATATATATATATATATATATATATATAATTATTTACACTAAAACTACATGCCTGAGCTATACAAACAGCAAATATTTTTTTTTTAATAAATATTTTTGTGGTGTTTTCTGTTGTAGTTCTTTATTATTTATTCACACCAAATAATTACTTATGCAATTTCAATCGCGACTATGGCTCACGTGCCGTCCGCTTCAGCTCAATTACTACAACTGCTGGTTGGTCACGTAAGCCACAGCCGCTACTGAATCTACATATGCATGAACAATGTCGAATTTCTATATCGTACCATTGTTTGTTTGTTTGAATTGATTCTTTACGTCGCAGTCGACACTGTATTTAAAACATGCCGGGAGAGATGTTCCTGGTTTGAACCAGTACTGATTTCTTGCTATAGGACTCCGCCATTTTTTGGCCAGAGCTTAGACCCCGCTGTTGTAACATAACCATTTATTACAAGTGAGTGTGCAGTCCCCTTAGCTGTGGACTCTTACCGAAACGACATGCAAGAATCCTCAGCTGTTTAGGGATCACACGTCGTCGAAATAGTTCCCATGAGTCAATTGTCGACACGACCTCGCCACGAGAAAACCTGTCTTCGGGCCTCCGGCCAGCGAGACCCTAAGTAGCTCACCTAACCACAGAGACAGACAAGCCAATTTTGGCAGGAGACAAGTTTTGCGATCAATTTTCCCAATCAACGAACAACAGAGGCGAAGACCAGACTGCGCTTATGCGCAGGCTGATCTTTGCATTTGCCATTTCCATGCAAGAAAGTCAGTCTTTATCGCGTTGAGGTCTCAACCCTAATACACTCAGAGTGGCTATCGCTCCACAGAGGGTTAGCCATTCCCAGTGCACAAGGATCAGGTCTTGAAAAGACTCATCGAGTTATGTTATACTCTTGTTAATTGGCTTAGAGCCATGGGTATCAGAAGACAATTCCAATGTCTGAGTGTGACTGTATTTTAGCCAGACCAGTCACAAAAAGTTTGACACAATCAGTCACATCCGTTTTACTCTTAAGTATATTAGAACAGCCAGAGTACAGCTTTTCTAATTGGGTCCTGGGTGGCTCAGATATAAATGCATGAAAAAATGTCATACCGAATCTGTATATCAATCTGCACCATAAAGAATCACGAAAGTTCTCTGTTTGTTTACAAAATAATAGTACATGTTCAGTTGAGGCTAAAATATTTTCACCGCAGAGATAACACTTTCGAATCCATTCACCTGAGAACATTGTTCCAAGCAAACGTACAGCTCTTTGTATAAATGGAAGATATTTTGGAATTTCTCTGCTAATTTCCCAGAGCAAATATTCCCTGTTTGGCTCTGTTATTCTCATTACAGATTTTGCATTTTCTGAATTGACACTTTTCAGGCACCTATCTGCTTCATAGACTGTTTCCATGTTTGCCCGTACCAGACGCCTCCAAGAAAATTTTGACATAAAGATGCCATCATTTTCGAAACCGTTGAAGGCATCTAATAACGAGTATTTTCCAAGTAGTCGATATATATCTGAAAAATACCCTTTCACTGAACTGGGTTGGCTCTTAAACTCTAACAGTCTGTGTATGAACATCTCTTTAACACGGTATTGGGGAGGCAAGTTGCATAGTTGTCCGAAGAAGATAAGTTTACGGTATTCTATATCATACAGTATACTTTTGATGTTCAAAAGAGAAAATGCAAGATCTGTACTTGTTCGTCTTGGGAGAGACTGCATAAATTTAACACAGAATTTATGTGCCTTCTCAAGCAAGTCTATGTGTTTTGATTGAAGAGAATACCAAAGTTCGCATCCATATAATGCTTTAGGCAATACAACTGCTTTATAAATACTTTTAGACGTGATTGGATTAAGCCCACCCTCGTGTACACCGGAGTTGATTAAACTCAAGAAAGTCCCTTTAAGTTTTGACGCAGCCTCTTTAACATTGTCATCTACCGTACCGTATTTATTCAAAACTACCCCTAGATGCTTATATAATATATTTTCTTCAATATACGCATCCCCCAGAGCCCAAGTTCTAGTCGTAATTCTATAGTCTAAAGGTGATTCATTGAACACTATAACGACACATTTTGGCGGTTGAAGTTCATATCTCCATATACCAGAGTGGTTATAACATATTTTGATCATCCGATCCATTCCTTGTTTCGAAAGGGAAAGGACTAATTTATCATCTGCCACGGCTGGGCTACCACAGTAAATTCCGTGCACGTACATACCCATTTTGGATTCTTCTAGCTCCCAGATAAGATCATTATCATATACTAGATATAAAAATGGGGAGAGAACTCCTCCTTGTCTGGTACCCTGCCGAACTGGGAACCATTCAGATTTGTGATATTGAGTTTTAACGCAACTTTCCATATCGGTATACAAATTTATTATAACACTTAAAACAGATGTGTTTACTCCACAGTTATGTAATTTATAGAATAGCCCATCGTGCCATACTTGATCGAAGGCTTTCTTAACATCCAGAAAGCATGCATACACCTTACTGCCCTTTTAATGTGAAGTTGCATCGTCTGTAGAGTAGTGTATTGTACACACAAAAGTTGCATACATAAGTTGCAGACAAAAGTTTCATCGTGTGTGCAGGCTTCAGGCTGCTCTGATCCGGTGCCACAATGCTTGACCGTATGATAAAATTGGCAATTGTTGTGAGCATGAACACATAGTGCTCAGATGACTCCAGTGGACGTCATTCAGAAAAAGGAACCGAAAGTTATGGTAGGCTACAATAAAATGACAGGATTTTAGCAGGGCGCCGCCGATCTGGCATCTTTGAATTTAGATCTCTATATGGACGTTTGCGAGCGGAGCGAGCAAGAAAAAATCAGACTATTTAAAATTGAACAAAAAATCAACAACAAAAAACAGTAGCCGCTGCTAAAAACCATACTAACAAGAAAAACTATAGCATGAAATATCATGTTATACTGGGGCGGTTTAAGTGGCTCATTAATGGTTTTACCGAGTTTATGATAGAGCAGTAGATATCTTTTTAATGGACTGATACATGAGGATGGTGCAATATGTAATTCAAGTGCAGCAGCTAGGGTTGAGGGTTGGTGCTCAAAAGAACCGTCTCAATGGCATTGAGGTGATTCTTTTTGAATACCTACTATGTATTTCTGGATTTAGAAAAAAGGTTTTTATTATTATTATTAAACACCCCTGAAAGTATCTGGTGGTCTGGATGTTATTATGGCGATGTGCAGACTGATCTAAAGTCAAGAGTTGCACCTCTTGAGTAGGTAGATCAGGTTCTCTAAACACGGTGCCTATTTGCTGTCATGTGTACAGCTGAAAGAGATGTCGTAGTACGTTAACAGTTTGTCCAGCTTTCTTTTTATTATGCGTAGGAGCTTTGGCAACTGTTCTATGATCTCTATACAACAGTACGTAATCTACATTCTCAGAAAACATATAAAAGTGAGCCACCATCGGCCCGTCACCAAAACTCCATTATGGCATTTGGTTGGCCAACCGGGCATAGTTTTGGTAGCGCTCAATGGCATTTTCAAATGCACTTAAGTGTTCAAATGTACGGTCCAATGTGACAAATATGAACCATTCTGACAATATAAACTGAAACTTTTGTGAAACTGAGTCAAATTGTAGAATGAAAGAGTAATGACCAGTAATTACTTTTGGTTTGATTTATCTATCATAAAGACCGATAGTTAAAAGACCTTTTTGATCTGTTTGCGGCAGGTAGCAGGTAATAGGGATCAAAGACAATAGGATAATTTCAATTTATTGTTTTCGTCGTATGAAACATAATGCTCTATGCTTATGTTTTTCGCACACACGACACCCTATAAACTGACATTGAGATTAAAAAAATATTTGGGCCTCGGAACGTGAAAGCCTGTCTTGGGGTGCGAAAGACAAATGCGCAGACTAGCCTGCGCATTAGCGTAGACTGATCAGCGCCTTTTTCATTTGCTTTTTGGGAAGTATCATTTCTAGAATTGCTACAAGTGAAATTTCAATTTTCTAGCTAGCCTCTGTAGATGAGGAGACTGCTTTTAGACTCACTTTTTCAGAAGCCCCAAAGACAGGTTTTTGTCGCGTTGAGGCCCATTTTGTGTCGAAAATTGCACAACATGTAACACAAACGCAGTAGCCTACCTAATCAATGCAATTATATATTTTCTGGCATCAATGGAACATTGCAAACTGTTTGTAAACGTCCCTTGATGTCAATATAGCAACCCGAATAATGATTATGCTACTGTACTCCTAGCTTACTGATACACACTTCCTTTAGTAAAAGCCAATACTTATTAATCATGGGGGAACAGTGGTGACCTACATCCGTCATCGATAGGAAACAATGAACGAGAACGGTTTATCTGCCTGTTATATTACTGGGTCTGAGCTGTTATTTATTCTTTTACAATTAATCATCGTTTCCTTTGTTGAATTAAAAGGGAAAACTTAGATTTGTTCTTACATTTTTAACTTTCTAAGCGTTGTCGAAAACATAAAATTGATCAATGCCTGGCCGATTGTATATATATAAATAGAACGTACTAAATCGCGTTGCGATTGGCTGTGTATAAATAATTTACATATACAGGTAGTGTGTAAATCACATGACCGTTTTGGCGGGATAGGCATAAAGTAAAACTTTGAATGAAATCATACAAGTAAGATTATTTAATCCCCAATATTTAAGCGACTTTTAGGGGTCAGCTGAGATAATTCTTGATTTACATGAATGTTATATTATTTACATACATAGCCGCGTAAAAAAACACGCCAACTTGTTTGTTTGTTGTCAATGAAAGCAGACCACTATGTCTTTTACGATATGCCTATCATTATTATATATACTGCGCAAGGTATTATTTTTTAAATAAATTTGTATTTGAATTAGCAATTGGCAATAAGTCATTGCTTCGATACCCAAACTGAAGTTTCTAAACTGCAAAGCATAACAAACAATAAAAAAAAAACGAAAAAAAGAATTACTTTTTAAGCGTAATTTTTTCCAGAAAGTTGTTCGGTTTGCATTAAGCCTTTATCCTGTGGAATCCGGATATACCCCGTTCTAGAAAACATTGTAGATCCAGATGAGTTGGCTTCTCAGGAACAAACTAGTCAGGATCTTAACGAATCTTTATCATGCATCTAATTAAATTGTTAATATTGAAACCATGCAACTTATATGTCTGAAAATTTGCAAGGAGTGTAGCATATATTTAATGTATGGCCTGGCAAGGGTGAAAAATCGACGTGACTATAAAACTGTAAGTGTTAAAATTGAGTCCGGATGCCAGCATCCGTCCCCAAAAAGTGACGTCAGTACCAAAATTAAAATTCTGCGATAATGAAAGCTCAAATAGCTAGACCCTCCTCTTTACACAGCAGGGAAAATATTGATCACTATAATTTTCCGAAACTACATTATGTAAGATGCGAAACGACATACGTTAGCTGTCTGGCCTATATTTAGACAGGCATGTTAACTTCGTTACCATATTATAGTTTAAAATCCTATTTTGCAAATACCAAGTTATACCTAATTATTATTTATCCACATATTGTTGCCTTAAATGATTTTAAAGGAATGGAACAACCGGTATGCATTTAAACAATACACCACTATGATGTTACAGTTATTTATGTTACTTTAAATGAATAACTATTTAATGCATTACTGCCACTAGGCATTTGACTACCAAAATACCTCACAGGGAAGTTTTGTACACTCAAATTTTCTAAAACCACATTCTACATTTCAAACAATCAGACTTGGGGTCAATTACTTTGAAAAGTAATTAATTACATACAATTACATTGGAAATTGTTCAATTAAATTACAATTACAATTACATGGCCTTTGGGCAAAGTAATTAATTACATACAATTACTTTGCCAAATGTAATTAATTACATTACAATTACATTTCACTGCCACTTAGAGAGCTTCACCAGATTTTAATTTCAGAGATATTTGAAATGAGTTAAAATCTCCTAAAAAGTCTGAGAACCTTGATATTCAAAATTCAATATATGTCTATTAGGTTGATTATATATTTCCTCTTGTATCAAATTATTGTCAAGTTATGCAACTGAAATGAAATGTACAAAATCAGCTGTTGTATTTTGTGATTGATGACATGATCACACAAGAGAAAATACAGAAACTATTATTATTTTTTGTTTGGGGTGGGGGGATAAATTGCCAAAGTTCTCAAACAAGCTGTTAACCACAGAACAAAATTCAGGAATACACATTAGTTTGAGAAAAGTCTTACAACTCTGGACGATAAACCATGAACATTTTGTTGTAAAAGTAGCTTAACTGCCAGAGAATAACCGTTTTCAAAGTGTTGATAAAAAATCTGTGTGGCCCTATGAGTTCTGAAAGTTGGCAAAAAAGTACAAAAAGGAATATCAGATAGTGACAAACTAAAACATTACTAGCCTGTTGAAATGCTGGCTTGACAAGCAAGAGGTTGCTAGTCCGGTCTCCACTGGAACATGTATTTTATTTTTGGTTTTTCATTAACAATGATGGGCCCCAGGTTCACTGAATGAGTAAAATTCAATTTAATTTTCTGAATCACTTTTAATGATTATTAATTCTATGATTATTAGTATTACTATTATTATTATTATTATTATTATTATTGAAAATGGCAAATGAGCAGTTTAAGGGCTTTAAATAGTGTAGTTGATAGATTTGGTCATGCACCTTAGCATATGAGTGTGTTGATCCTAGGTGTGAAAATTTAACAAAATTCACTAACCAACACTATTGTCTGAATAAACACTATTGTTGAGATTTTCACACCTTCTTTGTTTTTGTATTGTTCTGGTAACTTAACTATTAAAGGTTGATTGTCACAAAGTCACATATTTTATAAACAGATAAACAAAACATAAATAATTTGCTTAAAAAAGGAATAGTAGAAGCAACATACAGTCTGTGTATGCGATAAAATTGCTATATTCTATTTTTTATGTCTATAGATACTAGCATGACTAGTCCCAAATCTCATTTGTTTCATGTTGCATTCAACTAGTACAGCAAATGATATATGCATTTACAAAGGCCAAGAACAATTCATTTCGCAGTTTTTTGAGTATCTATGATTATCTTTAGTAACTGAATTTCATAACTGATCTGAAAAGTACATGTAATTGAAAAGTAATTGAAAGTAATTGTTAATTACTCCCATTTTTGGCCATGTAATTAATTACATTCAATTACAGTAATTAAAGAAATATCTTAATTACAATTACATGCAATTACTTTAGAAAATGTAATTAAATTGCAATTAATTACAATTACAATTTTAATTACCCCAACTCTGCAAACAATAATGTATGTTAACTCTTTAGCGGTTGGGGCGATACCATGCTATAACACAATTTTCTGCGTTACTGTAAAATAATTGGAAAAATTATCTTATTACTCCTAATTCTTACATGCCAATATAACCTTTAATTGTAAGCAAATGACTAGCAATATGTTCTTATCAAAGTAAGAGGATCTGTTTTTACTGTGATATACGTTACTTTTTTTTAAATACATTTTGAATTACAAAGGAATACTATTTAAGTTTACAGTTCTTGTGGGCTATTCATTGCCATCTAACTGCCACTAATTGTCATTTAAGGAAACTACTAACAAAGCATTGATGAATACAAGAATGAAATTTGAACCTTATTCACATGCAACGAATTTTTTTTAAGTCTGTGCGTTTTATCAAATATGTAAAGAGTATTTTCTTTTCTTAAATGCTCATTTAATGATATCTTTTATCTCACTGACACTGATATATTTGCATCTTTTCATCGTGAAATGATATATAAAAGACGCATATAAGTCATCAAACATATCCGAAGAAAGGTTTTTTGCTCCTCAGGAAAATTATTGCTGTTGTTTCACTACATTAACATGTTATCTTATTGTGTAGGTTATAAACATTGTTATATGTTTAATGCTGAATCAAATATATTGTATTATATTGTATCGTATTTTAGATAACACAATAATATTAAGCATAGACTAGCTTAGAAAGATTTAAAACATATTGTTAAAGCCAGCCATTAATTACAACTACTATGCTGATACCATTCAGGAATAAAAATTATTCAGAATTTGTAATTTTAGGTCGATTCAAGCATATGTCAAAATCGAGAATTGAGAATTTAAAACAGTCTTTTATCCTTTTCTTTTGAAAAAATAAACTGAAATGATTTTAAAACTTAACGATTTTAGCCCAGCATATCCCTATGGCTATAACTGCTTTATATCAGAACGATGTACAGTTTGGTGATGAAAAGAATACCATTTAAGATGGTAAAATGCATAACAAGAGAATGTTAAGGACATGTCTTATCATCTTTTCTGCCTGGTTCGAAACTATTGTGAAACATTCAAACAGAACAGCATTGGTTCTAATGGTTCATTTAAGTCATACATTTGAAAGAGATATGTTTATCACTTAGAAAGGCTCCAAGGCAGTGTTAGTATTGCATGTATATTGTAGCCATTGCTCAATTAGCTGACTCACAATATATTATTGGTTTTAATAAATTATTTGTTTTGCATTATTCTATCAATTGGTAATTATTCTAAGACATTAATCTTACAGTGGAATTTTGTTGCAGATACATATAATTTCAAATTGATATTTAGCATGGCAAATGTGAACTTTATCGTTGATATAAAATTGCAGCCTAATAATCATTTGCATAGTGCAATTCAAACAAAATAGATTCACTAGTAATAAAAGAACATATCAAAGGAATTTGGTACTTGCCGCATTGTTGAGCAATGAATGCTCAGGTGAGCCTGTGCATATGTGTTGGTTGACTTGCCAGAGCCTTCGCTGCTCGTATACACAACGTAGTAGGTAGGTTTAAGACCACATTTTAGAAGTAATGAGAACTAAAAAC